>JAJKFL010000003.1:15148737-16455834 GCA_021186555.1 Reticulitermes speratus | reverse complement strand
TTTTTGGGATTTCATCCCGAAGGTTTTCCTAGTCGGTGAGTGACCGGCTCATGAGCACTTTTCAAGTGATAGTGCACGATATATCTCACATTTTAATATTTATCCATTTCATATTTATTATTTTAACATATGGTGTTTACAAGTGACACTGTAAATAGCAGGAGTGAAAGTGGTGAATTGCATTGCGTGTGCTGATAGAGGAACGCATGGACGTATTTTGAAAAGTACAATTCTGTGACCCCCCTGATGATGGTTTTTTGAAAACCGAAACATATGTAGGGGCCTTTTAGACGATTTTAAAGAAACCTTATATTGTTTTTTTTTAATGTGCATTTAGTTGGTAGTGAGACATTGGTTAAAGAAGGGTAGTTTCCCTGTCCACGCCATGGAGGCCTACAGGGGGAGTAGAGTTATAGCTCCACTCATTCTTAACCTCGGCACTAGATGGAGGTGGGTGGTCAACTTAATTCTCAGCCCGCTTACCCTCGGGAAAGAACCCTGGTACCCAATGAATAAGAGGCTGGGTTGGCCCCAGAGCGAGTCTGGACGGTTTTGGGTAAGAGAAAAATCTCTTGCCCCTACCGAGATTCGAACCCCTACCTAGCTAGTGAAATGAACGTACTTAAAGCAGCCGACACTGGCGACCAAACCGGTCCCTCTTCAGCTTTGTATCGTGTG
Organism: Reticulitermes speratus; assembly: GCA_021186555.1. Classification (NCBI taxonomy): domain Eukaryota; kingdom Metazoa; phylum Arthropoda; class Insecta; order Blattodea; family Rhinotermitidae; genus Reticulitermes; species Reticulitermes speratus. The sequence continues at coordinate 16,455,156 of JAJKFL010000003.1, read as the reverse complement.
ACCGCTTGCGCATGGCATTTCATCATTATAATATCGTCTCATGAATTCTAACGAGCTCGCAGCTGATGGGTGGGACTTCAGAACAAACAAAGTCAACATCAGGCAGCCGCAAAAGAAATTCGTTTGGCCAGGTTTAGCGCTGCGCTTGAATGCGTGTGGAGGTATGGAGGCTGTAAGTCCACGCGTTCAAGCAAGGTGAGGTAACAAAACGGAATTGGCGCCAACGGTTTGTAACCGGTGGTATGGTTACTTTAGACCAGTGTTTCGCAACCAGGGTTCCGCGAAAAATTCCAAATGTCCTTAGAAATATCGCGGGAATTTTTGTCCGGCAATTGGCAATACTGGAGTAATCTCTGTGATTTGATAATTTTATATTTAAAATATACTGGGTAATACAAAAAAAACCGGGACGTACTTCGGTCTGTTTTCTGTAATGTAAGCTGAACACGCACGTACAGAGGAGCTCTTTGCGTGTAAATTTTCTTGACAGTAATTTAGAAGCAATTGAATTTCGCTCAACCCTATCAACGTTTTATGGCCTGTAAACATTTCCGTGGGTATGGATTCTTCAAATATTAAAAATTATTTGATGGGTCCAACTTTGGGAAACAAAATTGTTTCAAAAGTATCGTCTTATTTGGCCAGAATTTGGGGAGGTAGGAGAGCATATTATCACTCTTCGTTCTGTCACTTGGAAACAAATTTTACTCGTAAAGTCTCTTAGTTAAATAAAGCAAAACATCACTTTTGTACAGTGAATTGGAGAGTTTACGTGTGGCTTAAAGAGCCGCTCTTAACTCTTTTGTCTTGATATTAGAACCTTGCGAAGGAACGTGAACGGTACGGGACGACAGAGGCGGGGAAAGGCAAAGCAGTTTCACGAATGTGTGACCCCATTGTGAAGTCCCCGTCTTGAGAAGCTAATTACACGGTATTTCCAAGTTTATCCTCTGCAAATCTAAAAATAATTGTCGTATAAAACGCATAGAATCTCTTCATTAGCTGAACAACCATCAGCTTCTCAAGAGGTGCTGTGTCCCATTTAATTGGTTAATATTTAGTTATGACTATCCGTTGATTGTATTATTTCATCTTCCTAATGAACTGTATTTGCATTTAGACGGACATAGCTATAACCCTAGTACGATATGCAATGTCAAAAGAAAGGACTTCTAGATCGCTTCTTACGAAACACGGAAGTTCATTACCATCGTCACAAGAGCCCACCACTGATCTTATCCTGTGCCAGATTAATCCTGTCCGTGTTGCCATATGGTGTCTAAGTTCCGTGATGTTGTTCTTTTTCGTAGTATCATCTCGCCAGGTTTTACGACTAAAATAACTTGTGTGTTTCTTATAGTATGCTACATGACTAGCCCGTCTCACCATTCTTAAATTGTTCAGCCCAATAATATTTGGTGAAGAATGCAAATTATGAACTTTCTTACTATCCAGTTTTCTCCAAACTCTTACCATTTCTTCCATCTGATATACAAGGATCTTCCTCAGCTCTCTCTTCTCAGCACTCCCGGTCTTTGTTCTTTCCTTATTGTAAGAGACCAAAGTTTCACAGCCATATAAAATAACAGGTTAAACTGTGTGTGTTTTTTTTTACTTTTAATCTTTACGTTTTTAGGCAAGAAACACTAAGATTATAAATATCCTGATTCGGAATTGTGAAATCTCTTAACCACTGGGTAACGATCCTTCTGTATTTAATATTTTCATTAAATGTACCAACTAAATGCACTTTGAATAGCGATATTACAGTCGCTTCACCCCGACATGTTTCGGCATGACAATGCCATGTTCAGGGAGTACATACCAAACTTAAAACAGTTTATAGTAGGCTAGATTACATCTATGAATTTCATAACCGTCAGTACAATCTGCTGCTAATACCAGTTAGTATATGGATGAAATATGTGCATTTTTTAATGTATTTTAAACATTATGTATGTCATATTATAACATATTTAAATATAAAATACGAGTATTTAAAATGTATAAAATATAATATTTTTTATGACTTGGAAAATGTGCATATCATGAAGGTTTCGTGTTTAATCCTTGGTTATAATATGAATACAATAATTGGGTGCTGTAATGGAGAATGAATAATTCGTGGAGATAGCACCGACATTCATATTCATTGCTGCTGTTAGTTCACCGGGCCTCCGTCGTGATGCCGGCACAAAGAAGAAGAAAATAATTCTTCCGGGAGGAGGGTGAGACGTTGTTTGCGTCAGTAAGGGCAGAGTCATAAATCTGGTGGATGCCGTGTTATGACAGTAACAGAATCGAACGTATGAATAAAGATCAGGAATCCGTCATGTTTAGAAGTATGTTTATCCAAAATGTCATGTTTTCTATTAAAGTATAAAATCCCAAATTCTTATTAAAATAATATTGGATTATTTATTGTTTCGTCCGTTGGGATATCTACTACGAAGGTTGCCCAAAAAGTTTTGCAACACAATTTTAATTGCTAGTAGTTTATCGTATGATTGTTTGAACATGCTCATAGGGTGACTAGATGGATGCATGACACGCCTCATTTTTCTGCATAATCTCCACCAACTTCAACAGCCTTGCGCTAGCGAGAAGCAAGAGCATCTATCCCCTTCTTGTACCAGTGTGAATTTTGTACCCGCAGCGACTTCTTCACGTCTTCAACAACCTCGTCATCACTCGCAAACCTTTTCCCACGGATGGCTCCAAAGAGGTGGCAATCTGAGGGAGCAAGATCAGGGCTGTGTGGTGGGTGGGGAAGCACAGTCCATCCAAGTTTTGTTATTGCTTTTTGTATTTTCAAACTTGTGTGTGGTCGTGCGTTGTCGTGTTGAAAAAGAATTTCAGCAAAATGTTTGTGAGTTTGAACTCTTCTTAAACGTTTCTGCAAGGTTTTAAGAGTTTAAATATAAAGAGCTGAGTTAATGGTTTGTCCACCTGGCATATGTCTATCAAAATCACTCCCGTCTCCGTCCTGAAAAAAACAATAGCCATGACTTTTCCCTGCTGAACTTCTTCACGTAGTTCCGAACTACTTAGTGAAAATGTATGTGATCATTAATATCCTACTAAGATTAATGCTAAATAAATAGGGTATGATCACTAAACGCAAAATACCTGCTAACATACAGAGCAACGTGCAGTTTTGTAGCCAGATCAGCAGTGAGGCGAGCTTATGTGTTGGTGGTCGGACTCTTCTTCCTGAGGCCTCGTTCACAAATATACTCACAGGCATGCAGCTTATAGACAGCAAATAATCATTAGTTTCTGCAGGAAGTTGATCGCACAATTTAGCCTTTATGTTTCAGGTTACAGAATTTAACTTTTCTGCTGTCTTGCCATTAAGTTCTGCAAAATATACCTCACGCTCCTGCGTACATATACTTAGTGGGATTCTGTCGCTATTTGTCAAGGAACAAAGGGTTCTGCGGGAGTACCAAATCAGTGGAGGAAGCATCGTATACCTACAAAGTCATATCCGTTAAGTTTGCAATGGGAGGAAAAACTGAACACGTACTGATGGCGGGTTGAAATATCTCATACGTTCCTAGTGAAATGGAGAAAAAACAGGAAGAGCCACAGCACGGTTTGTCGATTCTTCGATGGGGATTCAAAACGGTTATGTCCTAGATACAAAACTGGGGAATGTTCTGCTGGAAGATGGAAGAGGCTCTGTCGTCGGCGTGTTCGTCAAAGTGTCGACATGTTTCGCTGTCGAGTGTAGCCATTGAGCAGCGGCGATGCGCGAGTAGCGGCATTCCTTAGCAAACATTGCCGCACGAGACAAATTCTTCAGGTACTGGAGAGAACGGAAGAGAAGCCTTGAAGGGGTTGGGGCGTGGTGGGCTGCCTCACTGTACCGACCCCTCACGCACTGACCTAGACGGACAGAAAAAAAAAACGCGACAATCTCCATTTCGTTTAAAGTTTATTCGATTTTTAACTATGTTTTGCCCAAAACATACGCTGTGTATTGTCAGTGACACTGTGAGATATTTAACGAGCTGTCAATTTGCTGAGATTATCGGTGGTAGATGAATGAAGCATTGGTAGATGATACTGACAGAGGAAAACCGAAGTACTCGGAGAAAAATCTGTCCCATTGTCACTTTGTCTACTACAAATCTCACGTGGACTGACCTGGAATTGAACCCGAACCTCAGTAATGAGAGGCCGGCGACTAACCGCCTGATTACGAATGACACATTACGTTTGTTTTAAGGTAGACCAGATATGCCAGAATTCGCTAGAGATGCCGCGGAAACCATGGATGATCGCTCAGGGTATTCGTTCTAGGAGATGAGATTCAGTTCGGACCATTCGTGCTGACCAGTGGGCAAAGACGTTCGCTAAGTTGCTTCTTGACCCCCCCCCCCCCCCCCCGCCATGCTTACTCTCCTACAACCCTGGATCTAGTTCTTGTGGTGGGGTGAATGCATTATTCTGCCGTGGTGATGAACATGACAGAAAGATCGCAGCAGTGTATTAGAGCGGCAAACATATTTGGAGTGAGAGATACGGTTTGGATGTATTATTGGCCCCCTATTGTAACGACTTGTCTTACACACTTTCTCTTCACTTCAGCACTTACCTGTCCAGAACCCGATGAAATCAGGTGCTTTTTTTTTTTTTTTGTAAGGCTCGTTCACAAGGGACGTTACGATCAGGTGGATGCTTGTTTGCCTATATGATGGCAGCCCCAAGGTGCGTGTTAACCGCACTTCGAATTACCAGTTTGTCCTGGATCATTATGCCATATCCTGTACTTGATTTCCCTGGGGCACACTCTATGGACTAAGGGGAGAACTATATATGGCTCATTTTTTCCCTATGGTCCCTTGACCAACTTCAACATCACTCTCTGGATCCCTCACGCCCGTTTCTCCCTACCCGTCTCATTCCCACCATCTCTTTTCGCCTCTCCTCCCGCACCCTACGGCCCGCGACTCGGAATTTTGGAGCCTGTTTATAGGCTATAAATATAGTACAGACGTCATTGCAGCATGGTGTTAAATCCCTTACATAATCCATTACCCCAGAACAAGGGAAGGCTTTGAGAATTGATTATTCCACGCAAGTTGTTTATCAGATGTATGGTTGCTAGGCAACCCGGCTTGCTGCAGCAGCAGCAGCAGTGGTGCTGAGGACCATTTGGTCTTTGTTTACTCTCGGTTGACAGATGGTGAACTGGAGAGACTAAGTGATGCAAAATGGGATGAATAAAAATTAAAATGAACACAATAGCGTTGTTTATCAATGGATCATCCCCCCCCCCCCCCTGTCCCCCTTGAGCTAAATCCAAGAGAGAGGTTTCAGATGTGGAAGAGAAAAAGCGTGCAGGCAGTTAGACTTTGCATCAGCGCTGGAGTTCTGTAGGAGCGTTCGCCTGCCCTCATTAATTCAGAAGGAAATGTTTTGCTCTTCGCAATCGCACCGGACAAGTTCGGAAAATGCCAGATTTCAGATTCTGACAGTCGTGTTCCTGAAGATTCAAGACTTCTGGGATGTTACACCGTGTCGATTGGTAAATCGTTGTCGGCGTTTGGAAGGTTCGTAGTGCCTTTGTCTTCAACTCACACACGCGCGCGGCTCAGTCGTGGCGGGAAGTGGCAAACGATAGTTGTCAGATAAAGTAAGGAGTCTGTAGGATGGGTGGGAATGTCCGTGGTCCGTCGTGACACTATCTGGAATCTCTGTGAAGGAACTGAGAAAAATCATGGAAGACTTGGTTGTTATATTTTTTTATATTAGTCTCGCCGTGCATTTTTCGATTCAATATTTAAAAAGACTAACACAATGGACTTTACTATCACGTTAATATGTATTAAATAACCCCTACATATGTTTCGGTTTACACAAAACCATCCTCAGGGGGTTCAAAACTACGTTTTATCACATCCAAAGTTACTACAGGTTTTGATATTGTGCAATGTCTTGCATATTATTTACATTCACTATAAAATCAGAATTTAAAACGTATGAAATATTGTATAAAATCTTTAAAATTCGTCGAATTTTAAGGATTTTGTACAATACAGTGAAGTTCGTTGTGTTGGTCTTTTAAAATATTGGTTGTTATATCCGATCTCGGAGTCGAGTATCCAGACTACGTTCTCCGGATCGCAAAACAGAGGCAGACCCACTGGCCACACGTCGCCACGTTCTGATACATTCCTCTTTCGTATCCCGGAAGTAAATCGTTCTTCCGAGTATTCTGTAAATTTCGTTCAAGTTCTGGTTTCTTTTTTATTAGTCAAATACCAAAATAAGGAACAGGTAGATCATCGTACAATATGAAGTTTTCAGTCTTCTGAGATATTGCAGCTTATAGCCTGTAGATATTTACCCTGAAGATGGAGGCAGTAAATTCATCCGAAACGTTCGTAACTTTCTACTAGGCTATTCACGTCACATTCGAGTCATCATCATAAAGTATGTTCGGTTCACTAAAGAAGTACCTTTTCGTAGTTTACATGGTATTTCTTAGACCTATTTTTTCGTGGTTATTTAAAGCTGCTGTACCAACTGCGATGTTATGGTGCGTCAAAAAGAGTACATATAAAGAATTAGAAAGGATTGGGGAAGACCTGTTTCACGATCAGATCTGCGCTGTTCTGGGATATTACGCGGTATCGTGTGGTAATTGTTTACCGACGTTTCGGGACAACATATCGGTCCCATCTTCAAGGGTCAAGAGTCCGAGGAGAAAAAAAATGATATCTTGGTTTCTTTCATGTAATGACGGCCGGTATGCCGTATATAGACCAGACACTTCACCATACTCCTTTGTTTCACGACATTCTATCAAATGCTAAGGCTGTATGTCTCTCATATTTCAATGTTAATATGAGATTTGATAATTGAAGCACGGAGGACGCAGCAAGTGCAAGCCACGGTTGTCTGTCTGCGACTTACTTCGAATTGTCTGCTTCTGAACAAGAAGGAGAGATTGTGGTAAGGGGTGAAGTACGAGTTCACTGCCACAGAGATGCAGTTCTATGTTTTAACCCTTTAAGGCCCAGTGGTTACTTTTTGTACCACCCAATGCAACAATCATAAATTGTTTATTCTGCCCACAAAGTGAATATATGTGTTTGTAGTCGAACGTCCGGTTACAAATCCAAGAAAATTTGCAGGTTGGTGTATGTGATTTAAGAAGCTTCTGCAAATTGAAATTCTACAGAACTGGAAGTGTAGGTTATCACCAGTGGACCCCCTTAGCTTCCCAGGCTTTACTTTGGAAGTGTAGGTTATCACCAGTGGACCCTCTTAGCTTCCCAGGCTTCACTTTGGAAGTGTAGGTGATCACCAGTGGACCCCCTTAGCTTCCCAGGCTTTACTTTGGAAGTGTAGGTGGGCTCGTCGCGGACGACAAAACAAAGTAACTTGTCCTTGAGTTTGAAAAGTGATGTCTGTATACGGTCAAACCGTGATACAGCACTCCACGATGTAGCGTTATCCTCACTTAGTGCCCATGAAAGTCTGTGACCTGAAATTTCCGTATTATGCAGTATTTCGATTTACCGCCACTCTCGATATGGCGCCACAAATTGCGGTGAACAAATAGTGGCACTATATCGGGGTTTCATTCTCTGTCTCCTATATATATATATATATATATATATATATATAATATTAGATATATGGACACCCTTTTTGTTAATATCAAAATAACAGACTTATTTTTTAAATAATACCTTGGCCCAATTTTTGAAATCAGTAATCTTTTAGTCGCTGTTCAGGTGTAGTGCCTGATGTTAAACGTAGACTGAATCATACTAATTTGTATACCACAGGTTAAAGTTCCGCAATATTTGTTTCCACTTAGCCATTTAAAGGCTAGTGGTAAATGTATGTGTAGCAAGATTAAATCCACGAAATCCCCGTCATTTTGCATGACAACCTTCAGCGCGAGTTTTACAAACCTTACGGCTCTCCAAGCTCAGTCATATGATTCCAGCTGCTTCGTAAACAGACGAGTACTGGTACCTCCACCCCTCTGGATGCAGAAACACACTGACCTATGCTAACGCGACTTCATGCACTCTTCCGACGTGTGACATCAGTCTAGGCTGCGCCTTAAGCTGGAGATTTTGTGGAATTAATCCTGCTATACTGCCGGGTTTAACACTAAAAGTTCTGCGTGTTGTCAACACAATGTATTATATGCATTCCATGTGATTCGTACAATAAATAGTCATTATTTTCGTGTACAGCATTCACCAAATGGCCTTTCAAGGGTTACAGACTGTGTTTTCTTTGAGGTACGAACTGTCTTTATATGTAACGTTGATTAATTTCTGTCTTCAAAGGGTCAGACGGACTTCTTTCGTGTGGCATTTGTATAGTCTCGTTTGGTTGAAGCATGCATGTTGTTATTTAATCAGTATGAGTCAGGCTGAATCAACTTTACTGCTGAGGTTATTATCCTTTTCATCGTCCCAGTTTCAGCTTTCAGTAGGATCGCAGAACGTGGCGATAGATTCCCCGAGCTTACCTCTGTCTCCCGTCCGACGCCCTAGCAACGTAGCGTCCGACCAAAATAATTTGTTTTGATTGCGAGGCGGTTTGCTGAAGGGTGTGAGGGGATGGGCTGTGGGCATCTCTCGCCTCGTGGCGGTTCTGTTTAACCTTCCATTCCTGGACAACTCTCCGCCTGCACCGTCCGGTCCGTATCGCGTTTACGCTCCATTAGGTGTCCAATGATGATTTGGTGTTGGAACAATACACAAACAGAAACTAGGAGGGAAGGCGAGAACAGTGGTCAGACTCGGGAGGGTGGCGATAGGCCACCATCAACTGACCACAGCAGAGCGGTTAATAATGGCGTGGAAATGACGTATTGTGAACCTCATACGGAGTGAAGAAAGATGCGGTTTGCATTGCCTTGCCATCTTCTGCTACTTTTCTTTGCTAGTCTGATTCGCCGTGAAATGTCCTGTGGGAGAGATACTGCAGGTTTTTTGTATACTAGAAGAGAGAGAGAGAGGGAGAGATGACTCACTGTATCTGAGTAGTAATCGGTCGAATGAGTCGCAGCCACTACAGATAAAATAAATCTCTGTATCATCTTTGACTTCTGTGTTCAATGTGTTCTGCCTTCTTTGAATCACCGATTGGCCCGTTGAAAATGAACATTATGACAGAGAGAGAGAGAGCTAGAAGAAACTGGGGCGAGGGGATTCAGTGAGACGCACTATTATTATTATTATTATTATTATTATTATTACTGACGATCTCAGTGGCCGCGCGGTCTAGGGCGTGGGGGTCTGCGGTCGTTCGCTTCCTGGGATTGTGAGTTCTAATCCCGCCGGGGACATGGATGTATGTCTCTTGTGAATGTTATGTGTTGCCAGGTAGAGGTCTCTGCATCGAGCTGATCACTCGTCGAGAGGAGCCCTACCGACTGTGATGTTTCTGAGTGTGATCGGGAAGCCTCGAAAATGAGGAGGCGTAGGCCCACTAGGGGCTGTTGCGCCATGGAAAATAATAATAATTATTATTATTGTTATTATTACGGGGGAAACAAACGTTTACTGCTCTGAAGGTTCCCAGGCAGTGCCCGCTCCTCCTATTGGTGGAGGTAACCTGGAAAGAATGAACATTATACGTAATTAGCCTGTGTTTAAAGATGCGGTTCCTAGCTCACAGGGAACTCCCCTTTATAAAGACCTGTCCGTTAATACTATATAGAGAAATTATTGCTTTTTTTGCAAGTGCCATATGAAACACGTAAATAACCTGTGAGGGTAAAGTGTAGAGTTCTGAGTGTTAAAACCTGGCGGTATTCGTTGTAACTACTGGACTTCAAAACGGTTGACTCTAAGCTTAAATGTTTCTTATATTAGTTCAGTTTCCTATGTGACAACTGGCCTCGTGGAATTCCTCTCTGATTGTGTTCCCACTGTAGAACTCTCTGATTGTGTCCCCACTGTAGAACTATGTGTTCCCACGGTAGAACTCTGCTTGTGTCCCACTGCAAAACTCTCTGATTGTGTCCCCACTGTAGAACTATGCCTGTGTCCCCACTGTAGAACTCTCTGATTGTCCCCACTGTAGAACTGTGTCCCCACTGTAGAGCTCTGCCTGTGTCCCCACTGTAGAACTCTCTGATTGTGCCCCACTGTAGAACCACCAAAACGAAATTATTTCTTAGAGAACGATGATGGGACCTTCAGCAGCGGCATAGCTGGGGGGGGGGGGGGGGGGGGGGGGTGAGTTGTGCGGCCGCCTCGGGCAGCAGAGCCCAAGGGGCGGCGAAGTGAAAATTTTAAATGGAAAAAATTTATTTTCTGCGCTCTGGCCTCCTGTGCAGTGATATTAGTTTCTTTTTTAGAGTAGCACTCAAAATATCCACGTAAATTTTTGTTCAGTTCTCAATATTTTATCATAACTTCCTAGCACTTTGTAAATGTTTTTATACCTACTCGTAGAGGTAAAGGTAAAGGTCACCCTGTAACATGCCATGATTGGCGCAGGAGGGGGAGTAGAGGTATAGATACACTCATGCTTAATCTTGGTGCTAGGTGGGGGTCGGTGATCAACACCACATCTTGGCTACTTCACCCCCGGGAAAGAACCCCGGTGCCCAGAAGAGACCAGTTGGGCCTTGGGGCCAGTCTGGAAGGGTATTGAGAGGAGAAAGTCTCGTGTCCCTACCGGGGTTCGAACTCACAAAGCAAAGGCCGCCCGCCATTGGACACGACTCTTCCTGCCCCTACAGTTTATGTCCGTACCATACATCTGTCTCCTTCGTCCTAATAGTGACCACTTTCTGAGCTCTTCTTCCAGCCACAATTCTGTATCATCTTCTCTCCCTATGAAGTTGCCTGTCCGCCTGGTGGATATCACTGCAGTGATTGTACGCCTGGCGGCCAGGATAGCGTAGTCGCCCATACCGACTTGCTACGAGCTGGACGGTCCGGGGATCGAATTCCAGTGGGGTGAAATTTTCCGTGCCCTTCCAGACCGGCCCCGAGGCTCACCCAGCCTCCTGTACAATGGGTACCGGGTCTCTTTCCCGGGGGTAAAGCGGCCGGGGCGTGGAATTGACCACCTCCTTCTAGTGCCGAGTTGCGAATAGGTTGGAGCTATACCTCCGCCTCCCCGTTGTGCGTGCGTGTCATGGGGTGCTTGACCTTTACCTCTAACGGTATGTCCATAGGGCGATGCGCTTAAATCGTGAAGTTTCGCCGTCTGTCATTATTGAATATACCAACGTAATTCCTTTCATGTTTCATTTTCCAGAACACGTGGTGTTAATATCTCTTTTGTTATCCGACTTTACAAAACTTTAACAGTTACAATTACACCCATGTCCTGTAGGTTACCATAGGCTACTTACTCTTTCGCTTATTTCACTTTCGTGTTTTTAATTTTGTCCAAAAGTCCAGGATCAGCTACTACCCTGCCATCTGTCCTGTGTCCCGCAAACTACTCCGCTGTATTATACGAAGAAGAACAAACAGTATCAAAACCAGCCCCTGGGCATTGGGCAAGCCCGCTCATGTGATATCTCTAATGCACTGACGGATTACAGTGCAACTGAAAGCTTTTATCCCCGCGCTGTGCGTACGTGGCCCGTAACTTGGTTATTTTGGTCAGCGACACTTTTGTAAACATGCTGCAACTGCTTACACATTCATTTGCAGATGGCTGCTATCACATGTGATATCTGAGCCTATTGCTTTGATATTTATTTTGTCATGGTTAGCCTATTTACTTACGCCGACGGGACGCAAGTATTTACAAAACGCCGCATGTCATACGCTTTTACTCGTTTTGTGCTGAAATTTTCTTATTTTAGTGATGACGTAACTATCTTTGTTTTTTCACTTATTTTAACTTTTAACAATACAGTCGAACCCGGTTATAACGACATCGGTTTATGCCACACCTCATTTATAGCGTCAGATATTCTGTGGTACCAATTAATTCCTCACTGTTGACCATAACATCATACTTCTCGGTTATAACAACACTCGTTTATAGCGACACAAATATTCAGTTCCTTTAATGACGTTATAACCGAGTTCGAGTGTACGGCGTTTCAGTGGGTACCATGTCACCGCCAGCAAGACGTGTCCTAAGGTTACGGTTGGAGGACACACCGCTGTGGATTGGAGGCGACTGTGAATGTGGCGAGTAGGCAGTTGCGGACAGCCAGTGGGGGACAGCCTGTCAGTGTGGAAGTTGTCAGTGTTGAGCCTTTCAGAGCGGATAATTAAACGTTACAAAAAAAATATCTTTTAAATGCTGTGGGTAACTATACATATGTGCCGATCCCAGTGGCCGTGCGGTCTAAGGCGTGGGTCTGCGGCCGCTCGCTTACTAGGCTTGTGGGTTCGAATCCCGCAGGGGCATGGATGTCTGTCTCTTGTGAGTGTTGTGTGTTGTCAGGTAGAGGTCTCTGCGACGGGCTGGTCCATCGTCCAGAGGAGTCCTACCGAGTGTGGTGTGTCTAAAAGTGTGATCGTGAAGCCTCGAAAAATTAGGCGGCCTAGGCCCCCAATGGGCTGTCGAGCCATTTGGGGGGGAGGGGAACTATACGTATGTACTGTCTGTTGTGACTTTTATAAATTAGATTCTGCATTTTACACACACGTGTATTTTTAGACCTGTGTGTTTTGTATGATTCCAAACGACATACCGATCATCTTCGTAAAGAGCACTACGTGACAGGCTGTGTTGTCTGAGGCGCGAAGTGGTGTTTCGTAAAGAACTTACATGAATGTCGGTGTTCCAAGACGCAGTAAAATCAAGGAGGGGGTAGTGAATGAAACATGTAAGCAATGAGAAACGATACAGAATTTCGGTTTGGAAACATTAAGGGAATGTTAAAACTTTAGAAGATGTAGACGCAATGGAGGGTGGGGGGGGGAGATATTAGAATGAATGTTAAAGAAATAGGATGCGGAAGTGTGGATTGGATTCATCTGACTCGATGTAGGGACATTGGTGAGCGTTCGTTTTCATTGTGTTACATCGTCCGGGTTCCGAAAAAGTGTGGAATATTTTGAGCAGCTATCTAACGGCTAGGGGCGCGCGGTGGCGTAGTTGGTTGGGGCACTACGCTACAAACCGGAACGTCGCGGGTTCGATTCCCGATGGTGTCACTGGAATTTTTCATTGACATAATCGTTCCGGTCGCACTATGGCCCTGGGGTCGACTCATTCTCTAACAGAAATGAGTACCAGGAATCAGCCGGTGCGTAGGGCTGACAACCTTACCACCTTCATGTGCCAATTGTCTGAAAAATCTGGGAGCCTCATCCTCCTGGATCCCTAAGGGCCTGTCAAGGCCTGTAATGGGATTGCTATCTAACGGCTACTTAATGAACCTTGAATCGCATAGTTAAGAGAGAGATGCCGGCCGGACTGCCGTCCCAACACATTTACTGACCTTCGGATCTCTTTATATGCTACAACCGCTGGTGTTAGAGCTGTGTCGCACACACTCTCCGACTTACGCTGTTTCCGTACACTTACGCAGTTTCAAAAGTGTAAAAAAAAAAACGAAATCTGAAATAGTAACTTTTTTGAAAGGCGCTCCGAATTTTTTCTTTGCGGGAATGAAAGCGCATTGACACGAAGGTGGCGGAAGCATACTGCTGGGCGATAACACAGACGGCGTAGCGGTGACGCTGCGGCTGATCAGGTTTCAATGTGTTGGAGCTTGGATTTCAACTGGGCTTCCTTGTGTATAGTTACGTAGTTGGCCATATGTATAGTCAGTTCCGAGTTGCGCAAAATTGGACTTGTGCCGGACCGTTCGGAACGTAACTATTGCGCAAATACCAACCAATCAACCAACTAACATACCGATCAACCAACAAACCAAAGACTTTATTTTCCTGAAATTTATTTCTGTCATTCATTCATTCATTCATTCATTCATTCCATATCGCTTTCCTGAAGTGTATGTGCTTTTGGGCGTGGAGGTGTCAACGAATGGCACCTGCAGACTCCGTCCTGTTCCTGCAGTCAGGTTGTCTCGTCAGACACGCTCCGCACTTCACGGTCGCCTACATTTGTAAGGAGTTGCAATTATCAGGAACGCTCAGTATCAGGATTCAGTTTCTGCGCCATCAGCATCACGCTGCAAGCTAAGAAACTTGATTGTTCCATATGCATCTGGTTGAAGGTCAGCTATGTCAGTTCTTTGGCATACTGCGGTGGGCTACACGGAGTTCGCCTTCATAAATTTACTCTCGGTTGGTGTGAATGTCACTGTTTTGTATGCGAGTGGCTCGTGAGGTCAAAAACTGGCCACTGGACGTGGCATAAGACCTGTTCTTCCAATACGTCTCCTTGTCGCTGACGGTGTATGATGTATGCAGCTGAGGAAACGAGGATTTGCGCAGAAAAATTCCTTGTACTTCCTTGTAGCGTGTGTAAAACGCTTCGTTGCAAATTTCCATGCCTTAAAATGCCTCGCATCTCGTTGCCTTACAAGAAATAGATAGCTAGTAAAAAGTCGAGCTTTTGTATATTCTTTAATCCCTTTTATGTCTCAAGTCTTTAAAGACGAAAATTAACCTGAATTATATATAAAGACCCAGTTCGTACCTCGCAGTAAACACACTCCGTCTCGGACGAGTCAGTTAATGCTGTATAGAGAAATAATCGCTGTTTGTTCTCAGATCCACACAAAACACATAAATTCACTGTGTGGACAGAACGTAGAATTTTTTTTAGTGTTAAATTTTGTGGTACATAAAGTAACCAGTAGGCTTTAAAAGGGTTAATCTGGGTTAAGCTGTCAGGTGGTCACTGTTAGGGACAGATCAACGTAATGTCTCACAAGAAGAGTAAAGTTAAGTGTATCCCTATGTGGGTACCCGCACCTGGAACGCTTAAACATGGTGTGGATGTTAAGCTTGTGTACTTCGGCACAGATTGAGGTCAGTAATGAGAGTCACGCTGCGTCTGCTCAACTCCGGCTGAAGTCTTCGTTGTAGGATAAGAGGCTGTGGACTAGACATGGTGGTAGACGGAATAATGGGAACCTGTTGCTGTTACCGAGCGCCATTCCTAGCCAGTCGTATTACTGACACACACCTGCTCTCTGTTATTAGCAGTCGCAGCTGTCTTCTTGTGTTGCTGTTTGTACTTAGAACGTGTTCCAGTGACAGAATACGATGAGATTCGACGGGGTTTCGAATACAGGTTTCCGTAGAATCTGATCATAAACCGTCTGTATAAGTCGGACAGTGGTTATCATTCAGCACAGGTTGTTACTTCTAGTGATTTTGGTTTCTGGCCCCCAAAGCACGGAAGTTTGTGTCCCCAGCTGTGTGATAAAAATTGTCTGGTAAATTTGATTCTCGTGTAATTTATATTGATAAAATGACTTCAATATTTAATGAAGTTTAAGTCGAATCTATTACATATCTGAAAACGTTTAAACGTGCTTGGATTGTACAGTATGTCTCTACTATGTAAGAAGACTCTGAGCGTGGAATTAGTTATTTGAATTTAATTTGCTTGTTTGTATAATGCTGCGGCCATTTTTTTTCGTATTGTGCTTGTGAAATTATCCGTTATTTTCTTTTGTTTCAGGTAAGTTGCTGTTCTCTTGCTGTCCTGATTGTAAGTACATTAGTAATGTAACATGAGATGTGCTATTATGAGGCAAACTGAATTACTGTAATTGACATGAACGAGCAAGAATAAATTATTTATCGGCATCGACTCGTTTACGATTTTTAAAATATGTATATTAATCTGACTGTATCAGTAGGTAGTTGTACGGCCGAACCCAAAACACAGCAGAGGCTCTTACCGTTTTGTCAGTTGTGACTCCCTGTAGCATTGAGAAACTCTTAGAGTCTGTCAGCTGACAGATAATTCTGATGACGGTGCAGCACGTTTCTTCGAGTAAAGAACCGAATTTGTAAAAATATTGTTTGGGTGAGCTTCGGTTCGAAATGAGCGATGAACTCTTGCCTGATGAGCCTGCGCCCATGTCAGAGACCCAAATAGTAAATTAGTGTTAGAAATAAATGGTTTGTCCATTCCTCAAATCTCGCAGAAAATTAATAACCTCATTTTGTAAAAATAAAATACTCGTTTTTTCCCTTGTTATTCAATTGTCTCCATCATAAATATTCTAACAGCTCAAAAGCTGATGTAAAATAAAATTTAAATCCAATATAAGCAGCCTTCATTTTCTTTCCATCAATTATAAACATGATGTTAAAAATCGGAGGCAAAATTTTTGTGCCCAGGTACTCCCAAAGCTATTTGATTTTAATAAATGACTTTAAACCCAAATCCGAAGCAAAGAAATATACAGCCGTTTTCCCACAAAATTTGGCAGTCGCTGGAAATGTTAACACGGAAATGCGACAGATATTCCATAAAGTATCTGTATTGAAGATAGAACATTTAACGCTTCTGAACTGATCTTGAATGTTCCAGAATCTTGATTAGGCCTGTAGGCGATATCACGGCCATAGGTAAGCATTTTTGTAGGGAACTGTTATAGACGGCATAGATTTTGTGAAAGCTTTGGGGATCCTCGTCGATAGATATCATAGTAGCTTCTGAACTTTAAATGGGCCTTCGTTTTAGACCAATGGTTCCCAAACGTTTTCGGTCCACCGCCCCCTTGGTTCCATATACACACCCACAACGCCCCCTACCTTTCTTTAAAAAAACATAAATGCGCTTTTGTTTCCACTTTTATTTTATATTTAAAAAATCGTTTAAATAAAATTATAAGAGTTAAATTTAATGTTTTATGTGTTAATTAATAAATTAAAATTTATTATATTTTTTATGATTAACAATAATTCATCTAGCAATAGTTTATTAAAAAAATAATATGTTCTTGAATAAGATTCATAAATTAAAATACTGAGAAATTTAGTTAATTTTTTATTTTTAACACAAATTACTTTATTTGAATTTTATTATAAAAATAAATTCACTACTTGTCTACTAGCGCCCCCTGTGATAATAACAGCGCTCCCTTCCAGCTCTCGTACCTATGAGCGCCCACCTCGGTAATCCCACCGCCCCCCAGGGGGCGGTACTGCCCACTTTGGGAACCACTGTTTTAGACAGTCTCCTGCAGTAACTAGTGGTGGTTTATATAGAGTGATACGTCCATATTTACTACACTGCTGAACTGTGGTGTGTGCGATCAGAACAAACAGTGCCTATATCCTGAACATAGTAACACTGGGGCTTCTTTTCCATCGCCATATTTTACGCATTGACACGCGCATTCTGAAATGTAGGTCCACGTGTTTGCATGTTCGTGTGCCGAGCTACGCGACATTTCAAGGTCAGCATACGTTACGTGCGTAACGTCTTATGTTGTTCCTTATACCCATTTACGTGCGTACATACGCACTTTCCCTGACTTTAAATACGTGCGTGAAGATGGTTTATTACCCTCGTGTTAGTGGTTATGGTTTTAGTCGTATGTTGGTATGTTGGCAACTGGGATAGTTGGCTGTACACAGCGATTTTGATTTTTGTATGGCACTGTACTTTGTTGAGAAACAAGTTAGGAGTTCAGACGAACGTGCTCAAATCACAAAATATTGCCACTGAAAGGTTTTCGCATGGGTGTTGGGCGAATCGGTGAATATGGGAATTTCTTAGTAATCACAAAACTGTGAACTATCATATAGCTGGTTACCTGTACGAATAGTCGTAATTTCTATAATTTTTGTCCTTTTGCTGTTGGAAATGTGATTGCTAGCAGGTGGTGACTGAATCACCAACGAGTCTAAGTGAACATAATTATAGAAAAGCGTTTTACAACGTATTGGTAATTACAGGTTTGCCATTATTTTTGTAATAATGTACTAATAAAATTTACAGGTTTTCTTCATAACTAATAATGTTGTTACATATGAAACCCCCAGTTTATTTTTTTTTTACTTGATGTCAACGAACGTTTACGCAGACGAATCTCAGAAACGGCAGATTTTAAGCACATCGTATATTTTAAGTTTTAAAACTTTCGCGGCGACATGATTCAATATAGTCTTCTCGGGCGCACAGCCGCGTCAATTCTTTTGAATACAACGTTTCGGGGACTAGCTCCGTCCCCATCCTCAGGCAAAAATCAGTTTTGCCTGAGGATGGGGACGGAGCTAGTCCCCGAAACGTTGTATTCAAACGAATTGACGCGGCTGTGCGCCCGAGAAGACTATATTGAACATCGTATATTATTTTACACGATTCTTAATTAAGGAATGCTGTTTCTAACATCGCCATACAAATATGTAACACCCTGTATAAAAATTGTGCTGTGTCATATGCAACATGTAAAGTACTGTAATAACGTTTAACTGTAGAGGCAAGATGTCCACCCAACAAAGCAGCTGTGATAAGTATGGAAGATCCTTTACAGACATAAGAGTTTCGGTTCTGACCATCTCGTACAGGATGAGGCCTTCTTATCTTGAAGTTGCTACCAAATATGTGTTTACGTTATGTCATAATTGTTACTCTGATATTGTTTACATTTATATTAAAGTTGTCTCGAAAAGAAACTTAACTTGTTTGTCAAGGAACAGGCTTATATATGTCTGTGTAAAATATTATCTGAACCGGTTATTTTTCACCAAAAAACTTTTCAGCCATTGTATGTTCAGTCAGGAAGCACGAGGAGGGTCATGGGAAATGTGTATACAAAATGTTGCCCGGCAAGCCTGAAGAAAGAAACACCGGCGGAACTAGATGTAGATGGGGTGATAACGTTACAGCGTATCTTAGCAAAGTGTGTTGGTTGGTTTTAACTGGCTCATGATACGGCCCAGTGGCAGGCTGTTGTTAATACGATGATAAACTTTCGGTACTAAAAGAGGCAAATGGTTTCTTGACTATCAGAATGACCTTGACTATCATAATGACCTTTCACCATCAGAATGACCTTGACTATCAGAATGACCTTGACTATCAGAATGACTTCTAGATTCCCAAGCGCCAGTCTCATCCGTGGAATCTGTTATTGTTGATATTTGTTAATTTTTGTAAGTCCTGGATGTGTTAATTGTATAATTACAACACCACGAAACGTTACGCTGTATTGCGTTATATATTGTAACCCGAACAGTAGATGCAATGTCGTAAAATAGACAAACGAACAAAAACTTTTGAACTTGTGTCTTGAAATTTTCTAGTCGTTCGTGGTGCCTCCTAATTTATACCTCTTCTGCTACATCTGAACAAAGTCATCGGATGTTTAGTGCAGGGGTGTACAAATTTTCCAAAATCTAGGGGCCACCTCAAAATTCTAGTAGCCATGTGGGTGACACGAAGAACGTTCCGTACTCTGTACCTACTCATAGTAGGCGCCGCCGTACAAAATTTAGTCACCTGGGATTTGTGCACCCCTGCTTTAGTGCGTCCTACCGTATGTCAAAGGCATTTTGCCCAAACGGAATTTTATCAATTTTCGTGTTGTCAGGGAACATGAAGCGTGCCTGGTGTCGCTTCATCTCGTATCGGATTTGTGGTGGGGACACTCTGTGGTCAAATAACCAAATGCCCGTCTCGGCAACGAAGGAAGAACTTAATAAATCTGAAGCTGTATTTTGCGGTCAGGAAGTCCTAGCGTCTGTCTCGCTCATTCTGTGGATTTTGAGCAAACTTCGTCCGAATATCGGGCCACCTACAGAACAGCTTACTTATTTTAACGGATATTTGCTATTGCCTCAGATATTTTGAACCACAAAATTTCGGTTATTATTCTGTTTCCTTCATCACAGTGGAGAGGTTGTTGGTTGTTATGCCAGGGGTTATGATTCGTTGTTTTGTCCTGTCGCCTGTGAAGGAAACAGGGGAAGTTTTCGTAAAGCCGTGGTTTTAAGGATTTGGAGGAAGGAAGTTATCATTAATATCAGTAAAGAACGAAAGATGATCAAACACTGTCGTCAGAAACCTTCAGACTTGGCGCACTTCTCTTTCGTACTTTTAAATTTTCTGTCGTGAATAATATCAATATGGTGGCCGCCCGCATTTCTGTATTATCAGCGATATTAGTGCGGTTCAGTGTAGGGTTCTGAAACTCTGTGACTTTGCACACATGGGAATCGAGGAACCCTCACGAAGATAGGTCGCGCCACTCCCTGCAGTGTGAGAAGCTTCTTGCTAGCGTTGTATGTGTGTGTGTGCTGAAGCCGACTGGGTTAGGATGGATATCCGTTGTTGGGCCCTTATGCGGATGGGAATGACCATTGGATTTTTATAGTACGTAGGATTAGTGTCACTCTGCCCCAGGCACTGCCTCATGAGCCGACCAAGTAAACGCAGATTCGTGTTTGTCATGGACCAAAAATTTATGTTTGACTCAAAATATATGTGCCAAGAGAATTGTCTCTAGAAGATTTAAATGTGCTGCATACTTGCAGTCATATTTTTATTTTAGAGCAGTGCATAGTGGCATTGTCTATGTTTAACCCGGTAAAAGAAAAATGGAATCAGCCGAGATGTGACTAATGAGATTAGCACATCAGGTATTATAAAATGACAGAATTACTACTATACACACATCAGTTGTACAGATCAGTTAATATTGCTGCTACGTGTTTCGATCTACATAGATGATCCTCTGGGAGAGAATTGAGGGGGATGAGGATGATATGTAGATGTAAACGTGCAAGAGGAATTCTAAATGTTGCTTACAACTAATGTGTGTAAGGTAATGTTGTCGTTTTTATGTAATACCCGAGGTACACGGTAATACACCGACTCAATTTAACATTATTAGTAGCTCGGTTTATTCTGACTACAGTACAGGTTTTTACGTTATTCATACGGCACATATTCTTAACATCAACACATCAGCCAACCTATGCATTTAATAAAATACATTCAAAAGTAAGTACAAAACTCCTACATGTTTCGGCATCGAGGTGCCTTATATTTCTCTGTTTAGATAACTCCCTGATGATGGCACCTCGGTGCCGAAATATGTAGTAGTTTGTACTTACTTTGAATTGTATGTTATTAAGTGCATAGGTTGGCTGATGTGTTAAATGCATGTCCGCATGATAAGATATTCCAAAGGAAAAATTTATATCTCGAAATCTGTTCATTATACGGACGTCCGGTTTGCACCATTACAAAGGAAACCTCTCAAATTTTCTTTTTCTGACTGCTACCTAGCGTAGTAGATTTGAATGTAGACATCGCTGATGGCACGGCAAATATCCAGATGGTTTTCGACGTCTGTCAACATGTTTTGAAGTGTGTTGTGGGTTATCGTGGCCACAGCGTCCCTTGTGCGGGCTTTCGTCTACTGACGATCGCTCTTTTTGACCTGGCAGACAAGGTGAGGAATGGACTTAAGCTTACGGTGCCTGGCGGATAGATCGGCAGAGGAGTGCCAATTGCCTGACCTCCTAGGTCGCCAGACTTAACCCCATTGGGGTTTTTCCTGTGGACTTAAGCGAAGAACTTCGTATACCAGGTCAAAAAACAAAGATCTTCAGCAATTTATAGCCCACAACATGCTGCAGAACGTGTGCAAAGAGTCCGAATATCGTCCGGATATATGTCATGTGTCCGGATATGTGTCATGTGTCCGGATATGTCATGTGTCTGGATATGTGTCGTGTCTGGATATGTGTCTGGATATGTCATGTGTCCGGATATGTCATGTGTCTGGATATGTTTCATGTGTCTGGATATGTGCCATGTGTCCGGATATGTGCCATGTGTCCGGATGTCATGTGTCCGGATGTCATGTGTCTGGATATGTGTCATGTGTCTGGATATGTGTCATGTGTCCGGATATGTGTCATGCAACCAGCGGTGCTTGTATTCAGTTCTACTTAGGTTAGCAGCCAAGGAGAAACTTTGAGAGGTTTCCTTTGTAACGGTGTAAATCGGATGCCTGTTTCATTAACATATTTTGAGATATAAATTTTTCTTTTTGACGCCTATCATCCAGACACCCAGTATAAGTGTAGATATACTTTTTTTCCCATGGCGCAACAGCCCCTAGTGGTCCAGGGCTTCCTCATTATCGAGGCTTCACGATCACACTCAGACACACCACACTCGGTGGGACTCCTCTGGACGAGTGATCAGCCTGACGCAGAGACCTCTACCTGACAACACACAACACTCACAAGAGACAGACATCCATGCCCCCGGTGGGATTCGAACCCACAATCCCAGCAAGCGAGCGGCTGCAGACGCACGCCTTAGACCGCGCGGCCACTGGGATCGACTTAGATATACTTACACAGTTAAACATATATTCGTTGTTCCAATAACGTAAATGATAAAACAAAAACGTAATAAAATCTGTATGAACGTGTGATGTGTTAAGGATGATTGAAGAAAGATATCGAAGGTATTGTTAAAGTACGTAACAACAGGCTGTAGGGAGGAGGGAGATCAAAAACACAG
The DNA here is from genome assembly GCA_021186555.1 of Reticulitermes speratus. Lineage (NCBI taxonomy): Eukaryota > Metazoa > Arthropoda > Insecta > Blattodea > Rhinotermitidae > Reticulitermes > Reticulitermes speratus. The sequence continues at coordinate 16,432,761 of JAJKFL010000003.1, read as the reverse complement.
CGAGAATAACCGAGTTCCCTGAAGACCGCACAAGAGGACGCAGCTTGTAATACTCGTGTGGTGTCCTGAATGTCTTGTTCTGTTCAGCCATGGATAGGGCGATGCATATTTTGTGACACACCCAGTCCCAATACTCTGAAGTATTGAGTACAGTGCATACAGCTCAACCATTTGTAGAGCACGAAATGCGATTTTTGATACATGGTCATTCTTTTTTCCCTTAGTCTATCGGAAAATATAAAGTCGTCTCCTTCAGCATCACCTTATTAACGAGGCAGGATATAGTATCGGGAATCCATCACAGGTGACCATGGATGTTGGCATTTCATATCGAGCGTGTCATTATCCGTGACCACAATGGATAACGGCCATTTTTCACGTCAACATCGTCTCTCAGATAAGGGGAAAGGGGAGGAGGGTGTAAATGGAATGGATGTCAATGATTCTTTCACTTTGCTCAATTTTCTCTTGAACTAACGCGTTATAAATAACAACTGTATTTAGAATATAGCTAGATAAATCAAATTATCGACCCGCCTGCTTTTCTAATATAAATGGAAGTGAGGTGCTGAGAAGGAATATTTGAACTGCAGAGGAGTGATGTCTGGAGAATTGAGGATGTGAGGAATGTATGTATGTGCAGTGCACGTTAGTGGGTAAGCAGGCCACCTGACGGTAGGTAAATGAACGATGGATATTGACATCTAATGAAGGGTACAGAAGGTAAAGTTCTCTCTAGAGCAGGCAATGAAGGCCCAGAGGGGGAGTAGAGGTATAGCTCTACTCTTTCTTTAACCTCGGCACTAGATGGGGGTGGATGGTCAACGCCACGCCCCGGCCGCTTTACCCCGGGAATGACCCGGTACCCATTGTATAGGAGGCTGGGTAGGCCCCAGGGCCGGTCTGGACGGGTGCGGAAAATCTCGCCCCCCCCACCGGGATTCGACCCCCGGACCGTCCAGCTCGTAGCGAGTCTCTATACCGACTACGCTATGAAGGGTACAGAAGATGATTTAAGTGTTACTGGGATTTGGTGCTGTGTCGATTGGGAAATAGTTACCAACGTTTTGGAGGGGCTTGTTGCCTTCATTGTTAGGGTCTGTTCAGACAAATAACCCCTGAAGATGGTTTACATGCCGCTCTGAAATGTCGCTATTATACTGCGTAGAGCCTGAAGATGGAGAAAGAGGTTTCCTCTGAAACGTCGGTAACTGTTTATCAATCTACACGGCGACTTGAAATTTCAGAGAAACCGCTGTGAGAACCTGAAATCTCTGACCGTCTGAACAACTGGAAGCTTCTCACGAAGCACTCTGCCTAGTGGAGCCAAGTAATTCCCGACGGCTCGTGTAATCAGAACTACTCGCAGTAGCTGCGGGAAAAGTAATAAAATCGCCTTTTTTTTTCACTTGTTCCTCACGTCGTATTAATTATTGTGCAGTTTTGAGCTCGTAGCTAGACGAGTGTCTGAGTCAGTTCGTGTTTCTTCTCAGTTGCACCACATTAATTACAGAACATTACGGTGTGGTGACTGTCGTATCCCTTTCGAATCAGGAACGCCCTTCGTTCGCAGCCAGGCTGTTCTGACGGAAGCCACGATTCCTTCCTGCTTATTTGAAGGTGATGTTTCGTGCGTTTAATGAAGCACCACACCAAAAATACATGTGTTGTAATGAGGGTTCAACTCCACGCTTTCTTAAATTGGGTACTAACCGGAGGCCAATGGTCAGTTTCAACCCCCTGCTGTTTTATCTCCATAGAAAGTATCGTCCGGTATTCTTCTTACAGGAGGCTGGGTAGGCACCAGAATCGATCTGGGTGCAGTGGGAATGGTATAGTTCCCTGTTGCTGCCCGGAATCAGATTCCGGTTTTCTGGCCCGTATCCAGTCGCAGTACTCACAGAGCCGGGGTTTGCACATTGTCGGTCCGCCGTGAAGGCATGTAGGGGGCGTAGAGGTATAGCTCCACTCATTCTTAACCTTGGCACTAGATGGAGGCGAGTGGTCAACTTAACGCTCGGCTGCTTCAGTGCCGGGAAAGAACCCGGTAGCCATTAAATAGGACGCTGGATGCGCCCCAAGGGCCGGTCTGGATGTTTTGGAACAGAGATAAATCTCTTGCCCATACCAGAATTTGAACCCGGGACCATCTAGCCCGTAGCGTACCGACTACGCTATCCGGGCTCCATCACACAGAACACAGGTTAAACGAAATGCCGAGTAGAATGCTTGGATCCAGGAACAGGAGCTGATAGGATGATAAAAAAACGTCAGAGGTGTTAAAGGAAGAAATTGGAACAGGGGGGACATGTAGGAGAAGAGAGGAAATGAGAAATGCCTACAGAACATCTGTTGGGAATCGTCAACGGGACAAGCGGAAGTTCCATGCATTGACGGGAGCAAATTATCGTGGAACAGATTGTGAAGGTGGGGACTGGAAGAACTGGTTTATGACGGGGAGATTGCGGAATTTTGCGAACACAGTGACGAATATGCGAGTTTGTTAAAGTCAAAGGTTTATTTATTGGACAAATAATTATCAAAGTTTATAGGAAGTTTAGTTGCTTAGTTGACATTATAGTTCATCCTGTAATAATAGTTACCAACAATATAATAATAATAATAATAATAATAATAATAATAATAATAAGGGGTACACGCAGGTAGATAAGTTATGGCAAATAGGCAAGATATAATAATTAAAAACTAAAAAGAGAAAGCATGATTCTGATAGATTTGGCATTACCAGCGCACAGAAATGTCACGCAAAAGGAAGCAGAAATAAACTAAAATACAAGAGTTTATGTATGGAGATACAATGAATGTGGAACATGAAATGTATGTTTATACCGGTTATAATTGGAGCCACCGGAATAGTAACTAAAGGTTTAAAGAAAAATTTGGAAGCCATACCAGGAAAACATTCAATATATTCACTACAAAAGACAGCTGTACTTTGAACATCACACATAATACGGAAAATACTGCAGTCTGAAACTTTGAGCCTGAGCGGTGGTGATCATCGCTGGTTCAAGAGGAGTAGTACCAGGGAGAAAAGGCCTGTGACAGGAGACGACAACAGCAACAGCAACAGCAACAACAACTGTTATTGAATCATATGTATATATCTGTCTTTATAAAACCAAATACTTATTCTGGTAATGGAAAAATGTTGCATTTTGAAGTATGGCCGTATTCTAAGGTTCTGATACAGTTTAAAGTAGTGCATTTGGATCTTTCTGCACTACGTGTAGAGAGGATGCGGGTGCCTACAGACAGACAGACAGACAAAGCCTCGCATTGAGAGATTCTAGGACGTAAAACTCGGGTAATCAGCAAGTTACATTACATTATATAACACAGACTGCTGTCGTGGGTGTTGTGAGAGGGTTCCGCGTTCAGCTGGACTTCCTGTACTTGTGTAAAAGACGCTGATTCCTATATAGAAGTTATTTAACGTTGAATGGATGTGAGAACATTGGTTATGAATTCGGCAGAAGGACGATGCTTTGGTTAGAATAGCTAAGGTGCCTAGATGTTAATGATCTTTAGGGATAAGAGGAATTAGCTTATTTTGAGTCAGTGCTTAGGGGTACTCGTGTATGAAGACAAAGAGAAGGATACGAACGCTTTGGACGTTCTGTGAGCCGGACGCTTGTCGTGTGGTTATTGTGTCGTACATACCTCATCGATGTGAACTCTGTGGACGGAGGAAACCAGCGACTCAGCAGTTCTTTCCGGATGATGCATGGCGGTTCCCTCCTTGGACTGGGATTTGCTGTAAACAACATTATGTAGTCAGTGCCAACAGTGTGGTTTGCGGGGCAGAGGTGGTTCTCGCATTCACTCTGCAGTGCAGTAGTTTTCAAGCAGTGGACCGTGTTTATTAGTACCTTCCATATAATATGATGTCAGTTCCGCTTGCTGCAAGCTTTGTTGAAGATCTGTTGGTAATACAAGCAAGGGCATATCTAGTGGGGGGGGGGGGGGGTTTGGTGCGACTGACCCCAGGCAGCAGAGTCCAAGGGACGGGAAAATTTATGGGAAAATGAATATTTTAAAAGATAAAAATTTATTTTCTGCTCTCAACAAATTTTAAATTATCGAATCAAATAAAAGGAAATTCAGTACATGATCGTGATTTTTTGAAGTTCTTAATTCCAGTTAGGGGGCGGTCATTGTGATTACTCGCCCCGGGCGTCAAAAGATCTGTCTGCGCCACTGAATACAAGTATTTAAAATGTTTAATCTTTTAAACACCTGCGTTGCCAAACGCAAATCGAAGTAGGGAAACACCCCTAGAAATTCATTTTATATTTTTAGGCAACAAGGAGATTTACTGCATCTTTAAGAATTCCTGCGTAATCTCTGTTTTATTTTCCACAAAATGTCGTCTATTTCATAATTTTATCTTTTTTGTAACACGGGAATGCAACGTTGGGTTGCATAAAATGCGGCGAATTTCTTGACTAGCTGAGGACCTGTTAGCTTCAGAGGAAGGACTCTGCTCCATGGAGTTGATAGCTAGTTAGTTCGTTATCGTACAAAACTCATAAATACATTTCATGGGCAAAATGTGGAGTCTTTAAATGTTACAGCAGGTGACATATGTCTGGTTACCACTGGGCTTTTGTAATCGGCATGATGCAGTGTCGAACGTGATTTGGGGATGATTACATTTGGTTATTTAGTAGGTATTTAGGAGGCTGTGGTTTTGCTCTGTTTGGACGAAGTGTTTTCTGTTGGCATTGAGGGGAGCCGTCAGCACTCGGTATATCATATTCTGTGTCCTACTGAGACCTGAACTCGATGCCTCTACGTTCCACCTATTCCGCGTTACTGCTTAGCTATTAATCTGAAGTTTATAAGAAATGTAAAGAGTTCTATTCAAGATAGTCTGCTTATTGCCTTCCCTCTTTATGCCTCATTCAACACTTAGATATCCTCCGGTGTATCATACGTGAGAAATCATACCGTCGAGCTAACCTACCTGGGTTGTCGAGATTCCTAAGGCGGTTACTGTGACGATTGCTGACTTCTGGATTGCAACGCCATGTTTTCTGGTACGAATAGAAGTATCGACGTTTCGGAGGAACCTTTTGCCTCTATGTTTGACCCTAAATATGGAGGAAACGTATATCTCGGAAAAGTCAGTACTTATTTACCAAATTGCACGGCGTCACATTCCAGAAGACAGCAATATTCATAACCAAACAGGAATTCGTTACCCCAGAGCTGACCATTGTGGTAGAACTGCATCATCATTCAAGAAAAAGGGGGAGCAGTGGAAGTTCATAACACATTTCATGCTTCTTTAGAAATATATTCGTTTCGGAGAAGCTTGCTGCCTCCTTCTTCAGGGCGTATACAGTCCAAGAATATATATTGATACTATAAACCTACATATCCGCGGACTTTTTGAACAGTTTGTAGCATGTTTTTACTATGAGGGGTTGTTAGCTCCTTGCCCAACCCCCGAGCTGGAGGACCACCCATTGTCGGCTGTCCGCAACTGCTTATTCAGTATATTCGCAGCTACCCTCAATATCCGCAGTGTGAAGACTCGCCGTAACGTAAAGGAAACTGAGATGGGCTTGGCATGTAGCACGTAGGAAGGAGAGGAGAGGTGTGTATATAGGGTTTTTGTGAGGAAACCTGAACGAGAGGGACCACTTGTAATATCTAGGCATAGATGGGAGGATGTCGAAATGAATCTTCAAGGTATGGGATGGGTGTGTGGACTGGATTAATCTGGCTCAGGATAGAGACATGGTGGGCTATTGTGGACGCCGTAATGGACCTTACATGTTCAATAAAATGCTGGGAATTTCTTGAGTAGCTGAGGAACTGTGAGCTTCTCAAGAAGGACTGCTCCATGGAGTTAGTTACTTTGTCAGTTAATTAGTTATGTATTTATGTATGTGTATTTATTTATTTAAGCTAATCCCTGTTGCCATGTCGTGTAAGGCGTAGGTGTGCGGCCGCTCGATTGCTGCGATCGCGGGTTCGAATCCCGCTGAGGGCATGTAGTGGCCTTTTCTACGGGCTGATCACTCGTTCAGAGGAGTCCTATCTGTGTGTGTGTCTAATTGTGTTTGATCTATAAAACTCACCAATTAGGCGTCCTAGGCCCGATTTGGGCTGTTGAGCCACAAGAAAACCATTTGTTCATTTGGTCCATATATCGTGCTAAGTAAGACAGTGTGACACACTCACTAAAGGGCTGGCTTAAGGTATTTGTTCAGAGATCTCGAAGCGCTAGTAAGACGTTTTAAGGCAGAAAAATTTTCCGCAGTAGGCCTGTTGCTTATTTTATTCGTGGCTTATATGACGACGCTGACAGTAGGCTAGTTGCGACTGTTGAACTACGAACGATGCGATGATAGTGAATTGTGAACGTGAAAGGATGTGAAAGGAAGCTGTCGTGATTGAGGTTGAGATCAACCCTGGGCCTGCTGTTCCGAAAGTTAGCCGGAGGGTCCGAGTAACCCGTCTCTGGGCAGCAATTTGAACCCAGAACTTTTCGAATGCTTTCTGCTTCAAAGTGACGTTTCGTTTTAACAGTAGTGTGGATGCGGTGCGAAACCGACTAGTGTTGTTTCACGACGGCAAGAGTTAACTTCACACTTTCGGAAACAGATTTTTCATTTACGCTTTTAAGTAACTTTTCCATCACACCGAAAAATAAAAATAGATTAAATTAGCTGTGGTGAACTGAATATGATTTCCTCAGAACTGATTCTCGATATTAAATGTATCGAAACCAATCGGAAATCAATCGTATAGGCCTATCGGAATATTTTGGAGGCCCAATTGAATTGTTTACTACACTTTGCACGCGTTTGCAGTGGTCCATCCGATAATCTGTGTATCGATTATGACTCCTGTACTTTTTCATATTTACTCTCATTGTTCAGTTGTATGAACGAGTTGGCCTATATCGGGTGTGAAATTTGTTTGATACACTCAGGTAAATGTACTTTTGAAATGCTTTGCGAAGTACCATGGACCTTTCGAAATGAAAAACAGAAGTGATTTAAGTACAAATAATACCTTCCGGCATGGGCATAACTTGGCTAATAACATTGAGGGAAGGGGGACAAAATCGACCTTGGGTATTAGGAGCTTTAATGTACGAAAGAGTCAAGTTAAGAAACAGTGGGAAGATTGGTTTGTTTCATTTTTTTCTGTCTTTACACTACCAAAATAATCGTTTTGAAAATATTTCTATTTTTTATTTGCCCCTTTCAACTTAGTAGCCAAAAAACCTATTCTTAGGTAGATAAATATTTGAAGGGCATTTGCCCCTCCCCCTTGCAACCTCCAAGTTACGCCTATGCCTTTCGGAAACTGTATTGACTGTGTTTACTGTCACACTTATATCTTGAAAATAGAGGCACGAAGCTTCTCCGAAACGTTGTTACTTTTATAACAAACTACATGACGTCAAATTTCAGAAGATGTGAAACTTCTTTGAGATAGAACATATCCAAAAATACAGTGACATTATTTTATCTAACAACTCACTTTACTCTTCAGTCTGTTTCGCGTGGCGGCAGTCAGCGCAGATTTCGCCGCTATTCCAATTTGCCGTGAGTCGGGTTCCACTTCAAGGGTCAAGCAGTCCAAGAAGTATTCTTGGGCTGCTTGACCCTTGAAGATGGGACCAATGGGTTGTCCCGAAACGTCGGTAACTAACTACCAGTCTACGCCACGTAACATCCCAGAAGAACGAAGATCTCTTATTCGACATAGTATTGGTATCGTTATTTATATAATTCTGAACAGATCGCATGACATTTATTCAGATCTGTATGCATAAACTGCTTCCTCACTTAGGAGGTGGAAATTTGTAAGACAAACCTCAGCAGCGGGTTTATTTCTCTGTCGAAAGGAACAACATTAGCGAGGCGACCACTCTAGGAATGTTGGTATCTGCCATGAGGAGCCGCTGGTATTTCCAGGGTTTCTGCAGCGCCTCGATCGCCGCTGGTGTCTGTGCTGTCCGTTGAGCGCGGTACTGTATACGTTTCGTTCAGCTCCCTAAGCCGAAGACACTTAAAGAAACTTGGAGAGAACGTGTAAATTTAACAGTGAATTTGGATTGTGGTGGCGGGTGGGGGGGGGGGGGGAGTGCTTTAGGAACACCAGTGATAAACAGCAAGAAATCTTTAAGAAAACTCACGTTTTCTAACGCTTTTGCATAGCTGCGGGTCAGTTTAAAAACGCGATTTAAATGTTTCATTGATTTCCTGATGCTGTTAAGAGAGAAGGGCTAAAGGTCTCTCCTTCCGCTACCAACATTTTAAGGGTGTACGAGGGGGGGTCGAGGTGGGTGGGGGGGACAGAGAGAGGGGGATAAGGCTGCGTGAGTCACTGCATGCGCTGCCTAGACAATGCTGATGACGCAAGCGGATCGCCTAAATTGTATGCAGAACATATCACTTTTCCGGAGTACTTATTTACCATGCTGAAAAGCTCCCCCGATCAATAGGGTGGCTCGGTATATTGAGTAAACACGCAAGGAGAGGGGAGGGGGACTGGATGGCGCTCCAGTTAAATTTTGGCTGGGGATTTTGCGAGTTGTAACCGTGAAAATGTTTCTTTTTTTCCCCCCCTCACTGCCACTGAAGAGTGGTGATGCTGCAGCCAGAAGGCCTCCAGACAGTATTATTGTTATTTTAAAAATGCAGCCAACTGTTACAGACTTCTCATCTAGGCCTAAGTTAAAGTAATGCTGCAATAAGGAGTGGTAGCTCATGAATGATTAATATGCTTGAATCCTGCTTGCTCCAGTCTATAAAACCGACTGATCATTTTAGAGAGACGTAGAGAGAGTTGCCTATATCCACCCCCTGCTCCATTTCTAAGTCTTCGTGGTTCCCGGTGGAAGGGGACCCAATATTAAAAATTGTTGCATTCCGTCAATTGAAAGAGAAATTAGTCGACCAGAAACGTAATATGAGGTTGGAGCGATGTTGTGTCGGCCAAGTTGAATCGAGACAAAGTCTGCAAAAAAAAAAAAAATTAATAGCAAAGAATGATTATGGGAGGAAACTTACTTGTATGCCGCTAGCTAAGCGACTGTTTTGACAGACAAGTTGATGGAATATAGCTGCAGTGTTATATACATTATACATTACATACCGTAGAAACATGGTTTGTTTCAGGTATATAATTGTACATACCTTGTATAAAGGTGATAAATAGTAATAGTTATTATTATATTTATTATTATGATTATTATTATTATCATTATATACATTATATACCCTATAGAAATGGTTTTGTTTCAGGCATATAATTGTAAATACCTTGTATAAAGGTGATAAATAGTAATAGTTATTATTATGTAATTATTATTAACATTATATACATTATACATTATATACCCTAGAGAAATGGGTTGTTTCAGGTATATAATTGTATATGCCTTCTATAAAGTGATAGCAAAAATATAATAATATATTATTATTATTTCTGTTATATAATTATTATTAACATTATATACATTATACGTTGTATACCCTAGAAACATGGTTTGTTTCAGGTATGTAATTGTAAATATGTTGTATAAAGGTGATAAGTAATAATGATTATATTTATTATAATAATAATTCAATTGAATTCAATGGGTATTTATTAACGTGCAGACCTAACAGCACAAGTGCCAATTACAAAGCCAGCACAAAAGCGCAAATAAAATACAAAGCAGTACAAATACACAAGACAAAACACTAAATAAACAAAACAAAACAAACATGAAGTAAAACAATATACAAGAAGTACTGTGGCAGAATCCAATACTTGACAGAACATAGATGACTTGTTTTAAAAATGTCGCAGTGACAGAACTACAGCATCGAATTCAAGATTTACATAAATAACAAGTCATTAATCAAAACAGACCTACCATTGAATATACAAGTATCCTGCTGATGGCATTAGCCGCGGGAGCGCATCTAGCGGAAGGTTAATAATAATAATAATAATTATTTTTTTCCGTTAGACACCGGGTTGGAAAGAACTGTATGCTTTCCCGTTACACACAGTAAGACAGCTGCAACAGAATCTTCCCATTCCGAAATATTACAGGCAGTGTGAACCAGCATTACCTCAGTGTAGTGTGACTGAAGAAACTTAAGAGTCGAAGTCAAATCCTGCAGGCAGTTTGCGCGCGTACGGTAAATTGTTTATTTTCGGTAGTAATTCACTTTTTAAATATTTTGTGTTGGGTGGAATGTTGCTTAACGTTTATCGACTGTGAGAAAACTTGCTACCCCCTTTTAAATGCGCAGTGGTGAAGCCTGACATACGTACCCACTGCTTTAGAAATCAAAGAACTTCGTATTTTAGCCGCACAGTCTATTAATGGTTTTATGTGAGTCTCAGGATAAATGAATATGCACGTTACCAGCCTAAGAGATTGGCATGTGTTGAGGAGATCTTGCATGTTTTCTGCGAGGTAGGAACCAAACGTTTGTGTATTGTTTAGGTGAAATTATTACTTCAAAGTGTTTACCGCTTACCTTTCAGATTTATTGTTGATGCAGTTTTTGCTTTGACTCCATTACACTTTTAAAAGTAAAGTTTACCCTAGAACAGGCCATGAAGGCCCAGAGACGGAGTAGAGGTATAGCTCTACTCTTTCTTGAACCTCGGCGCTAGGTGGGGGTGGTCAACGCCACCCCCCGGCCGCTTTACCCCAGGGAATGATCCGGTACCCATTGTACAGGAGGCTGGTTAGGCCCCAGGGCCGGTCTGGACGGGTGCTGAAAATCTCGCCCCCCACCGGGTTTCGATCCGCGGACCGTCAAGCTCGTAGCGAGTCTCCTATACCGACTGAGCTATCCCGGCCCACGCATTACGCTTTTAAATTTCTTTTCTTTGTAATTGTTTATATTCGATAAGAAATCGCCTCTAAATTAAAGCAGTTACGAAAGAAGTGATAGAAAAGAAATGTTGGATTTCTTCACTTCTTGCACTACCTGAACATGCCACTATACCGTGTACGGTACGTTCCTCAACATTGCAGTAGTCGGAAACTGTTCATCTTGGATTGTCGGATCGTGCATAGCCGAGAAGACTGCAGGGAGGAGAAGCATTAGGATTCTGTAATTTCACTTCATCATGTTCTTTGGAAGTACTTATGCAGTCGCTCAAAAATTTCCTGATAAATGGCGCCTAGAATTTAATTACTGTGTTATCAAATCCTACACTTGACCTTGTCGTGAGCCAGTTTAATCCAGTTCACCTCTTCACAATCTCTGCCTTTAATTCCTCGCAATTTATCCTGTTAAGATGCGTTTTATCCTTACCGTCACGTCTGCACGGAATTACCCTGACAGTACTTCAGTGAGAATACTTGACTTATACTTCCCACAACTTTGAAGGACGCATGAACACCGTCACATTTTCGAATGACCAATCATGTGAGTGCGTTTGTCGTTCCTTTTCACTTCACCTCAGCTTTTGTCTCTCTTACTATCTTAGGAAACCAAGTCCTCACGTTTTTACGAAATGGGTGGAAAGTAAGGTGTATAATATTCCAGTTAACAGTTGAGGAGGTAAGTGGGATTGCAGGCTGCATACGAATGGGAACCAGGACGATGGAAACGCGCCCCTCTCTTCTTTTGGACCCAGGATAGAATCTTTGTACGTAGTTTGTAATGGCAGTGCTGCGGCGGGGTAATTGTGGCCGGGTAATAAACAGGAATGTTCATATTATATAGAAGTGGAGGGTTTGGAGGCTGAGGAAAGAGAACATTTTCTTTATACATTACTGTTATAGGCTCCGTTCTCAGTGCGGGCAATATAAAAAAAAAGCTACAGAATTGTGATCACGTGTACAGTGTAGCGGATTAGTGCGTGGAACCTGCTACAATCCGCAACACGCTTTTCACGGTTTTGTGTTTGGCGTTTTAGCATTCCGTAATTTGTAACTGAATACAACTTGTAAAAGTTCTTTCTAAATACAGTTGAACCCGGTTATAACGACATCGGCTTATATGACACCTCGTCTATAACGTCAGATATTCTGTGGTACCAATTAATTCCTTACTGTTAACCGTAACATTATTCTGCTTGGTTATAACAACACTCGTTTATAACGACACAAAATATTCAATCGTTTTCATGATTTTATAACTGAGTTCGACTGTATTGTGCCGCTTGAAGACAATTTCGGACATCACACGCGAAAGAAGCAGAAGTGGAACTAGGACTGATCTTCTAACTAAACATTACGTATTGAAGGCATATAAGAGACGTAGAGGCAAGTCTTCAAGTATTATGTATCTCGGTATGAGACGGGTGTTTGCATTAAGCTTCAAGCTGCGGTAGCTTTAATCTCGGAGACCCCACTGAACACCTTTTGAGGGTGACCAGGCCAGAAAGCCTCTCCAGACGAGGTGGCGGTTTGAGCCACATACATGCCTGTTTTAATGTTTCTCTTTGATTTCTTTTTTGTTCCTTGAATATAATGTATTACTGGACTGGCCTGATCTAGGGCGTTCCTTCCTCACTTCGTTCTGTTATTTTGAATAATGTTAGATTAACATGGATTTTCATGATTAAAATGAAATCGGATAAGATGGTAAATATGAAATTCCGTTGAAACATAGAATGAACAGCTTCTTGCAAACAGAGAATATAATATCACCGAAAAAATTTAATATTTAATATATCTCTAAATTTAAAACATAAAAATCACTGGGTTTGTTGTGAAATTTCTGAAGATCAGCGAATACAGGAGTAAGAGTCGCACTGAATCTTTGAAACGCGGTGGTTACTATATAGGCCTATACCATATGCTTTAACATTTGAACTTTGAACTTTGCCCACCTAGTGCATCTATGTCGTCTGTTGGCTCTCGTAACAAACAGCTAGTGTTTTTTTTTTTCCAAATAACATTAAGCAACTGGTCTTTGAAATGTGGGGTCAGTGTGTTTTCTGTGAGGTAAGAACTGAGATTTTAAAAATCATTTACATGAATTTTGGACTTCAAACCGTTGTACGAAACTGACCGCTCAGTAGGTATTATCCCTTGGAATTTAAATTAAGACGTAGGAACTGTGTTCTGAAAATATGAAGTATCCGAAGTCAAGTGTTACTGTCTGCATCGCTGGAGCTCTGCCGTCATCCGAGCGCTCCGGCAGGCACACCGCAGATACTGTAGCTGCATCTGCGGCCACTCTGCCATAGACGTCACACGAATTGTCGCGATGTAGGCAGTATTTTTCACATCTACCTTTATAAGAAATCCCAGTGGAGTGAGATCTGTTTAAAGGCAAGGTTATTGGTCCACGTCATCCGTTCCATCGATTATGAAACGTGGCAGCAGAGAGTAGCGAACCTGAAACCTGAAATAAGGCGGGGCCCCTTTCTGTTTTAAAAGACTGCAGTTGTATTGCGATTTTCGCCGTCATTAATTTATCGGTAAAGGTAAATGTAAGGCTATCTCATTACAGGCCTGGACAGGCCCCTAGGGTTCCAGGAGGTTGAGGCTCCCAGATTTCAAGACAGTCGGTACATGAAGGTGTTAAGGTTGTCATCCCTACCACTGGCCGCCTTTACCCCTCAGGAAGTATTCCTGCTGCGCATTTCTGTTAGAGAATGAGTCGACCCCACGGCCATAGTGCGGCCGGAAGGATTATGTCAATGAAAAGTTCCAGTGACACCATCGGGGATATTAATGTATTGGCAAAGATAGTGAAACTTACTGTCTTTAAGGTCGTTTTACAATTATCAGCTTGATTGTTTGTCTCAAATTTCACATCGGTACGAAAGAACAAAATTTAAAGCTTCCAAAATCTCATACAGACGGTTAGCTCACAAGTTTTAAATGAATTTGCATCAAAGGAACCACTGGTTTGGGCTTTTGTTGCTGTGATATGTGCTTAATGCAGGGTTGCACAAATCCCGGGCTGTAGGGTCGTCCTGGCGACTAAATTGTGTACGGTGGCGCCTAATATTTGTGGGTCCTCAATGTGGAACTTGCTTCATATCGCGTTTCTGGGCCAAGAACTCCGAAGTGGCTCAGAAATTTTTGGAAAATTTGTCTACCTCTGAAGTAGAGCACCGTTAACTGTAAGAAAACGTCACTGTATTTATTCACAATTCACATCGGGTTTGAAAAATCAGTACTTATGCTGTAGATTTTTCGCTAAGTAACATGGAGATTCTACTTTCTGTGTTTCTGCTGCTGAAGCCAACCGGATCTGTTTCCTTGTAATGCATTTACCCGCAGTTTTGGAAACGTGTTTCTAATACCTGCGAGTCCTGTTAACGTCCGTTCAGTTTCTGCAGCTGTTGGCTGTCTCATCTCGCCTAGTCCTCACGATCCTTGTGCAAGCGCCTTTAAGCCCGTCTCGCAGTCCCCTTAATGTTATAGAGATCATCAGTCAAATTACATTTTATTATCACAAAAGCTTATCCAATTATCCAGTTGCTAAAATTGCCCCCAGACACCCTAATTCCGTTTGTTTCTATAAGGTGGAACAACACTCGGCTCAGTAGCTGCTGTCTCAAAATTCCCCACACCGGCTTGCGTGGACCCGGCTGTACAGACTACTTTAGTCCTGCCGATAAAGGAGGAGGATTTGCCTTTGTGTTTTAAGCAAGGCTAACATTTTGTTTGTGAAAATGGTAACTTGTTAAAGACTATGGGAAAGACATAATCTAAGGCAATTCTGATTGTAAATATGGAAGTGCAATTATATGTGGTGTTCCTAATTCTGCGCGTTGTTAATGTAGTAAAGGTAAAGCCATCCCTGTACAGGCCTGAACAGGCCTGAACAGGCCCTGAGGGTTCCAGGAGATTGAGGCTCCCAGATTTCCAGACAGTCGGCACAAGAAGGTGGTTAGGCCGCCTTTACTCCTCATTTCTGTTAGAGGCTGAGTCAACCCCAGAGCCATAGTGCGGTCGGAAGGATTAAGTCAATGACACTATCGGGAATAGCACCCGTGACCTTCCGGCTTGTAGCGCAGTGCCTCAACCAACTGCGCCACCGCGTGCCCCCGTTGTTAGTGCTGTGTTAACTACAAATGTAGTGAGCTTTATCTATCCGCTCCTGACGGCTGATCACTTCTTTGTGGCGTATGGCGGTCGTTACAAGTGTTTTGTTGCTTGGCGTCTGTTCAATGCATAAAGCGATTGCTATCGAGCGATACATCAAGCAATAAAAAAATGTTTGACGTCACCATATTGTAGCACTTCGCGCGCATTTCTTTGTTCCATATCGATCACAGTGATTGTAGGTGTATTAAATAGTTTATCAAAATAAATAATCAGTATTATTATTTAAGTACAATTTACTGCAAGGAAATGCCCAGGTTAATGACGGCTCTTTTCCCAGTCACGTAGGCATTTGCGAAATGTTAATGTGAGCTCAGTTTGGAAAATCTGCCCAAAAACTTAAATCCTGTGCTGTTGGTTCTTTATCGGTGACGGGCACTGGACAGCTAAGGCAAGGTCAGCTTAATCTTTCCTTCCGACGAAGTTTCGCGTTTGTTAGACAGTGCAGGTTTCAGGAAAATTTATCGGGTCTCGTAATGACAATAAACAACAGTTGCAAGGCCCAAAAGTGGGCATTCCAATGCAATGAGACAGTAGAGGGCACATAAGTTTCCAGTTCTAAATTGCAAGGAATCTTAGTTGAACACCGAGCTTCCGGGCTTCTTTGTTCTGCGATGTTGCGCACCGTCGCTGTGTGTTAGTTGTCCAAAGTTTCGAGGTCATGCAGTGGCCTTATCTGAATGGTCCAATAAAGAGGAGTGGACCATTAGGCCATCGACGTTTGAATATGAGGCTACTATGTTGTTTCGAAACGTTGGGCAACAAACATCGATTGACGGAGTGCGATGTCGCAGAAGAACAGAGGCTCTCAACTGTACCCTTCGAAAGCCTGAAGACTCACGTTACCAAGCGTATTGAAAATAAATTGAAGGAATGCAGACCTGTGGATACAGGCCCTGCGCTGAATGATTTGCGGGACAGGTGACATAATAATAACAACATTTTAAGCTAGCTGCGTGGATTGTTTCCACAGACTTAAATTGACATGGTCGACGTGCTTCAAAGCGATATGATGTGATAAATTATTACGAGGGTTGAATGAAAAGTAATGCTTCAACCTTTATAATTCGTCAAAAGATGGAAGTATAGACGCGCTAAGACTTGTGGTACGCCCTGTAGTTTGTCTCGCTACGAGCTGGATGGTCCGGGGATCGAATCCCGGTGGGGGCGAGATTTTCAGCACCCATCCAGACCGGCCCTGGGGCCTACCCAGCCTCCTGTACAATGGGTACAGGGTCATTCCCGGCGGTAAAGCGCCGGGGCGTGGCGTTGACCACCCACCCCCATCTAGCGCCGAGGTTAAAGAAAGAGTAGAGCTATACCTCTACTCCCCCTCTGGGCCTTCATGGCCTGTTCTAGGGTGAACTTTACCTTTACCTTACCTGTAGTTTGTCTGCTAGCACCTCAGGTGCAGGCAAGTCGCTGTGTTGGACGTTTCGGACACTGGTAGCCAAGTTTCGGTTATAAAATTTGGGTTCATTTTAAGGCACTGCCCCAGCTTTTGCCCGGAAGAACGTCTGAAGATCACCAAATGCCTTGGTTATTCCATATGTGGCCCAAGAGTCCACCTGTTTAAATTATACGACAGTGCCATGCCCAGTGTTTTCAGTTTATTGGCAGTTGGCGTTTGCCCCAGGAACTGAGATGACGGTCTTGGGGTTCGATTGATTTCCTTTAGAATATGAATTTGTTCTTCTAGTAGGGCGCTGACTCAGTTGGCGAAGTTGTTCAGGTCAGTTGAAGTGCCAATATGACGGAAAATACAGTGTTAAAAATAAAACGGGAATGACTCTTGGCTCTTGTACCTACAAGCTGCAGGCCAGAAGTTCATTCACAAGCAATTGAGTTTTGGCAGTCAAGCTGTTTAAAGACACTCCAAGCGTCTGAATCATTCACTTCTACATTCTTACGTCTGAGGCCTCAAACTGGTGTGCCATTTTTGTGAACAAATATACCGTTACTTAATATAAAGCAAAATACAGATAAGTTGAGGCAGTTGTTGAGGATTTCAGTATAATACATGAACTGCTGATCTGCATTCTGCATTCATTAAATTTTAATAATTGTAACATCATTGTGTGTATATATTGGATACAAAATGGCCGCTTTTCACGATATAAACGCTTAACAGTTCACAATATTATGTAATTGTCGCCTGTAATAAAGCTGTTAATAATCGAAACTCGATTTTATGAGTGTTGTATTTTTATTTTCATTATTTTACTAAATTAATGTGACTGGTAAAAGAACACATATTTGGTGTTAATGGACTACACTGGTTTGATTCAGGAAAGGAAGCAGTAGAAGGGTGATATGAGCATGGTAATGCATAGCAGGATTCATTCCACAAAGTCTCCAGCTTCAGTCGCAGGTAACGTTAGCGAGCCTAGGCTGATATCACAAGTGGGGAGAGTGCGCGAAGTCGTGTGCGCGTAGATCAGTGTGTTTCTGCAGTCAGAGTGGTGGAGGTGCCAGTATTCGTCTGCTTACTTAGTATATGTAATCGTGTGACTGAGGTAGAAGGAACGTAAGGTTTATGAGCCTGGTGCTGAAGATTGTCATGCAAAATGACTGGGACTTTGTGGATGTAATCTGCTATACCTTCTTGTTCCATAACAGGCAGGGAATTTCTTGAGTTGGCAAGCGATTATTAGATTCTGAATACGGAGTCTTCGACAGAGTTATTTAATTTGTCGAATTGTAGTTAGATACAAGTGCTGATCGCTTTTGTGGTCCCCTCTTCCCCTCTCCACCTCAGAAGTAGGCTTCTTTTCATAAGCTGCCTGTTTCCTGCTGCCAAGCAATTTACATTCCTTCTGTCATTGAAGAATGAAAGTTACTACATAGCTTAAGAATGAGACATCCTTTTTTGGTTTATTGTTCATCTCGCTTGTTTCGGCCGTGCCATGGCGCTCAGGCGGTTAGTCGCCGACCTCTCACTGTGGAGGCCCGGGTTCGATCCCGCGTCAGTCCATGTGGGGGTTTGTGGTGGACAAAGTGGCACTGGGACAGGTTTTTCTCCGAGTTGTCGGTTTTCCCCTTCAATTTCATTCCACTGGTGCTCCATTACTTGTAAAACTTGGTAAAAATCTGCTCATCTTCATCTTTATCACAGGGTTGCACAAAAAGCCTTAAGGCTGTGGTGCGTCCGTAGCATCTGCTGCGGGGCCCTTCACCATGTAAAAGAAATCTCGCTTGTTTGTAAAATTAATTTAAGATACTGTGTTTAAAATTTAATATTTAAAATTCACCTGCCAGTTCCAAAAGCTGTGAAGAAAATAATTGAAAAATATGTGGACCTATGAGAAAGAGGTGTAGACCATGTAACCGGGGATTAAAGAAATGAACACCATGACGCACCATGGTTGGTGATACTTTATTGGCAGTGCTAGCATCAAGGCAGTGAGAAATGTGCGTGCTGGACACACGACAATTTAAGGTATACGGTCAAGCGGTTCCTGGATTGTGACCATTAATTGATACTCATATGCATTGTAAATTACAAAACTGTAGGACACATGAGGCTCTGGACGTAACTACCCAGAGAAGTCTGTTTTAAAGGTAATTAAACTCTTGTGTCCCACAACTGTGTCGTGAGTTTGTTAACGAGGCATTTTTGCTTTTAATTTTACAGGTAATAAGACACATTAATATTACATTCCTTTCAGAAATTAAGTAACATAATATTTCGTCATTTATAAACGTCGTAAGTGATTGTAACGGAATAACCGTGTACACTGTCTGGTAGAACCTGAATACAGCGGAAACTGCATATTCTTGGCGTTCTAAGTGTTACGATTCTAATTCATAGCACTGAATTGCTGTTCAAGATTACTGTCTTCTGTGAGGTGGTCTCGTGTCGTTTGTAGCTGCCCATCTTCAAGATACCCTGAAGGTGTGGACAATAGCAACGAAACGACATGGAGTCCGATCGCAAAAGACAGTCACCACCATGAATGTCGCAAGTTTCATGTTTTTATGGTTCTACATTTTTATCCTATCACGATAGTTGCTGCTGCTGCTGTTGTAACTCTTGGGCTACATGTGTGACGTTTGCTGTTTAATTTTTTGGGAATTTCTGTCCGAAATAAATGTTTTAATCACACCCATTTCTCCATATGCGTTCATGTACCAACGACACTGCAGTATCTTGAAAATTGACAGCATCGTTAAATAAAACACTTCTTTCACTTTATCGTCAGCAGAACCGGATTTAGAAGGAGATACATTAGTAGGACTTCTGTGGTATTAGAAGCAGTGGCAGTACTACTGCTACTACTGCTGCTACTACAACTACTAGTAAAAGAGGTAAAGCAATCCCATTACAGGCCTTGACAGGCCCTTAGGGCTCCAGGAGGTCGAGGCTCCCTGGTTTTTAGACAATCGGCACATGAAGGTGGTAAGGTTGTCAGCCCTACGCACCGGCCGCCTTTACCCCCCAGGAAAGATTCCTGGTACTCATTTCTGTTAGAGCTGAGTCGACCCCAGAGCCATAGTGCGACCGAAACGATTATGTCAGTGAAAAATTCCAGTGACACTATCGGGAATCGAACCCGCGACGTTTCCGGTTTGTAGCGCAGTGCCTCAACCAACTGCGCCACCGCGACCCCAGTTTCCAGTGACTCTTGTAGACTCAGTATTCTTGTCTAGGATCGCAGTGTATGCAGATATGTGAAGTAGCTTACGTGTATAATGTACCATGGTGGTGAAGTTATAGGTAGGGATACAATGCAGAAATACCTTCGTATGATAACATTCGTTTTATTCAATTGCATATCCCTTACATATGTTGAAAATGCAAATTTCCCATGTTATGTAGCATCAGTAGACAGAAATTAAAGAGAGAGAGAGAAGAGGCTTAGAGTGGGATGTACAGATATTGCTGCGTTTATTGAGTCTAATGAAGAGCTGCTCTCCACAGATGGCAGCACTATCACGTACACAGAATAGGCCACGACCAGTGCTCAAAATCCTATAATCTCTTCTCCCCATCCTGAGGGTAGAATCGCCCAACACGTTTCCTAATACCCACAAGCTATAATAACGCACACATAGACTTTACGATCTGTGCTGTATTGGTTAATGTATTGTGGTTTGTAATGGCAAAAGCGAAAAACCAAATCTCGTAATTTTTATTTCATTTTTTAATTAGAAATCGTAAATACGAGACACTCTCCTTTCCTAGCATGGTGTGGGTGGCTTGTGTTTATGGTGTACCGTAATTATAAGCATGGTGTGCGTTACGACAACGATACTTGGGCTGATAAATGAGTCTCAAGGTGTTACATCTTGTAACAGGTTTGAACGTGTTTCGCGTACAGCTGCAGAAGTACACTCAACGGATGAAACTTTAATCATTAAAAAAAAAAATTCTAACGTCGACATTACGCCAGAAAACGTACAGTGGATAAATATTTTACTCGTGCAAACGCCGCAGGAAAAACAAACCTTTCTTTAGTTTATGGATATGTCGGATATGTACCTGCTGTACACATTACAGGCGTCCCAGATGACGTTCGCTGTACCATGAACTTCAGTCACAGAACCTGTGGTAATAATGTATAAGATGAATGTTTAATTATACACATTACATGAACCTTAAATATGACATAATTCAGATATGTTCAATAATCACCAACTAATGCACATAAACTTTATTCACAATAGTTTATTCTTAAAATTCCCCTATACGTATTTCGGTGGTTTAAACCACCATCTTCAGGGGGTCGTAAAGATTATTTTGCATAGACCTTACAGTTATTACATAAATTATTATTTATAAATAATTTTTATATAATATATAATATTTATATATAAATTATTTATATTATTATTTATAAATTATTATATAAGTTATTACATAAATCATCTTTACGACACCCTGAAGATGGTGGTTTAAACCACCGAAATACGTATAAGGGAATTTTAAGAATAAACTATTGTGAAAAAAGTTTATGTGCATTAGTTGGTGTTTATTGAACATATCTTAATTGAAAATGCACGGTAAATACAATGTTAAGTTCATGACATAATTCATTTTCTGATTGTATTTACTTTGAGAGAAATACTGAAGTTTCTATTGAAGTGTATGATAATGTTAATCTCGTGGCAAATAAATAATACCAGAAACTGATTCTTACAACGGTGAGTACCTCTCCATATTATGATATTTTGTATTGCAACACCGTGTAGTTTCGGAGGAATTGATGCGTCCGTCTTCAGAGAGAGAGAGAGAGAGAGAGTGCGGTTGTGTGTGGCCGGGCTATGTGGCTGTATTTCTTGCCCCCGTCTGTTGGTTCGCCACTCTTCATTAATCCACTGTTATAAAGCGTATTAAGAATTTAACTGCAAAATTTGCGTTGGTTTCTGCACATGACCCGTACATTGGTCCATTCTTTGACATGCATGTACTGTCAGTTCAGAGTCTCACTGAATGTGCAGGCTGTGAATTTGGAGAAATTGTTGAAAGATGGCTTGGCGGCGTAAGGGTTGCTGCTACTTAGAGATACTTTGTAGTGACAAAGTTTCGAGGCTGAAATATCGACCGAAACATAGGTACGTCTTTCGACTGCTTCATAACTACAGATTATTTTCGGAATTTACTGACACCTGGTACACATTTCCCTAACTATACGAGTGTCTTGCTAGACAGGGACACAACAAATTTACAACTTCAACTCGAGATTTTGTATACGCCTACTGCAGTTTTTGAATTGCAAGAGACAGAGACATGAAGAATACCGGATTGTAGGATTTTACATATGTGGGCAATGAAGTACCTGTAATTTTAGATTTTGTAGCGGATCTGGGATTTCACAGTCCGTATAATGTGTAGGCTACGGGTTGGAACGATCCGGGCTTCGTTATCCGGCAGAGGTAAGAGATTTTTCTTTCCAGAACTTACATACCGGCTTTGGAGCCCACTCAGGCTCCTAGTCAATGAGTGACGCCCCCCCCCTCTCCCACCGGTGTTAAAGCGGCCGGGACGTGAATTTGACCACAGACATATCTTTAATGCCGAGTTTAAGACTGAGTAGAGCTATACCTCCACTCACCCTGTATACTTTTATGACATGGACAGGGACAACCGAAACCTTTTATTTTTGTAGTTTGCATGCAACTAGTTCTGTTATATATTCAGGTACATTTCGGCTTGTTAACGGTGCAACGTCCAATTCAAATGCTGCCACATTTAAAAACCTTCCATTTTGCTCACACTATGTGTGCGTATGTGTGTACGTGTATGTGTGTACGTGTGTGTGTGTTTTTCCACGAGTCTTACAACAGGAAGTTCTTTTGTCCGTAAACAGCATTACCTGACTGGTCCTTTCGTTGGAAAATGACTGTGTTCTGTGTGAAGCGAGAACTGAATCTTTGTCCATAATCTGGAGGAAATTCCGTCTTCAGAATGTTCGACGACGTTGGCATTTCGCGTGTTCATGTAACGTGGCTTTCGGAATATTGGTCCATTTATCTGCGCTTTTGTCGCCTGCATTTTCTGTTTGGCGCCGCATTATAAAAGCATTGTGAATTAAGAATTAAAAACGATGTGAGATGCATCTGTCAGATTCGAACCCTGGTCGTTCGAAATTCGAGGCGGATCAAAGTGTCTGCTCCAGGGCAACGTTAGGTGCCATCTTGTGAAGACTTTATTAACCACATATGTTTACATTCGCCTTATTCTTGTTGTGTGGTTGTTATTCGTAATTTGCAGTGTTGCTGAATAAGCACGAAGAGGGTTTGCGAACAGCCGGTCCAGTTGACTTAGATAGCAAAATACGTTGCAGTCACGTGGTTCACCTGATACCGCACTTAAAAACACGAAGCGCACCTTCCAAGAACATTTCTTACAAGCCTTTAAAACTCACTGTGTGTACATATCAGCAAGTACCAGCCAGGTGGCTAATGAAGGTCACTTTTTACACATTCGACGTTTCGGGTTCGATGTTCCCAACGTACTCGTATGTCGGGGATGGATCAATGTATTATGACATTCGGAACGTCCTCGGCACTCATAAATCCACACCTGTTATGTACCTTGTCATGTGCCCCTAAGAAGGGGGCACGATGCAGAATGGACTGTATAGGCAACCTGCATGAAGTAATGTCCTGACTGAGAGTACCAAGTGCTTGGACACAAAAATTATTTACGTGTGAATAATTTTATTTAGTTGTTTATTGAGCTACAGCGTCAATGTGATTATATAGC
Source organism: Reticulitermes speratus (assembly GCA_021186555.1). Taxonomy (NCBI): domain Eukaryota; kingdom Metazoa; phylum Arthropoda; class Insecta; order Blattodea; family Rhinotermitidae; genus Reticulitermes; species Reticulitermes speratus. Next base: position 16,409,476 of record JAJKFL010000003.1, on the reverse strand, counting down.
GTGAAACTGTAGGAATATATTGAACAGTGAATAGCAAAGGGCGTGACAAGAACCTGTCGTGTCCTAATCGAAACACTGTGGCGGCATTTTTTTTTATTATTATTATTATTTATTTACTGCAATTGGGTTTTCACCCGGTGGCAGTAGTCCTTACACTAGTACACACAATACAAATGGACATATAAATATACATAAAAATAACAATACAAAACAAACTATACACAATTACAAAACAAAATACATACAGTAAATACAAGTACACACATTAGAACACCGTACACACATTACAAAAACATCCACACCTTACAAAAGCATCCACTCCTTACTCCATACCTTACAAATACATCCACACCTTACAAAAACACCCATACACATACAAAACAAAATACATACAGTAAATACAAGTACACATATTAGAACACCGTGCTTGTGATTCTGAGGAAAACCACGCAATTTGTTGAGGGTAGTCACCGTCGTCGCTGAGATTACAGACACTGACCGAATGCATTTTAGAATCGTTCACTCCTTGTATTGTTATGATCAACACAGTCAATTTATTACACCAACTAAATGCACACTTATATTCACATAAGTGTTATACATAAAGCTGCGACATGTTTCGGTGCTAGTGCACCATCCTCAGCGATCACAGGCTGCCAAATCTAAAACCAACCGTCATTGACGAGCCACTATCTGTATGGTTCCACAATCTGTTGTAGGCTACGATGTTAGTATCTCTATCGTATAAAAGTTACCGCCTGTATTTTAAAATACGTACATGTCGGAGCTTTATGTATAACAGTTATATGTGAATATTAGTGTGAATTTGGTTGGTGTAATAAATTGGATATGCTGAATGATCGAATACAATTGAAAAGCGTTACAACTTGAGGAGACTCCTCGGTCTGTCGTAGTCTGACACTGGATTTAGTATAATCGAATATCCCTACAGTGTAGGGGTCCACACATTTTCCAAAAATCTAGGAGCCACCACAAAATTCTAGGCGCCAGAAGGGTGACATGCAGCAAGTTAAGCACTGAAGGCCCACAGTTCTGGAGTGACCTGTGAACCTCGAATATCTGGCGTTAGGTGCTGGGGGCAAGTAATTTGTTAAAATTTGTGTAAGGAAAAAACTGTAGTAATTATGCTGAAATTATTAGGAGCCACTGGACGAAATGTAATCGTCCGGATGACCAGGATTACTGTACCTCTGCTGTAGCATATTATTTTGGTTAGTGGATTATTGGATGTTATCCCTGCCTTCACGTCAGAAACGTGTTCATTGAATGAAGTAGATATATAGCTAAAATGTTTTTATGTGCATGTCTTTGGGTCCATGCTATGTTACTAATTATTTTAAGTGTTACACCTATCTGAGATTGTCTTAAAACTTTAAGACGTAGTGGTAACAATATTTACCACCTGTCTTAATATTAAAAGTATCTGCAGTTTGTCCACGGCCTTTGTTAATGTATGACACTTTTAGCAACAAACAGTGATTATTTGTTTTAGGTTCACCGTGCATTTTCACTAAATCAATGTCTCATCACCAACCAAATGCACTTTATTTAAAAAACCAATATAAGGGTTCCTTAAAATCGTTTAAAAAGCCCCTACATATGTTTCGGCTTCTAGAAGCCGAAACATATGTAGGGGCTTTTTAAACGATTTTAAGGAACCCTTATATTGGTTTTTTAAATAAAGTGCATTTGGTTGGTGATGAGACATTTATTTAGTGATTATTTGTGTTAACATAACCGATTGGTTTTATTAGGTGCGTTCGCAAAATTACGAAAAGCGACTGTTAGCTTCGTCACGTCTGTTTGTCCGTCCGCGTGGAACAGCTCGGTTCACACTGGACGGTTTTTCATGAAATTTGATTTTGTCGAAAATCCAAGTTTCATTAAAATATGACAAGAATAACGGTTACTTTACATGAAGACTTACGTACATTTATATCTTGCTGAATTCTTCTTAGAACGAGAAATGTGTCAGACAAAAGGTATGGATGAAATCGAAACACACATTTTATGTTCAATAACTCCCCCCCCCCCCGAAAATCCTGCCGTTTAGGATATAATGTGGAAAAATATGGTAGAGCTAAACAGGCCACAGATGACAATATAATACGGCGCATGCGCTTTGCATGCTGGATAACTAAGGCTACAGACACACACTCAGAATATGTAATACTTATTGCTTTTCCGCATCATTAATGGTTACGCGAACGCGCCTCAATGTTACGTTATAGCACATTGTGTACCTTTTTTTTTTGTAATTGAGACGTAGTGTGTTCCAGGGGCGATACGAGCTGAATTTTTAAATATCATTACATAAACTTTATTCTTAAAAAGGATAAGATGTTCCTGGCCGTAGGAAAGCCTTTCATATATCACTGTGTGCCTTGCCTACTTGGCCATGCTATTATGCTGGCGGGTATGTATTTTAGAGATTAACGAGATCGAACCTGGAACTTTTTGAATTCATTCGTGTTAACGACACCAGTCTCCTTAGTCTCTGAGCTATCCAACTGGAACACCAATACTGTTCTGATCATTCTGAACACTTTGTGCAGCATGAACACAGCTGCAAAGTAAGTCATGTTTGCTGCGTTGTTTCAGTGAGGTGCCTGTGAGGGGCGCTACTTGCTGCGTTTTACAGTTATGTGTCTGCTGACAGAACTTGCCCTCTTAGTATCGATCTTCAGAAAACATTTATCCTTGACTCAGGTGAAGATAAGTGTGATGTCCGCCCGCAACCGCCGCCAGTCATATTAACCCCTTAAAGACCAGCGCAGCGGTACAACCAGGCTTATCATTCAGAAATTCTGTGTTCCTTCCACGGATTGTATTTATGTGTCTTATATGTCTCTCACAAAAGGAAGCTATTATTTTCCTATACAGTATTAACTGTCTAGTTTTTTCATTGGAGACGGAGTGGGATTTCTGTGCGGTAGGAAGTGAATCTGCAAATATATTTAAGGTTAATTTTTACATTTTCGGGCGATTCCAGGTAACCTTAAAAAGCAATGCTTTTTCGGAAATCGGGGATAGAAGACGTAGAAAGGTGCTTTCATCTACCATTTTACAAAAGTCAATCCAAATTCTGTCGGGAATAGGGTGCAGAGGAAGATGTTTGTGCCTAAGTGGGACGAGGTAACAGGGGAGTGGGGACGATTTCGTACTGAAGAGCATCATGATTTGTACTGCTTAACAAATGCTATTCGGGTTTTCGAATCAGGAAGGACATGCGACACGTATACGGGAGAGGAGAAATGCATACAGAATTTTTTCGAGGAACCCTGGAGAAAATAGACCACTTAAAATACCTACATCATAGGTGTAGACGAGAGGATGATATTGAAAGGGATCGTTTAGAAGTAAATTGGGAGGGCAGTGACTGGTTTGTTCTGGCTTATGATTGGGAAGAATGGCCGGCTGTTGTTAAGACGGTAATGAACATTCGAGTTCCATGAAATGAGGGGATTTTTTTGGACTTGCTAAGGAACTGTTAGCTTTTCAAGAAGGACTGTTCCGTGGAGGTAATCTATTTTTCTTGTTTTGCAAGGAAATATTCTAATGCCGGCATATCATCGTGTCCGTCGTGCTAATAGCTTGTGAAGGAGTTAGATCCCATGTCACTCGTCATAAACGTCTTGCCACAGTAGACCAAATCGGCGTTTATGCTTTTACATTTCGTACCATAAAATAATGTCAGTATATATATGCAGTGCACTTCGAGACGTCCTGTGCATTTTGTGTCGTAAATATGAGGCATCTTCTTTCATTAAGGTAACTTTTCGTAGAATATGACACACCAAAATGGTGTTCCTGCGAAATCGGCGTAGGTTTGTTGGCGCCACGAATGGGATTTTTTTTTATGAAGGTAGATCGTAAAAACACCAAGAATTTTTGTATGAAACATTGGCTATATTTGTATGTTAAAAATGACAAACGTAGCAACGATGTAGGTATTTGAGGACAGTTCGACAAATATGATGCACTATAAACTTTTACTAGTGAGTTGTGGATAGAAATGTACTGAGTTGTACAAGCTAGGTGTTACTTCACAGTTGCTGTTTTTTCTCACCACACACACACATATTTACATAAATACATACACACACACACATGCATACATACATACATACATACATACATACATACATACAGATTCACAGAAATACACACACATGCATGCATACATACATACATACACACATACACACATACATACATACAGACATACATACATACATACATACACACATACATACATAAATACATACACATACATACATACATACATACATACACACACACATACATACATACATACATACATACATACACACATACATACATAAATACATACACATACATACATACATACATACATACATACACATACATACATACATAAATACATACATACATACATACATACACACATACATACATACATACACACACATACATACATAAATACATACATACATACATACATACACACATACACACATACATACATACATACACACATACACACATACATACATACAGACATACATACATACATACATACACACATACATAAATACATACACATACATACATACATACATACATACATACACACACATACATACATACACACATACATACATAAATACATACACATACATACATACATACATACACACACATACATACATAAATACATACATACATACATACATACATACATACACACATACATACATACATAAATACATACACATACATACATACATACACACATACATACACAGATGCACACCCATACACACACACATACATACATACATACATACATACATACATACATACACACATACATACATAAATACATACACATACATACATACATACATACATACACACATACATACATACATACTACATACATACATACATACATACATACATAAATACATACACATACATACATACATACATACATACATACATACATACATACACACATACATACATAAATACATACACATACATACATACATACATACATACATACATACATACATACATACATACATACATACATACATACACACATACATACATAAATACATAAATACATACACATACATACATACATACACATACATACATACATACATACATACTACATACATACACACATACATACATACATACATACATACATACATACATACGAACGTTTTGTTCCACATAAAATACTGAGAAAAAATACGGACCCTGAATACTACAACAAGGAAGTGAAACGGTTAAAGTCAAAGGTCAGAAAAGCATATAAACAGAAGGAAATTAGGAGAGCATTACCAAGAGGAACTGAAACGTCTATCCAAGCAGTTGCTAACAGCCAAAAAAGATGCACAGGAGACATTTTTAAGGTCAGTTTTAAGAAACGAAGGTAAATGCTGGTCTGAGTTTTACAAGTATGTAAAAAGGCGTAAAGGAAATAGGGAAAATATTCCTGCAATTAAAGATTGTAATGGACGTCTTATTATAGATTCGATAGAAAAGGCTAACTCTCTAAATTTCTATTATTCTTCTGTATTCAGTTGCGAGCGTAACATACAGCAAATAGAATGTTCTAACTCAGGTGAACCCTTCGCAATTAGTACTAAAACCATTAGGAAAAGGTTAGCAGCCATCGGGAAAAACAAATCAATAGGGCCAGACGGCATTTCTGGCGAAATTCTGAAACTGGGTGGGGAAGCCATGATTCCATACCTTGCGCGATTACTGGACATAACAATTAATAATGCTACTATCCCAAGTGATTGGAAAAGAGCCATAGTGGTTCCTATTTACAAGGGGGGTGACAGATCGCTAGTCACTAATTATAGACCAGTCAGCTTAACCTCGGTGGTCTGCAAGCAAATGGAGCACGTTATAGCATCGTATCTAAGGCAGGTCTGGGATAAAAATGATTGGTTATACGAGGGTCAACACGGTTTCAGGCCGGGATATTCGTGTGAAAGTCAAGTAATCACGGTTTGCCAGGACATTGCCGACTCTCTGGATAATGGATACAGGGTAGACGCTATTGTAATAGATTTTTCGAAGGCTTTCGATTTAGTTCCTCATGATCGGCTGCTTGCGAAAATTGCGGCCTCGGGCGTGGATTTTAGGGTAGTTGTATGGATAAAAGAATTCCTTTTGGGTCGTACGCAGAGAGTCAGGGTAGGAGGGCAATTATCAGAGGAGGTCAGAGTAACGTCAGGTGTACCGCAAGGTAGTGTATTGGGCCCACTTCTGTTTCTAGCGTACGTTAATGACATTTGGAGGAACATTGACTCAACTATTAGACTTTTCGCAGACGACTGTGTAATATATAGGAAAATTGTAAATAAAAATGACATAAAAACGTTGCAGATAGATCTGGACAGACTGGGGGAGTGGGCGGTAGAAAATGAGATGAAAATAAATGCAGGTAAAAGTAAGGCAGTTAGTTTCACGAGAGCCCGGGCGAAGGATCCACTAAGTTACTCTTTACGGGACGAATTAATTCCAGAAGTGAGCAGTTGTAAATACTTGGGAATAATCTTACGCAGCGATTTAAGCTGGACTGACCAAGTAAATTACACGGTGAGAAAAGCTTGGAAGGCACTTCATTTCATAATGCGTATTCTCAAAAAGGGAAATAGTAATACTAAAAGCTTAGCCTACACGTCACTAGTGCGTCAGATTCTTGAGTATGGGGCTGCGTGCTGGGATCCATACAGGGAGGGACAGATAAATGCGTTAGACCGGGTACAACAGAAAGCGGCTAAATTTGCAAATTATACGACAGATTTGAACTGGGAAACTTTGGCGCAGCGCAGAAAGACAGCACGCTTATGTGCTCTCTTCAAAGCATACACTGGCGAACGGGCTTGGAAGGCTATAGGTGACAGACTACAAAGGCCACACTATCTGAGCAGGGTTGATCATAATCGGAAAATTAGGAACAGGAAGCAAAGGACGGATATCGGAAAATTCTCCTTTGTAAATAGGACCATCCATACATACTACATACATACACACATACATACATAAATACATACACATACATACATACATACATACACATACATACATACATACATACATACACACATACATACATACATACATACACACATACATACATAAATACATACACATACATACATACATACATACATACATACATACATACATACTTACACACACACATACATACATAAATACATACACATACATACATACATACATAAATACATAACATACATACATACATACACACATACACACATACATACATAAATACATACACATACATACATACATACATACATACATACATACACACATACATACATAAATACATACACATACATACATACAGACATACATACATACATACACACACACATACATACATACATGAAGCACTTAAAGGAATGATGGTGTCATAATGTTTTCCCAGAACTTATCTTTTGCTGCATTTTTCGCAAGATGTCAGGTAATTCTGTACCTCTTAATTACCTCTGTGTGTTTATGTGAACCAGAAGGCAGCATTAGTTTAGACACGGTTAAGTTAATTTGTGGGTGTCTCACTTGTGGTACTGACTGTCGTGACCTTAAACGACCTGCGTTTGCATATGCGAATGCATGTTAAAAGCATCCCCTAGAAATTCATTGTACGTATATGTTTAAGCAACAAGGACATATACTGCAGTTTCTGTTTTATTTTCCACAAAATACCGTTTATCTCATAATCTGATCTTTTTCTGTTCAAATAATACTTTTTCATAAACCATTTAAATACCGACCCAGTCTGTTAAAGGTTAGTCTGAAATATGTATTTCATAGTGTTTATGTTATTGAATTCCCGGAGGTTTTTTTTTAAAGAGCACATTTATTATGAAATAGATGTTTTCTAACAAGAGAGAATAATTGTGTTATCAGATTTGTTCTAATTTTTCTAATTATGAATTCTATTCGCTTATAACTCTTCGTATTTCTTTTTATATCTGCTTACGTGTGGTGAATACGTTCTGATTGAACTCGGATTTTTGTTTTGCTTGCTTTGTGATCAGAGGTAAAACGGCGTGTTTATTGAAGCTGGTGTCAAACGTGGATACACGTGTTCGTGGCGCAGATATGCGTACGTGGTTTGTTGATTTAAACTGAACGTTATGGAACAACCCTGTGCACAAATTTGGAAACCCCGCTCGCAGTCACTGCCATAAACACGATTTCAGTTTAATTCTGCAGTTCAAATGCTGAAAGACACCAGTGTGGCTGTTCTTCGCTGAAGCAGCACTATATAACAAACAAATCACGTATAAACAAAACACAAAAGCTATTAACAAACAAAATCACGCAAACAGACCACTTATAACACTTGCATGGTTGCTAAAGAAAGAGTGCCCTCCGGCGTGATCTGTTTACTTGTGAATGTATCAACATTTCTACACCTCGCTGACATTTCAAACAACAGGACATGATTTAACACATTTCTTATACAAAACCCAGGCAGAAACTCTTGTAGATACAAACCATTCCCAGCGAGGCCGTTTAGCATTTCCGAAGCTGAGGTTACGACTCTGTATCATTTGTCCTTCTGTCTGCACAGGGTTTTACTGTAATTGTCCCCTTTCTCTCCGACTTTCCACCTAAAGATATGACAGTTGTGGTTGCGTACGGCTGTCTTTGTAGTTTCGATTGAAAGCCTGTAGCACCACCTCCAAGATAACATTTTTGTGGATTGCATTTAGGTTTCGGTCGCACTATGGCCCTGGGGTCGACTCAGCCTCTAACAGAAATGAGTACCAGGGATATTTCCTGGGGGGTAAAGGCGACCGGTGCGTAGGGCTGACAACCTTACCACCTTCATGTGCCGATTGTCTAGAAATCTGGGAGCCTCAACCTGCTGGAACCCTAAGGGTCTGTCCAGGCCTGTAATGGGATTGCTTTACCTTTTGGGTTGCATTTAGTGGTGAAAGTTTCTAGTGAAAAAATGTAAGATTTTGTCCAATTTCGGCAAACTGGTACTCAGCTCACTTGAATGCCTAAAAAGGTAAAGGTAAAGTTCTCTCTAGAACAGGCCATGAAGGCCCAGAGGGGGAGTAGAGGTATAGCTCTACTCTTCCTTTAACCTCGGCACTAGTTGGGGGTGGGTGGGTGGTCAACTCCACGCCCCGGCCGCTTTACTTCCGGAAAAGAGACCCGGTACCCATTGTATAGGAGGCTGGGTACCACCAATTTTAACATTCAAAAATCCTACTTTCTAATCAGAGAGTGTATTTATGTGTTTTGTGTGGATCTCAAACAAACAGCGATTATTTCACTGTACAAGCATTAACTGACTGGTTTGTATAACTGAGACGGAGTGTGTTTACTGCGCGGTACGGACTGTATTTATGTGTTTTGTGTGGATCTCAGAACAAACAGCGATTATTTCACTGTACAGCATTAATTGACTGGTTTGTATAACTGAGACGGAGTGTGTTTACTGCGCGGTACGGACTGTATTTATGTGTTTTGTGTGGATCTCAGAACAAACAGCGATTATTTTACTGTACAACATTAACTGACTGGTTTTTATAACTGAGACGGAGTGTGTTTACTGCGCGGTACGGACTGTATTTATGTGTTTTGTGTGGATCTCAAACAAACAGCGATTATTTCACTGTACAAATTAATGACTGGTTTGTATAACTGAGACGGAGTGTGTTTACTGCGCGGTACGGACTGATGTATAATGTGTCTCTTAGTGTTGGAGTTAATAAGGATATGCAGTAGATGGTTTATAATGAGACGGAATGTGAATGGAGATGTAATGTTTTTGTGAATCAAAAGTAAACAGTCATTATTACACAGTAGCAAAACCATTAAGGGAAAACGGTTGTGATATGAACGATGGATTTACTGCGCTGGAGTTTAGTTTTATATCATAAGGATTAGTCAGTCACATTAATAGCCATGTTGTGTGACTCATGGTTTTATCGGTGGACGTCATAGTTTTGACTGTTCCAGACATTTCAGCGTTATTTCACCTGTCTCAGATTGAACGTACTTATAAGTAAGAGGCAAAGTGTTTACACCGACGGACTGTATTTATGTGTTTTGTGTGGATCTCAGAACAAACAGCGATTATTTTACTGTACAGCATTAACTGACTGGTTTGTATAACTGAGACGGAGTGTGTTTACTGCGCGGTACGGACTGATTGTATAACTCAGATTACTCTTAGTGCTTGGAGGTTTAAGGAAGTGCAGTAGATGGTATAATGAATGAATGAATGTAAGATAAATAAAAGTAAAGAGTAACATAGACTTACACAGTAGTGCAGAAACCCATGTAAGGAAAACGATTGTGATATGAACTGGATTTAGCTGGCTGGTTTAGTTATATCATAGGATTAGTCAGTCACTGAATTAGCCATGTGTGTGTGACTTGGGTTTTCATCGTGTGGCCACGTCATACGTTGAAACTGTTCCAGCATTTCGGTGTCCATTTCAGTCGCTGTCTTCAGAGTGAACGTACACCTAAAGTTCAAAGGCCACAGTTTCACACCGATACAGGCCCTCAGAAGCTTAAGGATAGAATTAGTTAGGCTTCTTGGCTGAGCTACTGAGAGCTCCGAAACGGCTTCTACAGTACAACAGAGAGCACCAGATTCTTGAACAAATGGACTAAAGTACTTGTTATGTGACTTTATTGCTAGCTCGAGACATGAGGGAATTGTTAGCCAACTTCTACACATAAATTACTTTATTAAAAGCTGCAGGTTTTGCTAAAAATGTTGTTAGTGTACTACGTTTCGGGATATTTGAATAGCGCTAAGGTTTCTCCAATGTCAGATTTCGCACGGTTGCCATGTTTATACTGATGATGACAGGGAATTAAAAAGCGCAAAGTTGGAGTGCCCTTCAGTGAAATGATGTTCTTAAGCTAAACGTTGTGAAACACGTGTATAGAGGAAAGTACGGATTTTCATTGTAAGTAAGATCAAGATAAGGAAATATACGCATGGCGTAAAAATTCCTTTCATTTCTCTTGAAAACCACAAAACCTACGGCAAATGTGTATTGGGTATTACAGGTGTGCTTCATTTTATTTGTAACATTTTGTTACCGCTGCTGTAAGTATTTAGGGAGTTACAAGGCTGTTAAATGCGAGAAGCGCCCAGACGCTCGTGTATATCTCCACGTGTGTCCGTCATTTCTGTACGATTTTAACTAAAATTTTAATAGGTCAAAAATTTGTAGCTATATTCCTACATATCAATTTAAGTGAAAATCCTTTCACCGGCAATCCAGTTCTTTTATGATTATAGATGGACGGCCGGAGCGACATTAGTCAGACAGTCCATAGATATGCAAACGCGCCTAACATGTAGTTTTCTGAATAACTGTTGACGCCATTTTTAACTCAAGTTAAATGCGGACTTATTGAATGGTGGGCCGGGATAGCGTAGTCGGCATAGCGACTCGCTACGGGCTGGACGGTCCGGGGATCGAACCCCGGTGGGGGTGAGATATTCTGCACCCGTCCACACCGGCCCTGGGGCCCGCCCAGCTTCCTGTAAAATGGGCACTGGATCATTCGCGGGGTTAAAGCGGCCGGGGGGTGGAGTTGACCACCCACCCCCATCTAGCGCCGAGGTTAAAGAAAGATCTTTACCTTTACCTTTACCTTTTTACAGAGTTGAGTTTGGCAGTGAATGTGGCAGCGGTAGAATCAAAATAATTATTATAATCAGAAACATGTCCTGTAGCAAGGATATGCGCGACCTACATATCGTTAGTCCGGAAGAAAAGTGTCACAACTCAAAAAGAAAAATGCAATTTATGAGTTCTGTAAAGGAGTAGGCTGCCAAAACTGCCGAAGTTACTTGTTTTAACAGGAAAGGTGTCACAACTAATGTTAGACTCTTAGCCGTAAGGAAGCGCTAGTGTCGCTGTTCTTCCGAGCGGACTAATGACCATGTGATTTGAGAACAGTGGCACATGCTCAGTTATGTATGTCTGGAGTTGTGTCACTCTTCTTCGGGACTAACGATATGTTTAAAGCTGCAACGTAAATCTGGCAAGGTTACTGTGTTCGCAGTCATGCGGTACGTTTTTGATGTGTCATAAATTACACATCGGTACTGAACACACTCACGTCGAAGTTTTCTCTAGTTGGAAGGTTTCGGGTTCGAAATTTCGTTTCTAAGACCGACTGTCCGGGTTGAGGTTTTGACGTCTCTTGAGGTTAGTTCTGAAGAGTTCTGTAACACACGCCATGATCGCACCCCCCCAACCCCCTTTCACGTCGTTTTTCATTCACAGCTCACAATAACAGTCACTCCAGCCTAACGCCTGCAGTTGGCCAGATGTCGCTAAATAAACAATGAAAGAAGGACTAAACTTAGGACTTAGGATCCTTCAGTCTGACTGTTCAAAGTAAAGCCAGCTGTGCAGTTAAATGCATTTATACGGTGCCAGTGCATGTATCAACACTACAATGTTCCTACGGCGAAGGGCAGAATGCAGAGGAGAGATAATAGTTTTTTTTTATTTTTTTGTTTTGATATGTAAATTGAGAGCAGTTAAGTTATAGGAAGCCGGAAGCTGCCTAATATTCACTTACTTTTTCGTAGATGCAAAGCATTGATTTATTGATACTGCATTCTACCGGTTTTTTTTTTGTATTTATCAAATTCTTCGTTGTTTGTTTATTTATTTGTAGCATCGCTGAGCGTTCGTTTGACTCATAACTTCAAGTGCAAGTTTGCTGGAATTAGCAATGGCCTATGTAGAGTTCCAATAGCCTTGCATTATTCAAAGACGAACAGTAAGCCCATAATTCTTACATATCAAGATGAATGTAATAGATAACTTTCTTGTTTTATTCTCTCTCTCTGTCTGTCTTGAAATTCACTGAATCGTGCCTGTTTCTTCTCTAGCAAAAATTTGGTGTGTATTTGTATAATTCATGTGCCATAAGTGAAATAAACCATGAGTTAACGTGTAAAAATTTCCCAACAATAATGCACTGTTTATTGATTTAAAAAAAAAGTTTTACAAAGCTATTTTTTTAAAAAATCAATAAACAGTACATTATTCAACCACTCAACAATTAAACCAACAAATGCACTTTATTTCTTAAGCATGTCTAATAACCCTACATATGTTTCGGCTGCAATAGAGCCATCATCAGGGGTTCAAGGTCACGTTCACTTCAACATTCACTAATCCATTTGAATGTGACCTTGAACCCCTGATGATGGCTCTATTGCAGCCGAAACATGTAGCGATATTGGACATGCCTAAGAAATAAAGTACATTTGTTGGTTTAATTGTTGAGTGATATCAAAATGTACGGTGAACACAACGTAGAAAAAACAGTACATTATTGTTGGACACTTTTTGGACGGCAGCTCAGTAATAAAGATGCGCGGTATTAACAGTGATGTGAGGTAAACGTGTTGTGAAGAAGGCTTCAGCAATGTGTTGGTCCTCGACAGACGTCTCTTTCGTTCCGGTATAGAAAGCGTCAAATAGGCATCACCGCAACAAGCGTGGTCAACAAAACACACACAAATAAAAACAGTTCTGTGTGAAAAGGGAGGACACATCAAGAATTGCAACAAATGTAGTAAGGCTAAAGGACATTAACATTACGTTTTAGAATGAAACAGAGGAAGCGGTGCTGAGACCTCTGGGGGGGGGGGGGGGGGTTGGAGATGCAGTTGTGAGGGAACCCAGAGCTACATTGGCCGCCACGGAATCCACAGCTCTCATCGCATCTTTTCTCTTGCTTTTTTGGGCCAGTAAACAACAGAAATGCCCCCTTCTGCCCTCTTCATTCCCCCTTCACCCCCTCAAACCCCCCTCAGTACAAATATACTACAGTATTGATTTATCCCCTCCCCCACCCCCTCCATTTCGTGACTACTGCACAGAAAAATATTACACGAAGTGTTCTTGCCCTCATCCAACACCAGTTTCTTTCTTTTTTAAGGGTTGAAACTATGGCTGACACGAACCAGAGGGGTGTTGTTTTCAGGGTAGTTATAAGAGTAGACGAAAGGGGGGGATGAATAAAAAGGCTTCGTATACGAGGGCACGTGGCCGCACCCCTAGGAAAATCCTTACACCCTTCCATTTTATATCGCCTCCCTTGCTTACTGTCAGACGAAGAAGGGTGATTTTTTTTTGACAATTTCAATGCTGCAGCTAACAGCAGATACAGGCCCGACTGTCAGAGGAAACATGCTGCTGCCTGTGTGAGTGTGAGTGTGTGTGTGTCTGTCTGTCTGTGTGTGTGGTTGTTGATTGTAGCGTTGCGTAGGGTCCGCCTCCTGTATACAGTGGCTAGATGAATTGTAAACAGTCCCAGGAGCGAGCGTGAGCGAGGAAGCCAAGCAACTGCAGTACTTGTGTTAAGAGATAGGGGAATCAGTGAGCCAGCGAGTGTGAAACGCACACAAGCAAGAAGGCAGATGCTAACTGCGAGCAATAGCTTCGCCGTAATATAACGAACAGTGTGTGATAGGTGATTGGAATGGAAGTGCGCGGATATGTACGTTGTTAGAATAGAGTTCGATCCTATTAAAATGGAAGAGGTAGTGATCCATTGTAGTGGAAGTGGCGAGCTGGCGGGGACAACTTGCTTCTCGTGACCTAGTGAACAGTGATCGATAATCAGGCATCTGTTTGTTGTTATAACCTCTTGGCTACGCATCATCGCAGCAAAACGTGAGTGGTTTGGTCGTTTCGACCGTTTCATTTCTAGTTAGTATCTGATCTACTATGATGGTCTTCGGTTTCATACAGACCCTCAGCCCATAACGTCGCTCAGAATTATACCGTCTTGCACTGCCATCTGGAGTTTTTTTTATTTTAATTTTAAGATCGCGGCGACTGCTTGCAGCTAGGCGGCGTACTGCGTATTTTGACAGTGTTCGGTGCGTAGATATCTTGATGCTGAGGAAGCAACAACTGACAGCGTGTTGCAGAAGGCCAGTGTGTAGTGGTTATCAGTTCGTTAGACGGTCTGTCCAGCCGAATTGTGAGATATTTTAAAGTAGGAATCTTCGGCGTCCTTCCCCAGTTGATCGTTCGTGTATCTCCTCATTTGACTGCGTGAAGGTACACGCAGTTTGCAGAATATGACGAAACAGAGTAACTAAGTAAATAAATCAGGAAAGGACATTACTGTATTGTGGCGCGTGCGCCGTGTGTGTGGTTGGGTTTATACGTACCAGCGTTAGGAACCTGAAGACGGAGGCAGCGTGTTCCTCCGAAACTTTGATGTGTACCTATTAAAATATTACATCCCAGATGTCAGCAGTGTTCGTAGTTTAAATTCTTGAAATAAATTTATTTGATTAATACAAGAAACGAGTGTCACAAATTTTTTTGAGTAAAATGGCGTATTTGTAGTTTCAATTTGGTGGGGGGGGGGGGGGGGGGGGAGTAAAATGACTTGAGTGTAAGTTAAGCAAGACAGCATGAATGCCAGCGAACTGTAGCAGTTGGGAATTGAGCTCTGGGTACGAAGCAGAAACTCTGGCTTACTGAGTGGAAGGAAATTCATGTGTACCAATCGGAACTGAATTTGAATAGGCCAACAAGAAATCTGAAAGTGTTTAACGCATAACATGGGGCAGAGGTGTGTCCTGTATATTCAAGGGCTTGTTCCATCCGATCTCTGGACTGACAAAGGATTACGATAAAGAAATGTTTACAGAAATGGAACAGGCATTTCTCTGTTATGTTTGGTAAGATGGGGAAAACTGGGTAGACTGAACCACGAGATACATAATTTGTACTGTCCGTGTAATGTTGTTATCGTACGGTAATGAAACCAGTAAACAAGAGATGCATGGGGTACGTTGTACACATGGGGAAAGTGGTAAGTTCGTAAACAGAATTTAGTCTGGAAACCTTGAAAGATGAGACCAGTAAAATGGCACATTCATAGATAGAAACATAATTTTAAAATTGATTCTATATCAGTGGGAATTGAGGGTCTGGACTGAAATAAACTGGCTCACAACACGGTCAAATGGCACTTGTTTGCAGGATGGGCAAAAGAACCGCTGGGTTCCGTAAAATCGGACGAGGTGATGAGTTACACACTTAAAAGAAGACACTACGAAATGGAATTTGTTATTAGTTAGTTTGTTGCTAATTTGTTTGTTAGGCACACTTCCTTGTCTCTGCTCTTTGATCCTCAGATTTTCTGTAACAAGCTTAAGAACGTGTTTATACGTTGGCGAAAACTTGGTCATTAATTATAATTAATAATTAATACCAGTGCAGCTGGTAAAGTAAAGTAAAGGAAAGTTCTCCCTAGAACAGGCCATGAAGGCCCAGAGGGGGAGTAGAGGTATAGCTCTACTCTTTCTTTAACCCTGGCACTAGATGGGGGTGGGTGGTCAACTCCACGCCCCGGCCGCTTTACCCCCTGGAAAGAGACCCGGTACCCATTGTATAGGAGGCTGGTTGGGCCCCAGGGCCGGTCTGGACGGCTGCGAAAAATCTCGCCCCCACCGGGATTCGATCCCCGGACCGTCCAGGCCGTAGTGCAGCTGGTAAAGCATGTTTAAATAAACCAGTAATCAACACGAGGGTGACAGGACACTACGGATGTGCAGTGACAGGACACTACGGATGTGCAGTGACATGACACTACGGATGTGTAGTGACAGGACACTACGGATGTGTAGTGACAAGACACTACGGATGTGCAGTGACAGGACGCTACGGATGTGCAGTGACAGGACACTACGGATGTGCAGTGACAGGACACTACGGATGTGCAGTGACAGGACACTACGGATGTGTAGTGACAGGACACTACGGATGTGTAGTGACAGGACACTACGGATGTGCAGTGACAGGACGCTACGGATGTGCAGTGACAGGACGCTACGGATGTGCAGTGACAGGACACTACGGATGTGCAGTGACAGGACACTACGGATGTGCAGTGACAAGACACTACGGATGTGTAGTGACAAAACACTACGAATGTGCAGTGACAAGACACTACGGATGTGTAGTGACAAAACACTACGAATGTGCAGTGACAAGACACTACGGATGTGTAGTGACAGAAACACTACGAATGTGCAGTTTCTAAGCCGCCTTCTCAGTACTTCAAAGTGCAGCTGTGTGTTGCGATCCGTAATGCACGATCGTGGTACTGTCTGAGCAGAAGTGCGGGTTCTAAAACAGCACGCATGTGCATAATGACAATAATGCGTACACAACAGTTGCGGTTATAGATGTGTCTGTGTCCCCTGCACGCACTGCAGCCTCTTCTGTTGATACCTTCACGGGCAATGTTTTCAGAATTGCGCAAGTCCAAGTCTTGTTGAAACAAGTGCATTGTTAATTGCGCAAAACAGACGACATAAGTCAATGTGAGGTTAAGAATGACGCTGTTGTGACGTATGTGATGTTGTGACGTATGTGATGTGACGTATGTGATGTTTTGACGTATGTGATGGCTTCACTGTGCGTGTACGTTCTGCCCTATTGTACCTTTCTGAACACAAAATCGTACTATTGTGTGTGTGTATAAAATTTGAGATTTTAATGGCGGTAGACATTCATATTGTGGTATTTTGTGCGTTGACACCGCGAGGTCTGATAGGTACTTGTAGGTGCCGGCTGGTTGGAGGAACATATTGTCTTTGTCTTCAGATCCGGAAGATGGTGGCAGTATGTTGAGTTGAAACACTGGTAGCCATTTCACAATGCACTGTGTGCACATCACGTCTCAGGATGGCTTCAAATTACGACGCATGCTCGTGTATTGCGTTTTGTCATTACATAAAAAGCGTCACATGGCTTCCTAATTTTATCGGTGTATGTAAAATTAAATGTATGCATCGTCTCGGAACATGTATACGGGGCGTAGCTGGGGGAGAGCAGTGGTGGGACCGCCCCCTGGCGGCAGAGTTCAAGGGGCGGCAAAATTAATATTTTAAATTAAAAATTATTTTCTGTCTTCAACAAATTTTAAATTATTGAGCGAAACAAAGGGGAATTTTGTGACTGTTTTTAAAGTTCTTGATTTTTTTAAGGGCGGCCATTGTGATTACTCGCACCGGGCGCCAAAAACGTAAACTACGCCGTTACATGTGTAGGAACACTGCTTTCTGTCTTAGTCTGACCTCTTCTGCCTACTCATTGTAGGTGTAGGGGGTTATTGTTGCACGCGATCACACTCAGACACACCACACTCGGTAGGACTCCTCTGGACGAGTGATCAGCCCGACGCAGAGACCTCTACCTGACAACACACAACACTAACAGCCATGCCTCCAGCGACATTCGAACCCACAATCCCAGCAAGCAAGCGGCCGCAGACCGACGCCTTAGACCGCGCGGCCACTGGGATCGGCTACAGGAGCACTTCCGGAAATGTCATGGAATATTTCAGAATTTCAGTCCACCGCGTCTGTCTGTCTGTCTAGGTCATCGGAGATGCAGGCCCTCAAGTGCTGTCAGAGATTCGGTCCCACTGAGTGATCGAGACAGATTTAATTCGAAATGCTTTCTCCGAGTATCGACTCACGTAATGTGCTACATTCACTAATAATTTATTTGATGGTGTCTCTCGTCCCCCCCCCCCCCCCCCCAACTTCCCCGCGTTTTTTTTTTTTGTGGACTGGGAGGAATGAATATACATTACTGAAACGTGAGGAAACAAAAACGGGAGAGAAGAATTTATATGTGGGGAATGGTTGAGTGTAAAGGAGAATTTAGCTTATAATAAAATAATAAACCGCGTGTTACTGAGATAAATATTGTAAAATGTTTATTTAAAACTAGACGTAGATGGGAGAATGAATTTAATAAATGCAGCGTCCATTGCAGGTTTTGGGGGAATAAAAAAACAAAAGGATTGAAAAGAAGAGGAAAGGTATGAGTGGGAATAGTTGTAACGGTAAGTAATAATAGGACAATAGGCGAGCAGACACTGAGAGTAGGTATGTGTATTTATAGCGTGGCCCAAAAGTCAGTTAACCGGTTCTAAATCAGTTTGTGAAACGATATCACAGCACTGTGAATTTTGCAGCGAACATGGCCGATCTCATCGCCAACAGTTTTGTAAATTCAGTAAGTTATGAATTTGTAACGTATTTTAATGTACATTTTAATAACCGGATAGCTAACTTTTGGGCAGTGATGTGTAAGGGGCTGTGAATAGCTAGAATCCGGTAGTTACGCGGACACGTTATGTAGTGTAATGGAACACAACTCACGAAGGTAAAGGTAAAGGTAAAGTTCGCCCTAGAACAACATGCCTTGAAGGCCCAGAGGGGACATTTTTTGTTTTTTTTTTCTATGGCTCGACAGCCCTATATGGGCCTGGGCCTCCTTGTTTCGTCGAGGTTTCATATCACACACATTTGAGACACACCACAGTCGGTAGGACTCCTCTGGACGAGGGACCAGCTCGTCGCAGAGACCTCTACCTGACAACACACAACACTCACAACAGACAGACATCCATGCCCCCGGTAGGATTCGAACCCACGATCCTAGTAAGAGAGCGGCCGAAGACCCACGCCTTAGACTTCACGGCCACTACAGGCCACGGTAACTACAGGAGGATCTTTTATAGTCACACTGAGCACCGCAGCCTTATCGCGTAGAAAGCCTGCATCCGCCGGTTAATCCCGCGACAGCTGCGGTGCTCTACGCGTCGTATTTATGGTTTCGTGTGACTTGCAACAAAGATGATTATTTCCCTAGATGCTAGCTGGTTGGTTTTGTAATGGAGAAGAGTTGTTTTCTGTGAAGTAGGAACTGAAATTTTGTATAATTTTAGTGTTTAAAGGGTAGAATACGGTATGATACTGTGCGAGTTTCGACGGAGTTTAATGCAATCTGTAAATAGCTTCGGACGTTTCCGGTCTCACACAAGGCAGGCGTCGTGCTTCGTCGTGTGAGGCCCTTCGGGTGTTCGGAAACCAGTTAATGTACTACGTATAGCTATATACCGTAATTCAAATTCCACTGCACGTTAGCGTATGCTGGCTAATTTAATAATAAGATTCTTTTTGTTCCTAGTAAAAACTCTCTAGCCTACATTTAATTTATATAATAAAAGGACGTCTGACTTTATGTCGTGTGTGTGTGTGTGTCCCTTGTAACTTCTGAAACAATACACAGATTTTAATTAAACTTTGAACAGCGTCCTGGGGCCTCATCACACGTTTATTAATTACCTGCTATTGATAGCAACAACAACGCTAGGCCAGGAGACCGGCAGCTGTCCTGGTCCTTCGTAGTCTGTCCAGCGAAGTACCGGAAGAGTTCTTCAAATTAGGTCAGAACTACTGTGTTGCATGTATTTACATTTTATTTTTGGCTAATAGTGCTACAATTTGAAGATATTTATTGTGAGCTATTGAAAACATCGTTAAATGAACAGTTCTTAGATTAAAAAGAAGTAAATATTCTATAACTAAATCCGTACATAACGGTCTAGTGAGCTTCTGAAATTGGAACGAAATTTCCAGCATTTGCAGTTGGGCCCAAACGTTTTTTGGTGTGATAGAAATTCGAAAACTGCAGCTTTTTAAAGACTTTCTCCGGCCACTTTAGCTTACATGTAAAATGGTAACTATTTATGAAAGGGATGTAGATGAGACACGTAGGCTAAAGTGGCAAGGCTACTGATTTAAAAATATAACATTTCATGAAGCATTTGATTTTGTATTGTATTTACATAAATGCAACATTGTGGAACACTAAAGATGTTCATACATTGCAACACTGTCTGTAATTTACGGAAGTAAATTACTTAGGTCTGTTATATTCTTCACATTGTTCGTATTTAAGCATTATATCTGCACATCTGTAACATAATTAGCTACTGCTATTTCCTTTGTTAACCACCTCCCTGAAGATGGCCAATGTAGGCCGAAACGTATAGGAGAAACATTATATATTTATAAAACTAATGCTTTTTTTTATTGTTGTGCCATTGTTGGAATACACATTGTGATCTGTTATTCATAGCTTCCACTATTATTTGTGTATATTTACAGTAAGTAGTTTTTACCAATTTTTCGTAATTTTTTTTTTCGTCTTGCATTGTTATTATTCTTCAGGTTTTGTGCTCTTTCGTAAATACCAACAGTACGACCGATTAGGCCACATTCAGACCCACCTTCAGCCCTTAACTTCAGTGCTAAATAGCACACTCAAATGGACAAAAACATTCTAGTTCGCGACAATTCATAACCAACTTCCCACATCCATGAGACATAACAAAATACGTGATATGCCCTCTAAATGAAGCGAAGTTTATCGTTCAGAGGCACATGCGTAACTGCGTAATGAAACTACGTGGATGTCGACTGATTTGGTTCTTAAAGGAAACAGGAACTCATGACATTACAAACTGTAAAACAGGGTACGTATTTTATCTGGCAATTATCGTTTGTCGCTTCCCGCAGTGGACTCTGGGCGCGTGTGGGCTGTCGGCCTGAAACCAGGACTAACCCCGATTGTGTTCAAAAGTGCAGTTCGTACCACGTACTAAACACTCCACGTCTGTTATAAAACTCAATGTTGTGTGGGGGAAATAGTCACTCTTTTTTGTCATAATCTTGTCAAAACACGTAAAAATACTGTGGCCAGAATGTAGAATTTTTTAAATGGTAAGTCTGGTGGTAAGTAAAGTAACCATTAAGCTTTAAAGGATTAACCATTAACAAGTGGTAGCTGATAGTTGTGAGAGAAATCAATGATCGTGTAAGAAACAGATCTTTTGAGCCAGTTATGAGAGATTAGAGCAGGCCAACGTTTAGGTAACATTTTGATTTTCCAAGTTCATGGAACAATGCTTTAGGTTTTATTATGGGCATACACCTGAAGAAAGGTATGACGGTGATTGGTTAATTATGCATGCTAATACTGAGTTATGTTGGACACCGTCCATTGCCTGAGGCATTCTCTGTATACACGACATTTCAAGTAATGGCTGTGCTGTTGGTTCACAGTGCAGACAGCCTGCGTATTGTACTTAGGACCGTTCGCAGACTTGCCAAAAGCGACTGTTAGCTTCGTCAAGTCTGTCTGTCTGTTCGTCCGCACGGAACAGCTCGGCTCCCACTGGACGGATTTTCTTGAAATTTGCTATTTCAGTATTTTTCGAAAAACCTGTCGAGAAAATTCCTTTTTCATTAAAATCTCGCAAGAATAGTGGGTACTTTACGTGAAGACCTATGTACATTTATGACAATACCTAGCTCATTTAATCTTAGAATGAGAAATGTTTCAGACAAAGTTGCAAGAAAATCAAAACACACATTTTGTGTTCAGTAACTTTTTTCCCGAAAATCGTGCCGTTTATTAGATAATGGGGAAAAATATGGTAGAGCCAGACAGGCCACAGATGACAATATAATAAGGTTTATGCCCATGGCGTGCTGGAAAACTAAGGTTAGAGACACAGACCAGAATATGTAATACTTATTGCTTTTTCATGGCAACAATGGTTACGCGAACACGCCTCAATGTTACGTAATACGTACACTGCCTCTCTTGTTATACTGTATTTAGTATTGGCGACGCTTTGGATCGAAAGCGGAACAGTTTATCCTGCACAACTAGCCAAGTATTTAGGGGACTTATTTAGTAATTTAACAGTGATAGTAATGAATTATGAATGACGGTTCAATTTTGACGTGTAGGTGCTTCTGTTCGTATCTGTAGTAAAGACCGGCTGCTGTCAGATTGAACAAACGGGTCCTATGTATCATCATAAGTCTGCTAGTAGAGCTTACACGAAAGGAACCCGTAACGTAACATTTATAGCAGTGAAAAGTGAAATGTTATTTCTCGGTTTCGATCTGTCTGTTGTAAAACTGTATAGCCGCCTTTTAAATGACTTGTTTGTGTTCTGCGTAAGAATATATCTGCGTTACTGTAATGCGAATAGTTGAATACAAATTAAATATTGCAGAGACATGGATTTGAATGTATGATGCCTTTAATACACAGCACATTTAAAAGTAGAGTAATCTAAGCGGTATCAGGCCGTATTTATCTGAAGCAAGAAAATTTGATCGTCTTGCGCAGAGACGTTTATTTGAGCCAATAGCTACGGCAAAACTGTGAAGGCCTTTTGAGGGAAAACATTGCTTACTTTGAGCGCTGACAGCAACAGTGCCTCCATTTTACATAACATCCGTAGAAAAAAACTTTTCTCTGAATTCATTTGACTAAACTGGGTAAATATTTGTTGCGATAAACACATTTTATGCAAAATACTCAGTATTGTGTATAAAACATTCTTCTCTTGGAAACACATTAGTGACCGTAATAAGGGTGACTGTATATACACATAGATACATATAGGCCTATATAGACAGGGGTGCACAGATTTTCCAGTAGTCTAGAAAGCGCCTCAAAATTCTAGTCGCCGGAAAGGTAACACGAAAGAAGTTCCATGCTGAGGACTCAAAAATGTTTAGGCGCTTCCGTACAAAATTCAGTCGCCATGGCGACCTGGCGCCCAGGATTTGTTAAATAACAATACTACTTGCCCATAGGCTCTTCTTAAGACAAGAGTTTATTAATTAAGTGTACTATACATTTTTGTTTCCCTGCGTCGGACTGATCACTCGTCCAGAGGAGTCCTACCGAGTGTGGTGTGACTGAGTGTGATCGTGAAGCCTCGATAATGAGGAGGCCCTGGCCCGCAAGGGGCTGTCGCACAATGGAAAAATTACATTTTTGTTTATGTTGTAAAACTGTCACCAAGTTACAAATAGACATTGTAGAGCTGAACCAGGTAACAATGTTGGTGTGCTGTTATATTCGAGTGGTGTGAGGTGCTACAAACAATTTTAAAGAAACATGGTAATCCTATTTTTACGTTGCTTTCACCGTGCATTTTTGCTTAATTGAACAATTTATACCAACAAATGCACACAGACATACAATGTCAATAGTTTCTTTTATTAATAGCTTTCCCCAATACGTATTTCGGCGTGCTTACATCGCCATCTTACTTCGCCATTTTATAAATATTGGTCTATGTTAGAAAACTTCAACGACTCTCTGAAGATGGCGATGTAAGCACGCCGAAATACGTATTGGGGAAAGCTATTAATAAAAGAAACTATTGACATTATATGTCTGTGTGCATTTGTTGGTATAAATTGTTCAAACGTGGTAATCCTATATTGAAGTGTAGTCACTGTGGTCTAAATACGTAAGATGTATCATCTATGGAAATCTTCATGATAATTGGCGCCATCTAGAATAGTTGCTTAATTTTGAGAGAAAATCATTTGTCGTCGTTTATATGGAGGCTTTCGCTTCTACTTTATAGAATACAGAATACGACGGTGTAATTCTTCAAATTGTTTAGTCCGCTCGTAACATCCAGTCGTATTCTTCATACGAAATGATACCCACTTGGCCTGCAGAGTTGCTCTGTTGCTGCAGCCAAGCATTTTATGATTCACGCACCAGACTCGTGCCTACTGAGGAAAGGAAATAAGTTTGCAGCGTTTTAAACGAAGTGCTGAGGAAAGTTTTTATCCTAAGAGAAATAAATAAGAGAGGTAAAGGGTTTGGGGTATTAAATAGTCTGAAACTGCGTTTATACATGCCATCTCGTATTCTTAGGTTAGTGAAATCGTGATCATTATCGTGTAGCTAGATGGGCAGACGTGTTTCCAGAGATCTGGAAGGTAAATATCTTGTAAATATTTATATCCTATGTGCATTATTTAATCCAACAAATTGCACCATCAATAATAAATTATCTTATACATTAAATATTAAATTAAAGACTCTATGTTCCGTCTATTGCATGGACTATGGGTTACATTAAATTCATATCCTACTTGCAAGGAGATGGATCAGAGAGAAACAAGTTGTAATGAATGAAGGTGGATATCATTAGCTGAAGGTATGGTCCGGTGGCGATCTTTGGTGCATAATAGAGAGTTTCTTACTTAGTTTCTTCAGGATTAACCCTTTAGGGAACAAGCGTAATTTGTTTTATTTAAAGAGCCAGTTCGTACCGCGAAGTAAACACAGTCCGTCTCGGTAATAAAAATCAGTCAGTTGATGTTGTGTACAGCAAAAGTCGCTGTTTGCTCTGAGAGCCGTACAGAACACATCAGTGCACTCTGAGGACACAGCGTGGAATTTTTGAATGTCGAAGCTGGTGGAAAGCAACGTAACCGCTAGGCTATAAAAGGTTGTCTTGCTTCTCTTAGAGTTAGGAATGGTCAGCTTAGAACTAAGGGCTATATTATTTCTTAAACTCAGTGACTCGTTTTAAGAGACAAGGGTACAAATAAAGTACAATTTATGTTCCAGTGTTTAATGAAGCAGTTTGCTGTGAAAGCGTTTGTGGTGTGAGGGGTGGCTGTACCTGGACACTAGATGGATGGGAAAGTCAGCTTCTTGCTACGGCCACTCTGAACCTGAGGAAAGGTACTGGGTGGCCGTGCCATGGCTCAGGCGGTTAGTCGCCGGCCTCTCACCACGGAAGCCCGGGTTCGATCCCAGGTCAAGTCCATGTGAGATTTGTGGTGGACAAAGTGGCACTGGGACTGGTTTTTCTCCGATTTGTTGGTTTTTCCCTGTCGATTTCATTCCACTGGTGCTCCATTAATTGCAAAAACTTGGTATCATCATCATTGGGGTTGCACAAAAAGCCTTAAGGCTGTGGTGCGGGGGCCCTTCATCACAAACGGGGAAAAAAAGGTACTGGGTGGCCCCTAGAGCCGGTCTGTAGGCTTCGGAATTCTCAGTTTGTTTTGGCGATTGCTGAAACGTCTTTAACCTTATGAAGTAGCAACTACGTTTGATAACATACGGGCTGGAGGGGAGGGGTGGGGAATTGAACTTACATAAAGAGCCAGCAAACGGAGGGGGGGGGGGGGGGGGGGGGTGAAATGTTGGCAAGCAGATCTTCTGGTTTTTAAATGTTTATTTACTGATACCGTCCATACACGAATGTTGTTATTGAGAGTGCAGGCTACTGGCCCGTTCAGTTGGTGCGTAATGTTACAACAGAAAATGTGGGAATGCATTACATCACTTTATGACTTCATTTGGAGTTTGGTTATCTTTAACTGGGGGGGGGGGGGGGGGGAGGGCACGCGGTGGCGCAGTTGGTTGAGGCACTGCGCTACAAGCCGGAAGGTCGCGGGCTCGATTCCCGATGGTGTCATTGGCCCTGGGGTCGACTCAGCCTCTAACAGAAATGAGTACCAGGGATATTTCGTGGGAGGTAAATGCGGGCGGTGCGTGGGGCTGACAACCTTACCACCTTCATGTGCCGATTGTCTAGAAATCTGGGAGCCTCAATCTTCTGGAACCCTCAGGGCCTGTACAGGGATTACTTTACCTTTTTGTCTTTAACTGATACCAAACAGTTAGTTTCCGGTCTATCTGGTTAGGCAATCTTAGGGTCAGTGTGTGGACATTGATTCAAAATTCCTTCTTTCTAGGATATCGATAAAGTTATAATGCATTTAATGTACTTCGCCATAATCTCCATTGTTATCATCGTCATCATCATAATTATCATCGTCAGATTTGTAAATATTTCGCGTGGGTGTCTGTTTCGGACAGCAGCAGTCAGAATCTTCCCCGACTTCCCTATGTCTGTTTCGGACAGCAGCAGTCAGAATCTTCCCCGACTTCCCTATGTCTGTTCAGCCCTTTAAGAGGTAAAGCTGATCTGAGCAACATATACAAGTTTGGGTTGTACTTCACAGAGAACACATGACATACATTTGATGAAGTTAATTTAGCTAATTATGTTCAGGACAACTATCGGTCTCTATTTTGAGAAGTAACTGACAGTAACCAGTACACTTTCTGAACAAATCATCCAGTAGCAATGTCAGATAGTATAGGGCATGTATGATCAGCGTTGTTCATTGAAGGATCAAGTAGACATTGTCTTCTTACTGTTGGTTAGTTCGTAATTTGGGGGTGGCGGGGTTACATTCTGGCGGAGCTCATCCTTCTAACATGTCCCATTGGTTGAACCATAATTATTTCTTCGTTTCTTCTGTGGCCAGAAAATATGTAACATGTGGTCCTTATCATGGTATGAATGTCCTGCCTGTTGTTTTATGATTCCGTTGATTCAGAAGTTATAGCCTCAACTGTAAGGATTTCGCCAGAAATTAAGTTTGTTTAATAATGTGACAGCAGTAGTGACATCTCTTTTCGGACTTGTTACTGTGTGTTACAGGACAATTGTTATTATCTGTGTAAAAGGAGACGTTGCTTTTCTGACGTATTTGCTGCTGGTTATTAATCTCTAAACCGATACTTCTAAACCTTTATACTATGTTGATTTCATGAGATGAACCGAATGAACAGGTCTACCCTGTGCTTGCTGTGTTTAAAATTCCATCTAAAAGATAAATCTGTTTCCTGTCTTGTTTCAACAATAATGGTGTAGCAAAGTGATTACAGTTTATAGACATGCTGACAGCTATAAACGCTACGAACATCCATTAATATTGTAAGCAGGGTGACGCAAAATGCAAAATCTTACATGTTTCTTAAGTTTACCAGCTGTGTTCTAACAGTCGCTTCCTGGTTGTCAATCTTACGAAGAAACCAACACAAAAGAGCGTTGCCCTAACAACAAAATATTAATTTGGGGTGTACTGTGAGTCACCTACATACAATAAAAAGAAGAAAGGCTAACTGGATTGGTCACATCTTGCGTAGAAACTGCCTTCTGAAACACGTGATTGAAGGAAAGTTAGAAGGAAGGATAGAAATGACGGGAAGACGAGGGAGAAGACGTAAGCAGCTACTGGATGACCTTAAGGAAAAGAGAAGATACTGGAAATTGAAAGAGGAAGCATTAGATCGCACTGAATGGAGAGCTCGATTTGGAAGAGGCTACGGACCTGTCGTAAGACAGACTACAGAATGAATGGTGAGTCAACTAAATTCAACTAACAGCCTAAGGTTAAACACTGCCTACGCCACGTCTCTTCTGTTTTACTTCGGCCTATCACATATTAGACTTTTAGTGTCTTCTTCGACGCCAAGCCCTTCAGGCATTTGATAGGATGTCTGGCCAGGAACACGTCCACGGCCAGGCCTGTACGGGCAAGGCGTAGTGGACCTGGATCTGAAGACGGTATCAGCACCGTACGTCCTTGTCAGGAATGGCCAAAGTGGCACGCGAAATGAATTTGTTTGGCACATAAGCGTGCTTTATGCGCCGCCATATTTTCGCGTGAAAACGGAAGTCTTTGCAAGACGAGAGCGTCAAAGGAGTGTTCGTACTTGGCCGGTGTGGTGTGGGATAGACTGACTGAACTGAGGACGTTTGTAGTCAGGAATAAATTTGTTTGAATCATTGTTACAGTTCGTAGTTTCTGTTGTTACTTGTAATGTACTGCTTACATGAAATATGTTATAATCTAATGTTTAGAACTTATTTAGATTATCATCAGAGCCGTTTTGTTAGACTGAAGGCGAGGTGGGTCATGCATTGCTCATCTTACATGTAACATTCCTGGTATTTAACAGCATTTATTGTGAAGGCGCAGCAAGAAGTATGTATAAAATGTACTCCCACACGTTCTGATTTTAACACGTCAATGGCAGGAATTTGCTAAAGTTCAGGTTTTTTTTCTGGACGATGGGCTGTCAGATTAAACTGTGACCATATCAACATATCTCGTCCGTGTCTTGATCTAGTGCCGGTGAACGGAAGAAAATTTGTCTGACAACTGGTGTGCTTGCGCAAGCATTGGTTGAGTCTTCTTCGCAGTTTAGACATTGTTATTGACAAGCATTATGGAAATAATAAAGTGAAATCTTAACAAAACTAGCACAGAGACTCACTTTCATATTTCTTGTATATTCTTTAGTCTCCTGGCTTTATTTTTAGTCCCGTTGACTGAGTGGGCGCTTTGCTTTTGCAAGTGTGGTTTACACGGCGTCTGGAGTATGGCATTTGGGAGTGAAAGAAGTAGCTGTTCTTCTGAGCTCATCTCTACGAAAGATTAAGGAAGCTGCTGTAACTGCTTAAAATACGACAAATGCATGTGTTTCGTGGTTCATGGAATAATTTAAGTGCTTCTGAAGACTCTAAACTTTGCTATTAATGGAAGACATGGAATGCCATTTTTAAGCGTTTTCGCAAACGACATAGCGAACAGCGACTATTAACGTTATGTCTGTCTTTCTGTCCTCCCGCTTGGAACGGAGCAACCGCCACCGGAGGGATTTTCGAGAAGTTTCATATTTGTGACTTTTACTAAAAACTGTCTTCAATTTCCGGTCTTATAAAAAATCGGACAAGATAGCAGGCAGTTTTCATGGCGACGTACGTATTTTGGGGATTTCTTGGTGTATGTAATTGACACAGACTGTGTTCTGGGTGAATATATGCTGAGGCCGAAGAAACAGTTGATTATCGAACATTTAGCATGGTCGATTTTAAACGTCGTTTATCGACTTTTGAGGGTTATCGATTTAAATGCCCTCGCGATTTGTCAGTGATGTTCGATAGTAATCTGCATGTTAATTAACGGATAAATCTTGCGTGTTCGAAATACGAGGCTATACACGAATTTAGCGTGTGTGGACAACAGGATGAACGGGCCAAAAGTGTACGGTCTACGGATATTTCCTAACTTGTTATCATTTATATTTTGCGTATTTTATTGTCGGTATGGTCTGCACGAGATCGTCGTCCACAGAGAGTATACAGTTGTACTGGAATATGTACCTCTTAAAATGACGGATTGGTAAATAAAGGGTAATGGAAGGTTTATCATTCATAAGTAAATAAATAAACAGTATCAAAAATTCGTAGACCAACAGACATAAACAGACTTACACAATTTGATTTTCTCTTACATTAAGTTTTGTCTTGTAGTTGCTGGCGCTCGATCAGGCTGTTTGTACAGTGTCCGTATTTTGAATTCAGGCGAGCTTCTGCGCATGAACAATAATTCAGTGAATGTGCTCATAGCTGTTGCACGTTGTTTAGTTCTGTTTCGATACCTTATCGGCCTGTTATACCGTTTGTTTGTTAAACTGTTGCTGCATCGATATTGAAACTTCGGTTAGCAAAAATTCTTACTTCTTTCGGGCCATGACATGTAACGTAGCTCAGTAATACAGCGGCATGGCGATGAAAGTTTCAGCCTGCATCTAAGATTAAGAATGAAATGGTCGGGGCCCATGGGGTAAATGATAAATACATACTTTCAATTTCTTCAACCAACGAATGCACCTTTTTATTTTCTGTTCAATTCACCCTACATATGTTTCGGCCGTGACTCGGCCATCATCAGGAGTACGTTGATAAGTTCACTTAAGTTCACATATGTAGGGTGAATTGAACAGAAATAAAAAGTGCATTCGTTGGTTGAAGAAATTGAAATTTAATGTCAAGATGCACGGTGAACACAACGTAACAAAAAATACACACATAATTTTAGTTTTAACGCTCGAAAGTTTGTTTGTGGGTATTATTGGAAGATGATCTTAAAAATAATCTTAAATTGCTTTGTACGGTGTAGTCTGGACTGAGCTGGCTGAGGACTAATGTTCAGTGGCGTACGGTCGTGAACTCTCAAGTTGCGTATAGAAAGAGGATTGTTTAATCAGCGGAGGAAATAGCAACTTTTCCGGACGAATTGCACCAGGAAGGTGTGCAGGTAGGTAGTTACTTCGGGAGCGGCGATCTGGTCTTAACAGTTGAAATTCGATGCAGCAGCAGTTTCGGTGGTTTATGTGGAAGATGTAGAAACGTGAAGGTTAAGATATACAGAACTACAGCATGTTCCACTTTAAGCCGGCCCGCTTGCACGGCGAAATCAAGAAACGATTTTTGATAACACGCCCACAAAAATGTATTGATTCACAAGGATCACATTTCCAACATCTTTTTGTAAGAGTGTGAATTTAGTCTACCAAAATATAAAGAAAATAAAATCCTTTCGTGATTTCGTCGTGCAAGCGGGGCGGTTTTAAGTGGAACACTCTGTATAACTTTGCCTTTTTTATGTGGGTGTGACACTTGGTCTGTCATATTAAGAGAAGAACATAGGCTAGTGGGGTTCGAGAATAAGGTACTGAGGAAGGTGCTTGGACGAAGGTGGTAGGAAGTAACAGGAGAGTAGATAAAATTGCATAATGAAGATGTTCGTGATTTGTTCTGACCGAGGATTCTTAGGATGGTGAAGTCAAGGAGTATGAAATGGATGTGTTGAGTTTGAATGTATGGGGGAAACGAGAAATGCATACAGGATTTTGGTGGGGAAAACTGAAGGGAAGAGACCACACGGAAGACCTACATCGTAGGCGTGGACGGGGATGTGATATTGTAACATCTTAAAGAAATGGGACTGGAGGGCGAGGACTGGATTAATATGGCTCAGGATGGGGACAAATGGTGGTCTTCAGCGGACGCAGGTATGAAGTTTCTAGTTCCGTGAAATTTCTGGACTGGCTGAGGAAGCGTTAACTTTTCAAAAAGAACTGTGGAGTTAGTTACCTAGTTAGTTAGTTAGGTAAGCGAGTAATTAGATGGGTAGGCAGTTTATTCTATATCGAGGTGACAGATAAGCCACTTTTGCCCGTCGGAGGGGGTAGTGGCGACGCTGGGACGGTAACGCGCCACCTGGAACAACAAACCGAGGCTACACAACAAACAGGGCCCCTCTAGAAATACCTTTATCCGAAAACAGACATCTCGCGGGGTAGTTACCATGTCTATAGTAAATAAGAATCGTATGCTGCCTCTTCATCCCCAATGTAGAAAAGTCTGGAAGTTTCAAAATTTGCAATATCGTTCTCATTTTGTTTAACGGATAATCTGACGCACTCTGTTAGGCGCAATACTGTATCGATGCCGTGCATCGGGAACATAATGGAAGTTGATTTTTGGTTGTTGTTTCAGAACAGAATTGTTAACTCGTGTTGTTGGTTTGTTAAGCGTTAACGCAGTTTGTGGATTCCGTAATGTTGAGTCGAGGAATCCTGCAGTTATTTACAGATATTGGGAAGAAATAAACAGCTGTGGAGACTGAAATATTGAAATATGGTTCTCGTGTTGTTATTCCGAGCAGCGACTTGTTTGCTATTTATTTATTCTTTCCAAGAACACAGCGTTATTTTTAGCAGTCTGCAGGTAAGAGAATACAGAAACGTAGACGACCGTTCGTGATACAACACTGACCTTGACTTTGGTTTGTAAAGTGCGCGGTTTGAACCCCGAAGCCCTCT
The DNA here is from genome assembly GCA_021186555.1 of Reticulitermes speratus. Taxonomy (NCBI): domain Eukaryota; kingdom Metazoa; phylum Arthropoda; class Insecta; order Blattodea; family Rhinotermitidae; genus Reticulitermes; species Reticulitermes speratus. The sequence continues at coordinate 16,377,182 of JAJKFL010000003.1, read as the reverse complement.
GTTCCCATTTTTGCCCCCCCCCCCCATCATTCTATATTTAGGCGGAGAATAGAAGTAACAGAAGGTTGGAACGAGGTGCGTAATTTACGTTACATGATTTCTTGCAAAATATTGTTAGGGTGATCCTGTCATGCAGGATGAAATAAGCGAAGCAGGTAGCACGCGTGTGGGGACGTGAGAAATGCATACAAAATTTTGGTTGTGGAACATTAAGCTTATATAGACCACTTCAGAGACATACGCCGAGGTGCGAGGGTGTTAAAAGTAGGTTGGGAAGATGTACACTGGATGTAGCTGGTTCAGTTTAGGGTCACGTGGCAGGTCATTGTGCAATAATGGTTTTTGTGACTGGACGGTGGTATAACATTAAATAAAGCAGAATTACATTAAGCCCCATGATTGATACCCTTCAGCACATATGATTAGTATCAAGTAAAGTAGGATGAGATGGGCGGAGAATGTAGCACGAGTGGGAGATATGAGAAATTCATGTGAGATTCTGGCTGGTATACCTGAGGAGAAGAGTCTAGTTGGAAGAACTAGATGTATGTGGGAGGATGCGGTTAGGGCATATCGTAAAGAAATCTGGAGGGAGTGGTGGAGTGGATTGATCTGGCTTGGATAGGGACAAGTGATAGGCTCTTGTGAACACGGTAATGAACCTTCGGATTCCCTGAAAGTCAAGTTTATTTACTTGTTGAGCGACAGCTAGCTTGTCAAAACAGTTACGCTCCATTTAGTAATTTAGTTACTTAATTTAAAGTTTTGTTAATTTTTTATTTATCAGCATATTACTTGCTTGCTTATTGAACTGGTTTCTTTAGCAAATTGTTACAGATACGTGCAGATGGGAGGATAACATTAAAATGGATCTTTAAGAAATCAGATGTTAAGGCGTGGACTTTATTCATTTGACGTAGGATATGGACCACTGATGGGCTGCTGGCAACACTGTAATGGTTTCATACAATACGGGAAATGGTTTGACTGGCTCAGAACGTATTTCCTTCTCCAGAAGGACTTAGTTTCATGGAGTTATTTAGTTCCTGTGAATTACAGTATAGTATGAAGTGGATTTGATGGTATTAATTTAGTGGCACCCATCCCGTTGTGTCTAGTCAGTCTATAAACACACACGCTGTTACGCCTAACACAACATTTTATTTTTTTTTTCCAACGCTACATGTTTCGATCGAAACCGATCATCATCAGGCATTCTCTACAAAACTTCAAAAAACTGGGTAAAGTGTTACTATTTGTGAGATCTCTCAAATATTACACAACATGTACTACAATAAAATCGTAGTTTTTGATGGCATCTCATGTAGATATTTCGTTATGTTAATCAGTGTAGTGGTTTTTACACTTCTTATGACGCTGGTTCCTAAAAATAAATTTGAAAGTTAAAAATTTAAAAAATGTATCTTAAAAGTCCAGAGCTGGTCCCTCGTCCAGAGGAGTCCTACAGAGTGTGGTGTGTCTAAAAAAAGTGTGATCGTGAAGCCTAGGCCCCCAAGGGGCTGTCGAGCCATTGGAAAAAAATGTATCTAAAAGTCCAGAGCTGGTCCCTCGTCCAGAGGAGCCCTACCGAGTGTGGTGTGTCTAAAAAAGTGTGATCGTGAAGCCTAGGCCCCCAAGGGGCTGTCGAGCCATTGGAAAAAAAATGTATCTAAAAGTCCAGAGCTGGTCCCTCGTCCAGAGGAATCCTACCGAGTGTGGTGTGTCTAAAAAAGTGTGATCGTGAAGCCTAGGCCCCCAAGGGGCTGTCGAGCCATTGGAAAAAAATGTATCTAAAAGTCCAGAGCTGGTCCCTCGTCCAGAGGAATCCTACCGAGTGTGGTGTGTCTAAAAAAGTGTGATCGTGAAGCCTAGGCCCCCAAGGGGCTGTCGAGCCATTGAAAAAAAAATGTATCTAAAAGTCCTCGTCCAGAGGAGTCCTACCGAGTGTGGTGTGTCTAAAAAAGTGTGATCGTGAAGCCTAGGCCCCAAGGGGCTGTCGAGCCATTGAAAAAAAATGTATCTAAAAGTCCTCGTCCAGAGGAGTCCTACCGAGTGTGGTGTGTCTAAAAAAGTGTGATCGTGAAGCCTAGGCCCCCAAGGGGCTGTCGAGCCATTGAAAAAAAAATGTATCTAAAAGTCCTCGTCCAGAGGAGTCCTACCGAGTGTGGTGTGTCTAAAAAAGTGTGATCGTGAAGCCTAGGCCCCCAAGGGGCTGTCGAGCCATTGAAAAAAAATGTATCTAAAAGTCCTCGTCCAGAGGAGTCCTACCGAGTGTGGTGTGTCTAAAAAAGTGTGATCGTGAAGCCTAGGCCCCCAAGGGGCTGTCGAGCCATTGAAAACAAAATGTATCTAAAAGTCCATATGTTGGTTCAAGTAAGTAGCTGGCCACTTGTCTTGATTGTGTAGCGCAGGTGTGTCGAAGAACGTTATTGTGGTAGATGTACTGCCAGGCTTTTTATATGTAGTGCGTTTAGTCTTGGCTAGTTACTTCATCATTATAATATCAGTTTTCAGTTTTTTTTACGCTTTCAGTATTTTTATACTCTGCACTACGGATGTTTTCTAGGCATGTGGCGGTTTGTTTTTGTATTTATAGTATAAAGTTTGATGCAGTTTCCTACAAAATTTTTTTGGGATGATTTCGAAGCAAGTAGTGTGGTTTGCACTTAATGTGAACAGGGACGGAGTTCAGTAATTTTGTATCACATTCCGTGGAAGTACAAGTGGTAAGTAAAAGTTCAATATGCAAGAGAGAGTTGTGATGTCAGAAGGAGACTGGCTTTGCTCTGGATGTAAACAACATCCTTAGTTGACGACGAACTGTGACACGCCGATTCCTGTGTTTGTAATGCGCTCCTGCAGAGCTGTGTTGTCAATCGGTGGGCGATGGTAGTAGTGACGGTGGTGGCGGTCCGCGAGCGGGATCCGGGTTACTGGGGGATTCCCACTTATGGCAGCACGCATTTTCTCTGCAACACCGGAACTTAGCTGTTGTGACATCTCATCCTGTTGGCAGTGGTTTCCAAGATGTGGTTCGCGAACCTCATGTCAGAGACGGTTCGGTATGAAAATGTGCAGTGATGGCATTTTGTGTCTGTCCTGTCTTTACGACGTTTAATATAGTGCGTAAGAGGAAACAGTGATGCTAGTAATGTTTTTGTAGTAGTTTGTCCCACTTTAAGCATTGATAGTCATGAGTCCTTACGGAAGACAAGTAATTTGTACGTAGGCCTGTTTAGCTGCGTGAGATTCTTCAGTAACACCGCTGTGAGAACCCCCACATCTCGCATCGTATTCTTCTTCTTCTTCTTAGATGTCACTACAGTCCAGTGGGGACCTTCGCCTCTTTAATGGACTTCGCCCAGTCGGCTTTGTTTTTTGACTTCTCCTCCCAGTTTTGAATATTACTATCTGTTTGTACACAGTTCCACCATCTCTTTTTTGGTCGTCCTCTCAGTCGACATCCCTGGGCATTATTATTAAATACTTGACTGACTTTTCTTTTACTGTCCATTCTATCAACATGACCAATCCAATTCAACCGACTTATTCTGACAAATGACAGTACATCTAAATCTCCAAACAGCTGCAGTAATTCCTTATTATATCGCTTTCTCCACTCTCATTTACTCTCTCGCATCGTACTCTCATACCATAATTTGGTGTTTATTTTGAGAAATGCCACGATTAACGTCTGTCAGGATAGCCAGTCTTCCGAGTTTCAGACCCCGGGCATTCGAGACGCGAAACGCTCAAATGCGATATTTACTGCTTTCTTTTACATTTCCGCAAGGAAGTAACATGTATTTCAGAAAACTTTGACGTGCCGTTAGCGTTAGAGCAGAGGTGATGTAGTTTGGATGGGGCAGTGTTTACCCAGAAGGGCTCCGCAGAACTAGTTCGGGGTTCCGCAAGAAATAGTGAGATAAAAGCATAAAAATTCTGAAATTGTGAAATACAGCGAAAATTTTAAAATATCCGTCGACAGACACGAAAAGTGTTTGTTTTTTCTACTACAATGTAAGCTGACGTATGTATACTTTATATACTGTATGTACTACAATGTAAGCTGACGTATATATACTTTATATACTGTATGTACCACAATGTAAGCTGACGTATGTATACTTTATATACTGTATGTACCACAATGTAAGCTGACGTATGTATACTTTATATACTGTATATACTACAATGTAAGCTGACGTATGTATACTTTATATACTGTATATACTACAATGTAAGCTGACGTATGTATACTTTATATACTGTATATACTACAATGTAAGCTGACGTATGTATACTTTATATACTGTATATACTACAATGTAAGCTGACGTATGTATACTTTGTATACTGTATATACTACAATGTAAGCTGACGTATGTATACTTTATATACTGTATATACTACAATGTAAGCTGACGTATGTATACTTTATATAATGTATATACCCACCCCCTTTTAGCGCCCATGTTTTGTGTGGGTAGAACATGGGTATGGCATGTTGTAGGTGACCTTATATATATATATATATATACATATATATCAGCTGTTGGAAATACATTTCCGTGACAGTACTTCAGCAGTAACTGACGTGCGCTCCCCTCTGACAAATTTGTCGGCCCGTAAATGTTTTCATAGTTATGGGTTCTTTGGGAAATGAACAATTATTTGAGGGGTTCGTATATGGAAGAAAGTTTGGGAAACAATGGGATAAGGTAATAAAAAGGGACAGTTACAATTGTAGTAAGGCACGGTAGACGTTTCGAGATATTCTAACTTTGTTAGTGGCCTGTCCTTTGATGCGGTTACTTGATCGTGTTAGTTAGAGAGTTCAGGTGACAGTGGTGGCTGATCTCGTTGCTGTGGCTCGTAGCAGCTATGCATTCATCCGCTAATTAATGCCGTCTTACCCGCCTGCACTCGACAATAGGAATCAACGTCTCGTGTCGTTTTAAGAGTGGAACACATTAACCTGACCGCCTTTCCTGCTCGGAAATGTCAGCATCAAAGGGACGCAGCAACAACTCATTTTTGTGTGTTCGGTAGCTAAGCGCAAGTAACAGCAGCCGTATAATACAGGCCGCGGTCTGCCCTCTCTTCCCCTAAGGATTTCGTGACAGGGTTCTGCGCTGTTGTTATTTTCTCACTTAAGTGCTTATTCTTTCCTCCGTTAAGTGTCATATCGCTTTAACTCTTTAAGGCCAAGTGGTTATTATATGTACCACAAGGTGTAAGGGGCACGCGGTGGCGCAGGTGGTTTCGCTACAAGCCGGAAGGTCGCTGGTTCGATTCCCGATGGTGTCATTAGGATTTTTCATTGACTTAATCCTTCCGGCCGCACTATGGCCCTGGGGTCGACTCAGCCTCTAACAGAAATGAGTACCAGGGATATTTGCTGTGGGTAAAGGCGGCCTTACCACCTTCATGTGCCGATTGTCTGGAAATCTGGGAGCCTCATCCTCCAGGAACCCTCAGGGTCTGTCCAGGCCTGTAATGGGATTGCTTTACCTTTACAAGGTGTAACGTTTGAGAATTCTGCTTTCTGCCCAGTGTTTTTCTGTGTCTGTTAAAGATCTGGCAACAACCAATTACTTTCCTATGCAGAACTAACTGATTGGTTTCTATAACTGAGACAGTGTGTTTACTGTGCGGTACGAACTGAATCTCCGTATGCACATCCCTGAAGCTGCGTTTAACGTGATAACAGAAAACCATTTAGAGCTGACATAATGTCGGCTCCAGTTAGTTGCTGAGGCTCACATTCGAAGAAATTATTTCGGTAGCTGCCGTTCTTGTCTGGAAAAAGGCAAAGCAATCCCACTACAGGCCTGAACAGGCCCTGAGGATTCCAGGAGGTTGAGGCTCCCAGATTTCAAGATAATCGGCACGTGAACGTGGTAAGTTTGTCAGCCCTACGCACAGGCCGCCTTTACCCACCAAGTTATACCCCTGGTACTCATTTCTGTTGGAGGCTGAGTCGATCCCAGGGCCATAGTGCGACCGGAAGGATTATGTCAATGAAAAATTCCAATTACACCATCGGGAATCGAACCCGCGACCTTCCGGCTTGTAACGCCACAACCAACTGCGCCACCGTGTGCCCCCACCTTTCTTATGTAGTAAACGTAATCGAAGTGCGACAGACGGACGGACGGAGAGATACGGCGTTGTGTATGGCGTTTTGCGTGTTAAGCACACATAAACAGCGTCTAAAATGAAGCCTGTAAACTCGCTACTGAAATGTTCGAAGTGTGTGCGCGTTTTGTGCTGCGATTTGACACCAAAGAGGCGACAACAGCAAAGGGATAGCGCCTATATACAGGGCGGAGGGCAGTTGGGGTGCAAAGGTGTTGACCGGAGGATGGTCATATAGCTAGATATGTATATAGCGTACATTATGTGACTGCCAACATTTTCGCATTACTTGTAATGCATGCTAATACAACAGTGTATAACGGAACGAAAAGGGAAACCATTACAAAATTAGGCTAATTGAAATCGGTTTAGTTTTCTTATGAAAGCTGTCTGTTTCCACCAATGAAACCTTCACAAAAATCTGTCAGTGTACAGAGTTCGATTTAGACCTGACTCCTCATGTCTGGGGAGCAAAGCACTAATTTAAAACACTATATGAATATTTTAGTACTGATTTATAGGCATTCATAAGGCTCACTGATTACTTTATGTATCACCAGATTTACCATTCAAAAATTCTACGTTCTGCCCGCAGAGAAAATTAAATTTACAACATTGTAATTTTATGATTATTAACTTTGCATATTTTAGAATTTTAATATTTTAAGCATTCTAAGAAGGGAGACGCCGATCCCAGTGGCCGTGCGGTCTAAGGCGTGGGTCTGCGGCCGCTCGCTTACTAGGATCGTGGGTTCGAATCCCACCGGGGGCATGGATGTCTGTCTCTTGTGAGTGTTGTGTGTTGTCAGGTAGAGGTCTCTGCGACGGGCTGGTCCCTCGTCCAGAGGAAACCTACCGAGTGTGGTATGTCTCAAATGTGTGTGACCATGAAACCTCGACGAAACGAGGAGGCCCAGGCCCATATAGGGCTGTCGAGCCATACAAACAAACAAACAAGAAGGGAGACACAATGCCTGATTAGCTGTTCGCCTTGTTACTCCTTTGTTGTGAATAAATCCCTGATGATGGCACCCTGGTGCCGAAACATGTAGGAGTTTTATAACTGCTTCTGAATGTATTTTATTAAGTGCCTTATTTGGTTGGTGTGTTAATTATTAGTTGCGTTTATGCGTTTTGTATGGATCTCAGAGCAAACAGCGATTATTTCCACATACAACGTTAGCTGACTGGTTTTTAAAACCGAGACGGAGAGCGTTTACTGCGCGGTACGTTCTGAACCTTTTAGGAATAATTCGGGTTGAAGTTGGTCTTTTAAGGGTTGTCTAATGGTGTTGTGCCCATGAAGTCATAATGTAGGCCTATATTTTGATGCAAGGTGTACACGTGAAATTAAATCCAGAATTTCCATGGCAAAAGTAGCATTCGACAAGAAGAAGAATCTTTTCACCAGCAAACTGGACTTAAATTTAAGGAAGAAACTAGTAAAGTGCTACATTTGGAGCATAGCTTTGTATGGTGCTGAAACGTGGACACTTCGGAAAGTGATCAGAAGTATCTGGAAAGTTTGAAATGTGGTGCTGGAGAAGAATGGAGAAGATCAGTTGGACCGATCGTGTGAGAAATGAAGAAGTATTACACAGAGTCAAGGAGGAGAGGAATATCCTACATACAATAAAAAGAAGGAAGGCTAACTGGATTGGTCATATCTTGCGTAGAAACTGCCTTCTGAAACACGTGATTGAGGGAAAGATAGAAGGAAGGATAGAAATGACGGGAAGACGAGGGAGAAGACGTAAGCAGTTACTGGATGACCTTAAGGAAAAGAGAAGATACTGGAAATTGAAAGAGGAAGCACTAGATCGCACTCAATGGAGAACTCGCTTTGGAAGAGGCTACGGACCTGTCGTAAGACAGACTACAGAATGAATATTTTGAATGAAATGAAACCATGTGTTGACCTAGTGTCTGTAGTGTGTTGGGAACACACGCTAACAATAATGAAACCAGACATTCTAAACATATAGAAAGGTAATCACTAACCGACATTGGATGTAGTCACCTTATAATAGATCAACTCCCCTTTCGACTAATCGAACATTCCAGCTTCTTTCTGATGTCTGAAACATTGCTGAAATCGCGAGAGTTTTCGTTCTAACAACGGTATTTATTAAGATTTGAGTCTTCTTGGATGTGTACGCCGTATCGACTGTTAAATAGCTAGTTGTTTGACTGCTTGACCCTAAAAATGCAGGCACTGCGATCTTCAAAATGTCCGTAACTGTTTACCACCCGACACGGCGTCACATCTCAGAAGATTTGATTTTTCAGTGTTGGACAACATTTGTCGTGATGTCTTCACGCTTTTGCTTCGAATATTTCAAAATGAAATATTTGAAATCGGTTATCAGTCTTAGGAACAGGATGTAGTGTGTGATGTGTCGTGTTATTGCAAGAAGTATACTTAGTTATTGGCTACGAATTTGCCTTAAGGAAGTGTCTTGTGAGGAGCCATCTTGTTATCATGCAGATCTTACGGACTTTTAGCGTTCTTCTAGGATATGACGTCGTGTCACTGGGTAGCCGGTTCCCGAAGACACAGCGTAGTGGTCTCAGAACGTCTGAAACTAAACACCTGCTAACAAGGCGAAACCTCTACTACGTCGCTGAGCGAAAACTAAAAAAGTTGCATGTCTGCATTTTTGGCCAAACATTTGATACGCGTAGTATTCTGTGCTTCACATGTTCTTGGCTTTGAATGTTTGAATAGGCTTGCTTGCTTGATTTTGCCGCATGGAAGAATAAATTAGTAATGGATTGTTTATTTGATATTGAAAATAACATCGAGGTCTGAGGTCCTGGATGTGTGTAGAGTAGATTTTTGAGCGGGTCTCGTTTCGTACATACAGCAGTAGACGCAGGCGCCATAATGGATTTCAGTATTTAAAAATCCTCTCTTTCTTAATTCCTTTCTAAGAAGCGTGAAGAATTTATTAATTTCTTAGTTCTGAGAAAGGAACGATACACTGCTTCGGTAAAACACTTACTGCTACTGTAAAGGTCACTGAATCCCAATGACACTGTTGTGTAATATTCACGATATTTCGAGTAACGCGTTCGAACATTACATCACCGTTCCTGCCACCTTTCGGGGGGAAAAAATAATTATTGTTGCTATCTTTTTGTTTATTTTTCAATTTTTAAAATCTGCCGTCTAATATAACGAACGAAATGTGTAACTGAAGCTGCCGGTATAACTCCGATACTGCTACAGCTTATCACTGGACACAGTCCTGAGTCAGATCTACTCGCCTTGCGTCTTCCGGACGTCCATCTTAAGGTCGTCTCCCATCTCTTTTCAGCTTTCAGAATGACCCGTTTCCAAGATTTCTCCATGAAAATGCGTATGCACTTCTTGTCTCATCCGTGTTACATGTCTAGTCCATCGTAATTTCTTTGCTCTGTGTGCAGTAAGTAACCTGCATTGCTGGTCCCGGTGGCTGTTTGGTCTGCAGCGGCTCGAAAGCTGGGATCGCAGGTTCGATTCCCGCTGAGATCATGGATGTTCGTCTTTTGTGTTTGTTGTGTGTTGTAATTTATAGGTAGCAGCCTCAGCGACGAGCTGATCACTCGTTGAGAGGAGTCTTGCTGGGTGTGTGTGTCTAACTGAGTGTGATCTAGAAACCTCAACAATGAAGCGGTCTAGACCCGCTTTGGGCTGTTGCGCCACAGAAAAAAATAAGCTGCATAAATACGGAACATCCTGTTTGTGCTGTCTTCACAGAACATAGTCGATAATAGGCCTGCTTCCCTGTGCGTTCTGTTTCCAAACACTTGTAACTTTCTATAACAAAATAACAAACCACGATTCAAAACCGTGCAGAATAATTGGAAAAAATTATTCTTCTGTAATTCTTGATGTCTTATGTTTTGGAAATCGTACGGTTTTTGTTAACAGTTCCTGAAATGAATATAAACTGTTCAAAACCGAGTGAAAAACTGTCTGCATCACGTGCTTTGACACTCAGAGGCACTGCATTTTGTCCTGAGTGTTGATTTACATTGCGTGTAATTCTCACGGTAAGTAGCTTTTTATTTCCCTAACAGCATTAGGCGATTAATCTTTGTAATTAGCCACACTATTTTCTCTGTGAGGTAAAAACGAAAGTTTTATGTACGAATAATATACGTATAATATAGTTGAAAGGTAGTCTTCAAATGGTTAACGAGAATTTTTGTAATTATCTCCGAAATTAAGTGTTGTAGCTGTCTGAAATCAGCCAGCCCTTCCTTTCAGCAACAAGAATGTTACTGAGAGAAAGATGTCTGTCTTGTTAGTGTTGAAGCAGACAGTTCAGGACAGCCACACGATTTTGATGTGAACTGTATGAAGCTCAGTCGGAAATTCCTCTTGCGGGGGAACAATAGGACGGTTTTGTTTCCCCTTTGTTCTGTGAGCGCATTACAGCTGCGTGTGTTGTGTGCACCAACAGGTGTCTTGACTCTTTGCGTGTGTCCCGCTCAAGGGAAATAGACTAGAATTTGTAGATTTGTGTTCTAACTCAAAATTAATAATATTAATACTAGAAATATTTTGTGGGTATCTTGCCATGAGGTTTCATGCCATATTCTAAATGTATTGAATTTGATGCTAGAAGTAAGGAAGAGTGGTTATAAGACACTGGCAAAGGTAAAGCTATTCCTATACAGGCGTGGACAGCCTGTATGGTCCCAGGAGCTTGAGGCTCCCAGATTTCAAGAAAATCGGCACATGAAAGTGGTAAGGTTGTCAGCTCTACCCCCTTGGTACTCGTTTCTGTTAGAGGCAGTTGACCCCAGGACCATAGTGCGACCGGAAGGATTAAGTCAATGAAAAATTGCAGTGACTCCATTGGGAATCGAACCCGCGACGTTCATGTTTGTAGCGCAGTTCCTCAACGAATTGCGCAACCACATGCCCCAAGACATAAACATATGGCCTACTAAATATGATGAGCAACTCTATAAAGTGTAAAATAAGAAGCATTCACGGTACTTAAATTTTCAGTTTGTTTTATATATCAATTCTGAAAGGTTTTTGCGTTGGCGTTTTACACTTAGGAATTGCTGTTCTTTTTGCGGTTAGGTTTCCAACGCCTTGCAACTTTTGTATATCTCTTTTCGTCCGCAGTTGGGTATGCTGGAAGGAGCTGTCGTCAGTCACTAGACTTAGTATGCCTGAGTAAAACGACGAGAAATCTTATAATACTCGGACTCTGAACCGCAATTCTTACCACAACCTGCAAACCCGTGTGTTTTGTTTGTTAATTTGGCAGTGATGACTGTTGTTATCAGAAAGAGTTAAATCATAAAACCTGAAGTTTACTTGCATGTGGCGGAAATTGTTATTAACGTTGTAATTTGGGCATCTGCTTTCTGTTACAGAGATCGAACGTCTAATAATGTCCGGACTTAACATGATACACACAGAGATCGAACGTCTAATAATGTCCGGACTTAACATGATACACACAGAGATCGAACGTCTAATAATGTCCGCACTTAACATGATACACACAGAGATCGAACGTCTAATAATGTCCGGACTTAACATGATACACACAGAGATCGAACGTCTAATAATGTCCACACTTTACATAATACACACAGATCGAACGTCTAATAATGTCCAAACTTAACATGATACACACAGAGATCGAACGTCTAATAATGTCCGCACTTAACATGATACACACAGAGATCGAACGTCTAATAATGTCCGCACTTAACATGATACACACAGAGATCGAACGTCTAATAATGTCCACACTTAACATAATACACACAGAGATCGAACGTCTAATAATGTCCGCACTTAACATGATACACAGAGATCGAACGTCTAATAATGTCCACACTTAACATGATACACACAGAGATCGAACGTCTAATAATGTCCGCACTTAACATGATACATACAGAGATCGAATGTCTAATAATGTCCGCACTTAACATGATACAAACAGAGATCGAACGTCTAATAATGTCCGCACTTAACATGATACACACAGAGATCGAACGACTAATAATGTCCACACTTAACATGATACACACAGAGATCGAACGTCTAATAATGTCCGCACTTAACATGATACACACAGAGATCGAACGTCTAATAATGTCCGCACTTAACATGATACACAGAGATCGAACGTCTAATAATGTCCGCACTTAACATGATACACATTCCGTGCAATTGTTTTACATATAAGTTTTCTATTATACCAACCACTGCACAATAATTCTTTTTCTCCTACATGTTTCGGCCAACCGTCGTAGCCATCATCAGGAAGTCACTTTTCACAGACGTGCGCAGCCCGCAGTATGTCAATGAATGGTAATATGTACATTAATTATTTACAGCAGTAGTCGCTGTATAGTATCAGTGATTTTGTATAGTTTAAATTATGTATGATATTAACATGTAGTACGTTAATACATAGAATATCAAATACTTAAAAGTCAGTCTCCAAACATCTGTCTTGCAAATCACTTCTAGTGTTGTACGGTGCAGACCACCGGCTATGCACTCTGTACAGAGATATTACACATTGAATAAACTCGGGTACCGTAGCCGAGGTCTCCACCGTACAACACTAGAAGTGATTTGCAAGACAGATGTTTGGAGACTGACTTTTATATTTTATATTTTATGTATTAACGTACTGTATTTTAATATCATACATAATTTAAAGTATATAAAATTATTACAATTATTGATACTATATAGTGACTACTGCTGTAAATAATTAATGTACATATTACCTACCATTCATTGACATACTGTGGGCTGCGCACGTCTGTGAAAAGTGACTCCCTGATGATGGCTACGATGGTTAGCCGAAACATGTAGGAGTAAATAGAATTATTGTGCAGCGGTTGGTAATAATAAAAAGTTCACACTTATTAATGGATTTCGGACAAGCAGAGTGCTGGAGTGAATATGGTTCTTCCATGAGACAGCGGGACATTTCGTGCTAAAGTTGTGGCAACATGCAAGTGAACCTGATTTGAGGAACCAGACTTAATCGAACATTGTGTTCTGACCGATAGGTGTTGCAGTGATACATGTTCCACGAATTATGTGCAAGGCAGAGGACTTCCGGTTCGTGTAATACGATTGGCGAGGTTGTAGAAAGTTGTAACCACAAACCAGTGGTTACGGCAGAACGTTGTGTTCATGAAGTTTGTTCTGGTGCCTCGAATGAACCCACTTGTTAGCCACAAGTCTTCGAACCACCCGTGTGGAGTCACTTTTGAAGAAACACCAAACCCCTCTTAATATTTGCAGCCATTCGAAACAAGCTTCCGATACGGTGGGAACTTGCACACAGCGGGGACCAAGTAACCGTGCTAAAGCGAGGTAAAGTACGAGCTAGCATGCCAAACTTCAATTCTCGAGACAGGCGACATTATTTTGTCTAATCTCAATTTGGTGGCAAGTTTTGTCGGAGTGAACGGAAGTTAATTCCTCTACCCACCAACATGTTCCACAGCTCGCCATCTTTCACCTCGCCAATCTTACCCTTCCACGAAATCCTCTGGGGTTCATTGCTTCGCGTAACGGCGGATTGGGGGGGGGGGGATATAGAGGCAATGTTCGTATTCCTTACTTTCCCATACCAAACTCATTCCTTCATTGCTTTTGCTTGTAACTCCAACCAGAAGTTGCGGGTTCCTTATGGTGTACAGCTAATGTTCAATATCTATAAAGAAGGAATGGGTGAATGGGTGGTGTTGGTGTCTGAGAAGCAAAGGGGGCGATTCTTTGCCTCTTCGGAATTCCTTGCAAGATGAACCCAGCTAAGAAGCGGAGAGGCAGAGCAAAGCAAGCCACGGGGAACGAAATGTGGCGGGCGGACCGGAGGGGTGGGAGTTCTGGAGAGTGTAGGGAGTTCTTGTTGTAATCTTTGTGTAGATTGTTATTGCGGGGTGTTCCCCTTGCCATGAACATGAATATTACTACTGTTCTCTAACCTAACCTCGAGGCGTTACGGCTATTAAAACCTTGCAGCCCTAATGAAGTAACCATCTCCAAAACTTTCTAGCGTGCTTTAATGTTCTTTCGTGTTTTTATAATGACACACTTCGCCGATGATGCCTTGGAAAACTTTCTATACACGAACGAAAATGAAGGAAATTATGTTGAATTCTCCGTCGCCTCAACCACCCTACCACCCCCAACCTCCTCTCTTCTTCTCTCTTCTAGGCCATTTGTTTGACACCGGGAGCTTGTAAAGTTAATTTAACTCAATATTGATTTGATGAGGTTCACTTTTTTCGGTGTGTTTTTCTTCACCTTTTTTTTTCTTCCCAACGCACCTGACGCAATGGATATAGTCTATTATTCGTTTATCTCTAGGATATATTACGTGAATATAATATACTGCATGCGCACCCAACTTTTAATCTAGTCTTACTTAATAACTTTTTTCCCCATTTCACCCTCGGACTTGAATCTTGATTTGCACGAAGCCGTATTTCGCTCTGGTAGTGCAACGCTCGTGGGCAGTCATGGATGAATGTTTATTGCCCCATGCATAACTGTAATATGAACGTTATTTGCCCTGTGGGACAGTCTGTTGCATTGCGACAGATGCACGTGCTACATCCTCTGCTCTCTTGAAACTGTTTCTGTTTAAATTGCCTGTTATTTGTCATTCTAGATTGCCGTTTCTTGACTTATTTCTCTGATTACTTAAGGCTGGGTCATATTCGGACATTTCAGTGGAGGCAACTGGTGGAGGCCACTGGACTTCCCGCCGACTGTCCCAGTGTGATCGAAGACTTTTCCCGTTGCTTTCAAGTAGGCAAGCGAACAACTTTGCCGCAGGTGCAAACTGTAGTGGCCGTTTGAAGGCAAGTCGGCGAGTTGAAGTAACAAGTGTGACTGACGTACGGTCCTTAATTCCCCTTACGTTTCCAGTAAATGTAGACTCCTCGTCAGGCACCACACTAAATCAAATGCTATATTAAGTTCAATAGTTCTGGTGGCGTTAATTACATGTGTTTCCTCCTTATTTAACGGACGAAGTCGAGAACAGGAGTGCATAAATTTTTCGAAAACTCAGGAGCCACCTCAAAGTTCTAGGCTCCAGAATGTTGACATGCAGCAAGTGCCATACTGAGGACTTACAAATTTTAGGCGCCATGGTAAAAGATATAGTCGCCATGGCGACCTGGAGCCCGGGATTTGTGCACACCTGGTATTGAAGACACTATCCCTTTCCTGCTTTTGCATCTGCGTGCTGTTTGAAGTGGAACGTCTGCGGTCATAATAATCCTTTAAAGCCCAGTGGTTACTGTCCGTACCGCCAGGTTAAACATTACAAAAATTCCACGTTCTGTCCACACAGTGCATTTATGTGTTTTGTATGGCTCCCAGAACAAACAGCGAGTATCTCCCTATACAGCATTAACTGATCGGATTTTATAACCGAGAATGATGGTGTTTACTGCGCCGTACGAACTGAATTATTAAGTGTAGAATAATTCAGGTGAATTTTCGTCTTTAAAGTGTTAAGAAAGGAGCTGTTCTGAGAACCACAGGGTAAAACTACACTCGGCATCAGAGCGGTGTTTAACATCCTTTGTTTGACTACTTCCGTGACACATGGAACTTGCATCTAACCATCGTCAGATGCAGAGATTGGCTTCATCTTCCAACGCCGGTTAACTCTTGTGAGTCAGATATCCTTGCCTTGTACAATTTATTCTGTAAAATAGCTGTAATATTGCAATAGAAACACAGAGGCGCTGGTAATTGTTATGGAGGTGCACATTCGTCTGGGATATAAGGCCGAGTAGAGTGGTATATAGATGCCAGTATTTTGTAGAAGCTTGCTGCATCCGTCTTTAGGGTAATCCGATCGACTCTTCTTGGACTACCCTAAACAGGGGCGCACCCAAGAGGGGAACTGCAGGCTGCAGCCCCCCCCCCCACACCCCCCAAAACCGAAATTTTAAAAACGCAAGTTTTGTAGATATTATATCAAAAGTTTTAGGTGATTTCCCTTCAGACGAAATCAGCCACTGAAGTCGGCTGATGACTAGTACATCAGAATTTTGAAAAATAAATTAATAAAATTTAAAAAAAAAAAACAAGAAAGTAAGACTGTGATTGAGTCATGGAACATGTAGTTATATTGGTATGTATATAAATGCAGTTGCAGACAGTGTTATGTTGTACTTACAACATGATTTTTATAACATAATTTTTAAAATCAAACATAAATTATATATAGTTTCCGGGCCAGCCCACCCAAGGAAAAATTCTGGGTGCGCGCCTGACCCTAAAGGTGGAGGCAGTAAATCTCTTCGAAACGTTGGTACTTACATGTTGATGTGCATGGCGCTGTATTCCAGAATATCGGAATTTTTATCATCGCGGCAATCAGAGCCTCAAATTCGAATGTTAAGAAGGTGTAGGGGCGACAGGTGTAGTTATGTTGATCTTTCACAAAGTGGTAATAATTTTGTGATATGCTAATTTGGCAGGAAACGTCTGCGAGAAACTGGAAGGGGGAATGGTAAGAGCTGGCTTAATAGTAAGGTGTTACCGCAACACTTGGTGTAGGATGGTGTAAACGAAGAAAAATGAAAACCGGTTTGGTACAAGATATTCAATGAGAACCGAGTCGGTTGTGTTTCGGTTCTTAAAACACTTTGCTGGCAAGCTTTTGTCACGTGATGATGTGTTTGAAGAGAGCGATGGAATTCCTTTTCATTTATTGAACACGTGCATTTATACATGTGAATAATATAGAGATTGTTGACTTTAAAATCAGTATGACTGCAATAAAACAGTTTTGTGTCATCGGAATTATTTGTTATAACGTGATAAATTTGAATGACATTAAGACTGACATGGGACATTAATTTTTAACACAATAGCATTTCTTGCTTTCGTATTTAATCTGGCATTGACAGTTTACAAATCCTCGTCCATTTCCGATGAACTGTTGAATAGAGGTAAACATAAGAGTTAATTCAGTATCTTCCTCGATTTTGCCCTATGTAGAAGATTTGTTTTGCATCGTAAATAACTGAATGTTTTAGTCTGCTGTTTTAAAACACCTTCACGGATTGCGGGGCGATGGAAATGTTCTTCTGTCTTGTCCTTAGCAACAGGCAATCTGTCACGAACTTAGACTCGGTTTGTGTCTGCACTAGGAACACTTACTCGAAATGTAGCGTCTGATACTGCTAGATGTAGGTAAAGGTAAAGGTAAAGCAATCCCATTACAGGCCTGGACAGGCCCTTAGGGTTCCAGGAGGTTGAGGCTCCCAGATTTCTAGACAATCAGCACATGGAGGTGGTAAGGTTGTCAGCCATACGCAGCGGCCGCCTTTACCCCTCAGTAAATACTACTGGTACTCATTTCTGTTAGAGACGGAGTCGACCCCAGGGCCATAGTGCGACCGAAAGGATTATGTCAATGAAAAGGCAGATGTAGGTACTCTGTTTTTATGTAGTGTGAAATCCCAGTATAGCGCCACCCTCACTTAGCGCACATGAAAGTCTAGGAACATAATTTCCTTATTATACAATATTTCTCACCCCACTTGGTATGACCAGGGCCGGCCTTAGGCCGATTGGACCGATTTGACGCAATCGGGCCCCGCGCTCATGGGGGGATTCGCGCATTAGTAATTTTTAAACATGATAAAAATAGAGCATTTTAATTTTTCATCCTAACTTACGATAATATACCAAAATGTTAGTCCTTTTTTTTGCTCTTCACAGTAACTTTTAGGGGCCCGCCACAAGTATAGCAATCGGGCCCCGCTCTCATGGGGGGATTCGCGCATTAGTAATTTTTAAAAATTATAAAAATAGAGCATTTTAATTTTTCATCCTAACTTACGATAATATACCAAAATGTTAGTCCTTTTTTTTTGCTCTTCACAGTAACATTTAGGGGCCCGCCACAAGGATCGCAATCGGGGCCCCGCGTTTGCTAAGGCCGGCACTGGGTATGACCACCGTAATAAGTCGAGAGCAGTACGAATCATGAATCTCCTCATGCAATTTCCTCCATGCTCTTACTGCCTTCTCCCTATTACTAGCCCCAATATCTTCCTCAACACCCGCTTGACTCCCCTTTTTCAGCAGTACTACGTACTCGTATATCGACAAGATGGCTGTCCTGAATTACTCATACTTGTCACTTGCAAAATGTATTTATACTTGCGTGATTTCAGGCTTCCGCCGCGGTGTAAATGGGATCTTCGCTCTTTTTGGATGCTACACAGCGTAGGTTAGTAGTTACCAACGTTTCGGGACAACCTATCGGTCCCACCTTCAAGGGTTGAGCAACCCAAGAAGAATATTCGTTTTCGTATCGTTCATACCGTGCACTGTCAATAATCAACTCACAATACACAGTCCAACAAAATTCACTACGTTCCCAGATATTTTATATTAATTTATATTAATGTGATTCCCTGATGATGATCCCATAAGGGATCGAAACATGTAGCAGTGTTCAACGTTATATTGTAATATAAAGTATCTGGGAACGATATAGTGCATTTTGTTGGACTGAATGTTGTGAAGAATATTCATCTTGGAATGCTTGACCCTTGAAGGTGGGACCGATAGGTTGTCACGAAACGTCGGTAACTACCAACCTACGCTGCGGAACATCCCAGAAGAGCGAAGATCTCATGTTTATGTTTATGTTTATGTTTATTTTGTACAATTAAAGCGTAATCCGAATTCAGGAATTATTAGTCTGGGTTAGCACGCGTTTCAGTAACTGCATTTTTACAAAGTTGGTCTCTTGAAGGGCCGTGTTCGTCACTACAACATTCGTAGCAATGTTCGGTCATCTCCGCTGCGCCATTAGTACCTTGTGTTGTTGTCTCGTTAAAAACCGAGAGCCCTTCCAGATATATATATCGCAAGTAGATCCTACTACCAACATGTCTGCACAAGACCACTGTGTGTTCCACACCTCAGGTTCCTCTTGTTTCAGACGGCTCTGCGATGTGTGGAACATCAAACGTTTTATACTTTGCCATGTGCTTAGGCCCATATTCATGACTAAAAATTTGGACGTTACCCATCTTCTCAGGTTAAAAACCCCCACAACGTTTCGGAGGTCGGATCTGCCTCCGTCTTCAGGTGGAACGACGAAAGGGAGAACCTTCTCTGGTGGATCCGTCAGAGAGACCTACTCTCATGCTCATTATAAGGGGCCTCCGAAGCCGTGTGGTTTTTTTAAGCCTGAGACGATGTACAATATCAAAAAATCCAGGCACAGCTGTGACCATGTGCCGTTGTCAGAATCGTTTGAAACCGAATTACAGAATGCGCAGTCTTACACTTGGCTTGTAAAACGCGCTTCGTAACTAACACGGTTCCTCATAACGCCGTCCTGAATTACTGTTATGTAGGGAAGGAAACGGCGTAATTGAATTTGATATATGGAGGAAGCAAGAGTAGATGAGGAAGGAATGGTTGAATACGGACGGAGACAGAATGCAGTAAGGATTGTAAGGATGAGCTGATGGAAAAGGATGTCGACTGTGCAGAGCAGAAAAGATCAGGAGCAAAAAGGAGCTGAAGGAAGGACAGAAAAAAATATGTTATTCGATATGTCGTTTTATGGAAAAGAGTTCTGGAATGCATGGGATGGTTGCTTAGGATGCTTCGCACAGCGTCTAGATAAGGATCAGTAGTTTTCGAATCCAGGGATTTATCGCGAGAGCCAGTTTGATCCTCAGTTCTCGTTATGTCCCTCACTAGAGGGGTCTGGCACTGTCGTAACCTAGTTGCCAGTACGAAGACACAGTTCTTTGGCTAAATTTCTTTTGTATCGCCAACTGCAACAGTTTGTCATCACACGCATCAGAGCGTTGGAATTGAGTTAGTTTGTTACGTTTCGATATTAAAATACAGCGAACCTTTTGAAGCCTAGTGGTTACTTTATGTAGCACCAGGTTTAACGTTCAAAAATTCTACTTTCTGCCCACAGAGTGCATTTAAGTGTTTTTTATAGATCTCAGAACAGACAGCGAGTTTTACCCTATACGATATTAACTGACTGGTTACTGTTACCGAGATGGAGAGTGTTTACAGCGCGGTACGAACTGCATCTTTAAATAAACAAGATTACGTTTTGTGCGAAAAAGATTAGTCATATTCCGTGGGTTTGAAGCATATGCTTTCATTACGGCCGCTATCATATCTGTTTAGAAGGAACTGCAAAGATTAACATTTTAACAGGAACTTAAGTTGAAGGACGCCATGAACACACATGATTGTTTGGAGGTATAGCTCCACGCATTCTTAACTTCTGTACTAGATGGTGGTTATTGGTCAGCTTCACGCACGGCCGCTTTACTCGTGGTACACAGCCCTCGGTACCCATTGAGTAGGAGGCTGGGTGAGCCGCAGAACCGGTCTGGACGCTTTCAAGAACAGGAATATTACATCCGCCTCTGCCGGATGTCGAACCACGATTCTTCAGTCATCTAGCCCATAGCCTAATCGTTATCCTGGCTGCGCTGCCCGGATATGACCTTGCTTTCCTTCTGTAGCTCCTATTGGTTTAGAAATACCTGTTTTCATTTTTTAATACAATTTGAATTTTGTGAATGGGAACATTTTATTAAATGAGATTTTTTTAATTGAGGCTTTAAGTTATGTTTTGTTTCGTTTCGTTGGCGACCCTGCGCATAGTAGCTTTTTCCCCGGTGTAATAGTGATTTCTGACATTACAAGTCTGTGCTAATAATTCTGTATATGGTTGCTAATGTCGCCTGAAGGAGCCATATTTGTGTCTTCGGTTGTGTGATAGTTATTTATATGGGAATGTTTTGTTGTTTACTGTGAGTTCTGTGTTTCAGTGTGTCACGCCTATGTGTTAATGACGGTAATGTGTTTTGCTACATTTGTGGTCTGTTTCACTTTCAAGTCTCGAAACAGAACAACAACGCCTATGATAAAGGAGTTTATTGTTTGTTGTTGCTGCAAAGCTAATCCTGAAGGCTGTTCTTCACAATAGAAATGGTCTACCATCAATCCCTGTCGGCCATCCTCTGCACATAAGGCATCCGAAAATACGAAACTTTACTCATTAGCGTATAAAATACTACGGGGGGCATTCGGAAGTGATTTTGTCTGACGTCATTTGCAATAATTTTATTATCTTTGGGATGAATATTAAACAAATGCTAGCTCAACGTATCCCCCTCAGTAGGTTATACATCGCTGCCATCTCCTTGGGAGCTTCCGGATGGCTTCACAGAACCATTCTTTAAGGGTGTCGCGATACCACTCACGGACAATTGCCAGTGCAGTATCCTTGCCACTGGTGAAGCTCGTACCCAGTTGAACACAGTGCTGCGTGCAGTTGCTTTCTCTCCACAAATTGCAGATAATCGACGATGGATATCCGATGCTTTAACGCCTTCCACAGGAACCACGTGGTCCGTCTCTGCCCATGATAATCGCCTTCCATTTTGCGACTCTTGCCCATGTGCTTCGACCACTAGACTTGGTAATGACGCAGCAGCTTTTCACATGCATGTCGACTAGTGCCATTTGGTGCTGCAGTGCTATACTAAGACTGCAGTATCCGATTACAATTTGCGCGACCTTACAGTGTGTTATTTGCCGAAACAGCAGCCCCTGTCCAAATCATTTCTGAACGCCCGTCGTTAATGCTGTTGGAATATTTACTATGCCGGCGGCAGCGTAGCTGTTGGTACGGCCACACGTGTTGGACAGGTTTTGTGCGAGATGCCGGACAAAGAGAGATATCCTAGTTTTCCAGGTTGGGAGTTGGTTATGGGGTTGACAGCCTTATCATGAAAACTTAGTTGTCTCGAAGCCCGGGCAACAGGGAGGCCATGGCCCGAAAACGGCCCAAGTTTGAACGCATTTTTTTCCTACGACGCATGAAACTTGGTTATAGGCAATTATTCTGCTGTTTGCGTGTGTGAATGCGTAAGAAGTAGTCGGTCTTGTTTGGCTGAATGGCCTTACCATATGCAGTTCATTCCTGGGCAAAGTGACGTTGCTAATGAAACACTTGTATATCCATAGTAAGTAGTTCTACCTCGACTTCACGCGAAGCTTGGCCATGAACCGCATTTCAGATGCTTTTTGGTATCTGCAGCAGGTGTCTGCGTATCAATATTACAAGGATGAAAGAAAAGATTGTCATTGGTTGTCACATAAACGAGCTTTGAAGACAGGAATTATGATTTTTAGAAGGAACTGAGATGACAACTTGGGAGACATTCAGATTGCTTGTTGACAGCATTCTGGGCAGTCACAAAGCGGCCAACGACAGGATGGTTGCTGACAACATTCTGGACAGTCACAAAGTGACCAACTACAGGATGGTTGCTGACAACATTTTGGGCAGTCACATAGTGGCCAACTACAGGATGGTTGCTGACAACATTCTGGACAGTCACAAAGCGGCCAACGACAGGATGGTTGCTGACAACATTCTGGACAGTCACAAAGTGACCAACTACAGGATGGTTGCTGACAACATTCTGGGCAGTCACAAAGTGGCCAACTACAGGATGGCTGCTGACAACATTCTGGGCAGTCACAAAGCGGCCAACTACAGGTTGCTTGTTGACAACATTCTGGGCAGTCACAATGCGGCCAACTACAGGATGGCTGCTGACAACATTCTGGGCAGTCACAAAGCGGCCAACGACAGGTAGTGAAGTGGGTCTACTTTGGGACGTTCGTACTGTCTTTCGATATCATCGACAGTAAACAGCTTCAGTAGATGTTACAGCGTTGTATTGTTCAAATTTTGTTCACTTCGGAGCTCATCTGGTTTTAAAAAATAAGTGAAGGATCTCTAGACAAATAAATACCACACATTACAAGACATGCAATGTACGTATAACGTAACATTGAGGCGCGTTCGCGTAACCATTGTTGCCGTGGAAAAGCGATAGATATTACATATTCTGATTGTGTGTCTGTAACCTTAGTTATCTAGTTATCCAGCATGCAAAGCGCATGCGCCGCATTATATTGTCATCTGTGGCCTGTCTGGCTCTGCCATATTTTTCCGCATTATCTCATAAACGGAACGATTTTCGGAAAAAAATTATTGAACATAAAATGTGTGTTTTGATTTTCTGTACAAATTCTGTCTGAAACATTTTTCATTCTAAGAAGAATTCAGCGAGATATTGCCATAAATGTACATAGGTCTTCATGTAATATACCCGATGTTCTTGGCAGATATTAATGAAACTTGTATTTTCTAGACAGTTTTTCGAAAAATACTCAAATGTCAAGTTTCACCTAAATCCATCCAGTGGGAGCGGAGTTGTTCCATGCGGACGGAGAGACAGACATGACGAAGCTGATAGTCGCTTTTCGTAATTTTGCGAACGCGCCTAAAAATATAGTGTGGTGGAACACGTTTATGTTAACTTAAAGTCAAATGTGAGTGTAATCGAAGATGCTAAATCACAGAGAACTGAGGTGGAATTCTTTGGTTTCAATTAAAGTTTGCTATAGATTGTCTTGATTTTCAATCACAATTTCTCGAATTTTGGGGGTTCTCTTGTTTGAACTTTTTTTTTAACTAGTTTACCAGCAAATGCACCAGTTTAGAATATCGCAAAATTAAAACCGCTACAGTACTAATTTCCCCGTGACCACGTAATGCTACTTATTCAGTAACTCTGAAAGGTAAATTTGCCCCTGTGCACGCCATGAGGGCATATGTGGGGCATAGAGGTATAGTTCCACTCATTCTTAACCTTAGCACTGGGATGGAGGTGAGTGGTCAACATCATGTTCCGGCAGTGCTCCCGGGAAAGAAACCCGGTACCCGTTGAATGTGGGGCTGGATTTCAAGAATACTTTAGAAATAAAGCCTGTAATTAGATACGTTTCTCCCTGTCGCCTAGAAGCCCTTTACGGAGGCCGTGGGCTCGAGTAGCATACTCTAGGACCACTTGTGTAGCCCTCTGAAGTAACTTGTCATTCGAAACCCGGCCAGGATGTTCGCCCTCTTAACAAACATTAGAAGCAGCTTTGCGCGATGTAGATGAGATCTACGCTCTTCTGGGATATTACGCAGCGTTGAGTGTGTAGTTCTGTACCGACGTTTCGGGGCAACTTATCGGTCCCATCTTCTTGGACTTCTTGACCGTTGAAGATGGAACCCATAAGTTGCCCCGAAACGTCGGTACAGAACTACCACTCAACGCTGCGTAATATCTCAGAAGAGCGCAGATCTCATTAGAAGTAGCCTGCCCATACGAACTGATCATTATATGCGTTTGGGTCACGTCAAGGCCATTGCTGGACAGTTTTATTTTCGTTTGCTGTTTAGACCAGCAGACGAACAGCAGTTATAAAGTTGTTAATTGTCAGCGATTACCATTCAGTCCTGCTGTGTTGGGTTAGAAATAGCCTCTACTCCAATGCAGTCAGCTATAATTATACTCATTATTATTCATTATTTTGTATGCGGGTGGCCAAAGCAGTGATCCCAAGGCCATCCTCGTATATGCTGTGTGAAGTATTTGTGTCGTCTGGAAAATGCTGGAGATATTACCACTGGATCCAAAGTTCGCGGGTGCGATCCCGACCGAGGTCGATGGATTTTTAAGGGTGATAAAAATCCGGAGCACCAATTCCTTCGGAGGGGAAGTAAAGCCGTCGGTCCCATGTCGTAGATTTACGGCATGTAAAAGAACCTTACGGGCATGAATGAATAGAACTAGTAATGCTCGTAAGCAAAATTCAGCGGCCATTTTTCACCCAAATCTCCTGACTGACTGCCAGATGGCTCTGGCAGTCACATCAGGATTGAGTCGAACAGCGCGGCCAGTGAGCTGGTCACTCCCTGCCACAAATGCACAAGACCAAGTAACCTCGGAAAGAGGAGGCCCAAGCCCATATAGGGCTGTCGAGCCATGGTTATTATTATTATTATTATTATTATTATATGTAACAATTCATACATTATAACGCAAGGAAAATTGACGTGTTCGACCTGTGTAGGAAAACACATTATGGCTGGGTCTTAATATTGAGTGCAGTCTTATTTATGAACATAAAATAACTCCACCGGTTGTTTCTTGATTGTTTTTGGCACTTGTTGTTGTATGACATTTTGTTTGATGTGTATTTGTTGTAACCATCACGATCGAACGCCCACAGAATACGAATTAATATTAGCTAACAATGTCCCACATTAATATTTAGTTTTTCAACCAAATGAATTCACTTTTTAATTTCGTAATTTTCTGTTCACCATTACTGATGATGGCCGAGTTACAGCCGAAACATATGTAGGGTGTAGTGAACAGAAAATTACGAAAATAGAAAGTGCATTCGTTTGGTTGAAAAACTAAAGATGGATGTTAAGATGTACGGCGAACACGACGTCAAATTAATGTCCCACATATTTTGAACCATCCTGTTCACCCTCAGGGGTCTTGTACCATCTGCACACTATTGTGGCACAGTTTACTACAGTAAGTTCAAATGTTTATCATTATTCACACGCTTCTTTTCTTAAAACATTTTAGTATGTAATTAAATTCACTGAAAACATGTGGCTTTAAAATAGCAAATAAAATCCAGAATATCGCAATTGTTAATTATATAGTTTGTTTCAAAATTTTATTAATTTTTGTAAGTACAATGATAATGGTAATCATTATTATAATTATCATTGGCTTGTCACTGTTATAGCCTTTCGTCTGTATGGCGTGAATCTGTAGTTGTTTTCTCGTTGATTAATTCTTGTTCGAAAGTGCCAGTGTGAAAGTAATTCAGTTTGGTTTCAGTTCTGACAATTTCTTTAGTAACGCAGCGCACAAAGGAGAGGAATCTTACTGCAGGCGATTATATTCAGAAGCTTTAGCCACGTAACTGCTGCGGAATTCAAGAAGGATGTGCCTGAAACGCTGCACGTGTCTTAAGTCGTAGGTTTATTGGCTGATCAAAACTTGTAGAATTCCGTCACGTACACATTAAATCGAACAGCATTCTGGGATATAAATAAGATTCTTACGTTACTTCATGTCGCCATTTCAGCTTCACAAGTTATTAGCGTCAAGTTAGATTAGATGATCACTTAGGCAAGGATTTGGAAGGATGCTGTCGTTTTCTTTATAATATCTCGGTACTTGCCTGAAGACGAATTTCAAAGTCGTACAGGAAGCACTGAAGCCAGAACATAGTTCCCCATGTACCCCAGCACTACTCCATATAAATAGTCTTTCTAGACGAGGTGAAGTAAAGCTTTACGCATTCGAAATCCCAATCCTAGGCGGGGTACGAGTAGTTAACTTTGGATACCGGATGTGCCTCCCCCCCTCCCCCCTCGGTGTCCATTGAGCCGGTCTAGACGTGATAACGCGCTAGCCGGGAATCAAACTCCGTTTTTAAAACTTCGCAGCCTTGCGTTTAGCTGACTCAGCTGCCCCACCCTTTCTTGTTATTTACTTAACTTGGACACTTCGGAGAGTACATCAGAAAAATCTTGGAAATTTTGAAATATGGTGCTGGAGAAGGCTGGAGAAGATCGGTTCTACCGGTCGTGTGAAAAATGAGGAAGTATTATAAAGAGTCAGAGAGAAAGGGTTATCTCACATGCGATAAAACGAAGGAAGGCTAACGGGATTAGGTCATATCTGCCTTCTGAAAGACGTTATTGGATTAAAGATAGACGGGATAGGAAGGCAACGAAGAAGACATAAGCAGCTACTGGATGACCTTAAGGAAACGAGGAGATACTGGAAATTGGCAGAGGAAGCACAAGATCGCACTGTCTGGAGAACTCGCTTCGGAAGAGGCTATGGACCTGTCGTAAGACAGACATGGTTATGATGATAATGATATATTTAACAACGCCCTCAGTATTTGAGACTTCATTAGCGTCGAATAGTTGGATGAGTGGTGACTGACGAACTGGAAGGGATATAGAAGGAAGCGATTGTGGCGTGATGAACTCTGAAGCTGGAAGAATAAGCATAAGCACGTTGTGGAGTGGCGGACTACATTTATTACAGGAGGATATCAGGAAGTTTACTATTGTGAGGGTTCCCAGGAAGTGCCCGCTCGTCCTTTGGTAAGGTTAGGCGGGAGGCAAGGTACAGCATTGGAAAGTGAAGAAGGTAATGGAAGCGGACCGTCTGAGTATGCAGGAGAGGAAGAAGGCGGTCTGTTGGACTGAATTTTGTATTCTGTAATCGGAGGGCAGGATTATAACCAACTTTTTGTAATATTGGGACGGCGTGTTGAACAGTGTTAGAGTTATGTTCTGTCCCATGTTGACCGATACTTCAATGAAAGTTTCTTTATGATGGTTCTTAGACTTCGCCTGCTTGTCAGTATTAAGAAGAAGTACTGAGCATTGGTGGAAGTATACTGACAGGGCAACATCGAATTACTCTGAAAGAAACCTGTTCCAGTGCCGTTTCATCCATCACAAATCTAACATGAACTGGGCCGGAATCGAACCTAGGCCTCCGCAGCAAGAGGCCGGCGACTGAGCGGCGGAGCCTTAGCAGGCCTGTCACTGCATTTGGGCATCTGAATTATACAGGCTTATTTTTTCGCCACTTTAATATCTCTTGTCACTTCCTCCGCTACTCCGCCGCGTCGGATGAGTGGGCTACGATAAACGAGCCGACAGGAAGTAGCGACCAGTAGTTGTGAGATAAAATAATGATCCTATATTTATATATATATATATATATATATATATAAGAATTCAGATTTTTTCTTACAGAGAACACAGTTCGTATCCATTATTAAGTCTAATCAGTTAATGTTTGTTAGGGAAGTAACTGGTATTTATTGTGACAAACACAAGTACAGTCTGTGTGGACAACATTTAGAGTTTCGTAATGTTGCTGCAGGGGGGTACAGACAGTGGCCACTGGGCTGTGAACGGTTAAGGTAATGTCTCAGCATTTGCTTGAAGGCACTGAGAAAAATCACGAGAAAGCTCTGTCAGGAGAGCCAGTGTCCCGTTGGATTTGCGGACCGGCTGCTTGTGCGAAGCCTTGCAACTTGCTCCACCTGTGCGGTAGTGGATAGCGACTAGACTACGGGCTGGAAAGTCCGGGGTTCGAATCTCGACAGGGGCAAGAGAGTCGTCTGTTCTCAGAAATGCCCAAACCGGCTCTGGGGCCCACCGAGCCTCCTACTCAATGGGTACCGGGGTTCTTTCTCGAGGGTAAGGCGGCCGCAGCGTGATGACCATTCACCTCCGTCTAGCACCGAGGGTAAGCATGAGTGGCGCTATACCTCTGCTCCCCCCTACAACTTTACTTTTACCTTTAAACGATGGGTAGTCGGTCAGTTGTTTGAGTTTATGGCCCAGTGTGTGGTCTGTTTAGCGGGATAAAGCGTTCCTTCGTTTGTTTGTGGCCATAGGTGATATATGGCGTAAAGTCAGCAAACCAACTGAAACTTCATTTTATGTCTGAACTGTTCTGCGCGGCGGTTTGTTAGGAATAGAAAAGTACAAATACAACAGCCCCGGTGGGCGAGAGAGTGAGAAGTTTGTGAGGTACATACATATATACACATATAGTTGAAGTAAGTTTTCCCAAGTTTTGGCCGCGCTAGAGTAAACGTCTTTCATTATACATAGTGGGGGTCTTGCAGTCAGTTTACAAGACTCTCTTGCTCCGTTCTTCGGGCTAAGCAAGCAGGAAGGAAGGTAAGGGGAGTATCACAGTCTTTCTAGTTAGTGAGCTCAATTGTTCCCGCGGGCCGTCAGGAAATGTGGAGGTAGAGATGAGGGGCAACTTAACCCGAAGCGCAGCGCAGCGACACGGACACGAAGTGATGTGCCTGAAGCCTCGTTGCTGGTGTTCTTACAGTATAAATGTCAATTTTTGTAATTATCCGTTTTTCGTGGCGTCCAAAACACAAGCAAGTTAGTTGGCGCGGTGAGTCTGAAGAGCTTTTGCTGGAACCGGTTTGTCGAGCTTTCGACCGTCAGCACGAATTCTGGAAGACAAGAGCCCTGGCAGGCGAAGAACGCTTACGGCCTTGAGATGCAGCATCTCTGTCTTGTCTAGACGAGGCCATATATCCCTCCGCTACTGCAGAACCTAGCTACAGGGCATTTAGTGGAGGTTTACGTACCGCAGCCTTAAGGCTTAGTGTGCAACCCTGTGATGAGGATGAAGATGAAGATGATGATTGGTTTTTCCCACTTTTGCGTGTAATGGAGCACCGGTGGAATGAAATTGACAGGGGGAAACCGAAGTACTCGGGGAAATACCTGTCCCAGTGCCACTTTGTCCACCACAAATCCCACATGGACTGATTTAGTGGAGTTACTTGAAACTGTTCGGAGAAGTAGATCAGAAATACCTGGAAACTTTTGAAATGTGATGGTGGAGAAGGATGGAGAAGATCAGTTGGACCGATCGTGTGAAAAATGAAGTATTACATGGAGTCAAGGAGGAGAGGAATATCCTAGATACAATAAAAAGAAATTGATCACATCTTGCGTAGAAACTGCTTTCTAAGACACGTGATTGAAGGAAAGATAGAGGGAAGGGTAGAAGTGACGGAAAGACGAAGAAGAAACCGTAAGCATATACTGGATGACGTTAAGGAAACGACAGGATACTGGAAATTGAAAGAGGAAGCACTAGATCGCACTCTGTGCAGAACTTGCTTTGGAAGAGGCTACGGACCTGTCTAAGACAGACTGTGATTAATGGCTTAAAACTGACTGTGGTAGTTATGAAATAATAATGCGATTCAGTTCAGGGAAGTGGAATGTAGTTTACTAAAGCGTTTGACAGCAGCAAGAAAGCTGCAAACAGGGAAACACTGACAATAAAAAAAAATTCAAGAAACATATATACCATGATGATGGTTATGATGATTGTGATGGTGGTGATGATGATGATGATGATATATAATAATATATATAATCATAGCAGTTGTAGTAGTTGATAAGTATTAAAAAACTTAGTCGAAGGTACGAGTTAGGCCTACCATTATGGCTAATCCGCACTATGATAGCCACTCTTTGTTAAAATGAGTGATGGGTCACGTATAATGAACACGTCATTAGTTGCGATCTGGAACTGAAGCTACTTCTTGTAAATTGCTGTGTAGAGGATTCTTTGGTAACTGAGTTCGGATCTGTCACGTGCCTGAAAGGCCTGCGTCGTCGTTATGGTCGTTTCATTGAATACTTTGTTAAATGGAAAAAAAAAATGTTTGTTTATATGCAGCATATTTGGATAAATTCAGTACATCGCGATATTTGAAGCCATCACGGCGGTGATGATGAAGATTCAAGTCTTGTGGTATATGACGTTGTGTAAATTGATACATAGTTACCGACGTTTCGGAGGAGTTTTATGCTTTGAAATTCAGGATCAATTAAGAAGACTACCACGAATATGTAAGGTATCCAGCAAGAATAATTATTTACCAAGCGATAAGACGTCATTCCGGATGACTTGAATATTCAGATTTAGTACAACGTGACTGCAGTGTTCCTTGCGCAGCGCCTCTGTATACGGAATTTCAAGGAATGCGATGTGATTATGTAAAGGTAAAGGTCTTACTTAACGTTCCGTGCAGGCACAGATGGGGAGTAGAGGTATAGCTCGACTGATTTTTAATCTCGGCACTACGCCCTGGCCGCTTTAACACCGGAAAACAGCGCCGTTACCCATTGTACAGGAGGCTGGTGTGTCCCAGAGAAAATGTTTCACCCCCCCCCCCCCCCCCCACCGGGGTTTGAACCCCGGACCGTCAAGCCCGTAGCGAGTTGCTAATACCGTCTACTCTATCCTGGCCGCAGGTGTGATAAGGTCAGAGTCTGTTTATGAGATCGGAAACCGAAATACTCAACTGCCTCTTCTTACATGTTCTATGCTCGTAAAGTCAATCTAAACTTTTTTGTTTTTGTTAGTGTGGAAGAATAATGAAGGATGTTTTTGTATGGTGTTTGTTGTTGGACAGGTCGGTGTAGGTACACAAGTGAATGGTAAACAAGCCGCCATGCAGTTGTCCTTGAGAAAGGACAATCACAACTGGGCTGTGCGTCCAGACATGGTAGATCGGAGCTTGTGTAATTATTTATAGTGCTTCGTACTACACGAGATGTGCCTGTGTGGCCGGGTGTTAATGCAGTGACATCAGATCGTCAAACAAGTGACAGTTCATGATGGTGCGTCTGCTATTCTTGGATCATTCTGTCTCAGAGGCTGCGAGTTCGAAGCCCGCCCCGAACTAAAAGTTGGACGAATTTAAATTTGAACTGTACTGTGCAGTACAATGCGTGTTTTTTCAGTGCCTCCAATGGAATTTAGCGATTTTATGAAAAGTGGTCGGCGTGATATCAAATGCTCAACGGTTACGGGTTACAGCCTTTGCAGATATGTAGCAGAATTAAAGTTAACATCAGTGCTGAATGTATGCAGTGTGTCTGAATTGCACTTGGTGTTGCTACAGCTGAATAACTAACTAACTCCATGGAGCAGAGTCCTCAGGTCCTCAGCTAGTCAAGAAATTTCCCGCGTTTTATGGAACCAGAAGGTTCATTACCGCATTCACAAGGGCCCGCCACCTGTTCCTATCCTGAGCCATATCAATCCAGTCCATCCTACTTCTTGAAGATCCATCTTAATATTATCCTCCCATCTACGCCTGGGTCTTCCAAGTGGTCTCCTTCCATCAGGTCTCCCCACCAAAATCCTGTACGCACCTCTCCCCTCACCCGTAACTGCCACATGCCCCGCCCTCCTCATTCTTCTTGATTTGATCACCCGAATAATATTTGGTGCTGAGTACAGATCACTAAGTT
Source organism: Reticulitermes speratus (assembly GCA_021186555.1). NCBI lineage: Eukaryota > Metazoa > Arthropoda > Insecta > Blattodea > Rhinotermitidae > Reticulitermes > Reticulitermes speratus. The sequence continues at coordinate 16,345,233 of JAJKFL010000003.1, read as the reverse complement.
CCTCGTTATGTAGTCTTCTCCACTACCCTGTTATCTCGTCCCTCTTAGGCCCAAATATCCTCCTCAGCACCCTATTCTCGAACAGCCTCAGCCTATGTTCCTCCCTCAGTGTGAGAGACCAAGTTTCACACCCATACAAAACAACAGGCAAAATTATAGTTCTGTATATATTAATCTTTGTATTTTTGGATAGCAAACTGGAAGACAGAAGATCCAGCACGCTACAGCTGATTCTCTTTCCAAATGGTAGCTTTATGTCGAATAAATAGAGACCAAGAATAAAAGAAACTGTGGAAAATGACAAAATACCTGTTCGTACTGTAATTTGAAAGTACGAGTATTTGTACCGTAACAAAAGACAGTTTGATTCCACTTTCCACGAAGTCGTGTGGAATGCATAACAAAACAGTTAAATACACATGTAACTAAGCAGGATAAGAAGATAGGTTAAATTGAAGATACAGTATGGCAATGTGCCTAAGCACCACGCCCTGAAGGCGTATAGGGTGTGTGTGAAGGTAGACCTCGGTACTATATCGAGGTAAGATGCCTGCCCTGCTTGACCTACTGTATAGAACACACTGTAACCTGCAATGTCTGTGTCCTTACTGAGAAATGAACCTGTGTCCTCCGATACAGTACTTGTGACTTTGTTAATTGAGACTCGGTCTAGCGTCACGCTGGCATTTATGTCTGTGTTGGTGTTCCATTAAGACGTTTAAACCAACCGGCCCATTTGTATGCAGTGAGGAGTGGCTGAGTGAAATCAGGAATGAATTAGAATGTTAATCCGAGTTATGATCATACGACCATGAAGTAAGTTACTTTCTGAAGCTTTGCAGATATCGTAAGAGAATGTTCTGTTTGGAGATGTGTGAAGGTAAAGCTGTCCCTATGCAGGCCTGGACAGGCCCGTAGGGTTCCAGGAGGTTGAGGCTCCCAGATTTCCAGACAGTCGGCACATGGAGGTGGTAAGGTTGTCAGCCCTACCAGCACCGGCCGCCTTTACCCCCAGGAACTAGTCCTGGTATTCATTTTTGTTAGAGGCTGAGTCGACCCCAGGGCCGTAGTGCGGCTGAAGGGATTTAAGTCACTGAAAAATTACAATGACTCAATCGGGAATTGAACCCGTGACCATCCAGCTTGTAGCGCAGTGCCTCAGCCAACTGCGCCGGTCTGTACTATTGCAAACAAACAGCACTGTAGCTGCGGATGAGTGATACAGTGGAATTGCTTTATTCAATGCTAATCTGGGATTTGATTTCAAAACACTTTTTTTTTTTAAAGCGACTAAACTGGTGTCTTGTATATACGCGTGTCCAGACAAGAGCAGAACAACAACGAGTAGATGATTTGGTTTACAGATTGCATTCATGTACAGCGCATTTGGATTCCAAAGTTTGGTTTACACACAAGCTGCTACTCTCAAAAGTTCCCGTAACATAACCTGTATTCAATTGCCGTTGGAATTTGTAAAGAGACAGAGAAAGGGGGGGGGGGGGGTTATTTAATGTTTCAGAGCAATTACAGCAGAAAGTAATATTTATATATTTTACGTCAAACGTTAAACAAAAAGTCCTGTTGCAGACTCGGGTTTTTGTTGCGTCTGAGCGTATAAATGCTTTCGTAGATTAAATGTACGTAATCTGATTCATTGTATACATATCCGCTGACAGGATAACTGTAGCGGATAATGAATACAGTGTTAGGATCAAAGTGGGCCAGGTGAATGCTTTCCTGGATTTTTTTTTCTGTCTCACATGTGACTTATTCTATCAATCCATCCGCTGCTTAAAGTATGCCGGCCTTCAGAGAAGTGTGATGTAAACCTTAAGATGGACACTTATGTTGTGTGAAAGCATGTGTGTTTGAGGTGTGAATGCGATGCAACCGGTTAGGGCACTGATTCCCAACCCTTTTTTCCATGGAGGAACGCTTTAAATAATTCCTCGTAACCGCTGTGGAAACTTTTACAGGTCAGAAAAAGTCGTTAGCAGGGAGTGCAAAATTATTGTCAAGAAAATTTAATTGTAAAGAGCTGATGTGTGTGTGTGTGTGTGTGTGTAAAAGGTAAAGCAATCTCTATACAAGCCTGGACAGGCCCCTAGGTTTCCAGAAGGTTGAGGCTCTCAGATTTCCAGACAGTCGGCACATGAAGCTGGTAAGTTTTTCAGCCCTATGCACCGACCGACTTTACTGCCCAGGAAGTATTCCTGGTACTCATTTCTGTTAGAGGCTGAGTCCACTCGAGGGCCATAGTGCGGCCGGAAGGATTAAATCATTGAAAAATCCCAATGGCCCCCCAACCTTCCGGCTTGTAGTAGTAGACTAGTAGATTCTCAAAACTATAATTTGTCCGTCACAGTTACGTGTATAACTCCAGAATTTGAATGTTCATATCCCGTTCCAACAGTTCTAATGACAAGTCTTCTGCAAACTGGAATTTCTTTCAATATCTGTGCCAGCATCTTTGTCGGTGTTATGTACTGTGATGTCTTTGATACGTCACTAGTACACAACAAAGCCAAAGTGTTCTGTAACTTTTGTTTTCGCAGTGGGTTAAAAGGTTTATGGGTAAAAGGGTGAAACAAAATAAATATTGACAATCTCGCATACTCTGATAATATTAATATCACACTGCATTTCATGACATTCGACTGTCAGAAAAGGGAAGCAACCGGAAAGGAAATCTGGGATATGTGAAGCACCATGACAGTCTGTCATGCTGAGCAGGCCACATGGGCCACTGAATGAGCAATACAGCGTGAACATTTTTGTTACTGTGAGTGACGTATTGGGACATACTTCAAGGAACCGAGTCTACGAACATCCTTCTAGAGGGAAACAGTAACAATCACCAGGAAGTCTCGCCCAGGATAACAGGCATTTAGAATCAAGATTTGAAGGAACCTTCCAAATATGAAACATGTGCAAGGCTGATCATATTTGCCAGCACCAGATAAGAATGTATAGCGTGGCCAGATATTGCACTGTACGTTGCTATAGCCGGGAAGAGCTAATGCAGTTCGTAAATCAATCTTGACAGTTGCAGCCACCCCAAATGGGGAGAGAAACCAAAAGGGAGGGAATTGATTAGACGACAAATTTGAACCCGTTCTGTTGTGGTGCGGACGGCTGAGGCGAAGCACATGGACAACACAAGGACCTTTGATAAAAGATAGGAGTGAGGTAGAAAACAGGAAGGTGTGCCAAGATGTGTCACACAGAATCGCTTATTGTTTAGCCGACGGCTTTTTAGGCGGGCACGAGACTTTGTTCCCTGAAGAGGACGCGGGACTGTATTGCTGCAGCGCAAGACATCGCTGGTCGTGTGATTGCCTTCATACTGTGTGTTTAATTTCGATTCTCTAGGGATCCCGTATAGATTCTTACTTGTGTTTCTGCGTGATGCGCACTGCTCAGTTGTGTTACGTGACTGATTTTAACAGAGCGTTATTCTTGACTGGTTTAACTCTCTTGCGTCGTATTTGAGAAGTCTCGGGTTCAGATCTCATGAGTTCGGCTAGCTGACTGGATCATCTTCAGGGAGGAATCATGTGTGGTTTCTCCTGAAGATGATCCATAACGGATCGAAACATGTTGGAGGCATAATGTTTTAAATATAAAATTGCATATTAAAATATTTTTTTGCATTTTGTTGGTTATAGTTTACAGAATTGTTGATAATGCTCGGAAATGAATGCTATTAAAAATTATATGATAATGCTTCAAGGTATTACATGGCCACTAAAATTTCACATAGACCGACTTCCTGATTCTTCAGTTACTAACCATTCTGATAATCGACAGTATATAATCCTAGCAATTCAAAGCGTCGTTAAATAAACGAAGAATGAGGTAAACAGTAATTTTCATGTCTTTCACATACCTGATAGCAACACGCACGGACTGAACAGTTTAATAAATTTTATGTGAATCCGATGTTCGTTAATACAGAAATGCGTATTTTGTACCTGCATCCAGGTCCATTATGTGGAGAAGTGTAACGCAATTACAAATATAGTGCATGTGCTTTAATGTCGTTATGGAGCTTTTAATTTAAGCTTTACTGTAATTTGAATCAAAACCCTCCTGCATTGTAACAATTAAAGCTGTCCGCTTGATTTCTTAACAGATTTTTAATTCAGTCTTCCAGAGTTAGTTTAGAATGTGCCTTATGATATCTGGTAACATTGAAGTATAGCTAAGTAGCTCGTCTACTTGTTTATCAGACTTTCCAGGTCTGTCTAAATTACAAACCTGTACAACTAACATCATTTGTAAAAGGTAAAGTTCTCCCTAGAACAGGCCATGAAGGCCCAGAGGGGGAGTAGAGGTATAGCTCTACTCTTTCTTTAACCTCGGCGCTAGATGGGGGTTGGGTGGTCAACGCCACGCCTCGGCCGCTTTACCCCCGGGAATGACTCGGTACCCATTGTACAGGAGGCTGGGTAGGCCCCAGTGCCGGTCTGGACGGGTGCTGAAACATCATTTGTACCGTATTGAATTATGTTTCGTTGTGTCATGCATTTATTTTCTCCAGATTTTCTTGTAGTATACAACTAGATTGCTTTAAGTGGATTTTACCGGGAAGCAGGTCTTGCATAGGCGCGTATAACCACTGCCATTAATCATATACTACTACTACTACTATTATTACTAATGCTGCTGCTGCTACTACTGCCAGATATGCAGAAGTTTCTTCGAGTTCGAATGCTCCGTACTATTAGATAATGAGCCTTTGCAACCTATTTGTCATCAGTCCTGATCCCAGCGTCTGCAGAATCTCAGCAGTTAGCAGAGCGTTGTAACGTATCGTAATCCACACAGATCACTGGAGTGATAGGCGTACTGACGCTGCATCGCTCGCCCTCCAACCCGCAGTACCCTCGCGGTGCGACCGTAGCATCACTCCACCCGCATCCACCTGCCATTCATTTCGTCGCCCTTGCAGCATCCTGATGCGCCACCATGTGCGAAAAGACGCTCGCTGCGTCTGGTAAAGAGAGAGACAGTTGCAGCGTTTCGTATGTGCCATTCAAGTTACTATAATCAAAAATAACCTGAAAACCATCTTCTGGTATGCGACGCAGGGAAGGCTGGTGGTTATATACAGACGTTTCTACCATGAATGTGGAGGTATATACCACACTGCATGTCGTCACGTCCCAGAGTACTTTGCTGTTCATATTCACCTCCGTGTGAATGTCAAAATCTCGCAGAATTTTATTCATGTAACAAATTAACGGTATAGTCATCATTTTAATAATCCTATTTCCAGATCCTTGTAAATTTCTAGACACATAATTCTATGTTCTGTTCGGCCCTCCTTCTCCACACATGCTCTTTGTCCATCTTTTGTGTCAGTAGCAACCCCACAACCCTGTTTCTGACCTTTGACTGTATTAGTATTTAATGTCTGCATCAGGGATTTCAAATAAGCGACCCTTCCAATGATTTCCGTTCCAGTTGTAGACCACATAGAATGTGGCCCGGCTCGATATCAAAGAATTGTTTTGTTTACAGTGTTTTCGTCACGGGTCTTTAAGGATCAGAATGGTAACCGACAACATACGTCAGCAAGGAGCTGACAGTTCAGCAAAGTTTTAAACTGGATAATTATAATTTGATTTTGTTGCCAAAAGTGTGAAGTGTCCGTAATGAGGTATTCTCATTAATGAAAACACTTGCCCTGTTTATTTCGTAAATGACTTTCCGCTTACCTTAATTTTCAGATCTACCGTTTGGCCCATTATATGTGGTCAACACAGTTACGTTCCGTCCGGCTGTGTATTCACGCACAGTAACGGGAGCTTGTGCCAGATAAACGGTTATTAAGTCGCCACCTAGACTGTGTCGCCCACTTTGTGATTATAATAAAAGGAGTGAAACCTGTTTATATCAGAATCGCCAAGGCCGTGCCGTGGCTCAGGCGGTTAGTCACCTCTCGCCGCGAATAACCGGGTTCGATCGCGGGCCAGTCCATGTGGGATTTGTGGTGGGCAAATTGGAACTTAGGACAGGTTTTTCTTCGAGTACTTGGGTTTTCCCCTGACAGTATACTCATTCATCCGTCAACGACACTGTATAATCATAGCAGTTGACGGAGCCGTTAAACAACTCGCTGTAAAACATAATCCCGAGGTACCGAAAAGTTGTTTGCATATTAATTAGGTTTGAAAACTTTATATTATATACACCGTGCATCTTGTCACAGTCTTCATAACAACCAACAAATGCACTAGATAAACTACATACATAATGTATATTCAAGAACCCTACAGATGTTTCGACAGCAAGTTGTCATCCTCAGGGATCATCAGAAAGAAATACGAGAACATCACATCAATTTACACATTAAAAAAATCACACATTTAAAGCTTTAATGTGTGATCTTTTGAGCGTGTAAACTGCTGTGATGATCTTGTATTCCTTTGTGATGAACCCCCTGAAGGTGACAACTTGTTTGTCGAAACATATGTAAGGTTATTTAATATACATTATATATGTATTCTGTCTAGTGCATTTGTTGGTTTTTATAAAGATAATTAGTTTTGAGTTTAATACAGATAGTCTACTTGTGGACAACATTCGTTACATCAAACACAGCCCATGCAATCCAGATATTTGAGTGACGTCATGAAAAGTCAGATCTCTATGCTACATATGCACACTAAATTGTAAGTGAGGATTCCTCTTTCCTTCTATTTGCCTCCCTCTGTCGCTCGTTTCGTTCATTCCGTCCTATTTTTTTTTTTTGTTAATTTTCCAATAATCCATTAAAGTATTCTGCTCATGTTCATTTTTTCGACGGTGGAGCTCATTCCTCCTCCCCCCCCATTTTTGACAGTTATGTTACTTCTCAGACACATTCCAGGAATCACAGCTTGGAACGAAGTGATATGAACAGAGAACACAGAACATCGATGCAAATTCCTTCCCGTTAAAATTTCAGTTTCCGGTTCCGCATAAACATTTCTGATTTTTTTAGGTAATGTCGTATTCGTCTTCCCTCTATTTCGGGAGACCGCAGGAATGTTCAATTTCTGTTTAATCAAAGTTTCTTTTTACACATATTTTATTGTAGAATATTTATTGTCGGCGTTACATGAAGATTGCTGTCGCCTGTGTAGTCTGGTAGAAATCTGTCGACTTTAAGGTGGTATTTGCTGCCTCCATCTTCAGGGTAGACAAATAAAACGCGCGGGTAAAGACTGCATTTTTGGAGAACAGAAGCAGGGGCTGCGGGCGAGCAGTTAGGACACGCTGACGCTAGGAGGAGGAACGGGGCTGCTAGTGTGGGCACAAAATGTGCATGAATATAGGGGGAAGAGAAAGGTGATGGCGTTCAGGTTCTGGGGTGAAGGATAGGAGAGGCGGAGGAATGGAGGGCTTAGTGTCAATGCGTGAAAGGGGTCTCTGTTTGTGGCGCTCAGGTAGGAATCGAGGAAAAGAGGGGAGACCAAGATGTTTAAATGAGGTCGAAGATCCAGGGCCCCTGTTCTAGAAGGTATTACAGTCATTCCTCAAAGGTACGTCGTAGGTGGTTCCCAGACCGGCGACATTAGTCGAGACGACGTAAGGCAGAGAAACACTATGTTGAAATGGGGAGGGTGGTTCCAGACGATCTATTTTGACGAAGAAAAAATATATCCGTACGTAACGAAAAATGTACAAAAGTTACGGAATGACAAGTGATAGTTTAAGGAGGAGGCACTTGGGGTCGTGTGGATCGTCATTTCAGCTGTACAACAATGCAGGTGGCGACGCTCGAGACTCTGAAGGTTTCTTAAAGGCAGGAAGCGCTGAAGTCTGGAGAGACAAAGACCTCTTCTTCTTTTTTAGAACTTCCTCATAGCCAACAAGCAACCCCCTAGTTCCGTGTCCATTTGTTAATGCTCGCAGCTCCTTCCTGTCAGTGTCCTCAAACACCTGATGCCAGCTTCAGTCACTCCAAGCCCCTCAGTCAACTTCAAAACCGTCATGGCCCTCTCTTAGGGTCAGGCTCAGGTTCCTCAGCTTCTTCAACGGCGCTTTGTTTCCGGATTTCAACAAGATGGCCTAGCGTGAGCTCCTGATCGTGGTAGTTCAGCAACTCGAAGACATCTTCAGCACCGTACGCACGAATTGGCGCGCTTGGCTTATAATATATTGAGTCTGGGGCAAAACGACGTAAGTGCGGAATGACGTAAGTCGGGGAGTGACTGTGCTCCTCATTGTCATCGCCGTATGAAACTTAACTGTTTGTGCCGTGGATAAATTTGTGATGGCTATTGACGTTCCTCGTTTTAAACCGTACGTAAACTACGGTAATGGTTTTATAATTGATAAACATTTTGTGAGGTTTTAGTACAACACGGGCCTCCGGTTTCTACGAAATCCACCTTCCACGTTTGGGATATATCCAGTACAAGCATTACGCAACCCATCCAAGTGCATAGCTTTATTTATTTCCTTTTGACGCGTATGGGTTCTGGTGTTGGTGTTTATTGTTCATAAAATACACCTGGATCGCGGCAAAAGGGCTCTAGGCTGTGTGTTTTGTAAGTCAAGGTGAGTAAACATGAGCCAAGGCAAAAGACTGTTCGTTGTACGTCCTCATATTTCATTTTAAAACCATCATGTAGGGTGGTCTATCTCTTTGTGATAGAAATATTACCCTTACTGGTCCCATTGTTACGTATAGCAGTCACATATAGGCGTGAGTAAAATTTATATCGTAAGACAACTTATAATGTAACATGTTAGTTACGAGTTAAAATTCCAGAGACTGCTCCAACTGCATTCGTTCCAAATTTGCTGTCTTGATAAAGTAATTTAAGTAAAGGATTGACTGATTGGCTGGCTGACTGACTGACTGTCTCAGACTCACCCACTTAACGTGGATTATAATCCTCCTTGAGAAGCAAACAGTTCCTCAGCCAGTTAAATTCTCCCCATTGCGTAGAATTCGAGGGTTTCCTTGTTCACAAGAGCCCAACATGTGTCCATATCCAGAGCCAGATAAATCCAGTACACGCCATCCCTTCCTGCTTCTTTAAGATCAGTTTTATTATTATCCTCCCATGTTCGTCCACGTCTTTATCTTGAGGTTTGCCCAGCGAAACCCTGTGTGCGATTGTCTTTTTCCCCTTACGTCACACATGTTCCGCCCGTCTTATCCTCCGTGATTTGATCACCCGAATAACGTTTGTTGGGCAGTAAATTTTATGAAGCTCCTCATTATACAAAACTTGTCCAGTCTTCTGTTACGTCCTCCCTCTTAGGCCGAACTATCTTCCTCAGCACCCGTCCTCAAACGTCCCTCAGCCTGTGTTCTCACGTTAAGGTGAGAGACCGAGTTTCACACCCATATAAAACAACGGAAAAAATTATGTTTCTGTATATCTTTATATGTTTCGATAGCAAACGGATTTTGTACCGATGTAGCAGTATTGGTACCGAATGTAGCAGTATTTGCACGAATGGTAGCAGTATTTTGTACCGAATGGTAGCAGGTATTTTGTACCGAATGGTATCAGGTATTTTGTACCGAATGGTATCAGGTATTTTGTACCGAATGGTATCAGGTATTTTGTACCGAATGGTATCAGGTATTTTGTACCGAATGGTATCAGGTATTTTGTACCGAATGGTATCAGGTATTTTGTACCGAATGGTATCAGGTATTTTGTACCGAATGGTACAGGTATTTTGTACCGAATGGTATCAGGTATTTTGTACCGAATGGTATCAGGTATTTTGTACCGAATGGTAGCAGGTATTTTGTACCGAATGGTATCAGGTATTTTGTACCGAATGGTACAGGTATTTTGTACCGAATGGTATCAGGTATTTTGTACCGAATGGTATCAGGTATTTTGTACCGAATGGTAGCAGGTATTTTGTACCGAATGGTAGCAGGTATTTTGTACCGAATGGTATCAGGTATTTTGTACCGAATGGTAGCAGGTATTTTGTACCGAATGGTATCAGGTATTTTGTACCGAATGGTATCAGGTATTTTGTACCGAATGGTATCAGGTATTTTGTACCGAATGGTATCAGGTATTTTGTACCGAATGGTAGCAGGTATTTTGTACCGAATGGTAGCAGGTATTTTGTACCGAATGGTAGCAGGTATTTTGTACCGAATGGTATCAGGTATTTTGTACCGAATGGTAGCAGGTATTTTGTACCGAATGGTATCAGGTATTTTGTACCGAATGGTATCAGGTATTTTGTACCGAATGGTAGCAGGTATTTTGTACCGAATGGTATCAGGTATTTTGTACCGAATGGTACAGGTATTTTGTACCGAATGGTATCAGTATTTTGTACCGAATGGTATCAGGTATTTTGTACCGAATGGTATCAGGTATTTTGTACGAATGGTATCAGGTATTTTGTACCGAATGGTATCAGGTATTTTGTACCGAATGGTAGCAGGTATTCCCTGAGTTCAGGCAGCTCTTGATTGTTTCTTGCACGTAATTTTCATTTGTTACACTTGCTCCCAAATATTTGTTAGCTGTCTTTGTGTTGTGATTTTTCCCTGCATTCTGGTCTCGAGACACGAACGTATATGTAGTTTTATCAACATTTGCTTTTAGACCAAACTTCTTACTAAAGACTAATAAAGCTGTTGTGTGCTTTTTATTGTGAGTATGTGTTCGTCGGATAAATTAGCATCATCAGCATGAACCAGTAGCCGATGTGTCCCATTCGACTTCATCCTGTCCTGGTTTCCTTCGACCTTCCTACTGACATATTCTAAGACAAAGTTGTAAAACAGTGGCGATAAAACGGACCATTCTGAATAGGAAATGTATCGCATAAAAGTTTGTCTGTGGTGTCTTAGCTATGGGTTTTATTTAAAGACATTTTAGGCGCGTTCGCAAAATTGCGAAAAGCGACTATTAGTTTCGTCATGTCTGTCCGTCCGCATGGAACAACTCGGCTGCCACTGGACTGACTGTCCTGAAGTTTGATTTTTATGATTTTTCTAAAATCTGTCGGGAAAATTAAAGTTTCATTAAAATCTGATAAGAATAACATTACATGAAGACGTGTGTACATTTATGATAATATCTCGCTGGATTATTCTTAGAATAAGAAATGTTTCAGACAACAGTTGTAGATAAAATCAAAACACACATTTTATGTTCCATAATTTTTTCCCGAAAATCCTGCCGTTTATGAGATAATGTGGAAAAATATGGTAGGGCCGCACAGGCCACAGATGACAATATAATATGGCGCATGCGCTTTGCATGTTGGGTAACTAAGGCTACAGACACAGACACACACACACACACACACACACACTGTCTCTCTTTCTCTCAGAATATTTAATACGTGTTGCTTTTCCACGGGAACAATAGTTACGCGAACGCGCCTCATGATACGTTTATATGTACGTTGCCTATGTTCTTATTAATCCAAGTGAAAGTAATTTAATGTTTATACTAAATCCGTTGCTACTTTACAAACCCTCTATCCTAACTGAATCATAGGCTCTAGAAGTCGAAGAATAGCTGATGTACTGTTCCAAGGTATTTCCCATCCAACTATACACGAAACTCACCACATAGTGACAGGCTGTTACCACATGTATCCAACATGTACACGTTGGTCGTTACGGACGTTCGTTATGACGCAGTAATATTTGAAACAAGTTCGGAAAATAAGCAAAGCTTGTTAAGACTTTCTCCCAGAAAGGAAAACAAGTATGTTACGACAGCAGGATTTGCTTTTGATCTCGTGACGTAAGCGGAAGTTGGGATGCTAGACGGAATAACCATGTTGTCGCGTTGAATACGGACACAGCGGAGGTCTTCGGACTTTCTGGGTTTGGACTAGCCTTGTCTGTAGATACACACCAATGTTTCGGAGGACCATGATGCCATCTTCTTCATGGTCTACCCTGCATATGGAAACGCGCGTTTATTTGCCGTTTAATGTACATATCTGAAGTTATCGATGTCCATGGACATGTTTCCAGTTTTCACGAACGGTTATTTCTATTGGTAAACGCATTATGGATTAAATTTGGCTTTGCATTTATGAAGATATGAATTTATTTCTTACGGGCGAGCTGTTAGTTTCTTATTATTTTGAAGTTTGTGTTTCTTATGGGCAAACTGCCAGTTTCTTATTTTGGAGTTTCTGTTTGTTATTAGCGAAATGCCAGTTTCTTATTTTGGAGTTTGTATTTCTTACGGTCGAACTGTCAGTTTCTTATTATTTTGAAGTTTGTGTTTCTTATGGGCAAACTGCCAGTTTCTTATTTTGGAGTTTCTGTTTGTTATTAGCGAAATGCCAGTTTCTTATTTTGGAGTTTGTATTTCTTACGGTCGAACTGTCAGTTTCTTATTATTTTGAAGTTTGTGTTTCTTATGGGCAAACTGCCAGTTTCTTATTTTGGAGTTTCTGTTTGTTATTAGCGAAATGCCAGTTTCTTATTCCGAAGTTTGTGGTTCTTTTCGGCGAACGCAACAAGCCCGCGACGTGTCGTGTTAGAGCTTAAAGTTGCCCAGCTGGGTGTGCGTAGAATTGTTGTCTTGGAAGTTCGCATGCCGCTTTTAACCCGCTACTGTGCAAACTTTTAATCGCAGATTTACGACAACAGAATAAAGAAATAAGGAAAGGTAATTACGTTGGAATTTTTAATTCTTCTCCTCCATCTGTAATTGGATTACCATATTCCGAGCGCGACGGATAGTGCGGTGGGAGTGGGCAAGTTTTTGAGGGAACGTGGATGCGATTTCAGGGTTGGTTGACTTTATGTAGGAGAGTAAGAGGGAAGGCTAGCTTACCGTTGAGATCGGTAAATACGGTTAGGATTTAGTGCGCTCCTCCAAGAAATGTCGCGAAAAGTTTTTAAAACCATCCGTATCTCTTCAGCTTGTCGTCCGCATTTTGCCTGAAGTTGCGAGTTGCCGCGAGCGTATCACACCGAGCTGGATTATTCTAATGAACGACATACGTCAGCTAGGCAGCGTAGTGTATTGTTTGCCGAATGTTACATCGGACCTAGACCCTAAATTGTATTCTTTTTCGTGGCAAGGTATCGCTTGGGGTTGCATGGCTACCTGCTAGCCATTCAAGGTGTTTGTCGTCGTTCGTGACCACAAGACGTGGGACTTCTTCCCTTTGCAGTAAAAAATATGTTTCTAGAACATTACTGTCAGCTTATTGTGTTTGAGTATGTGTAGGCTACCGGTGTTATGTTCCACGGCAAAGGTAAAGCAATCCTACTACAGGCCTGAACAGGCCCTTAGGGTTCCAGGAGGTTGAGTCTCCCAGATTTCTAGACAATCGGCACATGAAGGCGGTAAGGTCAGCCCTACGCACCGGCCGCCTTTACCCCTTAAGAAATATTCCTGGTACTCATTTCTGTTATGTTCCAGGGAGCGTAACAAAATTATTTCCTTTGCTTCGGCGTCCAGGCAGGCTGTTTGGCTTATACATCATCTTATCAATTGGGTACCTGGGGCTCTTTTGCCGAGATAAGGCGACCGGGGCTGGAAGCTGACCACTCTCCTTCATGCCGATTTCAAGAATACGTGTTTAAGGAGAGGATCTTTATTAAGATTTATTAAAATACTTGCGTTCGAGTTTAGTAGACTTTTCCTCGTTGGGGTATAGTCCTTCTTAAGAAACTAATATTCACTTACTTAGTCAAGAAAACTCCTGCCCTTCTTGGGACCAGGATCTTACATTACCACTTTCATTAGGGACTGCCACTGGGCCGTAAATTTTGCCACAGGAGTCCACTCAACACCGTCACGCCCTATGTGTCTAAAATACATTTTATTATTGGGGCACGCGGTGGTGAAGTTGGTTGAGGCACTGCGCCATAAGGCGGAAGGTCGCGGGTTCGATTCCCGATGGTGTAATTGGAATTGTTCATTGACTTTATCCTTTCGGTCTCACTATGGCCCTGGGGTCGACTCAGCCTTTAACAGAAATGAGTACCAAGAATATTTCCTGGGGGGTAAAGGCGATCGGTGCGTAGGGCTGACAACATTACCGCCTTCATGTGCCGATTGTCTAGAAATCTGGGAGCCCCAACCTGCTGGAATCCTAAGGGCCTGTCCAGGCCTGTAATGGGAATGCTTTATTTTTGCTTTTACACTTTATTATTACGCATGTATCTATGGCTTGGTCTTCGTGACGTCTCTGAACTCATGACTTCGTCGTATTTTCATGTAATCTTGTATTTAAGGCCCTTAGTGCAAGAAATTAATCTATGTGTCACGTGTAGTACTTCACTTGGGGACCTCAAATTGATATTTGTGTTCAGTCAGTTAAATATGATCTCACACCACATGTGAAAGGATGATGTGAAGCTCTGTGTCATGTGGCTTACAGAACAGTGAATGGTTAGCTGTGTACTAGAAGGATGTCTTTTATTTAACATATTGACCGTCTGTGGTAGTTCTTGGGACCCTATTTACATTTTTATTGTACTTTCAAATACTTCCGGTTTTTAGTTGTTTTATTGTCAATTATAGCACTGTGTAGTGTTTGTGGTAGATAGATTTTTTTTGTGGTGAAGGGCCCCGCAGCAGATGCTACGGACGCACTGCAGCGTTGAGGCTTATTGTGCAACCTCTGATGAAGATGATTAGTTTTTTGTTTTTTTTTTTCGTTTTTTCTTGTAATGGAGCACAAGTGGAATGAAATTGACAGGGGAAAACCGAAGTACTCGGGAAAAAACCTGTCCCAGTGCCACTTCATCCACTACAAATCCCACATGGACTGACCCCAGGGATCGAACCCGAGCCTCCGCGGTGAGAGGCCGGAGACTAACCGCCTGAGCCATGGCACGGCCTTGGTAGATAGATTAATGTGGATGTAGAGCATTGATGGAATGGTACTGACAGGACAGTACCGAAATGCTCTGAGAGAAACCTGGGTAACAGTTTGTCCACCACAAACACCAATAAAATGCCCTGTGTCGATGTAGTGTCTTCGGAGTTTGGGTTTATGTGGATTAGTCACCGGTACTTTATATTTCCATACAAACAAACAAACAAAGAAACATACACCCTGTCCACAGGTAGGATTACTTGCCAAGTCATATTTCCGTATTGCCACCACAAAATGCGTCTGTCCGTGTTGTCTGGCCGTAAACATTCAGAAAACGGTGTGTTCTGTAAGACGGCTTTGAGCATTCAGAGTTTGTGAGTATGTATTCTGAAACTCGTGTAAACTCTGCTTAATACACAGGGTGTGCTTGTTATTTGTACTTGAGGCACATTCATATAAATCATAACTGAGTGACCCACTATGCTCCGTAATTGTCGTTTGGGGTAGATAGTAGGATTTTAAGAAATTAAATTATTAGTGTCATATCTCCTCCTCCTTTTTCTTCTTCGTCTGGCATTACAGACCTCGGTAGACCTTAGCCTGTCCCAAAATTGTCGTCCAGTTTCCAATTTTAGAAGCTTCTCAACAGAATATTTTTCTGGGTGGGGTTGTCAGCCCCACGCCCAACCCCGCTACCTGGAGGACCAGGGTATCCCTTTTTGTCTGGGTCATCACCTTTGACCTGTCTGGCATGGGAGGCCATACCAGTAGCTACGCTACCGCCAGCATAGCTCTCAGGATCATTTGACTACACAAGTCCCACCACTACGTCAAAGTAGGGATACTTTCTGAGGGTCATGTCTCATTTACTGGAATAAATTAAACACTCCTTGCCGCAGATATCTGAGTTTGGTGCGTAAATAATGGAAGGATTTTGGCTTTGTTATAAACTACGCTAAAGTTCTCTGTTCTTTCTCGGTCATGGGATATGATCTTCAGACCGACAGCGTGAGAATATTATAGCCTGCTTTCTTTCTTGGAGGGTTGTGTTGTAATTAATTAAAAGACCACAGCGGATACAGAACGTGAAACAGTCAACAGAAAACACTGAAAATCCCTGCTTGATGTAACGTCAAGTGGGTTCATTTTCCGACGTTTTCAAAAATATATCCACTTTCGTAAAGACATGTGTCGCACTGAGAGTATTTCCAGGGATTCTATTTGATACGCCTGTGTACTTCGCTGAAGGGTTCTGTGTTCGCGAGCCTGCAGTGGGAGTATGGTAACCACTCACAGCAAATCGCGTATCGTGTGACGGTGTTTATGAGCAAAGAACGCTAGGATATGACATTTCGGAATATCTCGTCTGGACTGAAAATAATGCCTTACATATTACAGAGAAGTAAAGTATTCAGAATAAGGCCAATGCTGTAAGATAAATGTTATAAAGTTTACAGAATGCAGGTAGCTGAGTGCTTATAAAAGATGTCCTTGTTTCGAGACCCGGTTCGGTTGTCATGGCCGGTATTTTCATACGCATTTGTCAGTACGGACATGACAACTTATGGATATTGATATACCTTACTTAACTCAATTGGAAACCGGTTTAGTTGTCATGAAAGATAACCGAATCAAAAGGGTAAATGTGCTGGAAGTGGTATCATAAATAGTACTATTGTAGATACACGGAGTACACACAATAGTACATAGTACACAGCGTATAATAAAGGGGTACATAACTTTTTAAAAAATCTAGGATCCACCTCCAAATTCGAGGCCCCAAGAAGGGTGACAAGAAGCGAGTTCAACAGTGAGGATCCCAAAAAAAGAAAATATTAGGCACCATGGCACAAAATTAATTGCCCGGACCACCTGGCGCCAGGAATTTGTGTACCTCTGGAATATATACTTGTAGAGTATACCCAGTTTTCCATATTATTTCCCAATTAAACGTAAGCGGAGGAGGGCTATGTAAGTAATAATGAAGTTACAATGGTTAAGGCAAAGTCGTCCGTGTGCACGCTACAAAGGCATATAAGGTGAGAAGATGTATGACTGTACTCATTCTTAATCTCGATGTTAGATTGAGGTGGTCAACATCACGCCCCGGCCGCTTTACCCCCGGGAAAAACTCCTGGTACCCATTGAATAGGAAACTCGGTGGATCCCAGAGTCGGACGATTTAGTGGAGAGAAAACTCTTGCTTCTGCCGGGATTCTAACCCCGGATCGTTCAGCCCTTATCCTAGTGCCTGTAGCAGCAGCTACGCTATGTCGGCTCTGCATAATGATTGTTATTATATAACAATGAATGGTGGTAGCGAAAATAAGTGGACTGCTGATGGAGACTCTCCGGAGTCCAGTGTCATAGGGCGTATGAGGGAGGACACCTGCACTACGTGTCACATGCTTCTCTTGGAAGTTTCTCATTTAATGGGCCTTACATGTATTTAGAATGACTGTACTTTCTAGGACATTTTTCTTTCTGCACGTGTTTGTAAACGGGGGCACTTTTTATTAGTGTCATATAATTTGTGCGAACACATCACAGAAAAAAACCTTAATGGGTCATTGTGTGGAGGAAGGCAGGGCGAGCGGGCGTCTGTGGTGACTGTCCTACTGGACAATGGTGTGAGAGTTGATAGCTTGGCCACCCATTGTGAACTCCCTTCTCCCGTTCTATCTAGCGGTCGTACCTCGTCAACAACTTGGTTCTAATCCAAGATGACACAAATAGAAGGGGGGATCGTGAAAAGGGTGGTATTGTGGACCACATAGAACAGTCCAGTTGTCTCCGGCAATTCGCACTCTTCCCCTCGCTAGCTCTTTACCAAAAATGAAGCTGGTTTCAGCCATTCTGGCCGAAACGAGATGCCCATGTCATTCAGGGACGGAAATATTTTCCAGATCCTAGCTGATGGGAACGTCTTGTACCAAGTGACTGGTGCGCCACGTCGTGGCTTTCCCATTCCTGAAAGTCTCTGATTTGGTGAAACACTCTTTATCGATGTTGGGAGGATTCCTCGTTCGGGCGTCTTAAACGTAACGGTACCTGCTGTAAGTCCTTCAGGAGTGGACGGCACATCTCTGGTTGCTTGATGACGTACAGACAGTTTCCGACTTACGTATGGGTTCCGTTCCTGAAACATTCACGTAACACGAAATTTACGTCAGGCGAAATTGAGCCCCCCCCCCCCCCCCAACGCAAACGTTTCTACAATATCAGTGTACATGCTTAAAATGTTATTTGTAACAGTTATGTCATACAAAACAGACAACGGCAAAATACGTTTAATAATTGCAGTATTAATAATATAATATACTCGTAATATATCTTTGTCTCTTGTGTTTGTTGTGTAGGTAGTGGCCTCTGCGACTGGCTCATCCCTCATTCAGAGGTGTCCTACGGGGTGTTGTGTGTGTGTATAATTGTGTGAGATCTAGAAAACTTACAAAAGAGGCGGCCTAGGCCCCATTTGGGCTGTAGCGACACAGTAATTAAAAAAAACTGTCTAAAGAGTTACAGTTACCGCACTGGACAGACATGCAGTTCTTCGTGCGGAAATCACCACACGCCCCTGTGATTTTGAGCTGACAGTTAAGGAAATTCAGGAATATTTTGGAAATTTCGGGGCACTCTAAAGCCTTATTAGGGCTCCAAATTTCCTGCGATGATATAACTGGCAATCGATGCTATAAGTACAACATTCCATAACTAACACCATGGAGCAGAGTCTTTCTTGAGAAACTAGCAGGTCGTCAGCTAGTCAAGAAATTCCCCGCGTTTTGTGGAACCCGAAGGTTCATTACCGCACTCACAATAGCCCTCCACCTGTCCCTATCCTGAGCCTTATCAATCCAGTCCATGCCCCCATCCCACTTCTTGAAAATCCATTTTAATATTATACTCCCATCTACGCCTGGGTCTTCCAAATGGTCTCCTTCCCTCAGGTCTCCCCATCAAAATCCTGTATGCACCTCTCCACTCACCCATACGTGCTGCATGCCCCGCCCACCTCATTCTTTATTTCATCACCCGAATAATATTTGGTGATGAGTGTAAATCATTACGTTCCTCGTTATGTAGTATAAGTACAACATAATTTTGTTTATTACGGTTACATTCGTGGATACGAAGTTTGAAATTGTCACAGGCATACAGATATAAATACGCAAAGATGAACATACACTGTAATGTGGAAGCTTCATGACGCGTAGAATTCATCGAGGAAGCTGAAATGCGTGTCTCCATGATCTGATCCTTGCTTACTAGACGAGACTGAAGGGAGGCTGTGAGTGTGTATGGCTGTGGGGATGTGTGGCGTCCTTTGCTTTGCGCTTCTGTTAGCTGCTGTTGTCTTGTTTACTCTGTTGCTTATAAGGGATGGAATGGACAGAGATGGCTGGGGTTCTGGGGTGGTTAGAGAGGAACTGTATAGGGTGAGATGTTTGGTTCTCGCAGTCTGTGTGTGTTTGTGGAACAATACTGCTGCGTACGAGGAAGGCAGCGTTGGCAAAGAGAAGCATCACCATCGGTCACCCTACTGTGGTGTGTGTCGCATTTCTCGGATGTCATGGTGAAGGTAGGAAGTGTGTTATTGTTAACACAGTTGTGAGTGCGGCGACAGCGGTTTAAAGTTGCAACGAGCAGATTTTTACACGAATCAGTGGAAGTGTTACGGTGCATGTTGGCAACGACTGAATCCGACTTAATTGTGCCTTTTTTCTTTTGATGAAGGTTGTGAGGCGAATTTTTGGACCCAAGAAGGAGGGCAGAGAGGACTAATTAATGTAGTCTCACAATCTGTAATTTATCATGTTAGGAGGGTCATTAAACATGCGTATGAATGTGAGGGGAACACTGGGCAAAAAGGAAGTGCGTGAGTACTTGGGGACGGAAAACCTCACCTGAACATACAGGGTCATAATTTTATCTAACAACTATCGTTTGTTACTTCCCGCTGCTACCCGGCCGCGCGTATGGGCGGTGCGCTCAGTGGGCTACGTTAATACGATAAACAAGCCGACCGGAAGTGACAGCCGTTAGTTGTCAGATAAAATAACGACTTGTGCTGCTTGTTGGGGTGTGTAGGTATGGTGTGAGGTTGTGAACTGGATTCAACTGGCGTGCGTTCGGGACCACAGTAATGACACTTCAATAAACACACAAAGTTGTTATTCAGTTAACCAACAAATGCACAAACATAAACTGCTTTACAGTTTTTATTAATATCGATGTATTCCCCTACACGTGTTTCGGTCCGCAGACCATCTCACGGGGGTAACAAGCTACTACACTTCACATCGCATGTTTAAAGTTCCGAAGAGCACACTTGTCTCAGTAATGAGTTTTAAAACATTTGAATTTGTAAAATATGTAAAACTGTATAGTAATTTTAATTTTATCATATAAGTTAAAGTCAAAATTTAAAATAGCAGCGTTAGTCACTTGATGCACAGAATCATGGTATTGTATATGCTGGTGATTATACGCGTGTTGTTACGCGAGCTGTTGTGTGGAGTGGTACAAGCTGAATGTTGTCTGGTGGACTTTGTTATCTTTGTTATATTTGTTAAATTTTGACTTTAACGTATACGATAAAATTAAAATTACTATACAGTTTTACATGTTTTACAAATTCAAATGTTTTAAAACTTATTACTGAGACAAGTGTGTTCTTCGGAACTTTAAACGTGCGATGTGAAGTGCAGTAGCTTGTTGCCCCCTGAAGACGGTCTACGGACCGAAACACGTGTAGGGGAATGCATCGATATTAATAAAAACTGTAAAGTAGTTTATGTTTGTGCATTTGTTGGTTACTGAATAATAAGTGAAAATGCACGGTGAAAGTAATTTAAAAAAAAACACAAATTTGTGTATCGTGGGGCCGGTACTATGTAAGAGGTGGTTAGATAAGGAGGTGTAGCCTGATTGTCGTAGTCAGTAGAGGGACTAGGCAAGGGGCTGGACGGGCCGGGGTTCGACCCCGGTACGAACAAGATATTTTTATCTTCTCCAAAAACCTCCGGCCTCCTATTAAATGGGTACCGGGACATTTACCGGGAGTAAAGCGGCCGGGGCGTGAAGTTAACCTTAATCTCCATCCATTGCAGAGGTTAAGAATGAGTGGAGCTATACCTCTACTCCACCTATGTACCTTCGTGGCGTGGACAGGAAAAACTTTAACTTTTTTTTTTATATCCGACTTAACTGTCCTAAATAGTCGCGACGGTCAAGAAGCTGAGCAAAGTAATTATTTAGAAGTTAACACGTTCACACGTAGTCAAGAAATCCCCCGCGTTAACACGAAAGTTCTGTGTTCACAACAGCCCGCCACTTGATTCTATCCTGAGCCAGATGAATCCAGTCCACGCCATCCCATCCTGTTTAATTAAGTTACAGTTTAATGTTATCCTCCCATATACTCTGGGTCTTGTAGCTTATTCAGGTTTCTCCACCAAAATTCCGTATGCATTTATTTTTTCCCAATGTGTGCCACATGACCTACTGATATCATCATCCTCGATTCGATCACGCCAATAATATTTGTTTGAGGAATAGGTTGTGCAGATTTTTTCCATTCTGTCGTCTTTCTCTCATGCCCTATTGTCAAAAACCTCGGCATGTGTTCTTCCCTTAATATAAGAGACCAAGTTCCACGTCCATATAAAAGAGCAGACAAGATTATATAGTTCAGTATGTTCTAATCTGTAAGTTCTTATATAGCGAAGTGGAAGACCAAAGATTCTGAACCGAATGGTAGCAGACATTCCCTGAATTTAATGTTCTCTTATTTTCCTTAATAATGGAATTTTGATTTGTTATTGTAGTTCCCACATATTTGGACTTTACCACATTTTCAAAGGGTTTTATTACCTGTCTTTATGTTTTTGTCCCGCATTCTCTTCAAGAGACGTGGGCACTGACCTTGTACTTAGTTTTCTGCGCATTTGCTTCTAGACCAGCCTCCTTAGTAGCAAATAATAAAAGATTCTTTTTTTCTTTACAATATGTATATTTGTATGCATTCAATCCACTTATACAATCAGCATATATCGGAGGCTTATCAACACGTCAGGGAACTGAGACTGAATTTGAAACCAAACTTACAATACTTTCATGTGGCCTTCGGTCTTTCTAAAATAGGTGACGGCGCTTTTCGCTTTTCGGACCCCCATTTGTCATCATATGCGTAGAGGCGAGCTTCATTTCTCGCTGCTTAGGTCGTAAGGCTTATCTGAAGTGGAGCTCTGATTCTGCTTGTTACATGTCATTCGATTTAGGAATATCTAAAAAAAGATTATTTGGCTATTGTGATATGTTTTCGTTGCTGATGCTAATTGTGAGGAATATATGGAATGTAAAACCGTGGCAAGTTTTATGCATTACCGTGTAGTATGTAAGAACAATGCAGAATGTTAAAAGTTCGTGATAAATGTATACTTGTATGTCGTTCTCCCACACCAAAGTGATTCACAAACTCATTCTAAATCAAAAGAACGTAATGTATATAAATGTGGTGTTTTAAGCTACACCTGTATCAACTTTTGACCACAGTCTATGTACGTTGTGAAGGTACGACACTCTGTATGTATGTAAATATCTGAACGGTATCATAAAACGGAGGAAGGCTAACTGGATTGGCTACATCTTGCGTAGAACTGCGTTCTAAAACACGTTATTGAGGGAAAGATAGAAGGAAAGAGAAGACGAGGAAGAAGACGTAAGCAGCTACTGGATGATCTTGAGGAAAATAGAAGATACAGGAATTTGGAAGAGGAAGCACTCGATCATGCCGACTGGAGATCTCGCTTAAGGCGACACTTTGGACCTGCCGCGAGACAGACTACGCAATGAAAGAATGAATGGATGAATCGTATAGAATATTTCAGCTGGATTTGTCACTAAATAAGATAGCAGAAAGTAAATACAGGGACAAAACACTGTTTCACAGATATGGATTTGGGAAGGGGCTCTGTCTTTCAAGTACACAATGTCTTTTGTTTAGGAAGACGGCAAGATTTAAGCGAGAACTGGGTATGGCGAAGGTTTTTAATTAGGAACAAGTCTTGGGGTTGTTTTCTGTTCTTTTTTCTCCCACACGTTTCATGAATTCATGATGCTGTAACTGATGCAGTTGCAGAGACAAGATCTTGTTGGTTATGCGGGCCTTGTTATTTTCATCGCGAATATTACTGCATTATTCTGCTGCATGCCACGTTCGTAAGTTAGTGCAGAGTGGCTTTAAACAGTCTTATGGTACGAAGAGGACCGTAAGATAGGGCTTGTTACGACGAAACGGCGGTTACGTCATCCTCATAGTTCAAACTATAGAAACGTAAGGCTTTGAAGGTTCTAGGAAAGCGGCATTTCTTTCCTTGTGATTGTACAACAGACAGAACCCTTAAATTTTGTTGGATATTATGCTAATGAATCTGTTAGTGGGATATCGGATTTATTGCAAAGATTTATTATGAACCCTTAATGGAATAGGTATTTTTCCCCCCCATGGCTCGAACAGCCCCTTGGGGGCCTGGCTGCCTCATTTTTTTCGAGGCTTCACAATCACACACTTTTTAGACACACCACACTCGGTAGGACTCCTCTGGACGAGGGACAGCTCGTCGTAGAGACATCTACCTGACAACACACAACACTCACAAGAGACAGACATCCATGCCCCGGTGGGATTCGAACCCACGATCCTAGTAAGCGAGCGGCCGTAGACCCACGCATTAGACCGCACGGCCACTGGGATCGGCGGAATAGGTAAATACACAAGTTTAATAGGATCGAAAAGGTGATCTATTCTTTTAACATCCACTGTAATGAGAAGAATGCTGTCTTTTCAATGTGGAAATACTCATTGTCATATCTATATGAACCCTAGACATCTCCTAGAAACTGTGCGAACCATAGCACTATACACCGCTGTCCCCTAAAGGACAGATCCTAGCTGTAACCCAAATTGGCCCCTCACGTGCAGTGTGGAGCCCCCGTATAACCTCTGCCCTTTCGTCTTGGTGCGCAGAGACAAGGTCTGCGTTGTATTCACGTCCCGGCACCCTGCAGGGCCACTCTGTACGTGTAGCGGCCCGAAGAACTTCGTGCTGCGATAAGTTTCTAGTTTTAAATGACGGAGGTGCTTGATTCAAGTCTCAGCCGGGAAAACAGGCTGTCTTGACAGGCTTTCGTGGTTTCCGTCGTTTCCTCGAGGCAAGTACTGGGACAGTGCTACGACCTCTTCTTTTCAAATACACTAAGTCCTTGTTTTACGCCCTAGTTGCCTTCAACAGACGGGCGTAAAACAAGGCCTTGGTGTATTTTTAATTCCCTCATTCTTCAGTGAGCCTATCATTCATCGCTGTATAGCCTGAGGCACTGACTAAACCTTAAATGAACGATGACAGACACGAAGCGGATTCATAGATGTGTTTGGTTTACGGAATTCATTAATTAATACAGGAATGTGGTGGAAATGAAGTATTGTGTTCCACACAACACTGTTAGAACTGGAGAACACTTTTTAAATTAGGTTTAAGCCTGGTGGTTACTTTACATACCGCCAGGTTAGCATTAAAATAATTATACATTTTGTCAGTAGAGTGTATTTTTGTGTTTCGCGCCCGGGCGACTGAATTTTGTACGTGGACTTCTAATATTTGTGGGCCCTCAGTGTGTAACATGCTACATGTCACCCTTCTGGCGCCTGAAATTTTGAGGTGGCTCCTAAGTTTTTGGAAGATTTATGCACCCCTGCTCAGAACAGTGATTACTTTCCTATACAGCATTAAGTGATTGGTTTTATAACTGAGGCGGAGGATGGTTACTGCGCGGTACGGACTGAGTCTTTAAAAAAATTCACCTTAATTTTCTTCTTCAAAATGGGACATTCTTTACATGTGCAGTATTGTGAAATGAAAAGTAATGACAAGTAATAATAGTGAATTAACATTATACGATATTCCTCTTGCTGTCATGTTTAATTAATTTACTTGGTTGCATTTTCCATAGAACTCTCTCGACTCGTATAAGACAACACAGTAACAAGGTGGACCTACGTACATTTCCGAAAATTATTTTTGCCTGAGGAGGCCGTACCGTGGATCATGAGGTTAGTCGCCGGTCTGTCATGGCGGAGGCCCCGGTTCAGTCTTTGGCCAGTCGATGTGTGATTTATGAAGTTAGGTATCACGATCCCGTTGTGTTTGTCAAATCGATTACAGGGTCACCCGGACCCTGTAATGGATATAAACGTGATTCGTGTTTGACATAGTAGCACTTGGACAGGTTTTTCTCCGTGTCTTTCCATCAGTGCCCCATGCTCATTCATTCATCTAGCATCGACGCTATATAATCTTAGCAATTGGTAGCGTCTTTAAATAAAATTCTTAAAAATACTTTTTGTCTGTTGAACCTAATGCCAAAACAAATACTGTCGGAACAGGAAAGACAACTGAAGACCTTAGATATAAAAGAACATTAAATTTTTTATGTCTCGCAAAATAAACGTGAGTTATTTCCGTAAACAGCGGCAACTTGTTTGTCTGTGTTATGTAAGCGCAGTGTGCTGCCCGCAAGATAGGAGCTGAATTTTTAAATAATATTCAAATTAAATTCAACCTTCAGAATGTTACAATTTATCTGCCACGTTATTTTAGTTCATAAACCTTTTTTTCCTGATACAGTCGAACCCGGTTATAACGACATCGGTTTATGCGACACCTCGTCTATAGCGTCAGATATTCTGTGGTACCAATTAATTCCCCACTGTGAACCATAACATTATGCTGCTCGGTTATAACAACACTCGTTTATAACGACACAAAATATTCAGCCCCTTTCATGACGTTATAACCGAGTTGAACTGTATATTTGTTCGTAAATAGAACCCCACAGGTCATGCGCTGACACAAATTGCTAATCTAATTTTTGTCCATAATTTGTCCGCGTAATTTGTTTTTAATCTTGGCGCGTAGGTTTTATGAATTCTGCCACTTCATTTATTTCATAATTACTTTCTTAGGGGATGTGAAAGTGTATAGTTTTGTGGATGGTTTAATGGCTCTTCGGAGATTCCTGCTGCCTTCAGCTTCGGTGTACGGAGTGCAGACAGCTAGCTTCCCCAAATGTTAGTTCTTATGTACACCAAAGTGTACAACTTGTGTTTTAGACGCATAGTGTTCGCGCAGGGTCTACCGTAAGATCGTGCCACGTGGCTGCGGTAGGAGCCTTCAGGCAAGTTATGCAGCGCTGCAGTGTATATGCTCGCTGGCGTTAGCATGTATGTCTTATCAAACATTCCTGACTCTTGGTCCTGTTTATATTATCGGCCTGGACTACAGCGTGTTTTGTACACAAACACAGTAAGTGCACGGCTTGTTGATTGTGAACTTTGCCTTTGCCGTCTTAAATGCGATAGTAAAGAATTATGAGCTTATAAACATTAGATATGACACCTGTGGTTACATGGCGCACTGTGCTTGACAGCAAACTGCCTCGAAAGTGAGTGACTCAGCAAAGGTTAATTACCTTGGTAGGTTTATTTTGAAATTGTCTTCATGTTTAATTTGGCTGAATAACATTAGATTATGAGCCGGAATAGCTCAGTTGGTATAGTGACTAGGCTACGGGCTGGAAGGTCCGGTGTGCGAATCAGGCAGGGGTAAAAGTGTTCTGTCTAGTTCAAATGTCAGACCGACTCTGAGGCCCACCCAGCCTCAGTAGGTACCGGGGTTCTTTCCCGGAGGTAAAGCAGCCGGGGCGTGATGTTGACCACTCACCTCCATCTAGTGCCATGGTTAAGAATGATGGAGCTATATATATTCTATATGCCTCCATGGCGTGCAGGGGGACAATTTTACTTTTCTTAAGCATTCCTGAGTACCCGCGAGTTGGACTGCGTTCCTTGCTGCGTACTGTGCGGTACGGCTCCTTGCTACGTACTGTGCGGTACGCTCCTTGCTACATACTGTGCGGTACGTTCCTTGCTACGTACTGTGCGGTACGCTCCTTGCTACGTAATCTGCTGTAACGGTTCTTCATAAATAAGGCGTCTTCAAGGATTACCATTCATTCTTCGATGGACGACGACTCTTGTAGTCAATTTTTTGTTTAGAACGGGCAACTTTGCAGTATTAATTGTTTGAAATTTGGACTGTACAGTCTAGTTAAAAATGAATGTATGCCTTCATTTCCTGCTTTAGTTTTGGGTGTGATTTGCTGTTTTAATTTACTTTTTTTCATTGTTTAGCTCGAACGTTTATATCAAGTGTAGTCTGTATTTATCAGCCTCTCTCTCTTGAAATCTGCACTCTTCTGAGATATTACGCACCGTCTAGTGGTAATCCTTTACCGACGTTTCGGGACAACCTGTCGGTCCGATCTCCTAGGCTCAAGAAGACTTCTTGACCCTTGAAAATGGGACCAATAGGTTTGCCCCGAAACGTCGGTACAGGACTTCTTGGCCCTTGGAGGTGGGACTGATAGGTTGTCCTGAAACGTCGTAAGGATTACCACTAGACGCTGCGTAATATCCAAGAAGAGCGCAGATCTCATCAGTATCGCGGCGGAAGCCTGAAATCGTGGATAGCGTGTGTCTCGTCTATTTTCCATATTCTTCAGAAGTGACATTCTAGCTTAGGTTTTAAAATGTTGCGTGTGATTTTGATATCAGTTTTGTGTGCCGCGTGTGAGCAAATACGAAGCTGCGTTTCAAGACACCTTACCCTGTATAGTTTAATTCGTATAATGTACCAGTTTGCTCAGCATTGCAACAGAATATGGTTTTACGGTAGGTAGCAATTCATGGCTCCGGGGGGGGGGGGGGGGCGCCACATTTTGCATTTGATATAAACTAATGATAATCTCAGCATCTGCTTTCTCATTCCAGTTTACGTCTCTTCTGTGATATTTTCGAAACGAAGCAAGCAAGTAAGGATCCAAACAGAAGTTTGGAGCCAACGAAGTGATCGTTGCCGAGGAATTAAGATGATGACTGTGGCGTGGCCTGCCTTGATGAGATCTTCGTCTAATTAAGCATAACGCAAAAGTAGGGGAAGGGGAGGGGAAGCGTGCTCAGTAATTATGCTTGTTTCCTCGTGGTAAAAGGGATGATGTTCCAGTTGTAGCTTCTGGCACAATCCACTTTTCTTGTGTTTGATTGAAGGAACAACTAGGCGTACAAGTGTGTTTTAAAATGGCGGATACCAGAAGTGCTACGTTGCTTACTGATCGTGCATGATCAGTTGTATCTATAAATAGAATGTCGACTGTCTTGCAACTGTGCGCATTCTGGCTTACTTAACGCCGTCTGTCTCTGTCTGACTGATCGAGTGAGTGTCTTTGTCTTTGGAAGCAGGGAGAGATGTGATGTAGGTTTAATCGCGGTGTTGTGCTAATCACCTTCAGTTGCAGTCAGTAGAGACTGCAGGTGTGATGGCGACCTCCACCCATCAAGACAGCCATAAACTGCAGCACGCAGGCACTGTGCAGTAGTGCCTTGCGATCGTTTTTCGCGGCTACCAACATTACAGTTTAGAAGCCATGTTTTACCATAAGCTGCTGCTACGATTGATTGACCTTCAGGAAGTGTTTCAGTTCTCTTGTGTTTCGGCGTATTTGTATTCTTGAACTTCCATGAAATTTGTTCTTGCATATTTATTAACTTGTATGAAGATGAAGCAAACTGCCTCTCTGTGTATGCTTATGTTATAATCCTTTTCTCCATACACTGACAATGTCATCGTTTGCACCGCTTTTTATGGAACCTCATTACCACATTCACAAGAGCCCGCCACATGTCCCTATCCTGAGCCAGATCAATCCAGTCCATGCCCCATCCCACTTCTTGAAGATCCATTTTAATATTATCCTCCCATCTATGCCTAGGTCTTCAAAGTGGTCTATTTCCCTCAGGTTTACCCACCAAATTCCTATATGTACCTCTCCTCTTCCACATAATGTTACATGTCCAGCCCATCTCACTCTAATTGATTTGATCACGCAAGTAATAGTCTATTTGTTGAGGAGTACAGATTATAAAGCTCCTCGTTATGTAGTCTTCTCCACTCCCCTCGTCCCTCTTAGGCTCGAATATCTCCATCAGAACCCTATTGTCGTTCACGAATAAGTGATAGTCCTTCAGAACCCTGTCCGTGCTCTTCCCTCAGTGCAAGAGACGAAGTTCACGCTTATACAGAGTAGCAGATAAATGTAATTATGTTTTGTCTTCCACATTATATCTTCATTTAATATCGGAACTGCTCTGCGCAGGAAGAGAGGTTTCTGTTTTTGTAATTAATGTGTAATAATAATAACAATAATAATATTAATAATAATAATAAATAATAATAATAATGACAGTTGCCTATGAGTTGAATTTCAGCTGTAAAGTACAGACCCACAACATGTGTTCAAAATCCTTGAAATAAGTTGGACGGAATAGATTGAGGAGTAAATGTCGGTGCCATTGTGTTGTTAAGATTGGCTTAGAGAGTCAGAAGCCTCTGCCATCACTTGTTCTGCCTGTAGACCCTACATCTTGCCATCGTTTCAACACATTCGACGCCGAGTTACTTTATACATTTATGGGCGTATTTGATTGGATGGTATACGCGGAGGTGCGTATACCATCCAATCAAATGTTAGTACATTTCTTAACAGCAGCAACTTATATTTATGTACTTTAAACTGGGGTTTTTATGATTGCTATTACATATTTGTGGATTGGTTCTGATACTTCTGTAATTTCATTTTGTACATTTTAATGTATTCTTTCTATTTTGCCTCCCTGAAGATGGCAACATGATTGGCCGAAACATGTAGGAGGTCATTGTGTATATAGTATAAACTATTTAAGATAAAACACCAACAAAATGCACAACTTATAAGGTGCAGATTAGCTCCTTATATCATATTTTACCCTACGCGTTTCAGCTCTTCGTGAGCCATCATCAGGGGTCTTTTACTCTTATAAAAGGTGCTTTACAAATGCTGCATCTGTTGATGACACTTTTTTAAAAATTATGCACTATCTGGAGCATAAAACACTTGTTCATAAGTTTTATGACTCGTGTGTTTTTAACTTATGAACAAGTGTTTTATGCTCCAGATAGTGCATAATTTTTAAAAAAGTGTCATCAACAGATGCAGCATTTGTAAAGCACCTTTTATAAGAGTAAAAGACCCCTGATGATGGCTCACGAAGAGCTGAAACGCGTAGGGTAAATATCATGATATAAGGAGCTAATCTGCACCTTATAAGTTGTGCATTTTGTTGGTGTTTTATCTTAAATAATAAAAATGCACGGTGAATTAAGATTAAAGATGTGAATGCCAAACAGGCAGAATTAGTGCATCGATACAAGAACATCAAGACAAAGTTACTAAAATCAAATGCGGCAATCTGTTCAACAAGGTCTGCAGGTCTGAACAACTCACACCTTCCTATGTTGACATCAAATAAATGAAACAACGAAAGGAGTCATAAAACCAAAAACGCTGCAACCAAACACAGAATTAATACCGAACTCAAATTTCTGTATAGCTAATCTGCACCTTATAAGTTGTGCATTTTGTTGTGTTTTATCTTAAATAATAAAATGCACGGTGAATTAAGATTAAAGATAGTATAACTAATTTCAATATTTTTTATATCATTTCACCGTGCATTTTATATATAGTGCGTTTCGTTGTGTGTAATTTGTGAGTTGTAATTTCAATGTACTTGTGTGCGTTTGTTTGTGCAATTAGTGTATATTCGATTAATGTACGGAACGTGGGTCATACAAACTCTCAGTTTTCATTCAGATCGTACAAATTTAACGGCCACGACTGCTCGCAATTCGAGAGTAAGTCAGTATGTGTTAATCAGATGAAAAGTCGTTTGACCAGACGTTGTAGAGAAAATGAAACACGTGTGTTTTGTGTTCGGTATGCTTTTTCTTTGTGCAGCCGGGATGGCGTAGTAACTGGGCTGCGGACTGGACGATCCAGGCTTCGAACCGTGAGGGGGGAAAGAGATTTTCGTCGTCTGCAAAAGGTCCAGACCGATTCTGGGGCTCGCCAAACCCCCTATTGAATGTGCATTGGGGTTCTTTCTACGAGGGGAGGGGGCTGGGGGGGGGGGGAAGGAGATAAAGCGTCCGATCTTTAAGTTTGTATATTCATTATATATATATATAATATATATTTAATAATTTGATATCTTGACTTGCAGACGTATTTTAAATTTTATCGTTGTTATTTTAACAATTGTTTAGGCTGTGCGTATTTGGTGTTTGTATTTTTAGATGTATTGGTTAACAAAAACCAAACCAAAATTATAACACACCATCAACATAATTCAAACATGAGGAACAAACCTCATGTTGAATTATGTTGATGGGTGTGTTATAATTTTGGTCAATTTTGTTTTAGGATTAGTAATTTCACCTGAAGAAGAAAGCAGTTCGCTTCTGAAACGTTGTGTGTTGTTTTGAGTATTTTTTTTTGACGATGGAGAAAGTTCTTGTAAACGCTGTTGATATTTCTGTAGTGAAATTTAAGTTTATTATTGCGTTTTATTCATAAGATGTTTATCTGAATTAGAAACTGTTGGTGTTTGTGGCTTGCATTTGTTGTCTATATGGATTATGAAGGAACATGAACATTCAGCAATGTGAACATTTGAAAGTATAATGTTCCCCCCCCCCCCCCCCCCCCCCCCGAACGAAACCCTGAAAAATCAGGGTGAGAATAAATATAGCTGACGGCTTTTGCCCATCAGGTATTTTTTACCATCTAGTTTGCAGCTGTCACAGTGTCATTGCGACAACTTACTCAAAGTAAATCGAACCTGTAATAGCCCATGTTCATATACGTTGCTGTAATTTAGCGACACTTGCATTTGTCACACGTCTGTAGAAAGGTCACGTTTTCTCGTCTGTAATACTTTTTATGTGAGAAGTGCTAACGTAGTATCTGCCTTTTTTGTAGATATTTCTGAGGCTAGATTCAGTGATGTGGCATATCCATCACTGCAATGCTGATCACGGAGCGATGTCCAACTCTCTCGCGCCTCTGTTGAGTCATACAGACGAGGATTGATTTGACTATCACACGCACGACAGCAGCGCTCTTGTTTCTGTAAACAGCCACCTCCGTAGCGAAAGGTTCTCAATTTGAACATTACAGAAGTGAATTTAAAGGCTGGGTGGACTTGGATAGCAAACGTTAGTGGGGTGAGAATACATTGGAGGATGGGGGTAGTTGGGAAAAGGAGATGAGATTCGTAAACAAGATGGCCGGCACCCTGTCGCAGCGCTTGAATGCGCTCATCAACCAAGCAGCCAAACAGACCTCGTCTCCCCGCTGTCTCCTGTTCTCTTGTTTGGTCAGTCCGAACTTCGCGACTTGAAATTCTGAACGATCACTCTGTTCTTATTTCCCTTATGCATGGTTTTCTTTACATCACCCATCGAAATCTAACACAGTACCAGCAAAAGTTCTTTTAACCCCAAGTATGAATGTGACTTGAAATGAGATGTAATTCGGAAAGAAGCGTGAGTAGACGTGAGGAATGCAAAGTTGGTACGATCTCTCCTTCTCTTTGACATCCCTCGCCTACCCACACTTCTCGTCTCTTTTATCGTCCGCGAGCAGTAAATGAGTAGGCAAAGGGGATGGAGGAAGTCCTTTGATCGCGAAACGAGATTGGGTTAGGTCCACGTGCTCATTGCTTAGGCTGGCAGCGCGAAGGAATCAGACTGATTGCCACGGGACACATGTGATTGGTTGTCATATACTCAATTTGTGTGGTTAATTGAATGCCATTTTTAAGTTTATGAAACATGAGAACAATTTGTCGGACGCGGTTGTGCTTTCTTGCAGATAAGAGTCTGTGGCTGTAAGTGCACAAATGCCGGGCTGAAGGTCGCCGTGGCGACTAAATTTTGTACGGTGGCGCCTAAAATTTTGTGGGTTCTGTACGTGGAAATTGCTTCATGTCACCTTCATGGCGCCTGGAATTTTGTGGTGGCTCCTAAAATTTTGGAAAATTTGTGCAGCCTTGCCACAAGGTGACCCAGTTCAATTATGACCGTTTAGTAAATGCATAAAGAAATAACAAATGACTGATGTATTGTATCATACCTGTTTTTAATTATTTTAGAATGAGGAGGGACCATGACGAATCTTGGGCCTCAGATTTGCGCACTGTAATCTGATATTTCCGGTCTGCATATTGGATCAAGTACTTGTGTTTATCGTCTTGCTGTTGTTGTTTAATATATATTCATATTCATATTTATTTCACATTCAATAAGTCACAGAGGGTGCAGCACAACACCATGAGATACAGAACTTGACATAAACATAATAAAATTAAACAAAACAGTGAGAAATATGATAATAAGTCAAATACATATATATAAAATACTCCATAAAACTATTTCACATATCAATCCTAAAGTAAGCATAAGATATAAATAATAGTAAATCCCGAAAGGTTAGGAATCTTTCCAACTGTAAAATTCTTGTAAGGTATAAAATGTGTTGTCAAGTAGCATTTGTTTACTTCCTTTTTTAAACTTGGTGGGACAGTTCAAGGATTTTATACTATTTGGCATGGAATTATACAATTTAATGCCCATTTTAGTAACAGTCTTTTGATATTGGGAAGTGTTACAACCAAGAATGTGACAATTGTTCTTACCTCTGGTATTACAGTCATGCACTTGACTTTAGTTTTTAAATTTACCATGTGCTTTTTATAAAACACAAAATCTCCAGAATGTATAAAGAAGTTACAGTTAAAATGTTGAAAGTCTTATAAACATTTCTACACGATTCAAACCTCTTCATACCAGAAATAAGTCTGATAACCTTCTTTTGCAAAAGGAATAACTTTGTACAGTCACTATCATGTCCCCAAAATAGTACCTTTCGGATTTACTTTGAGCCTTGCTTAATATGAAGGGTGCTTGTCCTTCGACAGCTGGGTGCCTTATTGTTAGGACATACATTGTTGTGAGTTTATGCCTTATTATTAGGACATACATTGTTGTGAGTTTGTGCCTTATTGTTAGAGCATACGTTGTGAGTTTGTGCCGGGTTTCTGAAATGTGTGACTCTTACATATAAAATATAAATAGGTTGCCCGAAACGTTTTGCAACACAATTTTTGTTGCAAGTAATTTATCATATGATTGTTTGAACATGCTCATAGGGTGACTAGATGGATGCATGACACGCCTCATTTTTCTGCATGATCTCCACCAACTTCAACAGCCTTGCGCTAGCGAGAACCAAGATCATCTATCCCCTTCTTGTACCAGTGTGAATTTTGTACTCGCAGCGACTTCTTCACGTCTTCAACAACCTCGTCATCACTCGCAAACCTTTTCCCACGGATGGCACCAAAGAGGTGGCAATCTGAGGGAGCAAGATCAGGGCTGTATGGAGGGTGGGGAAGCACAGCCCTTCTCCGCAGCAAGAAATTCACTAAGAGCCCGTTGTTTAAAACGCGCATCGCCATACCACGCCATTTTGTCTACCCACTGCGCTTGCGCGAGAAAACGTATTGTTCTGCGGCGCTGCAGTAGCAACCGGGACATTTAAATTAAACACAGAAAAAAATCGCAGATATTTCCTGTTGATTTTGAGTGTAGTTTGCAAACTGCTGCAAACCTTTCTGGGCAACTCTCATAGTGTGTTCATAGCTGTGCATGTCATATGTAATTTATTGTCAACAAATAAGTAATAGCCTATATTTTAAATCAGTGCTTGACATGAACGCTGGTAGTTGGCTTAACATTAAGAACAGGCGTTTAATCGACATAATATCGATAATTTTTAAATCATAGATGTTTCGAACACGAACTGTTCAATTCATGATTTTAGGTGCAATTTTCAGTAGTGATTTATTGCATCCAAGTTTTATACTTGTGACGTCACACAGTCTTTAAAACACTAATGTAATGATTTTAATCAAAGATAATTATGTTGTTTACATTTCAGAACTTTTTGAAATTGTTGAACCTTGGTCTAAACAAAGCTGCTATATTTAACATCTTTACATGTACGTGCTGTTATATAAAGTTTTGCACTGTGTTGTGCGTAACTGATTTTACGCATGTTTGTGTACTTCTATATACTACTGTTTTTGACTGCTTGAGAATGTGCCTTTTAGGGCCGAAACATGTCGGACTGTTGATACAGAGTGGCGCACAGCCGACTGACACTTTATGCACACGATAGTATTGAAATGTGTCAGTGGGCTGTGCGCCACTCTTTGTAATATAGACGAACACTGTTTGCCCTAGATACAGTGAATTGGTTGGTTTATTTGTGAAGATCTGATCATAAATACACTGTGGGATGCAACAGTATACAACATTCTTTATTATGGACATAGGCTTACTCATTTGTGACGAGTAAAAAAAGAAACCCCCCCATCAGTGGCCAAATTTATGTAGAAAATTTGTGGTAGTAAGTTTCTTCCTTAAGGGCTACTGAAGGTAGACTTACCTGGTGCTTTTAAATAACTATATTTCCTTTATCAATACAATTTATATTGTTTGCCTTCGTAACGCAGAGAAACAAACTAGCTACAGAATGTTTATTTAAACAGTAGCTATTAGCACATATGTTCACCTGCCTGCCCTGCGTGTACTCCATTAAATTAATCAACCAATAACAACTGTTCTACTCTTGAAGGCTGGCAGAGTCTAATAAACACAACAAACTTCACAACACGTGATGGCAAGCTGGAAATGGGAATGAATTTTGCGTAGAGGAAATGTGTAATAAGTATTAACCTTTCAAAGCCTAGCGGTTACTTTACGTACCGCCTGGTTTAACATTCAAAAATTCTACATAGTGCTCACATTTTGTACGTATCTCAGAACAAACAGCAACTTTTATTGTATGCATCATTAACTGATTGGTTTTTTTATAACCGAGGTGCAGAGTGTTTACTGCGAGGTACGAACTGAGTCCTTATATAAATCAGATTACGTTTCAGATTTAAAGGGTTAACGGAATTCGCGACTCTGACGTGGTGAATGAAAGTCGTGATGAGAGAATCGTTCCAATTTTAGTACGTAATTGTTGTTCATCCTGTTGACTAATTCTCTCTTTCTGCGGATTGCTTTTTTTTGGAAAGGTTTTAATATTTTTAGCTTTGGGGATTTGAGGTTCTTGCAGCTTTGCTGATGAAAATGCAAGTATTCTGGGATGTGCCGCCTATAGGCACCAAGACTTCAGAGGAGCTTCCTGCATCCATTTTATGACTTACACGGTGAAGCAAGGCTCCTGAGAAACGTGCTATCCGCATACCTGCCTACACGGCGTCACCCGTTGGAACTGGAGTCGTCAGTTCCGTCTCGGTTTTACAGCATATTTCCGTGACTTAAGCTTAAACACAGAAACATTACGTACGTTACAACTACACAAATCAGAGGTTTATTAATTAATAATTAGATTATTTAACAACGCTATTTCTGCTACTGAGATTGTGTGCCATAGGACGAGTTGAGAATTCAGGTGAGTAGGTAAGGATTTGGAAAGGTCTGTTCGTGGTTTGTATCAAGGTAAAAAGGAGTATTGCAAAATAAGGCACCCTAACAAACGCTCTGATACCAAGAACTTAATTATGCCTTCGATACATACATGACACATGTGTAGCGGGTCGTGGGCGTCAGACATCCACGTATTCGTCATTGACATTTAAGCATCTGTCCGACCGTGGCGGCAAGGCTTGCATAGCGGCGCAGAAGAAATCATTGTCAAATGTCTGTAGCCAGGAGGCGACGACTTGCTTCATGTCGGCGTCTGTAGCAATTAGGTTGTCAGTCACATGTTGCGTAAGGGGTATAATTGTTCCTAACGTGCTAAATATGTGTCAGTCAATGGTGTGTCGTTACAAAAGGTATGATTTATGACTTACGACCCTTGTTCCGGCAATAAACCTTCAGACTTCTGTAAGATCAAAATAAACGTTAGAATAAAATAAATTTGTAAGCTGTCTTATCTGTTCCAGTTATCTAAATAGGATTAAACTCTAACATTACCAGCTGAACGACTGTTAGCCTCTCCACTCTGATCCATGGAGTTAGTGTCAGTTTCACACGACTTTAAGCGTTTCCAGAAAGACTCCACGGAGTTTGTGTCAATTTTAAACGACTATTAGCTTTTCCAGAAAGACTCCACGGAGCTGGTGTCAGTTTTACACGGCTATTAGCTTTTCCAGAAAGACTCCACGGAGCTGGTGTCAGTTTTACACGGCTTTTAGCTTTTCCAGAAAGACTCCACGGAGCTGGTGTCAATTTTACACGGCTATTAGCTTTTCCAGAAAGACTCCACGGAGCTGGTGTCAGTTTTACACGGCTTTTAACTTTTCCAGAAAGAATCCACGGAGCTGGTGTCAATTTTACACGGCTATTAGCTTTTCCAGAAAGACTCCACGGAGCTGGTGTCAGTTTTACACGGCTTTTAGCTTTTCCAGAAAGAATCCACGGAGCTGGTGTCAATTTTACACGGCTATTAGCTTTTCCAGAAAGACTCCACGGAGCTGGTGTCAGTTTTACACGGCTTTTAACTTTTCCAGAAAGAATCCACGGAGCTGGTGTCAATTTTACACGGCTATTAGCTTTTCCAGAAAGACTCCACGGAGCTGATGTCAATTTTAAACGGCTATTAGCTTTTCCAGAAAGACTACACGAAGCTGGTGTCAGTTTTACACGACTATTAGCTTTTCCAGAAGGACTCCACGGAGCTGTTGTCAGTTTTACACGGATTTTAGCTTTTCCAGAAAGACTCCACGGAGCTGGTGTCAATTTTAAACGGCTATTAGCTTTTCCAGAAATACTCCACGGAGCTGGTGTCAGTTTTACACGACTATTAGCTTTTCCAGAAAGACTCCACGGAGCTGGTGTCAGTTTTACACGGCTTTTAGCTTTTCCAGAAAGAATCCACTGAGCTGGTGTCAGTTTTACACGGCTATTAGCTTTTCCAGAAGGACTCCACGGAGCTGGTGTCAATTTTACACGGCTTTTAGCCTTCCCACAAGGTCTGTACTCCGTGGAGTTAGTGTCAGTTAGCCAGGATAAAAGCTTCAGTGGAATATGGTGGTGGTATATGACCATACTCGTGGTTGATATTGTGGATGTTTTCCATTGGCTCAGGTTAAAGAAACGTTTTGGTGGCTGGAACTGCTTCCGCCTTCAGGGATTCTAACTAGGTCTTTCTAACGGGCCCACCAGATTAGGGTATTCCTCTTTTCTTTTTCCATCTGATAAAGGTGGCAGAGTCGGTATTCGGGATATAATTGTTCTTTTTAGCTTGAGATGATGGACAATGGACAGTGTTCAGAATTTCAGTCACGACTGTGAGCAAAATAAGTAGCTGATGGGTGCTATTTTGGGCGCTCGAATTTTGGATCGCAACAAAATCCACATGGTTAGAATGCCGCTGCTGATATAACATGCTGCTGTGCTTCCAAGAAGAGGAGGAAGAACTGAAGAAAATCGTGAGACACTTGGTGTAAAGTGTTGGTCGTAATTGTAGTGATAGACGAGGTGTCTTCTTGCCGACTGAGGAATTAGAATTTTGCTTTTCCTTATCCAAGTTGCATGTAAGTTATGAGTTTCTATGAATAGAAACACCTGTTTAATCAGCACTTGTTATTGACGTTGGTGCTTGTTTGTTGTTGGTGTTGATTATTTACGTGCAGATTGATTAATTATGCATGGTCTGAGTCAGCACGAACCATTTAGCCTCTGTTCGCTGCCTTTCAATAAAGCACTGGAAGTAAGATGGTATGGTTGTTTTGTAACACATCCTGTTGTCTGGCAATTCTGTCGACTTTCATGTGCGTGTATAGACCGAAATATTAGTTTTATGGAGTAAACTTTAATATACGACAGACGGTTCAATTGTGAAAGCCCTTCACTTCTAGTATCTGGCAATAATGCATGAAGAATAAGAGGAGGATGAGATGGGCGGGGCATGTAGCACGTATGGTGGAGAAGAGCTATACATGCAGAGTTTTAGTGAGGAAACCTGACGACAACAGGTCACTTTCATAACCTAGCCGTAGATTGGAGGATAATATTAAAATGGATATTAAAGAAACATGGTCGAATGACGTTGACTGGATTGATCTGGCTGAGGATAGGGACAAGTGGCGAGCTGTTGTGAACACGGTAATGAACCTTCGGATTCCATAAAACGTGGGAAATTTCTTGACTAGCTGAGGGTCTTGTAGCTTCTCAGGAAGGACTCCATGGAGTTAGGTAATAATGTCATAGACCATTTACGCCTAGTGACACAGTATTGTGCTTTGCTGTCCTCGATGGGCGATCTTATTGCCAGCCAAATTATGGGTGACATTGCACGCAGAGTCGGGCTTCAGTAAACCCACCTCTACATAATATTCTTGTTAGCGGACAAGTTTAGAGGCAGGTGCAGTCGCCTATATCAGCTAAATATAACTCTCTCATACACAAGGAATAGTGTATGTAAACAGCATATTGGCTGCCTCTTCTTTGCTCTCTTGGCACACGTGTACGCGTGGATGGACTGACTGGTAGGCCATATTGTAGCACACGTCAGTCTCAGTGGTCAGCAGTTTGTCACAGATGCTTCCGAGTTTAAAAGAAGCGAAGAATTTGTATAATACATTTACGAATATTATATATATATATATATATGTGTTATGCCGTACGAAGAGCAGGCTGAAATATTTACGTCTTTGATTGTGGTTAATCGTTAATGGGAGTCAATATGTTACAGGTAATTAACTAACTTAAAACTAATTATACACTCACGCATGCGTCCTTCAATGAAGTTTGTATATACTCGTAGATACGAGAGTTGTGCTGTTTAAGTATCAGATCTAGCTACTGAATACCTCTAAGTGAAGGTAGACGTACTCATTGATGGAGTTTAGAACAATGAAGTTCAGACCTCAGTAGTATTTGGAACTCATTGACAAAACAACTTACAGTTTTAGAATAGCGAACTACTTAAGCTGTAAGCCGGTCAACTCTTTAATGGAAGTCAGACCATTCAATGATCTAGTCACAACTCACTAATATCTGATCACAGCTCACTAATGTTCAGTCATAGCTTACCAATATCTAGTCACAGCTCACTAATTTATAGTCACAGTTCACAAATGTTTAGTCACAGCACACTAATGCGTAGTCACAGGTCACTAATGTCTGGTCACAGATGACTAATGGATAGTCACAGCTCACTAATATCTAGTCACAGCTCACTAATATCTAGTCACAGCTCACTAATGCTTAGTCACAGCTCACCAGTATCTAGTCACAACTCAAATGTTTAGTGACAGCTCACCTAGTGGTTAGTGACACCTCGCTAGTGTTTAGTCACAGTTCACTAGCGTTAAATCACAGCTAATGTCTGGTTACAGCTAACTAATGTCTAGTTACAGCTAACTAATGTCTAGTTAGAGCTAACTAATGTCTAGTTACAGCTCACTACTATCTAGTCACAGCTCACTCTGTATAATATTAGCAATTGACAGAGTTGTTACATGGACACCTTCTCTTTTTCTCTGTTATACAGGGCGTGCATTTTATTGTGTCCCTGAGCCCAGTGGCTGTCACGGAAGGTTATCGCATGAGAAGCCTCCATCCGCCGGGGATTTAGAGTCCGTGCTTCTTTTGCCGTTAAACTTACCTTATTTTATAGAAGATTTTCGAAGTGCTTCAAATTCCTGGCGATGTTGACCTCCTATGTGCTAAATCTTCGTACTCAGGGACACGTTAAGTGGACATTCTGTATGCCGTGCCTTTGATACGTTTTGCCACTGTTACATATACCCGAGTTACATGGACAGGGGCTGGAATTCTGTGATTGGACAGGCCATTGATACAACAGATGTTTGAATAGTGGCTAAAATGCTGTGATTGGACAGACCATTGATACAACAGATGTTTGAATAGTGGCTAAAATGCTGTGATTGGACAGACCATTGATTACAACAGATGTTTGAATAGTGGCTAAAATGCTGTGATTGGACAGACCATTGATACAACAGATGTTTGAATAGTGTCTAAAATGCTGTGATTGGACAGGCCATTGATACAACAGATGTATGAATAGTGGCTAAAATGCTGTGATTGGACAGGCCATTGACACAACAGATGTTTGAATAGTGGCTAAAATGCTGTGATTGGACAGACCATTGATACAACAGATGTTTGAATAGTGGCTAAAATGGTGGATTAGATATGCCATTGATACAACAGATGTTTGAATAGTTCTAAAATGCTGTGTTGGACAGGCGATTGATACAACAGATGTTTGAATAGTGGCTGAATCTGTGATTGGACAGGCGATTGATACAACAGATGTTTGAATAGTGGCTGAAATGCTGTGATGTTTGACAGGCGATTGATACAACAGATGTTTGAATAGTGGCTGAAATGTTGAGATTACACAGGCCATTGATACGCAGGATGTTGACAGTGGAAAATGCTGGATGACAGGCATGGTACGAGAGATGTTCGACAATGGTGAAAGGTGGATTGACGACATTGATCAACATTCATTTGTTTCTCGATATATTCCACACGGTCTTCAAGTCATATCTGAGAGGACTGTTACGCCGAAGCCAGACTGCGAGATCTGTGTGAGAGAGGAAGAGGAGGATAAGGAAGATGAGGTCCTTGTCATGGTCTGTTTGTAGTGGCAGGAGTTGTTTGTTCACCTGCTGCGTAATGCACTCAGCTGTATCGAAGTATTTTTTGTGTGTGTATGGTTGAACTTCCCACACAGTGCTAAGGGAAAGGGCTTTTGAAGGAGGGACGTTTATATGGAGAATGGAGCAATGATACGCTCTCTGTCTCCAGCAGAAACTGCGCAACATACGTGGTAACTCGAATGGTTGAGCCAGTATTGTCAAGTTTCTGGCACTCAGAGACGTACCGCGTCCATATTTCGACCACGAGGCCGCAGACCTGCTCAGTACTTTGTGTTCATTCACTCTACCCGGACAAATTCTGAAACACTCTTATAAAATCACTTTTCATTTTTCGTAATTCGTCCTTCATAATTATATAAGAACACCAACAAAAGGCACAATATTATGATATATAGTATACAATTAAAATGTTATAACCCCAACATGTTTTGACTTTGTTCGGGTCATCTTCAGGGAGTGCACATCAGTTATATGTATAAAACATACATTTTGTGTATTAAATTAGGCTAAAATTATTTACACAAAATCTATGTTTTGTACATACAATCTATGTGAATTCCTGAACGTGACCCGAAGGTCGAAACATGTTGGAGTTGTAATATTTTAATTGTAAATTATATATAATAATATTGTGCATTTTGTTGATGATGTCTTGTATAATTATCAATTAATGCACGGACACGAATAATATAAAATTTCTCTTTCATAATTACCTTTCTTTCTCTTATTCGAATCCTTGTAACACTTGCAGGTGTAAGCGTTGCTGAGTGTGTAGCCTAATTAGATGTATTGTGGGGAAAAAGGACCACAACAGTCATGGCCTATTTGAAGTTCTAGAGCCTGAATTTGATCTCGTAGCACGTTCGATGTCACGAAAACGTAAGAAAACTCAGGCGTCCACACCGCAACATGATATGAACACCTCTGTTCCACAGTGCAAGGTAAAAGAAGATAGGCAATGTACGTATAAACGTAACATTGAAGCGCGTTCGCGTAACCATTGTTATCGTGCAAAGGAGTAAATATGACATAGTCTGTGTGTTATCCAATATGCAGTGCGCATGCACCGTATTATATTGTCATCTGTGGCCTGTCAGGATGCACGTATTTGTCCACATTATCTCATAAACGGCACGATTTTCGGAAAAAAGTTATTGAACATAAAATGTGTGTATTGATTTTCTCTACAACTTTTGTCTGACACGTTTCTCACTCTAAGAAGAGTTTAGCGAGATATTATCATAAATGTGCGTAGGTCTTCATGCAAAGTACCCGTTATCCTTCTCAGATTTTAATGAAACTTGAATTTCCTCGACAGCTCTTCGAAAAATTCTAAAATGTCGAATTTCACGAAAATCGGTCCAGTGGGGGCCGAGCTATTCCATGCGGGCGGACAGACAGACAGACAGACATGAGGAAGGTAATAGCCGCTTTTC
Source organism: Reticulitermes speratus (assembly GCA_021186555.1). Taxonomy (NCBI): domain Eukaryota; kingdom Metazoa; phylum Arthropoda; class Insecta; order Blattodea; family Rhinotermitidae; genus Reticulitermes; species Reticulitermes speratus. Next base: position 16,302,285 of record JAJKFL010000003.1, on the reverse strand, counting down.
GCAATTTTGCGAACGCGCCTGAAAAGGAATTCGGGGTGGGGTTGGGGCCAAGCCTCATGGACCTTCAGAGTACAATGCAGACGCGTGACGTCACTTTATTAATTTTGATGTGGCATAATCTCTCAGGATTCGTTTTAAGGTGTAACGCTCATCCAATACAACTATATTATATGTACATACTATGTATATATGTATATACGCATATAATAAGGAACGGTGTATGATTTATGCTGTGCGTATGCTATGCCGTTCTGACGCTGTTTCCATTGACACGTATCTTCCACATTCTTGCTGTAGATGGCAGCTCGGTGGTCGAAATTGTACCGTCGGAAGAATGTAACTTTGGAATACATTTGCTCTTAGGAAGAGGGGGGGGGGGGGAGTGGCATGAAGATAGTGGAGGTACATAAAGGATAAAATAAAGGAGGGCGAAGATAAGAAATTATTTTCCGTTGCATTTCGACGGACATTTTCCACTGGCATTCTTTATTCTCCAGCGTTCGTATAAGAGTCGTTGAGTGGAAAGAAGCAGGCATTAGTTCTGAAGGAAACTGCATAGCTTCCGCGTGGAAATCGATTCTAATTACTTGCGTTCGAGTAATGGAATTTGTGTTGTGTCGTCTGTATTTGATTCTGTGAAGTCAGTCTGAGTCCATGCAAGATTTCTTACTCACGTCCAAGAGTACACGAGATTGTGGTGTCAGCAAAACAAGCCTATGAGTAATAGATATAATATGACAGTTGAATATACACAAAATGATAAACACAAGCAGCTAAAGTCATGATATGCACGGCCGAACACATGTCACACTGCGTCGAGGATTGTGACCGATTGAAATACATCAGATGTGTAATTGGTTGTAACCTACGTAGAGTCATGCGCCGGTTGTGTCACGTGACATACCGGGCGTAACGTTTCTTACACATCAGCAGTACAACAGCCTGTGCTGCATCTGCACAATACTCACGACAAATTGCTTCCTTCATCAGATGAAGCAATTAGATTACACGTGTCCCACCTACTGTCCGCGGACGAATGGTGTTGGAAGGCAACAAACCATAATCCAAACACATCATTCGAAATGCTAGGCTTTAATTATGTTTAAGAAAATCGTAACGTCTTATGCAGTCCATCCTACAGGCTACAGTGTTTTAATTAATCGCTTGTGGTTTTAAACATGGAAAGGTAACTCCATGACATGTCTATGCAGGCACAGAGGGGAGGTGGAGGTATATCTCCAATCAATTTGTAACCCGGCACTAGAAGTAGGTGGGTGGGCCTCAACGCCCATCTGGGAGGCACGAAAAATTTCGCCCCCACCGGTGTTTTTTTTTTATAAAAATCTCTTGACTATGCCGGGATTTTTTCCCCGTCCCGTTTTATTTTCCTTTGATTCATTTTTGTACCTTTAAATCCTTCCCTCCTTCTTCATGTCACTTATGTTCCATACTACTGCCCTTATACAACAAACAACACAAACATCCATACCCCCGGCGGGATTCGAACCCACAATCCCAGCAAGTGAACGGCCGCAGACCCACGCCTCAGGCCGCGCAGCCACTGAGATCGGCATATTCGATCCCCGGACCGTCCAGCCACAAGTGAGTGGCTATGTCGACTGCGCTATCCCAGCCGATTTTGTCGTTAAATACCCCGACAGAAATGCAGGCATGGATGGGAGGGAAATGGATCTCACAGGTAATAGGATCGGAGAATGTGGACGTCGTGTGGCTCAGGATACGGACCTTAAAGTAATAGGATCGGAGAGTGTGGACGTCGTGTGGCTCAGGATGTGGACCTTAAAGTAATAGGATCGGAGAATGTGGATGTCGTGTGGCTCAGGATATGGACCTTGAAGTAATAGGATCGGAGAGTGTGGACGTCGTGTGGCTCAGGATGTGGACCTTAAAATAATAGGATCGGAGGATATGGACGTCGTGTGGCTCAGGATATGGACCTTGAAGTAATAGGATCGGAGAGTGTGGACGTCGTGTGGCTCAGGATGTGGACCTTAAAGTAATAGGATCGGAGAATGTGGACGTCGTGTGGCTCAGGATATGGACCTTGAAGTAGTAGGATCGGAGAGTGTGGACGTCGTGTGGCTCAGGATGTGGAACGTAAAGTAATAGGATCGGAGAATGTGGACGTCGTGTGACTCAGGATATGGACCTTGAAGTAATAGGATCGGAGAATGTGGACATCGTGTGGCTCAGGATACGGACCCTAAAGTAATAGAATCGGAGTGTGTGGACGTCCTGTGACTCAGGATATGGACCTTAAAGTAATAGGATCGGAGAGTGTGGACGTCGTGTGGCTCAGGATACGTACCTTAAAGTAATAGGATCGGAGAGTGTGGACGTCGTGGGGCGCAGGATATGGACCTTAAAGTAATAGTATCGGAGAATTTGGACGTCGTGTGGCTCAGGATACGGACCTTAAAGCAATAGGATCGGAGAATTTGGACGTCGTGTGGCTCAGGATACGGACCTTAAAGTAATAGGATCGGAGAGTGTGGACGTCCTGTGGCTCAGGATATGGGCCTTAAAGTAATAGGATCGTAAAATGTGAACGTCGTGTGGCTCAGGATATGAACCTTAAAGTAATAGGATCGGGGAATGTGGACGTCGTGCGACTCAGGATAAGGACCTTAAAGTAATAGGATCGGAGAGTGTGGACGTCGTGTGGCTCAGGATATGGACCTTAAAGTAATAGGATCGGAGAATGTGGACGCCATGTGGCTCAGGATATGGAACTTAAAGTAATAGGATCGGAGAATGTGGACGTCATGTGGCTCAGAATACGGACCGATGACTCGTATTAACACGGTAATGAACCTTCAGTTGCATAAAGTAATGAGAATTGCTTGGTTAGCTGAGCAACTGTTAGTTTCCGAAAAGGGCTCGTTCCGTTAGACTTAAATAGCCAGGGACACACTCACATACATATATATTTTATATACGCTTGTTATATATTTTATATACGCTCGTTAGAGAAACGTGGAATCTTATCCCTTTTCATGGTCAGTGGTTAATGTGTGTACCACCAAATTTATACAAAATTCAGGTTAATATTAGTCTAAAGGGTTAATTTCCCTGTGGCATTTTCATGCATTTAAATTCGATTTGACGGTACTTGCTGTTACCGAGTGTCCATGCAGTAAATAGAAACAAAAATAAAATATGAACACAACTGTATGAAGATTATTGTCTTCTGGAATGTGACTCCGTGTAGTTTGATAGCAAGTTTCTGGCGATTTTGATGACCATGCTCCCTCCGTGTTGACAGCAGAAGAGTACATGACATCACATCCCAGAAGGAATAAATTCTCATATTTAATCGATGTTGGAACCCCAAGTCTCTGGTGAAAGGGCACTCCGTTAGTCTAAATTTTTTGTGGTGCATTTTCTTTACGCCAGTTGTAATGCCCCCCCCCCCCCCCTATATTTTGATTGTCATAACAGGGAGAATCACGTGGCGTGAATTTGGGATAAAGGTTTTGAGAGGCGCATGCTGCGTCTTGCTCAGGGTCCAAGGTGCGTGAGCGTCGAGGTTCAAACAGTAACACTTACAGTTTGCTGACGTAAGACGAGCAACGTTCGTATCAGCGACTCTTTCAGCAGCTGACTGTTTCAACTGTCTGCTTAAAACAAGAGCAGACGTGAAGAGTGTTTTGGGATGTGACGCCTTATGTACGTACCGACGTTTCGAAGGAACCTGCTGCGTCAATCTTTAGGGTTTCATGCTCACCGCCATGTTACATTTTACGTAAATATTAAGCGACCAAGTAACAGAACACTTCACGAACTAGCAAGAACGATAGAGCAGATGTCAAGAAAACCACAAAACTCCAGTTTCTTTTTAATTAAACCTAATTTTAACCAGAACTTAAAGACAATTGCAATAAATGTATGACGCACCAGCCATAATGCAGTTACTTAAATTTTGCTTCCAGGAGACCAGTAACTTGCGTAGGGCAGCCTGATGATCGCATGACTTTGACACATGTTATGTTGGTAAACACTGTCAAATCAAATCAAATTAAATCAGATTTATTTGTCGAGTTTCAAGTACGTTTCTTTGGATGTGACTCCCACCACCATGTCCTTACCAGTAGACGCCCACTATATTTACTTCCATATGTCTACAAATTATCTTATACTATGTATCTGTGTATAAGTTTGTGTATTAACAAACACAAAAAGGTGTTGTGAAACAGAATTGTGTTATCTAACAGTGACTAATACAACATTATCTTGAGTCGTGAGAAGTGACGGTGTATCGGGACATCGACACTAGGCGTACACATGACAATGGATTGCTGCATGTAGATGTGTGTATAATACAGGGCATACACAAAAGAATGGTGCGGTTTTAAAAGTGAGTAAAAAATTTATTTCTTACCTTACACGGGCACAACATACACCGTCCGCGGCGGCAACTGTCCAAGTTTCTCATTTGGTAATTACAATCCTTCAATGTGTGCACCCTGGGTCACACGACACACATCCACACGGTAATCAAACTCATCCCAGACCCGGTGTAGCATGTCAGCTGTAATGGCCTGCAGTGCATGCGTTATCCGATCACGAATTTTGGATGGACGTGGGCAATGGTGGTACATAAACGTTGTCTTTAACGAACCCCCAAAGAAAGAAATCGCACGGTGTAAGATCTGGCGAACGGGGTGGCCAAGGGAGAAGGTTCTTGTCTCCATTTGCAGCAGCACGTCCGATCCAGCGCTGTGGAGTTTGATTACCGTGTGGATGTGTGTCGTGTGACCCAGGGTGCACACATTGAAGGATTGTAATTACCAAAAGAGAAACTTGGACAGTTGCCGCCGCTGACGGTGTATGTTGTGCCCGTGTAATGTGAGACATAAATTTTTTATTCACTTTTGAAATCGCACCATTCTTTTGTGTATGCCTTGTACTGTCATAATGTTGCTGCCACTAATACGGTTCCTGCACTTAGTGGAACGGATCGTTATATTTCTAGGTATGATGATGACTAAAAACTTCAAGCGTCGCCTGCTCTTACTTGTTTCTTTGTTCTCCAGTGGACATTCCATTGTGTTTGTAACTAAACAGGGAGAGGTTCTCTCTCTCTCCTTCCACAGACTGTATATTCTTGTAGCCCATAAATAAATACTCTGAATTTCTTGGAAGCGGTGAGCAAACATTCCCATTGTGTAAAAAACACATAGGTTTAACGACATCACGGCGTGCCGAACGCTACTTCTGCTTAACATTCAGGAGGTACTTGGTTCGAATCTCCGGTCTAGTTTCCACGTGTTCGAAAATAGACGAGGCTGCTGTCCTGCTGCATAACGCACTGGACGCTGCATATAAACCTAGTTGATTCAGTGGCGTTAAATAATCTGGTACACATGGAAAAACTACTTTTATTTCAACAACAATAAAAAATTGTTGATTTCCGTCGGTAGTTTCTTGGGACTGTCCTGTGTTCAACTCCGGGTTGTCACGGTGTTAACCCCCTTCCATTACAGACATACGATATTTAGAAATCTGTAACTTTATCAGACCAGTTATACTTAACTTTGTCCTACCAGATTGGGTTGTGTGTGTATGTCTAATTGTGTGTGATATAGAAACCTCAAAACGAGGCAGCTTGGGCCCGATTTGGGCTGTAGCGCCACCGGAAAAATAAGTCTAACTTATATTTCTTGAAAGATTTACTTACATCACTTTGCCTTTCAACGGCTTCTCGTATATCAGCCTAATACAACAGTATCCATGTATATATATATATATATATATATGTCGCTACGTGTCACGATACGGCCGTACCTGTCGAGCATACGAAATCTTAGTTGTATTGCAGTAGTTTAAGACATTCGATGATCTACTCTATTCTGTAGAACTTAGAAACATCTGCTGATAATATTCACAGTTCTGTTGGACCCAGAAAGACACGGGTGTCACAAGACGATGTCGTATAAGGCGCGGAAAACACTTCGCTTACTCCACTGGGTTGTTCTGGATTGAATATGTTAAGAGCAGAGTCTTTAATAGTGTTTAAATCAGTGGTTCCCAAAGTGGGCGGTACCGCCCCCTGGGGGGCGGTGGGATTACCGAGGTGGGCGCTAATAGGTACGAGAGGTGGCAGGGAGCGCTGTTATTATCACAGGGGGGTGCTAGTAGAGAAGTAGTGCATTTATTTCTATAATAAAATTCAAATAATTTTTGTGTTAAAAATAAAAAATGAACTAAATTTCTTAGTATTTTAATTTATGAATCTTATTCAAGTACATATCATTTTTTTAATAAACTATTGCTAGATGAATTATTGTTAATCATAAAAATATAATACATTTTAATTCATTAATTAACATATAAAACATTAAGTATAACTCTTATAATTTTATTTAAACGATTTTTTAAATATAAAGTAAAAGTGGAAACAAAAGCGCATTTATGGGTTTTAAAAAAGGTAGGGGGCGCTGTGGTGTGTGTATGTGGAACCACGGGGGCGGTGGACCGAAAAAGTTTAGGAGCCACTGGTTTAAATGGCTGAAGCCGCATTTCCATTTATTTCTTATTCTGTAATACTGAATGAACACGTGATAAATTTTATGTATCTTTGTAAATTACTGCGGATGATGCTCCAAATGTTGCTTATTTCTTTCTCCCCTGTCTACCCCACTTCAGCGCTTTTAGATTTAGAACTACAGGAACAGCGAACTGGCATGGAGTATGTTAGTTTTTAGACGATTTCGCAAAATTGCCAAAAAGCGACTATTAGCTTCGTCATGTCTGTCTGTCCGCATCCAACAACTCGACTCCAGTGGACGGATTTTCATGAAATTTGATATTTGAGAATTTTTCGAAAATGTGTTGAGAAAATTGAAGTTTTAGTAAAATTTGACAAGAATAGCGGGTACTTTACATGAATACCTATGTACATTTACGATATCGCGCTGAATTATTCTAATAGAAATGTTTCTGACAAAAGTTGTAGAGAAAATCAAAACATTTTATGTTCAAGAACATTTTCCCGAAAATCGTGCCGTTTATGGGATAATGTGGACAAATATTGTAGAGCGAGACAGGCCATAGATTATATAATACGGTGCATGCCCTTTGCATGGTGGATAACAGAGGCTACAGTCACACACTCATAATATTTAACACTTTTTGCTTTTGCACGGCAACAGTGGTTAACACGAATTCGCCTTAATGTTACGTCTATACGTACATTGACTGTCTTGTTCAGGCATGTTATGGTTTCTGTTTTTTTCTCTTGTATTATGGGATTGGTAAAGAGGTTTTTTTTAAATGCAAGTTTCCTGGTAAGGGATTTAGGAGAAGTGATGTTGAAGCAAAATCACATTGAATTCAGATGTTCGTAACGTTATTACACTGGCACTAACGTAGTTTCTTTGCAAATAAATCGACATTCGTGAGTGAGAAATGTGTTGTACATCCCAATGTTTGTCTTTAAGTTCGCCCTAGGGTTTCTACACTGCCCTAGTGCCCTTAAAGTTTTGTTACGTTATTTTTGTGCTGGCAAGACACACCTCTTGCTGAAAATGCTGTATGTAACATATCACATACCGTGTTTAAGTCTTTGCCTGTAATTCGGCTGATTCGGTGCGATACTACATTTGCCCGTCTTGCTACAGCTGAGACATGTCTTTACTTACGGCGAGTCAAAGGCCAAGCGCTGTGCTTTGTCTTGTCCTTTAATATCAAAAACCGCACTGAATCACGTTATTTGTTGTTACCAAACATACAACGCTTTTTTTGGCTTTATAAACCTTTGAAGTGTAGTAACTTTTGCTAATCCGTCCAACTCTTCGTAAGCACTTTGGAAGTTACACGTCCCACCTGCTTTGATATTAAAAATCTGTGAATTTTGCCCGCAGAGTGTATTTATTTCTTTCGTGTGATTAGTAGAATAACCATCGGTTATTTACCTACACAGTATTAACCGATTGGTCTTCAAATAGAGACGGAGTGTGCTGCTTGTGAGCTAGGGAATGAATTTAAATGTAGCTGCTTCTGTTTAGCCGAAATTCATATTTCAAAATGTTAACGCACAGTGATTGATATATGTGTAGCATTGAAAGCCTTGCTCTTTGCCGCATAGTATGTTTATTGATTTGGTGTGATTATAAATGTAAACAGTGATTCGTGTTTATAAGAGGACGCAGGATGTTTTCTGTGAAGAAGTAGGTGAATGTTAGAATACTACTTACCACGTATGTGAATTCTAGGCATCAGAGGGTTTTGAATGTCATTTAATTACCGAAATTGACGAATCAGAACTTAGGACTATCCGACACATATCACCGAGATTTCTTTACCATCGTTTTTCTCGGAGGGTCGTGGGTTCGATTCCCGATGGCATCATTGTGATTTTTCATTGACTTAGTCCTTTCGGCCGCATTATGGCCCTGGAGTCGACTCAGCCTCTAACAAAAATGAGTACCAGTTAAATATATATATATAAACAAGCCATGTATAACTTTTAATCTAATTTTAGCTCTAATAGACATGATATCCATTAACATTTTAATCATGTAATATTTTAAGTATTTATTATGCACAGCTGAGGTTGATTTTTTCACAAAATAAGATTTCCTTTGTGTTTAAAAGAACTGTCCTTGAAGATTGCTGAGGACAGCCGAAAGATGTGGGAGATTGTACTATGTACTGATATAGGCCTAAGTGTATGAGTGCTACCTTATGTGCAGTTGGTTGGTAATACATACAAGTCAACAAAATAAGTAATTTTTTGTGTCGTAGTTTCTTGAGCTTATGTCTTGAAAATCAAAACTTCCTGCAGAATTCATGGAGGTTTATAGTAGGAATCATCACTCCTGTGGTTTAAAATGCGATGTAGCCAGAAAACCTTTCTTTCTTTTTTTTTTTTTTTGTCAGCCTCAATTTTAAGTCACCAAGTGACACGTCACAGCTGTTAGCACTTACACAGTATGTAGAGGGAGGGGTCCCGAGCTCGAATCTTGAATTGATAGCAGACTATCGGAACTGAGAGGTTAGTGGTTTTCCTCAGGCACCGCCCAAAAAATACGTGTTTGTACCTTAACATAGGCTCTCACTGCTTATTTTCAAACCCTTTACAATTTAGAGTTCATAATTACGGCGGCGTTTTTTTCTGTGACACGCAGTTTGTGAAGTGTCATTAATGACACGAATAATCCGTAGGTTACTGTTTCTCCTCGGGTCTTGTCTCGCGAGATGTTGCTAACTCCTGTTCCGACATTTGCTTTCTCTTCCACTTATTTGTTAAGTTGTTTCCAGTGTTTTCCTTTTCAGATATCAACATCGCTAACGAACCCCCCGGTCTGTGTTTTTACCTTATTGTGAAAGACCAAGTTTCATTCGCATACACAAAATAACGGACAGAATTATATTTCTGTATAACATAGCAGATAGGAGGTCAAAAGATTCCGGTTTTTACGACCATTCACCGACATTGATGTGCCCTTAACCTCTTCGTCTATCAGTTCTGCTTTGGTTTACAAATACTCATATTTGAACTCCGCGCGACTTTTTCAGAAATATGTATCAGTTGTCTTCATATTTTATGTTCCTCATTCCTGTGACAAGACATGAGCGGTATATGGGCCTATAGGTGTGTATGTAAAAGGTAAAGGTCACCCCATGACATGCCTATGCATGCACGTAGGGGAGGCGGAGGTATAGCTCCAGAGTCATTCGCAGTCTTGGCGCTAGAAACCTCCTTCTAGTGGTCAGCACTATTCCCCGGTCGCTTTACCCCCGTGGAATGACCCGGTACCCCCATTCTACGGGCCCATACGTGTGCATATATATATATATATATGTACGTATGTATGTATATATATATATATCCATATTCAGGTATATTTGTTGCGGGTTGTGATTTTTCTGAATAATCATTGTAATCCTGACATTAAATTGGTTGCGAGTGCCGTTTATCACCCCAGCCTAGTTGTCTTTTATGAACTGTAGGGCCTGATGAATTCACCAAATATTATTCGGGTGATCAAATCGAGAAGAATGAGGTGGGCGGGGCATGTAGCACGTATGGGTGAGGGGAGAGGTGCATACAGGGTTTTGGTGGGGAGACCTGAGGGAAGGAGACCACTTGGAAGACCCAGGCGTAGATGGGAGGATAATATTAAAATGGATCTTCAAGAAGTGGGATGGGTTAGCGTGGACTGGATTGATATGGCTCAGGATAGGGACAGGTGGCGGGCTCTTGTGAATGCGGTAATGAACCTTCGGGTTCCATAAAACGCGGGGAATTTCTTGACTAGCTGACGACCTGTTAGCTTCTCAAGAAGGACTCTGCTCCATGGAGTTAGTTAGTTAGGGCCTGATGAATATTCTATAAATTCTTGTTTGAAAATGTGGCCGCGTCTTGTGCTTAAGACGTGTCGATAAACAGAGTACTTGTTGTCGTAATTAAGTGTGTGTTTAAGAAAATATTTGGACACCATATTGTCCTCTTCGGTCCTAGATTTCTGTTGTCTTTGTTTTGTTAACCTGCTTATAATTTCCTTTAATGGAATCTCTGGAAGAGAAAGTTTCTTTAGATCATCTTTCACGGAGGCCGCATTTGGTGGGAGGGGGGGGGGGATTCGAAAGAAGTGGGTGTGTCTGATTAACATAACCAAGTACACAAGAAGCCAGGACTGTTCACACAGTGTGATTTCTTCACATCTTTGAGGGCGGGGCTTCTTCTTACATACAAACAACAATGCTGACGAAGGTTTTACATTACTTTTGTTACCTTTTTCTTTCGGAAACTTTCATTTTACACCCGTCTTGTACTTCTGCATCTCATAACCCTGCGATTTCTCAACGTAACACCATATTTTACTAGTGTTATGTATATTAACCTTTCTCGTAACTCGATTGTACCACGACGTTGCCTAAGCTGAGTCTGTCTTGGTCCTTAGATCGAATAACGGCCACAGGGATTCTTAATGTGGTAGGCTCAGTAGATCTAGTCTCTCTAAAACTGCCCTCCAAAATATCGATACATTTCTACCAGATTCTACGACGTCAAATCTTAATAATCAGTGCCGTTTTGACCTAAAATCACACGTGTATTGACGTCGTTTTCACGTCGGTACACAGACGGCAAACAAGACGCTTATGTGACAGACTTGGACAGCCTTCAGCGAGAGATATCGACAAACTTAGTTTTGCTGTGGCACTACAGTAATGTGACATGTACTAGAACTAAATGTCGATGGTTCTGGCTTAGTGGTTTCCGTACGATTTGTAGTTTAGTGTTCTCTGCCTTCTTGTGCCTAAAATCCGGATAAGTTTTTAGATTTCCTCTCCTTTTCGCCCGCAGTTTTTTAAGACTACAATGGATTTCATATTTTGAAGCAGCCAGGCAGGTTTTTAATTTCTAATTTAGACACGTTTCACGACACATTTTTCAAAATCTATTTCCAGGTGTCCTGACGAAACGATACTTAAGTCACGACCGTCTTATGAGGGCCTAATTGTATACACATATTAGTCCATTTTGGTACTGTACTGTATCCAGCGGTCCGGATAGCGTAGTCGGTACAGCGACAACACTACGGGCTGGACGGTCCGGGGATCAAGCCGATCCCAGTGGCCGTGCGGTCTAAGGCGTGGGTCTTCGGCCGCTCGCTTGCTAGGATCGTGGGTTCGAATCCCACCGGGGCATGGATGTTTGTGTTGTGTAAGAACAGTAGTACAGATCATAAGGACAAAAAGGATTAAACAGTACAAAATGGATCAAAGGGGAAAACCCCGGAATTAGTAAAAAAAAAAAAAAAAAAAAAAAAAAAAAAAAAAAAAAAAAAAAAAAAAATGCCCGGTGGGGGCGAGATTTTCCTGACCCAGCCAGACCGGCCCCGAGGCACACACAGCGCCCTGTACCGGATCTGTTTTCCTGGGGGTAAAGCGGCCGGGGCGTGGCATTGACCACCTACCTCCATCTAGCCCCGAGGTTAAAGAAAGAGTAGAGCTATACTTCCTCTTTTCTGTGCCTGCTTGGTATGTTACGGGACAGCCTATACCTTTTGTATTTTACTGTTTCGCTTCCATTGAATGAAAGAAACCTCGAATTTTAATTACTAATTACCTCTGTGTGTTTATAATGTGATATTTTGTTCCAAACCGGTAGAGAGGCAACACAACATTTAGATTGTTAAAGACTTTAAAAGTGTGGGCTAGAAGGAGAACAAATAAGGGCATATTAATAATATTATTTATACAGCACATTCGGTTGTTTGCAAATAAAATGCGGCGACTGTCAAGAATGTGTTACAGGAACGGGAACACGTGCTATTATTGAATGTTACAGGGTTTTGGTATGGAAATATGAAGGAAAGAGACAGCTTTGCAGACCTAGGCGTAGATGGAAAGATTATATTAAAATGGATGTTAAAGAAATAAGGTTGTGGACTGGATTTATCTGGCTCAGTACAGGAACAGGGAACATACTGTTGTATATATGGTAATGAACCTTGGGGTTCCGCAATATGCAAGGAATTTCTTGGTTAACTGAAGAGCTATTATTTTTTTTAAAAAAGAACAGTGTTAGACCCTATATGTTGTTAGTTGTTATTGCACCTGCGTATATTGTGTGACTTCACGGTGTCCAATGGCATGCTGTCGTTCGTAGGTCTGTTGACGCAGGACATGTGAAAGTCTGGAACGAAGTGTATAATATAGGCCATGGTGCCTGAATTACGTAGGAATAAAATTTTAATTTTTAGTACCACTCGAAAATATTTTTATTCCTTAACCAGGATCATATACGTTGCATGTAGGTAGTCAGAATCTAAACGAATACGTACTAACAAAATTACGGAGTGTCCCGTGTAGCTGGAAATAGTTCTTGTACCTGGGAATGTTACTGGATTCTGCTTGTTACATTTTTTTGCATAGTATTTTTGTATTATTACCGCATTCAAGATTATTATTAATTACGGACAATTAAGAAATCTAGGAATTACAAAAATGCCATGAAGAGTGTCACTGTAAGACATACGGAACGCAGCTTTGCAAATTTAGAATTTTACGTCTGGTTTCTCTAGACCTGTTTTTCTTATAATTGTGGACGATTTTTTTTAGTAATAGACTAAGTTGTCTTCGTGATTTGGAAGTCTGTTTGGGTCTTCCACGTCCATGCTGAAGGAAAGGTCACGGCCTATAGCTCGATGTCATCCAAATGCCAAACCTCACTACGTGTAGACAGCCCAAAGTTCACTGTGGCAGTAAAAAGTAGGCACATTTACAAGGCACGTATAAAAGTATCACAAACGATATATAGACCTCCCCTCCACAGTTGCACATGGATATCTGTGCCTTAGTTTCCCTCTCCAAACTGTCTGCCGTGGAATACCTGAATAACGATTTTTTAAAACATTCGCCATCGATTTTGGTTTGCAAATCGAGTGGCAGCCGTAATTAAAACCGCTAGATTTATACCTCTATCCTGTAGATACAGTGTCTTCTGAAAGCCGTAGCGCTGTTGCAGTCAGTACGAAAAGTTTCAAACCTGCACTCGAATATAACGTTACCGTCTGTTCACCTTCTCAGACAGCAGTTTATGGTTAGTCGCTTGCAGTCCTTAATATACCGGTTTTTAATCAGCCCGCTAAGTCGCAGCTCATCTGCAGACTGACCTCGTAATCTTTTGCATCTAGAACGATCTATTCTGCAAGTATTGGTCGAGTCCAAAATTTGAGGTCGTTACGTTAGGGCCCTTTTCAATAGCCACAAGAACAAACTGGGTTATAGAACCAGCAAAAAAAATTTTTCCCCCCATGGCGCAACAGCCCCTAGTGGGCCAGGGCCTCCTCTTTGTCGAGGCTTCACGATCACACTCAGAAATACCACACTAAGGTAGGACCCCTCCGGACGAGTGATCAGCCCGACGCAGAGACCTCTGCCTGACAACACAAAACTTTTACAAGCAACAGACATCCATGCACCAGTCAGCACAGGACAGGCGCAGCGCCATCTCCCGAAACGTCACTGTAGACCTACAGGCCTATCAAATTTCTGTACAGACCTAACTGTCCATCATGATATTTGTAAGAAACGATTTCGAAGTTTTCACAGAGGTGAAGGTTTATTTTGTGGTAATTCTTCTTCTTCTTAGTCTGACCTCTTCTACCAATTCATTGTAAGTGTAGAGGGTTATTGTTACACTTGATCACACTCAGACACACCACAGTCGGTAGGACTCCTCTGGACGAGGGATGTGCCTGGCTACCTGACAACACACAACACTCACAACAGACAGCCATCCACGCCACCGGTGGGATTCGAACCCGTAATCCCAGCAAGCGAGCGGCCGGAGACCCACATCATAGACCACAACCACCAAAGAACTGAATTAAATCTAAGCGTTGTAGAGTACAGTCGTGTTGTGTTGAAGAATATCAACACTGACTACGAAGTTCAAATCATTCTGCAGGTGATTCATTCAGTCTGTCCGTCTTGGCATTGAGTCTCCCCCACCCCTTACCGGGGGCTCATGACCAGGCCTTGTTAAGCAGTGGGTCTGACCGTTGCAGTCAGTGGCAGTGGGCGCCCTGCCTGACGAAAGGACCGGACTCTCTTGTGTCCAGGGTCTTGGTCTTTGTCAAGTGTATGAACATTTTGAGGGTGCTGAGGAAATTATACATTATTTGCAGCGCCACAGTTTATATGCAAGTCTTTTCTAAGTCCTAAACAGATGGCTTCCTAAACAGATTGTGCCGTGGTTCGTTGAGCTTGTCGCTTAAAAACTGAAATTAACCTGAAAAGTTTTTAAAGATTCATTTCGTACCGCGCAGTAAACACACGCCGTTTCTTTTAGAGAAACCAATCATTTAATGCTATATATGAGATCAGTCGCTTTCTTAGATCCGTCCAAAACACGGAAATTCACTCTGTGAGCAGAGTATTCGATATTGTAATGTTGAACCTGGTGGTTTATGAAGTATCTACCGCGTTTTAAAGGTTTTACGTACCTAAACACACATTTTCCTTGAAATCATCATAATCCTATAAATAAGGTTTCATGATTGTAGTTCATTGTGAGTGATTAGCTGGGAATTTGAATCTCAGTATTATTAACTAGTTCCTGGTAGAAGGGTGGACCAAAGGGCGTAGCGCTGGAATTGCACGCAATTCCGCAATCAACATGCTGGGCCCCATTCAGGAAATGGAATGGATCGAAGAACATTGGAAGAAGCATACTACTGCTTCAGTCCACTGACGAGTATTGGCGTCTTCAGATTATTATCGGTTTAATCCAAGTTTCGAATAAGATGGCTGTTAAGTCAGTTGATCCCAGAGTTCGTGACTCAAGTCAGGGATGTGAATAATCACCAGAAGACATCGAATGCTGGAAGTGCCTGAAATATGGAGCCTAAGGAACATTTAACCCTGCTGGACGCCATTGTATACAGGGTGTTTCTGAAATACGCTGCAATATTTTAATTACCTGTTGTATGGACCTAAACAAAGAAGAAACTTAATACAAACTTGTGTCCTGGAGCGCTTTGTTTTCTCGCTATGGCCACTTTAAACATCAGAATATGAGAAGGGCAGCATCATGTTTAACAATACAAGGTGGACACTTCGAGCACCAGTTGTGAAAGGTTTCCATGTGTACTGTATGAATTTCAAAGTGGAAGTCACAATCCATCATCTTAGGACCACTGGTACTGGTGCGTGAAATGTGAATTTTTTTCATGTGTATTGTCTGAGGTGGTCATAATGAAGAAACCAAGCGTCTTAGGACGTGGTCATGTTTGTATGAAGTTTTGTCTTTGTTTTGGTCCGTAGGCCACGTATCTAAAATATGGCCGCATTTTTTCAGAAACATTCTGTATAGATACGCACTATAGAAAGTCTGGAACCCATGGCCTAATTTGTGCTCTAAACGAGTGTGGAGTTACCTTCAGTGTAGAGTGGGCGTGTCGAGGTAAACAAAGTACACGTAGTCAGTTTCACGAGTGACGAAGCTGACCTGATCTTCCACCATATGACTAGAGTCTGTGATGTAACAACTGTAGATGTACATCATCGGCTGTGATGTAACAACTGTAGATGTACATCATCAGCTGCGATGTAACAACTGTAGATGGACATCATCAGCTGCGATGTAACAACTGTAGATGGACATCATCGGCTGTGATGTAACAACTGTAGATGTACATCATCAGCTGCGATGTAACAACTGTAGATGGACATAATCGGCTGTGATGTAACAACTGTAGATGTACATCATCAGCTGCGATGTAACAACTGTAGATGGACATCATCAGCTGCGATGTAACAACTGTAGATGGACATCATCGGCTGTGATGTAACAACTGTAGATGTACATCATCAGCTGCGATGTAACAACTGTAGATGGACATCATCAGCTGCGATGTAACAACTGTAGATGGACATCATCGGCTGTGATGTAACAACTGTAGATGTACATCATCAGCTGCGATGTAACAACTGTAGATGTACATCTTCAGCTGCGATGTAACAACTGTAGATGTACATCATCAGCTGCGATGTAACAACTGTAGATGGACATCATCGGCTGTGATGTAACAACTGTAGATGTACATCTTCAGCTGCGATGTAACAACTGTAGATGTACATCATCAGCTGCGATGTAACAACTGTAGATGTACATCATCAGCTGCGATGTAACAAATCTAGATGTACATCATCGGCTGTGATGTAACAACTGTAGATGTACATCTTCAGCTGCGATGTAACAACTGTAGATGTACATCATCAGCTGCGATGTAACAACTGTAGATGTACATCTTCAGCTGCGATGTAACAACTGTAGATGTACATCATCAGCTGCGATGTAACAACTGTAGATGGACATCATCGGCTGTGATGTAACAACTGTAGATGTACATCTTCAGCTGCGATGTAACAACTGTAGATGTACATCATCAGCTGCGATGTAACAACTGTAGATGTACAACATCAGCTGCGATGTAACAACTGTAGATGTACATCTTCAGATGCGATGTAACAACTGTAGATGTACATCATCAGCTGCGATGTAACAACTGTAGATGGACATCATCGGCTGTGATGTAACAACTGTAGATGTACATCTTCAGCTGCGATGTAACAACTGTAGATGCACATTATCAGCTGCGATGTAACAAATGTAGATGTACATCTTCAGCTGCGATGTAACAACTGTAGATGTACATCATCAGCTGCGATGTAACAACTGTAGATGTACATCATCAGCTGCGATGTAACAAATGTAGATGTACATCATCGGCTGTGATGTAACAACTGTAGATGTACATCTTCAGCTGCGATGTAACAACTGTAGATGTACATCATCAGCTGCGATGTAACAACTGTAGATGTACATCATCAGCTGCGATGTAACAACTGTAGATGTACATCATCAGCTGCGATGTAACAAATCTAGATGTACATCATCGGCTGTGATGTAACAACTGTAGATGTACATCTTCAGCTGCGATGTAACAACTGTAGATGTACATCATCAGCTGCGATGTAACAACTGTAGATGTACATCATCAGCTGCGATGTAACAAATGTAGATGTACATCATCGGCTGTGATGTAACAACTGTAGATGTACATCTTCAGCTGCGATGTAACAACTGTAGATGTACATCATCAGCTGCGATGTAACAACTGTAGATGTACATCTTCAGCTGCGATGTAACAACTGTAGATGTACATCATCAGCTGCGATGTAACAACTGTAGATGGACATCATCGGCTGTGATGTAACAACTGTAGATGTACATCTTCAGCTGCGATGTAACAACTGTAGATGTACATCATCAGCTGCGATGTAACAACTGTAGATGTACAACATCAGCTGCGATGTAACAACTGTAGATGTACATCTTCAGCTGCGATGTAACAACTGTAGATGTACATCATCAGCTGCGATGTTAACAACTGTAGATGTACATCATCAGCTGCGATGTAACAACTGTAGATGTACATCATCAGCTGCGATGTAACAACTGTAGATGTACATCATCAGCTGCGATGTAACAACTGTAGATGTACATCATCAGCTGCGATGTAACAACTGTAGATGTACATCATCGGCTGCGATGTAACAACTGTAGATGTACAACATCAGCTGCGATGTAACAACTGTAGATGTACATCATCAGCTGCGATGTAACAGCTGTAGATGTACATCATCAGCTGCGATGTAACAACTGTAGATGTACATCATCAGCTGCGATGTAACAGCTGTAGATGTACATCATCGGCTGCGATATAACAACTGTAGATGTACAACATCAGCTGCGATGTAACAACTGTAGATGTACATCATCGGCTGTGATGTAACAACTGTAGATGTACAAATCAGGATGAAGGATGTGCAGTAAAAAGGTAGGCCTGATATCGTGGATTATTGTTACTTAAATACTGTTGAGTTACTTTTGGTCAGCAACATTATACTTCGTTTGATATTCCACGTAGCGGCCGCTTGGCTGATCAAGATGTTACCCCTTATACAATGTCTGTAGGAGGCCCAGTGTATCATTTCATAACAACATTTGTCTGTATGGTGAGCGTTTTTGACCCCGTCTCACTAACGTTTTTGAGGACCACCCATTGTCGGCTGTCTGCGACTACCTTATTCACCGTATTTACTGCAGCTCTCCATGTGTGGAGGTCGTCTCCTCTGTCAGCATCCTGAGGATGCAACGTGCCACGTGCTTGTACCTTCAGTGAACGTAATACCTTTTATGAACTGAAAAACTGTGGCATAGCAACGCACATGAAAATATGCAACATAAGTTAAGAGGGGTTGGTAATCAAAACGTTGATGGGTCCGAAGTCGATGTGTAACTGCGTGCTGACTAATGGAATAAGACATGTTTAAACTTAAATTTAACTGCCCGACGTTTCGGAATACAGCGTGGAGTTGCTGTACTGTCGCTATTGGGGTCACAGTATTAGGTAGTGGTATTTGTTTTCACGCAAAATGTAGTTTTTTTTGCGGCTCAGGTTCTTTAGGTAGAGACTCGTTTGCGAAACCCTAGACCAGTGATATTCAATCTGGGGTACGCGTACCCCCGGGGGTACGCGAAGACATCTTAGGGGGTACGTAAAATTAAAAAAAATTAATATATTATTTCATGATAAACACTGAATAATCAGTGCCAGATTTAGGGTTAGCCACAAGAGACCCGGACATAAGAACATGCGATTTGGGAGCGCCATTTTTTTTCTCTCTCTCTCCTTTATGCGATTGTTATCTGGGCGGCTAGTTTCATTTTATTCCACATAGTGCATATAATTTTGCTTTGCTAAAATACCTTTGTTCGTTTATTAATTTTTATATGATAGGCAATAATATATTTGTTATTTAATAGCTTGACTCTCCTTTTTCTAATTTAAAACTTATTATTTAATACGTTATTTTGGATGTAATTTATTTAACTTATTTTAGATGTAGATTATAGACTATGTATAACTTGAATTATACACCAACAACTTTGGGGCTACAAAATTGAAGAGAAATTATATGTGGGGGTACGCGAACAAGAAAGGTTGAATACCACTGGTCGAGAAGATAGCGAGTTTGTAGTAGGACATAAAGACAGCCGAGGCTGAAGCAAGGCGCTACAAGTTACAGCAATTCTGAAATAATGTTTTCTAGACCCAAGTAAGAAACTTAAGAAACCCGCAAATAAACTCAGTTTCGTGCTTGTTGTGTAGTGTTACGACTTGTTTGTGGATTGTGCCTCACAACTGGCTGCGTGTTGGAACAGAATAGCATTTGGCAGAAATACTGGGGAAGTTAAATGCGTATTTTGGACAGACCGCGTTCCTAACGCTGTGTCTGCAGACTAACACCGTGCGATAGAATCATTCACGAGAAGGTAATATTCACTCAAATGGTCAAGCAATACCAAGCATTTTACGAAGCACGATTTTTTTCCGCGTTCATGAACTTGTCACGGAACGTGATTAATTTATTCGACGTCTTGACAAAGTTTCTTTCAGATCAGTTTTAATGTTATCCTTCCAATCACATCTAGTTGTCCTAAGTAGTTTCTTCCGTTCGTGTTTCCCTGGCACAAATTCCTGTGCAATTTTCATCTCTACCATTCATGCTACATGCCCCGCACACCTCATCTTCCCTGACATAACCACCTTTGCATTATGCAGTCTTATCGAGCCGTCTATAAGCCTCTTTTTTTTTGTTTTTGTTTTGTTGCGTCCAGGTAAACTCTTTCTCAATTACTCTTAATCTCTGTGTTTTCGGCTATTGGCGAGACCAATTTCACAGTCTTACAAAACAACAGATAAAATTGCAGTTTTGTACCTGTATTTTAATGTTTACATTCTTAGGTAACGGATGGCAATACGAAGATTATAAACAAACACCCTAAGAATTTTTTTGACCCTTAATTTCGTAGTTAGCGTGTTTGATTTTTCAGGCGCGTTCGCAAAGCTGCGAAAGCGACTACTGGCTTCGTCGTGTCTGTACGTCCTTCCGTCCGTCTGTCGATCCACATGGAACAACTCGTCTCCCAATGGACGGATTTTCACAAAATTTGGTATTTGAGGATTTTTCGAAAATCGTTCGAGGAAATTCAAGTTTGATTACAATATGACAAGAATAACGGGCACATTACATGAATTACATTTATGATAATATCTAGCTGAATTCTTCTTAGGATGAGAAATGTTTCAGGCAAACGTTGTACAGAAAATCAAATCACACGTTTTATGTTCAATAACTTTTTTCCGAATATCTTGCCGTTTATGAGATAATGTGGAAAAATATGGTAGAGCCAAACAGGCCACAGATGACGATATAATACGGCGCATGCGCATTGCATGCTGGATAACTGAGGCTACAGACACACACTCAGAATATGTAATACTTATTGCTTTCTTACGGCAACAATGGTTACGCGAACGCGCCGCAATATTACGTTATACTTACATTGTCTGTCCTGTATTGCTGTCATACGTGTGAACGTTATTACACTGCTATTATTGTACTATTCTGCTATGTTTTTCTCCCTTCTGGTGACAAATCACAAAGATAATTTCTTTACGCCTTTTCCTTAATTCATTCTCCATGTTAATCATCGTATGATTTTAGGGTATAGGGTATATAAAGATTTTAAGTAGAAGGCGTCGTTAAATAAAGCAAGAAATAAGAGAAACTAGAAGAAATAACTTAGGTCCAAATGTCATTTTGGAAGCCGATTAATCAGAAGGAGAGACAGATGGGGGGTATGAGTTCCTTTCTGTATTTAGTAATTAAATTCTTAAACTTTCGAAATGAAATTTACGAACGCTAAAGTTGATTCCTGAGTTTTACATCCAACAGTGTCGAAAATAGAACCAGGGAATTTAAACGAAGAAAGTTGCAAAATGCTGAAGGATAAAGATGATTCTCTGGATGGAATCCAGACGATATTCCTGATGACGCGATGATATTCCAGGCTTTCCAGAGCTTCAGTAACACTCTGAGGGGTGAATTCCTGTGTTATTTATGTTGTACTCTTGAAGTGTAAGAGTTTGTTTGTTTATTGGCATAAGGACGTTATGGCATTGCAGAGTTTGTGCCAAGGATCAGGGGTATTGTGATTGTTACGAGTAACGAATTTGGCAATACGTTTGAGAAGGCGGCCACGTTGTAGTTTTAAGTTAAACCCCAGCATTCTTTTTTTATTGAAGGTCCCCGCAGCAGATGCTACGGACGCACCGCAGCCTGAATGCTTAGAAGATGATTAGGTTTTTTTTTCTGTTTTTCCGAATAATGAGCACGGGTGAAAAACCTGTCCCAGTGATACTTTGTCCATCACAAATCCCACAAGGACTGACCCGGGATCGAACCCGGGCCTCCGCGGTGAGAGGCTGTCGACTAACCGCCTGAGCCATGTCAAGGCCAACCGCAGCATTTACAACAGTATAAATGGCCTTGTAGCTGCGATTACCATGACTGCGTCTGTAACACGAAATGTAAAACTTACAGTGCTGCGTTTCTTCCGTGTACATTGTATGTCATTAAGCTTTATTACTCTACATATTTATTATTTAACAAAGAAGGGCCGTGCCATGGCCGAGGAGGTTAGCCGCCGGCCTCTCACCGCGGAAGCCAGGGTTCCGTACCAGGTCAGTCCGTGTGGGATTTGTGGTGGACAGAGTGGCACTGGGACAGGCTGTTCTCCGAGTACTGCGGTTTTTTTTTCCACTCAGTATCATTCCACCTGTGCATGCTTATTAATTCATTTACCACCAACGCTAAATAAACTGCGCAATTGACAGTGTCGTTAAATGGAACACTAAAAAATAAAAAAGAACTTGACCAAGACATACATTGACGTCGATCTCCTTTTAAAAAAAGTAAAGCAATTCATATACAGGCCTGGAGAGGCCCCTAGGGTTCCAGGAGGTTGAGGCTCCCAGATTTCAAGACAGTCGGCACATGAAGGTGGTAGAATTGTCAGCCTTACGCACTAGCCGCCTTTACCCCAAGGAAATAGTCCTGGTACTCATTTATGTTAGAGGCTGATAGACCATTGAAACATTCCAATGACAACATCGGGAATCGAACCCGTGACCTTCCGGCTTGTAGCGCAGTGCCTCAACCAACTCATTTAGAAGCAGCAGTTTCGTAACAGCACGTGTTATGATCCTTAACATAAACCTACATGGTTTTTAATCACGGATTTTATAATTTTATTGATATTGGTGTATATACTACCGTCAAACACAACAAAGTTTTAATAATTTCATCGATAATGTTTTTTTTTTGCATGATTCAGTCCTTAAGGACCATCATAATGCAACAAAATACATGATTTAAAACAAGTAACTATGCCTGTGGACGTTTTGAAATGTTTTAAGTTTGGTTTGCCTGACGCAGTATATACACCAATATTAATACGCCACAGCACAACGGGGTGGCTTCCATTAAAATTATAACTTTATCTCAAATTGATATGTGTCAGTTTTACGTGATCATACGTGTGAAATTTTGGTGCTCCCACTTGTCATTTTACATTGAACCGCTGTGCTTGTTCATGTTGGACGTCACAATATAATAGTTGGGGGTATCCCGGCGTCAGTGTACACGGTTAATTCGCAACAGGTGACGAAATATAAGTGTTAGTCACTACACTTTGAACATTTATGCCCGTTTGTTTGGAGTGGTTATGGCTTTTTTTGAAGTTAGTAAAAAGCTACCGTATCCTTTTTTAAATTCCTACACGTTCTGAATTTTGGAATGTTACTTTCGCGGTCTTGAGTGTGTAAAATGGACAGAGTGGATTTCAAGTCGCTGTTATGGAAGGCCTTTCTCTTTATGAAGACGTTGTTAGGGTATTTGCTACCCCAAGTCACTTCCTATTCCAGTCTAGATTAAGCGAAGGATTGTGGGGGAGAGCCCCTGGATGCTATGGAATCAGCATTACAAGCAATATGGCTGAATATAGGTCAGACACTCCAGTGGGCCCCACCATATTACAGAGATTGAGGTTGCAGACCGAAATCCTCCGGTAAGCTACCTACAGGCCAGCTTTGCTCTTCGTCAGGGACTTGGGAATGGTTCAACTGGGTGCTTAGAAATGTTACTGGCGGTCACGTGCGGCAAGTATTACTTAGCTGTTCCGTACTCGGTGATTCTTTCCACGTTCGCAAACCCATCGCGTGTAAGGGGTAAGCTGGAAAACACGCGAAGACCTTCCTCTCTTAGAATAACTCGTACCTCGTGCTCACAAACGAGACTGTGGAATGCGGCGAGTTGTGAAAACAACTGTGGTGCTGGTATCCGTGTTATGGAATGTGACGCCGTGTACATTTGTAAGTAGGTACCAACTTTTCTAAGGACTCGCTACCCTGAAGATGGAGGCAGGAAGCTCCTCCGAAACGTTTGTGCCAGTTTATCACTCGACATTGCGTCATATCCCAGAAGACGAAAATCCTCGTAGTTCTAAAAGTTTAAAAAACCAACAGAATGTACTTCACTTTCACTTTAGTTAGTTAGTTAGTTAGTCAGTCGCCGTGTCGCTCCAATCGCGTAGCATTGGGGGCCTCCTTTCGGAGGTTTCTATGGTCATGTGCGTTGATGTAGCGGGTGACCAGCCCACTGACCGCACAGGTTTTACTCAATCCTGATATGACTGCCAGAGCCATCTGGCAGGCAGTCAGGAGACTTTGGGTGAGAAATGGCCGCTGAATTTTGCCGACGGGCATTACTAGTTCTATTCATGCCCGTAGGGTTCTTTTACATGCCGTAAATCTACGACATGGGACCGACGGCTTTACTTCCCCTCCGAAGGAAATGGTGCTCCGGATTTTTATCAACCTTAAAAATCCATCTAATATGTATTAATTAACCCCTACATATGTTTCGGTTTACGTAAACCGTAGGGGTTAATTAATACATATTAAAGTGAAAGTGAAGTGCATTCTGTTGGTTTTTTTAAACTTTTAATCGTAAAATGCACGGTGAGACTGACATAAATATCCTCGTAGTTCTGTAAACACTAGTCCTCCTGTAGACAGCCAGAACTTCAGGTATTTCTTCAGGAACTTCTATTTTATTCATAGACTTTGCCTGTTCCGACAGCTTGTTAGTCGGCATTTGTGTGTAACATTGAAAGTTCTGTAGACTTCTAACCCGCGAAACCATCATTCCCGTATCCGCAGACGAAGAGCACGTAACATACACGTGTCGGATCCGTGCAGGATCCCTGGAATTCACTGTGAAGGGAATTATTAAGAGAGAATCCCACAATTTAAGCGGGACGTGATTCAAAATAACAATAAACGGTATCTGGAGTATCAGGCGCTCTCCCGCCCTCATTTCAACAGTTCTAACTTCGCTTGAAGTAAGACGCATTTTAATTAACGCCTAGCTCGGAGGGACACCGCTAGTAGACTATTGCTAATATCTGGGGAGACCATAGTCTACTGATTACAGACTGTTAAGTGTGAGTTTACACATGTTCCTCGGTCTGTCCCTCTAGTTAATGCAGTGGGATTATTTTAAAAATACTAGTGTACTTATTCCGGAATTTTTAAATATTACTAAATTACACGCTACTCCTTATAACAACTGTAACGAGACATCCGATTGTAAAGACAGTGGAACTCAGTTTTAACGTAATGAAAGGGCTTGAATATTTTTATGTCGTTATAAACGAGTGTTGTTATAACCGGGAGGTATAATATTATGGTTAACAGTGAGGAATTAATTGCTACCACAGACTACCTGACGTTATATACGAGGTGTCGCATAAACCGATGTCGTTATAACCGGGTTCGACTGTATCTGGTTTTAATTTTTCAAAGCATATGATGTAACTATTCCGTCTACTTTACACACCTTCACCGTGTAAGATGCATTAAGTGTAAAGCAAGTAACTTAACACTGTGTTTGGGACAGTACCGAAAACTTCTGTGGTCACGTCTGTTTGGACCGTAACTGAACAGCATGTGGACTGTACAAACTGCAGTTTAACTGCGATTTTAAAACAAAAGGCGATGGACCCATGCAGGCAGTAGAATTTAGATGATGGAGATGCTAAACATAATGTTTGTCTTTATACTTCTGTACATGTTGTGAGTATAAGGTTTGTTATGCTTTGAAGAAAGCTGCCAGCTCAAAATTTTGAAGTTCCTTTTACATAGGGAGTTTCTCTAAGTTTAACCATGTACTCCAATTTTATCAAGTTACACCACCAAAAAAGGTACATGCCAATGAGTTATAAATGCATTTGTTATTTAAACTGCTACAAGTTTCGGCCTTTTCGGCCATCTTCATGGATAACGTTTAATACCACATGAAAGTTATTCAGACTGTTATATATATTTGATTACAATAAAGTCACTAAGCAAATATTGTATTTTATTATATCCTAATGTGTCGATCTCAGTGGCCGCGCTGTCTAAGGCATGGGTCTGCGGCCGCTCGCTTGCTGGGATTGCGGGTTTGAATCCCGCCGGGGGCATGGATGTCTCTCTTGTGAGTGTTGTGTGTTGTCAGTAGTCTCTGCCTCGGGCTGATCACTCGTCCAGAGGAGTCCTACCGAGTGCGGTGTGTCTAATTGAGTGTGATCGTGAAGCCTCGATAATGAGGAGGCCCTGGCCCACTAGGGGCTGTTGCACCATGGAGGGAAAAATAAATATCCTAATGTATCTAAAAACAGTCAAATATCAAAAACATCTCATTTAAATCGGGGATAAGATATGTGTTTTTCTGTTAAAATTTACAGATCTGATAGAAATAAATACTTCTCCACATATGAAGAAGATAACATTCGGTGTCACAGTGGGATGTCTAAACTAAAGTTTCTCCATGTATGAGTTGTACATCGTAAGCGTGGGCTTTAGGCACTCCTATATCCGTATGCCTTGAGTTCCGTAGACTGAGTGTGTTGTGATATCTATGCTGGTGAAAAGTGGAATGATCCATCAGCAAGCACCAGTCCTAAGACTATTTGGCGATGGCTGTGAGTATTAAGGAGCGTCCCGCCTCCCGTAAGCAAGGATGCGTCTTCGTTTAACATTTCATAACCTGCATGTTATATTCATTGTAACGGCTGCATAATTTATAATACTAAATAACTAACAAGCTAATTGGCTGCATGGGGTAGACTTTTGAAGCTGAAAAAGAGAATTAGGTGTTCGTAATTTTGTAGAAAGCCGATCCCAATGGCCGCGCGGTCTAAGGCTGGCTATACGGCCGCTCGCTTCCTGGGATTGTGGGTTCGAATCCTACCGGGGACATGGCTGTCTCTCTCGTGTGAATGTTGTGTATTGTCAGGTAGAGGTCTCTGCGACGGGCTGTCCAGAGTAGTCGTACCGAGTGTGGTGTGTCTGGGTGTGATCGTGAAGCCTAAAAAATGAGGACGCCTAGGCCAACTAGGTCTTTAGAGCCATAAAAAAAATTCATAGAAAAGTTAGAGCTAAATGCTGACTTGCAGTGCTGTAAACAAAGAAATGACTTTGTCTTTTTACAGCCGCTAGTATATGGGAATAGAGCTGAATCATAGGAGACCAGCCTGGAACACACGAGCATGTGTCACAGGCCCAAACGTGATACTGAACACGCGCTGTAGCAGAGACCTTGCGCATGCGCGTGATCAGACATTCCGAAGTGCTTACAACAAAATGGCTGCGAGTGACTTGCTGTTTCGTCAGTGCGATATCTGTTGTGTTACCCTTTTAAGGACGGAGACACAGCTGCTTGTTTTGACAGGCGTTCCTGCACAACGCACACATTCGTGGAAACATGGACGTCGCATTAAATATTGTCCCATGACAGCTTACACTGAGGAGATTTTCATGCGCTTGTGAAGTAAGGGTTTGAGGTTAGAAAATCTAACATTGGTCTTCTGTTTAATACTCATGATGGCACCTTCGGCTGTGAGCCATTTATTTTTTGGTTGTTTTAAGAGGCATGCATAACTGCATCTACATTTTTTGTGTAAGCAGAAATTGGCAGAAGCAATGTGCCTCTGACAATTAGCTGTGACGGAACCGAATCGCTTTGGACGGAAAGAGCGTTGCTTACTTGTATGTGCCCTTGACGGCAAATACCCCAAGATAAAAATAACCTCCGAACTGCGAACTTGAATGTAATGAAGTGATAATTACATGTGTGTGTTGTGCGTGCGCTATTTAACGGAAAAATATTATGTGCTGCCTTCACTGTTCGTCTCTAATCAGGAAATATTGGGAAACCGTTACTTAATTCAGTATTTGGACCATGGTGTGTTGCAACAGACTTTACTGGTGTTTTGGACAGTGTACATCTTTTTGGGTTGTTTTTTTTAATACAACAGCGTTTCAAGAAATGAGTCCTGTTTTCGTTGTCAGGTGGCAAGGTGAAAAGAGAGGGGGGGGGGGGGGGGGGGCGAGAAGAGAGGCCGTAATCTGTTCGACACGTTAGCTAGTTTTTATCACCGGGCTGATCATTGAGCCCTATTTCAATCAACTGGCAGCGTCGTTCAGTAACATACTTAAAACAGACCTTTCAAACGGCCCCACCACAATAGGGTCCTACCTCCACACACACCCATCTCCCCTTTTCCTGCCACAACACAGAACACACGCCCAGTTGTCGAAATTTGTATACACATTTTATGTTACTCATACCGTGCATATTCTTATAATTAATACATCAACTAACTTATGCTGTTAATAACATACATTCAGAAGCAGTTGTAAAACTCCAACATGTTTCGGCACGGGGGGGTGCCATCATCAGGGAGTTACTCAGAACAAAGGTGTATCAAGGCCAACAGCTAATCTAGGTATTGCGTCTCCCTTCTTGAAATGCTTAAAATATTAAAATTTCCAAAATATGTAAAGTTAACAATCATAAAATTACAATGTTGGAAATTTAAAATTTTTGAAGTGAGCCGTTCCAGGTAGAAGTAAACAACTGGAGGCTTCTGCCTGGAACGGCTCTTT
Organism: Reticulitermes speratus; assembly: GCA_021186555.1. Taxonomy (NCBI): domain Eukaryota; kingdom Metazoa; phylum Arthropoda; class Insecta; order Blattodea; family Rhinotermitidae; genus Reticulitermes; species Reticulitermes speratus. The sequence continues at coordinate 16,273,840 of JAJKFL010000003.1, read as the reverse complement.
TTAAAAATTTTATATTTATATAATATTTAAGAAGGGAGACGCAAACCTAGAATAGCTGTTGGCATTTTTACTACTTTGTTCTCAATAACTCCCTGATGATGGCAGCCCGGTGCCGAAACATGTAGGAGTTTTATAACGCTTCTGAATGCGTATTATTAAGTGCGTAAGTTGGTTGATGTATTGAAGATATATACAAGTTTTTGAAAAGAACCCAAGACGATGGACAGTGTCCAAAACACTAACCAGGTTTCTTGGAGTCTGGACTTGTGTATGGATCAATATGTTTATGAAATTCAAAAATGTGTCATATTTGAAAAAGGCAATTGGCATGCAAAATCTTTCCCATAAACGCAGTTTTATGTGGTGGCAGGCGTAAGAGTGTCGACCGCCCTGTCTTATATTTGAATATGAGACGGGGAGAATTTCTAACACATTCGTCTACTCAACTCAGAGCTGAAATCCGAAAGTACACTTGAAGGAAAATAAACACGGCATGCCACAGTAGCTGCTGCTTGCTGTCGCTGTTTTAAACAAATGCAAACCATCCGTTGGTCTTCAATATCAGCGAAGTGAATGCATCTCACTTCTCGAGAATCCTCCACGGACAGCACAGCGGCAGCAGATGGATGTTTATTTGCTTGTAGCCGTGGAACTGTGGCGGCCGGCATACTTGTCGACAAACAACAAACACCCCATGATGACGTCATATCCTACATTGACGTCATGTGAACATTATTTTGTAAGGGGAGACAGACAAGATGTTATAAACGACGCTGTGTGTTTAAAAAAAGTTCTTTTCAACATTGCATTTCTTCGTGTTTGGCTTCATATACAAACAAACAATGAATTGTGTACACAATATATTGTTCTTGCTTATATCGTAAACCTGACTCTAGTTGAGCTAAAAATGAATTCCACATCTTGCGCCGTAGTTCGACCGAAGTTACAGACTCTTACAAAGCAATATAGCGTTCAAGTCGGATAATGCGATAGTAACAGAGGCAGCGGGTGGTCGTGGTGAACTGTGGGTAGGGTAGTGAATATTACATGTGAACATCGCGGCTACGGATTCGTGGAAAGGAAGAAACAAGATAGGAAATTTACGTATGACGTAACATTGTGGTGCGTTTGCGTAACCATTGTTGAAGTGGAAACGCAACAATGTATTTTATGTTTTTTTTTCACATTATCTCATGAACGGCACGATTTTCGGAAAACATTTATTGAAGTTAAAATATATGTTTTCATTTTCTATACAACTTTTGTCTAAAGCATTTCTCATTCTAACAATAATTCAGAGAGATGTTATAAGTGTACATAGATCTTCATGTAAAGTACCCGTTATTTTTGTGAGATTTTAATGAAACTTGAATTTTCTCGGCAGATTTTCGAGAAATCATCAAATACGAAATTTCATGAAAATACGTCCAGTAGGATAACCGGTCTGCGCTTCGAGAAACAACCCCGAAACGTCCAGATTGGGACGTAGGGCTCAACCGAGGAGTTTTTTTTTTGTCGCATGACCCGTTGAGTCGCCGATCGTCCACGCCATGACCGGGGGTAAAATTCATTAGAATATGAATTTTGTCGGCGACTGTCCGGTGCAACTCGTACTTCATGTAAACCAAAACTATATCGATTTTCTCAGAAAAACGTCTCTTCGTAATTTACAGGTTAAAGTATAGATCTCTTGAAGATATACAAGTTTTGTTTGAAGTCGACATCGGAATGATGTATAACTAACTCTGACTAACTTCTTGGAGCAGAGTCCTTCCTGGAAGCTAACAGGTGCTCAGCCAGTCAAAAATTCCCCGCATTTTATGCAACCTGAACGTTCATTACCGCATTAACAACAGCCCGCCACCCGTCTCTATTCTGAGCCAGATCAATCCAGTCCATGTCTCACGATGCCACTTCTTGAAGACCCATTTTAATATTATACTCCCATCTACGCCTGGGTCTTCCAAGTGGTCTAATTCCCTCGGGTCTCCCCACCAAAACTGTGCATCTCTCCGGTTCCCAATACATGCCATACGCCCCTTAACCAAATAAAATATATGTTTTATGACTTAGCGGCTTTATATGTGTATATTTGATTAGCTTTACAACAACTAATTGTGAGCAGTAATTAGTTTTATGTGCTGTACATTAACATTTGGTCTGGAAAGTATGAAGAAATATATTTGGAATATACGTGGTTTCCGTATTGACGTGCAGCGTTCTAGTGTTAATCCATGGGGAGGAGACTTTGTCACTTCCAAGAGTGTGAATGGCATTCTTCGTAATAGTCTCAGAAAGACGTCGACATTTCTGTGCCTTCATTCACGAGGTTTACACTGTAAACGGTTAGACCACAACAGTCCAACATGCAGAAGTGTTTTATCTCGGACAGTGGACAGTGCCAGTATTCTATACATTGAGAATTCAGTATATCAATGTAGTAGTACGTATGGGGGAGGGGAGAGGTGCATACAGGATTTTGGTGGGGAGACCTGAGGGAAAGAGACCACTTTGAAGACCCAGGCGTAGATGGGAGGATAATATTAAAATAGATCTTCAGGAAGTGGGATGAGGGGGCATGTACTGGATTGATATGGCTCAGGATAGGGACAGGTGGCGGGCTCTTGTGAATGCGGTAATGGACCTTCGGGTTCCATAAAACGCGGGGAATTTCTTGACTTGCTGAGACCTGTTAGCTTCTCAAGAAGGACTCTGCTCCATGGAGTTAGTTAGTTAGTATAGCAATGTAAGAGAGAATGGGAAGGAATTAGTTAGTTAGTAGTTAGTTAGTATAGCAATGTAAAAAAGGAAGGAATGTATAGTAGCAATGAGAAGAGGAATTTTAGTTAGTTAGTATAGCAATGTAAGAGAAATGGGAAGGGAATTAGTTAGTTAGTTAGTTAGTATAGCAATGTAAGAGAAATGGGAATTGTTAGAGAGAGTTAGTTGCAAAATATGGAAGGAATTAGTTAGTTAGTTAGTATAAGCAATGTAAGAGAGAATGGGAAGGGAATTATTGTTAGTTAGTTATTAGTATAGCAATGTAAGAGAGAATGGAAGGGAATTAGTTAGTTAGTATAGCAATGTAAGAGAGAATGGGAAGGGAATTAGTTAGTTAGTATAGCAATGTAAGAGAGAATGGGAAGGGAATTAGTTAGTTAGTATACAATGTAAGAGAGAATGGAAGGGATTTAGTTAGTTAGTATAGCAATGTAAGAGATAATGGGAAGGGAATTGTTGTAGTTAGTTAGTTAGATAGCAATGTAAGAGAGAATGGGAAGGGAATTAGTTAGTTAGTTAGTATAGCAATGTAAGAGAGAATGGGAAGGGAATTATTTAGTTAGTTAGTTAGTATAGCAATGTAAGAGAGAATGGGAAGGGAATTAGTAGTTAGTTAGTTAGTATAGCAATGTAAGGAATGAAGATAGTTATAGTTAGTATAGAAATGAAGAGAAATGGGAAGGGAATTAGTGTTAGTATAGCATGTAGAAAAGATTAGTTAGTTAGTATAGCAATGTAAGAGAGAATGGGAAGGGAATTAGTAGTATTAGTTAGTTAGTATAGCAATGTAAGAGGAATGGGAAGGGAATAGTTATGTAGATAGCAATGTAAGAGAAATGGAAGGAATTAGTTATAGTATAGATTAGATGGAGATAGTTAGTTAGTTAGTTAGTATAGCAATGTAAGAGAAGAAATGTAGGATAGAGAAGGGAATATATAAGAGAAACATTAGAGATGGAGATAACAACTTACATAAGGTTTCTGACATCACTGCCGATTGCTCCGAGACACGAATTTCAGCACGAGGAAATTGCTGCGCAGTACACACATTTGGTCTCGAGCACCTGATGTTTATAGGCTTCCTTCAGAGCAAGAAGCGTTGTCCAGCACATGAGTATGATGCTGCAAGTAGTAACATTACAGCTATTCCAAATAAAGGAAAATCTCTCACATCCTCCTCAAAGATTCATATAGATATCTCTATAGATTGCGGCCGGTTTTCTGAGACACTCCCAAACTTCGGGAAAGCCACGTAAGCCAGAATATAAGGCGGCTCCATCTTTCCCATTGTGGTATTTAGAGGCAAAAACTGAGAAATTTGGAAAATGTAGTCAAAACATTAGTAAAGTGTACAGTGCAACTAAATTTTTCACTGGAATACTGAGTGAGAAAAACAGCGCAGTAGCTGTCATTCTGCGCTAGAAGCATAAATAAGGAGAAGAAGTCATCAGGTAAACCAAGAAAGAAATACGAAACTGAATATGTTATTTCTTGGGTAACATCGGTTTATAATGAATATGTGTGGATCTATTGTAATATTCCGTGCTGCGTTTATACTTATTGTTTCTCTTTCTGAAGTATTTCCTACACTTGAATCAGGAAGCGCTTCTTGGCACAGGTGCAAAATGACTTAGAATCGTGTGTGACTAGGTTAGAGAGAAACCGCCGCCATCATTACTATAAAGTGTTGAACTGTGTCCCTCTCGACCCCTTGCAGCTAACACTGCACTCGTAATCATCCCCTCTGATAAATCTCCTGTTGTAATGAGATCCGCTTTGTCTTCCTGTCCCCTCGTCTCTTTCTTGCAGCTTTAAATTTTCCGAGTTTTTAAATCAATTTCTACTAACCGGGGAAGTCATAGATTTCTTTCAGGAATGAGAAATCACAGCATCAGCACCCCCCCACCCACTTCCACCCGACATTTTCCTACTTAAGAGTTTCCAGTAATGCCGTTTTCTCTCAGTAGTGCGAATTAAATTTTCGCCGGTTGTTTATCAGGCAGTAAAGGATGATTGTGTGGCTTCCCGTGGAAAGGGGGGCATGGTGTTCATTACCTCATTAATTTAGGTAATAAAACAAAAAATCGTTTTACTCCTGTAGGACGCGCTACCGTTGAAAGAATTTAAATTAACGGTACCCACCCGCTTTTTTTAAAGCAGGAGCTAATACGACTTGAAATTTGGAAGACTGCGCCACAGGCCTGAAGTAACAAAGGAATGGACAAAAATATACAATTCAGAACTTGTGTGTTAATTGGTGTAATGTAAAATTGTTAAATGGCAAAAATGATAGTTGGTTGGATCGTGCAGCACGCGTGAAGGATGCAAGAAATGATTGTAGAATTTTTGTTGCGAAATTGGTGAGAGTGATAGAACAAATATTTGGAAGAGGGATGCGGTATTGGGAAAGAACTACTTCAGTGTTACTCAAAGTAATTTGTTCAGGAAATATGAAATTACTTGAACTGGTTGTTGACAGAAATACGGTTCTCAAGGATAGGGTGTTCTTTGGCTAGCTCAGGAACGTTGGACGCCTCCACGAACGTGCCGGAACGTGGAGTTTCGTTCGTTAGTCGGTCCTGAGGTATAATTTGTACTCCAGATACATGTTTCATTTAAAGATAAATAACCACACGTTTGGTAAATATGCAGGAGGGAATTTACAGCCTTCATTCTCCCTTTCTGAAGAGTTCCTTCGCCCCTCTTGTTTGTATGTGATATTAAAGGCTTGGAGTTTACGGGGTTAGAAAGTCAGTATGTGAAACCGAGGCTGCCTTTTCAGCTGTATAAAATAACATGGGTTAATAATAAAATAGATTGTCCCGAAACATCGGTATAGAATTACCACTCTACGCTGCTTAATATCCCAGAAGACCGCAGATCTAAAGCACATTATTTTCGAAATACGTGGGAGGAAATTATCTACACAAAGTACTATAGAAAGAAATATTACTTTATGCTGATAATATTCTCCCGAGTGTTTCATACAGTGTGTGTATTACCTGAAGATGGCCAAATTGGCCGAAACATGTTGTGAAGTACACTAAATACTGAAAACAATAAAACAGTTTTTGTTGTGACTGACGGATTACTTCAGTATACTTTATGGACGTTGTATTTGGCTGTGTTGAATGTCCGGGTGTTGTTACAAGGGGCATAGTTGGTAGTTAGTTCGTTAGTTAGTTTATTTAGTGTGCTTACTTGATCTTCATAGCTGCGCCATCTTTCATTTTTCTTGCTGTTTGCACTCCCGAGCCCAGGTATAGCATTATCGTACGTCAGAACCAGATTTCTTTTATGTCTGTCCTTGATGTTTAAAAATTTTATTCACTCTTCTGTCTCCCCCATCTTTGAGATACATTTTTCACAAAACTTTTCCGTTGTTCAAGTATGAAAGCCGGTGAACAGTAAATTAATGGCTGCGTCACAGTAGACAAGCGTTACGGCACAATTGGAGTTGACTGTGTCAGATGAACACAGAACTCTGTTGCACTCGACTGAGGTACCGGAGCCTGAGAACTAACTGCGAATCACCGGCGGGCAGAGTGCAGTGCATGTTTTTTAGTTCGATTTCTTGCCACGGACTGCTACATCTGATTAACGCCTTCGCTGTTATTAGTGTCGTTAATGGCGTTAAGAGCCGATCCCAGTGGCCGCGCAGTCTAAGGCGAGGGGGTGCGACCGCTCGCTTACTGGGATTGTGGGTTCGAATGCCGCCTATGGCATGGATGTCTGTCTCTTGTGAGTGTTGTGTGTTGTCAGGTAGAGGTCTCTGCGACGGACTGGTTACTCGTCCAGAGGAGTCCTACCGAGTGTGGTGTGTCTGATCGTGTTCTCGAAACCTCAACAATGAGGAGGCGTAGGCCCACTAGGGGCTGTAGAACCATGGAAAAAAAATGGCGTTCAAAGTCAACACAGTTACGGTGGTTATCTTCAACATATTAAACAAATCAGGAACCATTACTAGGAAAAATAAAGCGGTTGTAGCTTTAATTACATGGTAATGGTATTCTCTCCCAGGGGCGCAGCCAAGGGGGGGCAGCCCGGCAGCCCCCCCCCAAAAAAAACTCCCCAAAACCGAAATTTAAAAAACACAGTTTGTAGATATTATGATATCAAAAAGTTTTACGTGATTTACCCTTCATCTGAAATCAGCCACTGAAATCGGCTGATGACTAGTACGTTAGAGGTTTGGAAACTAAATTAGTAAAATTAAAAAAAAAAACACGAAGATAGGGCACTGTGATTGAGTCATGGAACATGTAGTTATATTTGTATGTATATAAATGCAGTTGCAAACAGTGTTATGTTATACTTACAACATGATTTTTATAACATAGTTCTTAAAATCAAGCATAAATTATATATAGCCTCAGGGTCAGCCCCCCCCCCCCCCCCAACGAAAAATTCTGGGTGCGCACCTGTTCTCTCTGCACTAAACTTCTTACTTATACTGTGATGGCTTGGTTCGCTACAGCCTCATTTGTGAACACGAAGCATTTCAGGTGAAGCAAGGTTTATATGAAGGTTAAGAGGCTTTATGCGGGAGGTCCTACACTCCGTAGGTCCAAGTATCCTTTCAGCATCCTTTTCTTAAACGCCATCAATCTTTGTTTATATTTTTAGGGCAAAAGACCAAGATTTACTTCCGTAAAAACAACATGCAGTGTTACAGTTTTGTCTGTTTTAATTTTTAGGATTTTAAATTGAGACATGAGAACACAGTGTCCTGAACTGAATAGTAGCAGGTATGCCCTGAATTTAATATCGTCTTAATCCCTTCTTTAATGAAATTTGTACTTCTATACTGTTAATCCCAAACATTTGACTTTTTTTTTTTACACTTTCAGGTGACTTATTAATAATTTTAGTCATATGTTTTGGCTTTTTCTTGCATTCTGATAACTGTTTTATGTGATACGAGGAAACATAGTCGACTGTCGTTTATTTCGGAAAATATTTTGAATGTTTTATAGTCGTATCAAAAAAGAAACCGAACGCAATTCATGTTCGACCGAATATCATATTACGAGAGAACTGAAGTATATTGTTTTAGATTATTTTAAATTTTACTTGTATTTGGTTCCACGCAATGTTGTGTGATGTCACGTGAAATCACAAGTGATAACGTGATGCTTTTTTTCCTTCACAGGGTCATTTGGGAGAGAGTCCGTTTGAAGCGGGGTCTTGGACCAAAAGTCAGTTCGTCGCTCAAGCGTCTCCCTGGCAGCCTGCACTTCGAGGAAGCCACGGTCGTGTCAATGTAAGTGCTGTACTTATTCAAGAGTTTCAATGCTTGTAGTGGTCACAACTTAATTAGCTAAGATGAAGGTAACGACTGGCAATAGCCTACTGTATGTCAGCGGTGTGTATGATGAAGTAACACGCACGTTAACAGTGAATTTATGTTGCTGCTCTACCTCACCAGTATTCCCATTGCTTATGAAGTCTGAAGGTAGTCTTTGTCTCTGAGAATCACTATCGTAATATCTCAGAAGAGCGCAGATCTCATCAACATCTTGGCGGCAGTCTGAAATCAAGATCGTTAGTAGTATTCAGATCCTTCAAAATATGCCGTCCAGTTGGAGCGGACGGACGGACATGACGAAGCTAATAGTCTCTTTTCGCAATTTTGCGAACGCGCCTGAAATTTCTACTTTCCGTATGTTCGGATCTGTGCAATGAACTCGAATCTTTATGCGCGCGAAGTATGTTCGGTTTCCACAAAACATATTTTACTTCCCGTGTGACTACGACCGCAGTATTGCAGTCAACATCCGCTGACGTCACAGATTGTTTAGATGAACTCTTTCAGTGTCCAGTAAGTTTGCACCTAAACTCTGTGACGTGTTTAGTTCTGACATCGCTGCAAACGTGAAGAGGTCTGACGAGACTATTTACCCACTTCAATGTCATTAAAGAGATAAAAGTATTGTCTTGTTCGTCACAAGTGAAGTGCCTCCAGACGCAACTTTAAACATGTCGTTTTCACTGTTGATAAATGTGGGTGCTAAATAAAGGGGGGACGACATTTCCAGATACTCTGTTAGCGACATGCAGCAGAATTATTCTTTATAAACTAATAATTCTACTGATGTTCTGTGTTACTTTGCATAACAAGGTAACCTTTTAACATGAGTATTTGGTAACTCTCGGCCCAACCCCTCCGAAGCTGGAGGACTGCCCCTTATCAGCTGTCCGCGCCTACTTATTAGTATGCTTCTGGTTACCCTTCATATCTGAAGACTGTCTCTTACATCTGCGACCTGAGGACGCCCTTCACGCCTTGGTGACAGGGGAACCACGGTTACTGTATAGCATGAAGCTGGCTAGACCTGTACCACGGGTCCTGCTGAGAGGGAACTGTTATAAGCTGGGGCCCGCGTGTAGCGTACACTTGCTAGTGACAGTTGGGGTGTGTGTTTTCTTTTTTTTGGGGGGGGGGGGGGGCGAGGGGATTGTTTAGCGACCTTGTCGATATGTAGAGTATAGACTGTCAATGGCAGATGGATGAATACCATGGGGCAAATGTGGAATGGTAATTGACAGGGGAAAACCGATGGAAAGACTGTCCCATTGAAATAGTCTTGTTCTTTAGTCTATGAGGGTTGTATGCCCATATTCCACGAGATTTAACCCCCTTCCCCGGCCACACGAAAATAAATCTAAAAACTTTGTGCATTTCCAGATTTTTAATAATTTATTTGTTCGTACGTTCTAACCACTAGTAGCTGACGTCATGTTTATGTATGGTTTTAAAATCTGATTACAGCGATCGCTTTTTTCAGTTATAGCATTTGCTCAGCGGACATTTATGTATGAATAATTTTGAATATTAAAGCGCATATAGGTCTTTGAATGGGGGGACGGTGGTTTGGGCTGGCCCATCTTCGTGTGTCTTTTCAACACCTAATTTAGAATTCTGATTTTTTATACAGAAGCGCCGATTCACCATACATGAGAACGTGGTAGTAAGTGTCTGTTCTTAGTAAGCGAGAAGTAATTTTTAGTTTTACTCAATGTACCATTACGTCACGCATTTTGTTTAGACAAATCTGTTTTCATTAATCACGGTCATTGTAAATAACCAAGAAAAGCTTCAAACAAATTCGTCTGTACACTGTATTAATACAAGGCACAAATACCATCTTCATAGACTAATTGCCAGCCTTTTATGCTTTCAGAAAAGTACATACTATACTGGCATCAAAATATTTAACAATTTACAATTCAGATCCACAAGGCTGAAGAATGAAAAGGCTTAACTTAAATCGGCGTTAGGAAGATAACTTAAATACACACTTATTTTATTCTGCGGATGAATTTATAGTGTTCAGAATGACACGTAATGTTAGTTGGACTCTTTCACAGTTTTGGACTTCGTCCATCGCACCGTTTTACAAATTAAAATTAAAAACTCATCCGTGCGGGGACAGAATCGGCCCCTCAGAGAAAGCAGAAAGGGAAAACGCCTACTTTAATTCGGTCCGATAGAAGTGAGCACGGGGCGGTGGGCAAAGTCCAAATATTGAACGATTCCAAAAGCAAGTGTATATATTTTTATTTATTATAATCTTTAGTTCTTTGGATAGGAGGCGGGAAACTGAACGCAGCTGACTTGCTAATGGACTGTGCGAACAGGTGGAAGCTGGTAGATGATCAGTAAAGAGGTTCCACCCCTTTCATGACATCCAGTAGTTCTCAACCGTGTTCATAAGATCCCGCCTTTGGACGGTATCCTAAGCCAATTTAATCCATTGCACAGCCTTACGTCCAGATTCTTTAAGATCCATTTCCACGAAATATATTTTGCTTTTTTTTTTAATATTGTTTTCACGTTGGTCTTGGTTTTTTTTTATATTTTGCTTTGTTATTGTCGTTTTGAAATAATTTAAATTTTTTGACGTTTTCAAAGAATTTGTTAGCTATGTTTGTGTAGGCACAGTATCACATACAGTTGAACCCTGTTATAAACGACATCGGTTTATGCGATACCTCGTATATAGCGTCAAATTAATTCCTCGCTGTTAACCATAAGATGATATTGTAGGTTAGGGCAACACTCGTTTATAACGACACAAAATATTCGGTCCTTTCCATTACGTTATAACCGAGATCGACTGGACTTTTTTTTCGGTGATTTTATGTGAACTATGTTATATAACTTTATTCTGATTTCACCGTGCATTTTTGAACATAAATATTGTTTTACACCAACCAAATGCACTTATTTATTTAAAGAACACTAAAATATTCTATAAAATATTAGATAAAAACCCCTACATGTGTTTCGGCTTATCGATAAGCCATCCTCAGGGGGTGTCACAACTGCTTGTTTTTTAAAAAACACGTACACATATTGGTCCTCTGTAAAGGAGTATAGTCATCGCCATATCTCACTAGACTTTCTTTCACCACTTGTTATGTGAACAAATGCGTTCTTAAAAGCACTTCCTATTAATTGTACACTTTACAAATGTATCTCCTTCACTCTCACTATTGTTCGTAGTGTTGTTTTAAAGCTACTAAAAGTAACACTACGAACAATAGTGAGAGTGAAGGAGATACATTTGTAAAGTGTACAATTAATAGGAAGTGCTTCTAAGAACGCATTTGTTCACATAACAAGTGGTGAAAGAAAGTCTAGTGAGATATGGCGATGACTATACTCCTTTACAGAGGACCAATATGTGTACGTATTTTATAAAAAACAAGCAGTTGTGACACCCCCTGAGGATGGCTTATCGATAAGCCGAAACATATGTAGGGGTTTTTATCTAATATTTTATAGAATATTTTAGTGTTCTTTAAATAAATAAGTGCATTTGGATGGTGTAAAACAATATTTATGTTATATAATTTTTTAAGTCAGCCACTGAGACAGATTTCAGCTTCCGGCTTACGATTCCCACAAACGATCAGAGCCACAGGAAGATGCTGCTGTGTCTAATGCACAAAAATAGTTGAGTAACTCGAAATTCTTGCTTGTGAGGAATGCAGAACGAATTACAGTCGAACTCGGTTATAACGTCATGAAAGCGACTGAATATTTTGTGTCGTTATAAACGAATGTTGTTATAACCGAGGAGTATAATGTGATGGTAACAGTGAGGAATTAATTGGTACCACAGAATGTCTGACACTATGTACGGGGTATGGCATAAACCGATGTCGTTATAACCGGGTTCGGCTTTAGAGTAGATGAGAATTGGTGACAGAGGAAAACCACGAGATGGATTTTTGAATATGGGGGAAGACTGGATGGGTGGATGTACGAAGTTCAAGTGGCGAATGGGTTGATTGCTTGATAATGAGGCTGGATGGATGAGTTTGGGGGCGGGGGCACGTCATTTGTAACGAGTTGGGGGCTAAGCACCTGAAGCATGTAGTTATCTCGTGTTCCCAGACGCACAACTGCTGCGGCCAGGAATATAGTACAGTAACTTGAAATCGCATGAGTCGCAATCCGAAATACCGTAAAGCGTGTCTAAAAAGGAACCTCCATTAAACGGAAACTAGCCTGATTGAAATTTTGATGTCGCTTCGAGTGTGGAGCTGAATGTTACTGCAAAATTGCTTCCAGTATATGGACACTGTTTAACAAGGTAACGGGAAAAAATGAGTGTATTGGTAAAGAGTTTATTTGAGTGTTTGGTTTTGCTCCGAGCTGTATTTGCCTGGAATTTATCTCTGAAAGACATTTCTGTCACAGGCAGGAATGAATTAAGACTGGCGGTGCACAAAATATGTGCAGGGTGTTTTGGTGGAACGCTGTAAATAAATTAAAGATGCTCAAAGTAATTATAAAAGAAAGAAAGAAAGAAGGAAGGAAGGAAGTAAGGAAAAACTAAGCTCCTGTCCTTCTCAGTAAGCACACACCTGAATCACAAACATCTGACTTATGATTTTGAATGTGAACACGTAACTTATGTCATGACTCTCTTGATAAGTCGAAGAAAGGCCCTGTTTTAAAAGGAAGTCTTTTTGAAACAGAAAAGTATTCAGGTACCTTGGGTATCATAGATACCTTAGTTTGGTTCTGAGTTCCAGTCAGCCTTCTGTCGTATATTAACCCTTTAAATCTCCGTGGTTACTATATGTACCACCAGGTTTAACATTCACAAATTCTACCTTCTGCCCACACAGTGTATTTATGTGTCTTGTGTGGATCTCAGAACAAATAGCGATTATTTCACTGTGCAACATTAACTGACTGGTTTTTGTAATCGAGACGGAGTGTGTTTACTGCGCGGTACGGACTGAATCTGATTATAATCTGATTTCATTTTAGTCTTTAAATGGTTATTTCCGGGGGTAAAGCGGCCGGGCCGTGGCGTTGACCACTCACCCCCATCTAGCGCCGAGGTTAAAGAAAGAGTAGAGCTATACCTCTACTCCCCCTCTGTTACTTCATGGCAGATTATGGGGTGAACATTACCTTTACCTTTAAAGGTTTAAGGGAACTTCCACCTCGATGAGCGCTGTTGAAACACAGTACTATACTGTGCTTGTGGGAAACTTTACTTTCCACTTGCGCTACAAGCCGGAAGGTCGCGGGTTCGATTCCCGTTGGTGTCATTGGAATTTTTCATTGACGTAATCCTTTTGGTCGCACTATGGTCCTGGGGTCGACTCAGCCTCTAACAGAAATGAGTACCAGGAATATTTCCTGGGGGGTAAAGGCGGCCGGTGCGTAAGGCTGACATCCTAACCACCTTCATGTGCCGATTGTCTAGAAGTCTGTGAGCCTCAACCTCCTGGAACCCTAAGGGCCTGTCTAGGCCTGTAATGGGATTGCTTTACCTTTACACCTGTACTCAGTTTTGCTGCATATAATTTTATCTCAACATCGAGATGTATGGTTAAAAACTCGTTATTTTGTGGTAAACACTTGTTCGACCCCGGGGTTTGATGCAGCTAAATGTAGGAAAAAGAAACACCTGCTTCTTATTGCAGACTTCACAGTAATGCAGTAGCTTGAATTCTAAACACAGATACGTTAGGAGCTTAGCTACGCAATATTATTGTTGACGAGGCGAAAGTCCTGCAGTAACCGGCCATCTGTGTTATTTTTGCAAGTAGAAATCAAACTATCCTTCGCTTGGCTCCACAGCTACATTCCAAAGTATCTTTAACAGGAATATGTTAACAATATGAAACTGTGTACCAACTTTACATCTCAGACCTGTGTTGCCAGTACAACTGCCATAAACACACGCACACACATCTGATTGTTGGAAAATGTTCTGGAGCAGGGAATGTTGTATGTACGTTTGAACTTTATTGTGTCGTGAATAGATGACAGGGATTGTAGAACAGTTCTTTGGAAAATGGTGTGAATGTCTTTCAACTTTCAACTTTCAAATGTCTGTGAACTCCCGGAACTTAATGGGCAGATCGTTTGCTGACATACTTGGTAAAGGTAAAGTTCTCCCTAGAACAGGCCATGAAGGCCCAGAGGGGGAATAGAGGTATAGCTGTACTCTTTCTTTAACCCCGGCACTAGATGAGGGTGGGTGGTCAACTCCACGCCCCGGCCGCTTTACCCCCGGGAAGGAGACACGGTACCCATTGTATAGGAGGCTGGGTGGGCCCCAGGGGCGGTCTGGACGGCTGCGAAAAATCTCGCCACCACCGGGATTCGATCCCCGGGACGTCCATCCCGTAGCGAGTCGCATCGCTATACCGACTTAGCTGTCGCGGCCCACGACATACTAGGTGAAAGTAATTAAATATTGTAAGGTCGTAAAAGGTACAGCAATCCCATTACAGGCCTGGACAGGCCGTTAGGGTTCCAGGAGGTTGAGGCTCCCAGATTTGCAGACAATCGATACATGAAGGCGTTAAGGTTGTCAGCCTTACGCACCGGCTGCCTTTACCTCCCAGGAGTATTCCTGGTACTCATTTCTGTTAGAGGCTGAGTCGACCCCCAGGGCCATAGTGCGGCCGGAAGGATTAAGTTAATGGAAAATATCGTAAGGTCGCTGGTTCGATTCCCGATGGTGTCTTTGGAATTTTTCACTGACATAATCCTTCCGATCGCACTATGGCCCTGGGGTCGACTCAGCCTCTAACAGAAATGAGTACCATGAATATTTCCTGGGGGTGAAGGCGGCCGGTGCGTAGGGCTGACAACCTTACCACCTTCATGTGCCGATTGTCTAGAAATCTGGGAGCCTGAACCTTCTGGAACCGAAAGGGCCTGTCCAGGCCTGTAATGGGATTGCTTTACCTTAGTAGTTTACTAAAGTGTTTGTGACAGTACTCCCAGTCACACCGTGTCACCACGTCAGATGTTCCATTTGCCTTATAATTAGATGAGAACAGGTGTTGCAAATTTTATTCCTCATGCTTTAGAAAGGCCTTCAATTTAGTGAGCAGTATTGTGAATGGCATAACCTGTTTCTTGTTTCCTTTTCAGGTGTTCCTCGGTCTTGTATTATCTCAAGTAAGGATTTAGTGATTCATTTAATGATGTTTGTCTCTATGCTATTATAATTTTAAGCTTTGGTTTTATGAAGATTTTCCTGATGTTTTGAAGGTTGCCAACCGACAGCGACAGACTTGGCCGCACTATAAGCATCTTTCCTTTCAGGAAAGATCGTTAAGTCTTCATTATACCTGACAATTACACACTTTAGGTTTTGTATAATTTAATCATACCGCTTTGCATTTCGATCATAAGTGATCATCCTCAGAGAGACAATTTTTGCATTCACAGATGTCATTTCCAAGGCGGTATTCTATGTAATACATTTTCAGAGTCGTGTTATATATATATATATATAAGTTGTATATAATTTTCAGGTACTCCTCACCAAATATTATTCGGGTGATCAAATCAAGAAGAATGAGATGGGCGGGCCATGTGGCACGAATGGGAGACAGGGGAGGTGAATACAGGGTTTTGGTGAGGAGACATGAGGGAATTAGCCCACTTGGAAGACGCAGGCGTAAATGGGAGGATAATATTAAAATGGATCTTTAAGGAGTGGGATGGGGCGTTGACTGGATTGATCTGGCTCAGGATGGGGACAGGTGGCGGGCGCTTGTGAATGTTGTAGTGAACCTTTGGGTTCCATAAAATGAGGGGAATTTCTAGACTAGCTGAGTACCAGTTGTTTGAATGTCAGTTAATCTCAAGCACCATATTTTCCAAACAGTTCGTCTGTCCTTAGGCATGTTTGAATGCTACGTAAACTCAAACACCTTATCATGCAAACAGTTCCTTTATTCGTGATCCTGTTTGAATGACAATCTGAAACACGCTATACGCTATGTATACAGTTCCTTTATTCTAGGTCAAGTGTGAATGACAATCTCAAACACCCTATCATGCAACCATTTCGTTTATTCTCGCCTGCAAAATAGAGGAGTACCTCCCCGTCGGTTCCCGCCACGTCGAAAATGTAAAATGAAATTATCCTGTTTTTTTTTTTTGCAAGAAACTTAAGAACTTCTTAGAAAAGTCTCTAGAAACTAACGGTGAGCCGTTTATCAGTGCTGATTGCTTCTTATTGAGTTTACATTCTGCAAACTGCTTCTACAGTTCAGGGCCGAATAATTATGCAAGTCCCTGTTGGCCTGATTTCATAAGCTTCCCGTGAAAATATTTCACACTGTTACTAACAAATGCGGAAACTTTCGGAAGTTTCGGATCTCTTTGCCGTGGACGTCCAGTATCACAGGCGGTAAGGTTGTTGTCTTATCACAGAGGCCCGAGTTCAGTCCCAGGGTCGTCCAAGTGGGGTTCTTATTAAGAAGATGGTACTGGAACAGAGATTTCTCCGAGGTCTTCGGTTTTCCGTGCCAAATATTTTCACCAGTAAGACACTCGTACAGTGTTATCGCGTGGCACAGTACTGGACGTCATATCATGCGACACTTTCCATCCGGCACGTGGATGGTTAGACCTACCGAAGTTTTCAGCACGTCATTGTACTGTCGAGAAGAGCTTATCCTGTTGTCAAACAGATGCATCGAGTCAGAGCCTTTGCTGTAGTTTTTAATTAACAGGACGATGCACAGCTGTCACGGTTTGAAAGTTTTGAGCCAGTTTGCAGGAGGTTAATGGCAGCGTGCCGTCTAAAACGTTTGTGTTAAAGTAAATTTCAGTAGCCTGGTGCAGTTTGAATGAAAGCGTATTTCAGACGCAATATTTGAGGTTCTCACAACAGTGATCGTGAAGATTCCCTTGTTTTTGGATATGACGTCGTGTATATTGGTACATGAGTACCAGTTTATACAGCATAGTAATCCGTAAGACAGGAATCTTGACCTTGCGGTAATCGTAACTCGATCTGAAAGTTCCTTCGTATCCGAAACGCGGGACTGGAAGAGAAGCTTTCCCCGAAACAAAGCACGTAGCTGTATTTGATGGATGC
Source organism: Reticulitermes speratus (assembly GCA_021186555.1). Classification (NCBI taxonomy): domain Eukaryota; kingdom Metazoa; phylum Arthropoda; class Insecta; order Blattodea; family Rhinotermitidae; genus Reticulitermes; species Reticulitermes speratus. The sequence continues at coordinate 16,256,675 of JAJKFL010000003.1, read as the reverse complement.
TCTTTAGTATAGTATAAATCCACGAGATCACTGGTTTGCAACAATTTAGCCACCTCTTTGTACCATAATTCCCCCCCTCTCTCCCTCCTGAAGAGCCACGAATTCTCTTCCCCCCCCACACCAAGCAAACAAAGGCCTTCGGAATGGAGCCGTGCAGTTTTCGCAAATGCAGGGAGTAAATCTAATCATGGTTTCCATCATAGTCGATGAAGGAAGTGTGGACATCCAATTCTGGGAAAGAGAAATATTTGCTGCCCAGTAATATGAAAATGTCACGGGCTTTAATACTGGCTGTGACAAAATGATAGAGGCTTTTTTTTTTCTATATCAACTCGACGAGGGTTAGCTTCTCTTTTGCGTCGCATCTCTTTCAGACCATAGAAAATCAACAATCATAATACTTCTGTCACACTGCGGTCTTGGATGTAGGTTAATGTAATATTGTTTGTTACTACATAAAAGTGTATCAACTGCTCAACTGTCCGTGTTTTTTTTTTTCAACATTACGCGCAATTCTTGAGGTTGGGTATTGGCCAGTAGGACTTCAAACACTCGCGGTAACTGAATGCGATGAAGTACTTGTGTTTGAAGGTGACTCGTCCCCGTTGTGGTTACAGTGTAACAAGAAATGCAGTATACTCAGTCTGAACATAACTTTTATTTAGGCCTAAACATATGCTGCTCTAAATAGAGCGACTATGGTGGTAGTGTTTTTTTGGGTGCTACAACCTACTTTTCACTACAGCTACACATCAAGGTATTGTATACATCACAGTCACTTGAGTGTATCATTTTTGAATTCAAAGGAAGTTGGTGTAAGGAACAACTTGATACCTGTAAGAAGAGTCTGGATGTATTAAACCAACAAAGGAAATAAAGCTTAATATAAAAAAAAACTTTTATTTTTGAAACAAAACCTGCTACATGTTTCGGCTAATGACGATAGTCGTCATCAGGCTGATCACAAAAATATAAACAGGAAATGTCTACAGCTGCGCTGTTGGTTAGAGATCGCGAACCGTACGAATGTAGCGTTATGTAACATACATGACCTGTAAAATATTCAACTTAAGGAATAATGATTTATGAAGTTTATAAAAATTTATGTTTGTATAATTTATTAAATTTAAGTAATTGTAGATGTGTGTTGAATATATAGTAATAATGCAACGCAGTATTTCAGATGATTAAAATTGGAGTGGCTTGGGCGAATTTTTTAGAGACGGCTGGTGGATATTTATTTCGTTTATGCTGTTTCGGAAACTCGTAACACTTCGGAAAGTAAGTTTAGAAGTATCTGGAAAGTTTGAAATGTGGTGCTGGAGAAGAATGGAGAAGATCAGTTGGACCGATCGTGTGAGAAATGAAGTATTACACAGAGTCAAGGAGGAGAGGAATATCGTACATATAATAAAAAGAAGGAAGGCTAACTGGATTGGTCACATCTTGCGTAGAAACTGCCTTCTGAAACACGTGATTGAAGGAAAGTTAGAAGGAAGGATAGAAATGACGGGAAGACGAGGGAGAAGACGTAATCATATACTGGATGACCATAGGGTAATTAAAAGAGAAAGCACCAGATCACCTACTGTGGAGAACGCACTGTGGAAGAGGCTATGGACCTGTCGTAACAAACTACAGAATGAAATGAATGAATGAATGAATGAATAAATAAATGAAATAATTAATAAATACTGTTTCGGTGGCAGTACGTTGGAATGTAGGTAAATTTTCTCGAGGAGTATAGTATCACTTAATTACACTTGTTTGCCATGTGTATAACGTGTAGTTAAACCTTTATACATATATGTCTGACTGTTCTCGTCTTGAGCACGCTTCTGTGTACACATTATAGATTTACGACATTCATTTCACGCGAGTTCTTCTCGATAATTTTGAGCGCGTCGTTTTCCTATGGATTTTGACGCCTGTCCTTCACGTTATAACGTTGTTTTCATCGAATTTTAACCATTCCATGTACCTGTCGGCGGTCCGGTGTTTGAACTCCGGTGGGGTGAAATTTTCAGTACCTTTCCAGACCGGCTGTGTACAGTGGGTGTCGGATCTCTTTCCCAGGAGTAAGCTGTCGGGATGTGGCGTTTAGCTCCTATCCCATCTAGCGCCGAAGTTGAAGAAAGAGTAGATCTATACCTCCACTCTTCGTCTGGACCTTCATGGCGCGTTATGGGCGCACTTTACCTTATTGCGTTTACCTTGTACCTACCATTGGCGTCGTTATCATCACCAGTACTGTGACTTATTTTAATGAAGAACGCTGTGTTTTATTTTACTTGTAGTCGAGCGTGTAGACTAACAGTACTGTCCCGAGTCAGCTTGATATCTCTTTTCGCAATTGTAATGAAATGATAGCTCTCCAAATTTCTAGAATACAAACACAGTCGAACCCGGTTTCAAAGACATTGATTTATGTGACACCCCGTCTATAACGTCAGATATTCTGTGGTACCAATTAATTCCTCACTGTTAACCGTAACATTACGCGCCTCGGTTATAACGACACGAAATATTCAGTCCCTCTGATGGCGTTATAACCGAGTTCGACTGTATTTAAATATGGATGTATTCTGCTAAGTTTTTCATAGTATAGTATTATTTTGTAGGATTTATAGCATGCGCTCGCGCACGTACACACCCCACACACACACACACACACACACACACGAACACACACAAATATACCTAATAATTTAAATAATCACATCACACGTGCAGTCGAGCTGACTTCTTCCTTAACGGTGCCAAGTGTTTTGGCCCTTACTACATAGGTCGCATTTGTCTGATGCTGGGTTTGGGTGGGATGGTGGGGTGCAACTCCCATCATAAAATGAAGGGCTCTCCGCCGCCCACCTGCAGACTCGCCATCCTGGCTACCGCTAGCACCATTATAGCACTGCCCGTGCCAACAACTTCGGGAAGAAAAACCAGTCCACTCCTGATTTACGTTTTCACATTTCCGCTAGGTTTTCTTTCCGTTTTATTTTTTTTAACTACTGTAATATGCTCAGTTGGCAGCACTGTTTAGGAAAGATCATAAAATTTAATGTTATGCAAGTGGTAATTTCCGTGTTCCTCCCTGATCCAAGCGAGGAAACTTAGGACAAACAAACAAACAGACAAGCAAACCCACCGGAAGCCAGAACACAAAACATCCAAATTACCAAGCATTTGCACCCTGCAGAGACGAGGCGCTGTTAATAAAGCAAAGAGCAACAACAGCAACAACAGAATTCATTCAGCAGTGTCACAGTGCAGCCGCTGCTGGATACAAGGAAACTGCACGTATCCCCTCCAGCGATTGGCGATGCGTGAATTCTGGTTGTAATGGAGAAGTAATGGAACCAGCGATTTTAATTCTGCTTGCAAGGTTAATGGTTATGTTTACTGCTGATTGTAGGACTGAGTTTAGGAGCCGTGAACATGGCCTCCGTGTTTAGTGGTGAATTTTCAGCTGCTGCAGATGGTTATGGTCGTACATTACAAAGGCTGTCTCACTGACTTGGTCCATGGAACACGCACAAGCTGACAATCGTTTAGCAGGTCTATTTTCCGCCTTTTATTGAAAATGAATGTTTAGTTAGACTCGCAGTTTTGACAGCAGTCCGCCATAGTACCCTATTATGAGCAAGATGAATCCATTCCTCAACTCTTACCCGATTTCTCATAAGAACCTCTTTAATATGTCCTGGCTAGACTTAAGTGTTCTAAGAAGTACCTTCCCTTCATGGTTTCGACTAAAATTGTACAGAATTTATATGCACGTAACATTTGCTGCCAAAAGGCGAAGGTCACTCTATAACATGCCATGAAGGCACAGGTGGGAGGTGGAGTTATAGCTCCACCCTTACACAGCCTGGGCGCTAGAAGGGTGTAGGTGGTGAGCACCACGCCCCGGCCGCTTTACCCCCGGGGAAAACCCGGTATCCATTGTACAGGAAGCTGGGTGGACCCTCGGGGCCGGTCTGGAAGGGCAAAGAGAAACTCGCCCGCACTGAAATGCTAACCCGGGAACGTTTATTGCTAACAGGCTTTAGATCTTGTCGGATCGTACTTCGGTACCTTGAGCTCCACCAGGATATCCAACGGATTAGGATTCTTACCAAATCCTGTTACGTCATGAAGGAGGCAGAACCACTTTCCGAAACGTCCTGGCTTCATCAGACTTGGATTATGGACAACATCCGTAATATCGCAATTGGAGGAAACCTTACAAACAAATGTAACTAATTCCACAGAACACAATCGTTCTTGAGAAGCCAATATTTCCACAGCTAGTCAATAAATTCCCCGAATTTTATGGAACCCCGAACGTTCATTACCATGTTCACAACAGCGCTTCACTTGACCCTATCGTGAGCCAGATATATCCAATTTGTTCCCTTTCATCCTATTTCTTAAAGATTCAGTTTAGGATTATCCTTCTATCTCCTGTCAGGCCTTCCAAGACGCCTCTTTGCTTTAGGTTTCCGCATCAAAACTATTTGCGCATCTCGTCCTTTATGATTGCATCGCCCGAACAATATTTGGCGAGCAGTTCAAATTGTGAAGCTTCTAATTGTGTTGTTTTTTTTACAGATTTCTCTTTACATTCTTCACCTTAGGACGGGATATCTTCCTTATCGCTCTTTCTCTAGCACTCTAAGTATCTGTCTGCCATTAATTTGATAGTTCGCTTTTCAAAGTCAAGTGAAACAATACGTCCGACATACATGCTTAGCAACTGACAGCGTCCTTATATAAAACACTTAAAAAGTAAATAAAAAAGCAGAAATTGTATTCTTTTGTTTTAATCTTTGGTGTTAGATAGCAAAAGTGAAGATAAAAATTCTGAACCTAAGGTAATCAGAATTCCCCAGTTAAGTATGCTTTTGATGTAGTACTGCATGTAATTTTGGTTTGCCTTCAGACGTGGCGTAAACAATTTTGGTTGAGAAAATTCAAGAGAGGAAGAATCTTGGGTGGTGAGTGTCAGTAGCAGGTTGATATTAAATGAACCTTAGAATTGAGTGCAATTATGTTGGCTGGATTAAACTTGATTGGAGTAACGCCCGGTAGCGGTCTTTGGCAAAGACGGCAATGAATTTTAGGTTTGCATAAAATCAGGGATGTTTTTTTGACTAGCTGCGCTACTCTGAGCTTTTCAAAGGTGGGGCCTTGAAGTCAGTACGTTTGTTAGTGCAATCGAACCCGGTTATAACGACATCGGTTTAAGGGACACCTCGTCTATAACGTCAGATATTCTGTGGTACCAATTAATTCCCCCACCGTTAACCATAACATTATACTACTCGGTTATAACAACACCCGTTTATAACGACACAAAATATTCAGTCCCTTTCATGACGTTATAACCGAGGTTGACTGCATATCCACGTGTGCACATTTTAAGCCATCATGCAGTACAGTAACGAAACTGGCATTGAAGTTTAAATCATTAAATCACCTAACTGTAGATTCTTCCGTCCATATCTCTTTCACACGTGCGTACACCGCGCAATTTAACCCGCACACCCCCCGTACCCCCCCCCCCCCCACTCCATTCCAGTAAGAACCCGGACTAGCAGGAAGGAAGAATACAATTTTTTGACTTTTCTTTTATCTTCTTCATGCCACTCCTCCCTTCCGCTAGTGTCTTTCTCACGCAAAGTTGGGGTGGTTACCATGGTAACCAGCTAATTTATTATGTCACTTGATGTGTAGCTAATTACTTCCCGCGCGTCGAGAAAACAAACAACGAACGCCATGCAATCCCCCAGATCCCCCCTTCCCCCCCCCCCACGGCCCTTACTGCCACAACTAGCACCCTCAACCCCCACTGCCTGTTGGCCTCATGCAAGTCATACAAAAATAAAACTTGTGCAATGTTTCTCGTTATTTTTGACACTGGTGTAGCATCTATGGCTGTTAGAGGGGTTGGGCGACGCATGCAAAGTGAGCCCAGCGATGGGCGATAGTTTTATGATGCTCTCATTTTTTTTTCTCATAATTCTAGGCTGAGGGCCTATTAAAAGAAGTTAAAAAGCTTTTGAGGAAGCAGTGAACGTGACACGACTGACTATTGCTGTGAAATTGTAGAGCGGGGTGGTGGAACGTTATAGATGCCTCCTTACGAAATAAGTGACCAATCAGGACGTGGGTGGATACTGGACTACCCTGCCTACACTGCGCTCATGTAAATTGCGTCATATTTTGAATGCGTCTGTACAATGGAATTGCTAAATAACTGCTTATGAACCGTTCAGTGCGGATGATTTGTTTATTGTGTTTGTCTGTTGAGATAGAAGGTAAAGTCAAAGCTGTCCCTGTCCACGCCATGAAGGCATTATAGGGGGAGTAGAGGTATAGCTCCACTCATTCTTAAGCTCGGGACTAGATGGAGGTGAGTGGTCAACTTCACGTCCTCGGCCGCTTAACCCTCGGGAAGGAACCACGATACCCACTGAATAGACAGCTGGGTGGGCCACAGAGCCGGTCTGGACGTTTTGAAGACGAGGTAAATCTCTTGCCCTACCGGGATTCGAACCCCGGTTATTCGGGACTGTATCCTAGTCACTATACTGACTACGCTGTTCCAGCTCTTCTATTTGGATAGATCTGTAAATTATTTACAGGCGGTTTAGACTATATGGTTTTGAAATTTCGCAGTGTATTCTTTAGAAATTTAGAAGCACTGGACTGTTTTATGTATTCCTTATTCCTTGTTTTACGTAGGAAATTTTTTACATGGCACCAAAAAAAATATTTCTACGGCAGACCCTTCGAAGAGTGAAGTTAATTGGAAATACTTCTACTTCCTAAGCTCCCGATTTCCGGAGGAACATTACTTTATTTGAAGGTTTTCAGGCTTAGCCCGCTTGTCCTTCTGATAAAATCATCAAGGACGTGAAAATGAATGTAGCCTCTAGCTTACGTGTTGTTTAGCCGCATTTTTGTGAGACGGGTATTCGTTGTTCTGCATAGTGGCGTTGTCTCTGATTATACCAGATCAGTTCAAGGCGAATCTGCAGTTCACAAACACAGTAGCTATTTTGCTTTCTTTAGGAAGTCGTCGGATATTTTGCTTTTGAAAGCGATAGGCCGCAGCTTGGAACTGAGCTCCGATATTTTAGGCTATAGCTTCGGTGCAACTTGTGAGACGTTGCTCTACTTGGTTCGTAGTTTGTTACGACGTTTCGGGTAAAACGTATCGGTCCCATCTGTCAGAGTCAAGCAGTCCAAGACGAATCCCCTTCTTGGACTTCGAACGGAACTGTTGAGTCGCCTTTCCCAGAGAGTAAGTAACTTTTTCTTACATGGCGCGACAGCCCCTAGTGGGACAGGGCCTCCTCATTGTCGAGGCTTCACGATCGTACTGAGACACACCACACTCTGTAGGACTCCTCTGGACGGGTGATCAGCCCGTCGCAGATACCTCTACCTGACAACACCCCAACACTCTCAACAAGACATTCATGCCCTTGGCGGGATTCGAACTCGCAATCCCAGCAAGCGAACGACCGAAGACCCGCGCCTTAGACCTCGCGGCCACTGGGATCGGCAGAGACTAAGTAATGGGGATTGATAATTAAAGTACATTAATTATTAGAAATGGTGGAGCCGGAGTTGCACAGTCGTTATAGTGGCTGTCTACGGGCTGGACGGTCCGGGGTTCGAATCCCTATAGCTGCAAGAGATTTTTCTGTTGTCCAAAACGTACAGGCAGGCTCTGGGGCCCAACAAGCCTCTTCCGGGTGTATTTCTCGGGGTAAAGCGTCCGGGCCGTGAAGCTAACCACTCATCTCCATCTAGTGGCGAGGTTAAGAATGAATGGGGCTATACCTCTTCTCCCTTTATATACCTTTGTGGCGAGGACAGCTTCATCCTTTCTAATCAGAAATGGTTGTACATAAAGCCTGTATGCTGTTTGTTACTATTTGCTATGGCAGCAGGTTCAGGTGGGTGCATACTTATGTACGCGGGTAAGCTCAAGGTAAGAAGTTGTCCTCTATACAGGCCCGTAGGGTTCCAGGAGGTTGAGGCTCACAGATTTCAAGATTATGGGCACCGGTCGCCTTTACTCCCCCAGAAAATATTCCCGGTACTCATTTCTGTTAGAGTCTAAGTCGCCCCAGGGTCATAGTGCGACCGGAAGGATGAAGTCAATGAAAAATTCCAGTGACACCATCGGGAATCGAACCCGCGACCTTACGGCTTGTAGCGCAGTGCCTCAACCAACTACGCCACCGCAACGTACGCGGCCCTACACCAAGTTACACAACACAAGCATAATGCATGTTGTGTTTCCGTGTATAACATTCTGGCTCGTACATTCCTGCTGTGCTTGTGTTGCGGCCCAAGGAAGGGCGGTGTACGTTTTCTTAACGAGATCTGTAAAATTGGCGATGAAAACTTGATCACACTGAGCCAGCCGTACTTCCCTTCCTGTTCCAATACCTTGTTCCTTGTCTCTCATCGTCTTCTTCACCGGCTTATTTCTCTTTGTTCCTGAGTGCCCTAAACCACCAAGTTCACCCCCCTTCCCGCCAGGCAACCAGGCACTCGTCTGATAATTATTCGCCAGTGGCCTGTTCGCTGCAGTATTCAGGCACCCAACCAATCTAATTGGCGCCAGATACTGTAATTGCCCCCACAATGAGTACATGGTGTGAATATTTAAGTACTCGTTTGCTTTTTTTGGCACAATTTATGTGCTGTGTGGCTTTCTAATAATATTCTTACATTAGTGGTTGCTTCTGCAGACTGCTTTGAGTTTGTTATTCGGATGTCGGTTTAAAGAGAGCGGTAGAGAGGTGGTTGCGCGAAAGGGGCTGAGGTGGTAGGAGGATGCACGAGTCTGCAGGCCTGTACATAGCGTCTCCTGCCTGTAATTAGATAGAACATGATGAAGTAATAATGAACATTATCATCATCAGAACCCCGCGAGCTAGCTGTCTGCGTGACTCAGGGCTGGTTATGCTTACATTGGTAACATATGTTCACCAGGAGCTGTCGGCGTCCGTGCTGACGAGGGAAGGAGTACAAATGTTATGCCAATCTGTGGCTTCTTTTTTACTTTGCTTAACGCGAAGTCCAGAATGTATGAGATTGTTACACTACATACACTTTGACATCCGCACCTATAAAAATGTGACAAGTATTGCAGCCATTATCTTGTTTCAAGTAGACACGCCACGTTTAAATAATAATAATAATAAAGGTCAAAGTAAAGGTGAAGGTGAAGTTCACCCTATAACCTGCTATGAAGGCCCAAAGGGGAGTGAAACTATAGATCTACGCTTTCTTTAATCTCGGCGCTAGATGGGGTGGGTGGTTAACACCACACCCTGGCCGCTTTACCCCCGGGAAGGAGACCCGGTACCCGTTGTACAGGATGCTGGATGGACCCGAGGACCGGTGTGGACGGGTGCAGAAAATCTCGCCCCGACCGAGATAGGATCTCCGGACAGTCCGGCCAAGAGCGAGTCGCTTATACCGACTGCGCTATCCCGATCCACAACACCACCACCACCACCACCACCACCACCACCACCCCACCACCACCACCACACAAGAAGAAGAACAACAACAAACGAAATAATCCAAGTGGAAAAGTAGTATGCCTACGAAGATGTAATTCTGTACCAGAAATTGTAGATATGTGTAGATTGAAAGACGTGATAATTAAACAACTTGTGATCTACCTTAACACCGACAGCAGGAAGCCTATGCCGAGGAACTTCCGGTTTTGATGACTCACTACTACTGCAAATTTCTTCTTTCTTCTTGCTGTGGCGCAACAGCCCTACTCGGGCTTATGCCTCCTCATTGTTGAGGTTTCGAGATCACACACAGACACACCACACTCGGTAGGACTCCTCTGGACGAGGGATCAGCTGGCGCAGAGACCTCTACCTTGAAACACACAAACATTCACAAGAGACAGACATCCATGCCCCCGGCGGGATTTGAACCCACATTCCCAGCAAGCGAACAGCGGCAGGCCCACGCCTTAGACCGCGCGGCCATGGGATCGGCACTGCTGCAAATTAGTTGTTTTATTATTGGTAATGTAGTTGACAATATAAAGCGGATGAAGAAAAGAAAACGCAACTCTGTTGCAGGACACATTAGATACAGATGGTCAGTGATAAGGCCACAGGGAATTTGAATATTTTGTGTAGCCACTAGATCACTTGTGACTTACTACAAAGTTTCCTGTCTGTGACGAACGCTAGAGTTGTATCATTCCGCCTTGCTCGTTACAAATCCGTGCATATAGCATTGTCAAACAAACGAGCGTTAGCTTAAAAAGTGACATCAGTGTTTCTTATTTAATGTCCCGTCTCAAACTGTAACCGAGTAAGCACTTTAGGTAGAGGTGAATTTTTAATTGCTGATTATTTGCCTTGAAATTCAATTGTTTTGTAACAGCACTGGTAATATCGTTGTTTTTTTAGCGTTCATCTCTCCTGTATCATGTAAAAGCACCACAGTTTAAACGAATTTTAATGAAATGTATAAATAAGGATCTTGTTGAAATTTATTGGCCTAATTCGATTTTGTTCTGTCCTGTTTCTTGCTTGGAAATATGTCTCTAATTGGACAGAAATGTTCGTGACTGAGAAATGTTTAAATACTGGAGCAACAGTCACTGTGAGAGTTTTGAAGCCTATTTTCCGGCCTGTCGCATATTTTCGCCGTGTTTGTCTGTGAAAGTTGATAACATAAACCTGTCATAACAGACACTAGACCCTACACAAAAGCAAAACAAAACTGCTGAAATCCATATATCATATCCGTTAAACTTTCGGTGAAGGGAAGTTGTAAGATATATTGGCGCCGTATTACAGGAGAGCCCCAGCCTGATCTAATCTCCATTCCATGGGATTCGTTACTTCGCTTAAAGAAAATTGTCTGGTTTGTCAACAGTATCGGGTCGTACCTTGGCTCTGAGACTCGGGTTCGATCCCAGGCCAGTCCCTGTGGGTTTATGATGGACAAAGTGGCAATGTGACAGCTTGGCTATGACTGTTTTACTCCGATACATGACACAGCATAAACACAGGGACTGGATCCATTTTGGATTGAGATAACGCACTGGAGACCAGAACATAAATGCCACAAAACTGGAAGTTTCCACTACCAAGCGAAACAATAATTTGTGTAAATATTTTTAAAATTATCCATACCGTGTACGTACGTATTACTAGAATATGTATTACCACCTCTTCGCACACAAAATTAAAATAAAGTATGTAGAAAAATTTACAGCGAAACATGTCGAGACTCATGTGAAAATTTTTCTAAATATTTAATTTTAATTTTATGTACGAGTTGGTGGTAATACATATTATTGTGTAAATCATATTTATTGTGTAAGAAATGTTCTAATCATATTTTAACCATAAGATTTTTAAAAGCAGCACAGGTTGTACCTTTTGTACATAAATAACACCAACAACGGAGCCTACTGCAGACTGTGGAACCTTGTAAAGAACAGCTTATCACTTGTAATTGGTTTTAAACTCGACAAAGTTTGGTCCCTGAACATGGTACACTTGTACCGAAACATGTCGCAGCTACGTCTGTAATATTCATATGTATTTAATAATGTGCATTTGGTTGGTGCGATAAATTGAATGCACTGACTATGACTACTTAAGTTTCCCCCTCCCAGTATCTTTCCACCATTGCTCCTCGCTCATTTGTCATCATTCTGTCACGAATGCTGTATAATCTTAGCAACTTCATTCCTCGACTGTGCGGAGGGCTTGCTTCATTTCTGTTTTAGTCTCCGTTCTGTTGTTGTTTGCTGTTGTTACAAGCGATTCGCATGGTTTATTACTTCCCTAGCTTCACTGGGAATTGGTTTACCCTTCTTTATTAGTTGTTAAGTTTATAAGAATCCTAAAATGAGATTTTTGCTCAACTCTAACCAGATAGAACACAACAGAACATAATTGTATCAACTTGCACGTAAAATAAACAACTGTAATTAAACCCACTGTGGTTATAACTGAAATACATCGGTTACTGGTCATAAATATCTAGGGTCTAACCACCGCCAAGGTCAAACTAATTCTTTTGAGTCGATGACGTTGCAACGTAGGAAACAAACTCCACGCTGTATGATTTTCTCAAGCTCCCGCTTCCATCCCCTATGTTCCCCAGTTTTCTTCAGTACCAGTTCTGATACGCTGAATCTATTTTCTTCACCAACATTTCCGACACCACTCGATCTGTGTTTTTCAACGCCAGTTTTGATACACTCAAATTACGTTATTTCTTGAGAATGAAAATTCAGACTCCACACGTGTTAAACCCAGCAGGTAAAACATAGGACCTTACTGTATTTATTAGAATTTTTACAATTTTAGAGAAGGTACTGTAAGAATTAAAGACATGAATTATACCATAACGTCTGCCGGCAGCACTAAAATAAGCACTGTTCAGCATAGAACTGTCATAATGGAAACAATGAATAAATTCCTGCTGAAAATACGTTACAGTCATGACCATTGAGTGCAAACGGAGCATCTGTGGCGTTTGTTTATCGCATGACCTAATTCGTTTTCGGTTTTATCTGAGAACTAATTAAGTTATGTAATTTACAGTCTCCGTCCCTCTGTTCCTCTTTTCCACGTGTTAAAACAGAGTCGCAATCCCCTGCTAGATTAAATTCGGAAAAAAAAAAGAGAGGAAATTTGCAGTTATGGAAACGTGGCTATAAGTTAGAGAGAGAAAACGAGATAATGAATGGTAAATTTGTCACTGTGCTTAATATAATTGATTACTACATAGTGAAGACGTATGGTGAAGTGTACGTATAGCTCCACGCATTCTGAATCTCGGCATTGATGTAGGTAAGCGGTCATCTGCATCCTTCAGTCGTTTTACTTCTCCAGTATCAGTTGGACTGGAGATTGTTTGGGCCTCACAGTCGGTCTGGACGCTGTGAATAAGAGAAAAATGTGTCCCTGCCGGGAGTCGAGCCCCTATTCCCCGATATTCTAATCCTTAGCCTGTTCACTAAAGTGAAGGAGATATTCTGAGTTTTTACAAAATATGGTAGTGGTAATAACACGATCATGATGTGGAGAGTGTTAAGTTTAGGTAATGCAAGAACCAGTCCTTGTATCTAGCACAAGGATGTGAATATGTATGTGTTTTACTTTGCGCAGAGAGCAAGACGTCAGTTTTTAGACGCGTTCGCAAACAGAGCGACTATTAGCTTCGTCATGTCTGTCCGTCCGCACGGAACAACTCTGCTGCCACTGCAGGGATTTTCATGAAATTTTATATTTGAGGATTTTTCGACAAAGAAAAATGTGTCGAGAAAATTCAGGTTTCATTGAAATATGACAAGAATTACGGGCACCTTATGTGAAGACCTGTGAAAATCATGATAATATCGCGCTGAATTCTTGTTAGAATGAGAAATGCTTCACACAAAAGTTGTATAGAAAATCAAAACACACATTTTTACATTCAATAGCCTTTTCCCAAAAATCGTGCCGTTTATGAGATAATGTGGAAAAATATGGTACAGCCAGACAGGCCACGGATGACAATATAATACGGCGCATGCGCTTTGCATGCTGGATAACTAAGGCTACAGACACACACTCAGAATAAGTAATGCTTGTTGCTTTTCCACGGCGACAATGGTTACGCGAACGCGCCTCAGTGTTAGATTATACGTACATTGCCTGTCTTGTCAGTCCTTTTGTTTACTCGACATACAGGTGGACCTAAAGCATTAAGATGTGTGTTCCTGTAGTGTACAGTGACGGTGTATTGTCTCTTGTGTCCGAGTTACAGTATGATTTCATGTTCTGTTTTGCACTTGTTCCTGTCCTGCGCGATAAAACAATAGTCTCAACAGAAACATTGTGAGATTTTGAAGTTCTGGCGACGGTGCTATGATGTGACGTTGCGTATTGTCAGCTCTTTTATTGACGTTTCGGGGAACATACTGTCAATTCTAATCTGAAGCTGAAGACGGCAGGGACGTTCATGACGAGCTACCAGACTATACGGCGTTAGTCCAGGAAGGCAACATTTTATTTCCATGACGCAACAGCCCCTAGTGGGCCACGGCCTCCTCATTATCGAGACTTCACGATCACACACTTTAGATACGCCACACTCGGTAGGACTCCTCCGGACGAGTGATCAGCCCGACGCAGAGACCTCTACCATACAACACACAACACTCACAAGAGACAGACATCCATGCCTGCGGCGGGATTCGAACCCGCAATCCCAGCAATCGAGCGGATGCAAACCCACGCCTTAGACCGCGTGGCCACTGAGATCGACAGAAGACAGCAATACGAGTATATCAATAAATAGCCTTCAAATACGACCTTGTATTATTAAAAACCTATTCACAGCTACATGTTTCGGCTCATATCAAGCCATCTTCAGGCTGTACACAATTATATATGCAGAAAAATGTACCCTACAGTCTGTATGCTTAATATATGTCAAAATTGAGATGTGTTTTATCGCGTGTTCGTTAGTTCATGTACCGTGTTTTAAATAGTATTAAAATGGGCTACAGTTTTGCATATAAAACGCAACGAGATGAACCGCATTAAGACAGTAGCCTACTTGTATGGGTAATGAAATCAGTCTGTGGTCAAAGTTCGCCTTGTTTAATAAATCATTAATATATATTTTTTTTCAATGGCTCGACAGCCCCTTGGGGGCCAAGGCCTCCTCATTTGTCGAGGCTTCACGATCACACTTTATAGACACACCACACTCGGTAGGACTCCTCTGGACGAGGGACCAGCTCGTCGCAGAGACCTCTACCTGACAACACACAACACTCACAAGAGACAGACATCCATGCCCCCGGTGGGATTCGAACCCACAATCCTAGTAAGCGAGCGGCCGCAGACCCACGCCTTAGACCGCACGGCCACTGGGATCGGCAAATCTTAATATTAACCTATCTGAATTCGGGGTCTATTGAAGCCTGCTGGAGATCTCCTGACGCTTTGTAACACTTCGGTTTGATAGCGCTAGGTCTCGCTTTCGAGTCTGGACGCAGGAACCATTGACATTGACCGACTTTTTCATGGTTTTGCTCAGTTTCTGCAGGTAAATACTAACTTAGGTTAAAACAGCTCCTTTCCACTTCCATACGTGTGAATGTAAACAGTGGAGAGTAGGCCAGACGTCGTGGAACAATGCAGATGTAGGCTACCAATATTTATAGACCCTAGGCTGTGACTATTACACAGCATTCTCTTTGGATTTCTTGTTTTCCCGGAACACTAGTCAAGTGAGTTTCCAGGAATCTGTTACTTGTAGGTGGGACGTGACGTCTCAGCGGTAGTGAATATGAATATTACTGTCTTGCGGGATGTGACACCGCGCAGCCTGGCAGAAAAAGACCGACGTTTCGGAGGAAACTTCTGCTGCCACCCTGATGATCGAGGCGAAAGGTTCCTCCAAATATTTGTACCGTTTTAACAGACTACAAGGCCGCATGTCCGATGTCTTCAATTATCTCGTAAATTTCCTGTTCAGAATGACCTGGAACAAGAAGATGCTGCATTAGTTCGGTGGGGTATCATCAAACACACCAACATGCTTACGTTTTCTTTTACTCTTGATATCGACTCATCATCATCTTGGCCTCGCAAGTGCCACACCTGTACCGCGTTAGGCAGGTACCTGGTTACTATTTTGGCAACGGACCCTAAGACGTACTGGAACATTGTCTATGCTCCGAACTTCCAACTGCATGCTGATACAATAGCGTACATTTTTTCTCCAAAAACCCCTCTTTCTGTTTTCATAACCATCATACAATAACCCGCTGTCTACTACATGGCGTCGGTAGTTGATCCATCGTCTTTAAATAACTGAGTAACCAACTGATATCTGCCATGGTATTTACCATTCTGTTTAGCATTATCCTGAATATCCTAAGAGAAAAACCATTTATAAAAATAAAAAGAAGAATGGCTAACTGGATTGGTCACATCTTGCGTAGAAACTGCCTTCTAAAACACGTGATTGAAGGAAAGTTAGAAGGGAGGGTAGAAATGACGGGAAGACGAGGAAGAAGACGTAAGCAGCTACTGTATGACCTTAAGGAAAAGAGAAGATACTGGAAATTGAAAGGGGAAGCAGTAGCTCGCACCCTGTGGAGAACTTGCTTTGGAAGAGGCTACGGATCTGTCGTAAGACAGACTGCGGAATGAAATGTGAGAGCCGGAATGACGCGGTCGATATAGTAAATAGTCTGCGGGCCTGGGAAGCGAGGAATCTTGGTTTGATTCCCGCCAGGGTCAAGACATTTTTCTCTTCTCCAAAGGGTCCAGAGTGTCTCAAGGGGTCCACGCATTCGGGATTATATCCCGGCGGTAAAGAGACCGGGGCGTGAAGCTGATCACTCGCCTCTATCTACATATATCGAATTACGCGCGGTTAAGAAATTATGGCGTTATAACTCAACTCCTCCATACGCCTTCATGTCTTGCACAGGGGCAGCTTTACATTTATAGGACTATACTTGTATACTTATGGGGCAGTTGGTTGAGACACTGCTCTACAAGCCGGAAGGTCGCGGCTTCGATTCCCAATGGTGTGTTCGGAATTTTTCATTGACGTAATCCTTCCGGCCGCACTATGGCCCTGGGATCGACTCAGCCTGTAACAGAAATGAGTACCAGGGATATTTCCTGGGGATAAAGGCGTTTGACAACCTTACCACCTTCATGTGCCGGTTGTCTTGAAATCAGGAAGCCTGAGCGTTCTGGAACCCTCAGGGCCAGTCCAGGCCAGTACAGGGATTGCTTTACCTTTACTTAGAGAAGAGGGAATTAGGATATGCGTATGTGAAACATGACATTTGTCTTCCAAAACATGGCTTGTGTTGGCGTCTCAAAATATTTTGTCTAACCCCCATATTTACGTGGAAAAAAGTAGTATAAGGATAATACATACGCTTGGAGGTTGAGTTACATGGCGATGACTATAATACAGAAAGGGAAGAGCAGATTTGTGGCGTCACAGCGTCATGAACATGTCAAAACATAGGGAAAACCGAGTTTCAGATGTCATCGCCTACAGCACTGGAGTGGAGTTCTTTAGTCGGACGGATCTATCACTGCGGATCCAGTCGCCAGCGCTGTCTATACACAACCAGAGATGCCAGAAAGGAAGGCGAACGAGCTCTGATGAGACAGATGACAGTCAGCTGAATGCAGGATCCCCTCCAAGCATTTTCTTTCAATTTGAAAAATCTCTCTCCTTCCCTTCGTCTAAATATCGCCAACAAACATCCACTACGTGTGTGCCTAGTTCTCGTTGATTATTTTTTTGAGCCTTTAGCTATAATGTGCGTAATTTTTGTTGTGAGATATCAGCTGCTTTGAGCATAGCTGCCACTTCACGCAACAAGAATATGTGGAATCATTCTGTTGTGTGAGTACAGTTGATGATTACTGAGCTGCTCGCAATGGGAATGTTGCATATCGGGAAAACCGATCCATTGTTTTATGATCAATAAAGGATTTTGTTCTGTAAGGTATGACGAAGTGAAACTTTTACCAAATAGGGGGAGTTAAAATAATACCTTTCCTGACGTGGACAAATGCACCACATCAGGTGAAATGTCTGATGTGGTTATCATTTATTTCCTTGGTAATAACTTCTTTCGACAAAAATCTGGCTCAGATTTGATGAGTGTAATTATAAACGTCGTTCGCTTGCTG
This sequence comes from Reticulitermes speratus, assembly GCA_021186555.1. Lineage (NCBI taxonomy): Eukaryota > Metazoa > Arthropoda > Insecta > Blattodea > Rhinotermitidae > Reticulitermes > Reticulitermes speratus. The sequence goes on along the minus strand of JAJKFL010000003.1, from coordinate 16,238,940 downwards.
GGATTACCGGTTCGAATCCCACCGGGGGCATGGATGTCTGTCTTTTGTGAGTGTTGTGTGTTGTCAGGTAGAGATCTATGCGACGGGCTGATCACTCGTCCAGAGGAGTCCTACCGAGTGTGGTGTGTCTGAGGTGATCGTGAAGCCTCATAATGAGGAGGCCCTGGCCCACTAGGGGCTGTTGCGCCATGGAAAAAATTAATAAAATTTTAAACGTAACGTACTGACAAAATGTCATCTTTATTTTATTTGTATCGTTAATTTTAATGGTGATTGTGTGATAGGGAGGAAATTGGGGTTCTGGTAAAACAGAGTGAGTGAGAGAGAGAGAGAGAGAAGTGGAGTGCGATCGAATTATGGCCTAAGTTTAGGGATCTGATCCAATGTCGACTATAAAGTCAGGTATAAACAAACTTTTCAGTAGGACTGCTAGAAATGGTATTTACTGTTTTAGACCAGTCAAGGATCCGGTGAGCAAGGTACGGCTCATCTCAGTTGCCGTAAGAAGACCTGCGGTGTTTTCAGTATGTAGGCTTTTATATCGCAAAATGACAGTTGTGCTCCGGAATTAGGGAAATATTTATATGTTCTGCTTCTGAGTATTGTTTGGTGTTTCAGTCATTGCTCTGACGTATGTTTTGCACACGTTCTGTCGTCTTGCTTTCGGATAAAAGGCCATCATTTCTGAAGCTGGCTCCTGCTTCCGTCATCAAGTAAAAGCATGGAACATTTTCTGTGCGGTCCGTTAGATGGAGCTAATATCTATCCACGGGATTCGAAGTGTGTTGGGCACTGCCATGACTCAGGTGGTAAGTTGCTGCGAAGGCTCGGGTTCGATCCCACGTTAGTTGACGTGAGATTTGCGGTGGACAGAATTGTGACTGGGATAGGTTTGTCTTCGAGTACTTTTGTTTTCTTCTGTCAGTATAATGACACCAGGACTCCATACTGGTCTGAATTACATGTTGCTCTTACCAGAGGGATAGACGGGCGAAGGCTGGGAACCTTCCGAAAGCAATGCTTTTTCGAAAATCGGGAGTATTGGATACAAAGTACTTTAACTTTTTTATGATTATGTTCTGTTTAAGGTACTCGTGAAATGTTGTGGAGAATGGGTATATATTTTGCACGCTATAGCCGCTAGCAACAGCGATGTTATCCTCTGTACGACGAACAGTTCCGCAATAAGAAACGCCCTGTATAGTACATATCGTTAATGTGCACCCTATGGGTGTTTTCTGCTTTAAGTTATACATTCTCTGTAGCAACCCATGGTTCGAGGTGGTCATGACTAGGTATCCCGTTTTTTAAAAACCGAGAAACCGGGACAATTAATAACACTTGGGGGGGGGGGGGGTAGAAGACAAAATTTGTATTCCGTCACACAGTGAGAAAAGTAGAGTAATGTATTAATATTACTACAGCAAGGTAACAGATTGTGTTGTAGGGATAAAAAAATGATATAATAATAAGAATAATGATACTCAAAATCACACACAGTTCACTTACTGATTATTCTTTACACATTATTTCCTCATCCTTCGCAGTCTCAGTCCACACTGTATAATCACCAATCTACACATCTTCCTCTCCATCTCCTATTCCTGCCTGTTAGTGGTTGCTTGATGGCTGTCCTACTCCTATAAATGTCTTCTTCCACAGTGTAAAACTCGAGGCTTTCGTGCGCATTGTCAGAAATTTCTTACTTTTGTGACTTGGAAAACCCACACCATCTGGTGTCCCGAACCGAATTTTGCGAGACTGAGTGAGGGACTTAGCTGTTTAAAACCCATAAAACGGGGACTGTCCCAGGAAAACCGGGATGAGTGGGATCCCTAGTCTTGACCTATTTCAAGAACGTATCATAAAAATAATCTGCTTAGTGTGATAATAACGAGTTAACTGCTCAGAAGACCCCGTGACCTAGTCCATACCTGAAAGATTGTCTCCAGTGTTGCAGCTGTGCCTAGTTGCTTTCACCCTTCTGGATGCAAAATTCTGAGCGTCTGAAGAATACCTTTAAGTCTCCACTAAACCTAACATCCTATACGAATGATACTTAAAGTAATTTGCCCCAACGGTTATTTTATGTACGTATGTAACGTTGCTTGGATTGGAGATGGGCCAACAAATAGGCTTAAACTTTAGTCCCAGTAGAGGTATAGTCATCTTTCTAAGACAGTATGTTTTCCTTATAAATCAGAACTCAATATTTGTGTTATCGGAATACAGATGTCACTTTCTTTCAGTCATTTGTACCTTTGTCAGTCCTGCTGTATGGGCGATCGTCCCGGCTCAAGTCCTCTGGCGATCTGCGCAATGGAGACACGTCCGAAACGTCGGGCGGTCCAAAGACGTGGCCATGCTCATCCGCCCGGCAGCTGCGTTTGTTCTAAAACTGAATTCAGTGTTATTAATACGGCTAGCCTAATTATAAACCTCCTAATGGTGATTTTTAGTCCGATTTATTGTACATACTTATTTTAGGTGTAAAGGTGTATTTTTGCACCTGATAACACACATGGACACACAGACACTGGGGAGGACTCCCCTGTACGAGGTATCGGCCCGTCGCAGGGGCCTATACCTGTAAAACACACAGCCTTTACAAGGAACAGACAGCCGTGCCCCCGGCAGGATTCGAACCCGCAATCCCAGCAAGCGAACGGCCGCAGGCCGACGCCTTAAACAGCGCGGCCACCGAAATCGGCCCTAATTGTGATTAAGTTTACTAAATACGGGCTGTACCAATAGTAAATTAACGTATGGGTCTCCGCCTTCTGCCTTGGAGTTCTGTGCGGCGTTTGCCGATGATGAAATCTCCACATGTGTACATTAAGTTCAGCAGTTCACTAAGAATCCAGTCGATGTGCCCGAGGCACTCGACAGCTTCTCTCTCGTAACGTTCGATCTACGGTAGGTCGTAAGATATAAACAGAGAAGCGGCAAGTTTATAGTTTTCACTGGTCATTGTTCGGTAATGGATTTCGAACTTTAGTGAAGCTATTTGGTCATCCGATGTTTGCGTGATTGCAATAGAAGCTGATGGGATTCCCTTAGCCTATCAACTGGGAGTCCCTTGAGTAAACACAATCTCTCCTCGCAAACACCGATGTCTTCTTTGTTTCTGCCAGTGGTTAGGACAGTCCTCGACTCCCCAGGCATTTGTATGACCATTGACCACGCGACAGACTTTCCTTCATACAGATTAAATAAAGCCGCATATTTTATTCTTATAATTTGACTGATTTCGAGAAAAATTAAAAGTAGAACACACAGTATATGAAATTCAGAGCTACCAAAAGAATTGGCTCCTTGTTAAAAGGATGGAACACACACGAATACCCAACAATACAAACCAAAAGGCAAAAGCGACATAGTTTAGTTAGTTAGTTTTCTTCCTGTCGCTCCTTGCGGAGCATAGGGCCTCTTTTCAGAGGTTTCTTGGTCTGGAGGTGTGCACTCTGTAGTGAGTGACCAGCCCACTGACTGCACAAGTTCTACTCATCCTGATGTGAATGCCAGAGCCATCTAGCAGTCAGTCAGGAGACTTGGGTGAGAAATGGCCGCTGAATTTTGCTTACGAAACATCTCGATTCATGCCCGTAAGGTTCTTTTACATGCCGTAAATCTACGACATGGGACCGACGGCTTTACTTCCCCTCCGAAGGAAGTTGTGCTACGGATTTTTATCACCCTTCAGAATCCATCGACCTCGGCCGGGATTGAACCCGCGAACCTTGGGTCCAGTGGCGAGCACGCTAACCACTAGTCCACCGAGGGCGACTCAAAAGCGACATAGGTCGACCAAAAACAATATGGAGAGACCAACAGCATCTTCAAGACTGAGGACAGGACCCAGGTGTCCTACATTTTACGTTTATGATGATGATGATTTTGATTGCTGTGTTTTTATCGGCGCGGAAGTATACAAGGGATGCAAATGAAGTTGCGGCTACATCCCTACTGCAAAAACGTAAAAGACAGGAAAACGAAGAAGTGGTTTATCAGATGTGTGTCAGTTTAAGTATTGATAAGGTTTTTGTGAATCACCCTCACGATTACACTTGTAAAGAGGTTTCTGTCAAATATCAGTGGCGACTCCCGATTCGTAGGTCAGGTACACAACGGCACACTGTCCCGTTGTGTACCCTTCCGCTAGACCTGACCTCCGGACTGAATAGTATTGCCTAATTTACTTAGCTTTAAAAGTTGACGTTTTTTTTAATTATAGGAGCTTTATTTTCATTGTTTTCAACAAATATAAACAAAAGATCCACAGTGTTCAAGCCGTGCCATTTACCAGCTTCTCGATCCTCTACTGGGGGCCGAAGCCTCCCCTGGCATTTAATATAACAATTACAACTGATGACTATTAAGAGTAGTGAAAATTAACAAAATAGCATAAGAAACAGTACCTGACAACCAGCGCTACTCAGAGCAAACAGTGTTTGTGTCGTTTATGCTTATGCTTTTTATACAGTTGTTGACGTTTATGCGACAAGTGTAACATAACTCATTCGTCATTTTTGTCAGAGTGACTTACTTTGAATTCGCTCATGGGTTTAACCTTCTCAGATTACTGGACGATTACTTTCCTTCCTAAATCATTCCACTATTGTTTTGTTTTTTGTCGTACATGCTGAATGTTGTGCTGGAGGTTTGAATGGAAATTTTAGATGTTTAGGTGAATGTAGGCTAGTCATTTGAGAGATTAGCCTAACGTGGATTCCTTTCCACCACGTCACGGCCCAACTTGGAGTTGCGTACGGAGAAGACATGGAGGAGCATGGGCTGAGGGTGTTGGAAAATAGGGTATCGAGGAAGATATTTGGGCCTGGGAGGGACGAGGTAACAGGGGAGTGGAGAAGACTACATAACGAGGAGCTTTATGATCTGCACTCCTCACCAAATACTATTCGGGTGATCAAATCAAGAAGAATGAGGTGGGTGGAGCATGTAGCACGTATGGGGGAGGGAGAGGTGCATACAGGATTTTGGTGGGGATACCTGAGGGAAAGAGACAACTTGGAAGACCCAGGCTAGATGGGAGGATAATATTAAGATGGATTTCGAAGTGGGATGGGGGTATGGAACGTATTGATCTGGCTCAGAATAGGGACAGGTGGCGGGCGCTTTTGAATGCGGTAATGAACCTTCGGGTGCCATAAAACGCGGGTAATTTTTTGACTAGCTAAGGACCTGTTAGCTTCTCAGGAAGGACTCTGCTGCACAAAGAATACAGACTCTAGTCTTAAAAATTCTGAAGATTCAGGTATTCTAGGAAGTTACGCTGTGTTTATTGGCAAATAGCTACCGACGTTTCGAAAGAACTTAGTACCACCGAAACTGCGGTAACTGTTTACCAGGCGACACAGCGTAATATCCCAACAGACTTGAATCTTAATTAACACCGGTGTGAGAACTTCACAATAAAAATGTATCACTAGAATGACATTCACTTGAATACGGGATGAGAGCTAGCTCCCGAAACGTCTTGTAGGCATAGGGCCTATATCAAGTACAGGCCTGTCTCATACATTGGACATAGCTCAGCGTAAATCTGATAGACCTATAAAGTGTCCACATTTGTCACAAACCTTTAGACTGAAACGGAACTATCGTGGACTACTTTAATTGTGCTTAGTTAGCAAGAAACGAGAATTTGGTTATATTATTGTAGAGGAGATCTTCCTGCTGTATTTCCGTCAGATGGTGTATGTGTTATGACACAGAAAAAGTGAGTGAAGAACATTTCGACTATCCTGTTGTGTGTGTGTGTTGTGCTGTCTTAAAATAGAACAAGAAACAGACGTCTCCCCTGTAATTAATGTTCATCCATCGGTTTGCTTGTAAATAAAGGAGTTGTTTACTTATTTTGAAAAATGTACATCTGGCACCGAATGCCATATGTGGTAGAAGACAGAGAATGTTTACGGTATGCGCTCGTCATTGCTTGCACCCACAAAAATGGATGCTTCAACAGCTAAGTTGTATCTCCTTTTCGAAACTGTTACCTTCATTGCAACTGCGAAACGTCTTGCTCTAATTTTATGTTACTCATACCGCGCATCTTCTTACAGTCATTACATCAACCAACTCATGCACTGGATAAAATACATTCGTAAGCTATTATAAAAACCTCTATATGTTTCAACACCGAGGTGCCATCATCAGGGGGGGCCGTTCAATACAAAGAAATGTAGATCCAACACACCAATCTAGTCATGATGTCGCTTTTGCAGAAGTGATTCAAGTATTAAACATTGAAATTCTAAATTACAGAAAATTAATAACCATAAATCCACAATGTTGTGGAACGACTTATTTTTAACAATTTTAATGGTATTAGTATTACAAGATTGTGGATTTATGGTTATTAATTTTCTGTAATTTAGAATTTCAATGTTTAATACTTGAATCACTTCTGTAAAAGCGACATAATGACTACATTGGTGTGTTATATCTACATTCGTTCGTATCGAACGGCCCCCTGATGATGGCACCTCGGTGTTGAAACATGTAGGGGTTTTTATAATAGCGTACGAATGTATTTTGTCCAATGCATGAGTTGGATGATGTAATGATTCTTGTTCTAGTCATCAGCATTTACAGTTTTCTCTTCAATAACATTGCGTTAAGTGCATGGTAAAGTTATCCCTATACAGTCCTGGACAGGCCCTTTGGGCTGAAGGAGGTTGAGGCTCCCAGAATTTTTATACAATCGGCACATGAATGTGGTAAGGTCAGCCCTACGTACCGGTCGCATTTACCCCCAGGACACATCCCTGGTACTCATTTCTGTTAGGGGCTGAGTTGGGCAATAGTGCAGCCGGAAGGATTTAGTGAATGAACCCATCGCGAATCGAACCCGTGGCTTTCCGGCGTAGCGTAGTGCCTCAACCATCTGCGCCACCGCGTGCCCCCTTAGCTGCATGGGGTGTACATTATGTCGCATCGGGTGGTCCGATAATTGTGGCTGATAAAATGGAAGGACTGAAAGATGTGTTTGAATGAATTAACCCTTTAAAGCCAGTGGTTACTTTACGTACCGTCAGGTTTAACATGAAAACATTCTGTGGAGACGACATCAGCTGGTGTTATGCAATTTAATATAAAAGTCAGTCAAACACAACTACTTTATTGTAAGTAAAGTTAGCGATTTCTTGTCACTAACTAACTAACTAACTAACTGCTTACAATAAGGTAGTGTGTTGATTTAGTGACTTTTAACTTGAGTTATAAATTTTACACTCTGCTCACAGGTGCATTTTGGTGTTTTATATACGTCTCAGAAAGACAGCTATTATTTTTCTATACACCATTAACTGGTAAGGTTTTATAACCGAGACGGAGTGTGTTTACTGCGCGGTACGAACTGAATCTTTAAATGTAATTCAGGTTAATTTTATTTTGAAAGGTTAGTCATAGCTGCTTTGACCCACCAAAGATGCTTGGGTTTTAAATTCGAATTAATGCTCAGGGCTGTGGGGTTTTACGTTGCAGTGCCCCTAGGTGCATTGAGGACCGTACGGTGCACCGAGGCGTGTATTGAACGGTTCAATACAATGTCAGAATTTAACTTGGTGTGCCGTGCACAGGCATGAAACGTCTAATATAAACAGAAGTTGCTGGACACCCGCATAACTAACTCCATGGAGCAGAGTCCTTCTTGAGAAGCTAGCAGGTCGTCAGCTGTCAAGAAATTCCCCGCGTTTTGTGGAACCCGAAGGTTCATTATCGCACTCACAAGAGCCCGCCACCTGTCCCTATCCTGAGCTTATCGAAGTACAATTTCTGACAAATTAGGACTGAAACAGAGGGCTAAATTGTTGTATGTTTTTTTCTGTGTGTGTGGTCAATCGAATAAAATGAAGTGAAACTGTATGCCGTGGTATTAACTTCTGAATCCTGTGACCACTTCGAAATTTCAGAATTTCGTCGAAGCGAATCCCGTGCGTTAGTGGCGATTTTCGCCCTGTATAAACTCTGTTGAGTTTAAGCTGTCTCAGCTGTATTGTTAACTGAATGCGTGCTTTTGCCCATCAACGTACTGTTAAACCTGATAAAAAATTTCAATCAAACACTCAGAATGAACCAGAACTAAATGTTACGAAATTTCGATAAAGTGTCCACGAATTGAAAGTTATGAGAATTTGATGTATGGAGTTATTAATAAGCGTACAGACGGACTGACGTGTGACAGACATGTGTAAGTTTGTTGGTAGTTACTGTGTGTCTATAATGACGCTCTTGGTATCGTGCGTGCATTTACGGTTTCAGAAAGCAGAAAAAACGCATATATATATATTTCTGTTCAACTTATACAGCGAGTACCTTACCAAGGAAGCTCTTGAAGGGTTTGGAGACTTCAAAATATGAGGACAAGTAATTCGCACTGTGAAATATGCAGATGACCTTGTGCTACTGCTAGGGAAGAAAAGGTGCTACAGGGCATGATTGATAGACTAAGTGAAATTGGAAGATGCTATGGAATGGAAATGAATGTGGGAAAAACTAAGGTAATGAGAATCTCAAGGCAACCATCCCCAATGAAAATTATGATAGATCAAAAACAATTGGAGAATGTGGAATATTTCAAGTATTTGGTAGCATGATAACAAGTGATGCAAGGTGTACACGTGAAATTAAAGACAGAATTGTCATGGCAAAAGCAGCATTCAACAAGAAGAAGAATCTTTTCACCAGCAAACTGGACTTAAATTTAAGGAAGAAACTAGTAAAGAGCTACACTTGGAGCATAGCTTTGTACCTGCATAGTTGCATGTGGACAAGCCTGTATTTTGAGTTTGTATTCGGTTTCACACGTAGACTTAGGTTTATTCATAAAAGGATCAGACGTGTAAAAAGATGACGGGAAAATGGTGTACCGTGTGTTGAGGAAAACGTTCACTGCACAGTGCTAATAAATTAGCCCTAAAATTTAAAAATTTATCTAACTTTTTAAAGCTTAGTGTTTAGTGTATGTACCGCTACGTATAACAAACACTTACGGTAAAAACTTCGTATTGTGCCCACACATTGTATATATGTGTTTCTTATCATAGGCGTTACTTGGGAGTTGAAAGGGGACAAATGCCCCTCCAGTATTTTTTCCCCATCTAAGAATAATTTTCATTGGCTACTGAGTTGAAAGGGGACAAATAAAAACATAGAAATATTTTCAAAACGATTATTTGGGTGATATAAAGACAGCAAAATTGAAACAAACCAATCTTCCCACTCTTTCTTAACTTGACGCTATCGTAAATTAAAGTTGCTAAAATCCACGGTCGGTTTGCCCCCCCCCCCCCCCCCCCCCCCCCCCAGTGTTATTAGCCGAGTTACGCCTGAGTTTCTTACCATTTGTACAATGACTAGGCATAATTTCCCTGTGCAGCTTTCACCGATTTGTCGTCTTAATGGAATCGCGCCGTATTATGTGCAAGATACTGCAGATATATACTGTAGATAGTACACAATACGCAGTACACAATACACATACACAGTACACAATAGCTACACAATACACAATACACATACACAATACACAGTACACATACACAATACACAGTACACAGTACACCACAGGACTGTCAACAACACAGCACAAGGACACGATCAAATATTGATCGCACAACAAATATACAGGGCGTACACAAAAGAATGGTGCGGTTTCAAAAGTGAATAAAAAATTTATGTCTCACATTACACGGGCACAACATACACCGTCAGCGGCGGCAACTGTCCAAGTTTCTCATGCGCTACCAGCAGTTCGCTTCTCATGCTTACTGCGTGGCCGCGGGGCCAGTTTCAAAGATGGCGTTGCAGCAGGAGAAGGCTTTCTGTGTGCTCCGTTTTGAGGTGTCCAGATCTGTGATTACAGTGCAGCGTGAGTTTCGTGCACGGTTTAAAAAAGACGCACCACACAAGAATAACATAAGCAGGTGGTACCGACAGTTTGTAGAAACTGGATGCTTGTGTAAAGGCAAGAGTCCTGGTCGACCTCGTGTGTCTGATGAAAACGCATGCACTGCAGGCCATTACAGCGGACATGCTACACCGGGTCTGGGATGAGTTTGATTACCGTGTGGATGTGTGTCGTGTGACCCAGGGTGCACACATTGAAGGATTGTAATTACCAAATGAGAAACTTGGACAGTTGCCGCCGCTGACGGTGTATGTTGTGCCCGTGTAAGGTGAGAAATAAATTTTTTATTCACTTTTGAAACCGCACCATTCTTTTGTGTATGCCCTGTACATAGCCAGTCGTCGAAAACACTTTTAATAACTTTTAGTATTTTATACTACGACTGTCTTCAAATCAAAATCTTAGTGATTCATTTTAATAACATCAAAGAAGATAAACTAATCACTATGAACAAGAAGATAAGTGATATTCAGTGACAGTGACTTACAAAAAATAATTATAAGTTGTGAAAGTGAATTGGATGCATTGAGGATTGTGAACTCTCGACGACATCCCTGATGATGGCACAGGTAGTGCCGAAACATATGTAGGGACAGAAAACACTAAAATAGTTTAGTGCATTTGTTGGAATGAAATAATTAATTAAATACTGTAAATATATTTTAGTCTTCAGAGGGCTGTTCCTAAGGGAGACACATGAGAAATTCTGCTAAATAGTCTAAACCGCGTACTTGGGCGTACTGAACATATGGGGTAGAGCCCGTGTGCTTGTGCGATGCAAATCTGTGCCCATTTGTATTAGGTTTAAAGGTGGATGGATGTTTTGAAATGTGGGGCAGTGACTAGGACGCCAGAAGAAGCCGGTAAGGAGGCCAGAGATAACCTGTGGGCGGGTGGGTCCTATCTGCTGGCACAGATGCTGGAACAGGTACAGAGGGGCGTGGTAGAGAAGCAGTTGACGGAAGTTCGTAGGAGGCCGGTGGGGGGCGTCCAGGGGTCCAACCAGGTATAGGATGCGCAACCCTTCGACACGCCCACCCGTCATTTCGACCTCCCCCTCTCCTACCGCCCTCCCCATACCAACCAACCCCCTTCGTCGATTTAGGTTATGGGTATAACAGTCCCAAAACTGACCAGCAAAACTTGGATGGAATTCCCAATAGCTGAACCTGTTTCGCCACCCACTTTTCGACTAGCCTGCCCTACCCCCTCCAGGCATCCCACTGCAACAAGAAAGTCTGATCGTATATCGGTGCAGAGGATGTGATGCATTGCTAGGCCTAAGCTGGGACTGTTGTGTCCCTCTGTAATAGCGGTGTTACAGGCAGACAGCCGTATTTGGTAAATGTGTCAGACTTATTTTGCGTTGAAAATTCTTATGCTTGCTTTTAAGGATTGCGTTTTTAATCCTCTATGAGAAACACTGTAAGTAATGCTTCGTGTCTATTTCATTCATCTTTAGGTTACACAAGTGTTACATGTGCGTGGCATGTGACACGCATGGGGATAAGAGCAATATGTAAAAAGAAACTTTGGTTGGGTAGCATCTGAGGAGAAATGACGCTCAAGAAGGTGAAAGCATAATGGACCTATATCCAGGGTATGTGAGTGGGTGTGTTTGTTAGCTGTATAGCTGGCTGAGGGTAACGCTTAATGGCAGGCTTTGTGAAGGCTGTATTGAAGCTCTGAATTCTTTTCTGACTTTTTTTTTTAATTTTATGTTATTCATACCGTACATATTCGTATAATTATTACATCAACTTATGCATTGAATACAATACATTCATGAACTATTATAAAACTGCTACATGTTTCGGCACCGAGATGCCATTATCAGGAGCCGTTCAGTGCAAAGGAACGTAGACCGAACACACCGGTGCAGTTAATATGTCGCCCTTACAGAGCTGATTAAAATATTGAACATTAAAATTTTAAAATACATGAAATTAATAAAACGTAAAATTACAATGTTGTGTGTTATAAGTGTTAAAAAAAGTAAGCCGTTCCAGGTACAGCAGTTGTGTGCAGCTGTATGGATCATGCATTTAAACATCTATGTTGATCGTTGTATGCCTTATACTGCTTTGTCAGAATAACTCCCTGATGATGGCACCTCAGTGCCGAAACATGTAGGAGTTTTATACTTCTTAATGTATTTCATTAAGTGCGTATGTTGGTCAAGGTATGAATAACAACGGTATGTTGAAGTTCATGTTACCCGCATGCAGACCAACTTTTCGGAAGTTGCCAACACCACATACAAGTTTGAGCAGGCCTGCTATATTGCGATAGTTACACAGCAGGCCTGCTATATTGCGATAGTTACACAGCAGGCCTGCTATATTGCGATATCTACACAGCAGGCCTGCTATATTGCGATAGTTACACAGCAGGCCTGCTATATTGCGATAGCTACACAGCAGGCCTGCTATATTGCGATATCTACACAGCAGGCCTGCTATATTGCGATAGCTACACAGCAAGCCTGCTATATTGCGATAGCTACACAGCAGGCCTGCTATATTGCGATAGTTACACAGCAGGCCTGCTATATTGCGATAGTTACACAGCAGGCCTGCTATATTTCGATAGCTACACAACAGGCCTGCTATATTGCGATAGTTACACAGCAGGCCTGCTATATTGCGATAGCTACACAGCAGGCCTGCTATATTGCGATAGCTACACAGCAGGCCTGCTATATTGCGATAGTTACACAGCAGGCCTGCTATATTTCGATAGCTACACAGCAGGCCTGCTATATTGCGATAGTTACACAGCAGGCCTGCTATATTTCGATAGTTACACAGCAGGCCTGCTATATTGCGATAGCTACACAGCAGGCCTGCTATATTGCGATAGTTACACAGCAGGCCTGCTATATTGCGATAGCTACACAGCAGGCCTGCTATATTGCGATAGTTACACAGCAGGCCTGCTATATTGCGATAGCTACACAGCAGGCCTGCTATATTGCGATAGCTACACAGCAGGCCTGCTATATTGCGATAGCTACACAGCAGGCCTGCTATATTGCGATAGTTACACAGCAGGCCTGCTATATTTCGATAGCTACACAGCAGGCCTGCTATATTGCGATAGTTACACAGCAGGCCTGCTATATTTCGATAGTTACACAGCAGGCCTGCTATATTGCGATAGCTACACAGCAGGCCTGCTATATTGCGATAGTTACACAGCAGGCCTGCTATATTGCGATAGCTACACAGCAGGCCTGCTATATTGCGATAGTTACACAGCAGGCCTGCTATATTGCGATAGCTACACAGCAGGCCTGCTATATTGCGATAGCTACACAGCAGGCCTGCTATATTGCGATAGTTACACAGCAGGCCTGCTATATTGCGTTAGCTACACAGCAAGCCTGCTATATTGCGATAGCTATACAACAGGCCTGCTACATTGCGATAGCTACACAGGAAGCCTGCTATATTGCGATAGCTACACAGCAGGCCTGCTATATTGCGATAGCTACACAGTAGGCCTGCTATATTGCGATAGCTACACAGTAGGTCAGCTATATTGCGATAGCTACACAGCAAGCCTGCTATATTGCGATAGTTTCACAGCAGGCCTGCTATATTGCGATAGCTACGCAGCAGGCCTGCTATATTGCGATAGCTACACAGCAAGCCTGCTATATTGCGATAGCTACACAGCAGGCCTGCTATATTGCGATAGCTACACAGTAGGCCTGCTATATTGCGATAGCTACACAGCAGGCCTGCTATATTGCGATAGCTACACAGCAGGCCTGCTATATTGCGATAGTTACACAGCAGGCCTGCTATATTGCGATAGTTACACAGCAGGCCTGCTATATTGCGGTAGCTACACAGCAGGCCTGCTATATTGGGGTAGCTACGCAGCAGGTCTGGCTGGTTGCCTATTATGCGGAAAGCCCTTATTATGCATTTGCTCATTCAGCTTCTTTGGATCTTGAAACGAGTCCCAAAGAATTCAAAATACAATCGAACCCGGTTATAACGATATCGGTTTAAGCGACACTTCGTATATAACGTCACTTTTTTTGTCTGGTACAAATTAATTCCTCACAATTATATTACATTGTGCTCTTCGGTTAGAAGAACACTCGTTTATAACGACACAAAATATTCAGCCCCTTTCATGACGTTATAACCGAGTTCGACTGTAATTTATTGTACGAAGCCGAAATAGTTCGCGAACTGGACAGGTTGATGGGCGGGGGGTGACAGAAGATGTGGCCTAGCAGTGCTGTTGGTCACTGCGTATTTAAACTGTCGTAACGTGAAGGAACGCTGGTCCTTCGGAACCCTGTTGGCAGTAGGTGTGATTGTCAGTGGGTCTGTGTCCGAAATTCAAATGGAAGATACTAGATCATGCAGGTGTGCATTTTGTCATTCGCCCGTGAAGGCGTATGGGCAAATGGAGGTGTAGCACTTCGGCACTATATGGATGTGAGTAATCAGGTTTACGTCAAGGCTCCTCTACACTTGACCCTTTTGATAGAAGGCTGGGGTCAGCCCCAAAGCCGATCTGGGCGCTTTGGAGAACAGAAAAGTATTTTCACCGTGCCACAGATCGTCAAGTAACAGGCATTTAAGGTCTGTCTTGTACACCTGTTATAACCAGACTTACTTATTGACAGGTTTTCATTAAATTCAGCATGAACGTTATGCCATTGGTAAACTACATGTTTTGGTAAGTTCTGGTATTCTGTGAGCGGTAACACCAACCGTATGATTCCACAGACTTGTGACGTGACAGCAATGGTAGTTTCGTTTCACGCAGGAGCCTGAACTTGTGTGTGGTGTCAGTATTGAGTTTACATGCATAAAACAGGGTATACACAAAATAATGGTGCGGTTTCAATGGCGAATAAAGGGAATCCGCACCATTCTTTTGTGTATATCCTGTATTGGGCGTGTTTTAGAAAACGAAGAAGACTGCTCAGTAAGTCTTGTTTGACGGACGTTCACATCGACACGCAACCATAAACATGTATAGGCGTATACGCAATCTCCACGCCATACACACGTAACTGCAGTTATACACTTTATACCACCTTGAGAGGTGAAATATACAGATTCGTATATTTAAGAAACGCCGATCCCAGTGGCTGCGGCGTCTAAGGCGTGGGTCTGCGGCCGTTCGCTTGCTGACATTGCGGTTTGAATCCCACGGGAGCATGGATGTCTGTCTTTTGTGAGTGTTGTGTGTTGTCAGTAGAGGTCTCTGCGTCGGGTTGATCACCCGTCCAGAGGAGTCCTACCGAGTGTGGTGTGTCTTGAGTGTAATCGTGAAGCTTCGATAATGAGGAAGCCCTGGCCCACTAGGGCTGTTGCGACATGGAAAAAAAAATTTAATAAATATACCATAGATCCGTACAACTTTCACTAGAACACAGGGTGTTCTGTCAATAAAGAAGCCTTCCAAGAACGTTCCCTCCAGTAAAGATCATTACACCGTGTTATAGTAACGTCGTAGCAAAAACAAGATGCATCAAAACACCTCCTGTTACCGAACTGATCTACTACATATTTTCTAAGAAACAGATCTCTCGCCAATTTCAGTGTTTTAATAATTATACTTAGATAATTTTAACCATTAGAATGTACCCAAATACATAATAGGCATTAATTTTCAGTTTTTTTTTAACCAACGAATACACTTTCATTTTCGTATTTCTGTTCAACAAACCCTACATATGTTTCGGCCGCGACCCTTCCGTCATCAGGGGTACATTGATAAGTTAACTTCACTGTTCACTGGTCCATTTGGTATTATCACAGAACCGTTACACTGTTTGAGGCTATTTTTTTACATTGACAATCACCGGTATGCAAAGTTTCTTCAAGATTTTTCTTGAAATGTCTTGGTGTATATAGTATTTATATTGCGTTAGAAGTGTAATAGCAAATGGACCAGTGAACAGTGAAGTGAACTTATCAATGTACCCCTGATGATGGCCGAGTCACGGCCGAAACATATGTAGGGTGAATTGAACAAAATACGAAAATAAAAAGTGCATTCGTTGGTTAAAAAACTGAAAATTAATGTCAAGATGCACGGCGAACACAACGTGAAATATATAATAGGCAATTGTGTGATTTTATGTAACATATTTTAATTGTAAAAGAGAGGCCCCGACCTCAACATATGTTTTTCATTTTATGTTCTTATAACTTATACCTGATGATGGCCAGCGTACGTGGCCGAAACATGTAGAGCAAATAAACAGTGCTTGTGAAAAGTGTTGTGTTTACTTTGAAAAAAATTGAAACAGTCGACATATTCATCATTGTAATTCCTTGGTTTTATTATCTACGGTTGGTGAGCTGCACAGGTTACTGTGGGCATTTTGGTTACGATTACAGTAAGTGTTGAATGGGAAGACGAATGTGAGTAATGGATTTGGGAGTTTATAGAAGGAAACGGTAGTGTTTTGTGTTAAAAGTAGTTTTATATTTGCAAAGAGAACCTGAGGAGACAGTACAAGCAGTTCCATACATATAGTTACATATACATACATATACATACATACATACATACTTACATACATATACGCAATAAATAAAAGTGTGAAGGTTGCATTCTGCACAACACTATTTATTAATTAGCGTGTTTATAGTGTAGCTACATGTTTCGGCTCTAGTGAGCCATCTTCAGCGAAAGTGTGCTGTGTGCATCACTGTTATGTATTAAATCTTGGTTTCTACGCTTCTCTCTATGTCTCTTCAGTAGAATACAATGATTTAAGACCTTTCAAGGAAAATTTTCCATGTGCCTATTATAAAGTAACATTTTTTTTGTATGGCTCGACAGCCTTATATGGGCCTGGGCCTCCTCGTTTCGTCGAGGTTTCATGGTCACACACATAGACATATCACAATCGGTAGGACTCCTCTGGACGAGGGACCAGTTCGTCGCAGAGACCTCTACCTGACAACACACAATACTCACAACATACAAACATCCATGCCCCCGGTGGGATTCGAACCCACGATCCTAGTAAGCGAGCGGCCGAAGACCCACGCCTTAGACCGCACGGCCACTGGGATCGGCTAAAGTAACATTAAACTCTGTATTTATTTATTGTATAGACAGCTCTCTATTGACATTATCCATATTCCGTGCATTGGACTGACTATGGTATTTAATCCAACTAATTTCATACGTAACCATAAATATTTGTCATTTTGTGATGCTGCTCCTACATGTTTCGACCCCTACAGGTCATCTTCAGGGAGTTATTCATAAAGGAATACATATATAATAAATTATGTCAAAGATATGCATATGTGAAGTTAAAAGACAGTGTCGTCAATTAAAATATATTATTGCTAAAAATATATGAAAAGTTGATTAATTAAATGTATTTTACATTTATTGATAATTTTATGTACAGTTGCAGACGCACATCTGTGTAACTACTGTTATCTTCAATCTAAAGGAATTATATCCCTGTGTTATGTGTTGATGTTTATGCTGTAGTGTACCACTGAGCCTGTAGGGGCCGAAACATGTAGGAGGAGCATCACGAAGTAACAAATAGTTGTTTATGTGTCTACACGTGCAGTTAAAGTACTGTATAGCTGTATATTGCCATACCGTCATCCATATTCCTGTTCTTGTGTTTACAGCCACAGACGGCTGTAAATATTTACCTGCTGTGCATGCTTTAGCATAGTAATGCCGCCTGAGACATTATCAGACCGTATCTTCTCCGTATTAATTATCATATGCATTAGCCCTTTAGCAAAATGGCGAAAGAACTAAAACGACATTTAACCAAGGAATGTTGATCGTCTAGGCAGTTGGGTAAGTGTTGATATCTTGGAAGTGGAAGGTTGAAAGGTGATTCTGACATGCAGTTAGAAACAAAATTAAAACTGTGAGCACAGAAATGCGTGGGAATATCTTGCAATCAGTTCCTAAATACCGCTTCTTGAGACCGTTGTTTGTTTGGAAGTTTTGTTTTGAATTGGTTTTAGGCCTTTGTTTTTTTTTTCTGTCCTTTTGGTGGCGTGAGGCTCTGTTCTTGGTACTGCGGCCAATAAACTCCTGGTGATAAGTGAATGAATTTCTCCTTTGATGGAATGATGGTACGAGAATACCGAAGTACTCGGCGAGGAAACTGTCCCTGTGCCACTTCCTCGAAGACAAATCTTATATGAGATGCCCTAACAGTGAATCGGAACTTCCGCTGCAAGTAGCCGGTGACTAACCGTGTGGGCTGTGGCAGTGCGTGTTTGAGTATCCGGTGACTAACCGTAGGTGGGGCTGTGGCTGGGCATGTGCGGCGTGTTTGAGTAGCCTGTGACTAACCGTGTGGGCTGTGGCAGTGCGTGTTTGAGTAGCCTGTGACTAACCGTGTGGGCTGTGGCAGTGCGTGTTTGAGTAGCCTGTGACTAACTCGTGGTGGTTAGGGGCTGGTGTGGCAGTGCGTGTTTGAGTAGCCGGTGACTAACCGTGTGGGCTGTGGCAGTGCGTGTTTGAGTAGCCGGTGACTAACCGTGTGGGCTGTGGCAGTGCGTGTTTGAGTAGCCGGTGACTAACCGTGTGGGCTGTGGCAGTGCGTGTTTGAGTAGCCTGTGACTAACCGTGTGGGCTGTGGCAGTGCGTGTTTGAGTAGCCGGTGACTAACCGTGTGGGCTGTGGCAGTGCGTGTTTGAGTGGCCGTGACTAACCGTGTGGGCTGTGGCAGTGCGTGTTTGAGTAGCCTGGTGACTAACCGTGTGGGCTGTGGCAGTGCGTGTTTGAGTAGCCTGTGACTAACCGTGTGGGCTGTGGCAGTGCGTGTTTGAGTAGCCTGTGACTAACCGTGTGGGCTGTGGCAGTGCGTGTTTGAGTAGCCTGGACTAACCGTGTGGGCTGTGGCAGTGCGTGTTTGAGTAGCCGTGACTAACCGTGTGGGCTGTGGCAGTGCGTGTTTGAGTAGCCTGTGACTAACCGTGTGGGCTGTGGCAGTGCGTGTTTGAGTAGCCGTGTGACTAACCGTGTGGGCTGTGGCAGTGCGTGTTTGAGTAGCCGTGACTAACGTGTGGGCTGTGGCAGTGCGTGTTTGAGTAGCCTGTGACTAACCGTGTGGGCTGTGGCAGTGCGTGTTTGAGTAGCCGGTGACTAACCGTGTGGGCTGTGGCAGTGCGTGTTTGAGTAGCCTGTGACTAACCGTGTGGGCTGTGGCAGTGCGTGTTTGAGTAGCCTGGTGACTAACCGTGTGGGCTGTGGCAGTGCGTGTTTGAGTAGCCGTGTGACTAACCGTGTGGGCTGTGGCAGTGCGTGTTTGAGTAGCCGGTGACTAACCGTGTGGGCTGTGGCAGTGCGTGTTTGAGTAGCCTGTGACTAACCGTGTGGGCTGTGGCAGTGCGTGTTTGAGTAGCCGGTGACTAACCGTGTGGGCTGTGGCAGTGCGTGTTTGAGTAGCCGGTGACTAACCGTGTGGGCTGTGGCAGTGCGTGTTTGAGTAGCCGGTGACTAACCGTGTGGGCTGTGGCAGTGCGTGTTTGAGTAGCCGGTGACTAACCGTGTGGGCTGTGGCAGTGCGTGTTTGAGTAGCCGGTGACTAACCGTGTGGGCTGTGGCAGTGCGTGTTTGAGTAGCCGGTGACTAACCGTGTGGGCTGTGGCAGTGCGTGTTTGAGTAGCCGGTGACTAAACGTGTGGGCTGTGGCAGTGCGTGTTTGAGTGGCCGGTGACTAACCGTGTGGGCTGTGGCAGTGCGTGTTTGAGTAGCCGGTGACTAACCGTGTGGGCTGTGGCAGTGCGTGTTTGAGTGGCCGGTGACTAAACGTGTGGGCTGTGGCAGTGCGTGTTTGAGTGGCCGGTGACTAAACGTGTGAGCTGTGGCAGTGCGTGTTTGAGTAGCCGGTGACTAACCGTATAGGCTGTAGGCAGTGCGTGTTTGAGTAGCCGGTGACTAACCGTGTGGGCTGTGGCAGTGCGTGTTTGAGTATCCGGTGACTAACCGTATGGGCTGTGGCAGTGCGTGTTTGAGTAGCCGGTGACTAACCGTGTGGGCTGTGGCAGTGCGTGTTTGAGTATCCGGTGACTAACCGTATGGGCTTGGCAGTGCGTGTTTTGAGTATCCGGTGACTAACCGTATGGGCTGTGGCAGTGCGTGTTTGAGTAGCCGGTGACTAACCGTATGGGCTTTGGCAGTGCGTGTTTTGAGTGCTGTGACTACCGTTTGTGGGCTGTTGGCAGTGCGTTTTTGAATGGCCTAAGTGTAATTGTAGTTATTAAACAAATGTTTATAATGTGGATTTAATTGTTATTCTTTGTTTTAGCCTTATACAATTTTTTGTGTGTATTGAGTTGCGTGGAGTTTATCCTTAAAATTTTCAAACGCCTGTAACTTCGTGTATAATTTTAAAAACACCGTTAGGACTGTGGATCTCATTACCAATAAAGTGGCACACGATATTTTGTATTTATACACTTTTACAGCTTTATATTTAATAGTTAGCGCGATGAGTCTGAATACGTCGAAACATTGTCGTAGAGTTAATGTAACAAGATTGTTTCACTAATAAGGGTTTTGATCGACGGTGTACAAGTACCATTTGTTCATAATAAAGGTTTTGATCGACGGTGTACAAGTACCATTTGTTCACTAATAAGGTTTTGATCGACGGTGTACAAGTACCATTTGTTCACTAATAAAGGTTTTGATCGACGGTGTACAAGTACCATTTGTTCACTAATAAAGGTTTGATCGACGGTGTACAAGTACCATTTGTTCACTAATAAGGTTTTGATCGACGGTGTACAAGTACATTGTTAATACACAATTCTAGATTACTTGTACTGTAAGAACAGAGATTTCTTGAATACACTTTTCATAAAGTAGGGGCATTTCTTGAATTTATTTGCCATGAAAACTAGTAAGCCCCAGCTTCTTGACTGCGGGTTCTGCAGGCAAGGAATTTTGCTAAAGAAGCGGAGGGGGAAGTAAGACAGAGGAAACGCATTACCTCTCAAGTTATGTTGGAGATGTATGAATGTTTATGGACTTTTAAGTTGCTATTCTCCAAATAGGCTGAAGGTGACTTGCCGATGATTTTAAGTTGTGTTGGATTAAGTCATAAGAACCAAGTTTTATCCCAGATTTACGGATAATGTGCCAATAAGATATTTTCTTAAACCATTATGAGGAAATGAATATCGAACTGTTCTATCCACCGGAGCGTCTCAGTTTTGATTCCGGCAGTCTGCATTGTGATTCCTCCTAAGCCCAAAGAACCTTGCCCAGCACCTGCAGAATTAACGTAATACGGATGACGGCCATTTCCAGTATGTACTTGATAATGAACTCCTTTAATGTTGCCCGAAGGATGGATAACAACCGTGTGGCGTTTAATTACGTGGTGTGGGACATGGACGTGGCATGGAGATGTTTTTTCATAAGTTTCTTTGTCCATGTAATGAAGCGTTTGCTGTGGTAAGAATTTCCGAGTGCAAAGTCGTGGCAGGGTCCATGCCCCCTATCCCACCACGTACCATTGTCAAGAGAAAAGAGGAATAAAGACGAGGAAATAATTTCCTTTTTACTGTGTCCCTACCGAAGGATTCCCCTTTTCTTCTTGAACCTTCCCCACCTTCCAAGTCAACCATCTCCCCAGCAGCCAATAGACTCTTACTGGGTCTTTCTTCTTTCCACATCACTGGAAATTTACATTTCCTTCGTGTATTTTTCTTCTTTCCCTCTTTTTTTTTTGGGTGGGGGGGGGTGCCCCCCCTTCCACATCGAGTGATATGGTGCCCTGTGTTAGACCTGCGCAGACTTGATGCAATAAAGCAAGCCCAGCGCCGCGAGTTTTCGATTGAGAGCCTTGCTACTTGTGTTTGACGACTCGTGATAATTGGAGATTCACTCCCAACCCCCCCCCCCCCTCCATTATACCTTCTGCCTCACCTCGGTCTTTCATCCAAGATCGCCACTTGATTCAGCTCAGGCAGATCTTCCCATGTTGATGAATGGATTTGCCCCCGGTCTTGGCGAAGAAGTGATGTTGTACGAAGATGGCAGTCAGGCGGTGAGAAAGGAACTGAAGTGCAGGGACTTAAGGAGAGTTTATTGTCGCTTTGCTGTAGCCCACTTCTTTAGTTTCAAATCCACATCGATGAGCGTTTGAGTTTTGTCGTTAAATTTGGTTTCGTCTGTGGTATTTGGTTTCAAGATATTGTCACCTTGACAGAATCCTTGTCAAACGAATGTTGCTGTTAAATTCAAGGATTACTCGGACTTTGATCGGAGTAAAAGTAAGACTTTGCTATCGGAAGAAGGTAATTACGCTCGAAAGAAATCCCATTTAGTTGCATGATGGGGGAGAGAAAGGGACAAAAAGCTACTGAGAGCTCAAGGAGGTAGCAGGCGGTCTTGTCTGAAAGCAAGCCGCACATTTCCAAATCGGTTTCTTTTTCGTCTTCGCGGATTACGGAATCCTGATTGCTGTACCGACGGCTTCTTAGATTTCGAGCTAATTAGATTGAAATGAGGTTTGATTTTATAAAATGTGAATTGTTTTCAAATGACTTTGAAACATGAAACGATTCTCGTACTAGACAGTTCAGTGAGATTCTCTTTGTCTTCTGTGCAAGTGGTTTATAGGCTGATAGAGGGATTGTGTGAGTGGAAAGGTGCCTTGGCTGCGGAAGATGGGATGAGCGTCTAAATCGTGGTTACCTAATGCATTATACATGATGCGAAAATATGCAGTCGTCATTAAACATAATTTATTCTTTTCCTGCTGGATAGAAGAATAATGTGATGAATTTTACACGGTTCTGTTTTCTCCCTAGGGCACAAGTCGACAAGGCGATTGTCGTAATCTGGAAATAGCTAGTTGATGATTGTGTATACATCTGACGTTCAGGTAACAAGACAGGCAGTGTACGTGTGAACGTAATATTGATACGCGTTCGCGTAGCCATTATTGCCGTGGAAAAGCAATAAGTATTACATATTCTGAGTGTGTGCGTCTGTAGCCTTAGTTATCCAGCATGCAAAGCGCATGCGCCGTATTATATTGT
This sequence comes from Reticulitermes speratus, assembly GCA_021186555.1. Lineage (NCBI taxonomy): Eukaryota > Metazoa > Arthropoda > Insecta > Blattodea > Rhinotermitidae > Reticulitermes > Reticulitermes speratus. Next base: position 16,215,972 of record JAJKFL010000003.1, on the reverse strand, counting down.
CATCTGTGGCCTGTCTGGCTGTACCATATTTTTCCACATTATCTCATAAACGACACGATTTTTGGGAAAAGGCTATTGAACATAAAATGTGTGTTTTGATTTTTTGTACAACTTTTTTCTGAAGCATTGCTCATTCTAAGAAGAATTCAGCGAGATATTATCATAAATGTACATAGGTCTTTATGTAATGCGCCCGTTATTCTTGTCAGATATTAATGAAACTGGAATTTTTTCGATAGATTTTCGAAAAGTACTCAAATATCAAATTTCATGAAAAGCCGCGTGATGGAAGCCGAGTTGTTCCATGTGGACAGATAGACAGACGAACGGACGGAAGGAAGGACAGACAGGCATAAGAAGCTAATAGTCGCTTTTCGCAATTTTGTGAACGCACCTAAGAACTATATACATTTTGCCAAAACGTAAAGGCCGTTCTGCATATATCTGACAGACATCAGTTTCACGCTCTCTCCCACCTTACTCCCAGGAGAAGGGCCGCCGGTGCTACCTCGTAGACAACTTGAATGGGAGGGGGGTGAGGGACGGTTTAGGACCGTGTGAAGAAGCCCCTGCCGGGAATCAAACCACGACTCCCGGGTGTTCAGACCGTAGGCTAGACACTGAACTGCAAGGAACGAATGTGTCACGTTATGACATCATCACTGTGGCGTGAGAATGGAAGCAGCAACTTCCTCCGAAACGTTTATAACCGCCTACGAAACTATATCATATCGTAGCGCAAAATAACACTAAATTTACTTTCACCGGGCCGCGGTTACTCAGTCGGTATAGCGACTCGCTACAGTCCGGGGATCGTATCCCGGTTGGGGCGAGATTTTCAGCACCCGTCCAGACCGGCCCTGGGGCCCACCCAACCTCCTGTACAATGGGTACCGAGTCATTCCCGGGGGTAAAGTGGCCGGGCCGTGGCGGTGACCAACCATCCCCATCTAGCGCCGAAGTTAAAGAAAGAGTAGAGGTATACCTCGACTCCCCCTCTGGCCCTTCATGGCCTGTTATAGGGCGAACTTTATATTTACTTTCACCATTGTTATTGTTTCGCATTTATGACGGTGCTCCTCAATTTCCTAAATGCGATTAGGACGCTTGGCAACACGTGTCACGGATCTCAAACATACAGTCTCTGTTAAATCAGACAGTGACGTCAACAGTGGAATACAGTGATGTTATCATCCATCCGTATTCAAGTATATTTTCTTCTTATACTAATGGATTTATTTTGTGGTTTCTAAGTAGAAATCACTTGGGTTTCAGTAAGTGCAAGGTAGTTGGGAACAGAAGTACACAAGAAGACGGATAATGACTGGGAAAGAATAGGAACAAGGTTGGAAAGATTGGATAAAGGAAGTAGACCATGGATACACTTACCTGGACGTTGTTTGTATGGCTGTCTCAGACTTGTTATTAGCTACGCAGAAGCGTAGGATGCGTCATTTCTTTCCACCTTCATTTTTCATTACACTATCCGATAGTCTCAATGCCTGGGAGATGAGATGTGACATGGCGGAGTGATAAATTGAAGAATTCCACCCCGTCATCGCGGTAGTCCAGTTGTGGCATGCCACGGAGATCTGCCTCCATCTCGCCGCTTCAGTGCTTCCACGTAAATATTTCCCATAGCAATGTGGCGACGCATCTTAAGAGTGGCGACACCGTGCACGGTTGTTTCGTCAAGAGCTACACCACTTCCGAAACGGAAGTATTCTGGGTTTTAAACAGATAATGGATTATTTATTGTGACTTCTTCTTTGCATTTGTTTCTTAGACCTATAAGTACAGTCGAACCCGGTTATAACGACATCGGTTTATACAATACCTCGCCTATACAGTCAGATTTTCTGTGGTAGCAATTAATTCGTCACAGCTAAGCATAACTTTAAATTCCTCGGTTATTACGGCACTCGTTTATAACGACACAAAATATTTCAATCTCTTTCATGACGTTATAGCCGAGTTCGAGTGTATTTGTATATAATTGCTTACAGCTTCTAATTTATTTCAGCGAATTTAAATTTACGTCCATATTGTTGTTTGTTATCCTTACGGTCTTTAAGGTTTTATTTCTCGCTTTTGTGTCTTTTAAATGTTGATTCTCTGTATGTTAGTGTTCCTTTTCTGTTTTCTTATGTCGCTTCTCGCTGTTGTGGCTTGCAAAGACTGATTTGCAAAGTACATCTTGTGTTTTATTCACCAGTTGACCTAAATTCGTACATTAAATTTCCGTCCTTTCTGTATCTCCTTTTGCGTCTGCAGGATAACTTGTTTTCTTTCCGATTCTTGTTTTTTTTCTTATATTTTCTAATGCTTTGTTTCCTATTTTTCTGTTTTGCCATTTTCTCAGCCTACAGCGTCGACTTTTGTATATTTTCCTTCTTTCTCTTTTCTTCTCTTTGTTATTGTCATAATCATCAGCATGTAGTCCTCCTCTTTATCTCGTCTTCTCTCAAAATATGTGGTCTAACTTTCCAAGGTATGGCGTGTCACAATAAATACGACTTGGTCTATTGTTTTGGACATCTTTCATAGTCTTCGTGATTTTTAAACACGATTTTACAGATACTGGAAGTATCCGCTATCAGGTGCAATGAAGGTAAGTTCCTACTGAGCTGGGCATTATAAGGAACTAGTTTATAATCATTGAAAGCCTTCACAAGCCTTTTTTGTTTCAAGACTCAAAATCAATGAGCAGTTTCCAAAACAGTAGTAGTGTCTAGAATACTCCCTCACTTGGAACACAACAATTTTGTGAACTAAGTTATCCTGACTATCTAACTGCCGAGTGGGGAAGAACATTTCCTCGTAACGCTGATAGTCGTTCACCTAGATAATTTCCTTCCCTTAATGGCACACAAGGATGTAGCAATTGGCTTCAATAGGCCTGCTGAAGAACTATGATACAGTCCGAACATTTGCATTTTACTTCTTCAGGATTGAGTTTGGTAATACTATATATCCATCTACATCTGGGTCTCCCAAATACTCTCTTCCCTTCATATTTCTAAAAAAAAAAAAAGTATTTCTGAATTTTCCACGCGTTATGCGTATTCGTGTTGATGAGTTATCAACAGGCTTTATTTTGGCAATAAATCAGTGTTTAAATCACCAGGAGACATAGAGGATGTAGGGTTTGTTACCACCGATCCAAGATATTACATCAGTGTCTGTGCTCTGTCCACTTTTTGTGAAGCTTTAGCTCTGACGTTAAGTCGTAAATATGCATTTCGTAACTAAACCTCGATCCCCGGACCGATCAGAATGGTGTAGCTTATGCTTGTTACGGTATGCAGTGAGATTCCTAACCTCTCTCAGTCTCTTCAGGACAGAGGCTTGAAACATAACAACGATCGTCCCCTTCAACAGCCTTACCCACTAATCACTTGTGATCGTGTCCTAAACTCATTCGATTGAATGTAAACTTTGCGGTTGAAGAAGCATCGTTTAATAACACCACGAGTGAAACTACTATGATTCCATTTTTCGGGTCATTTTGTTGGAGACAAAGGCGCCTGTAGCTTTGGGCTGTCCGCTGATTTCCACTCATAGAAATTTAGCGTCACCCCCAAATGTGTGTGACTTTATTATTTCGTTACAAAGTAAAAAAAACAAAATAACGTCGTATGTTGAGACGACGTCTGTCTGTCTGTCTGTCCGTCTCTATATGACCTGCTGTCAGCGATCAAACCATTTGTTCGATTTTCGTGAAATTTTGTATGGCATTTTTTTTTACGAGGGGTTGTCGAGAATGCCCGAGTTTCGTGAAAACAGGCTCATAAGCAGTCGTTCTTTACTTAGCCACGTAATTGAACGTCTGCTCTTGCTTTCTGTATTTCTTGACAGATCTGCATAACATTCGATATAGATCCCTACATAATGCCCATTATCAATTGTGAGTTTCGTGAAAATCGGTGTAGTTAACGCTGTGCTTTACATATACTCTTAAATCGAATTTTGCCCTCATTTATTATTATTTTTTTTTTTTTTACATTTGTACTCCGATTTGAAAGGAATTCGGCACGGGAGATGGCCTTTAATAAGCTACTGAATGATTGTGACTACAGTAGAAATCAATGCAGATAAAGCTAGCCTGTGTTTGTAGTAAATTAATTTGTCCATATTATTTTTGCAATTTTTGTCCGATTTGGATGAAATTCGATATAGAGAATTTGCACGTAATGCTGATGAGCATTTTTGAGTTCCATGAAAGTGGAAGCAGCGAAGGACGTACATTTATGCGTTGAAAGCAAAGATCGCTTTGTTAAAGTCCGTGTTCTGTGTCACAGATTACACCATTTGCAATCCTGTTATCTGAGCACTGATTGAGATTGACTGTCCTGATGCTGCCGTTTGAGATAAGCCGATTTTACCATACCCTGTTTGTAGATAAGTGCTTAGAATTGGTGGGATGATACACAGAAACTCTCGAACAAAACCTTTTCTCGTAATCTACCTTTGTGAACCTGTTTCCCCGCTGTGAGAGGCCTATGATGACCTGTGTGAGCGATGGCACTGCCATCTCTTGAGCTGTTACTCAGGCATAGTAGCAACTGCATCAACTTTTGTTTTATTCGACGCTGTTTAACATTATTGTATAGCCTTAAATGCGAGTTTTCGGGTTTTCGCTGTGGTGTAGCTTTGGATTCCCGACGCCGCGTCACTGGGTAATCGGTTCCCGACGTTTCGAGGCAACGTAATGGCTTCGAAACGTCTGGAACAGATTACCCAATGATACGGTGTAATAGTGTCCCACAATATAGTAACGGCGCAGGTAATATGATTTTTTGTCAATAAATTTTCACTCTGCTGCAGACGAATACTTCATTCACTGCTGATGGTACATATCCTCACCACATGTAACATTGAACGATGCACTGAAGCTAATTGATTGGGCGTCGTTTACGTGAGTGAGATAAAAAAAGTCTCTGAAGGCGTGCAGATGGAGTGGAGGAGGTATAATTTATTATTATTATTATTAAAGCTATCCCATTACAGGCCTGGACAGGCCCTCACGCTCCAGGAGGTTGAGGCTCCCCAGAATATCTAGACAGTCGGAAGGTTGTTGGCCCTACGCAGGTGCGCACCCACAATTTTTCACTGGGGGGAGGGGGGGGGGGTTCGGGGGGGGGGGAGGCTGACCCTGAGGCTATATATAATTTTATTTTAAAAGTTATGTTATAAAAATCATGTAAGTGTAACATAACACTGTCTGCAACTGCAGTTTTATACATCCGAATATAACTAAATGTTCCATGACTCAATCACACTGTCCTACCTTCTTGTTTTTTATTTTTTTTTTATTTTATTAATTTATTTTTCAAAATTCTGATTTACCAGTCGTCAGCCGATTTCAGTGGCTGATTTCGGCTGAAGGGTAAATCACGTAATACTTTTTATATCATAATATCTACAAAATTTGTTTTTTTAAATTTCGGTTTTGGGGGGTTTGGGTGTGCTGCAGCTCGGCAGCCCTCCATTCCTTGGGTGCGCCCCTGGCCCTACGCACCGGCCTCCTTTGCAGCCAGGAAATATCCCTGGTACTCATTTCTGTCAGAGGCTGAGTCAACCCCTGGGCCATAGTGCGGCCGGAAGGATGAAGACATTGACAAATCGCAGTGACCCCGTCTTGTAGCGCAGTGCCTGAACCAACTGCGCCACCGCGTGCCCAGCGCTACTTCTTGGCAGTGTTTAAGGAGTTACAGGAATGCAAGTTTGGGTGCGCACAGTGAAGCCACTCATAATCAGATGTACGGTGATGCATTGCCTTAAGAGTATAAAGTCAGTCACTGCTTCGAGCAACATGCTCTGTCTTCACAAAGGAGCAACCATACAGCTTTACTCTTGGAGGAAAGAACCCCGGTATCCATTGTAACAGGAGGCTGGGTGAGTTGCCGAGCCAATGTGGACGTTTTGGAAAACAGAAAAACTTGTTTCCCTTGCCGGGATTCGAATCCCGTCTCGTCCAGCTCTTAGCCTAGTCACAAGACGGACTGAGCTATCCCGGTTTTTGAGTGACTGAGTAAACCCACCAAATAAATTTTCAAGATGTACGTCAACGACCGAGACGCGGGTATTTACGCCATCTTGGTAACTTTATTACCAAATTGTTTGTTTTATGTACGTGTTTGTTTGCAAAGTTGGTGTCTGTGGTCTTCCATATTTGATGTACACAGCTATTTTGAGATCAGAATTCCTTGAAGTGTGTTTTATGTGTACAACGCCGTATTGAAATGACTCGTGCCTCCGTTTGGAGGAACCAATGTCATGTAAATTATTGAGTTTTTTTTTTCCGTGTGACGACTTGATCTATTCAGACGCCACAATAAGCTCAAAAATATTAAAAATGTCTGTCGGGAATCCAGATGCGCAATAATGCCAACTTCTGAAAAATGTCACTGTCGAATAATTGACACTTCTACTTTATGTTAGGAGGCCGCGCGTTCGATTCTTTTTCCGAAGACTAGCCACACTGGTTGAGGGTTTTTAGGCGCGTTCGCAAAATTGCGAAAAACAACTATTAGCTTCGTCATGTCTGTCTGTCTGTCTGTCTGTCTGTCCGTCCGCATGGAACAACTCTGCGCCTACTGGACGGATTTTCATAAAATTTTATATTTGAAGGTTTCTCGAAAATCTGTCGAGAAAATACAATTTACATTAAAATTTGACAGGAATAACGGGTGCTTTATGTGAAGACCTATGCACATTTATGATAATATCTGCTTAATTCTTCTTATAATGAGAAATGTTTCCGACAAAAGTTGTAGATAAAATCAAAACACATTTTATGTTCAATAACTCCCCCCCCCCCCCGCCGAAAATCGTGCCGTTTATGAGATAATGTGGAAAAATATGGTGGATCCAGACAGACCACAGATGACAATATAATGCGGCGCATGCGCTTTGCATTCTGGATAACTAAGGCTACAGACACACACTCCAGAATATGTAATACTTATTGCTTTGCTACGGCAACAATGGTTACGCGAACGCGCCGCAACGTTACGTTATAGTACATTGCCTGTCTTGCTGAAATTTATGAGAAGCTGTGTGAGTGGTACAGCATTGAACCTGAAGACGGCAGTACAGTCAACTTGCATAAAGTCGTGTGTATGAAGCATACCTCAGGGAGTGTACAGTATCCATGTTAAAAAGGGTAGGCCCTATAATAATGGATGAGCCATTGTGACAAGCTTTCGAGAAGCGTAACATTTGTCTCATGGAAGATGTCGGTGAAAATTTATATTGTGAGTTCGTGGTTATGACACCGTTTAGTGTGGTAGGTGCCCACTAACGTTTCGGTGGAACATACTGCTTCAATCTTCAGTGAGATGGATATGGAGACAGTTTGTTCCTCCGGCAAGAATGCCATAACTGTGAAGACCGCAGTATGAACATCTGTGTGTCTTCCCTGGTGTAAGACACAAGAGAGAGGGAGAGCCTGACGCAGGTTAGAAGCACTCATAACAGGCTTTTGAATTTGCGGTATTGATTTCAGGCAGCAAATAACGTGAACAATTTGGTAGGTTTCATTTTGAAAATTACATGACATTCAGCGTTAAATCAATACATCCTCACGCAAAGACGAATTGTGAGCCATAGTGAAGTGGTTTGCCATCCGGTCTGTTCCCTTGGGAGATTTGAACTCGGATGGATAGGTAATCATGTCTTCGAGAAATAGGTGGTGAGAACTTGGGTCGGGTTGAAGTAATAGGAGAGAATCCAGTGCCGTGGTTTTGTAAAATGGTGATAAATCTTGAAGTTCCGCGAAGGTAGGGAGTTTCTTAATCACAACAGTGTTGGGGATGATCTGTCCAAGGAAGATACTGTGTCGTGGGGTTTGTTACTTTGCTAGGCCGCCTCATTGTTCGAGGCTTCACGATCACACTTTTTAGACACACCACACTCGGTAGGACTCCTCTGGACGAGGGACCAGCTCGTCGCAGAGACCTCTACCTGACAACACACAACACTCACAAGAGACAGACATCCATGCCCCCGGTGGGATTCGAACCCACAATCCCAGCAAGCGAGCGGCCGCAGACCCACGCCTTAGACCGCACGGCCACTGGGATCGGCAGTTTGGTAGTTAGTTATTTTAATTATCACGTTCCTTATAGAAAAGGTAACAAGGCAGGCAATGTACGAGTATGTATAAACGTAACATTGAGCGCGTTCGCGTAACCATGTTGCTGTGGAAAAGCAATAAGTATTACATATTTTGAGTGTGTGTCTGTAGCCTTAGTTATCGAGCATGCAAAGCGCATGCGCCATATGTTGTCATCTGTTGCGTGTCCGGCTGTACCATATTTTTGCACATTAGCTCATAAACGGCACGATTTTAGGAAAACAGGTATTGAACATAAAATGTGTGTTTTGATTTTCTCTACAACATTTGTCTGAAGAATTTCGCATTCTAAGAAGAATTCAGCGAGACACTATCATAAATGTACATAGGTCTTCATGAAGGTACTCGTTATTCTTGTGAGATGTTAAATGAAACTTTAACTTCCTCGACAGATTTTCAAAAAAATACTCGGAATATCAAATTTCATGAAAATCCATCTAGTGGGAGCCGAGTTGTTGCATGCGGACGGACGGACAGACAGACATGACGAAGCTGATGGTTTTCGCAATTTTTGCGAACGCACCTAAAAATCACTCCAAAGCCTACGTATGTTCACGCATACACAGTGCACTGACAATTTGCTGACGTGTCACTGCAGTAGACTTGAGACCTGCCGGCCCCTGAAAGGTACTGAAGCCCGTGTCTTTGTGTACCAAACGAACTCGCAAGTGGACTGCTCTCTGTATCAGTGACGGGGTTTGAACGGAGCTTCAGCAAACCAAATACGTATATTGTATATGAAAGGCTGACACTTGCTACTGTGTTTCTAGGTATGTCCATCATAGACTTTAGTAGTTAATCGTTTACAAAACCAACATACGCACAACTAATATACGTAACAGTACAGTTTGTTGTTTCCTTCTACGTGTTCCGGCGCAACTCCGCCATCTTCAGAGAGTTTATTACCAATATTTAAAACTCACTAAAATGTAATACGTTACAACAGTGATACATATTATATTGTAGTTATTTCTGCAGCTAATGTCGGAAGGTTACAGAAGTATAAACAGTGGTTAAAGTTTCATATGTTTCGTGTAAGTATAGTTCATTATGTAATGCATACTTTATCGTAGTGGTTTCTGCAGCTATTTAAAAAATGTAAGTTCTTCGTAAAATGTGGTTAAAATTCTATATGCTTTGGTATGTCGTTGTAGTTTCGTCATTGTGTACAGACATCTGATCTTGTTCTTCATCCTTTGTGGATCTGTGGATCTTGCCCTGTGAATATATCAAATTTATTAGCTAAAATCAGAAAAATGTATAATGTACTCATGTAATATATGTAGTACAAGTTGGATGCAGAGACGTACCCTGTATTATGTGTCGTTGTGCTGTGTGTAGGAGGTAACTTGTTACTCATTCTGCTGTGTAGATATGTATGAATGTCAGTCGGAGTGTCCAGGGCATTTTTTTTACATGGTGAAGGGCCCCGCAGTAGATGCTACGGACACACCACAGCCTTAAGGCTTTTTGTGCAACCCTATGATGAAGATGAGCAGTTTTTTACAAAGTTTTACAAGTAATGGAACACCAGTGGAATGAAATTGACAGGGTAAAACCGACAACTCGGAGAAAAACCTGTCCCAGTGCCACTTTGTCCACCACAAACCCCACATGGACTGACCTGGGATCGAACCCGGGTCTCCGCAGTGAGAGGCCGGCGACTAACCGCCTGAACCATGGCACGGCCGTGTCTAGGACATGCGCACTGTTATTGTATGTCTTGCGTGATTGTGAGAAGTGGGTTCCGTCGAAACATGTGACAGTAATCAAAGAACTGTATTGTTATGTATATTAGTTGTGCATATGTTGGTTTTGTAAGTGAATACTTCAGTCACAATACACGGACTTAATAACGTTTAAATTTAGCAGTTAGTGTTTGTTGCTAGTAAAAATAGGAACAGAAGTTCCTAGCAATGAACGGTAATGGACGGTATGTTTGAGTCGGTATTGCAGTATCCATGTTTGTCGAAGAAATTTCACAGCGTACCTCTGCATAGAAGCACCAGTATACTTAATGTGTATTGCTAGTTTTTGAGGGCATTTCTTCGTTTTAAGTGCATCTGTCTTTCGAGACTTCTCAGGTTGGTCATGCTCAGTGAATTCGTGATTTCAAACTGTCCCTCCAGAGCTGTCTCCCAGTGGAAACGCAGAGTGTTTGTTTTAGGCTGATTTCAAAAGGATTATGGCCATCCAGGTTTCCAAACCTCAGTCCAACTGATGTCTTTTTATGGGGATTTTTAAACAACACTGTGTATTTGCACCACCCTCATACACTGAAAGAGTTACAGGACAATTTCAGCATACAGCGGACAGCATATCAAGTGAGAGATTTAGAAAGGTGTTCATTGACATGATACGTAGTTGTACGCATACGTGCGAACTTTAATGAGCAACACATTGCGAATTTTTGTAATTTACAACTAAATATTTGTTTTTCACGGGTTGCGTTTCTTTTTGAACACCCTGTATAGTGTGATCAAGGAGGCAGTATATGGTGTTAAAAGTCGTAACACTTTTCCCGGTACAGTTTCAACGGTACGTAGGCCTATGCTAGTTACTGTAGGTCTGAAAATCCAGAATTTTCATAATGAATAACCCACGAAGGAAAAATCTTGTAAGGCAACCGAAAATGTGATGTCATTGTCAATGAATCTGCAGATCCTGGGCACAGAGAAATAACTAGCATGAATACGTTTAGTTAAGAAACATGTCTATTCTTTAGTAAGTACATATTCAGAATGGAGACAAAAGGACCGACTATATAATCAAGAAGTTTTCGCAGTTTTTCCTGTCCCATTCATTCGTATGTTCCTATTTGCTGTATTATAAGGCCCGTACGTCTAGTCTGTTCATCTCATAATTCTCCATTTTATAATATAGGTCGAGTACTGTAGTTCATAACATTCATTTAAGGCAAAACAATTCCATTACAGGCCTGGACAGGCCCTTAGGGTTCCAGGAGGTTGAGGCTCCCAGATTTCTAGATAATCGGCACATGAAGGTGGTAAGGTTGTCAGCCCTACGCACCGGCCGCCTTTACCCCCCAGGAAATATTCCTGGTCCTCATTTCTTTTATAACATTCATTTAGCTCAGAAATAAGCATACGAACGAAGTTGCTGTGCTTTTTATGTCTCCCATATAGCTGTAGGTTTACATCTGTTTATGCCTCTTGCGTGCTTGAAGTTTGCAGTACGTAACAACTCTGATCGGGGGGGGGGGGGGGGGGGGGACTCAGTTTTATATCTCCCTTCGCACCTGCCGGGTTCTCACGTACTTCGCAGTTGTTCTTCGCGCTCGATTCGGCAGATACCGTCTGGACTGATTTTCTTTAAAGTTTCTCGTCGTCCATCCAGGCGAGTGTTAGGATGGCCATGAAACCTGTGGCGACTGCTGCCGATCCCTTCCCCTGAGTGGCAATGAATAAAAATCCTTCTACCGCATTTGATAGGAGGTACCCGTTCTTAAACTTTCTGGAGTCAAAATACCCTCATTGAAGTTTTACTGTTTCTGTTTAGTAATCCAGCAGGTACCTCAGGCATTATAGTGACGAGGCTACGGCCTGGATGGTCCGGGGCTCGAATTCCAGTAGGGGCAGGGGATCTTTCTTTTCCCCAAAATGTCCAGACCGTCTCTGGGGCCCACCCCACCCCCTATTAATGGGTACCGGATTTCTTTCCCTGTTATAAAACGGCGGAAGCGTGAAACTAACTACTGACATCCGTCTGTTATCGAGGTTAAGAATGAGTGGAGATAAACCTTTTCTCCCCCTATATGCCTTTATGGCGTGGACAGGGAAAACTTTACCTTTTAACCTTTATTCCCCAAGTTATGTTACTCTGACGTCGGCCTTGCTTTCATCCGAAATCATTCTCATATAACCAGTTCGACGCGATGTAACCTCAGCTGTTGATATAGCATCATGAAATTAATTATATATATGAAAACCTTTATCTCGGCGCTGAGAGATCTCCAGAGCTGTTACATTTCCACTCACATTTTTAAAATGACATACAGTAAGTCCTCGACTTATGAACGAGTTACGTTCCAAAGACCCGTTCGTACGTCGAAGCAATGCGAGATGGAGTTCCGCCATTTTTGTGCCCTTTTATTATATTCGCTTTTATTTGAAAAGTTACAGCCCTTCTTTTTTCTGGGGTTTGATACGTCTTCTCGGACTCTTGGCCCTTGAAGATGGGACCGATACGCTGTCCCGAAACGCCGGTAAACAATTACCACACGACGCCGCGTAATATCCCAGAAGATCGCAGATCTTTTCAACATGGCGGCGGAAGCCTGAATTCAACGTCTTTGTCACCTTTACCGTACACGCACATTGCAAGGACAGTTAACAATCGGAGTACACCTGAACACTCAACGCAGTAGTTGGATTATGTAAGAGCACTATGAGGCAAATGATATAGACTCGCTCTAAGCATTCGTGCTGAGTTACTTCCGTAGCAAGTCCGGTAAGCGAACCGTTCCTCGTTCTTACTTTCGCAGGCCGTTTGCTAGCTTACCAAATGAGTTCGTATTGTGTGTTATGAGGAAGAGTTCGGATGTCTTCCGTATTTATGGATGTTCGTAACTCGAGTGGCTGATATCTTCAGGGAGGCGGATGTATGCGGAAGGTGCAAGAAAGGACGGGATGCCTGTAACAGCGAGGTGGGTCTGAGGCGGGCAGTGACGTAACGCATATGGGGGACTTGCTGAACGATGGTGGCGAAGGTCACCATGGGAAACTTTATGAAGAAAATTGTTTGGTAATTTATTATGAGTGATAGGCCTAGAATATGCGAAACATCGGGTATGGGGGGTGTTTGTATTAAGCTCTGATGTTTTATAGGTATGAGGTCTAAATGTCGTACAGTGTTGCACTGTGGTTATTTGACAGGCACGTGCAGGCTTCATGTTGGTAGACCTGGAGACACCTACTGTGACTAACCGTTTAAATCACAGTGGTTACTTTATGCAACACCAAGTTTAACATTCACAAATTCTACACTCTGTCCAAAGAGTGCATGTATTTGTTTTTATGGATGTCATAGCAAACAGCGACTTTCTTTTTTTATAATCGAGGTGAAGAGTGTATACTGCGTGGTACGAACTGGGTCCTTATTTAAAAAAGCTCACGTTTTCCATGCTTGTCATGCAACCCTCCACAAGAATAAATTTAACAATTTTCGCCAAAATGCAGCCCTCCCGACGCGATCAAAGTTTCGTCATGATACTGTCCTCCAAACAAAAAATCAGCCCAAACGCTCAACTTCGTTCCTCTGCTGCACACTGCTTACTGTCCAGCGTGCTGCCTACCTCACTTTCCAATACTTCCTATCTTGTTTACAGCGTACCCTAATCAGAAGGACGACCGGTCATTGCCTGGGAACCTTCAGAGCAGTAAACTTTTCTGTTTTCCTCCAGGAATAGTAGTAAATGTAGTGCTCCTCACTGACCCCCAAGCCAATGGGTACCGGGTTTCTTTCCCGGAGGGGGGGGGGGGGTTGCGTGATGCTGACCACTCACCTACATCTAGTACCGAGGTTAATAATGAGTGGAGCTATACCTCTACTCCTCTTCTATGCCTTTGTGGCATGGACAGGGACAGCTTTGTCTTTTTTACCTTTCCTGAATTTTAGTTAAATGTCACGTGACTGTGAAATTACAAACATGAAGTGATGCGTAACAGATCTGAAGGGAAATATTTGTGGGAGGGGTATAGTATTTTTCTTGTAAGGAATGATCTAATCACCCCAAAGGGGTACTGTTGGTGCCTCACTGTATGGGATTTGTGAAACGCGCCGTTTCTTATATTGACCCTTTGTGAAGGTTTCCCGTTTGGTGGACTTCCCAGTGGTCATTTATCTTCTATATGAAGTTCTTGTCCGTTCCATTTCTCTTGCATGAGTAAAATGGGGGAAGTTTTCCATTGTGACTGCATGCTCGGAATACTGAATATAGGTGGTGTATAACAGAAAGGCGAAAATAAGTTAATGCAACTCACTCCGTCGATCTCTGTCTCTCTCTCAGAAGGCTTTTATCATACGGAAAGCCGATATATTTACAGGTTTTCGTTCATAAACATCTTAAGAAACCCCACATCAGAGGAATATCTCAAGTACAAAAGCTGTTTTTTTTTCTACCTTTATAAATGTAAGCCTATATTTTCAGCCATTTTATTCGACCACGTGTTTACGTCTTTGGACTACTTAACGATTCAATCAACTGATCAGGTTATGCAGCGATGCACGAATCCCTGGCGCCAGGTCGCCCGGGCGACTAAATTGTGTACGATGTTGCCAAATATTTTTGAGTCCTGAGTATGGAATTTGCTTTATGACATCTTTCTGGCCCCCAGAATTTGAGGTGGCTTCCAGAGTTTTGGAAAACTTGTACACACCCGAGGTTATGTAACTTCAAAGCAACGTAATACGAACTAAATTGAAAGGTGGCATAAAAGATGCCAACGGCTTCTCAGACGCATTGAAGGAAGCGACCAGCACTGTAAAAGTGCAGGCTGGAATTATACCGATTGTTTCCTCAGTACTTTAATCACATTTTTCAGCTAATAGATTAATCACGTTTTAATCGGTCAGCAGTTCAACTATATAGCTCTCTATTTTATTTCTTGTGGCTCAACAGCCCTACTCGGGCCTAGGCCGCCTCATTGTTGAGGTTTCGAGGTCACACACAGACACACTACACTCGGTAGGACTCCTCTGGACGAGTGATCAGCCCGACGCAGAGACCTCTACCTGACAGCACACAGCATTTACAACAGACGGACATCCATGCTCCCGGCGAGATTCGAACCCGCAATACCAGCAAGTGAACGGCTGCAGACCCACGCCTTAGACCGCGCGGTCACCGGGAGAGCGGCAGTTCAACTACATAGCTTACGATAACAAATGAAGATCCACTTCTGTCAAGCTGACAGTTCACCTCAATCTAGTATAGAAATCTATAGTTCCACCGAAACGTCATGGTTTCTGGCGCTCTCTGTGTGTGATACAGCTCAAAGGGAAGAATGTAGCGTTGTTGTCAAATCTTTGTTTTCGCACCATACATCGGTCTGTGCGGTCGCTTTGCCAACACATTTAGCCAGCGCATTTTAGGCGGACGGCGCTGATCGCTGGTACTTCCAAGGGATCATCAAATCCTGGTGCGACTGTACTGTGTGCCGTTCGACATCCGTGCTGCCTAACGGAGTGGTGTTTTGGCACTGCAGTAAGTTTGACCGTGGGCCTTGATAGCGTTGTCGGTATAGCGACTCGCTATGGGCTGGACGATCCGGGGATCGAATCCCGGAGGGGGGCGAGATTTTCTGCACCCGTCCAGACCAACCCTGGGGCCCACACAGGATACCGGGTCTCTTTCCCGGGGGGTAAAGCGGCCGGAGCGTGGCGTTGAGGCACGCGAGGGCGCATTTGGTTGAGGCATTGCGCTAGAATCTGGAAATTCGCGGCTTCTATTCCCGATGGAGTCATTGGGATTTTTCAGAGTTAATCCTTCCGGCCGCACTGTGGCCCTGGGGTCGACTCAGCCTCTAACAGAAATAAGTACCAGGGATATCTCCTGGAGGTAAAGGCGGCCGGTGCTTAGGGCTGACAACCTTACCACCTTCATTTGCCGATTGTCTAGAAATTCTGGAAGCCTCAACCTCCTGGAACCCTAAGGGCCTGTCCAGACCTGTAATGAGATAGCCTTACCTTTTCCCATGATATTAAAGTTGATATGTGGATAAGTTGCCGATCCCAGTGGCCGTGCGGTCTAAGGCGTGGGTCTTCGGCCGCTCGCTTACTAGGATCGTGGGTTCGAATCCCACCGGGGGCATGGATGTCTGTCTGTTGTGAGTGTTGTGTGTTGTCAGGTAGAGGTCTCTGCGACGAGCTGGCCCCTCGTCCAGAGGAGTCCTACCGACTGTGGTGTGTCTAATGTGTGTGACCATGAAACCTCGACGAAACGAGGAGGCCCAGGCCCATATAGGGCTGTCGAGCCATACAAAAAAAAATGTGGATACGTTATGAATATTTCTATAAATTGTATACGAAATATTGTTTTTAAGTCGGCGATTACAAAATATTTCGACGGGATGAAGGTTCGAGGTTATGTATGATCTATTAATTTAACAAAGTTAAAGTAGATATATTAAGTTCTGCAGAGAGGTGTAATAACAGGTCCTAACAATAATAATAACTCTCTATAATATGTGCACAGTTGTGAACAGTATCGAAAGGCGTGACCACAGTGGGTTAAATGGTACCTTCTGAGAAGGTTCCAGGAAGCGAAGATCCGAATGCACCTGTTATATGTACAGACACTCAATTTCAGTTTACGCTATTTGAGATACAATTTTAAGAAAAGGAAAATATGAAGTAGTAACTTTTTTGGAAAGCTCGCCGTATTTTTCCTTTGCGGGAATGAAAGCGCGCATTGACACGAAGGTAGCGGAAGAATACTGCTGGGCAGTAACACAGGCGGCAGGGCGGTCATGATGCGGCCGATCAGGTTCCAGTGAGCCGGAGTTTGAATTTAAACTGGACTTCCTTGTATATATATACACAGTAGAACCTCGATTATCCGAAATAAAGATGGCGGGCCCGACTTCGGATAATTCGGAAATTCGGCTTGACGTGATAAGGTGCAGTAAGAATAACGTTTGCTCAGAAACACGTCTTATGTTAACAAAATTTATGCACAAGAAAGTGTATGATATTTACAGATACAATACAACACTACACATTTCTACGAAAAAAAATCGGATTTTTTGGTTTGAACTTTTTTTTCACAACATTTTTTGGCTACAATTTCCCTCCATTCGGCATTTTAGACGAATGTTCTTCGAGTTTCGATTTCGATTTTACCCAATCTCAAACCGTTGATATGCCAACACCGAAATCCGCCGCGACATTTCGCAAGATCTCGCCATTTCAATTCGTCTCACAGCCTCCAATTTCTGTTCAGTTGTTATTACAACACGTTTTCGTCTAGCCGACACTGTTTGCAATCACTGTCAAATGAAATGTTAAAACTGCACTGTAAAAAGCACACACACATCAATTTGCCACTCGTCCGCACACGTCAACTTTTCGCAACACACTGACGGGGTGAGGCTCAGAGGTGTCTCGCGGCAGGCAGTTCTGGGAATCGCAGCGCCTGACAGGCGTTTCGGTTAACTAGAGTTTCGGTTAAGCGAAGTTCGGATAACCGAGGTTCTGCTGTATAGTTGACCGTATGTATACTGAGTTCCAGTTGCGCAAAATTGGACTTGCGCCAGATCTTCCGGCATGCAAATATTGCGTATATGGGGGAGTGTCTTTACCGGTCATGCCTTCTTATTCTTACGATGGGGTGGAACGGCGCCCTTTGATGGCGTCGTTGTCAATTCCCCGATTGCTAGACAAATGAATATGGATCACTTGTGGAAGAATCCCAGATGGCCTGCCCTGGGATTGAAACCTGGCCTCTTTCGCTATGAAAATCCGTCGACGAACGTGTGAACAAGGCACAACCTAAAATGTGTTGTACAAACGCTGCCCCAATATTGATTGTGTAGCACGTAAAACAAGCAGCAATAAATACATGCACGACCTAACCTTTCCGCACCCTTAACTGCTCGCCTTCCGTCTCTTTTCGGCCGAGACAAATGACTCAGTGTCGCTCGTAGTGGATGCGATTATACGCCGGCGTGAATTAAGTAGCCGAACATGTGTTGTGCGATGCACGTGCAGCAAATGGCGTGGTTTTGTTTTGCGTGTCAGAAAATACTGAATGTTTTGGACCAGTAGGCTGAGAGCTGAACTTGTCCCTGTGCGTAATTAATGAGCACGCTGCGAAGACGTGGTGGGGTAGTGAAGTTGTACCTCCGCGCGCTCCTCAGCCTCTGCATTGGGTCGGGTTGGGTAATCAGCTTTATTTGGACTTTGCTAGTCGTATAATTTTTTAATGAAGCGCGACGTTTCGGAAGCCGGCTGTGCTTCCGTCTTCAGGCAAGGAAGGCACCTAATCTGGTGGAACTCAAGATAGATCCATTCTCAGATTAGGTGCATTTGTTGCCTTAAGACAGAAGCGGAGCTGGCTTTCGAAACGTCGTTCTTCATTAGAAAATTAGACGATGGACAAAGTCCAACAAAATAATGTGTCAGTGAGTCGTGTACCATCGTCAGAGTCGTATAGAGTTGAATCATCTTCATGCCTCGGCCGCTTTACCCTCGTTATCTGTTGAATGGAGGCTGAGTGGGCCCCCTTACTTTTCTAAACGCTGAATACAAGTTAAAAGTCTAGCCTGTGCCAGAAATCGAACCCCGATTGCGTGATCGTCCACCTCGTATTCTGACTACCATACTGACTGAGCTACCCAGACTGTCTGTACCGAGACACGTCAGACATATTTCCTTTATCTGTTAATTAGACTGCGAAGCTGTATAGGGGGCGTAGAGGTACAGCTGGGTAGTAAGGAGAAACATACATGCCTGTTTTCATTTCGCCTTTGGAAATGCGAACAGATTCTAGCGGGTCCTCGAGGTTTGTTTCTGTAGGTAAATGTCTCGTCAGAAGAATAACAGTTTAAATATTTGGGAACGACAGTGACAAATCAGAATTGCATTCGTGAAGAAATTGAGACCAGATTGAATTTGGGGAATGCGTGGAGCCATTCAGTACAAAATCTTCGTCTCAACATAAAAAAAGGTAAAGCTTCTCTGTACAGACCTGGACAGGCCATTAGGGTTCCAGGTGGTTGAGGCACCCAGATTTCAAGACAATCAGCACATGAAGGTGGTAAGGTTGTCAGCCAAACGCTCCGGCCGCCTTTACCCCCCAGGAATTATTCCTGGTACTCATTTATGTTAGAGGCTGAGTCAATCAGAGGGTCATAGTGCGGCCGGAAGGATTATGTCAATAAAAAATTCCAATTACACCATCGGAATCGAAGCCGCGACCTTCCGGCTTGTAGCGCAGTGCCTCAACCAACTGCGCAACCTAGTTCCCCTCACCTCAACATCAGGTATCTGAAAAAGTACAGACTAAAATGTACAAAAATATAATTTTGTCGTTTTGTGTGGGTGTGAAACTTCGTCTGTCACATTAATTGAAGAACATAGGCTGAGGGTGTTCGAGAATAGGGTACTGAGGAAGATATTTGGGCCTAAGAGGGACGTAACAGGAGGCTAGTGGACCCTACACAAAGAGGGACGTCATGATTTGTACTCCTCACCAGACATTTTCAGGGTGTTCGAATCATAGAGGATTGATGGTCTGGGGATGAGGGAGGTTTGGGGAGAAAAGAAATGTATTCAGGGTTTTGGTGGGGAAACCTGAAGGAAAACGTAGTTGTAGATGGAAATGTAATATTAAAACAGATCCTACAGGAATAATATGGGATGGCGTGGACTGTTAATCTGGCTCAGGACAGGGACAGGTGGTGGGCTCTTCTGAACGCGATAATGAATCTTCAGGTTTCATAAAATTCAGAGAATTTCTTGACTATCTGAGGAACTGTTAGCTTCTGAAGAAGGATTCTGCTCCATGTAGATAGTTAGGTTGTTAGGTGTTTAGTCTATCGGTCAGTCATGTGTCAAACTTAGGTGTTTAGTCTATCGGTCAGTCATATGTCAAACTTAGGTGTTTAGTCTGTCGGTCAGTCATATGTCAAACAGGAACGGGAATGGAGTGGGGTCGCTAGGTAGCCGCGCCTGGCACCTGTGACAGTGGGCCATCGTCATCGAACGTAGTGTATATCATCAGCATCACGTAGTCTGTCTTACGACAGGTCGCTAGGTAGCCGCGCCTGGCACCTGTGACAGTGGGCCATCGTCATCGAACGTAGTGTATATCATCAGCATCACGTAGTCGGTCTTACGACAGGTCGCTAGGTAGCCGCGCCTGGCACCTGTGACAGTGGGCCATTGTCATCGAACGTAGTGTATATCATCAGCATCACGTAGTCTGTCTTACGACAGGTCGCTAGGTAGCCGCGCCTGGCACCTGTGACAGTGGGCCATTGTCATCGAACGTAGTGTATATCATCAGCATCGCGTAGTCTGTCTTACGACAGGTCCACAGCGTCTTCCAAAGCGACTCTCGACAGAATGCGATCTAGTGCTTCTTCTTTCAATTTCAAGTATCTTCTCTTTTCCTTAAGGTCATCCAGTGACTGCTTACATCTTCTTTCTCGTCTTCCCGTTACTTCTTCCCTCTATCTTTTCTTCAATAACGTGTTTTACAAGGCAGTTCCTACGCAAGATGTGACCAATACAGTTAGCCTTCCTTCCTTTTATTGTATGTAGGATTTTTCTTTCCTCCTTGACTGTAATACTTCTTCATTTTTCGTAAGATCGATCCAAGTGATCACCTCCATCTTTCTGCAGCACCACATTTAAGTACATACACATACATTTGCCATACTAACAAATGTATGTGTTGTTATTTTATAGCAACGTTAGTTATGACACCTTTGGTTGTTATGAGCTACGTTGTGATGCTTGCGAATGATCAGTGACAGAACATGTAGGGTGCAATTGACTATAATTATAATTGAATTTTAAAAATTATTTGTATTTGATGACTTATTATTTTGGCGTTTAGTTTGTAAATACAATGATCATGTCGTTAAATTTTAGGAACCAAATTAGGCTACTAATTTAAAGGATTCGTAAGTGACAGTTATTGTTTTAAATTTTTTGATAAACAATGCGCAGTGGAATTAAAAATATTGTTAGAGGTGGTCAGAAGTTACCCTTCCCCCCCCCCCCTATTTCATTGGTAATTCCAAGGATAAAAGTGATCGAATTCAGGACGTTAAGAGAAATGTCTGATAGCGCGTCGGGTGTTTTGTTCTGGCCCATTAATTTGTCATTTTCATTTGAAGTCACGATAAAAGCTGGCAACAATAAGCCTCACCTATTGAGATGAAACAAAGACACTTGATTCGTGGTCCCCCCATTGATCGCTTTTCGCGTTAGATTTTTGTCGCCTTTGTTTCCAAGAGAAAGAGAAAGAAGAAGAAAGTGGGTGTGGTGAAAGGAAGGGCCTTGCGAAATGAAGCCACACCATGTCTTCTGTTGGAAATGTTAGATTATTCCTTGGTCAGCCAGTTGGTCAGAGGGACTGTGCGTGGGTGGGGCAACATCGAGGAAAAAGGACAGAAAAAAAACAAAAAAGAAGAGGTGTTTTTCGTCTGAGGACTGTCGCTCTTGACCCAACCTCCTTTTCTTCTTTTTTTGTCCACCCATTAGGGGGCAAGGTCTATTGTTGACCGAGGGTAAAAAACTAGCCAAAGAGATGACGGAAGCTATGCGACGGGAGTTGGATCAGTTCACCCCTCTAGGCCTGCAAGGTTAGCAATTCTGGAGGAATGGATTAACACGAACCTTGTCTATCTTCGTCTTGTAGCAGTGGCAAACCTTTCTAACTTGGATCTGCGAAACGCCTCGTCGTCTTCCCCACCACAGTCCTGACAAGTCAGACCACACTCCCGCAGAAGATAAAGCCGGCCTATTACCCTGCTTTATTCCGATGCCTTTTCTTTGCTCGAACGGGATAAATGACCAACGGTGGGGGCTGTGTAAGGAATGACCTCCGACTGTCTTGTTCTGTTTCCTGTTTTCGCATCTCATTCTCTCTTGTCACGCGTTGGACCTAACTTGCCCTCGTTGACCAACCGGTCGGTGATTTGTGGGCCAGTATTGACTGGCTGTCTGGACATTCGGCTTGCTTCCTTTGTTCAGGATAGGCTATTACGATGTGCATATAATACCCCTACTCTTCTTTATACAGGGTGATCTTTTTTTTTTCGTCGATGTATTTTATTTCGTTGTAAAATTGAAAATCGTCCGTGCCACACCTCTATTATTTTGACACTTAAAACGATTATGCATATATGAAACAGTCTGCGAAACATGTTTGTCTTCTGCCTGTAAGACGACGCTACGATGTCCAATGATGAAATTCCATGGTACAGCTTACAGAGTTTTTGGAGAGATAGGAAGTACATTTTAGTTTGTTGCGTCTTTGAAATTATCAGTTGTGTGAGGGGTCAGGCATGCACGGATTTCCCAAAGATCTACGAGGCACTTTAAAATTCTAGACGCCAGATGGGTGACACACCGCACTGTTTATGCTAAGGATTCGCGAATTTTGGGTACCGCCGTTCAAAATATAGTCTCCAGGGCGACCTGACGCTCGGGATTTGTGCACCCCATGCGAGGGTAAGTTTTGAACACTTTGTCCTTGAGAAATACCACCATCTAAAAGTTCACGCAGGTTTAGATCTGACCACAAAGATTGAAATTCACCCTAGAACAGGCCATGAAGGTCCAGAGGGGGAGGAAAGGTATAGCTGTACTCTTTCTTTAACCTCGGCGCTAGATGGGGGTTGGGTGGTCAACGCCACGCCCCGGCCGCTATACTCCCGAGCAAGAGACCCGGTACCCATTTTATAGGAGGCTGGGTGGACTACACGGCCGGTCTGAACGGGTGCGGAAAATCTCGCCCCAACCGGGATTCATCCCCGGACCGTCCAGTCCGTAGCGAAGATCACAAAGATTTGATAAATAAAAAGTAATTCCTATTTTGTAATTTGGTTAGATAAGAGTGACCAGCCTCCCCGGGGGCTGCCGCCTTAACGTGGCGGGGAGGTTTCTGTGTCCCGTTACGACCCTGAGAGCTATGCTGGCGGGAGCTAAGCTCCTGGTAGGACCACCCAAGCCAGACAGTTCAAAGGGCAGGGACCAGACAAAGAGCAGCTCACTGGTCCTCCAGGTTGGGGGTTAGGCGCAGGGCTGACACCCCTGCGATGTAAAAACACCTATTGTTTCGGAACCTAAAGTGATACAAGCCGGACGGATTGAACATAGACGACCAGCCAAGAATAACTGCTTACGATTTGGAACATGGAATTAAGATGTTAGAGAGTGTGCAGTAAGCAGCTGGAAAACAAGAGCACTGGACAGAGTCCAATGGAAGAGTATCACTAAGGCGGTCAAGGCTGGAAAACAGCTGTCGAACCAATGATGATGATGAAGAGTGACCAGCCCATCGCATACCTTTTGGCTATGCTTTGTTAAAAAGTGACGTGCATTTTATACACACGTGGGATATTGCGGGGGAGAGCAGTACAAGTCAAACCATAATATATATATATATTTTTTTTGAGAAGGGCCCCGCAGCAGATGCTACGGACGCACCGCAACCTTAAGGCTTATTGTGCAACCCTTGTAGTGAAGATGAAGAGAAAGATGATCAGTTATTTTTTTTTCACTTTTCCAAGTAATGGAGCACCGGTGGAATGAAATTGACAGGGGAATACCGAAGTACTCGTGGAAAAACCTGTCCCAGTGCCACTTTATCCACCACAAATCCCACATGGACTGGCCCGTGATCGAACCCGGGCCTTCGCGGTGGGAGGCCGGCGACTAACCGCTGAGCCATGGCACGGCCCCTCTTAGGCCCAAATATCCTCCTCAGCACCCTATTCTCGAACACCCTCAGCCTATGTTCGTCCCTCAGTGTGAGGGACCAAGTTTCACACCCATACAAAACAATAGGAAAAATTATAGTTCTGTATATCTTAATCTTTGTATTTTTGGATAGCAAACTGGGAGACAGAAGATCCTGCACCGAATGATGACAAGCATTCCCCGACTTCAATCTGCTCTTAATTTCTTCCTGAATGGAATTTCGATTTGTTAGGGTTGTTCCCAAATATTTGAACTGTTCCACCCTTTCAAAGTATTTATTATCTAACTTTATGTTGTGATTTTGTCCTGCAATCTGATCTCGACACATGGCCATTTACTTAGTATTCTGTGCATTTACTTCTAGACCAATCTCCTTACTAGCGACTACTAAAGCTTCTGTGTTTTTCTTTATAGCATGTACACTTCCGCCCAATATATTAACATCGTCAGCATAAACTAGAAGCTGATGTGTACCATTTAATTTCAAACCCTCCTGGTTTGCCTGAACCCTCCTAATGGCATATACCAAAGCAAGTTGAAAAGCAATGGCGATAAAGCATTTCCTTGTTTCAAACCATTCTTAATAGGAAATGTGTCAGACAAATGTTTGCCTACCCGGACTCATCTATAGGTTTCATTTAGACACATTTTTACTAGCCTTACTAGTTTCATAGGGATACCAAATTCAATGAGAATATTATACAAGACCTCCCTCCTAACTGAATCATAGGCTTTCTTGAAGTCTATAAATAACTGATGCACTGCCTCATTGTATTCACATTTTTTCTCAAATATTTGACGAATGCAGAATATATGATCAGTAGTCAACCTGTTACGTCTAAATCCACACTGATGCTCCCCAATAATTTCCTCTGCATATGGAGTTAACCTTGACAGACGGATGTTGGATAGAATTTTGTATGTGGTTGACAAAAGTGATATGCCTTGACAATTACTGCAATCTGTTTTATCACCCTTCTTATAAATAGGTACAATGATTGACTCCTTCCACTGCTCAGGCAATTCCTCTTTATTCCAAATAGAATTAATAAGTTTATGTATCTCAGTATCCAGTTGCCATCCTCAGGGGGCACATCAAAGAATCACAAACACCCATGTCATCCAGGTACACATACATTTGGCATTATAATGGACGTACACATGCCGCTCTCAATATTAAAATGAATTGATGCCTACAGTCGTAAATCTAAACGTTAAGAGTAAACAACATAATGTGTCTAAGTCAGTGATGTAAGCTGATGCTTCATATTCATTCATTCTGTAGTCTGTCTTACGACAGGTCCGTAGCCTCTTCCAAAGCGAGTTCTCCACAGGGTGCGATCTAGTGCTTCCTCTTTCAATTTCCAGTATCTCTTCTTTTCCTTAAGGTCATCCAGTAGCTGCTTACGTCTTCTCCCTCGTCGTCCCGTCATTTCTATCCTTCCTTCTAACTTTCCTTCAATCACGTGTTTCAGAAGGCAGTTTCTACGCAAGATGTGACCAATCCAGTTAGCCTTTCTTCTTTTTATTGTATGTAGGATATTCCTCTCCTCCTTGACTCTGTGTAATACTTCTTCATTTCTCACACGATCGGTCCAACTGATCTGCTCCATTCTTCTCCACCACCACATTTCAAAACTTTCCAGATACTTCTGATCTACTTTCCGAAGTGTCCACGTTTCAGCACCATACAAAGCTATGCTCCAAATGTAGCACTTTACTAGTTTCTTCCTTAAATTTAATTCCAGTTTGCTGGTGAAAGGATTTTTCTTCTTGTATATATATATATATATATATATATATATATATATATATATATTCATATAACACAGTAAAAATTGTCACATACAAATACTGGTACATGACTCGACTTAGACGACTAAAATATAAGTATAAAAGTTAAAAAAAAAAGTTTTACTGGCTGTTGGCCATGTATACAATCATATAGTTGATCTACGTCGAGCTCGTCCTGTGTCTTGGGATGCTGTGTGTCCTGTGAAGTGTCGTGTACTAACTTGATTGCCGAAACGTATGTAGGGGTTACAAATGTACTTTGTTAGTAATTCTTGTGCATTGGTTGGTTTGACTTAAACTTGTGATAGAATGCACGGTACATATGATATTAAAAAAAACAAGATCTGACGGTTTTCCTTTCAACAACTCCACAATCTCTCCTTCTGCGTTTCAAGGTGAACAATGGAATGGAATTCAGTGATTTCCGAAGGACCACAGCCCTGTACAGTGAAAATAATACTCGTGACACGGTCCACATCAGTCGCAGGGCCCATATTAGTCGCAGGGTCCACATCAGTCGCAGGGCCCATATTAGTCGCAGGGACTACATCAGTTGCAGGGCCCATATTAGTCGCGAGATCTACATCAGTCGCAGGGCCCATATTAGTCGCAGGGTTTACATCATTCGCAGGGCCCATATTAGTCGCAGGGTCTACATCAGTTGCAGGGCCCATTTTAGTCGCAGGGTCTACATCCGTCGCAGAGTCTACATCAGTCGCAGGGCCTTTATTAGTCGCAGGGTCTACATCAGTCGCAGGGCCCATATTAGTCGTAGGGTCTACATCAGTCACAGTGTCCGCATTGGCCGAAATTTCTTTACAAAGTGACGCTTATCGAAAGAGTAAATATGGAAGGCAACTTAGCAAAGGGGTAAGGACTCTCCCTGAAGCGGCGAAGGAAGCTGAATTTCCATTCCAAGTGCACATTTCTTCGCCAGACCGTAGGCCTGTCTGCACTCGTCTCACGTCGCTCTGGTGCAGCTACCATCTGCATCTGCGGACGAAGTGTGACTTTGGGAAAAAGGAGTCGTGTAAAATCGATCGGAAAATTGGCAGTTACTTTACAAAACAATATCACAGTTTGTATGATTTTAGATGTTCGTGGATCGACTGTCAAGTCTGACTAGTTTCGTTTCCTTGTGTCCGGCTGTATTTCGCTTTAGCACATTCTGGTGGCCATGTTCTGTGTAGTCAGATACAGGTATTTGTCGGCCGTTCAAAGTTTCCTAGCTCCACGCATAACCGTGTGAACGCTTGTAATTCGGGGCGTGTCGAAATGAGTAGCAGATGTTGTCTTGATTTTACTTCAAGAATACAGAAACCACCAGCATTTGAACAAAACGCTTATGAACGTAAGACATTGAACGTATTTCCGCCACTTGACCATTACATCGTTATGAATACAGCAGGGGTATCGAAGTAGAGGAAGGAGACGGGGGGGGGGGGGACTGTGCCCCCATCTCCCCGCTCCCGAATTCCCGCTGGGGAAGAGTGAAGGGCGTCTTTTGCTTCCTTATAAAATATAAGACCAGCGGAAGATGGTGAGGCTAACCATAATTAAAACAACAATAAATTATTATTATTGGTATTATTATTACAATTAGTTATAACTACTGGCGCAGGTCACTTGCACCAGTTACTTTTAGTGCTGTGTCGTCAGTATGTCATTACATATTCAATAGTTGTGCCATTATTTTTTTTTTTTCCCAATGGCTCGACAGCCCCTTGGGGGCCTAGGCCGCCTCATTTTTCGAGGCTTCACGATCACACTTTTTAGACACACCACACTCGGTAGGACTCTTCTGGACGAGGGACCAACTCGTCGCAGAGACCTCTACCTGACAACACACAACACTCACAAGAGACAGACATCCATGCGGGATTTTTTTTCCCCCCTGTCCGGGGCTTTTCCCCTTTGATCCATTTTTGTACTGTTTAAATCCTTTCGTCCTTCATGTCACTTTACGTTCCATGCTACCGTCCTTACGACAAACACAACACAAACATCCATGCCCCCGGTGGGATTCGAACCCACAATCCTAGTAAGCGATCGGCCGTAGACCCACGCCTTAGACCGCACGGCCACTGGGATCGGCAGTTGTGCCATTCATAGGCGCAAAATATAATTAGGACGTGAATCATTATGTAATGGTATTAATTTTAAGTCGCTTTTTTGTATGTTATTTTGTAGACTCGTGATTTACTTTGTTGCCATTCACACATTTTACGTATCTGTAGTCTGTGCTGCTGTAAATCGAGAAATACAGACGTTTCTGATAGCATTGCTAGTTCACGAAGGGTAAAACTAAAGGCAATGTTCACCGTAGAATCTTCTATGAAGGCACAAAGGGGGAGTAGAGATGTACCGCTACTCTTTCTTTAATTTCGGTGCTAGATGGCCATGGGTAGTTAACCCCACACCCCGGCCGCTTTACCTGTGGGAATGACCCGGTACCCATTGTGTAGGAGGCTGGGTGGGCGCCAGGGCCGGTCCGGACGGTGCGATAAATTTGCCTCTACCTGGGCTCAATCCCCGGACCGTCTGTTGGTAGTTAAAATTGCCAGTTCGGTATTTGAAATGCGTTATGTGTGTGAAGACTGTTGTATTGCTGGAATCAGAGACCAAGTACCACACCCATGCAGGCTTGTTAGCCTATTTCCTAACGCCTACACAAACAACAACGACGATAATAATAATAATACTAATAATAATAGAGACGATGATCTGTCTGTTTCAGGATGAATGCATGATGGACCATGAAACAGACGGAGACGGTGCCATCAACTTGTCTACGTCACAGCGCCCCTCTGCAGCTACTACCCCCAACGGCAACATTGAGTACGACGAACAGGACCAAGTGAGTACAATTGCGCATTTATGAGGTGTGTTGGCACTCATCACAATTTGGTGCAGTGTCATGTGGATGGATATTGGATGTAGTGACAGATGGATTAAACGTGCGAATTACTTGTTTGTTGTGGCGGATTGAGGGTTTGAAAGTCGTGAAGCAGCTATCGCTTTTTAAAATCATCCTGCTAGTAAATGTAAAGGTAAATTTCTCCCTAGAAGAGGCCACGAAGGCCCAGAGGGGGAGTAGAGGTATAGCTCTACTCTTTCTTTAACTTCGGCGCTAGATGGGGGTGGGTGGTCAACTCCACGCCCCGGCCGCTTTACCCCCGGGGATGACCCGGTACCCATTGTATAGGAGGCTGGGTGGGCCCCAGGGCCGGTCTGGACGGCTGGGAAAAATCTCGCCCCCACCGGGATTCGATCCTCGGACCGACAGCCCGTAACGAGTCGCTATACCGACTACGCTATCCCGGCCCCTCATCCTGCTAATAGGTCATTTAATTATTCGGTGGTCCTGTGAGATGTTTTGAGCTTACAGATATTTGATATGTCACACTATATGAACCCACACCTGTGATTTCTGAATTAAGTTATTTACAAAACACATGTAAGAATTACAACGGGGTTGTGTTTCTACACACCGGAACGTCAGTCACACTCTGTGAGCTGAAACATTGTGGCGCTTAATGCTGTCGACATCCGCATGCTAAACAGAAACGAAGTTACAGCGAGAGACACAAACGTCAGTTGAATGTCTTACAGTGGCATAAGTCAGAAAGTAGCGCAAAGTATTTGGATCAAGTTGATCCTGTTGTGCGAAATGTTAACTACAGAAGCATGTTTCACTTTTGACTCAACTCTTTTACTCCTGTAGTATAAATACACAGGAGTAGTGGACGACGTGTTTCGGCATGTTCACCTCAAGTCGTCCTCAGGTACGGTTCACAAGGTCATTTGTTAGTCTACACATCTTGTGTGTAGACGTTTGAAATCTCAACCTTTTACAGGCTTTCGATGTGTAGCCACAGACACGTTAGTGGGTCTGCGAGTGGGTTTTAAATTAAATTCAAGCTAAGAGTTGTAACTTCTTATCATTTATGCCAGTATCTATGTTGTGCTTACGTCTTGTGTAATGACTTGTGTTAACTTATAAAATTGTGATCATCGGTTAAAATTCCTAGATACAGCCCCAGTAAAGTTAGCGTAGATCCTCCGTCAATGAAGGTCGAAATGACTAGGGTTATAGCACAAATGAAACACGTTGACAGTCCACAGACATTGATTTATGAATACTGCATGCCTTCCACGGCTCTGCACTAATTTTGTTTGGGTTTATCTGTGAATTTTAATCTTTAACCACAATTATATAAGTTAACACAAGTGTCACACAGGACGCAACCACGTTTTCCTGTATTCACTGTTAACTGACAAGAACAGACACCAAATTTTAGTTTTCATTTATTTTCAACAAGACAAGCAATGCACATGTAACGTAATATTGAGACGCGTTCGCGTAACCCGTGTTGCCGTGAAAAAAGCAATAAGTATGACATATTCTGAGTGTGTCTGTAGCCTTAGTTATCCAGCATCCAAAGCGCATGCGCAGTGTTATATTGTCATCTGTGGCCTGTCTGGCTCTACCATATTCTTTCCACATTAGCTCATAAACGACGCGATTTTCGGAAAAAAGTTATTGAACATAAAATGTGTGTTTTGATTTTCTCTACAACTTGTGTCTCAAACATTTCTTATTCTAAGAAGAATTCAGCGAGATATTATCATAAATGTACATAGGTCTTCTTGTAAAGTACCGGTTATTCTTGTCAGATTTGAATAAAACTTGAATTTTCTCGACGGAATTTTGAAAAATACTGAAATGTCAAATTTAATGAAACACCGTCCTGTGGGAGCCCAGTTATTCCATGCGGGTGGCTGACGGACAGACAGGCAGACAGGCATGACGAAGCTATTAGTCGCTTTTTGCAATTTTGCCAGTGCGTCTAAAACTCATTCACAAATCCGTTGATGTGTTTATACATGCCACAAGCTTCTAAAAGGTTGACATCTTAGTCTCCTGTGCAGTGTGTAAAGTAACAAGTGTACTTCATGTGCGCTGGACTTGAGGAGTGCTTGAAATGTGCAAGCCGAAATATGGCACCCACTTAACTCTGTATATTTATAATGCAGGAACATAAGAGTTATGTAAAACTGAAATCTGTTTCTGTAACAACTACAGTATTTGCCTGTAGGATGGAATGCCTTGCTTCGTAGTAGATGCAGTAGAGGGGGCTGCTGAGATGGGATTCTTTTACAGTACGCTCACAAAATAAAATAATGCATCGGCGTTCTTTCCATTCTTATATCGCCGTTCTTAGTGAGGAGGAACAGCTGTGGACAGATCTACAAAGATTGTCCCAGTGTCACCGTGCCGCATTCTTTCAGGGGTTTCGAAAAATTTTGACCATTTTTAATTGGTAAGCTTTGGCTTATGGTGAGAAATGGAAGGTCTTCCTTTGCTGTGATTGCAATTACTGTACTGATTTGTATTGGTTTTTTTTTTTGCCTTAACCTATCTTAATGGGAAGTTGTAGACACTTTCTTGGCTATGATACTTTTATCAAATTTAGCCACAATTTTTCAGGCAACCAACAATCCCTGTAGGTATACAATAACCACATCTAAAAGCACACACTTCACAGGCAGCGCGATCAAAGTACCACACCACCACAGGCGTAACTTGGGGGGTTGTAAGGGGGGCAAATACCCTTCCAATATTTTTGTACCTAAGAATAGTTTTTTGACCACTGAGTTGATGAGGGTCAAATAAAGAAAATAGAAGTATTTTCAAAACGATAATTTGGGTTGTGTAAAGACAGGAAAAATTAAACCAGTCTTCCCCCTCTTTCTTAACTTGACCCCTTCGTAAATTAAAGTTTCTAATACTCATGGTCAATTCCCCACCCCCAGCCCAGTGTTATTAGTCACGTTACTCGTATATACATCACAACACTAAATAGCATGGAAACGGACAAAATATCAGTAGAAAATTCACAGCGTAACAATAAAAACACCAAACCATATACAAAATAAACACCAAGGAGACGTGATGCCAGAACACGTATCTCCAGTAAAACAAGAACAAAAATTGTATCCCCCCCCCCCCATTATGAGGAAATCAGGAAAAGGAAACATAACCTCAAACATGTTTAACAGAAAAGAACATAAAACTACAGTACACAAAATTAAGCACTACATATACTCGTACTATAATTATGCGCTTTAAAATAAATATCACCTGGAGATCACCTACGTAGGTCGAAACGTGTGGTTTTATGTAACCATTTAAGATAAATAAAGATTGTTGTAATTTTATTTAACCATTTAAGATACGATAAATATTGTTCTTTGGACAGAATAAAAAAAAAACAGTTATTTTCACTTGGAATTTCGTGCTCTGTTCCTACGAAATTTGGCGCACACATATAGTGGAACTTTTTCTACAGCTGCCATATTTTACAATGATTTACTTGGTACTAGTTTTAGAAACATCTGAAATGTGTTGACGGATATGTCAACATGTAACAGGAAAGCAGATAGCAGAGAACCTTCAACTACGCCTATGCCTGATTTTATAATTCTAGTGCTTGTGGTTGCTTGGAAAATTAGCACTGCTATTGTAGGGCTTGGAACCTCCCCATAAAAATGATTTTTTAAGAAATAGCATGTAGAGACGACAGAATAATATTTGTCACTGGTAATTGCCCAGTGGGATTGATCGATTGATTGATTTGCGAAATGTGTACGTTTGGTACGCACATTATTCAGCACGCAGTGAGTCGTCCTTTGGAATACGTCAGGTGGCACAGAGGAGGTTCCTTATAATCTTGAATGATTAGAATGTGTTTTGTTCTTGGCTGGGCCCCCTGCAGCCCAGACTACAGTGTTTGTTTTTCGTTCTTTTCGTGATCGTTGCCAATTCTGTGTTGGAACTAAGGTTGTTTTTAGTAAATAACGAACGCCCCAATTTCCTTAATTACGTTGTCCGCCCGTAAAGAGCGCTAAACGCTGGGCGTGCCAGAAACAAGTCCCATGCTGTAATGCTGCCCTTTCAACCCGATGAAGCAAATATCTTCCAAATACAGACAGAAGCAGAAGACTCAGCATACAGAACAGTGTTTTCCAACCAGGGGTCCGCGAGAAATCGTGGAATAAGTAGCATAATTATAAATTTTGAATTACCGCGAAAAGTTCCAAATATCCTGTGAAATATTGCGGGACGTTTTGTCCGGAAACAGGCAGGGCTGGAGTAATCCCCGTGCCCTACTGCAGTAATCCCCGTGCCCTACTGCAGTAGTCCCCGTGCCCTACTGCAGTAGTCCCCGTGCCCTTCTGCAGTAATCCCCGTGCCCTACTGCAGTAGTCCCCGTGCCCTACTGCAGTTGTCCCCGTGCCCTTCTGCAGTAATCCCCGTGCCCTTCTGCAGTAATCCCCGTGCCCTACCAACTGTCTGTTTGTTTTGTTTTTGGCCTCTTTGTTGTATTGCGTCTGTCTTCATAGGTAGGCGTTTCTCGGGATATGAAAAGTTATTTATGGCGTTCTCTGTGGAAAAGTGGTTGGGAAACACTGATATGCAGTATTGTGTACTAACCAAACTTACCTTACAATTTAACCACATTCTCATGTTTACGATTTTTAATGTAAGTTTTTACTCCATCCATTTACATACAAGTAATAGCTTTTGTTTGGTGCATAGAGATGTTTTCTCCACCTTTAGATAGGTTCCCTTCCTAGAAAGTAAGTAGCTCATACAGTACGTCCTAAATTACTGTACTGTGTATATGTGTGTGTATATTTGTGTGCCCCTGATTACAAATTTTGAGTCAGTTGACCGACTTTCACAGGTCATATTAAAATTATGTGTGTAGATGACACAGCAACACCCTCCTTTCTAATTTCCTACATACAGTGAAAGCAACATGGTGGATACGCAAACTTGTATGGCGGAATTGCCAGTTAATTGTAGGTTCTGAAATTGTGTATAGCAATAGACCATGGGTGGGCCGGGATAGCTTAGTCGGTATAGCGACTCGCTACGGGCTGAACGGTCGGGGATCGAATCCCGGTGGCGGGCGAGATTTTCAGCACCCGTCCAGACCGGCCCTGGGGCCTACCCAGCCTCCTGTACAATGGGTACCGGGTAATTCCCGGGGGTAAAGTGGCCGGGACGTGGCGTTGACCACCCACCCCCATCTAGCGCCGAGGTTAAAGAAAGAGTAGAGCTATACCTTTACTCCCCCTCTGGGCCTTCATGGCCTGATCTAGGATCAACTTTACCTTTTTACCTTTAACAGACCATGGAAACAGATGCAGCGTTTTTAAGGTAATATTTTTGGAGAATGTGAAAGACTGAGATGGTGGTCTTACCCTGCCAATATGTACGGGCTTATAAATATGTATAAAGTGTCAGTATGCGAAGTCTGAAGTCCTCTTGGCGTCTTGTGGGATGCGACGACGTGTAGCTTGGAGGGTACGTACCGACATACCGACATTTGAAGGCCAGGGCTTCCCTTGAAAAACTGGTAAAAATGTAAATATCACCCTAGGACAGGCCATGAAGGTCCAGAGGGGGAGTAGAGGTATAGTTCTACTCTTTCTTTAACCTCGGCGCTAGATGGGTGTGGGTGGTCAACTCCACGCCCTGAAATGACCCGGTACCCATTGTACAGGAGGCTGGGTGGGCCCTGAGGCCGGTCTGGACGGGTGCGGTAAATCTCTTCCGCATTGGGATTCGATCCCCGGACCGTCCAGCCCGTAGCGAGTCGCTATACCGTCTATGCTATCGAAAACTTGTTACATACCTTATAAACCAAACTACACAGTCACGTGACGTGACGTCACATATTGGCTAGTATGAATGCGCCTACTGTTCTTACATGCAGACTTACATAGATTTGGCTTACATGAGGGCGTGTTTGCCTGTGGTACAAAGAGACAGCAGTGTGTAACTTCTCTGGTTCCATTGCCCTTCATTTATCTGACGCATGAGACATGGTGATTGTAACGCTATATGCTGTTAACCCAGTGTTGTTAATTGTTTCTCTTTGAGAGTAGTGCAAAGAGGCAGGTACTGTGGAATGGCAAAGTAGTTTTTCTGAATAAGCCTGTACTTGTATGTGTACAGACACTCATAAACTTACGAAGTAGCACATTCCGGAAGATGCGGCCCAAGTCGAATTTTGCGCAAGTCGATATTGAGTACATATGTGGTCAAATGCATGTGTATCTGCAAGAGAGTCCAAATGAAATCGAAACTCCCAACACACTGGAACCTGATCAGCCGCAGCATGACCGCCTCGCCGCCAGTGTTATCGCCCAGCAGTATTCTTCCACCATTTTCGTCTCATCGCGCTGCCATTCTCGAAAGGGGGGGGGGGGGGAAAAATCGGCGCGCGTTTCAAAAATTTTATTTAAGTTTTTTTTTTCACTTTTTTTTTTTAAATTGTGGAAGTTTAAAATTGCGTACCTTGAGATTGTGTAAGGCGGGGAGTGTCTGTAACATGTTTCTTTGAGGCACATCAGTAATTGTCAAATCGTGAGTCTTTTATCGATTACCCCTTTTTCGATGGAGTGTTCTATTGAGGAGAAATCTGCCGTAAACTGTTGAGGGTTTTGGGTTTGTTTTTCTTTACAGGGAATGAGACAGGACACCGCTGTATCAAATGACAGGCTACTGTTTGCGTGCGTGAGCGGAGTGGAGTGGCTGAATAATGGAGATGCGTGTTGGGTGACCAGTGTTTGAGAGACGGCAGGCAGAGGGAAGGAGACGCTTTCTTCCTGGGGCTCCTCAATAATGCAAACACCCACGGAGATTTTGATTAGTGCCGCGGGCGCGCTGTCTTCTAGTTGTGAACATAGGTAGCTATAGCTAGGTAGCTACTGTTCGGTAGCAACTCGGGTGCAAGTCGGGACAAGAAGGTGTAGTTGCGTTTACTAGTCAGCGTTCCTCGTTTATAATTCACAGAGAGGACCAGACGCCGAAGTCTCAACCCCAGCCTCTTCTGATCATGTAGATCTTTAGTTAGTACGGGCTGTGAATAAGGGAAGGGAATTGGGGGGGGGGGGGTTGCGAGAGAAATTTCTAGCGGATAGGCTGTCCTTTCCAATCAAGTTACCTCCCCCTTTTTTTTTCCTATAGCCATCTCTCCCCCCTTTTTTTTTCGTCTTAATTGAAAGAGTTCGAGGAGCCAGATGGTCCCGATATAAAAAACGGGAAGAGATAATCCTTGTATTTTCTGTATGACGTTTGTTACTGGAACAATAAAGTTAGTGGGAAGAATTCTCTACAAAGTCGTAAGAGGGAAAAGGAGAGTGGCGAATGGCGCAAACATCGTGGCGAGATACTACTTTTTTTTTTCTTTCTCTGCTGAGTTATTTTCCAAACTCATATTAAGTTTCGAGAGTTTCATTAATGATAGATGTCTTCGATGAAGTTTTCGAAAATTAAGATATTTGCACGCCCTTATAATTAGAAATGAAGCTAATTTTTCATCCTTTGTTTTCAGCACTTTTCTTCGCCTTTAATTAGAGGGTGACAAATGCCAGGTGGAATGACGCAGTGCGCTGATGTCGGAATTAAAAAGTGCTTTTAAAGATAATTTGATGTGAATTAGGTGACCTTCCTCTCATCCCCTGTTATTTGTCATATTCTTTTGCAAACTTGGGTTGGCATGGAGCAGGGCGTAGCAGGGGGGAGAGTTAGCTTGTGGAAGTGAGTGGAGGCTGAAGATGTGACAGTCCCAATCACGGGACGGGACTAGAAGGGACTGTTCAGCTCGTCTAGTGACATAATGCATACTTATCAGGTACCGGATCTTAAGTGGAAATTGTAAAAAAAAAAAAAAAAATGTAGGGGGTCTCAGGGGGACGATGCGATGCGGTGACTTGCAGGGAATTGACCGCACGTTCTAGTAAACATGACCTGAGCAACAAAATGAATTCCTGTTTTTTTTATTTGAAGGAACGGTTTGAATTTAGAACTTTCTTCCTTCTT
Source organism: Reticulitermes speratus (assembly GCA_021186555.1). NCBI lineage: Eukaryota > Metazoa > Arthropoda > Insecta > Blattodea > Rhinotermitidae > Reticulitermes > Reticulitermes speratus. The sequence continues at coordinate 16,179,682 of JAJKFL010000003.1, read as the reverse complement.
GGTTTCTGGACTTTATCCATCCTCCGGTCTTACAAAAATACCCCAATGTACAGATTCCCCGATTTAACGCAATTTTAAAACATTGAAAAATTTGCAATAATATCATACGCGCCGATTTTTTTTTCTTGCGGGAATGAGACGAAGGTGGGAGAAGAATACTGCTGGGCGATAACGCAGGCGGGGGGGCGTTCTTGCTGCGGCCGATCAGTTTCCAGTGTGTTGGAGTTTGGGTTCCAGCAGGACTCCATTATATATATACGTACAATTGACCATATGCATACTCAGTTCCGAGTTGGGCAAAATTCGACTTGAGGCGGACCTTCCTGAACGTACCATTGCTTAAGCCAGGGAGTGTCTGTGTCATCAACTAGATCTGTGGATCTGCCTCAAATATTCAGGCGAAAGAGTGGCCAGTAATAAGAGCTTGTTCTTAATCTCTACACTCCATAGAATTTTAATCGGGGGATGTCGTGGATTTATATCTCGGGCCAGGACACCTGACATCATAACCGATATTTTCTTGGTATTCCTCAGATCCTCCAGGCAAATGCCGCGATGATAACCCGATGACATCACGGCCACTTCGAAACCCATTCCAATTCAGCAATCATCAATCATCCTACCCTTCGACACTATCCATTCTGGGCTCTTGACAACATTGTAAAACAAACCTTTAAAGGAGACCACAATATACCGGTGGCCGCGCGGTCTAAGGCGTAGGTAGAAAAGGTCAGAATAAGAAAGAAAGAAAGAAAGAAAGAAGAAAGAAAGAAAGAAGGAAGAAAGGAGACCGTAGTGTATCATTTATCAGTGTATTTGATGCATGTTAAGAACAACCAGTAAGTTCTGTCTTAAGTTAAACTTATCATTCTCTTTACAGCATTTATTTAGACGATGATAAATACAGGGTATACACAAAAGAATGGTGCGGTTTCCCTTTATTCACCATTGAAACCGCACCATTATTTTGTGTATACCCTGTATAAGCAGTATTTCACGCATTGAATAGCTCATTCAGTTGGTACCTGGGACTCTCTCCCCGGGGCTAAGGCGCCTGGGCGTGAAGTCATCGCTCATCTGTACGCAGTGCGGAAGTTCGGGTGCGTCCTGACTTCATGGCCATCATAGACACAATTTTACTTTTGCCTTTATCAGTGATTGGGATTGTTATAGCGACTCGCTAGGGCTGGACGGTCCGGGGATCGAATCCCGTTGGCGCCATATTTTTCGCACCCGTCCTGACCGGACCTGGGGCCCATCCACCCTCTTATGCAGTGGGTACCGGGTCATTCCGGGTCCAAAGCGGCCTGGGTGTGGCGTTAGCCATTCATCCCCCATCTAGCGCCGAGATTAAAGAAAGAGTAGAGCTATAGCTCTAATCCCCTTTTGGGCCTTCATGGCCTGTTATAGGGAGAATTTTATCTTTTTTACCTTTTTTAATTGTAACCTATTGTTTTGTGAGAGACAGAATGGTTACTGAAGTGAGGCGTGGGCCCAGAAATCGGAACTAGAAGTCCTGCGAGTGCCAGGCAGGCAGGCAGGTTGTCTTTTCGCTTATGTCCCTAATCGTATTCCTTTCGTTTCGGATTCTAGTATCTTCAACAGTTCCGAATGTACGGTCCTCGCTTCGTCGTTAAATATAGATAAAACATCTGTTCCATAGTAACGCAAACTTGGGCTGCTAAGTGGAAACTTAGGGACTTAGGACAAGTAAGCCCGCGTCACTGTCATGAAGTTGAAGATTTAGTTTTCTGCTGCGGTTACACTTAGGCCTATGTCGTTACAATAGGAGGAGGTCGATAATCGGATTACTGAATCGTACTGTGATGTAATCAGCACTGTCTGTTACGATAATTATAGTTTTTCAGTTTCGAACTGGAAGAATCACTTCGACGTCTTAACGTCATGGTGTATATAACTTCAGTGGCATGTCAGTGAATTTTATTCAGGAATATGCCAGCGTCACGTTGTCAGTGGTGTCCACATTTTTATATTTATAACTGTCATTATTTGTTTGCAGCATTGTATATGTACATTGTATGTGTTAATTTTATATTCCTTTGTATTAGTGTATCCGTGAGGATGGCGATTTTTTCACTGAAACATGTAGGAGACTTCGTATGTATGGATGATTTGTAATGTTATGTAGATTGTGTGCATTTGTTGGTGTATGTGGGCGATTCATGGCGTTCAATTCCATTTCGCCCACTTTTATTAATGTAGTTTTCCAAAGCGATAATTTACTAATAAAATACTCGATATTGTCAATAACCCTCAGTTCTCATGTATCGAATTTTATGAGCTTCTACGCCAGTGGGCTTTAAACTTTAAATACCTGTGGAATCCTTTTGACTAAATTTAATTTTCGTGGACCTTTATCGTAAATTGTGCCTTTTGGTTGCAGAAATGAAATAATATTTATAAAAACTCAAGCTTTATTTCAAGAAATACAATATCTGCTCACATTTTTTTTAAAATGTTATTACTGGTTGATTTACACTGAAATTAAACCGTGGGCGACTTTGTACAAAAACAGTGTGAAAAATGAACGCATTTTGCACCGCTAAGAGTTCATCCAGTTTTCCTCCAGAATCTAACTTCAGAGTTTCATTTCAATTCCCGTAATCAAGTAACAAGTCTCAAATTTAAATTTGCTGCATGTTTTAGGAAACTGAATCAAATAGTTTTTAAAGTATTGTGTGGAAATAAAATCGTATTTACCAACGTCTGTTTAGGCGCATTCACGAAATGACGAAAAGCGAATATTATCTTCATTATTTCTCGGTTCGTCTGCATGTATCAGAGAGAATCCCACCGGTTGGATTTTCGTGAAATTTTATATTTGGAATTTTCACCAAAATTTGTCGACACAGACCGAGACACAATGCATAAAGACCTACGCAAGCTTGCGGTCTTTCGTCATGACTAGTCTTCATAATCGAGTCTTTTCTCTGCGAGATACAAGTTGAGGCCTAAGAAACAGTTTTTTAATTGGGACAGTACGAGCTGGGGCTGAAGAAACAGTTGAGCATCCAGCATCATGCAATCTATGTTGTAAACGTTGACTGTTGATGTTTAAAAGAAACAGACTTTATACGCCCTCCCCTACACAGTACGATATCTCGATAATCGATTGTAGAATTTTTGCTAAGATACTGAGAAATCTTGTAATATGTGTTAGAATACTCGTTTTTTTTCCGGAAATTATTCACGAATTTAAGGTACATAGAAAATAACAGAACGAACGAGCCAGGTGTGGCGTCTTATGAACATTTAACCCGTTTAAATAAATTAGCATGTTATTTTTAATGAGGCGAAGTCTCACAAATTTAGATTTAAGGTTAAATCCGGTTTTCTTCGTAAACTCGAATTGTTCGAATGAACCTATTTAGACTGAGAATGTAGTGGTTATGTGCCAATTTAGTTTTGTGAGATCAGACGGTGGATAAGAGTGTAGAGAAAGGAGGGAGTCTCTATCAGACTAAAATTGTGCCCCCCCCCCCCCCCCCCCCCCCCGAGGGGTTGTTTCCCGGACAGGTGGGGAAATGACGTGACAGAGAAGTGAAAGAATGTGAAACGAGAGTCCCTGATAGTCGGGTGGGAAAATTTACCAGAAGATGCTTGGAAGGCAGTAGATACAATGATTTGCATACCGCTCGATGGAGGACGGGAGCGAGGTTGTCGTAAAATTGAACAAGAGGGAAGGTGCAGGACTCACAAAAAGGGGCGAACTGAAAAGGACACGTGTAAGTGTGAATCCATAGACGTTGTGGTGAAGGGAGGAGAAATTAGTTAGAAATGACACAAGCAAGGAATGACCAACCGGCGGTTCGCGGTTCGTGTTTGACTCGCAAAATTTCACGTCGTAGTTCACACCGTACGTTTTATTGAATTGTTAACTAGAGAGTACCAACAATAATGCACAAATTGTTAACTAGAAAGTACCAACAATAATGCACAAATGTAATGTATAACACAGTCGTTAAAGGATCATTTTAACTCCGACATGTTTCGGTGGCAGATATATCACCATCATCAGGGAGAAAGTTCACACCGAAAGCTGGAAACACCGCTTGTAAGGTGAAGTCCTTCTTGCTACGTACACACTGTAAGAGTCACTTCACAGAATTCACGCACCTAACGCACGGTAGGCACTGTGTACACGCTGCGAAAGACCACTTCACACTGTTCGTCTAGATAGGACACTGATGATGGTGGTATATATGCCACCGAAACACGTCGAAGTTAAAATTATCCTTTAACGACTGTGTTATGTATTAAATTTGTGCATCATTGTTGGTACGTTTCAGTTAATAATTCGCAAAATTTTGTTCTCACCAAACTGTGGTCCGAATCCTTCACAGATTCCCCTTGAATATAATTAATGAGAGTCAGTACGAAATTATTAGTATTGCTGCAGAGATAGCACCATCTGCTATGATGAAGAAACAGAACCAGGCGTTTTGCCTTCTGTTGCTTTCGAAATAGCGGTCATTGCAGTGGTTGTTGTGTCGTTCGAGTCTTCCACGTATTACAATTTACAATAAAGGTAAAACAATCCAATTACAGGCCTGGACAGGCCTTTAGGGTTCCAGGAAGTTGAGGCTCCCAGATTTCAGGACAGTCGGCACATGAAGGTGGTAAGGTTGTCAGCCCAACGCACCGGCCGCCTTTACCCCCCAGGAAATATTCCTGGTACTCATTTCTCTTAGAGGCGGAGTCGAACAATTTACAATAAGTACTGTTTAACTGAGGAAGGATTTAACTGTTAATTCAGAGCACGCTACTTCGAAATTTCAGTTACTGATTTTTTTTTGCCCTTTCGTACCGAAAAATCACAAAAATGCGCCTATCAGACTCGCTATGTCTGTCCGATCGCATCTGACATTTCGTGAAACGTAATACTGATTTTGTTGTAATTTGTTGAGGATTTTTTTTTCTAAAATTTGACGAAGTATTCGCATTTTGGTTAAAGTCAGACAACAGTAACGGATGGTGTATTCTCTGGTGTAATTGGTTAAATATTTATCGGAACGACAAATGTTTCAGACATACGCTATAGCTGACACGCATTTTTTTTTTTTACGTTTTCCGCAACTCTTACATAGGCTACGCTATGAATAAACTTATTGAATTGTTTCATTAGCATTTTAAAGCTGTGTGGTAAGTAGAGTCGAACTCGGTTGTAACGCCATGAAAGGGAATGAGTATTTTGTGTCGTTATAAACGAGTGTTGTTATAACCGAGCAGCATAATGTTATGGTTAGCAGTTAGGAATTAATTGGTACCACAGAATATCTGACTGTATAGACGAGGTGTCGTATAAACCGATTTCGTTGTAAACGGGTTCTGCTGTATATGTACGACATGCTGGAACGTAAGAATCTTTGCATTCTGCAACGCGATGTGTAGGCCTATACCTCTTTCGTATATTTCTCGCTATAAATATCCATTATATCTTTGAACACCTTTAAGAGCTTGGTCTTTATAATGGGCACGAACCGTTTCTGTGATGTGGGCACTGAAGTGTATGTGTGTTTGAATATTATATAAGTTAGATGGATATCAGTACTCAAAGGGTTAATGTTTCTCTAAAATTTAGTTTGTAAACTAGAAGAATCTTCACATTTTCTATATATATATATATATATATATTTACAATTTTTTAATAATTTATTTTACACTTAAATTACCCCGTCCTTTATTTTTGTTCCAGAACCATCGCCCAAGAAACACACAACATAAACCACGATAATCAATCCACAATTATTGCCAGGATTTTTTTACGTGAAAGGAATACAATTACAATCGAACTCACTTATAACGTCATGAAAGGGACTGAATATTTTGTGTCGTTATAAACGAGTGTTGTTATAACCGAGAAGTATAATGTTATGGTTAACAGTGAGGGATTAATGTCTGACGCTATAGACGAGGTGTCGCATAAACCGATGTTGTTATAACCGGGTTCGGCTGTATTTAAACTCAGTATACATATCTCAGTAGGAGAATTGGCGACAGAAATTTTAGAATATAACCTTCTTATATCCTTTAACAATGCCTATGTTAGAAATACAAACCTTTTTAACTTTACTCTTTGTTCACCGTGCATTGTGGTATTAATAAAACACTTATTAACCAACAGTTGCACTATTAATTATATTATATTATATTATATATACTTATATAATAATAATAACCATGGCTCAACAGCCCTATATGGGCTCGGGCCTCCTCTTGCCTCCTCTGGGTCGTGCGCATTCGTGGCAGTTGGTGACTGGAAAACTGGCGGCGCTGCTGTTCTATCGATCCTGATGTGACCGCCAGAGCCATCTAAATCTACGACATGGGACCGACGGCTTTACTTCCCCTCCGAAGGAAGTGGTGCTCCGGATTTTTATCACCTCGGTCGGGATCGAACCCGCGAACCTTGGATCCAGTGGCGAGCACGCTAACCACTAGTCCACCGAGGTCGACATATACTTTATATTATATTAGGGTATTTCAAGTGATTTTAAGTGACAATCTACTTTAATAGTGCAACTGTTGGTTAACAAACCTTTTTCTTTATAAATTATTATTACCACAGTAAGGAATAGATCTTATTTTATCATTTGAAAATTACAGTTGCAGTTATTCCTTCCTCTTAAGATTGTGTGATTTAATGTACATGATGATGCCAAAAAAAAAGGCCGAAACTTGTAGCTTTTGATATATTAAATAACTATTAGAGTTGTGATCGACGTTATACGCCTTGATTTTCTATTCCAGTTTAAGATTGCATATAAGAAGGTAATGTTGCCCCTGTCCACGCAATGAATGCGTAGAGGGGGAGTGGAGATATAATTCCATTATTTAGCATTAGACGCAGGGCAGTGATTTTCATACCCCGGCCACTTTAATCCCGGGGGAAACACCGTCCCCTCGTACCCACTGAGTATGGGACTGCCTGGACTCCAGAGCCGGTCTGGTAGATTTCTGAGATAGATGGAAATCGAACCTCGGTTGTCACGCCCATAGCCTATTTGCTATATCGATACCAGTTATCTTTTGGTGGGGAGACCTGAGGGAAAGGGACCACTTCGAAGACGGAGACATAGATGGAAGGATAATATTAAACTGGCTCTTCAAGAAGTATGATGGGAAGGCATTGAGTGGATTCATCTGGCTCAGGATAGGAGCAGGTGGCGGGCGCTTCTGAATGCGGTAATGAACTTTTGGGTTCCATAAAATGCGGGGAATTTCTTGACTAGCTAAGGACCACTTAGCTTCTCAGGAAGGACTCTGCTCCATGGAGTTGGTTAATAAATTAGTTAGTTAATAACAGTTATGATTTAGATTACTCTAAGTCAGTAGTTCCCAATCTCAGGTCGCGACCCAAATCAGGGTCGGGGGGGGGGGGGGGGGGGGGGGGGTCTGAATAGGTCGCGAGAGGGTTTCATGTAGAACTCGATTGTTATAAATAAAATCAAAATTTTTGTCTAAATTCAAAGGGAATGATCGAGAAAATATAATTATTGAATCTTTGTTTATTGATTTTAAACAGAATGGAGCAGTCGCTAAATGTTTGACATTACTGTTCTGTTCATGTTATGTAACGTTACGTATGTTCGGTATTTCACACGTTTTTATTTAGAAGCAAATGATTTGTCTAACCAGCACGTGTGTGAGTTATTTAAATAAAGATTTGTTACTTGCGTGTTTTGTGTATTTAATACTGTCCCAAAAAGTTTTGGATTTTACAAGTGACATTAAAAATTTAATATTTTTTAATAATTGGCAATGTTATGCAGTGTTCAAGAAAAGGCATTAGTATTAGTTCATTGACAGTAAATATCACTGACTATTGCCGTTTCCATGATAGTGTCGCGGGTCACATACCGTTTGCTGCTTTAGGGTCACGCACATAAAAGTTTGGGAACCGCTACTGTAAGTGTCTGTCCAGTGTTTTTGTCCAGATATGGAGCAACCCTGAAGCATCAAGAAACTGATGAAGCGTTTTAAAAAAGAAATGCTTTGATGGTTTATTGAAGGTGGCGACAGTTGGACTGGTTCTTTGATTTATACCATCTTGTGAGGTCATTTGATGGTCGTAATGCATACGATGCTAAACTATGACAAAACGGACGCCATGGATGGCAGTAAACTTTTATCAGTGATCTTACACATGACGAAGGGGATTTATAGTCGGTCAAAAATTCTATGTACCACGTGGTTCGTTTAACGCAGTAATTACATCCATAACAGTAAAGCGGCACATGTACGCTTAGAGTATTTACCTTCCTACAATTTTAAAACGTACACTTCGTAACTTGAGATGCGGTACTCGGTCCGCATGTGCCAGTAACTGATTCTTTGGTTATTTAACGACTTTTTAATTGCACGCATTATTTATTGTCGAATAGGAGGACGAATGTGAATAAGAAATTGAAAGGGATGTGAAAGGAACTGATGTAGACATGTTTCGACAGTATGCTTACTACTTTAACTGTCATCTGAGAGAATAAAGGAATATGACGTCTATCGCAAATCTAGTAGTTATTTAATATATACTACATGTTTCGGCATTTTATTGCCACAATCAGGTATTTTTATAGGCGTAATTTAAATATGTTTTACATCGGGGTGTACAAGCCACAGTTTACTTATCTGAGAGGCTGGGAAAAACCACTAGTGTGATCAAAGTGTGATGAAATTGTGTCCAGTTGATGAAATTTAAGGAATGCGGGGGATTGTTAAGATAAAGGAGCCCACACCCCTACAAACAGCGTAGTGTCTTTGTGAATGTCTGCGTTTTTTAAGGCTCCCAGGCTTCGCCGATTTGTCCTTCTGATAAGAGCAACATGTACAAGAAGATGAGTATGGAGCATTGGTGGGATGATACTGACAAGGGGAAACCGAAGTACTGGGAGAAATACTTGTCCCGTTGTCACTTTGTTCACTGCAAATCGCACATGGACTGACGTGGGATTGAATCCGGGCAGCTGTGAGAAGCTGGCGTCTAACCTCCTGAGGAATGCCACGGCCACGCTTTAAACCTTTGAAGACCGAGTATATACACAGTCGAACTCTGTTATAACGTCATGTAAGGTACTGAATATTTTGTGTCGTTATAAACGAGTGTTGTTATAACCGAGGAGTGTCGCTTAAACCGATGTCGTTATAAACGGGTTTCACTATTATATATATATATATATATATATATATATATATAAATTCAGCTCCTAGCTCTCAGAGAACGCATTCTTTGTCCATTATAAAGCCATTCGGTTAATGCTGTTTAGAGAAGTAATCACCCCTGGTTCTTAGACGCATACGAAACACAAAGACACATTATGGACAAAATGCAGAACTTGTTATTGTTAGAGCAGGTGGTATGTATAGTTACCACTAGGCCTTATACGGTTAAAAGACATCACGGCCTTTTCTTAACTGCTTTCCAGCTTATGAGTATAGTACTGGCCCTGACACGTTCTGAGCTTAAGAGAGAAACGAAGGATGTAATTGTAGAACTGTGCACACCAAATAAAGCTTTGCTCGGAGAAGTTAATGGTAAGAAAGGTGGAACGAGGGTGTGAAATCGACAGGTGCTTCAGTGCTTACACCTTGAAGATGATGCTGATGATGATGATGGTGAAGATTGTAGTAGTTGTAGTAGTAGTGTAGTAGTAGTAGTAGTAGTAGTAGATGGTGGTGAAGAAGAAGAAAATGATGAAGATGAATGTGAAAGAGAAGGAGATGATGGTGGTGGTGAAGAAGAGAAGAAGAATTTTAGGATGAGAAGGAGGAGGGGGAGAAGGAGGAGGGGAGAAGAAGAAGAAGAACAACGTGAACACAGTGATTGCTGTTATTAAAGAAACTGAGGCGTTATTGAGTTCTGATACAGTTTGAATGAGTTTCCTTCATTGCATTTCCGCCACTGACTCAACCATTTTAGAGGGCTTTGAGTCACAGCAGGTCACATGACATGCCTGATTCCCCTCATACCTTTCCCCTCACATACACACATATAGCATGCAATGGCCAGCCTAGACTCCCACTCCATTCGCTTTGTTTTCACGTGGCCGAAAAATGTATCCAATTTTCTTTGTTTATGCAAGAGCTTGTGTGTTGTTCTCCTTGTACTATGCGGCAGGGGACCAAATTGAATTTGGGACTTGGTCGCTGTTTAGATTCGTGGTTGGTTGTTTAGTTTAGCGGAACAAAGAAAACAGCAGTGTGTTTATTCTGGCTGAAATAGCAGGCAGCACACCCCTGACGTTGCTAGCACGCTCAGACTCATCCCATCACCAACACATAGACAGACAGACGGACAGACAGATAGACAGAGAGCGACTAGCTTTACTTATCACCGGTCCATCCATATATGTCAGGAACTGCTCCGTTAAATTCTCCAGTAAATTGTTACATCGTCTGTCGTCAATAGTGCTCTTTTATTTCCACAGTCCCAGGTTCGAAACCCGACTCATGTATGTCACTGTCATCTCACTACTTCCGAGGTCATAGTTCAGCGTCGGATCCTTAATATTTGTCCAGTGTCCTGTTTACATGTTTATTTTCTTTTCGCTATTATCTGGCGCTAGGCACTGCACCTGTCTACCCTAACATATGAAAATACATAATATTGTAACAAAAATTCGGAAAATTCAGTTCGTTTTTCCCCCTGTAAATTTATAAATTGGTCATTCATCACTTTATTGAAAACTTGATTTCTCCATTATTATCTTCATTAACGTAAGGTAAATAATTATCTAATATTCTGCTAAGTTTTAGTTTGAAATGTAACAGTTTGAATAGCTTTTACTTTATATATGTGTGTAGACTCCTGAGGATGACAGACTTTTGTCGAAACATGTATAGTTATAAAAATATTTTATGAGTACATTTTACACTTTATTTATGTTTCTTTCTTAAGCTTATCTTGGGAACGAAAGATTACAGCATTAATAATATTTTTAATTTTAATTAGTTTAAATTTCTAGGAACTTCCTTTAAGCCTACTTCGTCTCTCTCTCTCTCTCTTTGTTTTACTGAGTCGTACTTTTATAAATTCCGTTGGCTCTCCTGTGAGATCCACGTTACGAAAAGTTTTGCTGCAGTTTGACACACAGTTAGAGCGGTAAAGTGGACGTCGCCGGTATGAGGTCAGTTCAAATTAAAACTGTAGAACTGATGTAACAAAACACTGGACAGTAATATCCAACATTTTATTTGGCGATATCACGAAATAGTATAACTAGGCTTAGGATTATATGTATTTTGGTTATTGCATGTGTATAATAAAAGAGCCCTTATAAATAATGAAATGCACATTTCTTTAGGATCATAAGGATTTTGCATATGCATATGTAAAATAAACTACATTTAAACTTCCACTTATGGGACAACCATATAAATAATGAAATATGCACGTCATTATTGTTCCTAAGTGAAAGTTTAAATTTAGTTTTTATTTTACATAAGCAATATGCAAAATGCATATAATCCTAAGCTTAATTATGACTGTTTACTTCACGACGCAGCGAAAAGATGGGCCTTTAAAGATGGTCTCTCTCTCTACATAGATTTCTGCATTACCTCAAGGCATATTAAGAGATCTTGGTTTAAAACTGACTTGTGCATCTTCTTCTATGGATTTTCCAACTCACCACACACACACACAAACCTTCTTATGATTTCGTATTTGACGCTCTATATCCTGCACAGTTGTCAGAATGTCGTGACGTAAGGTGAGCTGTGAAATAAACAACTGCCCCAGAATTATTGTTAAATCGATATGGACATCGGACGAGACGAAAGGATCATTACGGCAGCATGCCAGTGTTGTGTGCAGGAGCACTGACTTACAGGACTGTGACTTAATTTTAATACTTCGTGGAGGTGACATTAAAACGGAACCCAGACGCACAGCAAGCTGTTAAGGCTTACATGTCCTCATATAATACATAACTTACACATATTAGAGTACGTGTATGTAAATGACCTGCTTCACATATCATACATGCTTGGCTCCTGATGAACAATTTATTAAATACTGTTTGAAGTTCTTGTCTAGAAATTGCCGGTACTGCGCGGCAAGGGCAACAGCAGCTGAATGACTCACGCGCCGCCAGTAATATCGCCGCGTGTACGGTATATTACATCATCCTAATCACAGTCCAGTCTAATCTGCTGTCTTTAAAAAACGTGTGAAACACACTGCGACGTACATTTATTTGTTAATGGGTGTTCAGTACTGTTTGATACAGGGGACTTTCATTGTAGAAACGTGTATGAGGAAAAGGAAGAAATTATGTGAAAAGTGTCGTAGGAAATTTAGAGACGGTTTCGCGGTGTTTCAGTTTCTTCGAACTCGAGCATGTCTGAGAGTTGAGGGAGGTCACTTTCAACACATATTCTACCATACTGTAAGTTGTGTAATGTATTATATTTTATGAGGAAATCTAGGGCCGTTAACCTTGCCGTGCGTCTGGTTGCGGCTTTCAATTGAACTCTTTGTATTATATAAACATATGTTGAGATTATTCTGTTGTCACCATGCATGTACTTAGGTAAACAAACTAAGATTTTTCAGTAAAAGCAAAGGTAAAGCAATCCCATTACAGGCCTGGACAGGCCCTTAGGGTTCCAGGAGGTTGAGGCTCCCAGAATTTCTACACAATCGGCACATGAAGGTGGTGTCAGCCCTACGCACCGGCCGCCTTTACCCCCCCCCCCCCCCCCCCCCAGGAAATATTCCTGGTACTCATTTCTGTTAGAGGCTGAATCGGCCCCAGGGCCATAGTGCGATCGAAAGGATTATGTCAATAAAAAATTCCAATGACACCATCGGGAATCGAACCCGCGACCTTCCGGTAGCTCAATGCCTCAACCAACTGCGCCACCGCGAAGACTTTTCAGTGTTGCTGCGAATGTTGGCTTCTAAAAAGAATGACGTTTTCTTTTTGAGTTCCGACACCGCTCTATTCCTACGAAGCCGTCGGGCAACGTCGGGTGTCCTTTACTTTTTGACAGAAAGGGATGCTGCAGACCTTGTATGAGGCGCAGGGAAAATGAGTGTGAAAAAAAAGATCGATGCTACGGAAGGAAATTACTGCACCCTCTTACCTCCTATTCCCCACCACCACGATCCACCCAGAGAATTTTAATACAATGCCAGACTGAGAGAACGACTAGCCAGGCTTTATACGTCCATTGGTACTGGCAGCGGGCGTCGCATGTTTGGATTTGGGAGCATCCATCTACAGGATAAACAATGAGACGTCGTAATATAACAAGAATGTTCTCGAATTGGTATCCCATGAGGATTCTAGTCACCGCAATGTCTTCAACTAAAAAAGGAAAGGTGTTTATAGAAATATATAATGATCGGAACGCAACAGGGACAAGGAAATTTATTATACATTTTTGAAAAGCGATGCAGCCTGTCTTGGGATTGGGGGAAGAGGGAATTTATTACTGGCGTGTAGGTAGGCCGGGTATAGAAGACAGAACTAACGTTAGACAAGTTCTAGCGTTTTGAGGAAAATCTCTAGTGGTGTTGGGCTGTTCTGCAAACATTGCGGTATTGATAAAATCCTAGATGAAGTAACTCGTGCCGGGAAGAAAGAAAGGATTCCAGAGGCTGTTGGAGGTCGTGGAGACATCTGAGAATATGAAATAAACACGAAGTTCAGTGCTGATATTACACGCATTCCGAGTGCAAATACTTCGGCTTACAGAAAGGTTGCACAGTGATATATATGGCTCTGTAGACACACCTAGATGACTGGGAGTACAAGCTGCGATTGAGCTCAGACTGCACAACCGCGAAGCTGTCGTAAGCTTGTATGTTATGAGTTGGTCCGAATTGTCTGGAGGAGTGACGGAGTCTGCCGCTCTCAATCACTCACTCACTCATTCACTCACTCACTCACGCACATATTCATTCATTAATTTGATTACTCACTCTCACACATTCATAATTCGTTCACTCAGTAGCTCATTCACTCAGTAGCTCATTCACTCAGTAGCTCATTCACTCATTCACTCAGTAGTTCATTCACTCATTAATTCACTCATTCATTCGCTCATTTACTCATTCATTCATTCACCCACTTACACTCATGCACGCGCCCACTCACTCACTTACTCACTCACTCACCTACTCACTCGCCTACTCACTCACTCAACCTACTCCTCACCTACTCCTCACCTACTCACTCATCAACTTACTCATTCACTCACCTACTCACTCAACCTACTCATTCACTCACCTACTCACCTCACTCTCATCTACTCACTCACCTACTCACTCAACCTACTCATTCACTCACCTACTCACTAACCTACTCACTCACCTCACTCACTCAGCTACTCATTCACTCACCTACCCATGCACTAACTCATGCACGCACGCGTACACACACACACAATCTCAATGTACTGAAAATATTTTGAATTTAAGCTTAAAGGTACGCTTTTTTTAAATGCAAGAGTTTATAAATTTAATGTCGTCCACTTAACACTTAATTCGTCATGCATGAAAAAGCTGAGGATTCTTGCTTCGTAATAACACAGAGAGGTAATCCAGTACAAATGGCCTGCGTAAGCAGTCTGTTTTCTGCGTAGAGTTCGAAAGCAGGCCCTTTTCAGGGGGATCAGAAATGTTAGAAGTAAAACAAATGTGATGTAGGTCACCATGCGGTGGAAGAATGGGTTGTCTTTCTGTATCCACTGTGATTCGGAGTTACACAGTGTTGTGTTTCTTACGAAACGTTCTAATTAAAGTACTTCTGATACTTCATAGGCAGTGGTTGCGGTTAAAATGCAAATACGAGTATTTGGACAGAGATTTAATCATGTGCAAGTCACTGCTGGATGTCAGTGTTCACATATTTCATCGTTACTGACTATCATGGAATATAATTGACACGAATTTGCCCTTTAATTGTTTTATTCTGTGTTGAAATCGAGTTTTAAATTTTCTAACTGTAATAGGAGTCGATATCTTCTTTTAATGCTATATTAATCTCAGAGAGTTTTATGTGTGCTTTCCACAAAATATGGAAAGGAAAATTATATTACTTTTACACATTTTGTATTCATGAAGTTTTATTAAACGCAGTAACTCGTCGGGTCATTAAAAACCACTTTCCGTTCGATACGCATTCTTGTAGGACAGGACTGGTGTGCTGTTTTAGCCCTATAGTACTGGCAGAGAGTTTTGCTTCATGATTTATCACGCTTTATAAGTTAGTAATCACGTCTGTTCATATATTTTCAACGTTCCGTGCTTTGTAAGTACTGAGTCAATTGCAGGTAAATTCCTTTACCGTTTATTTAACCCCATAAAGACTAAGATAAATCTGTATTACATTTAAATATACAGTTCGTACCGCGCAGTAAACAACTCTTTCTAGGTTATAAAACGAACTACTTAGTGCTTTATAGGGAAATAATCGCTGTTTGTTCTGAGATCTATACAAAACACATAAACTGTGTGGGCAGAACGTAGAATTTTTGAATGCTAAACCTGGTGGTGCTTACAGTAACCACCAGACTTTAAGTGGTTAATAAGAAAGATAATAGTCTAAGTGTGATATTGCTTTATTTTACGCTGCAAATAATTTTGGATGTGGAGATCACTTTATAATTTAAAAAAGAAGCCTCATCGAAAGGAGTTTTTGCGAGGTTCGGTCAGAAAATAGGTCACATGATTCGCAACTTTGTAACTACAGAACCCAGCTAGTTGTGATTATGTCTGAGGAGTTTGTAGTCATTGCTGGCAACACCGCATGTTCATTCGGCTGCCACCCGACACATCTGCACTGTTCTTAATACAGCTGAAAACAAAGAACCCAAATTATACGCATCGTAAACTTATTTTCTGGTCCATTTACGTAAAGTGACCTTCTGGACAGACTGGTTCCTCATATCGGTTGTACTCGTATTGTTTCCTCCCTCACGTACCTATGCTACCGACTTCGAAAGAAGTGATAGACCCCGCTTCCCCTACCAGTGTAAGTTTTGATGACGCCGCTCAGAAAAATGTCATACTCGGCGTAGGCCCACGACCCACCTTATTTTGGAATGACCCAGCGTTAAGCACGTGATTCACACTCGTACACTTTTAACTGCTCTCTTGTTTACTCTGACGACGCTTTGCTGCTGCAAGCCACCTGGAAAGGGCCAGAAGTTGAACTGTGAACAGAACTGGCCGTGCAGGTAAGGCGAGAGGGGACTGCGGAGATGCGGAGCAAGAGGAAGCCGTAGGGTGCGAATGGCATTGAAAACGAACTGCGATAATGACGATGATATGGATACTACTACTACTACCACCACCACCACCACCACCACCACCAACACAACACTATCATTACCACCACCAACTCAACACCATCACCACCACCACCAACACAACACCATCACCACCACCACAAACACAACACCATCACCACCACCACCACCACCACCACCAACACTACACCATCAACACAACACCATCACCAACACTAACACCAACTCAACACCATCACCACCACCACCAACTCAACACCATCACCACCACCACCAACACAACACCATCACCACCACCACCAACACTACACCATCAACACAACACCATCACCAACACTAACACCACCAACACAACACCATCACCAACACTAACACCACCAACACCAACACCACCTGAGGCGGAATACCTCATTTGGTATAACGAATAAGCTACGGATTAGATTACCGAGGAATCGGGGTTCGATTCGAGGCACGCTGTCACATCCGTGAGCGTCTTCGCAGGACTTACATTAACAGAGCTGGACGTAAAGACCTGGAAAAGTAAGTTGCGTTAAACTTCTAACGCAAGATCGTAATGCGTGAAGTGGAATTGTGTCCCTTATTCCTGCCGTGGAATTTAAACACACAATTTCCTATTTTTTATATAATTTTAATGCTGTTAAACAACCATAGTGAAAAAAAAGCACGTTTTGCACGATCTTCTAAACGTTACAGGCTGCATGAGAGGGACTGTTCACCTAGACAATAAGTATAAATGTAATTGAAGTCTTCCGCCGTGGTCGTAATTGCATAAATCTTCTGGGTTGTTACCCGGCGTCGTTTTTTGGTGTATGTCCAACGTTTCGGGACCACTTGTTTGTCCCATCTTCAGGTCTTGAGGAAAAGGATCCTTTTCCTCAAGATCCAAAAAACGACGCCGGGCAACAACCAGAAGATTTTATGCAACAAATAATTATATGTCTACATATATGTAATATGCATGATGTATGTATATATATGTATGTATATGTATGTATGCACATACGTATACATATGTATGTATGTATGTATGTATATATATGTGTGTGTGTATGTATGTATATATGTATGTATGTATATAGTATGTATATAGTATGTATGCACATACGTAATACATATGTATGTTGTATGTAATATATGTGTGTGTGTATGTATGTATTATATGTATGTATGTATATATGTATGTATATGTATGTATGCACATACGTAATACATATGTATATATGTATGTATATTATATGTGTGTGTGTATGTATGTATATATGTATGTATGTATTATATATGTATGTATATGTACGTGTGCATGTATATATATAAACTCGCGCCACTTATCAGTGTGTAAGCCACGTTTGTAACGGCTCTGTTTAATCAAGCTTATTGTCTTTTATGTTTTCGGAATTTATGAATATAATTATCATTTTTTGAGATATAAAATACGTCAAACCCGCCCATAATGGAACAGCAAGGGGCCGAGTTTTTCTTCCGTTGCAGGTAGGTTTCGTTTCGTTTCGTACATGTGCTTGAAGTTTGGATCCTTGGGACGTGATAAAAGATTTCCGCTAAAACAGTTTTCCGTTATGTCCAAGTTCCATTTAAAGACAGGTTTAACTGTATTTATGTAATTGCATCTAAGCCTTTTGCACCATAGAATGATGGATCAGGCGCGCAAAAATCACTAGTGAGTTTAACAATATTGGGATAAAGTTTTCAGTAACGGACAGTGGCACTGTTGTGCAGCAAGTCACTGGTAGGGTAGCCCGTTTGTAATTTAAAAGGTACCCTTGGTGATGGGGGCACTCGGTGGCGCAGTTGGTTGAGGCACTGCTCTACAAGCCGGAAGGTCGCGGGTTCGATTCCCGATGATCCTTTCGGTCGCACTATGGCCCTGGGGTCGGCTCCGCCTCTAACAGAAATGAGTACCAGGAGTATTTCCTGGGGGGTAAAGGCGGCCGGTGCGTAAGGCTGACAACCTTACCACCTTCATGTGCCTTCAGCCTCAACCTCCTGGACCCTAAGGGTCTGTCCAAGCCTGTAATGGGATTGCTTTCCTTTTTACCCTGGTGATGATTCATTAATCGAATCGACGTGTTGGATGAATCTTGATTTTAGGCTTCCGCCGCGATGTTGCGCTCTTCTGGGATATTACAGACGTTTCGGGACTTGAAGATAGGACCGATACGTTGTCCCGGAACGTCTGTAAACAATTATCACACGACGCCGCGTAATAGCCCAGAAGAGCGCAGATCTCATGTTGGATGAATATTTGGTATATTGTGTGCCGTATAACATAACAAAAGGTGATGGTGAATTATCCCTGGTTCACGCCATGAAAGCATATAGGGAAGTGGTGATACAGCTCCACCAATTCTTACACTCGACACTAGTTGGAGGTGAGTGGTTAACTTTAAACTCCTGCCGCTTTATCGCCTAGAAAGAATTCCGGTACCCAGTGAATAAGAGAGTGGGTAGGTCTCAGAGGCAGTGTGGACGTTTTGGAGAAAAGACATATTCCTTGCCCTTACTGAGATTCGAACACCGGACCTTTTAGTCAGTAGCGTAGTTTGTGTCTCTTTAATTACTGTTATAAATATTGTTGTGTTCTTTCATCCGTGCCACAAGCAACATCAGTAGCTGTAAGGTCGTGTAGCTACGAGAACTAAGTTTAATATTCGGCGTTGTTCATAATAAATTAAAACTGACAACTTGGCAGCTGAGTAAATATCGCGCTGACTTTAAAGTTGCAGTCGTAAAATTATAAATGTGCTTCACCAACAGTTTTATGTAAGAAGGCTGCTGTCTTCTGGGATGTTACGTCTTCTAGTATGATGGAATTATATTACCCTGAAGGTGGGAACAGCAGGTTCCTCCGAAACGTCGGCACCTATTTACCGGACTACACGTTGTTACATCAAAGAGTACTTTATTCCCTATAGTCACAGCCCTGATGACTTTCAAAATCAAACAATTTTTGTATTTCTAAAAATATTAACGTGGCGAATGAGTAAGCCACAATCCCCCTTTCGCTTTACCGTCTGGTGAAATGAAATAATTCTAAGATGTCACGTAATGCCGGACAGAGGTCGCACTTTTTGTTTTTTTTTCCCGGAGTCAAGGTTCGAATCCCGGCAGGAGCAAGAGATTTTTCCCCAAAACGTCCAGACCAACTCTGACGCCCTCTCAGTGGTTACTGCGGTAATTTCCCGGGGGGTAAGACGGCTTGGGTGTGATGTTGACCACTCACACTATTCTAGTGTCGAGGTTAAGAATGAGTGGAGCCTTACCTCTACCTCCCTATATGCCTTCATGGCGTTGACAGGGACAACTTTACCTATACTGCGTCGGTGCTAAGCATGTCTCACATCGCTGTGCTCTCTGCATTTCGCACTGCTTGCTTCCCCTTTTTCCAGTAATTTTACTAACACGCCGGTAGATAAAATTATCTTTTTCTCCCTTCTCCCGGTAGTGAATTGGTTGACTGTACTCTGTACATACTTTCAGTTCCAAGGGTATTGAACGTAAATGGCGCTCGTATTTTCTGTGCCACTTGCTTCGTCAGAATGTTGAATACAATCTGCAGGCGCAGGGGATATGATTAGTGTTATTAAAGTAAGCTGGGACCCCGACTGTAAGGGAGGGGTTGATGGAATGCAAGTAGGCCAAGTGAGCTGAAAACGTCACGATATGGGGGAAAGGGGGGGGAGGGGGGAATTGGGTCGGAGTCCGTTTGAATGAATGAGACGGGAAGAATGATTACTGTTACAAAAATACACTCAACCTCAAGTAATGTTCATGTGAATTCACATTTCGTATTTCAAAGAGAAAATAATAAAAAAAAATGTATCGATCTTGAAGTAATTGTTTTACTTTTGGGCGGAAGCTGGTAAATCATTCTGGTTATTATTGCTGATATTATAAAGATATTTAAAAGCGAAATGAAAATATTGGTTGAAAGACAAAATTCAATCCACTTACCGGAAAGCAATTTTGTTAGCAAAGTGCCTTTGTTTTGCAGCGCTTTTATTGAAAAGATGGAATATTAAAATTAAACTGGATAACATGAATATGTCCAATTCTGCTTGTCTAATTGCTGAGTAATACAACATCCTGCGTTCCCCGTTAAAATCTCTCATGGTCTCGTAATATTCTGTTTTCAGAATTTGGTCTTAGCCCTTTAATTTTCTTTAACGCTGGTAACAAAATTTGGTCTTAGCCCTTTAATTTTCTTTAACGCTGGTAACACCAATTTGGTCTTAGCCCTTTAATTTTCTTTAACGCTGGTAACAAAATTTGGTATTAGCCCTTTAATTTTCTTTAACACTGGTAACAAAATTTGCAGCCCATTTTATTGAACAAAATTGGCAATTAATTTTTATTAAACTGGATAACAAAATTGGGCTTAATTTATTTCTTTAATCTGGTAATACAAATTGGTTCTTAATCTTCATGTTCTTAACATTCTGGGTTACAGAATTTGGTCTTAGCCCTTTAATTTTCTTTAACGCTGGTAACAAAATTTGGTCTTAGCCCTTTAATTTTCTTTAACGCTGGTAACAAATTTGGTCTTAGCCCTTTAATTTTCTTTAACGCTGGTAACAAAATTTGGTCATTAGCCCTTTAATTTTCTTTAACGCTGGTAACAAAATTTGGTCTTAGCCCTTTAATTTTCTTTAACGCTGGTAACAAAATTTGGTCTTAACCCTTTAATTTTCTTTAACACTGGTAACAAAATCAAACGGAATTATTTCAACATTCATACTAAGTTTTGAGGAATTATTTCGATCGTTTACAAAACCATAGATACTGCGACAGGAATGGATGGAGACTCCACACGCTCCCAACCGACCATTTTGGCTCAAGCGGTAACGTTTCTGATTTGTATTCGGGAGATACCCGCTTCGAATCTCTGTGGGGACACCGACTCAGCTGATATAACATTTGTGGCATTTCTTCAGTCCTGGGCTCTTCACGACCCACGCATTTTGAAATTACGCAATTTCAGACTTGCGCAGTTATAACGTTTTTAAGCGCGCCCCGAATTTTTATTTGCGGGAATGAAAACGTAGTGAGACGCAGGTCACGGAAGAATACTACTGGGCGATAACGCAGGCGGCGGGGCGGTCATGCTCGGCCGATCAGGTATATAAATTTAGTAGGCTATATTTGACCATATGTATACTGAAGTCCGACTTGCGCAAAATTTGACTTTCGCCGAAACTTCTGGAACGTGAGTGTAAGGTGTGTATATAGTGTCTTAAACAAGATCATGGTCACTTCCTTCCATCCTTGTAATTCATTATCCACCATGATCCAATAATTCGACGCTATACAATCTTTTGTTACTAATAGCATTGTTAAAGAAGCTGTAGATATACAAAGTTTCACACCAGACACGTAACGACTCCTAGAAACTAGCCAGGTATGGGACAGTATTGTTATCAGGCCTGTTAACAATTGAGTCACAACAATATTGATGTTTAATGTCATTATAATCATCATCGTCATTAGCAGCAGCAGCACTGTGATGGTCCTGATGGTGGTAGCATTAGCATTGTGTTTGTGGACGCTTTGACATCGGATGTCATTCATTGCTGTGTCCTATTGCATCTGTAGGGCTTTTATTAGAGCAAAATGACGTTTGTACTCTGCAGAGCGTAATAGTTACGGTGCGTTCTTTGTGTTACTTTCTGCAGCTTTTAAACTCGTCAGTAATTTCCAGAGAAAGACTGAAAATGCGAGTATTTTTAGCGGACACAAAGATTTCTCCGTATCTTAGCAACAGCTCTACAATCGATCGTAATGGATACCTCGAAAATCTCGATATGTCGTAAACTGGGAGATCTACAATCGATCGTGATGGATGTGTCGAAAATCTCGATATGTCGTAAACGGGGAGAGATTTACAATCGATCGTAATGGATGCGTCGAAAATCTGGATATATCGTAAACGGGAGATTTACAAGCGATCGTAATAGATGTCTCCTAAATGGGGAGATTTCGGTCGAATGTGCTCGATTTTTAGGTTTCGACCTCAGCTCGTTTGTGACAGAGAACGCATTCCGCCTCAGCTACGAAAACAACGGCGATATAATTTGTTATTGGACGCTTTGTAACTTACGCCGTTTGAGAAAGTGTTCACACGTAATAATTTAAGAAGAGAAAGTGATTGCCATGCAACAAGTAGATATAATCCCTGCGTACATTTTAAAAATGTGCGGAATTCCCGCGGGAATCGCCGTTTTAAATGTGAATACGCCTCGATTTTGCGGTCTATATTCTACACAACTATGGCTTTGGTTTGGAAGGTCTGTGACGGTCTATACTGTCAGAGGAAAATTTCATTCGAACACCTTCCATTGCGTAGACCAGGGCTCACCAACTTCGTCTCACAGGAGGGCCACGCAGTTTGCAAAGATTCGCGCGAGGGCCGCACTTGTGTATACATATATCGAAAGGGGGGGGGGGATTGAATTAACTAGAACGCCGTTATTTACAAAAACGACATTTTTATTGCTGTTTATTAAAGTTGCCATATTGTGTTCTGCAGACATATTATATTATGTTTGTTAAATTGCGTTATTGAAACTAGACAGGTGACTAAGGGCCACAAATACTTTCCTCGAGGGCCGCATGTTGGCCAGCCCTGGCGTAGACTAAAAGATGTAGGTCTGTATTTTGGAGTCAGCATCCATAAACACACTGCGCTACAAGCCGTAAGGTCGCGGCTTCGATTCGCGATGGCGTCACTGGGATTTTTCATTAACTTAAGCCTTCCGGCCGCACTATGGCCCTGGGGTCGACTGAGCCTCTGAAAGAAATGAGTACCAGGGGTATCTCCTGGGTGTAAAAACGGCCGGTGCTTAGGGCTGACAACCTTGCCACCTTCGTGTGCTGATTGTCTAGAAACACTGGAAGTCTCAGCCTCCTGGAGCCATAAAGGTCTGTCCAGTCCTGTAATGGATAGCTTTACCTTTATCCATAAACCAGTAGCTCTTTTTCCCACTGTGGTGAACATTACCTGACTTGGGCTTTTCGAGTTTTACTGCTGTCATTGTCATTGTGGGTAGGCTACATATTAATATTCCTAAATGTGGTCTGGTTTAGCTTGTAAAATTCACAACTGTTTTTCGTACAAAATACAGTGTAGCCCGGTTATAACGACATCGGTTAATGCGACACCTCGTCTATAGCGTCAGATATTCTTTGGTACCAATTAATTCCTCACTCTTAATCATAGCATTACACTCCTCGGTTATAACAACACTCGTTTATAACGATACAAAATATTTAGTCCCTTTCATGACGTTATAACCGAGTTCGACTGTATTTAAAATGTATTATTACATGGCTACAGCATTCACTGTGCTCTTGGATATATAATCTTTCATTATCAAATATGTCACTTAAGTTCGTTCTTTATAACATGTTGTGTATTGTGTTTTATCGAATAATTATTAAAAATATAATGTTATGTGTTTTATTTTTGATAGAAAACTGTATTGTAGAAATTTTTGTTGAGGACGATTGTAAATTATGCACACTAAAATGGATCAAATTAACGGAACTTTAATATGTTAAAGAAACTGCAGATGAAGTCAGTAAACACCGAGAAACGTGTAGGTGTGCGTTATATAATAATATTATTAAAGTGGGATAGGGGTTTTAGTGGGTTATTGACAGATGATAACCACATTGTATTAGAAGTTGAAAAATCCGTATCGAAGATGTGTGGTTAGTGATAAGGACTCTACAATGCAGTTATTCTTTACTTCAACGTGAAGGATGAGACAGCCTCCGAAACGTCTGACAGGGCCTACTTTTAGGTCCTGAAAGTGCAGTGTCTACTGAAAACACATCTGTGACCAGCGTCTCGAAATCCCTCTCTGTTGGTACTGTGTTTAGTACACGGCGTTGCTTGTAGGCTGATCAGTGCACGTGTTTTGGTGGTAAATGGGAAGGTTATGTGGGCACTGACTTTGATTTTGTACCATAATTTGACAATCCTCCCTGTCTTTGTCTCATATGCACCAAAATATTCGACAGTGTATAAGCACAGTTGGAGTGTTCTGTGTACTGTCACATGTTGTATAAACACGCCCGTGTTGAATACATTGGGGTCACAGATGTGTCTCTGCTCTTCAGTGAGGGAGAGAGAATTTACTGACGTTCTGCAGAATTTAGATCTTGAGAAATATGGCGCCTTGTGTTCCCGTAACGAAATTGTAATAATTGGAGTGTAGTTATTGGCATTAATTTACTTGTCTTTTTTTTTTACTTCTGTAGCCGGGGTAGCTCAGTCGGTATAGCGACTACGCTACGGGCTGGACGGTCCGGGGATCGAAATCCGGTGGGGGCAAGAGATTTTCTACTCACCAAAACGTCCAGAAGGGTTCTGGGGTCCACCCAGCCTCCTACTGAATGGGTACCGGGGTCCCTTTCCGTGGGTAAAGCGGCCGGTGAGGGGGAGAAGTTAACTACTGATCTCCGTCTAGTGCCAACGTTAGGAATGAGTGGTGCTGTGCCTCTGCTCCCCCTGTATGCCTTTATGGCTTGGACAGGGAACACTTTGCCTTAGTCGAGTAATGAGGAACTCTTAGAGCGACTTAAAATTAAAATCTTTTACAGTTTTGTAGAGACGTCGTTCTTAGGTGAATGGTTTACAGTTAATTAGCGATACAGAACTGTGCGTTGGTGTAGCGGTGAAAGATTTCTGTCACCACCATTGCTCTTTCATCGACAAAAAAAGGTAAAGTTCTCCCTAGAACAGGTCATGTCGGTCCAGAGGGGAAGTAGAGGTATAGATCTACTCTTTCTTTAACCACTGCGCTGCATGGGGTGGGTGGTAAATGCCACGCCCCGGCCACTTTACCCGCGGGAAAGAGACCTGGTACCAATTTTACAGGAGGCTGGGTGGGCCCAAGGGCCGGTCTGGACGGTTGCGGAAAATCTCGCCTTCGCCGGGATTCGATCCCCTGACCGTCCAGCCCGTAGCGAGTCGCTATCCCGGCCCCTCTTTCACATATATGCTAGTTAAAACATATTACATGAAAAATATCGCAGTGGATTCTTTTTTCGGTCAATTTTACGGGGAGCGGTGTTCTTAAATTGATGAAAAAAAATGAAAATTTTGCATGTTTATTGTAGAACTGGGGCACGCGGTGGCGCAGTTGGTTGAGCCACTGCGCTACAAGCCGGAAGGTCGCGGGTTCGATTCCCGATGGTGTCATTGGAAATTTTCATTGACATAATCCTTCCGGCAGCACTATGGCCCTGGGGTCGACTCAGCCTCTAACAGAAATGAGGACCAGGAATATTTCCTGGGGGGTAAAGGCGGCCGGTGCGTAGGGCTGACAACCTTACCACCTTCATGTGCCGATTGTCTAGAAATCTGGGAGCCTCAACCTCCTGGAACCCTAAGGGTCTGTCCAGGCCTGTATAGGGATTGCTTTACTGCTTGCTTTTATTGTACAACTGGCTTCTATAAACAGACCAGAAATGTACACCATTAGGCGTCTTAAACGGTTTAGTCACTGACACGAGGTCAAAAACAGCAGGACAGACGGACCAACAGACGTTGTCTGGACACGAGAGGTTCTTTTACTTCGTATACAAAGCCTGAAATAAAGAAAATTAATATTGCAGACTATTTCTTGTTATGCAAGGTCTATAGACTTTCAGTGCAGACAGAAACTAATTTAGTTCTAATTCAGGTTTTCCTACGTACGTTAATTTAAGCATTTTGGTATTTTTGTTCTGAAGTAGTTACAGTAAAACCAGTACGTTCTAGCCCAAGAATGTCGAATATAACTTTAAGAAATAGGCTACTAAAATTGACCACATTGAACCCTTTTTTGTGTGTCGTGTTTGACATGAGTGCATCCTTTTGAATCAGGGGTGTAGCTGGGGTGGGGCGAGTGGTGCGGCAGCCCCGGACAGGAGAGTCCAAAGGGAGGCAAAATATATTTTAAAATGGGGGAAAAAATTGACTTTCTACTCTCAACAAATTTTAAATTATTGAGACAAATAAAAGAAAATTCAATAAATACAGTCGAACTCGGTTATAACGTCATGCAGAGGCCTAAATATTTTGTGTCGTTATAAACGAGTGTTGTTATAACCGACAAGTATAATGTTATTGTTAACAGCGAGGAATTAATTGATCTTACGGAATATCTGACGCTATAAACGAGGTGTCGCTTAAACCGATGTCGTTATAACTGGGTTCCACTGTATTTATATACTTTTGTAAAGTTGGTAATTTTTGTCTGGGGTGGTGTTGTTCGCCCCGGATGTCAGAGAACTTAGCAACGCTTCTGATTTGAATTATATAAAATTCGGAGTCGAAAATCGCTACGACGCTTGCTTGCGTGAGTGCGTGCGTGTGTGTGTGTATGTGCATGCGCATTGAAACTAATATTAAAAAGTTCTGTAAAACATGCGTACTGTAGTAATAAAATGTGTTTTAGGTACAACACTCTTGCCATTTTGTATGCAAATTTATGTACATTTCCTTTATAATTCCCCAAGGACAACGACACTAAATGCGGCAAGTACCTGGCCCTCAAGTGTGTGTGTGTGTGTGTGTGTGTGTGTGTGTGTTTGGTCTTTACATAAGTGTTACATCAGTTGCAGATCGCTGCATCCAGAATTTACAAGATCCCACTGTTCAGAAATGCGAGAGACAAGCTTCAGTATTCGTGCCCCCCCCTCCCCAAATGCGTCCCCTGGCTCTGATAAATTATCCACCAATCTGAGGCGTTGCTGCCAGATTTACTGTAATTAACATCGCTACATTCATTAGTTACTCGTTGATTTCTTGGAAGAATCATGTTAAAGAAAAGCAATCCCTGTACAGGCCTGGACAGGCCCTTAGGGTTCCAGGAGGTTGAGGGTCCCAAAATATCTAGATAATCAGCACATGAAGGTGGTAAGGTTTTCTGCCCTACGCACCGGCCACTTATTTCTGTTAGAGGCTGAGGCGACCCCAGGGCCATAGTGCGGCCGGAAAGATTATGTCAATGAAAAATTCCAATGACACCATCGGGAACCGAACCCGCGACCTTCCAGCTTGTAGCGCAGTGCCTCAACCAACTGCACCACCACGTGCACCCCTCTCTGTGCGGTACGAACTGAATATTTATGTGTAAGGTAAAGTAAAGTTCACCTAGAGCAGGCCATGAAGGCCCAGAGGGGGAGTAGAGGTATAGCTGTACTTTTTCTTTAAACTCGGCACTAGGTGGGGGTAGATGGCCAACTCCACGCCCCGGCCACTTTACCGCCGGGAAAGAGACCCGGTACCCATTGTACAGGAGGCTGGGTGGTCCCCAGGACCGGTCTGGACGACTGCGGAAAATCTCGTCCCCACCGGGATTTGATCCCCGGACCGTCCAGCTCATAGCGAGTCGCTATTCCGACAACACTATCCCGGCCCACTATTTATATGTAAGTGTGTATTAAAATTCTCCCACCGCGGAGGATCGTGTTCAGTCCCGGGCCAGTCGTTTCCCCCTGTCAGTATCATTCCACGTATGCTCCATACTTTTCAGACTAACGCTACTCTTATCAGAAGGTCGAGCGGGCGAAGCCTGGGAGTCTTCAAACAGAACAGCACTCTTTCGGATATCGAGGACCGTTAGGAAGAAAAGTACTTGCATATTTTTTTTCTCTCTTCAGAGGTTTGGGCTCCATATGTTCTGGTATTATCTTCCTGTCTTAGTTCTTTGGACTGGACTCTTAACGTGAGTGAAGAACAGAGATGACGGGAAATGTGATTGAAACAGTGTGGCTAGCTAGTTATCGGGATCAAGCGTCGTCATTGCAGTTGTCATGTTTTGCTGTTCCTGCCCCTTTGCTACAGAATGATCACCGCAAACTCAATACTTGCTTCGTGGCACAAGCGTATCGTTTGTCTATGTAAACAAACAGACTTCAAAGACACCCCATTGTTATTTCTTGCTGTCGATTCAAGCATAACAGCCTCATAGAATTTATTTTGTAGTTGTATGATTATACTACGTGACAGGGAGTTCACGAGAAAATGCCACCTTCGTTAACGGTACATAGAAAATTATGTTTATCATGTGGGACTGGGATTCTCAAACCTTTTCGTTGGCGTGCAACTAAATGAAGTGTAATAATTTCACTGTACCGCCAATAGTTCTATTTTTGTGTGTAAATTAAAAAACTGAAATTGGAAAGATTGACTGACAGAGGGGATGAGTTATATAATGTTGCCAGCAGTATTAGCAAAATATGTAGCGTACATAAATAACACTATGTATTCCGTCTGACACAACCTACGAGTATATTTATTATTATTTTCTCAAACACTACATGTTTCGATCAAGCCGATCATCTTCAGGTGTTTGTTTGTACAACTTAAAACTCAAGGTAAAAATGTAAAAAAAAAAAATTAATTAATTAATTTTTAAATTTTAACTTTTGGTTTGTGCACGAAACTTTTCGTGTTTAATGACACCACCAAGATTACAAGTCGATTGTAATTTATATTTTATATATTTCATATTATTTGTGAGATCCCACAAAATTTTTACGTTTTTGACTTGAATTTTAAGTTTTGTACAAACAAACAACTGATGATGATCGGCTTGGTCGAAACATGTAGTGTTTCAAATAATAATAAATATACGTTGTGTCAGACTGAATACGTAGTGCTATTTATGTACGTCTATGTACACAACGGGATGGATAGCGTCAAATTAAATATGTAACTTATGTTTTATTTATTTTTAATGTATCCTTTTTTGTATTTCTATTTTCTGTGAAGGCCGCGTACCGGTACACAATGATCGGTGTATCAGTAGTGGTACGCATACAGAGCTTCGGGGTAGTAAGTTTTAAACGCATCCACGAATCTGCCGTGTTTGTGATACTAAAGATTTTTTCCAGGGGTGAGGGGTTGAGTGAATTACTCCCTATGGTTATTTTCAGTTCCTTTGGGCAGGCTGAGCTTGGCGGGTAAGGGAAGGAACTTTGTTCGTTAGGCTAGTCTAATGGCCTGTCTCAGGGCAAGTGGGCGAAATATTGCAGTCATTAACTTTAAAAAGCTCTTCGGAAGAAAAATTACCAAGTCAACAAAACCACCTTCTTACAGGCCTCCTTTCAAGCATAAAATAATTTTAAAATTGAGTAAAAATGCATACATTGCACATTAGTCCGAAACCAATAATTATGGGAATTAATATGCATGTCTCTAACTTTAATACTGAGAGCAGTCAATCTAAAAGTTGCTTAAGAAGAAGGGGGGGAGAGAAAACACGAAGAAGAAAAGTTCCTTAAAAGTTGGCATGCGGGAACGTAGTTAATAAAGCCGCATTAAGGGGAACCAAAGAGTTCTTTTCTGAATTGGGAAGGGAAGCCCAGAGCAGACGTACGGGGGGAGGAGTTGCGAGCTGCAATCTATCACTGCTTTGATTTTTGCTGAGAGCAGTGGTTGTTAGGCGCTTGACAGGTATCCGTAAGCCTCTCTCTCTCTCTCTCTGACTTTATTCTGCCCTTGCTCAGATGGAATTGTTGCAGCTGACGTCGGCGCTGTATCAGCACCCTGTTCGCACTAATTATTTGTCATATACATACGCTGTTTATGCTGTCCTCAGCTTAGGAGACTGGACATATATTGGGATCCCATTTTCTAAAAATCAAAACCCGGGACACTTAATAATATTCAGGTGGCGGGAGGGGAGATAGTAGAAACCAACATTTTAAACCCGTCAGGCAATGAAAAAAGAGGAGCCATTTATTAATATCACTACAACTGTATGTGACATACAGATACAGAAAATTAAATAGTGTTAAGAACACTCAGTTCACTTAATAATTTTTCTTTACACATTATTTCCTCACCCTTCGCAGTCTCAGTCCACACTGTATAATCACCAATCTACACATCTTCCTCTCCATCTCCTATTCCTGCCTGTTAGTGTTCGGTTGATAGCTGTCCTACTCCTATAAATGTCTTCTTCCACAGTGTAAAACTTGAGGCTTTCGTGCGCATTGTCAGAAATTTCTTACTTTTGTGACTTGGAAAACCCACACCATCTGGTGTCCCGAACCGAATTTTGCGGGGCAGCGTGACAGAGCTCTTTAAAAACCCATAAAACCGGTACTGTCCCGGTAAAACCGGGCTGAGTGGGATCCCTAGACATATATGGCAGGTAATATTAAATGTGTTTTAAACAAACAGGGTGTTTTGAGCTTGATTAATCAGGCTTATGGTGCCAGTGCCAGGCTTTTGTGAGTGCGGCGATGAGGATCGTGATTCCATAAAAACGAGGAATTGTTGTGATTGGTTGGCCAAGAGCGTGACGTATCAGTTTGATAAACCTGTCTGATGCGGCATATTTGAATTTAATAAAATATTCAGGTCACCCTGTACGTTTCGGCTGATCTGTCTCTGTATTCAGGAGGTGTCAGTAGGCCTACATGAGCTGTTGCAAGTTTCACTTTGCAGTGATGATATCAAAAACATTTTTAAATTCCGAAGAAGGATTATGATCCGTTGAGTTTGTTTCTTCGAGTCGTGTGGAAGGGAATGCAGATCGTCAACCGCTATGATATTATACATACCTTTACAAAGATCGAAAACACTGTAATTTCGGTGCTTAAAGTCTATTGGATTTCCGTCAAGACATAAAGTGACATTTATTAATTCAGTGTAATTAAAGCATGTAGCAGCACTGTGTTTGAATGTACCGAAGTACGAATACTGTTTTAATACAGAAGAAGAATAACCGTGGAGTATAACAACTGTCTTGTGTGATATGACGCCATGTAGGTTGCTCTTGATATGTGCCAATGTTTCGGAGGAAATTGCTTCAATTATATACCCTGCAATGTCGGAACGTATGTAACAGTCTGCAAGGCGTCCCCCTTTGTCATAAGACAATCATCTACATAGTCACCATTATATAAATGTGAAACTTCCCATCGGCGCAACTGTATATTTATTATAATTACTCTCAGTGTCTACATGTTTCGACTGTGACAGTAATCCCTAGGTAAGCCTCATCAGACTGTAAACTAGGTCTCGCACTTTAAGGTAAAGGTAAAGGTAAAGGTCACATTGGTGGCAAAGAGAGGGGAGTAGATGTATAGCTGTACCCATGATTAACCTCGGTGCTAGAAGTGGCTGGGTGGCCAACGCCGACAGCTTTATCCCTAGGGAAAAGCTCCGCTACCTTTTGTACTGAAGCTGTGTGGGCCTTGGGGTCGATCTTGAAGGGGGCGGACAGTCTCGCCTCTACCGGGGTTCGAACACCGAAACGTCCAGCCCGTAGCGAGTCTCCATACAGATTACGCTATTCTGGTCGCCCTCGCTTATGAAGGGAAGAACTAAATCGAGAGAATTGAGAGGGGAGCGGAGGGGCCCAGGTTTGCGATATCAGTGCGTTGATGGGGGAAACGACATAATTAACTTTATAATTTATATTATTCAGCAAATATTATTAAAGTGGATCACGGAGAGTTAGTTAGACAGAGTGTGTAGCACACATGGGGAGATGCGAAATGTACACATTATTTTGGTTGAGAAGTGCAGGACTTAGGTGCTGATGGGAAGACAGTAATAAAGTTAGACCTGTGTGTGAGGGTATGAACCGGATTAATCTGGCTCAGGATTTGACGTGTTTGTAGACGGTAATGAACATTCTGGTTTCATAAGAGGCAGGGAATTTTTTTACAAGTTGAGCGACTGTCAGCTTCTTAAGAAAGGACCTGTTGTGCGGAGTTAATTAACGGTTTTACAGCGATATAACGTAGGACTGCACATTAGACTGGGAATGCAATCACAGGAAAAAGATTTATTTAATTAGAAATCTAGAATGGAATGGGTTAAAGAGTCTGGAACCAGGTCACATGCTCCGGGGCTTAATAGCACTGCTGTTTGATTGAACGTGAAAGCTATTTTTGGTAGTGGATGAACTTCAAACTTCTATTTGAAGAATTTGTGTAAACAACGTAGAAGTTGTTTTTAAAATAAACAACAAGCCATGGAGTCTGCAGTTTCCGGACTTGCCATTATTAGAACTGAATTTCTGTGGGTGGGATTGAAGGTAGGAATCCAGTTGCTTGCAACATCCAGTTTACGGCGGATCCCAGTTCGTTATATAGTGGGGATATCGCCACGTCTTTTCTAATTTCCTTTAATCGGAATTTACTTGTTCAGCAACTTCTTCTCTTTGAATTACAGAGTACGAATACGCAAAAAGACGAACCGGAAACAGATACAGAGGAGTCTGTGTGCTGTGTCGACGGGCCGGTGCACGCACGCATGCATGCGCACGTGCGTGATTTAAGTGCGTGCGTTCCTATAGACCCAAATAACTCTTTTAGCAGTAACGTCGATATCGCTAAGACCAGAGCTCGCCATTCGTTCGTCTCAGTTCCTCATGACTAACAGCCTTGAAACTAAGTCCTTTTCAGATCCTTTTGTATTACAGCCCTTCCATCTTCTTCTATGTCTTCCAATTTATCCATTTCCGAGAGGATTACTTAGGGAAAATCGGGAAATAACTTTTCTTAGCTGTGTGATAAGCCCATCGGGTCGTTAGTGTAATAATGTAACAAAGAAAAGAATGCTACAATAATAATTACAGTAACGAAATGTAATGTTACGTAAAATTCTCCTTTTCCCAGTTTAATTCAGTATTCATTTTCCTTCCCGATTTTTTTTTTCAAAAATATTATAAATTAATATTAAGTGTTAATTCGTGAGAATAATCCTTCACGGTTCAAGTCCATAGAAAGCAAACTGGGGGAAATTATTAGTTTATATACACGGTCTTTAATATTTTGGAAGGATGTTTTTTGAAGTTCTTGAAGTGATTATTTATTGTTACTCTGGTTATTATTATTGCTACTGTTACTGTTTTTGTTAAGAAAGTGACGTGTAGGACACTGCAGTGAGGTGGGAATTTTGCCTGATTTGAGTATAAAAGAAATGTACACAATAATGTGATGGACTTGCTGGAAAACTGCTATGTCCTTGGAAGACAAGAGATAAAATGGTATATGGGTGGAGCTGACTCTGTGAGATCTTGTCTAGTAGCTGGCAATGGTGTTAGCGGTGTTGAAGAATATTGGGGACAACAGATTCCTCCGAAACGTCGCTAAGCATTTACGAGACAACAGAGCTTTATAGTCCATAAGTCCGCAACTTAAAGTTTCACCACCATGAATACTTAAAAGTCGTACAGTTCCACTGTATCATAATACATTTGAAATAATAGGGAATCGCGTATTCAACAAAGTTGTTGCCTTACGCCGACACTGGATGTATTTCAGTTTTCTTCTTCCTGCATCATATCAGGTTTATTGACTGTTTCATTATCTGAGTTTCTTTCAGTTGTTCTTCAGTTATATAGCGTTGAGTTTTATGCTAGTGAAATTATTGTAACGTAGTGAGTGGCAGTGGTCTGTTTTATGGCACTATTCCAGAATTTGCCGTGAAGGACTCCGGAAAACCGCGACAGATCTCAATAAGTATGGCCGATTTCTGTAACCCGTGACATTTCACAATGCATAACAAGTTTACTGACTCTTCACAGGAGACGGTAGAATGCAGTTTGTATTCTGCGGTTTCAGTTATCTGAAAAGCCTACAGAATAGAGAAAGTCACAGAAAAAAGAACTTTGTTTATACTCTTCTTAAAGTGATATTCTCAGTGTAATTTTATTTTAATTGTGTTGATTGGTTGAGCATGTAGTACAGGCGAACGCAACAGACAGATTCTGTCCATAGAAATTTGCTGAAAATATATTCTAAGAACGGCAAGTGGCATTGGGGGGGGGGGGGGGGGCGGAATTTTTATTCTGCTTATATCTATACTCCCCCATTTATTTTGAAAGCATGTCTTCACGGATTTCTTCGATGCCTTTAATAGTTCAGTGTTAAAGTGAATTAAGAATTAAATGCTGCGGAATTGTTTGCATTCGATTCTTCAAGCCGCTTGGAATTGCCTCTGCTATATTTCACAAGCGTTGTCGATCCCAGTGGCCGTGCGGTCTAAGGCGTGGGTCTTCGGCCGCTCGCTTACTAGGATCGTGGGTTTGAATCCCGCCGGGGGCATGGATGTTTGTGTTGTGTTTGTTGTATAAGGACTAGTATGGAACGTAAGTGACATGAAGAAGGACGGAAGGATTTAAACAGTACAAAATGGATCAAAGAGAAAAAAACGGGCAGAAAAAAAAGTCCCACGGGGGCATGGATGTCTGTCTCTTATGAGTGTTGTGTGTTGTCAGGTAGAGGTCTCTGCGACGAGCTGGTCCCTCGTCCAGAGGAGTCCTACCGACTGTGGTGTGTCTCAAAAGTGTGTGTGACCATGAAACCTCGACGAAACGAGGAGTCCCAGGCCCATATAGGGCTGTCGAGCCATAGAAAAAAAAAATTTCAGAAGCGTTATGTCGAATATTTTCTCTGTCTTCCTGTAATTTTTCATGTACAAAAGTGTTGCTTCATACCAAAATTTTGTTATCTCCATTCCGGTTTATAATGACCCATTAGTTTCCGCCGTGAAACGGAAATAGATATAGGTCTAGAATTTTCTGTCGATCACATATTGTTATTGCCATTTTCTGCATTTTAGTATAGCATCCACTGAAGGTACAGTAAAAGTGGACGGACCCTGGTACTATATCCCCTTCAACACAAACAATGACAGGATTCTCACTCTTCAGTATATGTAACGCAACTTGTTCTGACAGTTGAAGTAATCCAAGACTGTGGACTTATAATATAAGAAAATAGCCCTCATGATTTCCTGAAACATATGTAGTAACAGCATTAACATCCTCGCATCTACACATATTCAGTCATCATCTGGCACTTGTACCATCGGTTTTAAATCTGGTGAAACTCTGAACTCACAACCCGTTGACGCATTTATATCTTCAACACCAATACCATCTGCAGTCTCTGTCAGTGTCGGCCTCCTTCCTTATCAACATTGAACACACCCTGGAAAATAAATACACTTAAATATTAATTTACAGCACATGCAGGCAAAGAAGAAACTTTTAACTAGACAAACTTAGACCTATGAAGTGCAGCTCAACTGTATACTAAAGTTTTAAATCTTTAATCTTAACTCACCGTGCATTTTTATTATTTAAGGTAAACACCAACAAATGCACAAATTATAAGGTGCAAATTAGCTCCTTATATCATATTTTACCCTACGCGTTTCAGCTCTTCGTGAGCCATCATCAGGGGTTTTTTACTCTTATAAAGTGCTTTACAAATGCTGCATCTGTTGATGAGACTTTTTAATTTTTTGGAGCATAAAA
This sequence comes from Reticulitermes speratus, assembly GCA_021186555.1. NCBI lineage: Eukaryota > Metazoa > Arthropoda > Insecta > Blattodea > Rhinotermitidae > Reticulitermes > Reticulitermes speratus. The sequence goes on along the minus strand of JAJKFL010000003.1, from coordinate 16,144,088 downwards.
CACTTGTTCATAAGTTAACAAGCTATTATTTTTAACAAACCATCATTTTAACTGTGACTTATGACTCGTGTGTTTTTTAACTTATGAACAAGTGTTTTATGCTCCAAAAAATTAAAAAGTGTCATCAACAGATGCAGCATTTGTAAAGCACTTTATAAGAGTAAAAAACCCCTGATGATGGCTCACGAAGAGCTGAAACGCGTAGGGTAAAATATGATATAAGGAGCTAATCTGCACCTTATAAGTTGTGCATTTGTTGGTGTTTGTCTTAAATAAATGTATACTAAAGCTTCAGTGGGTACCACCGTCTGCAATCTTGTTTCACTAGTGTGGCTCTGAATCTTATTCTGTAAGAATGGGACAACCCACAAAATATCAGTTTTACAGGAGAAGTAAGAAGATAGCTCCGTTTTACGTGTGACAAATGCTATGACAGGTAGGATATCCCCCACATATCTTGGTTATTCTTGAAGATGGAGTTGTTATTTTTACATATCATAGAGGATCATTAGTTGAATGATTTGCTGCACGTAATTCAGTTTAGTGACAGTTAGAGCCTTTTTACAAAACGGGCGATATTCAGTACAAAAATGATTACAAATTCATCGAATTTTGTGTGAAGTATATTATAGCCTACAGTTTTGAAACTGTATATTAACTGGTGCTAATGGCGCCCCCACCCAGACGTTCGCATGCCTACTGTTATTATTGGAAATCAACCCATCAAATTTTAAGGTTAATTTTTAATCTTTAGCTGCGTGTCAAGAAATAAATTCTAAGAATTTTGAAGAAATTTTAAAGAATATCACAGGAAGTACTCAACCCTCCACCTAAATGTTATACTATCAAAAACTACAATGTTGTTGTAACGTACACGTTGTAGTGTTTGAGGGATCTCTCAAATGAATATATTTTTACCTTGATTTTTAAGATTCTATAGAAGAACGCCTGATGATGATCGTTTTCGATCGAAACATGTAGCTTATGAAAATAACAATAAAATATTGTGTTAGACGGAATAATTTATATCTTTGTGAATGGTTGTTATTGGAATTACGATTTGAAAGTAGGCCCTATACTGTATGTGGATTATGTTCCATTTTGATACAAATGTTCATGAAAGTGTTTCGGGTGGTTTATGAACTATATGGGAGTCTGTTCTATATTTTAAGCAAGAAGTTAATCTAAGTGATACTTAAATATTCATTTCCTATATTGCCTCTACTTTTTTTTTTAGGAAAACAGCCACTCTTTATTCTGAGGATTATACATAAACCCATAAATGCATTCTGCGGTCAAAATTCAGTGTTAACACTGGTGGTACATGTAGTTACCATTGTGATGTAAAGCGTTAAACTGCGTTGCTCCTCAAACGCGAGCCTTCTTCAGACTGGGTAAGCCTGGTACGTGTCTGTTTTTACCACCGCCTCGCCGCGAGACTGTGCTTGCCACTTCCTGCATTTTCTATAAACAAGACCGCTATCCTGGCGCATCTGTCTGTTCAGCGAGATTGTTAAACTTGTGTCATGAAGTGGCGCGATTGGGCCGTTTTAGCGTTACGTCTGTGTCGTAGTGCTTAGCACACGACTGGCCTATTGTTAAACTAGTGTCATGAAGTGGCGCGATTGGGCCGTTTTAGCGTTACGTCTGTGTCGTAGTGCTTAGCACACGACTGGCCTATTGTTAAACTAGTGTCATGAAGTGCGCGATGGCCGTTTTAGCGTACGTCTGTGTCGTGTGCTTGCACACTGGCTTGTTTAATATGTCTAGTATGCGTTTAGCGTTAGTCTGTGTCGTAGTGCTTCTTAGCACACGGCTGGCCTGTTCAGTTTGACACATTCCGACGCCAAATTTCGTTTCTCTTGAACTCATTGTAACTATGATGCTTTTATAACAATCTGTGCTTTCCGTAACCACCACTCTTTAAAAGCTCGTTGTTAATTGGTTCGTAGGTTATTTGACGACTGTATATTAACTGTGTTTGTTGATACTCATTCCTTTTTCAAAAGGTTTCATAGAACCATGTTCGCAAGAACCCACCCTTTCTCCCTATGATGAACCAGATGAATGCAGCAGTATTCCTTAACTTATTTCATTCAGAGAAATTTTAATATTATCCTCCTATGTACACATAGGTTTTCAAAGTGGTCAGATTTTCTGACTAAAATTTTACAAGAGATTCATTCTTTGTCTCTGTCATGTGTGCTACTTGTCCTTCCCATTGTATACATACTCCATAGAGAATATAAATAACTACGAACTTATACCTGTAATTGCTCAGTATCACATAATTTTAATACCACAACATTGTAATTTTATGCTTATCAACTTTATGTATTTTAGAATAATAACATTTTAATATTTTAATCATTCCAATAAGAGCGATACGATAACTAGATTAGCGTTTTGGTCTTGTACTCCTTTGGTCTAATTAACGCCCTGATGATGGCATCTCGGTGCGGAAACATGTAGGAGTTTTAATATTTGTCTTGAATTGTATTTTATCAAGTGAATATATTAATAATAATAATTCTTGGCTCAACAACCTCTTGTCGAGGTTACTAAGTCATGCGCATTCATGGCAGCTGGTGACCGGCCAGCTAGCCGCGCTTAGTGTTCTATCGATCCTGATGTGCACGCCAGAGCCATCTGGCAGGCAGTCAGGAGACTTGGATGAGAAATGGAGGCAATTTGGCTTACGCAACATTTTTTATTCATGCCCGTAAGGTTCTTTTACATGCCGTAAATCTACGACATGGGACCGACGGCTATACTTCCCCTCCGAAGGAAGTGGTGCTCCGGATTTTTATCATCCTTAAAAATCCATCGACCTCGGTCGGGATCGAACCCGCGAACCTTGGGTCCAGTGGCGAGCACGCTAACCACTAGTCCACCGAGGTCGACTAAGTGAATATATTAGTTGATGAATTAATAATAAATTTAGTTTTGCATATTTTAGGCTTTATGTTTTTTAAACTGCATTATGTAGCTTCGAATATGATGCAAGCCTACGTACTGGAAGCACTGTGGAAGGACAGTGATGTTACTGCCAACTTGATAGGATGGTGTGGACAGGATTAATGTAGCTTAGGTGAAGTCCGGTGACGGGTGGGGCCGTTTTTAACACAATAGTTATAGGCTTTTGGTTTCCATTAAGGTGGGGATTATTGAGTTACTAAGTAACTCTCTTCGTGGAGTTAAGTTAGATGAATGTCAGCTGCTGAAGGAAGATCACGCAGATCATGTGGGTGTGTTTAGTTATTCGGACGTTCTTCTACGTGGTTACACAAAAAAAAAGAAAAGCCTGTGAAACGTATTGCAAAACTTTCAGTCTTGTACATTTCAAACTGTAATCACACTTCTTTTTAAAATCACGTAATTTTGAGTGCATATAGCGCAGAGGCTGGATGTACTGTTACGTATAAACCTATAGGTGGTTCAGACAAATTCCCTCCCATACAAATTGATTGTAGTACCTTAGCACTTTATGTTTACCTGCATCTTGGCAGCAAACGTTGTGTTCTGTAGCACAGAATAAATGTTGTTGGCGATGTTGGGAAGGGGGCAGGAGATGGGAGAACGTTCTCTCTCTCTGTATGTATGGATGTTGAGAAAGCGGATGTATTTCATGCGTTAAATTTTTAAGCGTTTCTAATTAAAAGGCTAGTTAAACAAACGCACTTTGCCCGTGGGGCTGTTCCTACAACCGTTCATGCTGGATGGATGAAACTGTCTGAACAGGACGGGACTAGGAAAGCGAAGGACGAAGAGGAGCTTAGAGGGTAAGTACAACACAGTAGAAAACAAACAAAGTCACGGACGAACTGAGCCCTAAACGAACCAGCGAACCAACGAGGATTGAATGAAGAGAAAAGAGATGCAATATGTAGGCTGAAATTCAAACTGGATTAAGCTTTTGAAGTGGGCTTTATTCCTTCTACACGCTGCTTCCGTGTGTTCTGGGCAGTGCTGTTAATTCTAACAAATAGCTATCTTACTTTTAACATGTGGCAGTCACCTGGCATTGCAGGGAACTGGATTCCCACTTTATGATCCCAAATTCGTTTTTCATGTGGCTGATTTGTATTGCTTCGCGCCTTTACTGTTAGACAACGTGAGCAGTTTGTTGATTGTGTAGTTATTTATGGGGCAGTGGTAAATGTGTACATGTCTGCAGGTTTTTAGTAAATCGGTGAGTTTATTGCGTTCAGAGCGTGCGTTTATAGTTTCGTGTGTATTTCAGAAATCACATCCTTGTTCAAAATAATTGCATAGTGCAGATCACGTAATCGCTGTTCTGTTTTGGTTGAGGGAGCCAACGGTTTTAGGCGCTTTCGCAAAATAGCGAGAAGAGACCATCAGCTTTTGTCGTGTCTGTCTGTCCGTCCGTCCGTCCGTCCGCATGCAACAGCTGGGCTCCCAGTGGACGGATTTTCATGAAATTTGACATTTTATTCTTTTTTGAAAATCTATCGAGAAAGTTCAAGTTTTTTTAAAATCTGACATGAATAACGGGTACTTTACATGAAGACCTATGTACATTTATGACAATATCTCGCTGAATTCTTCTTATAATGAGAAATATTGCAGAAAAAATTGTGGAGAAAATCGAAACAGACATTTTACTCGTATGTCCAGTAACTTTTTTTCCGAAAATCGTGCCGCTTATGAGATAATGTGGAAAAATATGGTAGAGCCAGACAGGCCACAGATGACAATATAATACGGCACATGCGCATTGCGTGCTGGATAAATAAGGCTGCAGACACACACTCAGAATATGTAACAGTTACTGCTTTTCGACGAGAACAATGGTTACGCGAACGCTTCTGTTACGTTACGCACGTTGCATGTCGTTTTAATCTTTATCTGGGTGGAAAGATGTGTTGAAAAATGCTGAATACTCGCAGTACTGACTTTTGGTTGTCTGTTTTAAGATATCGTGACATTCACTGTGAGGATCAGAAACAAGAAACAGGGAAGAAATGGCTTCATGACTGCGGGATATTTGGTTATGACGCCGTGTAGTTTGGTGGATACATTCCATCATTTCGATGTAACCTGCTGCCTAATTCTTCAGGATAGAAGATTCAAATTTAATTTCATATCGTCTAACAGGGAGCTCGAAACTGTGGTAGATTTGAAACACAAAATTTACAAGTCAGTAAATTTTTTAAATTTTAATGCAAATTTTGGTATCCCTGGCCTGTCTTGCCGAAGGGGACGGTGTAGAGGCGCAGCATATCTGTTCACGAACCTACACGGCGTCACATCCCAAAAATACCGCAGTAATTAAATTCAGCGCCGTCAGAATCAAGAGCCTCAAATCTCGTGTAGTCTGTTTTTTTTTCCTCCATGATTCATCGAATTACGGGACACACGCTAAATATGTCTACACTGTAATTCGCTCGGTCACGGTTTATGCGTGTCGTGTTAAATCCTGCCAGACATTTAACGCTTTCGTGCTGAAGTTGTCGGAATATCAATCGTATATTTTGTATAGTCTATCCGTGAGATGTTGCAAATAATTCGCTTAAGTGTCAAAAGATGTCAGCACAGGTTTAATGTCACATTGCCATATCAAAAGCACTCGTACTTAGGCCCAAGGTTGCAGGAAAGAGGTATTTTAACAAGATCGGCAATGTACGTGTACCGTAACATTGCGGCTTTAGCTACAAACCTTCGTTTTCGAGATGTAAATTGTTGCTTACAAGTTTGCGTCTTACAATTTTATTGGGATCTACCGGAGTCTGGATGCTTCCCTATCAGTATATCACAATGCATACGGAATAAATACTTTCTTAATTATGGCTTTGCGACTGCAAGTTTTTTCATGCAATTTAAACATAAACATTGGTATGTAGTATAAAGACGAGAAAAATTAACTTTTAGTCCCACAATTAATGAGCTAAAGCCAAATGGTACATTACATACCACCTGGTTTAACATTCACAAATTCAACTTTCTGCCCACACAGTGTATTTATGTGTTCTGTATGGCTCCCAGAACAAACAGCGATTATTTCCCTATACAGCATTAACTGACTGGTTTGTATAACTGAGACGGAGTGTGTTTACTGCGCGGTACGAGCTGAATCTTTTAAATATGATTTTGGTTAAATTCCGTGTTCAAAGCCGTGCCAAGGCTGTGGCGTTACAGCGCCGTCTTCTTACCGCGGAGGCCCGGATTCTATCCCAGGTCTGTCCATGTGAGTTTTGTGTTGGTCAGTGTGGCAGTGGGACAGGATATTCTCCGAATACTTCGTTTTTCCCCTGTGAGTATCATTCGACCATTGCACCATACTCATTTTCATCTACCTGTGCTCTTACCAAACGAACAAAGCCTGGGAACGTTAAAAAAAGACTCGGAAAGCTGGGGGCATTGGATATAAAAGTACTTACTTTCACTGTTTCTCCCGTCCACAGTGTTAAAGGGATTGGAAATGAAGACTAAACTGCGTCCAGGATCTTTATGATGATACTCTCAGATCCCGGAAAGAATTCACATTTTCATAATGTTTTTAGTGTTCTGTATAAAATCCACGGTGAGAAGCCAGAAACATGAGGGATGAAAGAGGTAGCAAGTGTTACATTTTTATAGAGTATACGGTAGGGTACAATTTGCACGACGCAGTACCTTGTCTTAGTAATTATTAATGTGCTGCTACGTAAAGGTGATATAATCGACACTAACAAGGCAAAGGCATTGCTGTCTGGGACTGAATGAGACTGATCGAGGGAAGGCTAGTTGGATCTGAAGTGTAATTACCACTAAGTGTCCATTCCGATCTCCTGTCCTCTTCCTTGACTGTCAGGTCTCGTCGCTCTTTGCCTAGGGAGAGAAGGATGATGGTGAGAGAGAAAGGGATAGAGAACACATTCGTACTGGGGGGTAAAAAGAGGGTTTCTGGTTGATGTTAGGGCGAAGGGAAACTCTCTAGTCCTTCTCCCTAACTCCTAGCGTCACCTCTCCCATTATTGGGTTGATCTTCGTTTTGCATCGTTAGTTACCCACCTTAACCTATTCCAGACTTCGTTCTCCCCGTCTCAGCGGAGTAGTATTTAAATTGCTACAAAACCAACTTAGTATTTTCACCTGTCTTTAACTCTGTACCGTAAAGTACCTTCCGTAGTGCTTCCTTAACTTAGGTGTTGTTTAGACCAGTGAAGACTTCTCACCACAAAGTTATACCTTTAGCTGATGTTTCTTTAAGGACACCGCAAAGGCCAGTGGTTAGAAGATAATTTGTCTGCTACATTCATTCATTCTGTAGTCTGTCTTACGACAGGTCCGTAGCCTCTTCCAAAGCGAGTTCTCCACTGGGTGCGTTCTAGTTCTTCCTCTTTAAATTTCCAGTATCTTGTCTTTTCCTTAAGGTCATCCAGTAGCTGCTTACGCCTTCTTCCTCGTCTTCCTGTCAATTCTATCCTTCCCTCTAACTTTTTTTCAAAAGAAAAAAATTGTCATGCCTAAAAATAAAACGTCTGTAATTTTTTTGTTTATTTCGTCCACTGTATTTTTCTTTTTTGAAATATAATGTTGTACCTAACAAGTTTGAGGTTAAGTGTGAGGTACTGTGAACATGTCTTTTATATTTTTTATGTCACCAACATAAATATCACCCCATCGCTGCTCATGCCAATTATCGTCGCTAGTGTCGCCATTTTCACAGTAAATGTATTAAACTCAAATATAATTTCGTCTAATATGTGTTTCTCTTACACGCTTTAAGAACAGTAATTAATCCCACCTCTGAATTCGATTTACAAATTTTGTGTAACTTAAAAGGACAAGTTTCTTTGTTACCCAGCTATACCAATTCCCTCTCTCCCATTTTTCCCTCCCCGTTCTTCGATTATATATCACTGAAATTAAGGAGTGACGTTTCCATGATAAAAACAAGGAGGGTAGAAACGAGCGAAGGATTGAGGGTGGGATTTTTAAGGGGGGGAGGTGAAATTCAAATAAAACTTCCTTAAAAATATCTGAAACCTGTATTTAAACAGTAGCACTTGATTGCCGAAGCTGTTACCATAGCAACCTTAGTATATTTTGGCTAGGCGGGTGCATACGGGTGTAAAAGCAATTAAATGGGGCATTGTTTACCGAAAGTGTGGCGGATTCGATATGGAAAGTAAAATCCATTGGTTGGTATTCATGTGCTAAAGGGCGTCGAGGAAAGAATGGATTGAATAAAGGAGAATAGTGAGAGAAGAAGAAGAAGAAGAAGAAGAAGAAGAGACAAGAGGATGAGCTGAATAGGATTCCCATATCCTTCATTCGAGGTCGACGCTGAACCCAAGGAGACAAGGGCCTGTTGGAATAAATTTGGTAACGCATTGCGGTGGAGAAATGAATAAGGAAGAAATGAATAAGGTCAGACAAGAAGGTTTTCAGAGTGAATACTAGTACGGTTCCTTGTCTTCAGGTTAAGGGGTCCGTGCAGTGTGCTCCGAGGTCACGATGACCCCGTCAGAGTTGTGCACAGTTTGCCAGAAGTCACTGTGCACTTACACAGCAATCGATAAAACCGCCTCATTCCTAGCATTACAGCCTACGTGACATGTGGCACGTACGGTGACAAACCTTCTCTTCTTCGAGAAATGTCCCTTCGATTTTGATGTTATGCATCCCGCTGTGCTTGTATTCGTTGAGAAAATTGTTGATATCCTGTCTACACGACTCTTATTGGCTGGACGGTAATTATTTATTTATTCGTATCAGGCTATCAGGCTACATGTTTCGACCGTGAAACGGTCTGCCTCAAGCCGTTTAAATTTGTACAAAAATGTAAATTGGGTTTAATTACATTGATTGGTATTAAGTGACTGAGATCTCAAACTTACAATATATATATATATATATATATATAGTTTATATATTAAAATAGGTTAAAGGTTAAAATGTGCGTGGAGTTTCCCAAAGGAGTAATTTCTTGGATTGTGGTGGCGCGTCTTGAATGAAATAATGTTGAAAATCTTTGAATAATTTTTTGGGGTAACTCTTCGAACAGTGGGAAGATTTTCTCGTTACAAAAGAAAATCGTCAGAATTATGGTTGGTGCACAACCCAGAACTTCATGTAGACGTCTGTTTAAACAATTAGAGATTCTACCTGTGCCATGTCTATATATAGGTCTGCTTTCATTAGTGAACTTCACTGTCAGTAATCAAGATCGTTTTCCAACAAATTCACCTGTACAAGCAATAAGCACCATCTTCATAGACCAAATGCCAACCTGTCTTGTTTCCGATAAAGCACGTTTTGTGCTGGCATCAAAATGTTTAACAGCTTACCACTTAGTCTGACAATCCATAAGAATGAAAAGGCAAAACTTAAGGTAACCATAAGAAAATACTTAAATGCACACTACTTTTACTCTCTAGATGGATTTTTTGTGTGTAAAGATGATCTATGATACTGTTTTGTAAAATGTTGGTAGTATTTTACGCTGAAAAACTATTTGTGTATTTCATGACTTGTTTCACATCATATTGTCTTTGTGATACACTTACGGATCCATGGAGTATATGTATGTATGTATGTATGTAACTAGGCCTACTGATCTACGCTGCTTAACATCCCAGAAGAGCGAAGGTCTGAGGACGTGCTTCGTCGCTGATAGTCAAGAAATCGTTTTTCGGACCAATTGAGATGACAGTTTCACGTTCCCAGAACGCTGCTTGAAGACGAAGCTTTAAAATGTAGCGCTTTCGTTACAATGTGTGTCGCAACATGGACGGGCGTACAGGAATGCCACGGGTTCTGTTCCGTTGTGACGGGTAATTACGTACCTTGCTGTGAGTCATTTTGTACCAGTAGTCGCTGGTATTACGTAGCATTCTATTTGTGTTTTTATCTGGAGATGTTGATGAAAATGATGATAATGACGATCATGATAATAATACCACCACCTAATGAGACGGGTTACCTTAATCGTACTTTACAATAGTATAATCACTATCCCATTATCCTCGTCTGTTATTATTTTTATTGTTGTTTTTTTTCTTTCAAACTCAATTTACCTACTTAAAGACTAAGTGAAAGTACTTTTCTACCCGGTGTTCCCTGATTTTCGAAAGAAACATATTTAAAGATTTCGCTCGTACCGCGCAGTAAAAAATACTCCGTCTCCTTTATAAAAGGAAGTCAGTTAATGCTGCGGGGCGCGCGGTGGCGCAGTTGGTTGAGGCACTGCGCTACAAACCGGAACGTCGTGGGTTTGATTCCCGATGGTGTCATTGGAATTTTTCATTGACATAATCGTTTCAGTCGCACTATGGCCCTGGGGTCGACTCAGCCTCTAACAGAAATGAGTACCAGGAATATTTCCTGGGGGGTAAAGGCGGCCGGTGCGTAGGGCTGACAAACTTACCACCTTCATGTGCCGATTGTCTAGAAATCTGGGAGCCTCAACCTCCTGGAACCCTAAGGGTCTGTCCAGGCCTGTAATGGGATTGCTTTTAGTTAATGCTGCACATAGGAATAATCACTCTTTGTTGTGAGATCCATACAAAAACATAAATTCACTCTGTTGGCAGAACGTAGAATTTTTTAATGCTAAACTTGGTGGTACATAAAGTAACCACTGGAATTTAAATGGTTAATTTTTGTGTAATAAATAATACTTTAAGTTCAGTTATGCTGCAGTAGTGTGTAATTAAGAGTTCGTTTCGGCTTTGAAAATTATAGTAAATTAAAAAAAAAAAATATGTGTACATATGTATGTTATATTTTGATTTAAATGATTACTGAAATTGTCGATATGATGTTGGAAACGTCCGTGGCTGAATAACTTACTTGCGCGCACCCTGTGACGCCATGCACATTCCCCTCAATCTCGTACACGTATCCTTTATGGTGTAAACCAATTAGCAACAACAGTTCGGACAAAACACGTGAAAGCGCTTTTGCGCTGGAGCTGGAAAAGATCAGTTGTTTACATTTTTCTTGCTACAATATTCCTGTTGCACAAAGGGTGTTTCCAGAGAATTACCTCCAGGTTCACGTGCACTGAATACATGTAAATAAGTTGAAATACAGAAAGTTTGCGTAAAACCGATGTACGTAACGTTCTGAAGACATGTGTCCGTAATCACTGAGTTTTGTATCCTGTAATGGGGGAAATCACAACATGAAGATAGGTAATAAATCCTTTGAAAGGGTAGAATATTTCAAATATTTGGGAACAATCCTGACATATGAAAATGCCATCCATGAAGACATTAAGAGCTGAATGCATGCTATCTTTTGTTGCAGAATTTTGATTTCCAGTTTGCTATCCAAAAACGTAAAGATGGAGGTATACGGAACTATAATTTTGCCTGTGGTTTTCTATGCGTGTGAAACTTGCTCTGTCACATTGAGGGAGGAACATAGGCCGAGGGTTTTCGAGAATAGGGTGCTGAGGAACATTTTCGGGCCGAAGCGGGACGAAACAACAGGGGAGTGGAGAAGATTACATACAGAGGAACTTTATGATCTGTACACCTCACCAAATATTATTCGCAATCAAATCAAGAAGAATGAGATGGGCGGAGCATGTAGCACGTATGGGGGGAGAGGAGAGATGCGTACAGGGTTTTGGTCGGAAGACCTGAGAGAAAGAAACCCCTTGGAAGACCTGGGCGTAGATGAGGCTTAATATTAAAATTGTTCTTCAAGAAGTGGGATGGGGAGGCATGGACTGGATTGATCTGGCTCAGGATAAGGGACATTGGCGGGATTGTGTGAATGCGGTAATGAACCTTCATCTTGCATAAAATGCTGGAAATTTCTTGACTAGCTGAGGGCCTGTTAGCTTCTTATGAAGGACTCTGCTCCATGGTGTTAGTTAGTTAGTTAGCTAGTGAATGGGGGAAAGCTCCGAGTTACGAACGGTCAACATTTTTCCATTTCTACCACATAACTTAGAAGACTGTGTACTGTTGTACTACTGTAATTGCCTCTACTTTAGATTTAAGCCGAGCATAGAAATTGTACATTGTAATATCCGAGTACTTCCTAGCCAAACTCTTGCAGATGTTTTCCCGTCCTAACAGTAATATTCCCTGTTTCACACAACACAACCCCACAGTCGGTGCATTCTTTAGGACAAATGCGTTGCGCAGACTTTGTATGGGGAAAAATAGGGTTACGTGAAAGGGTATGCCCATGGAACCCCCATGACTTAAATAGTACATTCTCGTACACTAGACATTTACACAGTGCTTGGATAGGTGTAGAAACTGCCTTCTAAAGCACGTGATTGAAGGAAAGTTAGAAGGAAGGATAGAAATTACGGGAAGACGAGGAAGAAGGCGTAAGCAGCTACTGGAGGAAAAGAGAAGATACTGTAAATTGAAAGAGGAAGCACTGGATCGCACACTATGGAGAACTCGCTTTGGAAGATGGTACGGACCTGTCGTAAGACAGGCTACAGAATGAATGAATGAATGAATGAATGAATGAATGAGTGAATGGATAGGTGATGCTGCTTGCTTTCGCGACTGTTGGATAAGTAACCACTCGTGTTAATCTCCTTGTAATATCTCCGTATTCGGCATTTTTTCCCCATATATTTAACCTTTAATGCCGGTCTCGGTGCATTGTACGGAACATTTATTCTTTAATTGCCGCCAGCGTCGGTGCACCTGCGATCGTGAATGCATTTAAGTGCATTACAAATTAAAATCCTCCTCCGTCTTGGAAAGTTGGAAAGTTTAGAAAGCAGCGTCATTGATGGGTTAATTCTTTTCAACGGCGTTAAGTGGAAACGGCGCTGGGCGAGGATGTGCTGTGTTGTGACTTGGAGGACTGCGACAGTGTCTTTAGTTCGCGTGTGTTTGTTAACATTGAACTGCAATTAGCAAATGGGATAAAAATGTGAAAATCTTGGTCACCTCTCTTCTTTGTTTCACCAGCTTGCGTTGCCCTTTCTTTTTGCATTGTTGTTACCTTGATGTTTATCATATCTTTTATATTTGCTACTATTTTCCAAAATTTTGTTGAACCTCAAACGTTTCGAGGTATTTTAATGTGTTACAATAAATTATATACATGGATGATTTTGTACCGTATAATATGGACTGAAACTTCGCTTTCCGCTTCAGGCATCAGTGTGGGAACCCGACCTTCCAATCTTTTGCCTGAATTTCTCCCTAGAACTTCCCCTTCGAAGTGGGGTGTCAGTGTCGGTTTCAGAATTTTTAGGTTTCACTGCATTGTTTGTAGGGTTGCATGGTATCCATGCTATTCAAGTTTCATGCTGCCGTACCATATTATATCTTTGATTCTTCGCTGTGTTTTCTGTTACTCCTGCCTGCCTGTCTGCCTACCTCCCTCCCTACTATCTATCTATCTATCTATCTATCTATCTACCTACCTTACCTACCTACCTATAGCAGGAGTAATTCCACAAAGTCTCCAGCTTCAGGCGCAGGTAACCTTAGCGATCCTAGTTTGATGTCACAAGTCGGAATAGTGCGTGAAGTCATGTGCGCGTAGGTCAGTGTATTTCTGCAATCAGTGTGGAGGTACCAGTATTCGTCTGCTTACGTAGGAGCTGCAGTCACGTGACTGAGGTAGGAGGGCCGTAAGGTTTGTGAGACTAGCGCTGAAGGTTGTCATGCAAAATGACGGGGACTTTGTGGATGTAATCCTGGTATACCTACCTACCTACCTACAACTCCTTATTACCTACATACGTGCATACATACAAGCACATACATATAGCTATACTTACGCACATACGTAAGTACACGCCTCCTACATGCGTACTTTCACGTGCACGTTCATGCACACATATACGTAAGCACTACGTTGAGACGCCCTCACACACAGCGTCGCCGTAATACTGAGGTATTTCGGCGAAGCTGTGTTTCAGGTCTCCAGCACCAGGCAATGTCTAGGAAACTGTTTCAAAGAGTGACGTCTCACAGTAAGGAGTCAACGTGTGGTGTCAGACCTTAATTTTGTGCTGCTGAGCAAGGTGACCCACAGCTGGCTTCTGAACGTCACACATGCAATTCAGCTCTACTCAACCGGAAACAACGTGGCTCTTAATCCACCAGCTGCTTCCTATTGTGTAATAAGTAAATAACACAACTAGTGTTTGTAACACGCGGCTTGAATTGCAGAAATGTCTTCAAGAAACTGGAAGCAATATTGGTTGAAATGTGTTAACAACTGAACACTTTACGTAGGCCTGATTGGCTAAAATTTTAACGTTTTAATATATATGTGTGTGTGTTTATGCGTTCGCGCCCGCGTGCATGTAATAAGGTCAGAGTGTATGTTACAGTGAAATAAGTTACAAAAAAATATACAATTTCTGTCAGTTTTAAATATATACTTCCACGCATGTAGTCTGTATGTCTGATTTTTAAATGTTTTACATCACAAGGCCTTTATTGTTCATATAAATGCCTTTCTTCCTCCATCCTCCTACTTTTTTTTTTTTGCCACGAATGTAGAAAAGCAAGCCGAGCCCCATACTTTGTATAACGCGTGGAATTGTATTTATGTTGGCAGCTTGGATTGTAAAATCAGAAATGAATTAACCTCCTTCATACTTTTGTAGGTATGCTTAGCCTACAGAACCAGACGGTTGCTTTGGACAACTTCTCCCTTCCATTATTATATATCACACACACACACATATCTCTCTTTCTATTCGTCAGAAAGCATATACACTTTACTGTTCTGTAAAATGCCTTGTAAACTAATTATTTACCTTTTGCAGTACGGCTGTTTCTGTTGTTTGCTTTCCAGGTTTCTGATTTAGTATTTGTATTATTATGGATGTGCTGCGTTACTTCTAATGTAACTTCGCTACGTGATCAGTTATTAAATTGCTTTTAAGCCTACATAAACTTCAGGCCTGTCTGTGTAATTTATTTCCTATTGATATTGTACATCTTCTGTGCATTAGATATACGTAAAAAAAAGTTTTATTACCAACACATTGCCCAACAAGTTTTGTTTTTACACAAAAAAATTAATATATAAATATATATAGGAGACTACTCCAGCGTGTTTCGGGCTCTTTATTATAGCCATCTTCAGGGAGTACTGGTATACTAAGGATATATTGGAGTTAAATTTTAACTTTTTCGGTAATAAATGGTAAAATTTTTTGTCAATATATTTTACAGTGCCATGTGTGGTGTTGGCAATATATAAGAATAAAACTGTACAGGATTAAAATTAAAATCAAGTGCATCCAAAGATCTGGAATGATAAATTCACTTCGAACTTGTTGAGTGTTAAGTCCTGTGTATGTGCACTATGTGTGTTATGTGGGTAAGTAATGTTCACCCTAGAACAGGCCTTTATGGCCCAGAGGGGGTAGTAGTGGTATAGCTCTACTCTTTCTTCAATCCCGGCGTTAGACAGGGGGTGGGGGGGTTGTCAACGCCACGCCCCGGCCGCTTTACGCCCAGGAAAAAGGATCGGTACCCATTGTGCAGGAGGCTGGGTGGGCCGCAGCGCCAGTCTGGATGGGTGCGGAATATCTCGTCCCCACCGGGATTCGATCTCCGGACCGTCAAGCCTGTAGCGAGTCGCTATACCGACTGCCCACGTTTTATGTAGGTAAAATGCAGAAATTTTAGCGTGAACTCTGGCGGTACGTACACTAACCACTTGGCCTTACAGGGTTAATAGCGACCGTCAAGAGATAAATGATGTATTTAATCTGTCTCGATTTTTTGTCTGTATAATGACACAAGCCAGTTAGCCCAGGGCTGCCAGTTTTCCGGATTCTGAATTATGTTTGTAGACATTTGATAGGACTCCCTGAACGAAGGATCGGACCGCCGGAGGACCTCTACCAACAAAGGACAAGACAACACAGAAATAATTTTGATTTTAATTTTAACTGTAAAGAGGAGGCCTCCACCTCAACGTATATTATGATTTAGTGAGCTTCTACCTGATGATGGCCAGCGTACGCAGCCGAAACATGTAGTAGGATAATAAACAAGGAGTATGAAGATATTGTTGTGCTTATTCTGTAAAGACTGATATGTGAGTTTCAACAGTCTGGTCCAAATTAATTTACCAGAAAATGTCGAATTTTCAAATTTGAAAAGCCGCCACTAGACGGCAGATGCTTAGGGAAAACCAACATAAAACACTGTAAATTGACGTGTCGATTTGAACTCGACATTGGGTCTGGTACAGCGGAAAGCGCTGTCGAGTGTAACTCGACATAGGACCGATAAGGGTTAATGGTTGTAGTGAAATTTTATATTCCGTAAGTTATGAATTTCTTGACAAGCTAAATACAGTAGAACTCGTTTATAACGTCATGATAGGAAATAATATTTTGTGTCGTTATAAACGAGTATTGTTGTAACCGAGGAGTGTAATGTTTTAGATAACAGTGAGTAATTAATTGGTACCACAGAATATCTGCGCTATACGCGGGGTGTCACATTATCCGATGTCGTTATAACCGGGTTATACTGTAATTAGGCTAGCACATGCTGAAAGAAATGCGTGCACAGTGTGTGTAGGTGTGTCTTTAATCTGTAACTGTGTGCCATGATACATAACGAAACAGTTTCTTCGCGGAACAAGGCTTAACGTCTCTCGTTAATTAGCCAAACTGCATGATTAATGTGCACGGGACCAGAAGTGTGTTTTTATTAGTGGCAAATATGCTCTTTATCTTTTGAGCGTCTCTGTTTAGCTTTCTGCCCTTTAGTGCCCAACATGTTTACCATCACGTGTATAAACATCAGTACAATAATTTCGTGTTAGCTAGTAAAGTACAATTTTGCGAAAGAATACGTTGAACACACAAGCTACAGAACAACCATTGAAATAAATGTGTAAATTCTGGTGAGGTAAAGTTTCCATGAAGGAGGTCAGACTCCTCATAACACAGTGAATTAAGGATGGGAATGTGAATAATTGATAACACTTTATACATCTTAATTTACTGCGTAAGGAATTGCGCATGAGAAGTGCGTGTAAAGTTGTGGTTACATTCGAAGGCGTTTTGTCGTCTCTGTTACGTGGTTTCGGATGTGTAGGATGAAATTGGATGATGAATTGGGAATGACATGAAAGGAAGCAGTGGTGACCTAATTTAGGGTACCACCCTAACGTGTATCTAGAGCAGGGGTGCACAACAGGATTTTGTGGCACGCCACAAATGTGGCGAATGAGCCAGGAAATTCAGCTCACTAAGTCAACATGCTTGTCAGTGTTGCGGTAATTTACCTGATTAAAAATGGCATATAGTATTTGAATATGGATATTTTATCACGCCGATGGTTGAAACATAAAAGTATCAAACATTTTTAATAACCAAGAAAAATCGGTGTGGAGGTGGCTATTGGCCCCCCCCCCCCCCCCCCCCCCCGATAAACTGCAGAAAATTTGGATTGAACATATGTACTTCATGTACGTCTTCTAAATTCATGTCAAGAATTCGAGGTGTTTATTTTGACGTTATCAAACTTACCGAAGAAATAATTGACTTCAGGCTTCCGCCGCGATGTAGGTTGGATCTGCGCTCTTCTGGGGTATTACGCAGCGTTCAACGGTAATTCTGTAACGACCTTTCGGTACATCCTTTCGGTCCAATCTTCAAGGGTCAGTAAGTCTTCTTGGACTCCTTGACCCTTGAAGATTGGACCGATACGTTGTACCGAAACGTCGGTACAGAATTACCACTTTACGTTGCGTAATATCGCAGAAGAGCGCAGATCTTACCGAAGGTAGTACAAAAATATATAAGCCTTGTGTTTTGGGAATCAGGCTATCAATACAATGTTTTAGACCGAGGTAAAAATGTAATACATATAGGACCTATAGGTTGTTCCGAAACGTCGTTAAGAAACTACCAACTACGCTGCGTAGAATACCACAAGAGCGCAGGCATCATTTACACCGCGGCGGAAGCCTGAAATCTCTGTATCTCGTTTTGGAAGAAACTAGTTTGGTCCATTTACAAATTCGGTGCCAATCAGTTGAAATGAAAGCTGCGGGCTGGAGATTTGCAGCAGCATTACGCGAATCCCTTCCAAATGTTGGCAGTTATCTGTTGAAATAATGATAGCAACAAAGACTTTTCTGCTTCCAATTATCTGTCGATTACCAGTCCTGTTTAGCGGGCCTGTATTCTGAAGGGATCTGCCTACGTACGTGACAGTTACTGCCTACGACACTGCGGCCCCATACCGTTATCAGCTTTATATGCGGCGACACGTGCATTTCACTACCAATTATTATTTATCGCCAGTAGTTCGTATTCAAATGCATCTTAGAGACAATTCCTTTTCTTTTAATCTGAGACTTCAGCTTTTGCAGACATTCTTGTAGGTCCCTTTCCAATAACGGAAACCTTTAGAGTAATGCATCATTGTAAATCATTCTTATGTTACAAAGGTAAAGTTCTCCCTTTGTACGCCATGAGGGTATATAGGGGGAATAGAGTTATAGCTCCACCCATTCTTAACCTTGGCTGTAGATGGAGGTGAGTGGTCAACATCACGCCCCGGCCACTTTATCTCCGCGAAAAAAAAAACCCTGTAGCCATTGAGTATGAGGCTGGTTGGGCCCCAGAGCCGGTATGGGCCGTCTGGACAAAAATTCTATGCCCCCAGTTGGACCGTCCAGTCTGTAGCCTGGTCACTATTCTTGTAAACGACAGTCATTAAATATTTCTGCGATTTGAATTCGAAAAGTGCGTGGTTGTATTGTGGGATAGACGTTGTGCATTTGATAATGCGATACTTTTGCTCAGTGCTTCCAAGACTTAGTCGTAAACTGTGAGATAATATTAAAATTGGTCATAAAGAGATAGGATGCGAGGGCGTGGACTGGATTTATCTGGCTCAGTTTAGGGCGCAGTGGCTGGTTGGTAATGAACTGTGGGTGTCCTTGAAATGAGATCAATTTCTTGGGTAGCTGAGGACCTGTTAACTTTTAAAAGAGGACTTTGTTGAGTGTGGTGAATTACGTAGTTATAAGCTCTTACATTGGTTCCGGCTGGTACTATAGCAGGTTTTCTTAAATCCGATATTCACAGAATTTCGTGCTTTTTTGATTACATCTGCTGTGTTCATTTTGAAAGACATGTCTTCAGACAGGTACAGATTCTGACGTTTACAACAAGTCCTAGTACCTGTGCCTTGATTATGTTCATGCCGATGATGAATTCATCATGGGCAGTGAATTATTGCTAAAATTGTTCACTTGCAAATTGCGAATTAAGTTAAATGTGTATGCGGCTTTATAATACATAGGACTGCCGCCCGCAAGCACATAGAACATTTCGTATTAAGTCACTATAATGTTGTTCAGACGTGATGGATATTTATTCATTGCTTCTTTCACGATACTTTACCAGATGCACAAGATACATAGCTCCGCGTAGCAAATTAACATCGAATGCTGAAGTGTTAGGGTGTAGAATGAACCTTTCGTAGTCATTTGAATGCAGGCTTACTGTCGCAGACTCTTGCTTGCAGGGCATCAGATAGGATATTTTTACTCTGATCCCAAATTTGAAATCGTTACTTCCGAAATTCGAATGCAGCATTAAAGATGTTGCCACTTTCTTGCTACAGCTTCAGTTTTTCGATTTTATTAGTCTAAAACTTTCCAGTCATGCCAGCTGCTATTTTCCCGTCCTTCTAGGTAAAGTAAAGTAAAGTTTTCCCTATAACAGGCCACGAAGGCCCATAGGGGAGTAGAGGTATAGCTCTACTCATTCTTGACCCCGGCGCTAGTTGGG
The DNA here is from genome assembly GCA_021186555.1 of Reticulitermes speratus. Classification (NCBI taxonomy): domain Eukaryota; kingdom Metazoa; phylum Arthropoda; class Insecta; order Blattodea; family Rhinotermitidae; genus Reticulitermes; species Reticulitermes speratus. The sequence continues at coordinate 16,124,356 of JAJKFL010000003.1, read as the reverse complement.
GGTGGGTGGTCAGCACCACGCCCCGGCCGCTTTACCCCCGGGAAAGACCCGGTACCCATTGTATAGGAGGCTGGGTAGGCCCCAGGGCCGGTCTGGACGTATGCGAAAAATCTCGCCCCCACCGGGATTTTTTTTTTTTTTGCCTGTCCGGGGTTTTTCCCCTCTGATCCATTTTTGTACTGTTTGAATCCTTTCGTCCTTCATGTCACTTTACGTTCCATGCTACCGTCCTTACAACAAACACAACACAAACATCCATGCCCCGGTGGGATTTTTTTTTTTTTTACTGTATTTAATCCTTTTGTCCTTCATGTCACTTACGTTCCATATTAGTCCTTTACAACAACACAACACAAACATCCATGCCCCCGGTGGGATTCGAACCCACGATCCCAGTAAGCGAGCGGCCGCAGACCCACGTCTTAGACCGCACGCCACTGGGATCGGCAATTCGATCCCCGGACCGTCCAGCCCGTAGCGAGTCGCTATACCGACTGAGCTATCCCGGCCCCCGTCCGTCCTTCTAGGTTGTAAACAGATTTTAAAGACCTTTTTAATATTGTCTTATTATTATCTGTTTTAATACTTTCCTCCACTTACAGTTGACACTATTATGAGTACACGTTTTATTACAATAACATTATCCAATTTTGTCACTCTGCCTTCTTTCTGCTGTTTTTATGGCATCGTTGTCATTTTTTTCTCATTTCAATTTGTATAAAGTAATGGAAGAACTAAGTGCTCATGTCTGTGTTTACAATCACTGTCACTTAAATCCTATAGTAACAGGAGAGCTTCATACGAGGGCCGACATTGGTACTCCTGTAGACGTTTTAAATTTCGGTTATATTTCTTTTTAAATAACGAAGTAATTTGGGCCGAAGCGATGAAACGTGATGCGCTGTGCTTTGTAGCTTCATATGACAAAAACAAAACAGTCGAAGGAAAAGGATTCTCTTCGCTTTTTTTTTTTCGGACTGTACTTTGTTAAAAATCTGATTGGTGTATTGCGAACATAATCTTTTTAAACTATCTTAACTCCAGTGTTGAAATTTATTTCAATGTCGTGAGCGAAACGAATTGGTTTAATTATTGTTTTTTTAATGCTTATTCTCTATATAATAGAATGTGGTATAACTTGAATTTTGTAACAACCCCAAATACATAGTTCGTTCTGTTGCTCCCTTAGAACTAAATTAAACGCTTTCAAGAGCTGTGTGAATTAGCATGCGTAATTAATAGGAGTTAGAGAAGGTCCTTCTGCCCATTACATTAGTAGACGTAGCTTGCAACAAGCTTTTGGAACATGGATATGCGATTCCATTGCAGAAGTTGCCTTGGTTTAGCCATTTCTGTGGTTTTTTTTGCGTGTGGCTGTTTATTTGTTCCTTTATTTAGTTTGTCTTAATTAACTAATTGATCAGTTACTGAGTGTACTTTTGTAATTACCTATTCATTAGAAAGAAAAAATTATGAACTGAACATAATTTTGACAGTCCTACGGCGCCCCTATTTTGATCTGGTCTTCAGAATAAGGAGTCAAATTCATCTCTAATGATGGAGAAATATTGGCGTTCTTTTATTTGTTTTAAATTATTAATTAAGACATTTGTTTAAATGAAACGAATTTCACCGTATTTAGGCAGGTTTAGTCCGGTGTGCAGAAAGAGAAAACAGATTTTTCTTTCAAGATGATACGAAAACGTGTGAATGAAGTCGCTTCTCCATGTCTGTCAATTTCTGGTGCCCCAGACGCAAGCAATATTTGTTGCTGCGAATCCACTGTACCAAGCACGAGATCCCCGTCTTTCACGAAACACGTTTGACATATGATCGTCCCTTTTGTTACGTTTCTCGACTTGGATTGAGAAGCTGCAGTAAGGGTGCTGGAATGAAACGAATTGCGGGATATTTTGTCGCTCGTATCACCTCGCACATCCGCTAGACCTCCTCTTGCCTTTTCACACCCTCCGTCTCTTTGTTACATGCGTCACTTATCTCTCCCTCTCTCTGTCTCTGTCTCTCGCACACGGACACATAAGTCCGAGTGTCCGGCGGACGGATCAGCGCGACGTATTCACCTCGGTGGCCAAATCTTCGGTCCAGTCACCATGATCCCTCCAACTTCTCTTCTTAAATCTCAATCTGACTGGTGAAAAATGCTAAGGTTTTATCTCAGATATTTCACCCAATTCCCTTTTGGTTGTGAGGAGATGGGGGTGGTTTGTAAGTGGTGTGGTATGAGGGGATTGAGCAGTTGCGTGGTTGGGGGGGGGGGGGGGTAACGAGACTTGAAAAACAACCGTTGTCTTCATTCATCAGGATTTCCTTATCGCATGTCAGGAGAGCTGGGAAGAAAGAAAATGAGAAGCCGGCTGCGCTAAAAGTACTTCTGGTTAAGCCGTTTGCTTGATAATTCTGTCGTTAAGTAGTCTTCGACTTGTGTGGTTTATTTCAGCTCACGTTAGCACACGGAAGACAAGGAGCTCTCGGAACACATAATGTACACGTGAACGCTTGCTTTCGGGCTGTATCAGGGCTTCAATATGCGCTGCTTTTTGTTCAGATCGGAATTGTTGCTTTCAGAGCAAGACGTAGCCGTGTCTTTTCTGCTCGTCTTCTCCCCAGAGATTTACATATAGACTTCCGAACATTTGTTATGTCTTTACGTAAAGCACCCTACGAACTGTATCAAACGTTGTGCTGTAATTTTTATCTTTCATTAAAAATGCTTTTTGTTCGGGACGTTTGTAGTTCCAAAATCTGTTCCAATTTCTGTTGTACTGAAGTTTTCCATGGTTATCTTCCATTTATCCAGACAAATTCTGGAACACTGGTTAATGAGCTACACATCTCCTTATACTCTTACACTTCATCCTAATTTATCCGTTATCCTTCTATTCGATTTTATAAAGCCTAGGCCTAGGTGGATTAGAAAGCTTTGCTAATCCTTTAAAGGACTAAACGTATTTAAAAACCCAATTCGTACCGCGTAGTAAACACACTCCGTCTCGGTTACAAACACCAATCAGTTAATGTTGTGTAGGGAAATAATCGCTTTTCTGATCAATGCAAAACACATGAATGCACTTTGTGGGCAGAACGTGGAATGTTTGAATATTAAATCTGGTGGGACATAAGGTAACCACTGGACTTTAAAGGGGTAAGTAAATCAAGAAAGAAGGATCTATAGATCACCTACTGAATATGACGTAAATATTCGATGAGCTGTAGGTAATCTATTGAAGTTCGTAGCATGAATCATTGCCAGTACGAGGAGAGACATACAGAGAACACGAATATTGTATTGTATTGTGTTGTATTGTATTGTATTGTATTGTGTTTTATTGTCTTCTATTGACGAGGATAATAGTTATTTTCAAATTAAGTATTGGCGAACATTTTTATATGAAATAGTTTTATACTGTCACAGCGTCCAAATTGAATATTACTTCAGTTCTTGGCAGAATCTTAGGATTCCGAAGGATCGGGGTTCTTTCTTTTGCCATATCGAACATTACCATTCCCTCTGTACCGCGAGTTCTCCATAGACACCTGTATTGCTAATTGACAGATGTACGTGAAATCTGAATGCACGTGATGCTAATGCCATCCTTCCTATTTTGATGTCTTTTAACCAGTTTCGATACCGTCTGAATGCCTTAAGTGGGAGTAACGATACAGCCTTCAGATGTACGAATGTGAAGTCCTGCGTAGTGATGCAGATTGTAGTTTGAAAGCACACAAGGCCAATTTTTCGGAACAGCAACACACACACACACACACACACAGCGCCATCGGTATTCGGTTTTCACTGAGTGTTTCTGCAAACCCTTCATGGAGGTTTCTTTACCTACATTATATCATGCCCTACACATGTCACGTATATGAAGTTAGCGAGGTTTCTTTGTCTACATTATATCATGCCCTACACATGTCACGTATATAAAATTAGCGAGGTTTCTTTACCTACATTATATCTTGCCCTACACATGTCACGTATATGAAATTAGCGAGGTTTCTTTACCTACATTATATCTTGCCCTACACATGTCACGTATATGAAATTAGCGAGGTTTCTTTACCTACATTATATCATGCCCTACACATGTCACGTATATAAAATTAGCGAGGTTTCTTTGTCTACATTATATCATGCCCTACACATGTCACGTATATAAAATTAGCGAGGTTTCTTTGTCTACATTATATCATGCCCTACACATGTCACGTATATAAAATTAGCGAGGTTTCTTTACCTACATTATATCTTGCCCTACACATGTCACGTATATGAAATTAGCGAGGTTTCTTTACCTACATTATATCTTGCCCTACACATGTCACGTATATGAAATTAGCGAGGTTTCTTTACCTACATTATATCTTGCCCTACACATGTCACGTATATGAAATTAGCGAGGTTTCTTTACCTACATTATATCATGCCCTACACATGTCACGTATATAAAATTAGCGAGGTTTCTTTGTCTACATTATATCATGCCCTACACATGTCACGTATATAAAATTAGCGAGGTTTCTTTGTCTGCATTATATCATGCCCTACACATGTCACGTATATAAAATTAGCGAGGTTTCTTTACCTACATTATATCATGCCCTACACATGTCACGTATATGAAATTAGCGAGGTTCTTTACCTACATTATATCATGCCCTACACATGTCACGTATATAAAATTAGCGAGGTTTCTTTGTCTACATTATATCATGCCCTACACATGTCACGTATATAAAATTAGCGAGGTTTCTCTAAATGTGGAGCCAGCATTTTTTAGCCATTTACTCTTCAAAGAAGTGGGACCATTGCCCCTAATTTCGCATGTTGTACAGACTGATCATCTCATAGTGGTACCTTGTAAAACGCGTTTGGGATTTGAACTATAAAAAAAAATATGTATACGACGCCTAGCCTGTGACTGTGTTCCATACTCTTGCTGTTATTGGTAACAGGCTGTGGAGATATCATGCCCCTTATTCTTGGAAATGGAATAATTTTCACCCCCCCCCCCTCATGGATTAATTTCTTCAACACGATAAAGATCATACTATCAATCTGCATCACTCATGAAGCTTGTTTCGGAGTACTAACGACATCAGCATTGCAGGGTCTATAGGCGTAGACTATTGACATCAAAATGTAGCAGCATTTGTTCAGCTAGTAAGTCGTGTGCGAGATTCCGTTCACAGAGGCGAGGCACCAAGGCAAAGCCACGAAACATTTATTGGTCATCTTGTGTGTCTCAAGTTGCAGGAAGTGCCGGAGTTCCAGCGGCAACTGCCTACTGCCTTCGCAATGGTCTCACCTCCACTTCCATGACCATAACCTCGACCTGCCTCTTTGATTTGCTGAACAAAGTGGCTGGCAATTAACTCCTTCCGCAATCTCCCCGGTCCTGACTGTTACGACGCCCTTTGCCCCTCCTCCCCCCAAACCCTTCCTCATACCTAGAGCCTTCCTTTCCCATTTCATACACATTTAATTAACACTTGTGGCGCATTCTCTTACCCAATTTAACTCGGAAAGTAGACAATGGGCTCACATTAGACCTAGTTACGTCTTCGAAGCAGTATGGAATGAGACCTGTTCCCCCCCCCCCCCCCCCCCGGTCCGTAGTAGGTATGGGGCACAAAGTCCGCTGGAATCTTGTGTCGTCTTTGGAGTAGATTATGTTGGGTTTCCTTGTAAGCAGAGAGAACAACGGACTTGGGTATGATATAGGCAAGCTATGGTGATTTTACGCGTGTACAATTTCAGGGCTGGCAGAGAAGTACCTTCGTACGTGGCTCCCGGATTACCCCGTAGGAAGCATTTAGCCTTTTAGTGTCAATTTGAAAAATAAGGTGTAACGAGGTACGTAGGTGAACTATAAATTCACGTTCATAATAACTCCCAGAGTCGCAGGACTGAAGTAGAATGAAGTAATAGCAGTACTAAGATACAGGGAACACATTAAGACGGTTGAACTCAGCAGTGTTTTGTATGCGAATCAAGTGAGCTTGTGCCTCTTTCATTTTCTGTGTTCCCAGCGAACGCTGACCGCGTTCAGTTGGCCAGGGGTTCCGTGTCAACCATTTTCGGTTTTCTTAGCGTAGTTTGTTTCCCGCATTATCTAATTTAATTTAGCCCTATGTCAGTAATGTGGAGTACAAGTCACGGAAAAATGGGAAGCTGACCAGCAGACGGAATCGGATGTCTGCAGTTCCAGACGTCTTCCAGATATTGTGAAAGACATTTATATTTGGCCGGCGATCTTTCCAGTCTCTTCTAGGAAGTGAATTAAAGGGAACTGAATATAATGTAGTGACTATTATGACCGTCTCACAACTTAATAGGTCTTACCAGTTACAGTGTCACATTAAGAATGGCAACATGTTTCAGCCATGCCGGTCATCATCAGGCCATCAGGCATGTTTATTCGTATATTTCTTACAAAGCCGACCTGACGTCTAAACTAAACACCTCTCGTAAGGAGGGAGGGAAACACGTATGACAGAGAGAGACTAGCCTGACGTCTAACCTAAGCTCCTGTCGTAAGGAGGGAGGGAAACACCCTATGACAGAGAGACTAGCCTGAGTCTAACCTAAACACCTCTCGTAAGGAGGGAGGGAAACACGTATGACAGAGAGAGACTAGCCTGACGTCTAACCTAAGCTCCTGTCTTAAGGAGGGAGGGAAACACGTATGACAGAGAGAGACTAGTCTGACGTCTAACCTAAACATCCTCTCGTAAGGAGGGAGGGAAACACCTATGACAGAGAGAGACTAGCCTGACGTCTAACCTAAACACCTGTCGTAAGGAGGGAGGGAAACACTATGACAGAGAGAGACTAGCCTGACGTCTAACCTAAACTCCTGTCGTAAGGAGGGAGGGAAACACGTATGACAGAGAGAGACTAGCCTGACGTCTAACCTAAGCCCCTCGTAAGGAGGGAGGGAAACACGCATGACAGAGAGAGACTAGCCTGACGTCTAACCTAAGCCCCTGTCGTAATGAGGGAGGGAAATACGCATGGCAGAGAGAGAATAGCCTGACGTCTAACCTAAATACCTTCTCTTAATGAGGGAAGGCAGCAGGCATGACAGAGAGAGAGAGACTAGCCTGACGTCTTACCCTCTCATGGTGGGGTTATAACAGGAAAGTTTAAATCTGCTGGCAAAATACTCCTATATCTGTGACCTAAATATAGACATTTGTATACAAAGAATCAATTCGTGCCTTACGGTGAACAGCATGCTTCCATTAGAAGACGAGTAGATGAATGCGGTTTAGGGTACTAAAGGTTTGTTGTTGTGAGAATGATATGGACTACATAATTACACAGTGCAGGCAAGAATGCAGGGTTTATAATGTGAAAATCTGGCGGTGCACATACTAACCACTAGACTTTTCTTTTACTCTGACCTCTTCTACCTACTCAGTGTAGGTGTAAAGGGTTATTGTGGCATCTGATCACACTCAAGACACACACACACACTCGGTAGGACTCCCCTGAACGAGGGATCGGCCCGTCCCAGGGGCTTCTACCTGTAAAACACATAATATTCACAAGAGACAAATATCCATGCCCCGGCGAGATTCGAACGCACAATCCCACCAACGAGCGGCCGAAGGCCTACGCCTTAGACCGCGCGGCCACTGGTATCGTCTTACTAGGTTTAATTGTCAGTGGTTACGTCAGCGATGTAGTTTGTGCCGTTTTGTGGTTTGAATATGACAAACAATCTTTTATTATATTGACACCAACTCGTACATAATGTCAGAACACAATATGCAATCACTTTAGATAAACCCCGACATGTTTCGGTGCACTAGTACACCATCTTCAGGGGGGAACACATTTAACACTTAAAACACACAAGCACAGTTGTTAAAATGTTCATTAAACAGTATTATTATCCACAGTCACCAACACGCAAACAGCTGTAAAAGCAACTGGACGAAGCCCATACCAGGCCAAAAAGCGAAACATGACGCTTGTATCTGCAACGCTGCATTATACTACGTTACATATCGTGAACAATAATCTTCAATGCACCAACAACTTTTACAAGACACACTTCAACATATTGCATCAACATGTGGTGGTTACAATAATCAGGTGATTTAGTGAACATTTTAACAACTGTCCTGTGTGTTTTAAGTGTTAAATTTGTTTCCTCCTGAAGATGGTGTACTAGTGCACCGAAACGTTGTCGGGGTTAATGTAAAGTGATGGAATATTGTGTTTCAACACTGTGTACGAATTGGTGTTTATACAGGGCATACACAAAAGAATGGTGCGGTTTTAATAGTGTTCACTATTAAAACCGCACCATTCTTTTGTGTATGCCCTGTGATATATATATATATATTGTTGTAATATACGCACGTACACGGTGTGGACAGTGTTAAACTGTAAATCATACTGTTTAATAAGTTTTTATGTCATTTTTAAGGTCTATAGACTGCATGTGTTTCAGCAAACACTGGTAACAACTGCATCTTGAAGACAGTTGTAGGTTTCTGCCTGTACATGAGTCCTGGTTCCGTTACCACGATAACACACGCTCAAATAACCCGGTTCGCACTGCAAGTGTTTTCTCCGTCACGCCAGTTGCATAAACATGAGTTGCGAGGGTTTCAGCCTGACATCTCTAACCGCTACGCTATATTGCACATTCACCGCTGAATTTCGACATGTGCCTGCTAAAGACACGACAGTCCACGTTCATATGCGATGTGTGTACACCGGCAAACAAGTCGCTACATCCGCTCAGATTTAGATTGTCATAGTTTTTCTCAGTCCCACCTCCGAGATATGTGTGTAGAGTATTTCGTCTGATACTTTCATAGAGGCGCAAGATAAGCCTTTTGCCGACATGTTACGGTGGGTCAGTGTCTCTGTAACATATCATTAATATTATCAGGAATTTGAACTTTTCAAATGGGTGTTCGTATGACTAAATTTGACACCATTTGTTAGAAGGTTAAGCGTGTTTTGTGTTCTGTATGCATACAAAGTGTGATTCAAAAACTTCAACGGAAGAACCAGTGGGAAGATGTGGACATAGAGGGAAGGATGTTATTAAAATGCACCTTAAAGGAACAGGGTATGAGGTAGTGGATTATGTTCATCTAGCTCACAATGGAGATCAATGTCGTGATTTTGTGAACACGGTAATGAACTTTCGGGTTCAGTAAAAGGAGAAATTTCTAGAGTAGCTGACCGACTGTTAGCTTCTAAAGAAGTATTCTGTTGCATGGAGTTAGTTATTTAGTTCCACTGTTATTAAACTACTGTCACGATTTATGGTGACACTTTTATGCGTGATTTCAGGCTTCCGCCGCGGCGTAAATGAGATCTTCGCTCTCTGGGATGTTACGCGGCGTAGATTAGTAGTTATTTACCGACGTTTCCGGTCATCCTATCGGTCCCATCTTCAATGGTCAAGCAGTCTTCTTGGACTGCTTGACCATTGAAGATGGGACCGATAGGTTGTCCCGAAACGGCGGTCAAGGGTCAAGCAGTCCAAGAATGCCAGACCCTTGAAGATGGGACCGATAGGTTGTCCCGAAACGGCGGTCAAGGGTCAAGCAGTCCAAGAATGCCAGACCCTTGAAGATGGGACCGATAGGTTGTCCCGAAACGGCGGTCAAGGGTCAAGCAGTCCAAGAATGCCAGACCCTTGAAGATGGGACGATAGGTTTGTCCCGAACGGCGGTCAAGGGTCAAGCAGTCCAAGAATGCTGACCCTTGAAGATGGGACCGATATGTTGTCCCGAAACGGCGGTCAAGGGTCAAGCAGTCCAAGAATGCCAGACCCTTGAAGATGGGACCGATAGGTTGTCCCGAAACGTCGATAAATCACCACTGATCTACGCTGCGTAACATCCCAGAAGAGCGAATATGACTCTCTTAGTTTATGGACGATCGGATGGATGAATGAACGCCCACAAGGAGCTTGGCACTGGGTATTTGCGACCGACTTTTATTAGCTTGGCTTATTTTAGTTTGTTAGTAGTGAAATTATTCCACATATTGGGAAATGCGGCGGGCCGGCGATTGCCTAAATACATTTTTGACTCTACCATGCTTGAATGTTGGTACGTATGTATACAGGGCTTACGTTTGTTGTGACAGTCTGCACGGAGTATAAACAAAGGCATGCGTGCAGTCTCTTAACCAAGTGTGGAACTCTTTTGATCTGAAATTAAAATTGCTTCTATTCAGGTATACAATATTACCATTATAGGCCTACAGTACAAGACACTTGACACAAAAATATCGCCTTCTACTTTACCACCATCACCACAGTGGCCTTCATCGTACCAAGCGATTCAAATTATTATACAACCATCTATTTCTTAGTCCTCCAACTTTACTTTTTCCTCATGGATCATATTTAAAAATTCCTGTATGCGGCTTTTTGTTTCTGGCCACCATTTTTTCCCTCTAATTTATGATTTCGTCTGTGATATTAACTTACTTCATGAAGCAGAGTCCTTCTTGATAAGCTGATAGTTTCTCAGCTAGTCGAGAAATTCCCCGAATTTTATGGAATACGAAGGTTCATTACCGTGTTCACACAGCCCACCACTTGTCGCTATCCTGAGTCAGATCAATACCTTCCACGCCCCCATTCTATTTCTTGAAGATCTGTTTTAATATTTCCCTCCCATCTACGCCTATATCTTCCAGGTGGTCTCTTTTCTTCAGGTTTCCCACCAAAACCATGTAGGCACCTCTCATCTTCCCCCCTATGTGTCACATGCTCCGCCCATCTCGAATGAGAAATGACTTGATTATCCGAATAATATTTGGATTATTAGTCTTAAATTGTTATCTAACATTTAGTGGTAAGGCTCTACACTTTTATTTGGGGGGGGGGGGGTTCACAGTTCGAATTTCGGCCTGTGTACTGGTTGTGCTGTGGTATTTGGTGGTTTTTATCAATCGTTCTTGGCAAATTCCGCCGTAATACGTTGATCAGGTTACCAGTAGTTCCTTACAGATCCTTTCCAGTTCATCATTCACGAATTATTCTACCGTCGATTCTGTAGTCTGAGATACTGACGGCGTTGTAAAACGAAGCACAAAGGGTTCTCTGACTTCCTTACTCTGAATAACAGCCTGTCCGAAAAGAAGACGGACAACCATTCACTCATTTTTATTTGCGTCGTCACATAAACATTATTTGTACACGGATCTCTGTATCCAGCCCGCAACCTACATTGCGGAAAGGTATATCACGGTTCGTCGTTAAGTTTCCATTCAAGTGCGACAAAGCTACGTGCAAATTACGTATCCTACATATCCTGGGTCTTCGTTGTAGCAGACTTAGGCTCTACAGATGGAGTTTCTGGAATTCAAAGAAAGATCATTCAAGAAGTACGTTTTTTCTTATAGTTGCTGACGGTGTCATCAGCTCGTCATCATCATCATCACCATCTCTTCGTCATCACGATAATTGTCTTCAGCTTAAAACATGGTCTTACGTTATTTCATCTGTTGAACAGAAGCGCTGAAAATTAAGGAGTATTAAAGAATAATTAATTTATGTATAGGCCTATTGCTGTTTTATACGATGGCCTGGTAGAAGTATGCTGACTTTTCACAGCAACTTACTGCTTCCTTCATCATGGTAGACAAAGGGACGAGCGTTTTCATAGTCATGGCGGTGAGGACCTGGAATTTTGCAACAGTTTTACTATTTTCTCGTCTGTAATGGTGTATTGGTTACCATTTGTGCTGGTTCGGATTTCGAAGTTAAAGCCTGCTTAATGTCACTAAGGGTATTACTGTTCTTACTGTCTGTCCAATCAATACTAATACAGTACCTTAAAATGATCCATGATTCTTTCATTGTGCGTTCTCACATTTCATTCACAACGACCTTAATCATTGGATTCTGCGTGTTTTAAACCATATGGCTGTCACATAATCTCGTCTTCTTCATATACAGTCGAACTCGGTTATAACATCATGGAAGGAACTGAATATTTTGTGTCGTTATAAATGAGTGTCGCTATAACCGAGGAGTATAATGTTATGGTTGACAGGAATTAATCTGTACCACAGAATATCTGACGCTATAGGCGAGGTATCGCATTAACCGATGTCGTTATAACCGCGTTCGACTGTATTTGGCTTAGGAGAGTTTTTTTTGCCCTGGTCATCGCAATTCTTATAGGTGTGTTTGGTTACTAATTTCGTAATTCTATTGTTCTGCGTTAGTCCTACGTGTGTGCGTGTGTTCGCGCGTATGCGTGCTGTTTTTGTCACTATCTGAACTAGGAACAAACAGTCCACCTATTTCACATAACCTCAAAAATTAATTAATGATGGCGTACACGTTGAGCCATAGAAGCTAGTATTTCACCGAAACTGTTAAATTCCTATGTTTTGCTGTTTCGGTATCCGGACCCACACAGCCTCCTGTAACGGTAAAAATAAACTGAAAATATTTCCAGTATTTTTATCTCTCTCTTCCTCACTGGACTGGAATGAAAATAATCTCTTGGAAGGTTTTGATATCACTACTTTCATACTCATTTTTCTCTCGTTTTCATCCAAGTGTGTAAACTGAGGATAGTCTGTCTGGGAGAATACAAAATGTATGTATCCTCTTCCACTTAATAAGTAGAGACGATACGGTATAAAAATGAACGCCGACGGGCGAATAAATGCAAATAGTACGGTAATTATACTTATTTGTGTAATCGGTTAGTTTACTCAGTGCGGGAGTCCGCATGCTTGCATTCAGTGTTTACCCCAGAAGTACTGAGTGTATCAGTTTGTAGGCGTAAATACTCTTCCAGTGATGGGAACGTCCTCGTGTTGTAGATTTTAGGAATGGGAATCCGTCCATTTGGTTTTCGTTTACGACGCAAGGAAATATCGCAATCCGCCACATTCGTGTTTGCAGTAGAGCGTAAAATTTCACGTAATGCAAACACGAGATACAAAATTAAACCTAAACACAAAACGGTTTGTGCTTTTATTGAAATCCACAGAGATAAGATATGTTTTACATAATCATGCTTATTATCAGGTGGCGGTAATAGGCCCTGTCTTGAAGGAAATTAGTCTTAAAAATATGTTGAATCGCAATTTCGTCATACGCCTACGTCATAAGCTACGAAATTCACCACGTGACACCTACGATCAGTTACGCTGCTTGTACACAAATGTGTAGTACTCGTAACAGTGATGTTAGTTTGTGAGTTAGGGGGACAACAAGATAATGAAAAACGCCATATATGCGCGCCAAATGTTTATTGTTCGGAAAATTACCGGAACGACGTTTTATTAATCACGTTATCTGTGCAGGAAATAGTAGAATTTGAGAACAGTTGTGACATGGGATTTGGAGAAGCATCTGGCGTGGAGAGGTAAGTGGGATGCCAAAACTGTATTTACTTTGCGTTTTGTTCCATGTGGGTATCAAAGAGGGTTTGAAAACAAGAGGAATTAATATTGAAAACGTGGTGTAACATCGAATTCCATATAAATATATCTTCAGCGTAGGAATATTTGAATAAGGATATGCTAGTGGAGATTTCTTTCTGTTTTTGAAAGCGCACTCCACTACATCTATGTAGGTGTGGGCATCTGTTGTGCGTTGTACTTGTCATCTAAGAACGTATAGATCAGTGTCGTCAAAGTACGCATACTGAGACCTGTGAAATGTTTTTGTGCCTGCTTACGGGAAGATAATTGGTTATTGTAATTGCCTTTAATGCGACATAATTGTACTGTTGTGGACTAACTGGTTTTGTGACCTTCATTTGCGATGGCTAAGTTTGAATAGTTAAGTTGTACAGTGTTGGCGACTGGAGTTTTGTCGCTAGGGTTTTGGCGACTAAAGTCAACTTCCTACAGTGTTGGGGACTGGAGTTTTGTCGCTACAGTGTTGGCGACTAAAGTTTCCTTCTACAGTGTTGGCGACTGGAAGTTCGTCGCTACAGTTTTGGCGATTAAAGTTTCCTCCTACAGTGTTTGCGACTGGAGTTTTGTCGGTACAGTACTGGTGGCTAAAGTTTTCTCCTACGTATTTGGCGACTGCAGTTTTGTCGCCACGGTTTTGGTGATTAAAGTTTTACTGACACAGTGTTGGCGACTGGCGTTTTTGTCGCTACAGTATTGGCGGCTGAAGTTTTCTGCTACAGTGTTGGCGACTGGAATTTTGTCGCTACGGTTTTGGTTGACTAAAGTTTCATTCTACTGTGTTGGCGACTGCAGTGTCTCTTCTACTGTGTTGGCGACAGGTTATACTGTTGCGGTATTGGCAATTAAATTTGATTGCTACAGTGTTGGTGACTGTAGTTTACTGCACGGTATTGGCGACTGAAGTCTCATGCTGTGGTATTGGCAACTGGAGTTTTGCTGACGGTGTTGGCGACTGGAATTTTACTGCTGCCAAGTCCAGAACGATTCTGTCGAGCGTGAGCCGGGTACTTCTACTCGACGTGAACGTGACCGAACGAAGCTAACTAGTTATGTAGTGGTGATGACGTTACGAATCCGTACTCATTGGTGACGTAATGGCGTGATGGCATGATACGTAAGCGCTTGTCTCTTAACGTTACACCTGACTACCATTGTAAACATGAGACCTTGAGACGTTTGTGGTATATGATTTTATTTGTACGTTGCTGGCCCTAATGCCCTAAAATATGTACCACACTTTGTTTAAAGACGCTTTCTCAGCTGCACATATCACGTAACGTGAAATTGGAGGACACGTGTCAGTGATTAATTAGCAAAGACGTGAATGGGACTTGTCTTGGACTGTTCTAAGTTACTTTCCCGGGGTGTGTCCGGGAGAATGAGGATGTCCATGAAGACGGCACTCAGAACATCCTGTTTTCGGTCCGACATTTAAATCCTTTTCTTCCCGAAAATGAAGCAATATTTCTAAACGTTCCACCGCGAGATTCTGTGAGGTATCGCAAAAAGAAATCTGGCTTTGCAGTCACGTTTCTTTGAATATGAAAGCTTATATGCGACTTAAGCCTAGGAACTTTCAGGTTGGAGCCAGTTGCCACTGTTTCCTGTCCTGATAAATACGCTATGGCTGTGGAAGACCAATATTTGCACTAGTTCCCACTCTGTATAGTAACTCCAGTTTCGTTTCCTATGCGAGGGTAAAATCAAGCCGTGGAAAGAAAGGTTTGCACTCCTATCCCCCATCTAACCCCCCACACCCCCACGTTCCCTTTCGTCCTACCCCACCAAGCCTAGTGTAGTAAGAAAATACTGTATCTCATTTTTCATTTGGTCGAACTTTGTAATCCTCATCTGCTTGCTATGAAATAATAACTTGAGGGACCGCGTTTTCTCCGGAGATCGCAATGGAAAGAGAAAAGAAGGGTAAGAGAACTATGGTGGGGAGGTTGAATTTTTTTTTTTTTTTTGGTTGGGGGAGGTAATTTTGTGGGACAGTAATGTGGGAGGACGAATCACGATCCTTTGTAGTTGGGTGGGTATCATCGTATCATCATGAACTTCATCACCATCATCGTTATTCCATATCCATCTTGTCCCCCACCCACCCGTTCCACTTCCATCTCTCTCTGAGAAACAATGATACTCCAATTAAAAGCGGTGTTTGTTTTGCATCTCGTAGATTTGAAGAGAAGGAACTGTTTTAACCCAAATAATAAGGAGACAGTGACCGGAAGTTTTGGAATGAGGCAGGAAACTAGCTGTGCTGAGTTTATGCAGGAAGAAAGGAGAACAATTCTTTGCTCTGTGCACGATGAGGTAATTTATTTCTTGTTTCTTTAATTACACTGAATCTCTATACCGTACGGCATTGGAAGTAACGAAGGGAAAGAAGGCAAGCCAGTGGCCCACCCAAACACCTGCTTATAATCCCATTTGCTTTACATTTCTGTAAAGAAGGCAAGCCAGTGGCCCACCCAAACACCTGCTTATAATCGCATTTGCTTTACATTTCTGTAAAGAAGGCAAGCCAGTGGCCCACCCAAACACCTGCTTTAATCGCATTTGCTTTACATTTCTGTAAAGAAGGCAAGCCAGCGGCCCACCCAAACACCTGCTTATAATCGCATTTGCTTTACATTTCTGTAAAGAAGGCAAGCCAGTGGCCCACCCAAACACCTGCTTATAATCGCATTTGCTTTACATTTCTGTAAAGAAGGCAAGCCAGTGGCCCACCCAAACACCTGCTTATAATCCCATTTGCTTTACATTTCTGTAAAGAAGGCAAGCCTGCGGCCCACCCAAACACCTGCTTATAATCGCATTTGCTTTACATTTCTGTAAAGAAGGCAAGCCAGTGGCCCACCCAAACACCTGCTTATAATCGCATTTGCTTTACATTTCTGTAAAGAAGGCAAGCCAGCGGCCCACCCAAACACCTGCTTATAATCGCATTTGCTTTACATTTCTGTAAGAAGGCAAGCCAGCGGCCCACCCAAACACCTGCTTATAAACGCATTTGCTTTACATTTCTGTAAGAAGGCAAGCCAGTGGCCACCCAAACACCTGCTTATAATCCATTTGCTTTACATTTCTGTTCGGCGTGTCTTGATTATTTCCATTTACATCGTGCAGATGTGGTAAATTGACGTAATGCCTCATAATCATCACATTTCCAGTCACGTTGTCATGCTGTGTGTTAAAGATAGGGCATGAGATGGAAGGAGTAGACTTACTTTCTCCGAAACGTCTTTAAATTTCTGTCAGACCATAGGCCGTCACGTGACATATAATTGTGGCATGAGATCTGCGCTCTTCTGGAATATTACGCAGCGTGCAGTGGTAATCCTTCACCGACGTTTCGGAACAGCGTACCTGTTACATCCTCAAGGGTCAAGAAGTCCAAGAAGAAAATAAACTTCTTGACCTTGAAGATGGGACCGATACGTTGTCCTGAAACGTCGGTAAAGGATTACCTCTCGACGCTGCGTAATATCCCAGAAGAGTGCAGATCTAATCAACATGGCGGCGGAAGCCTGAAGTCAAGGATAATTGTGGCATGTCTTACTGAATCACATTGGGTGTTATGATCCATTATCATTGTACATGATCTGTGGATTAAAGAAAGACGTTCGTTGCACGAGATTATTTAGAATATTTGTCATGATTGGAGAATTTTAGGGTTTCGCAGCGGTGCAGTCCAGGTTTCCGTTTTTCTGGGATATGGCACTGGTCACTGGGTGAATGGCTGTCGACGTTTCGAGACATCGCAGTGGTCCAATGTCTATTTCGATATTTCGACCCTTCTTTAAAACCGTAAAAAGTAAAGCAACCCCATTACAGGCCTGGACAGGGCCTGAGGGTTCCAGGAGTTTGAGGGTCCCAGATTTCAAGATAATCGGCACATAAAGATGGTAAGGTTGTCAGCTGTACACACCGGCCGCCTTTACCCCCAGGAAATATTCCTAGTACTCATTTCTGTTAGAGGCTGAGTCGACCCCATGTCCATATTGCGGCCGGAAGGATTATGTCAATGAAAAATTCCAATGACACCATCGGGAATTGAACCCGCGACCTTCCGGCATGTAGCGTAGTGCCCCCTTTTTTAAAGTGGTACCACCACAATGTCTGAAACGTCTGTCACCAATCACTCACTGCCACAGCGCCTCATCCCACGACAACGGAGACATCATATCCAGTGATTGGAACTGATATGTGGGTATGTGACTGTGCTCTTTTGGTATATCCTGAAAGTACTAACAGTGCAGCTGTCTCTTCCTGAAAATTTCCACATGTATTTTTGTTTTTGAATCTAGGTCACGTGTTATGGGATCTTTGAACACGGTGTATTAGCTTCTTAAGCAAGACCCTTATCACCATAATCCGGTATCTTTGTACCATTCTCACTGCACGCGTGTTCAGTAATTACCATCGGATTGCGTGATATGCAGAGGAAGCTGACAGCTTTGTTCTATATGTGGGCGTGGTTTCTTTGGAAATAGAGACGAAATGATAGTAAGAAGCACTGGGGCTTGCAAGTAATGCGAGGAATACAGAATCATCTTATTATCTAAGTACTGTAAGTTTCGTCCGGAGAACAGGGGTCACCAAACATTCTTGGGAGAATCAACTAGCAGAAGCATAACACTTTTAGCGGGCACCTTATGGCCCGGCGAAAAGAAATATAGTGTTTAACCAACTTTAACCAACAGATGCACCCTTATTATACCTTGTTATGTTATAGAAGACAGTAAATTAGCCCGACGTGTTTCGATACCTTGTTGGGATCATCGTCAGGGACTTTTAGAGTATAAATTACACAATTACAAATTTATAATCTAAAAGTCCCTGATGATCCCAACAAGGGATCGAAACATGGTCTAATTTACTGTATTCTATAACATAACAAGGTATAATAACGGTGCATTTGTTGGTTCAAGTGTTGTGTGTTCGAATAGTATGAATAGTATAAAGTTTTGAAATAGTCTAGTTACTACCGGGTTGGGTCGTGCCATGGCTCAGGCTGTTAGTCGCCGGCCTGTCACCACAGAGGCCCGGGTCGGTCCATGTGGGATTTGTGGTGGACAAAGTGGCACTGGGACAGGTTTTTCTCCGGGTACTTCGGTTTTCCCCTGTCAATTTCATTCCACCGCTGAAAAGCAGGGTTGCACAATAAGCCTTCAAGGCTGCGGTGCGTCCGTAGCATCTGCTACGGGGCCCTTCAATAAATAATAAAAAAAAAATACTACCGTCTTTGCATTTGTGTGCTTACATCAAGAAGAATTTACTTACATATCCAAAACAAAGTGACATCTATATAAGCGACGAAACCGCAGGTAATCAGGGTGGAAGAGTTTGAAGACCGAGCCCTCAGAAATTAAAAAAAAAAAAAATATATATATACATGAGTAGTATAGGTTGTGCCCCATGGTTTAAATTATGCCAGGCATCATTTCATTGATCTGTACACAGCGCCTAAAAACCCTCCAACCAAACAAGTGACGTGTTCAAGGTGGTCGACGCTACACAATCAATACAGTTGCATGTTCTAACTAAACAAGTACTAATTTCGAGGTCTGACTATTAAATAACCGGACTGATTTTTTCTTTTAAGTTACAACATGTAGCCCTGTTCATCATGAGTTCATTATCGCTTTCACGAAACTCAGCCACTGGACCTTACTGGATTCCATATTCTTACACCATGTTATTTTAAGATTTGTTTTTTAATGTCGCCCTCCGATCAACATTTAGGCCTTTCACGTGATATCTTTCCTGTAGGCTTCCGGTTGACGTTCTGTATGCGTTTTTACCCCTCCGCTGTGCAACTTCACCCCTTATCTTGTATCCTTCATGCTTTTATTACCGCAGTGTTAGGTGAAGAGAAGTCTAAAACATTTATGAAGTTTCTTATGATGTAACGCTCTTCCGCTCCCTGTTACTTTCTGTCCATACACTTATAGCTTGTGTGTTGTCAGACACTATCGAAACATGTTGTTACCTGAGATAGAGAGAGAGACAGGCCAATTTTACTGCAATATAAAGTGAAACATAAAATTATATTTTATATTGTGACGTGTGTCTTAACGTGTTTAGGTACCCAAATGGTTTAAATTTGAGCGGTAGAAATCATCCCCTGAATTTAACTTGTATCGTCCACAATTAATCCCCAATGTAGCCGCTGATAGTCGGTGTTATTTTTGTTTTAAATGCCAATGCCTGCACCTGGGCGGGACGGCGTTGTCCCTTTCGGTCTTTAAGAGCTACATTTAATGGGATATGAACGTCCCGTTTGGCCTATGTAGTATATCTGCTCTTGGTTTATTCATAACTATCGGGTTGCGAAGGTTGTCAGTCGGGTTGCGAAGGTTGTTGTGGGCAGACGTGTTTGTGGTGAGCTCCTGAGTAAGGACAGACTATGGGTTGCTACCTGGAAGATTACCGGGCGAGAGTGGGTACCTGGGCCGGGAGGTGCACGTGGCGTGGCGTGCCTACGCGTGGTGACGCTAACCGAGATACTGGACATTGCTTGGGATTGACGATGCTGAGTTCAATGGTTTTTAGCTGTTTTACTAGTGATTGGTGGAGTGGAACAAAATCCCGGTCCTGTTGTGGAAGGAGGTAACACTGTGAAACTTTTATGTACTGGTTGTTGCAGGAATCTAAGGTCGGGAATCCAATGTGAATTATGTGAACGTTGGTATCACTATAGTTGTGGTAATGTGAAGGCTCAAGCGGCTGAGAGAGAGAAGTGGAGCTGTGATAAGTGTAGGACTGAAAGGATTCGAATGTTGGAGGAAGAATTGCATAACGCTCTGCGACAAATTGATGAACTGAAGGCTAGGAACAGGAATCTTGAAGAAAAGTTACTACGGCTGGAGCTGGGAAGAGGGACATAGTGCCGACTGAGCAAAAGGCTGCAAAGTGCGTGGTGGTGGGCGATTCAATGGTGCGTAATGTTGGAAAAGAACATACAGATATAAAGGTGGAGTGTTTTCCGGGAATTCAAACTGAACAGCTACGCAGAGTGATAGATAAGAGGGATGTAGGTTGTCCAGAAACTGTTATTATTCACGTAGGTACAAATGACTTGAAAACAACGCGAAATCTGGATTTTGTAATGGGAGAAGTGTATACGCTTATGGCTAAGGTTAAGGATAAATGTCCGAACTGCAGACTTGTCCTGAGTGGAGTGCTGCGACGTAGAGATGTATCATGGCGGCGTATTGGTGCTCTTAATGATAGATTCGACTGGATAGCAAACGCCCTCGGAATTACATTCGTTGATCCGAACAGCTGGATACAGGATGGGGATTTTGCTGGAGATGGGCTGCATCTGAACGGAAGAGGAAAGAAACGACTGGGACAACTGTACGCTAGGGTTAGTGGACTTGATGGCGGAGGATCTTCACGGAGGAAGGAATGACATACTTCGGTGGATGGAACTCGCAGAACGAGGACAACCAGGGAAATGCGGCAACCATCAATTGAAAAACAGAAGACTTTACATGAAGAAAGGGGGACAGAGACGAATAAATGGGTGAGTAGGGAAACTGAAGCTAGGTCAGGGGTTGAATCTATAAGTACAACATCTGCATATAGGGTTGAAGGTAAGTCGCTAGTGGTGCTACAGGTTAACTGTAGGAGTATATATAATAAAGCCTTAGATTTCTGGAATTTAGTTGACACATACAACCCTGATGTTGTTATAGGTACGGAGTCATGGCTTAAAGAAGACATTAGCAATGCTGAAGTTTTTAGGGCAGATTTTACAATTTTCAGAAGAGATAGGACAGCCCGTGGTGGTGGGGTTTTTATATGTGTTAAAAATTACATTGCCTGTACGGAGCTGTGGGTGGATGAGGATTTTGAGATGATCGCGGTGGAAGTGAAAGGAATGGATCCAAAATATTCGTGGGAAATTATAGGTATATATCAGAGCTCCTAACGAGGAAATGTTGGCGATTGAAAGACTAGCAGCCCGTACCTTACTTACGCGAAACTCAACGAAGAGATGCATTATAGGAGGAGATTTGAACTTACCTCAAGCGAATTGGAATGGGGATGCAGGAAAGACAACCGGTTTTCAGGCTTTCGTAAACAAATTAGTATGGGAAAATGGTTATACTCAGGTAGTAAGTGGCCCGACGAGAGGTGACGCGCTGTTGGACATCTACCTCCTCAGACCTGATAATACGCTTAACTCTTGTAACATTGTGCACGGAATCAGCGATCATAGCGGGGTTTTATTGGAAGTAGAATGGGATGAAAATTGTCGGGAGAAAAAAATTGAAAGGATAGTCCCGGTGTACCACAAAACAGATGTATTAGGTTTGCAAACATTTCTTCGGGAAAATTTTAGCTTATGGGCTGGAAATGGTAGTAGCGTGGAGGAGATATGGAAAAGCTACAAGGAAATAGTCTTTGAGGGTATAGAACGTTTTGTACCACATAAAATTCTAAGTAAAAATCCGGATCCGGAATATTATACGAAGGAAGTAAAACGACTTAAGGTAAAGGTGAGGAAAGTTTACAATAAGCGAAAATTTGGTGGGCATTACCAAGCAGAGCTGAAACGTTTATCCAAAGAGTTACTGATAGCAAAAAAGAAGGCTCAGGAGACATTCTTAAGTTCGGTCTTACAAAACGAAGGTAAATGCTGGGCAGAGTTTTATAAGTATGTTAAAAGACGTAAAGGTAATAGAGAAAATATTCCTGCGATCAAGGGCATTAATGGAAATATCATCACCGAACCAATAGAAAAGGCCAACTCCCTAAACTCTTATTATGCGTCTGTATTCAGTTGCGAACGAAACACCCCGCAAATCCAATCGACAGATTCAGGAAAACCGTTCACCATTAGTATCAACATTTTAAGGAAACGACTATCAGCAATCGGGAGAAATAAATCCGTCGGACCAGATGGCATTCCTGGGGAAATTTTAAAGTTAGGTGGGGAAGCCATGATTCCATACCTCGCGAGATTACTAGATATAACGATGAACAACAATTCTATCCCAGGGGACTGGAAAAAAGCTATAGTGGTTCCTATTTATAAAGGGGGAGATCGATCAGTAGTGGGAAACTATAGACCGGTCAGTTTAACCTCAGTAGTTTGCAAACAAATGGAGCACGTTATAGCAGGGTATCTAAGGCAAGTCTGGGAAATGAGTGAGTGGTTATATGAGGGTCAGCATGGATTTAGACCAGGGTACTCATGCGAAAGCCAAGTAGTCACAGTTTGTCAAGATATTGCTGATTCATTGGACGAGGGAGTCAGGACTGACGCGATTATAATAGATTTTTCAAAGGCTTTTGATTTAGTCCCACATGATAGGCTACTTTCAAAAATTGCGGAAACCGGTGTGGACTTGAGGGTAGTGGTGTGGATAAAGGAATTTCTGTTAGGACGTTCGCAAAGAGTTAGAGTAGACGGACAACTATCTGATGAAGTCAGAGTAACGTCGGGAGTGCCGCAAGGGAGCGTATTAGGTCCGTTGCTCTTCCTCGCTTATGTTAATGATATTTGGAAAAACATTGAGTCAAATATACGGCTTTTCGCTGATGATTGTATAATATACAGGAGGATAATCGATAGTAATGACATTGAAAATTTTCAGACAGACTTAAATAGATTAGGGGAATGGGCGGTTGAAAATGAAATGAGGATAAATCCAGGTAAGAGTAAAGCAGTAAGCTTCAATAGAGCTAGGGTGAAAGGTAAACTGAGGTATTGTATTGGGGATCAACTAATTCCAGAGGCAAATAGCTTTAAGTATTTAGGAATAATTATACGCAGCGACCTAAGCTGGGCAGATCATGTAAATTATACACTAAGAAAATCATGGAGGGCTCTTCATTTCGTAATGCGTATACTCAAAAGGGCAAATAATAATACGAAAAGTTTAGCTTATACGGCACTTGTGAGACCGATACTTGAGTATGGAGCGGTGTGTTGGGACCCATACAGAGAAGGTCAGGTAAGCGCTTTGAATCGCGTGCAAAAGAGAGCGGCAAAATTTGCAAATAATACAAATGAATCGGGTTGGGAAACATTGACACAGCGTAGAGCGATAGCCCGAATATGCGCCCTTTTCAAAGCATACACCGGGGGACGGGCTTGGAAAACAATAGGGGATAGACTGCTAAAACCATGCTACCTGGGTAGGGACGATCATAGTCGGAAAATTAGGATTAGGAAACAAAGAACAGATGTAGGTAAATATTCCTTTGTAAATAGGACCATAAAAAGCTGGAACCAATTACCTCCAAGCGTACTAGCGACTTTCCCCTGTAAATTAAGCTCTTTTAAAAAAAGGGTCAAGAACGTCATTACAAGCTAAGGATTTTTAAGTGGAGATTAAATAAAAATAAGGGATGTGAAGTGAAGGGGTGTGAAGTGATGTGAAGTGAAGTGCTCTGGTTTCGAAGTGAAGTGAAGTGAATTAAGTTCTTGGGGGATATAATTAGCATGTACTTTGGTCTGACTTTATACTGAGGATATTCTAACGCACTGAAATTAATTAATGTGTGGGTGTTTTTTGTATTGTGCTTGTTTAATTTTTTTTTTTTTATGCTGTGTATGGGTGTTTTTGTAAGGTGTGGATGCTTTTGTAAGGTGTGGATGATTTGTAAGTTGTGGATGTTTTTGTAATGTGTGTACGGTGTTCTAATATGTGTACTTGTATTTACTGTATGTATTTTGTTTACTGTATGTATTTTGTTTTGTATGTGTAAGGGTGTTTTAGTAAGGTGCGTACGGTTTTCTAATATGTGTATTTGTATTTACTGTATGTATTTTGTTTTGTATGTGTATGGGTGTTTTTGTAAGGTATGGATGTATTTGTAAGGTGTGGATGTTTTTGTAAGGTGTGGATGCTTTTGTAAGGAGTGGATGCTTTTGTAAGGTGCAGATGTTTTTGTAATGTGTGTACGGTGTTCTAATGTGTGTACTTGTATTTACTGTATGTATTTAATTTTGTATGTGTATGGGTGTTTTTGTAAGGTGTGTACGGTGTTCTAATATGAGTACTTGTATTTACTGTATGTATTTTGTTTTGTATGTGCATGGGTGTTTTTGTAAGGTGTGAACGGGGTTTTTCTAATATGTGTACTTGTATTTACTGTATGTATTTTGTTTTGTATGTGTATGGGTGTTTTTTGTAAGGTGTGGATGTATTTGTAAGGTATGGATGTTTTTGTAAGGTGTGGATGCTTTTGTAAGGAGTGGATGCTTTTGCAAGGTGTGGATGTTTTTATAATGTGTGTACGGTGTTATAATGTGTGTACTTGTATTTACTGTATGTATTTTGTTTTGTAATTGTGTATAGTTTGTTTTGTATTGTTAATTTTATGTATATTTATATGTCCATTTGTATTGTGTGTACTAGTGTAAGGACTACTGCCACCGGGTGAAAACCCAATTGCAGTAAATAATAATAATAATAATAATAATAATAATAATATAACGTTGAGTCCTGACTGTCGTTCCCAGACATATTAATGTGCAGCAATATATAATATATAATAGTATTTTGGATTGTACTGACATTTATTTAGTATGATCACCTTCAAATTACCCGAAGCTTGACACTGCAAACGCATGCCAACGTTGTGCCGTGCTTGCTGATTATTTCTGTGAAGCGCTTTCAGTACAGTCATGTTCCTGTGGATGTCTTCAAGCGGTCAGCAATTAGACTATTCCAGAGATAATTTAAATTTAGAACAGTTAAAGTAACGCTGGGCATAGTGAGTCGATTACGATGGTCAATGGTGTAGCTAGGTTTCTTGACGCCCGGGGGGAGAAATCACAATGGCTGCCCCTGACAGATATTGCTAACTTTAAAAAAATCACAGTTATTTATTGACTGCCCTTTTATTTATCTCAATAATTTAAAATTTTTTGAGCGCAGAAAATCGTTTTTTTTATTTAAATATTCCTTTCGCCGCCCCTTGGACACTGCTGCCCGGGGCGACTGCACCACTCGCCCCGTGACGATGGGTGTTTCAACACTGGTAACATTCGCCTTACAGAATGTGCTTTGTGGGAGAGTGGATTATCGTGTTGTGAATTCCGTTTTGTACGGCCAGTGACACGGTGTTATTTAACCAAATTTGAATGGTGAAAGTTTGACTGACTGTTTATAGAGGGAACAAGTACATAATTTCATAATTCTTTTAATATCAGAAAAGGAACTCATCTTGATCACTGATACTCTTATTCTCGTTTCTTTTGGTATCGATGCTCTTAAATTCTCCATTCATTGTTCTAACATTTTGTTTCTGTGTCGTATTGGAATATCCAGTTCTCATTAATATTCACTCTTTTCGTTTACAAGGAACCAGATTCTTCCATCAACATTTCTGGTAGGTCTATACAGATTACCTTTCTTCCATATACTTAACAAACTAACAGACACAATGCTGTACCAGTTGCAGTCACAAAACAAGGATTTGCAGTCTTTTTTTATGAAGGGCCCTCGCACCACAGCCTTAAGGCTTTTTGTGCAACCCCAATGAAGATGATCAGGATGAGCAGTTTTTTTTTTACCAATTTTTACAATTAATGGAGCACCAGTGGAATGAAATCGACAGGGGAAAACCGACAACTCGGAGAAAAACCTGTCCCTGTGCCACTTTGTCCACCACAAATCTCACATGGACTTGACCTGGTACCGAACCCCGGGTCTCCGTGGTGAGAGGCCGGCGACTAACCGCCTGAACCATGGCACGGCCAGAGGATTTGCAGTCGCTTGACACAAAGCTGCCCTGTCTGTGGTCACGGTTCCCAACACGATCCCCTGTGCTTGCCACTTGTACAAGGAGATCAGTCCAGTTATTTAATGTTCACACCTCGTGTTCCTTCACGTGCTGGTGAGTCTTTATACCTCGGCTTACAAGAAGTCTTGGTGTCTTACAGCCTTTTCTATACTGTACTAATTTCTTTACAAAAACAGTCGAAAAATCGACACTTCGGTGTTTGCTTATTCGTGTTCCTGCATTGTATTTGGCATTTGGAAGCTCTAAGATCTGAATCTTGGATTAAAGAACGGAGCGCAGGATAACGGTTCCTTTTGTGGCTTTCTTCCTTCTTCCGAGACAGATTCTTTGCTAATACATTCAATTAACTGTATTTGTGTACTTTTTATTTTGTGAAGGGCCCCACAGCAGATGCTACGGACGCACCGCAGCCTTGAGGCTTAATGTGCAACCCTGTGATGAAAATTAGTTTTTTCATTTTTCCGTGTAATGGAGCACCGGTGGAATGAAATTGACAGGGGAAAACTGAAGTACTCGGGGAAAAACCTGTCCCAGTCTTCACCACAAATCCCATATGGACTGACCCAGGATCGAACCCGGGCCTCCGCTGTGAGAGGCCGGCGACTAACCGCCTGAGCCATGGCACGGCCTTATTTGTGTACATATTTATTGTTTATTTAACGATGCTTTCAGTAGGTCAGTCTATTGCTTACTTGTTTTGCTAGTAGACGAAGTACAGTTACAAGCAGCACCGCGGATGCTTTAACGTGATATGGCGCGTTGAAGATTCTATATGCGTACAGCATCATTACGGGAAAAAATACAATAATTTTTAATTGTGTTTCTTATTTTCCTCGCAATATTTTTGTGTAGTCACTCTGGTTTTATTTTCAGTGTAAGGTAACAGTAATATTTTTTTTTCATAAACGCGCATCAATAATTCAATTTTT
Source organism: Reticulitermes speratus (assembly GCA_021186555.1). Classification (NCBI taxonomy): domain Eukaryota; kingdom Metazoa; phylum Arthropoda; class Insecta; order Blattodea; family Rhinotermitidae; genus Reticulitermes; species Reticulitermes speratus. Next base: position 16,097,191 of record JAJKFL010000003.1, on the reverse strand, counting down.
ACATAAAGGTTCTATGTTTTAAAAACTTCTTTTATATTTTTTGCATCCAAAAATTATACGTTTACTTTATAGGGGTTTCGTGATGATTCAGGTTCAGTTGCAAGGGTTCAACATATTTTAAAGAGTTTTAAGGCCACTGTTCTGGAGCAACGGATGTGTGTGTGTGTGTGTGTGTCTGTCTGTCTGTTGGTGCAGCGTATTCTGCAGTAGATTACCTTCCACTGGCCTGATATGGATCCCATATTCTACACGTATTGTTGAAATATCACTTGCATTTTACGAATATCTTCACAGAAAAGTGCGCATGCGCACATAGACACACATATGTATGTATGTTATTGGTACGTTATTCAGTGGGGTAGGGAAGAAAGTCGCTGGAAGGCTAGCAGAATGACAGATGTGAAGTGCTAGTGGCAGTAGGCACTTCATTACGTGTAGGAGCTGACTGTGTGTGTGTGTGAGAAAGTGTGATTGGCAGTGAGAGAGTTGTCCACACGTGGCATTTAGCGAGAGTGAGATAGCGGTCAGTATTAGGACCTGGGGGAATGGACCGGTGACTAGCTTGCTTACTTGGAAGGGTGCAGGGCCAGCAGTAGTAGTAGCTGGCGGTAGAAGGGTCGGGCAGACTTGCTGAATCTGCAAGACCCGAGCCAAATGGTCAGAACGGCTAATGGTCGAATGCCCGCTACTTAACCCTCCTGCCATTCCTCACCCCCCCCCCCACCTCCGCCACCCCCACTTCCTCAGACTCCTTCCACAACCAAATTGTTTAGGCCGGCAAAAAGTCTAGAACGAACGACGAGGAAAAGACGACGCAGTGGTTTGGTCTGTCGTTCGCTTACTCGCCTTTTGTTCCAACTTTCTCGGCACTGAGGTAACGTACCGCTGCGCGGCGTGATGGACGTGTTTGTCCCCATTCTGACCCCACCTTCCTACGTGCCCGTTAATCAGATTCATCTCGTGGCTGAACCTCTCGTTCGGCATCTTCATCCCAACGATGTGCCCTGCTCTGCTCTGTCCGGTATCGCTCCTCCCCTACACTGCCTGTCCGTATCCTAATAAAAAGACGAACGGTTTACCCTATAGTAGCATTTCATAATAAATCTTGACAAATGTCGACTGTGCTATCACTTAGGAGCTTGGGAAAGGTTTGGGACGGTAGTGCGGGGTCCATTACCTCGGGATTATGCAGTTAAAACATAGCTGCAATGTCTGGCAGTGTACCGCATCCATCCCCAGCGCGAGCGAGGTGTAAGAATAGATGATTGCCTCAAACCCAGCTCAGCCATACGTAACACACACAAGAAATGGGAAGATGGGTATCATAGAAATTGCTTTTATTTCTTGGTTGACACCCTTGTCGATTATTTGTTGGCCTTTCTACTAGAGAATATTCAGTCGCCTGAAGATTTGAAGATGCCGACAACGAAGAAATGGGCAGGGTGGGAGGAAGGGTGGGGTAAGCCATTTCGGGGTTTTTCTTTTCTCCGTCCCGCGCACGCCCGTGTCAGCGCCTGTGTGAAATATATATATATAAGTTTGCTGTATTGGGATAGCTATGTGGCTGTGGCAGGTGTGAACGCAGCATTTCCAATAACCTCCCACGACAAGAAATGAAACGCACGCTTGCCAATATCCCCTGTCCCCCATTCAGAAGACACCTTATGCCCTGCCTGTCCCTCTTGGAAGCCTCTCCTAAACACTGAATCTTTTTTTTTTTTTACCAACATAATGGCAAAGAAAAAATTGTGTTTCTCCCCTCTACTAATAACGCTTAGGTTGAACCCTGCGCTCTTCTGCGATATTACGCAGCGTCGAGTGGCAATACTTTACCGACGTTTCGGGACAACGTATTCGGTACCATCTTAAAGGGTCAAGAAGTCAAAGAAGATCCTTGAAGATGGGACCGATACGTTGTCCCGAAACGTCTGTAAAGTATTATCACTCGACGCTGCGTAATACCCCAGAAGAGCGCAGATCTCATCAACATCGCGGCGGAAGCCTGGAGATCTCGAACGCTTATCTTTTTCGAAACGCATTCACCAGTTAGATGTACATTAGAGTTCCAGTGATGCCTCAAGTGGGATTACAGGTCTGTGTCTACGAATTGTAAAGTGCTGAGTATCGCGATCTTGTGGATGATATTATAAATTAATTAAAGGCGTAAATTACATCGAATGCGTTGAAGTTGTAAAGGTTTTCAATTCCAGGGGGGCTCTGACTGTGGTGTATGATGTTCAGAAATACATTTCTGTTTTTAGTTCCCGTCACAGGGCAGTAGTTCCGTGACGGAGAGTAGCTCCTTCTTATGGGCCCATCAGAGTAGGTGCATTTCCCCATACCTGTGACCTGATAACGGAAGCAGAGACAGCTTCCGAAACTTTGGCTTCAGTTGTACTTAAATCTTATGTGTCTGTCCCATTTTAAACGTTTCAAGACCGACAAGACATTAAGTATAATGTATATGTAGGTATAATAGTATATGTAAGGTATAATAGTAGACGAGGGAAACGTGAGAGGGCGTTCATGTTGGGCAGAGGGAAGAAAGCATCGCTTTATTATATGGTTTTCCTGGCTTCGCCCGATTGTCCTTCTGATATGAGTATTATGAACAAGACGTTAGAATGGTGAGAAGTGATTACTTTAAATAAGGGCCGCAGAATTTCGATTTACTGGTCAACATTAAAGCGCACAATTTGGGGGGGGGGGGGGGAATTGGGGTAGGACGGGGAGACGGCGGAGGACGAGAGGAGGACAACTGAGGAGGATTTTTATGTGACCGGAACGTGGCTTGAGGATGATGATGATCATGATGTTGAGTGTTTTTTTTTTCTCCAGTGGCTCGACAGCCCCTTGGGGTCCTAGGCCGCCTCATTGTTCGAGGCTTCACGATCACACTCAGACACAAGACACTCGTTAGGACTCCTCTGGACGAGGGACCAGAGACCTCTACCTGACAACACACAACACTCACAAGAGACAGACATCATGCCCTCGGCGGGATTTGAACCCACAATCCCAGTAAGCGAGCGACCGCAGACCCATGCCCTAGACCGCGCGGCCACTGGGATCGGCATGTAAAGTTACCAATTTTAATTAGAAATATATTGTTATACCGAGCCTCCTGTTCAGTAGATACCGGGTTCTCTTTCCCAGGGGCAAACTATGCAGTTGACTACATCTCAATATAGTGCGGAGTAAGATTACCTGGAGCTATACCTCCATTCCCCCATATGCATGGAAAGCACGTGAATGACTTTACCTTTAGATTTGTGTTATACTGAGTTAATTGCTGTAGTTCTAAGATCTTCGCTCTTCTGGGATGTTACACAGCGTAGGTTGGTAGCTGTCGACGTTTCGGGACAACTTTTTGAATTGTTTGACCCTTTAAAATGGGTTGTTTCGAAACGTCGGTGACCAGCTACCACCCTGCGCTGCGTAACATCCCAGAAGAGCGAAGATCTCGTTTACACCGCGGCGGAAGCCTTAAAATAACGCTTACCGTAATGCTACCCGACAAGAAATGAAACGGTGTTGGGGGACTGTCACAATTTATTGTCATTATGCAGTGAAAGTGTGAATTATGAAATATTTGCATGAGCCGTATAAAGAACAGCGCGCTATACAGCCATAAACTCATGCCCTTGTTTCTGTATGCCTAAATGTGTCTGTGCTATCAGATGCCCTGTATAATGCCGAACTATTAAATGTGTATTGTGTTCTGGTTTTTTGGTTGGTGTGGGGTGCGTGTGGTATACGCATCACTTCCACAAAACTGTTCTGTTGTGTACACAGTATTGTAAAATCATCACATGCTGTCAGTTCTGACAATGGACGTCCGCTGAATAAACTACACTATTGTATCAATTTAGGCGGTAATTACAGTTTGGCCTGTTTTTAGACATTTCTGACTCTGGGGATGGTATAATTGAGCTGACGCCTGTTTGGAAAATTGGATTTGTGTAAGTTATAAAGTACAGACACACACATACACACACATATCGTGCTTTGTAATTATTAGAAGCCTTGGCAAAGAGCAACAACCTTCCTCCACACCTCCATTTATTTGTAGCAGTGATTAATTTTAAAATGTCACGTTTTTATACGTCGCGTTCGCAAAGTAGCGGAAAGCGACTGTCAGCTTCGTCGTGTCTGTCCGTCCGTCTGTCCGCATGGAACAGCGCGGCTCCCAGTGGACAGATTTTCGTGAAATTTTATGCTGGGGTTGATTTTACTAAAATGTGTCGAGAAAATTCAGGTTCGGTTAAAATCGGACAAAAGTAACGGGCCATTTATATGAACACGTACGTACGTTCTTGACTACTGTGGTTACTATAGTTACCGTGGTTTCCTCCTGCTGTTTATATAATAATCGACACTAATCAATTCCATCTGCCTTATTTTTTTTGCGTGATTAAGGAAAATGAACACGTATGATTATAATGTGTGATTTTTCCCATGTCCACGCCATGAAGGCGTGTAGAGGGCGTAGAGATGTAGCTCCACGCGTTCTTCACCTCGGCATTAGATGGAGGTGAGTGTTAACTTAATGCAGCGGCCGCTTTACGCCCGGAAGAACCCTGGTACTATGATTAGGAAGCTGCGGGGGCCAGAAACGGTTTAGCCGTGCACTTCGCAGACCCACACGCTACCCCGGTTTCTCGTAATTTGTGATATTTATTAAATATATCTATGGATGTGACATATGTTGTGTGGATAGACTATGAATGCATATACAATTACAAAACATTGCGACGACTTGAAGATTTGGGATTATATTATTTTATATCATATTATACCTGAGGGAAGGAGACCACTTGGAAGACACAGGCGTAGATGGGAGGATAATATTAAAATGGATCTTCAAGAAGTGGGATGGGGGGCATGGACTGGATTGATATGGCTCAGGATAGGGACAGGTGGCGGGCTCTTGTGGGTGCGGTAATGAACCTTCGGGTTCCATAAAACGCGGGGAATTTCTTGACTAGCTGAGGACCTGTTAGCTTCTCAAGAAGGACTCTGCTCCGTGGAGTTGGTTGGTTAGTTAGTTATACAGGGTATGCACAAAAGAATGGTGCGGTTTCAATAGTGAAAACTATTGAAACCGCACCATTCTTTTGTGTATACTCTGTATTATATTGTTTGCTAAATTTAACAAAATCAACGCAGACACGTAAATGACAAGTTCTGCACAGAGACGTAGTGACACGCTCTAATAACATTCTATAATATGTACACACTTATGAAACAACAACAGAAATTGTGACCGAAGTGGATTGAACGGTGTGAACAGCTGAGAAGGGCCCAGGATGCGAAGATTGGAACGCGCCTCAGGGTTACGTTGCACGTATATTTGTCCTGTCTTTTTGTTTCGCTTCTTGGTGTTTACGTGGTTTTATCTTTTACGTAAGCATTCTGTCTATGTGGGAGTAAGTAAATATCATAGATCCGTGATTTCAGGCTTTCACCGCGATGTTGATGAGAACTGCGCTCTTCTGAGATATTACGCAGCGTCGAGTGGTAGTCCTTCACCGACGTTTCGGGACATCGTATCGGTCCCATCTTCAAGGGTCAAGAAGTCAAAGAGAAAAGAAAACTTTCTTTTCTTCCTTGGACCTATCCCATAGAAAAGTAAAATATGTAGCCGGATTTTATGTTCTGATTTTAGATTAACATTCAGTTTCAGTTTGGGGCCTGCGAATTCACGTTACGCTCTCATCAGTACCCTCTGTCGCCTACTTCGCCGGCATCATTAACACGAAAAAGCGTCACTTAACTGAAGGCGCTCGTTAGGATTATCTGTATTAAAATGGCCAGTATTTTGATTTGAGTGGATAATTGTACCATTTTTAACAGCTGGGCGCAACTTTGATAATACCCTCTGGACCCCTCCAGTGTGATTATCCAAATTTCGTTTGTGTACGCTGTTGGTAACGTTTCTTTTGCAGTTTCAATTTAAAATATTCGGATCGAATCAGCGTCGGTTTTAATTAATGTTTTCTTATGGTAATACGACGTTTCGTCTGTACACACCGTTACGTCCAGACTACTTAACGGTATACGTTTGCTACTTGTTTCGTGCAGTGGAATTTTAGACTGCCAACGGCTGCTGCGTCGTTGTGACTTGTTCGATATGAAAATATAAGAATTTATATTGGCTTGTTGTTAGGCCATAGCTATTCTACAACATTTGAAGATTTTAACAACGTAATAATATATCCTCCGTCTATATTTTTGTCACCCGTGTTAACGTCTTCTTTTAACCAAATCACAAGTAGTTATACGAGTCCAAATCAGCGTATATACTGATTTTATTTTTCTACTGAAGGAGACAGAAGTGGTATTGTAAAAGACAGGGTTAACATTACATTCTTATGTATGATACCTTTATTTACAGCCTCGGTGCACTGTACCGGCCTTTAATTCTTCATATTCCGCTGATCTCGGTGCACCGTAGGTCGTGAATGAATTTAAGAGTATTATAAATTAACACAACAGGCAGTGTGCATATAACGTAACCATTGTTGCAGTGGAAACCTACCAGTGTGCACTGTTGAACTACGTGTCACCGTCAACAATATAAAAGTATTGAGTGTTGCGCAAAAATGTTTTCATGGTGAAATTATGATGCCGGCAGCAAAACTTTGGTCGATTGCCCGATATTTTTGTCCGATTCTAACCAAATTTGGCGTTTGACAGATTTTCGTAGAAGTCCTAAATATGAAATTTCACGGAAAACCCCCTTCCAGTGGGAGCCGCACTGATACACGCGGACAGACGGACATTACGGACACGACGAATCTAATAGGCTCTTTTCCGTGATTATGCGAATGCGCCTTAAAAACCCCCTCCGTCGTGGGCAGTAGTTTGAGTTTAAAACCAGGCGTCGTTGAAGGTTTAACACATTTTTGCTCCTTCGTCTGTCTACCATTAAGTTCGTGAGGACTTACAGGCTAACGCAGCGACAGTATTTCTGTACGGTTTACATTCTGTCAGATTCATTCGTGGACATCAAGACACACCACTTTAGACAACAATCACACTCGTTTTGTCGATGTGAAACAGCAAACTGTCCAGTGGTGGACGAGTGTTTTATTGGAAGGTGGAATAAGGGGATGAAGGCAGCGCCTGAAGGGTGAATTCCTGTCTTTAGGGAGTCCCTAGATAGAGGAAAGTATAAAGGGAGAATAAGTAAAAGGCATTGGATATGGCATAAAGAAGTGACCGGGAGTTAGAAGTGTCTTAGTAAACACTCCGCCACTCACACTTATACGAAGCAAGGGGAAGGAGAAAAAAAAATAATGGAAACAATAAAATATCTAACATTTTGAAACGCGTTTGTGCCTGAGGTTCGCAAAGATTCAGTGTCTCTCGCTCCCAGATGATCAATGCGATTTATGTCCATTTGCGTCATTCAATATTTATTGCCGCACTACCTCTCTGACTTCTGTGTAAAAAATTGCTGACAGTTGCAAAAACTCCATAGTAATCTGTTCAGATCTACGTATAAGCTGTTGCCCATCGTTTTATTGAATCGCCTCCCTGCTGTTTGGTTTCTCTTGCTTTCTTGTGTGGTGTGGAGATGGGGTGGATGCCTCGCTGTAGCCTGGACGAGTGGTGTGTGTGTGTGTGTGTGGGGGGGAAATAGAATCTAGTGAGTGGCTAGACCTCCGGAAATGATAGACGGGAAATCTACCCCTATCCATAGTTTCGAAACCACCCCTCCCCCCTTCCGTTTCCACTCTCACGCACATGCAAATTCCATGGAAAATGCGTGGACGCCGGTCTTCTGAGGGACCAAGCTACAAGCGAGGAGTGCCGTAACCAGTACCGTCCGTTCGCCCAACAGGAAGTAAAGCTAGTCGACGAGAGTCAGCTGAGGCTTGCACTTGTTTGCCTCCTTCTCCTGCCTGATGCTCTTGCCGTTTTCTGAATCATTCTAGGAAATATTGACACTGCAAACATAAGCTAAAGGCTTCCCATCGACACAACTAGAAGGAAAATGAATGTCATTGGTTGGTATACGGATTGTCTGTCAATCATGGAGGGTTTCTCATTGGTTAGAAAATAAAGTGCAAAGCTTGTCGGTCGGCTATTGAGGGGAAAGAAGAGGAGGGGGGGAGGAGGAATACGTCTCCAGCGTCGCCGTGCAAGAAGCGCCCAAGCGGCGCAGTATCTCGGCGCCGGTCCGGTACCTTGCACATTCCCCCAATGGTCCTTTTTGCGCAACCCAAACACGCCTCTCTCTCTCTCTCTCTCACTCTTATGACTAGCAAAGAAACAATCAATGCCTATGAAGTTAGGAACGTGATGTTGTGTATCTTTGTGCTTGCCTGCGTGTAGCTAAATATTACATTGTTGTATTGACGGCGGACGAGACAACAACGTGGAGCATCGGCGAGCACTTCGAATACGCTGACTGCTGCTAACTGCGCGCCTAAACAGGTATGTCACACGCACACACACAGCCGCATTATAACGTACAGTCAGACACACAAGCATATCTTATGGTACTAACGTAACTGCATTGACCTTTACTTACTGTGTGTAGAAAAAGCACGGTTCAAAAATGTTTTATATTGAATTATTTTTTGGGGGGGTTTGGTTTGCGGGACGCGCTGCCCTTCTGCCCGCCAGGCAACCACGAGCCTTCCGCTCTGTCAGCGGCTCTGTTCCCGACTGCCAGGCGAGTAAGTACGCGGTATTTCTCTGCTTCCCTCCCTGCGTGGCAGGGTGCGTATCTGCTGCTACGCCGCCAGCCAGCCAGCCAGCACTGGTCCGTCCCTTCGACCTTCGCGTATTTCTTCTTCTAATGCGCTGCCGTCCATACAGCATGATGGGGGCTTTTTGTTCGGTCACCCCGATCTAGAGTTCCTACACTCTCGAACCCCCCCCCCCCCCCCCAGATTACAGAAACAGAGTGAGACAGACAACGTTGATAGGTGTTATGTAAAAGAGAGAGCATTTATTTAATATTGTCCTCTCTCCCGGTTGGTCAGCTGTGTGATTTGTTTGGGGGCCCCAACTTGAGAAAGTAACAAATGACGGCTGTCCGGCACACGCCGAGGCCCAGCCAGATGGCGTTAGTATCGACAGTTTTCTGCTAGAGCTCTCGTAAATCAGAAGCGGGTATTATTGCTATTTCCAGGGAGATGGATACACTGACGGACCAGAAATGGCCCGCCTTTATTCAATGTGCCTGTCGTAAAATGGACTTTCATGTGTGAAATTCAGCAGTCATAGGCATTACTCGGAATGGACTGCACTAAATTACAGCCGCCTCGACCGGCGACTGTCGCAGCAAGGCTCGGGGTTTCCCCCGTCCTCATTCCCGCGTCGTCGTACCGTCGTCTGGGTGAGGGGGGACGCTACCTGCTGCCTGCCTTTATTTCTTTGTAAAATGAGAAATTTGTCAAACTCTTGGACTGTGGACAGTTTGTTGAAATATGCTTCGGTGTTAAGCCACGGAAATATGTCAACCGGCTGCTAGCTCCAAGTAGAGTGGGGGAGCCAGCAACTTCCCCTTTTTTTCTTTCTGTCACGGATATTGGAAATTTGAGTGGTCACAAGTAAATGATGGCTTCAGGAACTCGGAGGATGTAGAATCGACAATCGACGAGGAGATGGAGGTAGCTACAGAGAAAACTGAGGAGCAGAATAACATAACGAGGGTTTAACATCAAAACACTTATGTGGCCCATAGAAGTAGACTATACAGAAAGAAATATCGTCTTATACCACACTAGGTTTTGTTACTCTTAGGCATGGCTGAATGTAATGTTTGTTTTAGATCTTATGTTGAGTTAAAATATGCTAATGTGTTGTGTCCTTGTTGATTATGTAATACTTCGTTGTCTGTGCGATTTAGCAGCTATCCGTGACGTAACAAGTTTACTTGGCGAACGAAGTAGTGGAACAAGACAGGCAATGCATTTATAACATTAACATTGTGTCGCGTTCGCGTAACCATTCTTGCAGTGGAAACGCAGCAACGTATTCTGTTGTGTTTTTGCTCATTAGCTCATAAAGGGCACGATTTTCGAAAGAAAAAAAATTGCTGAACATAAAATGTGTGTTTTGATCTTCTCTACAACGTTTGTATGAAACATTTCTCGTTCTAAGAAGAATTAAGCGAGATATAAGTGTACGTAGGTCTTCATATACAGTACCCGTTACTCTTGTCAGATTTTAATCAAACCTGAATATTCTAGACATATTTTCGAAATGTCCTCAAATGTGAAATTTAATGAAAATCCGTCCAGTGGGAGCCGAGTTCTTCCATGCGGACGGACAGACAGACATGACGAAGCTAATAGTCGCTTGTCGCAACGTTTCTAACGCAATAACCGTTCAAGTTTTTATATAAGTTTTTTTTCAAAAAAATTAACACACTTTCAGCCTTACTGTCCGCATTTACATGCATCTGCCTTTGAAATAAAGTGGGGGTGTACCACACATGTATCAACAAACAATTGCACGTTTGTTTTTGCATGCTTCTTCAAATTACTTCCTATTTCCATTCACTTATTAATTATAACTAATAATTTCCTGGTTATTTTTAAAAGGAATAAATAAGACAAGGCCTTATACTTACGCAAGTAAAAGTAAGTGTTTCAGCAACTCACAGCCCTGTTAATTACAGATATACACGTATACTGTTCACTTTGTTAGCCTCTAACCTTATAAATTATATTGCGATATGAAGAGGATCCCTGGTGTTATTTCTTTTACTGACACAACTTAATTGTAAAACGATATTGGATTTGGTGGCCGATCCCAGTGGCCGCGCGGTCTAAGGCGTGGGTCTTCGGCCGCTCGCTTACTAGGATCGTGGGTTCGAATGCCGATCCAGTGGCCGTGCGGTCTAAGGCGTGGGTCTTCGGCCGCTCGCTTGCTAGGATCGTGGGTTCGAATCCCACCGGGGGCATGGATGTTTGTGTTGTGTTATACGGTAGTATGGAACGTAAGTGACATGAAAGACGAAAGGATTTAATACAGTACAAAAATGGATCAAAGGGAAAAACCCCGGACAGACAAAAAAAATCCCACCGGGGGCATGGATGTTTGTGTTGTGTTTGTTGTAAGGACAGTAGTATGGAACGTAAAGTGACATGAAGGACGAAAGGATTTAAACAGTAGCAAAAATGGATGAAAGGGGAAAACCCCCGGACAGGCAAAAAAAAAAAAAAAAAAAAAAAACCATCGGGGACATGGATGTCTGTCTCTTGTGAGTGTTGTGTGTTGTCAGGTAGAGGTCTCTGCGACGAGCTGGTCCCTCGTCCAGGGGAGTCCTACCGACTGTGGTGTGTCTCAAATGTGTGTGATCATGAAACCTCGACGAAACGAGGAGGCTCAGGCCCATATAGGGCTGTCGAGCCATAGGAAAAAAAAATTGGATTTGATGATCTATGAATCCATGTAATGAAATACTACATTCGACTGCTCTGAAGACGAAAGCAGCAAGCTCCACCGAAACTTCGTTAATATAGGTCTATCATTTTAAACATCATATTCCAAAATACTGGAATCTGCACTTAGTGGATTTTGTTTCGAAACCCCGCTGTAACAGTCTATGGCGTAGGCCGTTCGCACTTTACTGCAGCAACTATGTGATTACAACCCATTTGAAGAAAGGTTAAATGCTTAGATGTTAGGTACCATAAAGCTCTAATAACGATAGTTCGTATACCATATACAGTCGAATCCGGTTTAAAACGACATAGGTTTATGCGACACCTCGCCTATAGCGTCAGATATTTTGTAGTACCAATTAATTTGTCATTGTTAACCGTAACATTAAACTTCTCGGTTATAACAACACTCGTTTATAACGACACAAAATATTCAGTCCCTTTCATGACGTTATAGCAGAGTTCGACTGTATGTCAAGTTTCATAACTGACGAATAACATTGTTTTCACACATTTGCAATGTTGCGTTTTCACGAAGGATATTTGAATCCGAATTGATGAAAGGTTTTCTTTGTTATGTGTTCCTGACTCCAGATATATATATATACTTTAGTCTTAAATTACTAAAATGGGGCCAGAAAGTTTTTTTTTTTCCTGCTTGCTTTAGCACTTAGAATTTATGCAGGGATTTTCCATCTTTTGTTTGTCAAACTTCTGGTCAGAAGTTATTATGTATCTAGAAGGCCTTGCGGCAGGCCCCAGTGAAAACGTTTTTGTCCCCCCCCCCCCCCCCTCGGTGAGGATGACCCGGCTAAAAATGTTTATACTAAATCGGAAAAGACTGACTGAGTTGCAGAGTGACTTGGGCTTGGTCTGAAAGGGTTAATTTGTAAATCGACAAATAATGAAGCTCCCAAGAAAGACAAAAACATATTATGCAATACAGTCGGGCCCTGGGCCCCCTTCCGAACTGCCGGGCCCCGGTAATTTGTACCGGTTTACCCAGCATCTCGTCGGTACTGCATCTTGACTCAGGTTTTGTTGGGTTTCCCATGTCTTCAAGCAGACGCTGAGATGACTTCTAAGTTACAGGTTACTGTTGCAGGCTTCTAATGTAGCCCTCTTCATTTAAATTCATCAAAATTAACTCCGTTGCCTTAAAATCGACGTTTGTTAGCATTAACCAATAGCTATATCAAAACTCCCGCTGCCTCTGACTTAAGCCACACTTCTCACCATTTTGACTTCTTCATTGTCATAGTACTCTTCTATAAGAGGGACGAGCGGGCGAAGTCTGGGACCCTAATAAAGTGATACCTCACCCTTGAGTTATGCCACCCGATAAACAGTCATGTCAGATAAATTGCCGCGTAGTCACGGCGAAGTCCAGACGAAGGGCTGTACCGAAGCAGTCCTTTCATGGGCTACAGAATTCTGTGCCAGTCCGTTTTTTATCAAACGAAATTATTATGTAAATAAACAAGCTGTTTAATTATAAGCCTTACTTTAGTATAAAGACTTCCTTTGATATCATGTCCACATTCGTTTCTAACGGAAGTAGCAACTGAAGCAATTAGAGTTCGGTGTTGTACATTTCATAACCAGTGTTTCCGTAACCATTTAAATCCCAGTGGTTACTATATGTACCGCCAGGTTTAACAGTAAAAAATTCTACGTTCTGCCCACACAGTGTATTTATGTGTTTTGTATGGATCTCAGAACAAGGAACGATTATTTCACTATACAGCATTAACTGACTGGTCTTATAACCGAGACGGAGTGTGTTTACTGCGCGGTATGAACTGAATGGTTAAATATAATTCAGCGTAACGTTCCGTCTTTAAATGTGGACAAAGTGTCACTGGGACAGGTTTTTCTCCGAGTAGGCGTACTTCGGTTTTCCCCTGTCTGTGTTATTCCACCATTGCTGCACTCTATCTTCATACACACATTGCTTTTACCTGAAGGTCAAATGGGCGAAGCCTATGAACCTTCCAAAAAGCAGTGCTGTTTCGGAAATCGGGGAGTATTGGATAGAAAAGTACTTTCACTTTTCTTTCGGCCTTTAAAGGTTAAAGATGCCTGTAATGGAAAGTGATACCCCAACTTCGAAAGTAGTTGGCTATATACATACCCTGTAACCTTGGGGGGGGGGGGGGGGGGGGGGAGAGAAATATGGCAATAAAAGTGGACCGATGCAGTTGAACAATATTTTCTCTCCCTCTAGAATAAAATTCATTTTGCATTATCCATTCTTCAACAGCCCCTAGTGGGCCAGGGCCTCCTCATTAACGAGGCTTCATGATCACACTAATTTAGACACACCACGCCCGGTGGGTCTCCCCTGGACGAAAGATCAGTCCGTCGCAGAGACCTCTACCTTTACAACACACAACATTCACAACAGACAGACATTCATGCCCCCGGCAGGATTCGAACCCGCAATCCCAGCAAGCGAGCGGCTGCGGACCCAAGCCTTAGACCGCGCAGCCACTGGGATCGGTCTTCATTCGTTGATACGATTGATAAACGTCCCCTGTCTTTTATCGCGACTGACGTGTCTTGACGGGCCAGAAAAAGACAACTGTGCCACAAACTAAACAGGTGTTAAAGTTAAATTAACTTATTCCTCGCATCTGACTGTCTTAGCGCTCTGAAGTTAGTGAATTTACCTCCAGCTTTAACACTAAAGCCGTGCGTTTTGCCCACACATTGTAACTTATTTATGTGTTCCGTGCGATTCCTACAACAAACATCAGTTATTTACCTATACAACATTGATCTGTCGTTCTTTAAAATGGAAACATTGTGTTCTGTGTGAGGTACGAACTGATTTGTTATATACAGTTTAGATTAAGTTCAGTTTCCAAAGGGTTAACTGGTTCTCCTGCTGCATTCTGGGTTATTGTTTAGTAACCTGGTCAAGAAATTCAGTTTTTTTTTATGGAAACGACTGGCTCATGACCATGTTAACAAAATCCACCGTTAGGCTGTGCAGTCGAGCTCGATGTAGTTCATATCTAGCCAGACACTTCTATAACACATTTTAATATTATCTTACCCTCTGAGCGTAGAATTAGAAAGCTATCTCTATAATTTTGCTCGTCAATGAAATTTGTAGGACTTTGCGTTTGTCATTGCCCTTATGCGTGCTATACGCCCTGTTCCTCTCATTCGTCATTTAATGATAGTACAAATTTTAAAACCTGATTATGCCTGTATAATTTTTTACACTGTTGCCGTGCCTTCTAATTCTTAAGTCTAAATTTTCTCCTCAGCACTTCTTCTTCATTACATTACAAACAGGAACTGGAAGTGGGCACTTTAATGAGGTCAAATGGTTGTTTTTACTTTAATTTACAATTCTGATAGAGTTTAAAGTGCTTTTTGTTTATACTACAACACCTTTACACAAAGACGATAATTAAAGGTATTTCTGAACGTCCATGCTTCCAAATTCACAGTTCTACAAAGAATTCTGGCTAGCCATCTGTTGTTAACAGCATCATGCTAGGAAACAAGTGCAGCACAGCCAGGATATTTTTCTCACGAAAAGCAGACATTACTTATACTGCAGTTAAAGTTTGTCTTAAATTTTGTGTAAAACATTTTCGTTCTGAACATCGTAACAGACTTTTGGCACCAATCAGGATATATCCCAGAAAACAAACATGATCTTCTGCAATAGATATTTGTTTGCAATCAGACAATAACTATTATGGTACACCCTGTACTATGCTTTTTAATCTTTTTAACCATTTTAATATTTGTATTTTAACTCTATTATTGCACATTATTACTTAACTAGCCATTATTGTATTTTTCTTTGTTGAATACCTCCCTGAGGGTGGCTGAAAAAGGCCGAAACATGTAGGACGATTACCATATGTTTGTATATTATTGTATCTAATTATAGTGCAATTGTTGGAATGTGTATAATGATATTTCACTTTCTTCTTTAAAGGGTTTAAACTACCAAACAGAAAATTGTACATTTATCTCTCCTTTCTTGGTATTGGGGCTTTTTTTTTTTCTTACGAATTCCAATACAGCCGGCCAGTACATTCTGCACCGGAGAAGTCGAGTTTTCACGTAACGGTGCTGTGTTGAATAACATGTAAATGTGTGCGCGACTTTTCGTGAATGAGTAGCTCGTGAACTTTGTTCGCCTCTAAACTACTTCGATAGAAGTTTCCACGATGACTTGTACTAAAATGCGCGATCTGCAGCCATCAATGCTCTGATGTACCTGAACTAATTAACCTTTCTGAGTGAAAGGAGCGGCAGTAGTCTGCGAACACTGCCTGCACTTGTTCTGTGCGAGAACGCCTTAAATTTACCGAAAATCTTTCTACAGTTGTTTCGACCCGTGAAGCATGTTTGACATTCATTGGGTGAGTAATAGTAGTGGAGGAGAGTTTTTGGGTACTTTAACAAGGGGGGGGGGGGCGGAAATCCTACAGGGGAAAATTGAGAAACTTTACCCATTTTAATGGGAAATATAAATGCCTAATCTGAGAGCGTGCCTGCAATGTTTATGTGGAGTCTCTGTAACTGCTTGCTTCTGGCTGCTACATTTTCACCTTCAAATTGCAGTCAGTGAATGAAAGGCTGTGGGCGTAAAGTAAGGGCCTCATCCTTCCATAGCCAGCATTTCTCCAGGGCAAATTGCCGTACATTTTCAACTAGGTACATTTTTCCCTCCCTTTTCCTGCTCAGTCGCTGAGATCGAATGCCGTTGTTGAAGCCCCTAAGTGGGGGTGTGATGGATTATTGCAAGACTTGCAGCAGCGGACGTGATGTTGCGTATGCTGTGGTCCATTAGCAGGCTTAGAGGGCAGTGGCTCACACACACACACACACACACACACATCCTCTGGGGTTGCTCAGACCCCGAACTGCCATTCCCTCTATATCACACTCACCTGCCTGTTTACCAAAGCAGATCAGTTCAACCTTTCTCAGTGTGTCTGCCTGTCTGTCCGACTACGTAGCTGACTCTCCACAAATTGCTTTACCAAGTGTCAAAGCTTGAAGGAAAGTATACAAGACTTTCAGGGGTACGAGTTTAGGGCGGGGGGGACAGTCTCGGTGTACAGGCAGCGTTGATAAACCGTTTAGCTCGAGTTGATGCCGTCGCGACCTGAATACTAAGATGATCTAAACTCAATTTAGGTCGGAGTGCCTCGTTCTAGAAGCGCGAATGGAGTGAAGGAACTAGTGGCTTGTAATGACCAAATCTTGGGAGAAAGCTGTCCCCAATGAGCCGTTTTCTTCGGTGGGTTGTGTTAGTGCTGTTTGCTGGGAAATTATGGACCGCTGGTGATCTAGTAAATCACAAGGGATGAATGAATTGGGGGTAGGGGGAGCGAACAGGGACGAGTAGCGTGCTGTGAACAGTGTTCAGTCGTATGTCTGTTTAGGGTGTTATTAACTAGTGGCACACATTTGGCCAGAATGCCGCGTTTCTTGCCAGTGTCTCGCAGAGTCATTCTTGCTTCACGGATTACTGCAGGTCATTAATATCTGTGTCCATGTGTGACCTTCAACACGAGGAATACATGACATCTGCGCTCTTCTGATATATTACGCAGCGATGAGTGGTAGTTATGTACCGACGTTTCGGGACAGCGTAGCGGTTCCCCGCTCCCTCACACTGCATCAACCTCATTGGCTAGCATCGTGCTTACTGAGACCAGTCACCGCCCACACCTTTCCCTTTATAAACTGCGTGCCAAGTGTTAACAGTTTTTTTTTCTTGAACTTTTTGACCCTTGCAGGTGGGACCGATAGGTTGCCCCGAAACGTCGGTACATAACTACCACTCAACGCTGTGTAATATCCCAGAAGAGCGCAGATCTCATCTACATCGCGGCTGAAGCCTGAAATCTCGCACAAGGAGTACAGCTTTGCAGTTGAGAGAGAGAGAGAGAGAGAGAGCGTCACATACGAGTATATGACATGTTGTACATGTTTCATGTTATACCTTATCATGTTAGACATTGTATATTGTTGTACGTGACGTTTAGGAAGTTGGCATTGTTGTCAACTTTAGGTGACTGGTTGTCATATTAATATATATTTCAATTGTTTTTTATTTTTTTATTTTTGTGCTTTAGCGGCAACGGTTTGCGTATAATCAGGTAAATTTTGAACATAACCTTTGTCACTAATTTTGTAATAAAAAATTCATACAAAATTTGTCAGCCGATTGCTGGAAACCGGCTTCCTCAAGACTGTACCAGAGCCAATTCCTGAAATATTGTGCAGACTGTACACAGTATACCCCAGACGGTGAAAATCGTCAAACAAAGTATTGCCGTGGTGAGTCACAAGCCTTCAGATAATCATTATGGTTTGTGCGTAAGAATAACATGTTGCGGGTTGTCGTTAAGTGATGCTTGGCGTTGTACCAAAATCGTGAGTTTGGGTTCTAACCTTTTATGTTCGGCGTCTGGTACTGTCTCTTAGGCCGCGTTCTCACGGGGCGTGAACTACGCGCGTGAATCACGCTGGCGTGCTCACTCGTGTTGCCTCCACGCTTGGTGGAAAGCGTGAGCAGTTCACACGGACAAAAGGTTTCAGTACAATCGTGACCATGGACGGGACAGTTGCTGAGGGCTGTGCCGTAGTGTGCTCTGTGTTTTATGTAAGTTTAGCACATAAAATCCCGATCTCTGGCTTGCTGCTTTCTGACAGTATGAACTTCTCAAGTGTTTAACTTCACTAACATTTCTGCAGGTCCAAATCCAGATATGTGTAAAGCGGCTGATATTCGTTTTGCTGCCGCCGCCCTTAAATCTCGATCCCGATACTCCTCCAAAGTGGCATTATACAGAACAGGTTCATTTTGATATAAATCCAACGTAACGTTTCGTTGTCACTGAGTCTTAGCACACGTTAGGACATCTTTTACATCACGAACGCCAGCACCACGACTGAAAATCAAACATGGTTTGATCCTGCCACGACTGGATCGTGGACTGCTGACGTCACACGCAAGGTCACGACTCCGCGTTCACACGGGTAGTGGCCCACGAAAGTGTGACTCACGCGCGTGGTTCAAGCCCCGTGAGAACGCGGCCTTACTCTAGAGATTGCAGTTGACGTGCTCAGTTTCGGTGGTGGTCACAAACAAGGAACGGTCGGCTTTCCCCGCATAAGCCACTGTCAAGGTCAACTTCAAACTTCACAGTCAGTATCTATACGTTCCTCTTAATAACTTCTAACTCATACTAAGTCACTTCCTGAATTTATTTTATATTTTCCTTTCCGTGCATTTGGTTCGATTTTCTAACATCAACCAACAAATGCACTCAAACTGTCACAGATTCACAATAATATATTCAAAAAACACATTACACTGCTACATGTTTCGGGCCTTACTGGTCCATCATCAGGGAGTACTCAGTCATTGCATAAAACAATTACTGCAAGCGTAACAGTTCTTCTTCTTCTTCTTCTTTGGTGCAACAGCCTTTTTAGGCCAAGACCGCCCCAATGATCTTCTTCCATTGATTCCTTTCCAGGGCTTTCCTTTTCCATTGGCTTACTTTAAAAGTCTTGAGGTCGTTTTCTACATCATCAAGCCATCGTGTAGCTGGTCTTCCTACTTTCCTTTTTACATAAAATGGATCATTAAAAGTGACCTTTTTACAGGGGTTATCATCTGTTCTAAATAGATGTCCTAGCCATCTCAATCGGTTGGCTTTTACCACTTTAATTACATCTGGCTCTTTATACAGATTATAAATTTCTGTATTATATCTTATAAAGTGTAACAGTTCACTACACGGAAATTACCAGCAGTTATTCTACATATACAATTACACCAAAGATTATCAAGTAATTGTTTTATGCAACTACTGATGTACTCCTTGATGATGGACCAGTAAGGTCCGAAATATGTAGGAGTGTAGTGTGATTTGTGAATATATTATTGTGAATATGTGACAATTTGAATACATTTATTGGTTGATATTAAAAAACCACTTTATAACGTCTAATCGTCGCTGAAATTATATTTGAGAATTTTCCACTTAAAAGGGATCTCGTGAGGTGTTAGAGAATGAGCAGGCTAGATGCCAAACAATCCGAAAGAAGCTAAACGTATTTGCTGTCCTAAGTAAATCGGTGATTGAAAGCCAGACGAATTAGTTGTATTCCGTGTAGAAAATGGGAAAAGTTAATGGCCTCGTTGGAAGATATTATCACGTACACACACATGAACTCTGAGACCCCCGCCTTCCCCAGAGCTACTATTTTATTGATCAACGTGGAGGATTTTGCCCGAGAGAAAAACGGCCAGAACATAAAGCTGATTACTTACCTGCATTTAGTATCAAGCCGTGCCTTTATTGTATATCTCCATGGTGCGGTTTTTGATAAAGCGTTCAACTTTTGACCTTTCGGCTCTTGAGTCAGAAAGCTAATAAACTAGGACTCAATTGAATTGAATTGGGCAATAATAATAATAATAATACATTTTAATTTTATTGAATTATCGTAACAAGACAATGATGGAAGACTATAATTTCTTGTTATTCTTGGAGCCAAAGGAAACCAATTCGTATATCAGATATGGAACGGTAAAGCAGCTGCAGCTACCTTTCACTCTGTTAGTTCAAAAATATTACGATAAGATGTGGTGAATAATTTGCGTAGAATTTTTTTTTCCAAAGGCGTAACAGCACCTAGTGGGCCAGGGCCTCTTCATTATCGAGGCTTCGCGATCACACTCAAATACACCACACTCGGTAGGACTCCTCTGGACGAGTGATCAGCACGACGCAGAGACTTCTACCTGACAACACACAACACTCACAAGAGACAGACATCCATGTCCCCGGTGGGAATCGAACCCACAATCCCAGCAAGCGAGCGGCCGCAGACCCACGCCTTAGACCGTGCGGCCACTGCGTAGAATTATGCATAAGTATTAAAGGTAGAGAAATGAAGTTTGCCCTTACTCTTAATCAAAGCACCACACCATGAAGATATTTAGGGGGGGGGGGGAGGTGTCCCTGCACAAACTCGTTAAATTGACTCGATGTGGAAGTGAGCGGCCATTTACCACCGGAGAAAAGCCGTTGCTGTCCGCTGACTGAGACGCTGTGTGAGTTCCACAGCCGGTATGTGAACGCTGAAGAATCTGCTTTTAGCGGCGCGCCGGGAGCGGGGGGGGGGGGGGGGGGGGTGTTTCTAAACCAGATTCATCCCCCGTCGTCCAGCCTCTAGCCCGATCACTTACCTTGAGTCTGGCAGAAAATTGTTTCCTGCCTTGCGAATAAAATTAACGAGGTATGTATAAATAAATCATCCCATAATTTATTACACTGCTCATCATCCTATGCTATTTGGATGCACACGATCCTGAACATCGCAGTTGGTACTTTGTTGGTAAACTCATCTCATAAGATTGCAAACTCTGACAAACACAACTTGTGTTGACTTAAGGAGAGTTACAGCCATTAGGTGTTAATACAGGGGAATATTCATAACGTGAACAATGGAGATGGGATATTCCCACACAATAACACAAAGCTCTTTCTGTAACGAGTAAGAAAGACTATCATTTAAAGTCTATTTTGTCGTTTTGGGAATTGAACTGGAAGAGATAATATGTCAGCCCGTCACTGCAGAAGTACAACACGAACGTTCAACATATTTAATGTTTTATCACCAACTAAATGCACTTTATTTTAGAATAAAATTTGTTCAACATATTCATTTAATTAAATACTTTCCTATGTTTTTTAGAGTCAGTTTGTTTTGAGTTTTGTGCGTAAAGTTGCGTCATTCGGTGTATTTTCTAACCCTCTCAAATATTCCTGAACGCCAATGCAGTTTGTTCCTGTGCGAAATATCCCCCCTTCTTAAGAACCACACTGCATTCGACTCTAAATTTGGGAACGTAGAACAAATACCAATATGGCGTTTGTGTTTGGAATGTAAGACTGCTCTATGTCAAATTATTATCATATTGAAACAGAACACAAGTGCCCTTCTCCCATAATTCCAAATTTTCCGATTACTCTTTCTGTTTTCGTCAGCCACTTCGAGACTACTGAAGTTCAATTGCTTACAATTTTTTTTTCCCTATGGCTCAACAGCCCCTTTTCGGGTGCCTAGGCCTCCTCATTTCGATGCTTCACGATCACACACATTAGACACACACACTCGGTAGGACTCATCTGGACGAGGGACCAGCCCGTCGCAGAGACCTCTACCTGACAACACATAACACTCACAACAGACAGACATCCATGCCTCCGGTGGGATTCGAATCCACGATCCTAGTAAGCTAGCGGCCGCAGACCCACGCCTTAGACCGCACGGCCACTGGGATTGGCAATTGCTTACAAATAGTACTCTTCAAATCTATAGGAAACTATGCGAAAAAAAAGTTTTCTTTATAATTTTTTATTGCTACAATTAACGACTCTTCATCAGCTGCATATTTTACAAGTAATGCTTATTTCGTGTTGATCATGAAAGATGACAGACTGGTGAGAACACAGAAGGAATCGTTAGTGGCATATTTCAAGGCGCTGCTCCATAGTACAGTTTTATACAGTGACCGAGAGAATGTATGAAGAATGTCAAAGCCAGTGCGATCGAGGTTCTGTCATCGGGATAAGACACTGGATTTTTAACCACGAAAACACTAGGTTAGAGGAAAAAAAGGAAGATCTAGATTAAGAAGGATGGATGATGTCGAATTGGACTTGAGGAACATGGGTGTGAAAAGATGGAGAATAAGAGCTTCGGACAGAACAGAATGTGCATCTGTCGTGAGGGAAGCCAAGGACAAACTTAAAGGGCTGTGGTGCTGAAGAAGAACACGCTATGTTCCACAGACGAGATCTTAGCCTACAGCGTGTCTGTTATTGCGCAGTCTTTTTCTTTGCAAAGTCGTATTTGTGTTCCGTACATTGTCACGGTACTTCTGCTTAGTTTGGGAGTGCTTTTGATCCTCGTGCAGTGTTCACCCTTTTCTGCCCTCCGATGTTACACTAACCCATACTATTCCCATTTATTTATTTATTTATTCGTTCTTTCATTCACTCATTCATTCGTTAATTAATTAATTTATTCACTCATTCGGCCTTTCATTCGCTCATTCATTCGTTAATTAATTAATTCATTCATTCGGTCTTTCATTCACTCAATCATTCGTTAATTAATTAATTAATTTATTCATTCGGTCTTTCATTCACTCATTCATTCGTTAATTAATTATTAATTCGGTCTTTCTTTCGTTCACTCTTTCATTCGTTAATTAATTAATTAATTTATTTATTTACTTATTCGGTCTTACATTCGTTCACTCTTTCATTCGTTAATTAATCAGTTAATTTATTTATTTATTCGGTCTTTCATTCTTTCACTCATTCATTCGCATATTTATTTATTCATTCATTCATTCAGACAAACAGAGGGTTTATCAGCATTTAATAAAGTTACAGTATAGCGAACTTTATATTATATATTATATTAACCCGATGCATTAGGATTGTGAACTTTCGACGGAAACCCTGAGGATGGCACAAAAGTGCCTAAACATATGTAGGTACTGAAATCATAAAAACAGTGTAGTGCATTCGTTGGTATGTAATTATTAGCTAATTACAGTATAGCGTTCAGGGGTCTAATAAAGATGTGACAGAGAGACATTCGGATAACCAAGAAGAAAGTGTTGTATAAACAGGCAAACCTGCTGTCACACGGCAGAATGTACGGGTACTTTCGTGCAGACGGCTTATGAAGCGCAAAATCAACACCAACAGGAGCGTGAGGCAGAATTCAACCTTGTGTCCACCTTTAGGTGCAAGTCCGTCTGTGCGAATTTCTGTCAGACTTGCAGCAGATACGAGAAACGTTTGTTGCTGCAACTTACAGTTTAATGTAATAGTTACATGCGATATTGTTACTTGCTCTTTTTATTTTAAAATAGTGTGTAGACCAATTTGTGTAGGGCCAAAATAGAGGCTGTGTACTGAAAGTGAAAATTTTCGTGTCTGACTTGTAAAACAATAGAAAACCCCGATGATGCTTATGAGAAACAAAAATTAATTCGTGAGGAAGTATTTGTGGTGGCGAGTTTTAATAAATTACGTCTTATTTTGTTATGAAAACGATTTAGCGAGCGAGTAATAGCGTAGTTGAAGTTCCGAAACTCTAGAAGAATGTAAAAGTTGCTGATTGTGGGGAGCTAAGTTCAACATTTATTAGTGATTTAGAACTGTTTTTTTTTAAAACCTCTGAGATTTTCAAACAATCAGTCCAATTCATGTGCGTCCCTTTCGCATCAGACTGGTTATTTGCTGTCTCGTACTTGTCTTTGCCGATAGCGATGGAAGGAAGTAGGTGAATTCTAGATGTAGCGAGTAATTGCTAAGAATCACGAATGTGAAGATTCCAGTATCTATCAACTGCGTTGTAAGAACGACAAATCTCGCAATTACGTGTTCAGTAAATGCAGGAAACAGCGATTGTCATCAGATATTATTTAGTGATTGATAGTAATCTATGACAACCTCCATTTTGTTTTAGAAACAAATATACAGGGTGATTCAGGAGGAAAGGTCAATGTTCTGGGAGGTGATTGTGTCGGTAATTGTGAGAAAAAGAAATATGATCATGAACATGTGTCTAATTCTGTTTGGTTACGGAGGTACAGCTGTTTAAATCTACAAATAGAAAAACATTTGAATGGAAATAAAAAGAAAGAGAAATTACCTACTCTTAATTTAATTTTAATTTAATGTTTAAATGACAGATTTGTTACGACAGAAATGACAAATTTGTTACAGTTCACAATAAATGTTAGAAAATTTCACAGTCCCCTTTGACACGCGTGTGCGCAGATTCAAACAGCTGTATTTCGATAAGTATTCGGAATTAGACACATGTTCATATGAACTTTTTTTCTAAAATGACCAACACCATGACTTCCCAAAATATTGACTTTCCTCCTGAATCACCCTGTATGTGTATGTGTATGTGTATGTGTATGTATCCGTTGGGGGGAGATCAGTGTAACTGATTTTGAGCGCATATCTCGTTAGAATCTGAGTTCCTAATGCGATACGAAAAGTTAGTATCTTTATTACAAATACTACCCAGCGAAGTGCCTGCGATGAAACGTATATTCTTTTGCTGAGAAAAGTATCGCTTGATCTTCGGACGGAGCCAGTTTGGAATTACTTCATACATTTACACCGTGCTCATTAGTGGGCTAACGTTCGAGATTCTGGTGACGATATTTGAATTCGGTTCGCCGTATTAACAGATATCCGGCACTTAGGTATGTCCTGCAGGGAGCAATCCCATTATAAGGAATATAACCATCTGGAGGACATGATAATCAGGAGTGTTTGCACCGTATGACAAAGACCGCTGTGCTTGCTTGCCTGCCTTCTCACAAGTAGCGGAATTAACCTAAGATTAGCTTGGCAGTTGCAGACGCTTGAATATTCCCTTCCCTTCATGAAATTACACGTGCAGGATTCCCGCAGGCGACATTTAGTGTAGCTATAACTGGCCCTACAACACTGTCTCGATCTCTGTTTTGCCGCCAGCTGCTAGGGCAGTGGTTCCATTTCCTTACATATTCGACCGTTAGTGTACATGCTATATATGTCGTGCCCACATAGTCGAGTGACCAACAGACGGAGTTGAAGCGTCAACTTAAGCGGCAGACGGACGAACTAACAGCCCGTGGATCCTAAGATATCCGCGACCAGTTCCCAGGACATTCGTGGATACATTTCTGTAATGGCTACTTTGAAGTTTACTTACTTTTTTTAATTAAAGGAATAATGCTTTGTTAAAAATAATCGCGGAACCTCTTTAATGGCGGTGTGTGTTATTTCGTAGGACCTTTAGAATATGTAATTAAGAAACTCCCTGTAGGTCTTACACACGAAACGAGTGACAAGCATTTTAATTAAGGTCAAATCATGTAAAGTTTTGTTATGTACGCTACTGGTATGTATTCGTAGCTATTTGAAATCAGTTTCTTTTTGTTTTGTATGGCTCGACAGCCCTATATGGGCCTGGGCCTCCTCGTTTCGTCGAGGTTTCATGATCACACACATTTGAGACACACCACAGTCGGTAGGACTCCTCTGGACGAGGGACCAGCTCGTCGCAGAGACCTCTACCTGACATTACACAACACTCACAAGAGACAGACATCCATGCCCCCGGAGGGATTCAAACCCACGATCCTAGTAAGCGAGCGGCTGAAGACCCACGCCTTAGACCGCACGGCCATTTGAAATCAGTTACGAGATATAAATTTTTAATTTTAGATACTTATCATCCGGACACTATATATTTAGGTGAGCAAGGATGTGAGGATCCGTGGTTATTTTCCGAATCCGAAAGGGGTCCGCGAGCGAAAACGTTTGGGAAACACTACATCAGGTGGTTAAAGCATATATTCTGTGTACTAATACATTGCGTGGAGTTTTAAATGTTAAAAATTTTGATTGAAATATTTTAGTTTCTCACAACGATGTTGCTGACGGTTCGAGTCTTCCGGGATGTGACGCTTTGTCACTGGGCCATTAGTTCCCGAAGTTTCGAATCACTACGTTCTTTGGAAACGTCGGGAACCCGCTCATTGAACGACACAGCGTTAAATCTCAGAAAACTTGAATTCTCACCTTCTATATTGACCTGTCGCTCTACTAGATGCTACTATTTTATGTGTGCTTTAAAAAATAGTTTATCGTTTAACTAGATTTAAGAGTAACGCAACTTTGTTGATTTTTGTTGTTCGTCGTTGACGTTGTCAGTGCCTTATGTAGGGGCTTCAGTTTCTTTAAATCACTTAACTGTTCTAAGTAATAAATTGCTATCGAAGGCTTTGTGTTGCATCACGGTAATTGTTGGCATCGAAATAGCTACGCATCTGTCTTCTTGAGCTGTGCTGCGTGGAGAGAAGGGGGTTATTGGGAGGGAGGACGTACAACATACTTGTTGATCTTGTGGGCTGAGCGGCTGTCTGGAATGTGGAGTGTGGGGTTATATAAAATAAAAATATGGCTTCAGTAATTAGCTGTATAGTTTAATGCTGTTTTAGTCATAAAAGTGCGTAAATCATCTTCGACTTATATGACCATGGTGTTAAGGCGCGTTCAGTCCGTCCGCATGGAACAACTCGGCTTCCACTGGACGGATTTTCATGAAATTTGATATTTGGATATGTTTCGAAAATCTGTCGAGAAAATTCAATTTTTATTGAAATCTGACAAGAATAACGGCTACTTCACACGAAGACCTATGTACATTTACGATCATATCTCGCTCGATTCTTTTTAGAATGAGAAATGTTTCAGACAAACCTTATAGAGAAAATCAAAACACACATTTTATGTTCAGTAACTTTTTCCCGAAAATCGTACTTTTTCTAAGAGAATGCGGAAAAATATGGTAGAGCCAGACAGGCCACAGATGACAATATAATACGGCACATGCGCTTTGCATGCTGGATAACTAAGGCTACAGACACACTGAGAATATAATACTTATTGCTTTTCTATGGCAACAATAGTTACGCGAACGCGCCTGTTTTACGTTTATACGTACATTGTCTCTGTAGTTTGTAATGACGTGATGTTGCTAGTATGCCACAATGCTCAATGTTCTCCCTTCTGTCTCTGGCTTGGCTTCATATCCCGTGTTTTCAACTAATACTACTACATTTGAGATTCTCACAGCGGTGTTGATGAAGATTCAGTTCTGGGATGTTACGCCGTGTCGACTGGTTAATAGTTGCCGACGTTTCGGCAGATTGTGCATTCTTAACGTCGTTAACTAGAAGTCCACACGGTAGAACATCTCTTCGAATGAAGACATTTATCGTTTGAACTGAATTTAGAGATAACCTAGACTGTTAGTTCTTAAATAATTTAACGCTTCTCAAGAATTATAGATACTTGAGTATCAACTGATAGATACTTGAGTATCAACTGTCTTCAAGTCGTAAAACTGAAAGTTATATGTGTCAAATATGCAAGTGTTCTCTGAACGTTACAAGTAACTATTTATAACGCTCACTGCTCATACTTACGGTTGTAGCTTACACGGATTGTTAGAAATTCGTTAATCTTTTTTTTACACATGGTTTAAACACTGTTACGTTTGGCGTCAGTCTTCAGCTCACGGCTTCCAAATTATAGACGCGTGAAATTGGTGAGCAATAGAAATCTTTTTTTTTTTATTTAATCTAAAAAAAGAATATCTTCTTTTCCCCTTTTCTGTCAATCTTCGAGCTGTTTACTGAACTGTTATTTTTTTTCCCCTTCTTTGGAATAATTCAGACGAAATTTTATTTCCTTCGTTTCTAATTTTTGTGTCTTGTTTCCACCCCATCCACTTCTTACCATCCGACGTGTTGTTCTATGTTTCATTCCATTCTTTTCTTTCCACCTCAGCAGATAAACAGAAAGAAACTTTGAGTAAGAAAAAAAAATGGCAAGATCCTGTTAGCCACGAATCAAGCAGTGGAAAAATAAAAAAAGGAAAGTTTGCATTCTAGAATATGGCAGGATAACAGAAAATGTATGCAGAATGTTCTTTTCACTT
Source organism: Reticulitermes speratus (assembly GCA_021186555.1). Lineage (NCBI taxonomy): Eukaryota > Metazoa > Arthropoda > Insecta > Blattodea > Rhinotermitidae > Reticulitermes > Reticulitermes speratus. The sequence goes on along the minus strand of JAJKFL010000003.1, from coordinate 16,069,181 downwards.
GACATCAGTTTTCATAGCTTCATTTCTGTTGTTTTTTTTTTTTTTTTTAAAGACAGATTTACGGATGAATAAACAAATTGTTAAGACACGCTCTGTGTCAGATGCTAACATCAACCTGTAGAACTGTCCCTATCGTCACGTGTAATATCAGAGCAGTACGAGTCATCACGCCACATCACGTTCATACATGAACCACCTTCTCCGAGCACGTGGTTCATGACACCAATAAACGTGTTACAGAATACAAGATTTAATTATTTCTTTCTTCATGTCCTTGACTGCGATTGTGTGAAGGGGCCTGCGTGAAATTACCCACAGTTTATTGTATAATGTTAGACGAGTTAAGCTACGAGAGATGTAATAATAATAACAATAAATATCTGCAGAAAATGCCGAGAGAATTCAGAAACCACTCGACATATAACCGGTGCATGTCGTGCACTGGCTCAAGGCGATGACACCCACCGTCACAGTCAAGTAGCCAACATTGGCCGTCAAGAACTGGCTATCAACTGTGGACTGTCAGGGACCACCAATGTCGTATTATAAATATGTGTCACAATCTGTGTTAGAGAGCTGCAACTATAAACTGTACTGTGACAGGTCCATAATAACTGACCGAACTATAACAATAGACCGGACATAGTTATAGGTGACAAAACCATCAAATAAGCACACTCAACAGATACAGCAATTCCTAACAGTCACAACCTTCACAGCGCCATCACCGATAACCTACAGAAGTATACAGACCTTAAAGAAGGGCTTACAAGAATATGGCGACTGAAAACGGCCTATATAATACAGCTAGTGCTATCCACAACGGATATTATGCCAAACAAATTACACGAAATTTTCAGTTTTTTAACCAACGAATGCACTTTTTATTTTCGTATTTTGTTCAATTCACCCTACATATGTTTCGGCCGTGACTCGGCCATCATCAGGGGTACAAATGTACAAATGCCTTTCGCCGGTAAAGCACCTACAGGTCACACACACACACACACACACACACACAGAGGAATAACAGGCTGTTGTGCACTGAATATTCCTAGACTGTCGTTCTTTACCGCAGAGAGTGGGTTCAATGAGCTGAACGAGTTGAAACTAAGTTTGAATAATACTGCGTAATGAGAAGCGTCATGGTCTGTACTCCTCACCAAATATTATTCGGGCGATGAAATCAAGCAGGATGAGATGGGCGGGGCGTGGGGACACGTATGGGGGAGAATCCTGAAGGACAGAGCTAGTTGGAAGACCTGGGCGTTAAGTGGAGGGATAATACTAAAAGTGATCTTAAAGAAATATGATGGGAAAGGAGTGGGTTGGGTTAATTGGGGTTAATTCGGAAGAAGTGGCGGCTGTCTTGAACACGGTAATGAATCTTCGGGTTCCATAAAATATGCGAAATTTCTTGACTAGCTGAGGAACTATTAGCTTCTCAGGAAATACTCTGCTCCATGGAGTTTAGTTAGTTAGTTATTCATGGAAGGTATTACGTAGCGTTTCATATGAAAATTTATATTCGAGAAGATTCTATTACAACATTAGGGGAGTGTGAAACACCTGCTAATATAATGCCAATTATTGGAACATAAGTACATATATTATTGTGCTGTGAGATATAACGTAAATATATAATATTTCATGGCCCAAAGAATTAGCTTTGGTAAATTACGTAAATTTCTTGTTCTCACTGTTCCCTGTGAGTAAATTGGTGGTGCACTGGCTTGCGTGTCTGCGATTGTTAATGAAATTTGAAACGCAATCAGTCTCATTCGCCACCCGCCTATAATCCTTCAGGTAATGCAATTTCTGTTTGTAAGAACAGCAAGGGTCTCCATATTTTTAACACAAGACGATCTGTTCGAGTGAAGCAGTACAACCCTGTTGTTTTGACAGATCTTCTTTGTGTTGTTTCCGAATCCACGTTGTTGTTCGCTAAATAAGATTGATGTTAAATTAAGTTATAAACCAACCGATGCACACTAAAACCACTTTTTAAGTAGCTTTATTATAAAATTGTTAAAATTGTACCCTTACACGTGTTTCGATCCTAGGATCATCGTCAGGGGGGTTTATTGCTAAAAGCTACAGTCACTTCAACACATGATTTAAAATATTCTATCTGCACTTTGAAACATAAGTTAAAATCTTGTAAAAAGATTCTCGAAAAGTTGTAAAATTATAAAAGCACTGTAGATGGTAGATTGTGGAACTGCTGGCGTGTGGTATTAAAAGCATATGAAATGTTTTTGCGTGGAGCGGAGTGTACTACGTGTTGTGCGGTGAGGAGTACTACGGTGGATCCTAGGATCGAAACACGTGTAGGGGTACAATTTTAACAATTTTTTAATAAAGCTACTTAAAAAGTGGTTTTAGTGTGCATCGGTTGGTTTATAACGTAATTTAATATGACGAAGATGCACGGTGTCAACAGTGTGAAAGATTGATGTTGTTATCACTTAACATGTTGTGGCACTGCGCTGTCACTTTGTTGCATCTCAGTACTAAGAACAATGTAAAATGCTACGTTTGTCTGTCAGAGCGACGAGATGTCCTTCCCATCAGAGTGGCCCTACTGTTTTTCGTATCGTTCATTCCGTGCACTGCCGATAACCAACTCACAACACACAGACCAACAAATTGCACAATATCGTTCCCAGATATTTTATATTACAATATAACGTTGAACACTGCTACATGTTTCGATCCCTTATGCGATCATCATCAGGGAATCACATTAAAGTAACACTTCACAAAACCGAATTAGCAATCCATGTACACAATAAAAAGATGTAAATAAGTCAACCAGTTAAAATGTAAGCGTTTGTTGTGTAATGCATCCTGGATCCATTATGCATTTAGTGATGGAGGTATACATCATGTAGGGAATTCTACTAAATTTGTAATGACCAGAAAGAGAGAAACTATATGTATGGCTTCATTCATTCTGTAGTCTGTCTTACGACAGGCCTCTTCCAAAGCGAGATCTCCACAGGGTGCGATCTAGTGCTTCCTCTTTCAATTTCCAGTACCTTCTCTTTTCCTTAAGGTCATCCAGCAGCTGCTTACGTCTTCTCCCTCGTCTTCCCGTCATTTCTATCCTTCCTTCTGACTTTCCCTCAATCACGGTTTCAGAAGGCAGTTTCTACGCAAGATGTGATCAATCCAGTTAGCCTTTCTTCTTTTTATTGTATGTAGGATATTCCTCTCCTCCTTGACTCTGTGTAATACTTCCTCATTTCTCACACGATCGGTCCAACTGATCTTCTCCATTCTTCTCCAGCACCACATTTCAAAACTTTCCAGATACTTCTGATCTACTTTCCGAAGTGTCCACGTTTCAGCACCATACAAAGCTATGCTCCAAATGTAGCACTTTACTAGTTTCTTCCTTAAATTTAATTCCAGTTTGCTGGTTTACTTTATGTGAAAGTAAGTAATCGTATTTTAAATAGGAGACGGTTGTGACTTTGTATTTATGGTATGTCGTTTCGACGCCTATTCATCGCGTCCCTACACAGATAGTAGCTCTGTGTTCGACACTGTGCCGTCTGAAGAATAACAAATTAGGCAATGTACGTGGGGCCTAACGATTCTGGCTCTTTCGATCTGTTATTGTCCCTGTAATTTTTCTCCTTAATCTTAATAACTGTGTGTTCTTGTTATGCTGTGAACATCGCATTTAGAGTCGATAGTCCTCGATTCTTATGTTTGGATCGTCAACTGTTTCTTCGACTTCACCTCTTTCCTCACAGAGAACAGTGTGTCCATTTTAAAGACTGACATAAATGATCTTAGGTCTTCATGTAAAGTACTATTATTTTTGTCCATGTTCAACCAAACTTGAATTGTAATCCACAGATTTTAGTAAAAATCCCCAATGCATTCGTAAAATTTCACGAAAATCCGGCCAGTGGGAGCCGAGTTGTTCCACACGGTGGGAGAGACAGCAAGTCAAAGCTAATAGTCTCTTTTCGCAGTTGTTGTGCGTATGCTCCTAAAACCGTAATTTAATTCAGTGTTGTAACGTATCACAGATCACACTTAGGAAGGCAGGGATAAAGGAAACGAAGAAAGGGTTGAAGGATGAAGATACAAAAGGGATTATTTGCCGTTGAATTTCTAAGCGACTTTTTCCACTAGTACTATTGATTAAAGAAGTCTGAGTAGTGTATAATGCTGTATACTGTTTCCATTTTAGAAGTGGGGGAACGAAGCAGGCATTACATTTCTTATTATAAGATTTTTTTTGGAAAGTGTAACGATTCTTCTGATGTATTTAATAACAGTTAGAACATAATTTATATTACAAGGACAAGTTCTGGTAAACCATATTTCGTGGTCAGTTTGTGTTAACTATTCTGCAAGGACAAGTTCTCGTAAACCATATTGGAATAGGACAGGTTGTGTGTGAACCATTCTGCAAGGACAAGTTCTCTTAAACCATATTGAATGGACAGTTTGTGTTAACCATTCTGCAAGGACAAGTTCTGGTAAACCATATTGAATGGACAGATTGTGTTAACCATTCTGCAAAGACAAGTTCTCGTAAACCATATTGAATGGATTCTGCAAGGACAAGTTCTTGTAAACCATATTCAGTGAACAGGTTGTGGTGAACCATTCTATAAGAACAAATTTGGTGAGCCATAGATTGCGTATCCCTGAACTATGTAATAGATTGCGTTCAAGAAACCTGTGAAGACGTGGTGGTTGTTGCAGTGTTAATATTTCAATAATGGTGCGCCCTCCCCTGTTATTAATTTGAATAAACAGGCTACCTAGAAAACGATTAAGGATGAGCTGTAATGTGTTAGTTATCGAACGAGAAGGGATCCTCCTCCGAAGGGCACAGGAAGTAAGTAGCTGGATACTGATGTGTTGAGTACAGTACGTAGAGTGTAGCAAGGATAACAAACACACAATTAGGCGTACGTGGTTACAAGTTAGACGTCAGCGTACATCTGAATGGAAGCGTAATGCATGTATGAAGTATATGACAAGACGGGATATGAAATGCGCACACAACGTAAGACTGAGGCGCAGTCGGATTTTTGCCTTGATTATCTAACATTGAGATCCCATCTATGTGGCACAGTAGTGTATGTAGATCGTTAGTTTTTTCTTCGGCCTCTCTGCCTGTGCCGTTTTTCGTGTATGTATCTCGTAAATGGCGGGGTACGCGGTAGCGCAGTTGGTTGAGGCACTGCGCTACAAGCCGGAAGGTCGCGGGTTCGATTCCCAATGGTGTCATTGGAATTTTTCATTGACATAATCCCTGGGGTCGACTCAGCCTCTAACAGAAATGTCCTGGGGGTAAAGGTGGCCGGTGCGTAGGGCTGACAACCTCACCACCTTCATGTGCCATCTGTCTAGAAATCTCGGAGCCTCAACCTCCTGGAACCCTAAGGGCCTGTCCAGGCCTGTAATGGGATTGCTTTACCTTTACCTTTTATCTCGTAAATGGCAATATATGAACATCTAATATAATTATGCATAGGTTTTTATCTGAGGTGTCGGTTACTTTTGTCTGGTTTTAACCAAACTTGATTTTGGAGGATGGTTTTTAGTAAAAAAAATCTCCAAAAAGCCGGCAACTTCGGCGAGTAAACATTGTGCCGCATTATTTCCACAAATAGATTGATTCCAAAACACCAGCTTAAATGGACTGTGCCCTAGGAGCGTGCCATCATTGCCTTCATTCATCTTCACCTGTTAATAAACACGCTGTGGTGGTTTCATTTCCTGCTGAGTCTGAGAGACGTTATATAAAAAAAATTCGAAAGCGTTTTAGCACACACACACGCGATGTTTACTTCCTGTCAGCTGATTATTGGAATTCCGACGTTTCTGTGCTCCAGCTGTCGGACTGACGTTTCTGCGCCTTTAATTCCGGTTTCTTATTCGCGAATACCAAAGCAAGTAACACATATTTTGTATTGTATCTACATTTCTTGTTGAGTGAGGAAGTGAAGGTTGGGTGTGTAGCAAAAATATACGCAGTTGAATTCGAAATTTCTCACTTTATAGCCCATAATTCCCGGAAATCTGCCATCAGAGAGCAGTTAACTTCTCATGTTTGTATTTCCGTATGCACTTGACATGCATGTAAGTGTTGTACCGTGTCTCTCTCTCCCCTCCTCTGAGACGTCTTGCATTTCCAAACCTTTCTGGACGTCTTGCACGGCGTAGCATGTACAAGGTTCGTTTTTCTTTCTTCTTGCTCTTTCTATGCTCCGCGCGTGCTTGGGCCTTGCCGGCGTTCATTCGTCGTACATCAGGCTCTCTAGAAGCTATATGGCCCATCTTGAACAAATATTTACTTGGTCTGGGTTCTTTGCATGGAGTTGTGAAGACGCCGCAATGAATGATAAGACGTTAAAATGCATTACCATGATGTCACATGAAATAAAAGCCATACACAGCGGCGCATTATGTGAAAAATATGGAAATAATATTGCTCTAGGCAAGCAAAACAGCCCCCCTGCATATGAAATATGTGATAAGGGATCTTTTCTCAAAAGGGATGAAACGCCAGGGCGAGTTTTTAAGTTTTTTTTTTTTTTTGCCGCGGTTCGCAGTGAATACCAATGGCCTAGGTATGAGCCAGGAACGCAATTTTGAGAGAATTAACGAGAAAACAAAGCGAGAGAACCCTTGACGGAGAAGATGCAAGAATGATTTAACCATTCTTTGGCCTTTTATTCGCTCTTGCAGGCCGTAAGGGTCCGCGCGCAGCCGTGTGTCTGTGTTGGGCTTCATGCATTCAAATTTTGGGGTAATCGTTAAGGGTGGCTATAGACGGAAGCTGTGACAGTGGTAGGGTGGCCGGGGGGGTGGTGCGGATGAGCGTCTGCACTATCTGCACCCTCAGTCCTCACCCACATCTCGACACCCATCAATATGGAGATTGTCTAACCCATCCGACTGCCTGAATGACAAAACCGTGTTACTTTGCTGTTGAGTAGAGGGCTTCATGTTTTGGAGTGTGAGCTGGACCTCGCATTGTGCAGGTGCCACTCTCGCTTTAGATTGTCGCAGTTATTGAAACTTCCATTTCAGGTAAGGCTTTCAGGTCATTTCTTCAAATAAATAAGGATCTGGAAAAAATTGTTAGGCGTCACAGTACTCCTTGTGCGTGGGCCGAGCTGTGTTACACGCTTGTGTACTAAGCAATATATTCATTATTATTCAGTGGGTGGGTCTTCAGAGAGTGCGGCAACTTGTTGGACTCGAGTGTGCTGAGGGCCACTGACCCGTTTAGAGGCGATGTAAAAATTAAAAATGCTGACGTATGTGAGGAAATTTCATGTCACTGCAAATAGTACCAGAAAATTACGCTATATTGATTTACTGTTACATAAATATAAACGTATGACAGAACATTACATAAAGTCATCCTCGGAGAGGAAATCATCTCGTGTATATGTAACTCCAACCAGTTGGAAAGCCACCTTACACTACTTAAAGGTAAAGTAATGCCTGTGCACGCCATGGAGGCGAATAGGGGGACTAGAGGTATAACTCCACTCACTCTTAACCTCGCTACTAGACGGAGATGAGTTGTCAGTTCCACGCCGTGGCCGCTTAACCCCCCCCCCGAAAATAACCCCGGTACCCGTTTAATATGAACTAGTATGGACTTTACAGAGAAGAAAAATATATTGTCTTTGCCGGGATTCAAACCCCGGACCGTCCAGCCCGTTGCCTAAGTCTCAATACCGACTGTGTTATCCCTCCTAACCTACCGTTTATATTGGAAATTAATATTTGAAAAATTGAACATGTTTCTACTAGCTGAAAGTCACAGTCAGATTCACACGTCAGTTGTTGGAAGGAAATGAAAATGTCTGTGTAGTTAGAAAGGTACAGAGGTATAGCATGTGCAAAGTCAGCAAAGACAGTCCCCCGTATTAACTACACATTCCCCAGTAATGACCCACTATTTGAAACATTACTCCACTTCACTGTCAACAGCTAACAGTACATTACTCCACTTCACTGTCAACAGCTAGCAGTACGTTACTCCACTTCACTGTCAACAGCTAGCATTACGTTACTCTACTTCACTGTCAACAGCTAGCAGTACATTACTCCACTTCACTGTCACATCTAGCAGTACGTTACTCCACTTCACTGTCACCAGCTAGCAGTACGTTACTCCACTTCAGTGTCAACAGCTAGCAGTACGTTACTCCACTTCACTGTCAACAGCTAGCAGTACATTACTCCACTTCACTGTCAACAGCTAGCAGTACTTACTCCACTTCACTGTCAACAGCTAGCATTACGTTACTCCACTTCACTGTCAGCAGCTAGCAGTACATTACTCCACTTCACTGTCACCAGCTAGCAGTACATTACTCCACTTCACTGTCAACAGCTAGCAGTACGTTACTCCACTTCACTGTCACCAGCTAGCAGTACATTACTCCACTTCACTGTCAACAGCTAGCAGTACGTTACTCCACTTAACTGTCACCAGCTAGCAGTACATTACTCCACTTCACTGTAAAGAGCTAGCAGTACGTTACTGCACTTCACTGTCAACAGCTAGCAGTACATTACTCCACTTCACTGTCAACAGCTAGCAGTATATTACTCCACTTCACTGTCAACAGTTAGCAGTACATTACTGCACTTCACTGTCAACAGCTAGCACTACATTACTCCACTTCACTGTCAACAGTTAGCAGTACATTACTGCACTTCACTGTCAACAGCTAGCTACATTACTCCACTTCACTGTCAACAGTTAGCAGTACATTACTCCACTTCACTGTCAACAGCTAGCAGTACATTACTCACTTCACTGTCAACAGCTAGCATTACGTTACTCCACTTCACTGTCAGCAGCTAGCAGTACATTACTCCACTTCACTGTCACCAGCTAGCAGTACATTACTCCACTTCACTGTCAACAGCTAGCAGTACGTTACTCCACTTCACTGTCACAGCTAGCAGTACATTACTCCACTTCACTGTCAACAGCTAGCAGTACGTTACTCCACTTCACTGTCACCAGCTAGCAGTACATTACTCCACTTCACTGTCAACAGCTAGCAGTACGTTACTCCACTTAACTGTCACCAGCTAGCAGTACATTACTCCACTTCACTGTAAAGAGCTAGCAGTACGTTACTGCACTTCACTGTCAACAGCTAGCAGTACATTACTCACTTCACTGTCAACAGCTAGCAGTATATTACTCCACTTCACTGTCAACAGTTAGCAGTACATTACTGCACTTCACTGTCAACAGCTAGCACTACATTACTCACTTCACTGTCAACAGTTAGCAGTACATTACTGCACTTCACTGTCAACAGCTAGCACTACATTACTCCACTTCACTGTCAACAGTTAGCAGTACGTTACTCCACTTCACTGTCAACAGCTAGCAGTACATTACTCCACTTCACTGTCACCAGCTAGCAGTACGTTACTGCACTTCACTGTCAACAGCTAGTAGTACATTACTGCACTTCACTGTCAACAGCTAGCAGTACATTACTGCACTTCACTGTCAACAGCTAGCACTACGTTACTGCACTTCACTGTCAACAGCTAGCATACATTACTGCACTTCACTGTCAACAGCTAGCAGTACATTACTCCACTTCACTGTCAACAGCTAGCAGTACATTACTCCACTTCACTGTCAACAGCTAGCAGTATATTACTCCACTTCACTGTCAACAGTTAGCAGTACATTACTGCACTTCACTGTCAACAGTAGCATACATTACTCCACTTCACTGTCAACAGTTAGCAGTACATTACTGCACTTCACTGTCAACAGCTAGCATACATTACTCCACTTCACTGTCAACAGTTAGCAGTACGTTACTCCACTTCACTGTCAACAGCTAGCAGTACATTACTCCACTTCACTGTCACCAGCTAGCAGTACGTTACTGCACTTCACTGTCAACAGCTAGTAGTACATTACTGCACTTCACTGTCAACAGCTAGCAGTACATTACTGCACTTCACTGTCAACAGCTAGCACTACGTTACTGCACTTCACTGTCAACAGCTAGCATACATTACTGCACTTCACTGTCAACAGCTAGCAGTACATTACTCCACTTCACTGTCAACAGCTAGCAGTACATTACTCCACTTCACTGTCAACAGCTAGCACTACATTACTCCACTTCACTGTCAACAGGTAGCAGTACCCACATCCACGCGCAGTTTGTATAACCACTGAAGACACTACATGAAGCACAAGAACCCACGGTCCGCTTGTAACTCCACATAACAAACATAAGCAACAATCAGCAGTGACATATGCACACATCCCGCGACTTACGCGATTTCAGACACGCAATATTTAAAAAGTGAAAAAAAAAGATTTTTGAAAGGCGCGCGAATTTTTTCATGCGGGAATGAAAATGCATTACTGGGCGATAACACAAGCGGCAGGGCGGTCGTGGTGCGGCCGATCCGGTTCCAGTATGTTGAAGTTTGGATTTAAACGGACTGCCGTGTATATACATATACAGTTTACAATATGTATACTCAATATCGACTTGCGCCTAGTCTTCCGAAACGTAACTACTACGTAAGTCGGGGAATGTCTATATATCAAAGAATAATTTTACTATTTTTTATATGTTTATAGAATATTGTTTTTACTTTGAGCGGAGAACATAAACACAAATACGTAAAGGTCTCAGGGAAATATTGGAGCCTATGATGGACAGAATAATTGCTCATTTATAAAACCAACTTAATGCACAAGGTACAAACACATTTACAAGTATGGGTTTTCACTACTGCTACATGTTCCGGCACGTCTGTGCCATCCTCATGGAGTTCATACACCAAGTGCAAAACTTGTTGGTATGTAACAGATCACATTGTATGCCTAACACTCGTTAAACACAGAATTCAGCAGCTAAACTCTAGGTTTAGAGTGGTTAATATATAAACTATTATAACACATTGTACGAGCATTACATACGTATCGTATTGGTTTTTCATAAAAATCAATATATGTACATAATGCTTATATAATATGTTTATATATTAACCACCCTGCACCTAGAGTTTAGCTGCTGAATGCTGTGTTTAATGAGTGTTAGGCATACAATGCAATCTGTTACATACCAACAAGTTTTGCACTTGGTGTATGAACTTCCTGAGGATGGCACAGACGTGCCGGAACATGTAGCATTAGTGAAAGACCATACTTGTAAATGTGTTTGTAGCTTATGCATTAAGTTGGTTTTATAAATGAATATTAAGCAAAATGCAAGGAATTAATATTAAAAAAACGTATCCCCGTGATTCCTGTATAGCCTACATATCGTGCGGCAAAACTCCAGGCATTCTACGTCTCCATACTATGCGGGGATCACTCTTCAGCATTACGATCCTGTGAAATAGTGGCTGGTACGAATTGGCATAATCCTTTTCGGCTGCACTATGGCCTGGGGTCGACTCAGCCTGTAACAGAAATGAATACCGGGAATATTTCCTGGGGGGTAAAGGCGGCCGGTGCGTGGGGCTTACAACCTTACCACCTTTATTTGCCAATTGTCTTGAAATCTGGGAACCTCAACCTCCTGGAACCCTCAGGTCCTGTCCAGGCCTGTAATGGGGTTGCTTTACCTTTTTTACCAGTTCAGTAGATAGTTATGCGGCCCCAACATTCAGTCCGGTTTTTGTACCGAAAATGGAACCCCGGCATTTCAGCCCTTATCCGGTGACTTTCCGCATATATTTTGTTGACAGGGAAGTATCTATCTATCCTCCTCACGATTATTCCCGAAAGAGATCACAGACTCAAATGAATGAGGCCTGGATGATCTCCGGAGGGAGGAGGATGCCATTAGTTACAAGTGCTTGCAGAATGTTGACTTGGATTGCCGGTTAGCCTTGGTGGAGGGAATGGAACTCCGAGCTTCACCGAAATAGCTTCTCCATCATCTCGACTCCACCTAAATATACCGACTAGAGGGTCTTACAACCTTAATATTCAAGAATTCGAACCAAATGAATATTAAACAAGGTAATCGTTTTAACATTGCTGCCACTTCGACATTACTTTTCTGAGCGAGGGGTCTTATATTAAAAGCGGTTAGATGGTTGGTTGTAGGAATGAGGAAGAGCTTGGGGGGGGGGGGGTACAGCTGGTCTGTAGCAGCGTATAAACCCACGTAAAGCCATCCTCGTGCTTAAAATTCTATATAATGTAAGGATGAATAGTTGGCGGAGGTCGAATCCGAAAACGAAATTAGATCATCTTAAGGTGAATCATCCAGTTGTGTTGTAATATTAAAACAATAAACCAGCACTATGTCGAACACAACATGTATTTATATTGAGATATAAATCCAGCTACATGTTTCGGCTATTTAGCAATCATCACGCTGGGGCTGTATACCCTGTACAGCCCAGCGTGATGATTGCTAGTTAAATAGCCGAAACATGTAGCTGGATTTATATCTTAATATAAATATGTGTTGTGTTCGACAAATATAGTGCTGGTTTATTGTTGAAATCAGATAATGCCGCCAGGTATCAAGTCTGTCGAAGCAATCGTTTTATAATTTTATTTAACAGTTGTTACATTTTTGTTGGACTGCATCCTGTTTTGTGAATCAACGATATGAGTAAGAGAATTCATATATATGCTATGCAGACAAATGTACACAGTATATGTTATTTAACACAATTTTTATTAAATGTTGCCCAACATGTTTCTAGCCTATATAAGGCTCATCTTCAGGGGCTCTTTTGTTGAAATTACAACAGCTATATTATTGGTATATAAAATTATTATTATTATTAATATTATTGGTATATAAAATTCTTAAGAAGCCGTTAGATCTAACCGCTTTTTAAGAATTTTATATACCAATAATATAGGTGTTGTAATTTCAACAAAAGAGCCCTGAAGATGAGCCTTATATAGGCTAGAAACATGTTGGGCAACATTTAATAAAAAAATGTGTTAATAACATATACTGTGTACATTTGTCTGCATAACATATATATATAATTAAAAATGTACGGTACAAGTAACGTAAAGTTTAAGAGAATTCAGTTAGGCACCACATGTTTCGGCCAATTAAATGACCTTATTCAGGTCAGTCGCGGCTCTCTTTGTCAGGGTGTTTTTAAGACAGATCTCTTTCACATATGGTTGCTTTACTTGACGTATAAAAATTTTTTTATTAGTCTGGCTAATTAATTAATTGGCCGAAACACGTTGTCTGAATGTCTTACACGTGTAGTTTAACATATAGCCGTGTATAACTTAATTGTTGCTGTTATATTAACAGTTGTTATTTCTACATTTAATGCAGAGTAAAGACACAAGGGTCCGATCCGGTGGCCGTGTGGTTTAACGCGTAGTTATGAAGTCGCTTGATTGCTGGGGTCGCGGGTTCGAATCCCGCTGAGGGCATGGATGTTCGTCTTTTGTGTTGTGTGTTGTTTAGTTAACGGCCTTTGTGACGAGCTGATCACTCATACCGAGGAGTCATACCGCGGGCGCGCGCGCGTGTCTAATTGTGTGATTTAGAAACCTAAGCAATAAGTCGGCATAGACCCGAGGTGGGATGTAGTGCAAAAATAAAGCATATACCAGAGTTGCTGCGTGGAAAAAAATTGTGGAGGTAATTGCTCTTTTTATCTTATTTAACGATGCTTTCTCAGACAGATATGTTTTGTTCTGTCGAATGGGCGAACGATTATGAATGACGAATTACGTTGGATGTGATGTGGATATGTCATAACGTTTGATGTACTATACCAGAATTTCCCTGGGAAAGTGATACATTTTGAGAGAGAGATATCTATTAGAATCTTACCATTTTTCTGGGTGAAGAATCGAATACAAAACACTTGTTAATTAGGCGGTGTGCTCGGCGACATACGTTGCTGTATCAGCTTGCTCGGCGACATACGTTGCTGTATCAGCTTGCTCGGCGACATACGTTGCTGTATCAGCTTGCTAGAGGACATATGTTGCTGTATCAGCTTGCTCGGCGACATATGTTGCTGTATCAGCTTGCTCGGCGACATACGTTGCTGTATCAGCTTGCTAGAGGACATACGTTGCTGTATCAGCTTGCTAGAGGACATACGTTGCTGTATCAGCTTGCTCGGCGACATACGTTGCTCTATCAGCTTGCTCGGCGACATACGTTGCTGTATCAGCTTGCTCGGCGACATACGTTGCTGTATCAGCTTGCTCGGCGACATACGTTGCTGTATCAGCTTGCTAGAGGACATACGTTGCTGTATCAGCTTGCTAGAGGACATACGTTGCTGTATCAGCTTGCTCGGCGACATACGTTGCTCTATCAGCTTGCTCGGCGACATACGTTGCTGTATCAGCTTGCTCGGCGACGTACGTTGCTGTATCAGCTTGCTAGAGGACATACGTTGCTGTATCAGCTTGCTCGGCGACATACGTTGCTGTATCAGCTTGCTAGAGGACATACGTTGCTGTATCAGCTTGCTCGACGACATACGTTGCTCTATCAGCTTGCTCGGCGACATACGTTGCTGTATCAGCTTGCTCGGCGACATACGTTGCTGTATCAGCTTGCTAGAGGACATACGTTGCTGTATCAGCTTGCTCGGCGACATACGTTGCTGTATCAGCTTGATAGAGGACATACGTTGGTGTATCAGCTTGCTAGAGGACATACGTTGCTGTATCAGCTTGCTAGAGGACATTCCATTGTGCTTCTAATATTCAATAAATAGTCACATACCATCTAACACAACTGACCCAACATTTGTGTCTGGCGGTATTTGACTGTTCATTTATTGTGTTGCTTTATGCTTGTGCGTTCCTGATTCTATAAAACCTTGTAGTGGGCCCGGATTTCTCGCTTGGTCACTCAGTACGACACCAAAGTGATAATTTTACGGCTTCGAAACCGACATTCTTAAGTTTCAGTTTGCCGTTGTTTAACGCTTTGAAGCAAGTACAACCTGCACTGACATCAGAAGATCCTGCATTTTCACAAAGTGCGTTTACGGGTTTTACATGGTCCTCAGAACAAAGAGTGATTTTTTCTTCCTAACAGCGTTGGACCGATCGTGTGAGAAACGAAGAAGGATTACATAGCGCCTAGGAGCAAAGGAATATCCTACATACAATAAAAAGAAGGAAGGCTAACTGGATTGGTTACATCTTGCGTAAGAACTGCCTTCTAAAATCCGTTATTGAGGAAAGATTTTGGTGACGGGAAGACGAGGAAGAAGACGTAAGCAGCTACTTGATGACCTTAAGGAAACGAGGGGATACCCTAAGTTGAAAGAGAAAACACTAGATCGCTCTGTGTGGAGAACTTGTATTGGAGGAGGCTATTGACCTGTCGTAAGACAGACTACAGAATGAATCAAACAGCATGAAGTGTTTGGTCTTTGTAATAAAGACGTAGTTTTTTCTTGTGTTATAGTAGTTATTTTTAAATAGGTCTAGTATTTACATTAGGTTCAGGCTTCGAAGTTTAATAGAGAGCACTGGTCGGCATCTGCATTAGAATTATTGATTTTATTGTTGATGGTTTATTTAGTGGTTCTTTCTGAGCGATGTGGTTAGGCTATACACCATCGAATGAGGAAACGATTATGAATTATGAATTCGAATCGATATGAATCGAAGCGGTAGCCGCCTGTGTCGAAGTACTGTTGCATTATTTACGTGGCCGGATTGAGGAAAATCACGAACAACAGGCCAGTCTGTCTCCAGGCCGACATTGAAGCCACCCACGATCTGCTGGATACGAAAAGTGCATGCTGCTTGCTACTACCGTCAGCAGTTTATGCCATGGGTAATCTGTCTCGGTGCCTATTGGTTATAACAAGACAGGCATTGTGTGTGTATAACGTAACATCGAGGCGTGTTCGTGTAACCATTGTTGCAGTCGGAACACAATAATGCATTCTGTGCGTGTTGTTGAGCTACATGTCACTGTCAACTATATAAAGATATTGAATGTTGCACAACAATGCTTTTGTGGCAAATTTATGTCGCCGGCAACAATAATACAATAATACGTAGGTCTTCATGTAAAGTGCCTGTAGATGCACTGAAACAGAAGAATGTTCGTTTGCTCATGGCCTTCTCTAGACGTACAATTTGGCTAAACAGATCGTCATGACAGATAAGTCGTTGCCTAGTTTCTCAGTTTTTGTGTTGCCGTAAAACATTTTAAGAGATCAGACGGAATTAATCAGTTATGGAGCAATAAGTATTAAATATTGTGGGTGTGTGTGTAGCCTTAGTTGTCCGGCATGCAAATCACAGCATTATATTATCATTTTGGCCTGTCTGGCTCTACCATATTTTTCCACATTAGCTCATAAACGGCACGATTTTCGGGAAAAGGTTATTGAACATAAAATGTGTACTTTGATTTTCTCTACAACTTTTATCTGTAACATTTCTCATTCTAAGAAGAATTCAGCGAGATATTGTCATAAATGTACATAGGTCGTCATGTAAAGTACACGTTATTCTTGTCATATTTTAATGAAACTTTAAATTTTCTCAACCCATTTTCGAAAAATACTAAAACATCAAATTGCATGAAAATCCGTCCAGTAGGAGCAGAGTTGTTCCATGCGGACGGGCAGACTGACGTACATGACGAAGCTAATAGTCGCTTTTCGCAATTTTGCGAACGCGCCTAAAAAACTGTAAACATGCTGAAGAATAAGGTATTTTTGGGCGCGGCACCGTGCAGTCAGGTAGAATTCAGCGTCACATCTCAGAAGACCGCATATTTCATAGTCACTGCCATGACGTCCTCAGACCTGCCGTATCTTACATATTGACTGATATACGTTGGAGGTTTTTGGCGGCTGTCACTGTTCGTACTGTGTCTTATCTGGTGCGTTATGACACGTACAGTGAGCTAGGTGGGTACCAGTTATCGGAGGAACATATTGCTTCCATCTTCAGAATACGTCCTTACGAAACGTTGCGTCACTTATCGCAGACTACTGAACTAACTGCATGGAGCAGAGTCCTTCTTGGGAAGCTAACAGTTCTTCAGCTAGTCAAGAAAATGCCCGCATTTTATGGAATCCGAAGGTTCATTGCCGCATGTTTGAATACTTAATTCTTATTCTATGCATTCAGTGCAGTGCATACTTAAGTCTTACCCCATACATTCATGGCAGTGCATATTTTTATGCTTGTCTTCCCCATACATTTATGGCAGTGCATATTTTTATGCTTGTCTTCCCCATACATTTATGGCAGTGCATATTTTTATGCTTGTCTTCCCCATACATTTATGGCAGTGCATATTTTTATGCTTGTCTTACCCCATACATTTATGACAGTGCATATTTTTATGCTTGTCTTACCCCATACATTTATGGCAGTGCATATTTTTATGATTGTCTTACCCCATACATTTATGACAGTGCATATTTTTATGCTTGTCTTACCCATACATTTAGGCAGTGCATATTTTTATGCTTGTCTTACCCCATACATTTATGGCAGTGCATATTTTTATGCTTGTCTTACCCATACATTTAGGCAGTGCATATTTTTATGCTTGTCTTACCCCATACATTTATGGCAGTGCATAGTTTTATGCTTGTCTTCCCCATACATTTATGGCAGTGCATATTTTTATGCTTGTCTTCCCCATACATTTATGGCAGTGCATATTTTTATGCTTGTCTTCCCCATACATTTATGGCAGTGCATATTTTTATGCTTGTCTTACCCCATACATTTATGGCAGTGCATATTTTTATGCTTGTCTTACCCATACATTTAGGCAGTGCATATTTTTATGCTTGTCTTACCCCCATACATACATTTATGACAGTGCATATTTTTATGCTTGTCTTACCCCATACATTTATGGCAGTGCATATTTTTATGCTTGTCTTACCCCATACATACATTTATGGCAGTGCATATTTTTATGCTTGTCTTACCCCATACATTTATGGTAGTTGATGTTTGTATGCTTGTCTTATCCCATACATTTATGACAGTGCATACTTGTATGTCTGTCTTACCCCACATATTTATGACAGTGCATACTTGTATGTCTGTCTTACCTCACATATTCATGACAGTGCATACTTGTATAGCCTAGCCATTAGTCATATCACTACTGTCTTGTTTTCTATCATGTTATATCTGTCAGTTTGCACGGTCCCGGACGGCAGTGTTCAGTAAGTTCCGTAGTTCCAGACGTTCTTGTAAAAAAGTTATTGTTGTTCTAGGCAGTCGTCAAGAACGGATTTACCATTTGTAAGGTTGCGTCTGTGAGGAAATAGAGTTATATGTACATTTAGCGGTTTGCGGGGGATACATTGAGGCGAAACCGGCCGTGCAATTCCTTGTGAAACTGTGATAACATTAACTTAACCTTTTGCACGTAATTTTGACTGAAAGGTGAGTGTGACGTACATAAATATTTCGGAACGTGGAGTAATCGAGTTTTGTTCTTTGCTGTGTAGGAAGAGATTAAACATCGCTTGCATTATATAAATTTTATTAAAGATAAGACATAATGCAGGCAGGACGGCCAAGAGAAGGTTACAGGAACAGGTTGAGGCGGCATCCAAAATGCAAGCACTTCGGGATCCTAATTTCTGCTTGAAAAATGAGTTAATCTAGGGGACCGTCTCGCAGAACATGAATTTAATCTCGACGTCATGCTAGCCTGAGAACAAGTGGGCTGGAGTTGGAGTCGGAATGAGATGGAAAGGAAGAGGGAAGAAGGTTCATGTAATTGCGTTAACAAGTCCATTGTGTCTTTCTCTCTATCCCTCTTTCTCAGCCACCGAAACAGACCGTGGACCATCTCCTGAGAGGTGAGATTGTAAGATACTCAGAAGAACACTTCTGTCTTGCAGACTGCAGGGATGCAACAAGATGCGAGCGCAGTCGTCGCCTTTTTTCGTGACATAATTTTCTGCTTTAATTTTTTTTCCATTGGCGCAACAGCCCCTAGTGGGCCAGGGTCTTCTCGTTATCGAGGCTTCACGATCACACTCAGACACACCACACTCGGTAGGACTCCTCTGGACGAGTGATCAGCCCGTCGTAAAGACATCTACCAGACAACACAACACTCACAAGACACAGACATCCATGCCTCCGGCTAGATTCGAACCCGCAATCCCAGCAAGCGAGTGGCCGCAGACCCACGCCTCAGACTGCACGGCCACTGGGATCGGCACCTGCTTTAATAGCACTATGTATTTCGATCTTAATACAACGTAAATTAGGTGGACAATTTAGTCTGAAATATACGCTATTTGCTTCAGCAAACCGTTTTGGCAGCTGAATGCACTTATCTTATGATAAAATTATAAAAACAATGCAGATGTAATGAAGTGAGGGGAAGAAGAAATGTGCTGACACATCTCTAAATCGGCACAGTATCCATGGAATGTAATCCGATCACGTCTCTCCGAAATGTCGAAATTAACGCACACCTTCATTCGGTGTAATAAGCCAGGAAGACCCGCTGTTATTTAGAAAAAAAAAGTTGTCGACAGAGATTGAGTTTTGTAAAAATCGGCTTATTGACGGTCATCGTACTCTACCCAAGGGGGGGGGGGGGTAAACAAGTTTGTACCCGTAATTTACATTTTTTATATTTTTCATACCGTTCATATTCTTATAGTTAATACATTAACCAACTTATGCACTTAATAAAATAGATTCGTATGTAGCCTAAGTATAAAACTCCTACATGTTTCGGCACCGGGGTGCCATCATCAGGGGGTTATCTCAACAAAGGAACACAAGGCCAGCACGCTTATGTAGATATTGTGTCGCCTTGTGTCGGTGCCGTTGCCGAAACATGTAGGTGTTTTATACTTATGAGTGTATTTTACTAGTGCATAAGGTGTTTAATGTATTAAACGTAACATAACAGATCAATTTATGAGTTTTGTGAGAATTGGTGCATTGCAAGACATCCTTTATACCCAACGCAGTAAATTAAATTTTACCCTATTTCGTATATTTTTCGCCCTATTCGTATTAAAATTCGACACGGAAGATGCACATTAAATTTATTTAATGAGTACGAGTTTCATGAAAATAGGCGCAGTGAAAGACAGTCTTTACTTAGGGGCGTAAATGCAATCCTGACCGTATTTTGCACATTTGTTGTCTGATATGCGTGAAATTCGACATAAGAGATTTGCACATATGCTGTCGAGGATTTGTGATTTTCGTGAAAATCGTTGCCGGGGAGGCCATACATTGCTGATGGCCACAAATGAAAGTTGCCTACATTTACACGTGCACCATGAAGCCATACGATATTTTGAAAGTAAAGTACATCTCCGTAAAGTCTGCCTACCACGTTATGGAGAAGCTTTTAAAGCTAGTTGTGTTGAAACTTTGACAGAAATGAAAACGTAATATTGTAATGCTCTGTAGGACAGACGCCATCGTAGAGTGGGTTAAATTATTCTGGCGTGAAATGCGCTCCAATGACACTCTTTCGTGTTACCAGTTCTTAACGTTTGGTTGTGTGTTGCATAGGTATTACTATTAAGTCACAGCAGTTCAGCTGATTCTCAAAAGTACGGCTCTCACTGACCAAACACTTCATATTCACTGTTCTGCCAAAAACTTTCTGACTGTACGGCATGTATTAACTGTTACTGCTTTCTGAATTAGAATATATAGAGCAGGGCGGAGATTAAGCAGTTCTAAACTTTCGTGTAATTTGTTTGGCATAATACCCGTTGTGGATAGTACTAGTAGTATTACATAGGCCATTTTCAGTTGCCATATTCTTGTAAGCTCTTCTTTAAAGTCTGTATACTTCTGGGGCTTGTCGGTGATGGCGCTGTGAAGGTTGTGACTGTTGGAATTGCTGTATCTATTGAGTGTGCTTATTTGATGGTTTTGTCACCTATTACTATGTCCGGTCTATTGTTATAGTTCGATCAGTTATTATGGACCTGTCATAGCTTATCAATTCCCTAACGCAAGTTGTGGCTTACGTGTATAATACGGTGTTGGTTTTTCCTTTTATAGCCCACATTTATTAGCCAATTCTTGATGGAAGATGTTGGCTACTTTATTACTGCTTATATCATCTATCATCATCATTATAAACATGTGATTTCAGGCTTCCGCCGCGATGTTGATGTAATCTGTGGTCTTTTGGGTAATTACACGGCGTCATGTGGTAATTATTTACCGACGTTTCTTCCCTTTCCTTCTTGGTATCTTGACCCGTGAAGATGGGACCGACACGTTGTCCCGAAACGTCGACGCCGTGTAATTACCCAAAAAGACCACAGATTATAAACATGTAATTTTTACGAGTTGTATCATCTTGAACATTAGTATTTTATGCAGTGCATGAAATGGATTATGCAAAAGTATGTGTGTAAAATTTAAAAATTCATTAAGTTTTAAGTGTAGAGGTTGAAATTATAAAGACCATTCTTTACAGTTAATTTGAACATAGTTCGATGTCACACACGAGAAAGTCGAAATCGCTGTCACCACTTTGCCTTAAACATAAATGTCTACATTAGATTTGCAGCCTCTTTGCTTTAAATTTACGAACAAACGTCGTCAGATAGTTCAAATATTTTCTATAATAAATAATGCTGCATGTTCTAATGGACAGCCCTGCTGTTGTGTAGAGCCTACAGTATATGCAGCCCTTCTTCCTGGACTCCATTATTACTGTCTAAAATCCGCGGCTGGAGAATGTACGAGGTGCGGACTGGGTGGATCGTGGTGGGGGGGGGGGGTGAAGTTGGGGAACTTGTATTATGTAAAAGTGCTGCCGATAACACACTGTCGTATATACGTTTTACAATTACAGCTTAAACTGCGGAAAAGGGAACATTGCCTTGACTCTTGTTACAATAGTGTAGTGTTTAACTGAAGAGTACATTTCGGATAATATTTACCTCCGAAACGTCGCCTTGAAAACAAAACCCAAACGGAAGTCCACAGTTTTGTAAACAGTAATTGTAACCGCAGCTTGTAAATTACGTACATCTTATTACCTTGCATGATTTCAGGCTTTCGCCGCGATGCAGACGAGATCTGCACTATTCTGGGATATTACGCAGCGTTTAGTGGTAGTTCTGTACCGACGTTTCGGGACAACCTATCGGTATAATCTTCAAGTTAAGAAGTCTCTATACCGACGTTTCGGGACAACCTATCGCTCCCATCTTCGAGTGTCAAGAAGTCTTGGACTTATTGACCCTTGAAGATGGGACCGATAGGTTGTCCCGAAACGTCGGTACATAACTACCACTCAACGCTGCGTAATATCCCAGAAGAGCGCAGATCTCTTGTTATTAACTTTCTGTGCAATAGTCTTCGTCCCTTCACCGTCTGTTGTTAGAATGAGAAAGTCAAGATTGAGAAGATGGTGGGGCATAACACCAATAGAAGGGTGAAGAAATTCGTACAAGTTTTTACTTGGAAGACCTGAAGGGGCCCACTGCTGTTACATAGGCTTAGATTTGAGGGTGTAAAAAAAAAAAAGGATAAAGTTGTCCCTATGCAAACGGCGAAGGCATGTATGGGGACTAGAGTTGTATCTCCACTCGTGTGTAACCTCGGCATTAGATGAAGGTAGGTGGTGCAAATCACGCCCCAGTCGCTTTACCCCGGGAAGGAACCCCGGTATCCGTTGTGTAGGAAGCTGGGTGGGCCTCAATACCAGTCTAGACGTTTTGGAGAAGAGAAAAATCTCTTGCCTCTGCCAGGATTGGAACCCTGAACCTTCCAGCTCATAGTCATTATGCTGTTACGCTATGCCGGTTCATATTAAAATTAATCTTGCAGAAATTAGGTGAGCAGGTGTAGAGTGGATTCATGTGGCTCACGATACTGTCCAGAGGCGAGATGTTACGAACAGCGATGTGTCTTGATTTCAGGCTTCCCTCGCGATATTGTGATCTGCACTATTCTGGGATATCCCAGACTAGTGCAGTTCTCAACAGCGACGGATCTTCGGCTTCCGTGAATGCGGGGAATTTATTATCCAGCTAAGCAGCTGTTGGTTTCTCAAGGACTCTACTTAACCCACTGAGTTTAGTCAGTGCTTAGTCCTAAGGTGACAGTAAACATTGGTATCTAGCAACCAAACTACACGGCGTCACATTCTTTATACAGGTAATCGTCGCTGTTAACACTGGTTGGGCACTCAGACGAGCCATATTCAGCCCCCTAAGTGTGGTCTGCAGTATCTAAACAGAGGAAGGAAGTTGCAAACGTGCCTGGAAACGAACTTATCTCACCGTCGGGAAGTTCGCAGGTCGGAATTTCTGACTGGGCTTTAGTTTGCACCATCTTTCCCTTCTGCAAATCGGACATGAAGAATTTATGGGCTAGGTGTTGTGGGTGGGGAATCAGCTTCTAACATTGTACACAGCACATAAAGATTTCAGAGCGTGTTTTCCACAAACAGGTCTGGTCGTCTTGCTGTAGCAGGGGAAGCTAAAGAACTGTATAATTCAGGACAGCACTAATTGATACTAAATTATTAAGCCTAACAAAACAGCCGTCTCCCAGTATCAATGCTTGTTTGACCTCATTTTCTGGAAACAACATTGGGGGGTTTGCGAAAAGGTTGAGGGGAATGTGTGGGGTGAGGGGTTAGGGGGAGAAAGACAACACAGCTCTAGAAGGAGTTAAAAAAACACCGTTCAGAGCCAAGCCTCGTAAGGGGCTTCCATCATAAACTTCATTAAGTTATATTTGATTTACACAAGAAGAAAGATGTGGAGTAGAACATTTTTTTTATCTTGTTTGACAAAGCCAGAAAACGGTGGATGTCTTGCATAAATAGCATTTGGGTTACAAAAATTGGGATTGACGGTCTAAATGGGGAAGATTGTAGAAGGGAAGGAAAGTCTTTCTCGGTTATTATTTCTGCTCAAGAATTCCAGGCACTTCCGTCGCTCACGGGGTGCTGTGATGATATTCCGAATACAAAAGCGGTTAACTGGTGAATATTAAAATGGAAAGAGAGGGTGAAGTGGGTGTTCAGGAATGGATAAGGGACTTCCAACCAACCACCATGTATGTATGTATAGAAAATTAGCGTTCCTACTACCGCCACGGAGTTTCGCGACTGCGTTTCTCCCCCTCGCTCTCCTTTCCAAGACCTCTGATGTCATCTCTAAGGTACTGATCATGACCAGGTTACCAACCCTAAAACCTTAAACTCACACACCAGCATATTACACGATTACCCGAATTATTTCCGTACTGTAAGCGTCAAGCTTGGTTGAGTTGGCGTTTCTTGCAGTTCCAGATGTGTAACGTTTGTTTTGTCGGCTTCTGCACGCTTCAGCATAACTTAAAAGTTAAGCACGTACGAAGCATTCTCTCAATTCAACACCCAAATCTCTCCCCCCCAAAACCGTGCGCCCTAACGAATTCATAGAACCTGCGTGGAAGCACGACAATCAACTGGCGGCTTCTGCCTCCCTACTCCCTTCTGCCTCCCTACTCCCTTCATCATCAAAACACAGCCTGTTTCCACGAAACGTTTAAGAAGTGTGTCTGTCGTAAGAGTAGATACGCAAGTCGCTGCCTCGTGAGGAATTACAGGATTACCTTTCTTCGTTTTAGGCGTGTTCACAACCTAAAGCAACTGTTAGTTCGTCATGTCTGTCTGTCTGTTTGTATGTATGGAGCAACTAGGCTCCGACTGGACGGATTCTCGTTACATTTTATATTGGGAATTTTTACTAAAAATCTGTCTCCTATATTCAAGTTTGGTTAACATCAGGCAATAATATCGGATACTTCACATGAAGACGTAAATGACTCACATTTACGAAATCTCGCCATTTTCAAGATAAGGGTAGGATCATTATTTTATCTGGCAAATATCGTTTAATAGTTCCTGTCGGCTTGTTTGTTGTATTAACGTAACCCACCCATTCGACCTCCCGCACGCGCGGCAGAGTGGCGGTGGGAGGTGACAAACGATAGTTGTGAGATAAAATAAGGACCCTGTACAAGAAATGCGGAGAAGCCAGAGAGGCCAAAGAAATAGTTGGTTATCTAAACACAATATGGGGCCACACAGATGCGACTTGTTTCTGGGTAATCAGGGCAAAGTACATAGTCGTAGTCATAGTATTTAATACTTATGGCTTTATGCTTGATTATAATTACATAGTGTGATGACAAGGACATCCGAGTTATTGTGTTGTGATGCAGCTATTTAGTGACGTAATGTTCGTAACCTTACGTCACATTCCTATACAGTTGTTGATTTTCTGTTCGATGCGATTTGCATGGTGCATAATTAAGGAAAATACAAACATGTAATTGGAAGAGGGTGGGGGTGGATTGGATTGCAATGGCTCAGGTTAGGGACTGCCGGCGAGCTGTTGTGAACGCGGCTATGAACCTTCGGGTTCCATAAAATGCGGGGAATTTCTTGACTAGATTAGCTTTTCGAGAATGACTATGCTGCATTGAGTTAGTTAGAACTATGCTGTGATAACATTTCACAATTATTGGTTATGTCTGGGAATATGAAATTTGATAGGTAGTTAGGGTATGAATGTACCTACAAATTACGTGCGAAACATTTTAAGTCAGTAGTTACAAACTGTTTGAACGGAGTGAAATTTTTGCGTTAAAGAAGACAATTTTGTATAAAATCCAAGTAGACACATAAATAGTGAATTTTTCAGAGGAATCTAATAGGGAATATGTCTAAAGTTACGGACAATAACAGAAAGTGTGACGACATTGGATTATGTGGTATGATCATCTGAGAAGAGTTCGGGATGCAGAGAACCGAAAGCACCTCAGTCTTACCTTACATATACTCGTATATTTCCTATCTTGTTATATTTATCTTCACAAAATAATAGGGTAACAAAGGGCAGTGACATAGGTGAACCACGTGGATCGGACAGGAGAGATCAGAAATTCATATAATAATTTAATGTCAAGCCTGAAGGAATTACAGCACGCAGTAGACAAAGACATAGACTGGAGGATGATATTAAATGGATTAAAAAAAAATTAGTAGGCTGTATGAGGCCGTTGTGGACTGGATTCATCTGGCTCAGGATAAAGACCAGCAGCGTGTTTTGTGATCACGATAATGAAATCTCCGGGTTCTATAAAATTCGGAGAATCTTTTCACTATCTGGGCGATTATTAGCTTCCCAAAATGTAGAAGGTTAAGAATGAGTGGAGCTATACCTCTGCTCCCCTTATATGGCATGGACAGGGACAACATAACTTTTTTTTACCTTTATGAAAGCAGGACGATGCATAATCTTGCTGTCATTTTGAAAAGAATGTTAAGTTATGTTGTCTTAGTTTATAGAAAGGAAGTATCGCAACTGACAGGGGACGCCACCTCCAATGAACTCTGCACTAATGAAAAGGATGTTCATAAAAAGATAGGACTATTGCTAATAGACTGATCTGTCGCGAGGTGTCATCCATCAGAACGACAACGCAACCCCAACACAGCACACTTTCGGGGATCATGTTGAAAAATAATTATACTTCAGCAGAGTGTGTTATATTTAACCTTGTAATGGCTTGGCATTTAAATTTTATGGCCTAGGGAACCTTACTTACTGAAACTCCGTCGTGGTAAGTATATGTACCACCTGATGTAACATTAAGAAACACCGCATGTTGCCACACAATGTATATAACCTAGGCTGTGTGCTTCATATGATTCTCGCAATTACTGCAGAGTGTTTGCTCAAACAGCATAACCGGATGGTCTTAAAATGGACTCGGACTGTGTTCTTTGTGAGGTACGAACTGAAATAAGTAAAGGTAAAGTTCACCCTACAACACGCCATGAAGGCCCAGAGGGGGAGTAGAGGTATACCTCTACTCTTTCTTTAACTTCGGCGCTAGATGGGGGTGGGTGGTCAACTCCACGCCCCGGCCGCTTTGCCCCCGGGAAAGAGACCCGGTACCCATTGTATAGGAGGCTGGGTGGGCCCCAGGTCCGGTCTGGACGGTTGCGAAAAATCTCGCCCCCCACCGGGATTCGATCCCCGGACCGTCCAGCCCGTAGCGAGTCGCTATACCGACTGCGCTATCCTGGCCCACACGAACTGAAATATTACATATAATTTCGGTAAACGGCAGTCGCCAGCCTTTCACCGCGGCGAGCACGTTTCGAGCCCAGGCCAGTCCGTGTGGGATTTGTGATGGACAAAATGGCACTGGGACAGGTTCTTATTCGAGTACCTCGATTTGCCCCTATCATTGTCATTCCACCATTGCTCCATTCTTATCATCCTCAGAATTACTCTTGACAGGACAAACGGCCGGAGCCTGTGGACCTTCCAACGACAGTAATGCTGTTTCGGAACTCTTGTAACATTTTGACTGCCTTTGTCAATCCTAAAAGGTTTACAATGCTAGTGTTTTTTTCCCTTATGTAAGAAGGAATTCTTAACACGCTGGAGAGAATTTGCATTTGAATATTAGAAAGAGGAATTTTCTAAAATTTGTATATTTGGAAGACTCATTTTCCTTCGGTGGAAAATATATTTTACATAGCCATATTCTTTATATTAACTTCTGTGAGCAATGTTGAACTTATGTGCTTATTAAATTTAATTTTGTGGAAGCACTTTTTATTTCAGACTTAATAGAATTGTAGATCTCAGAACTTAGAGAGACGTAACGAATTATTTAAACATTCGGTGTTTACAGCTCCTGTCTTGAAGGTTAAACTAATACAAACGTTTATGCAATTTCTGTTCCCTGTATGCACTTGCCACGCGAATAATTTCTTTCAAAAGAAGATGATTGTCAGAGGTGAAAACGATCAGTATCAATTAGTAATTTTAGATGTATTATTTTATTACACTGTCAGTTGCTAAGATTATACAGCGTCGGAGATGGATGAATGAATGAAAGAATGAATGAGTATGGAGTCTAGTGAAATTATACTAACAGGTGTAAACCGAGGTACCCGGACAGAGACCTTGGCCTAGTGCCACACTGTCCGTCACAGGTCCTACATAGAGTGGCCTGGGAATGAACATGGGTTTTCAGTAAATGACCTTTAGTGGTGAACTTCACGACCTTGCCACTTTACCCCCTGGGGGAAACCCCCCCCCCTTACTGACCGCACTGGAGGCTGGGTGGTCCCGAGTGCCGGTCTGGACGATTTGGAGAAGAGAATAACCTCTTGGGTCTGCGGAGAATCGAACCCCGTATCGCCCAGTCCTTAAGAAAGTCACTATACCTACTGAGCTATCCCGGCTTAATGTAACTGGAGATTAAAATTATGAAGCCTGTCCTGGTGATGATATTTATTGCGTGTGTATTTAGGGCTCGCGGCGATTCTCAGCGTTCCAGAATGTCTGCGTGTCTTTACTGGTGTTGATGCTCGCTGGCTGTTTATCTGTGCAAATGCCATTGTGTTGTTACCGTCTTCAAACTGAGAGCGGGTCCCGAGACGTCAGGAAGCAAGAACTATTGTCAGGCAGACTTAATGCGGAAATGATAACAAGTGTAATCGGGAGTCTCTCGGCTCCTGCACCCAGAAGATGGCGTGATGCATCATCAGTTCAGTCTTGTTTTGGTGGATCGGGACTTACTTATGTATATTATCGCAATTTGGATCAATTACTGCATTGTTGAAGTTCGCAACGTGGCAAGTGCCTTAGACTCCATGTAACAAGATAATAAGGGATTCAACTCGACGTTCCAAACTAACGAAAGGGGGGAGTGTCGTTGTAGTGCCAGCCTCCTTGTAGCTAGTAATTCACAGTGGGTTGACAGAAACGTAACTGTCACTTATTGTTTTGTTTATTTAACAATTATGAACCCTTCTTAAAAGTATAGCGTCGATGAAAAATTAAACTTTTTGATTGCGTAGTCGGTTTGTACCACCGAGATGTCGGGGTTCGATCCCCGGCAGGGCCAGAAGATTTTTCACATTTCGGAAATATTCAGACCGGCTCTGGGGCTCACCCAGAGTTTCATATATTGAGTATCGTGGTCTATTTTACCGGGGATACAGCGGCCGGTGTGTGAAGCTGTCAGCGTATTTCCATATAGTGCTGAGGTTAAGTATACGTAGACCTGTGCCTCCCCTTCCGCATATGCCTCCATCGTGTGCACATGGGCATATTTATGAATATTGAATTTCTAGTAGGGAATTGGGAACTAAGTAACATAAATTAGTCGTATTAAATAGTCATGTCGAAGATGTCTAGGAGCTGGCAGTCGTAGTCATTGAAATTTGGTATGCTCAGTTATACTGGAATGCTATACAGTTGGTTAAGTTTTTATATACAGTCGAACCCGGCTATAACGACATCGGTTTATACGACATCTCGTCTATAGCGTCACATATTCTATGATACCAATTAATTCCTCATTCTTAACCATAACGTTACTCTACTCGGTTATAACAACACTCGTTTATAACGACACAAAATATTCAGTCCCCTTCATGACGTTATAACCGAGTTCGACTGTATTATGTTAATATTTTTGCGTCCTGTGAAATAGTGAAGCTACTTTCTTTACACCTTATACACAAAAAATTAAATATTCGTCCTCAGAGGCCAGACTAGTCCCAGGTCAGAGACAAAGGGCGGTGCGTTATGATAACTTGCCAACAGGTCGGTCCCTTCACACATCTGAAGTACTGTGATTGTTGAGAATGTGACCGGTGGAAACTGCAGCTAATTCGCAAGGGAAGCTGGGAGTTAGAAGTCTGTGTCTTTCGTAAATTCCGTCTGAAATGCCTTGGTCTGAAACGCGTTCCTCTACGGTGAAAACACGGTATCAGAACACCTGAGATATTATTGGGTCCGACGTGACGAAAATGTGCGTGTTTGTAGTTACTGTACGTACCACTAGGTGTGCTATTCATAACAGCAGGAAACGTACGAATAACAACATTGAGGCGCCTTGATATTTTTGGCCTGATTTTCGTACAGAACGTGGAACTGCTGAATGTTAAACCTGATGGTTCTTATAGTAACAATCTTTAAAAGTTTTTTTTTAATTTACTGAAGGGCCCCGCAGCAGATGCTACGGACGCACCGCAGCCTTGAAGGCTTATTGTGCAACCCTGTGATAAAGATGATTAGTTTTTTTCTGCTTTTCCATTTTAATGGAGCAGGGATGGAATGAAATTGACAGGGGAAAACCAAAGTACTCGGAGAAAAACCTGTCCCAGTGCCACTTTGCCAACCACAAATCCCACATGGACCGACCCGGGATTTTTTTTTTTTGCCTGTCCGGGGTTTTTCCCCTTTGATCCATTTTTGTACTGTATTAAATCCTTTTGTCCTTCATGTCACTTACGTTCCATACTACCGTCTTTACAACACACAAACATCCATGCCCCCTGTGGGATTCGAACCCACGACCCCAGTAAGCGAGCGGCCGAAGACCCACGCCTTAGACCGCACGGCCACTGGGATCGGCGTGGGATCGAACCCGGGCCTCCGCAGTGAGAGGCCGGCGACTAACCGCCTGAGCCATGGCACGACCCATCTTTAAAAGGTTAATGCTGTCTTTCTTTTCAACTGAAGGAACATCCGTTGAATTAACGTATTCTATAAAGGTTGTTACAAAATCATGCGTTATTTGAAGTTTACATCTTTAAAATATAAGCTACAAAGCAAACGTATGTTTGTATGAGATAAAGTAGTCTGATATTTGGTTTTTGGGTTGTGTTTGTATTGACGATAATGAATGCTGGGATTATATGAAAGCAGGAAATACATGGGCCTTATTGAAGAAGAATCAGTTGTATATGTGCGATCAGCCAGTTATTAAGTCGTAATGCATTTATGTTTTATTTAAAGATAATTATGTAATGGACAGTGGAAGTTATGGCTTCGGTATCTACGCCTGCGAGAATCACAGCAGGAAAGTCACTCGTCTATTGGAGCAACATTTTATATACTTGAATAATTTAAGGAGGCGTTACGTATCCAAAAATGCTGAAGTGTGTGTGTGTGTGTGTGGAGTAAAAATACTGTATAATATTGGACAGGAGAGGTGTATGTTGTCACAGAAATTCTACATACGAACTTGACGACCTCTGTTCTGCTTGTTTAAATAGTAAACGCGACTTGGTGTTGGCTGCAATCTGCTCTCAGCTGAAAGGGTTTCGTCCACTGTTTCATTTTATGGCCTGTGGCAAAGTATAATGGATCGTATTTTTCTTATGCCCTCGACATGTTGCTCCATTTTAGAGTGTCGTTCTGTAATCGGACACTTTCTGAAGTTTATCGCTGGTGTATACGTATTATATACATATATTATATATATTAATACCTGTGTATTATATATACATTAGTTTCGATTGTTGAACACGTTTTTTTGTGATGGTGTAAATACAATACATATGTTACAAAATTCATCTGTTTATGAAAAATGCATTGAATGTGTGCTTTTGTAGGCACTTGAAAGGTCGGATACGTATTTGAGTTTAGTTTTAGGTAAATATAAACAAGTTGTTAAACAATGATAGCAGATTAAATTCAGGGAATATTTGGTACCATTTTTTTGGGACTCGTTTGTCTTAAATTCCGCTATCTAAAAACGTATTACTTGAAATACATTCAAACCCCGGTATAGCGCCACCCACACTTAGCGTCCATGAAAGTCTGTGAACAGAAATTCCCTATTATACAGTATTTAGATTTATCTCAACCTTCGATATAGCGCCACGAATGGCGATGAAGAGACATTCACTCTGTATCGGGGCTTTGACTCTATGTATAATTTATTCTGCCTGTGGCATTTTGTGGGTGTGAAACTTGGCCTCTCACATTAAAAGAACCAACTGCGGGTTGTTCGATAGCGGAGCGGAGGAGAATATATTTGGACCCAAGAGGAAGGAAATGCTGGAGGCTGGAGAAAATTTTGTAATTAGGAGCTTCATGATTTGTACTCCTCTAATTTTTTCCCCCTATTGCTCAACAGTCCATCGGGTACCTAGGCCTTCTCATTTCGAGGTTTCACGATCACACACTTTAGACACACCACAGTCGGTAGGACTCCTCTGGACGAGGGACCAGCTCGTCGCAGAGACCTCTACCTGACAACATACAACACTCACAAGAGACAGACATCCATGCCCCCGGTGGGATTCGAACCCACGATCCTAGTAAGCGAGCGGCCGCAGACCCACGCCTTAGACCGCACGGCCACTGGGATCGGCCTAATTATATTATTACGATGATAAAATCACGAAGGATATGATGGGAGGAGCATGTAACACGCACTGGAGAGGAGCGAAATACGTAAAGGGTTCGTGGTGGGAAAATATGAAG
Organism: Reticulitermes speratus; assembly: GCA_021186555.1. Classification (NCBI taxonomy): domain Eukaryota; kingdom Metazoa; phylum Arthropoda; class Insecta; order Blattodea; family Rhinotermitidae; genus Reticulitermes; species Reticulitermes speratus. Next base: position 16,036,889 of record JAJKFL010000003.1, on the reverse strand, counting down.
AAAAAAGATCACTTGGAAGACCTAGGCGTAGATGGGAGAAAAGTAAAGTGTCTGTACAAGGAATAGGATGGAAATATGTAGAATAGATTCGTTTGATTCACAATAGGAATTATTATTATTATTAGATAAATGAATGAAAAAGCCATACTTTGTATTGTGATTTAGTATTATTAAGCATGTGTGACGATTTCAGGATAACGTTAGGGGCAGCATAACTGCATGCCACATCATTCATGACATTCTGGATTTGTCATGCTTAGACAAGTTAAACTGTTTGTAGCATAGAATTGTGAGCGTGTATAACGTACATTTATTTACTGTTATTTTTTTCTTCTCTAGAGTAGTGTAGCCGAACATTATTGGAGCATTTATATACTAGTATTGTTGGAGCAGTTCGGCTCTCCCTCTCCACTCTTCTAAATATAGCAGGAAGGACAAGGGACCAGGTGTCCCGCGTCAGTTGGTGTTCAGTAAAGGAATGGACTGGACGGATGGTATTGTGTTAACGTTTATTTTGTTATAATGGAAATAAAGTTAAAACCTCTAAAAAGAACAGTCCTGTAAATTGATGTATATTAATTTACAAAAAGTAACCAGCAAAGGTCGGTTGTAGTAGAAGTAGCAACCACTGATTACATCGTAGTCCGACTTCATTTTTAGAAAGTTTATGCCCTTATTTTAATATTTGTTTTTTCTTCTTGCTATAAACTTGAATAAACAGTTCACGAACCGCTTACATCTATAAAAGCATTCTGAACGGAGTAAGTTGAGGTGGCAGACATGCAGTTACAAGGGGTTGTGAAGGGAAAAGGGGAGGTAAACTTTCCTCCGGTGATGAGCAGTACTCATCTCCGGCCACTGGACTAATTATAAAAGATGCGTGTCTGATAGGGTGAAAGGATTTGGGAAAAAAGAAAGTAAAGCGAAGTTATCGATGGGAAAATGGAAATATCCGGTGGCTAGGTGCTGCCATGTTGGCAGGAACTGTTTTGGTAGGTGACTGAGGCTTCTATCCTGTTTATGTATTTGAAATTCCAGGATGAGAGACTGTCTGTGAAATAATGGCCAATCGAGGGGTGACCACTGTCACTGTAACTGTTAGCCTCAGGAAACAGTTGGCTGACAACACATTTATGAGGAGGAACTTCTTAAACTCGAATCTTTTTAATACTTAATCATCAATGTTGTTTGGTTTCCTTTTTTTGGTTTCTTCGTTTTTATTTTGGATTTCCGTTTTGAGTTCGTATGACGAACAAGTGATGAACAGTACAAATGTTTAATTTTAATATCTTAAACACTGCGTCACATTTTAACAATCGCTGATTATAATAAAAATTATGAGAAACATGTACCATATTGAATTAAAAATTAAGATCTCAGTGATTTAACACATTGATTGCAATTGTATATTCGGTTTTAAACATGTTGCTTATGTAACATTCGTTGCTGAAAATACAGTCGAACCCGGTTATAACGACATCGGTTTTTACGACACCTCGTCTATAGCGTCACATATACTGTGGTATCAATTAATTCCTCACTCTTAACCATAACGGTACATTACTCGGCTATAACGACACAAAATATTCCGTCCCCTTCATGACGTTATAACCGAGTTCGACTGTACGTAAAATAAATTTTTAGTGCTGACGGTATTTATATCCTTTGTGATGAACAGTAATCGTGCACGGAGTAGTCTGCTTATTTTAGCTAGTCCTCTGTTATGCTAGATACAGTGTGCAATGGCAGTGACTGCCTATTACCGTGTTTGCCCGTACTAACCATCTACACTGTATATTAACCCTCTAACTAACTAACTAACTAACTAACTAACTAACTCCATGGAGCAGGAAATTCAGGAATATTTTGGAAATTTCGGGGCACTCTAAAGCCTTATTAGAGCTCCAAATTTCCTGCGATGATATAACTGGCAATCGATGCTATAAGTACAACATTCCATAACTAACACCATGGAGCAGAGTCTTTCTTGAGAAACTAGCAGGTCCTCAGCTAGTCAAGAAATTCCCCGCGTTTTGTGGAACCCGAAGGTTCATTACCGCATTCACAAGAGTCCGCCACCTGTCCCTATCCTGAGCTATATCAATCCAGTCCACGCCCTCCCATCCCACTTCTTGAAGATCCATTTTAATATTATCCTCCCATCTACGCCTGGGTCTTCCAAGTGGTCTCCTTCCCTCAGGTCTCACCAAAATCCTTTATGCATCTCTCCCCTCCCCCATACGTGCTACATGCCCCGCCCACCTCATTCTTCATGATTTTATCACCCGTATGATATTTGGTGCTGAGTACAGATCACTAAGTTCCTCGTTATGTAATCTTTTCCACTCCCCTGTTACCTCGTTCCTCTTAGGCCTAAATATTATCCTCAGCACCCTATTCTCGAACACCCTCAGCCTATGTTCCTCCCTCAGTGTGACCAAGTTTCACACCCATACAAAACAACAGGCAAAATTATAGTTCTGTATATCTCAATGTTATATTAACCCTCTAAAACAAAAAGGTACTTTTCTATGCATTGCTCCCCGATTTACGAAAGAGCGTTGCTTTTGGAATGTTCCCAGGCTTCTCCTGTTTGTCCGTCTGGTAAGGACAATGAAGATGAGTGTGGAGCATCGGTGGAATTATACCGACAAGGGAAACCCGAAATACTCGGAAAAAAACCTGTCCCAATGCCACTTTGTTTACCATAAATCTTACATGGACTGGACTGGGATCGAACCCAGGCCTCCACGGTGAGAGGCCGGTACTAAGCGCCTGGTTTAAACGAAAACTAACCCGAGTTTCTTTTAAAGATTCAGTTCGTACCGCGCAGTAAACATTCTCCGTCTGGGTTATAAAAACCAATCAGTTAATTCTGTATAGGGAAATATTCCCTGTTTGTTCTGAGATCCATACCGATCGCATAAATGTCTTGTATAGGCATAACTCATATTTTTAAATATTAAACCTTGTGGTACATATAGTAACCACTAGGCCTTAAATGGTTATGAACTGGTGTCCCTCGAGAATTGAGGTTCTCACAGCGGTGTTACGAGTCGAGTTATGCTATGTCAAGGGGCAAGTAATTACCGGCGTTTTGAAATATCATGGTGCCTTGATCTACAGAGTCAAGCACTTGTGAGTCTGCTTGACCCTGTAGATCAAGGTACAAAATCCCTCGAAACGTGGGTAAGTGCGGTGGGTAGCCGGAAGGTAGGGGGTTCGAATCTCGATGGTGTCATTGAAATTTTTCATTGACATAATCCTTCCGGCCGCATTATGGCCCTTGGATCGACTCAGCCTATAACAGAAATGAGTACCAGGAATATTTCCTGGAGGGCAAAGGCGGCCGGTGCATGGGGCTGACCTTACCACTTTCATGTGCCGATTGTCTAGAAATCTGGGAGTCTCAACCTCCTGGAGCCCTGAGGGTCTATCCAGGCCTGTAATGGGGTTGCTTTACCTTTTTTATGGTGTGTGGTAACAGATGTTACCAGTAAACTGAATTCTTTACGTATGCACGTGTAAATAATTTACAGTGACTTATCTGGGGCTATGTTAAGTGTTTCTAATTCATCATTAACTTCTCATAGCGTAATGATTAATACGTGTATTGCCAGGGTTAACGCTGAAGACTCTTTTTATCCACATATTGAATTTATGTGTGATTCTTACAATAAAGAGCCGTTATTTCCCGCGTGCAGAATTCGCCGTTTGTCCTTCTTAGTGGAAACAGCGTTCTATGTGCAGTACGAAATCGCTCTTTATGTATAATATAAGTTGATTATGCCTATCGCGGTGGTTGTGCAGTCTAAGGCGTAGGTCTGCGGTCGCTCGATTGCTGGGATCGCTGGTTCGAATCCCGCTGAGGGCATGGATTTTCGTGTCTTGTGTTTATTGTGTGTTGTGTAGGTAGCGGTCTCTGCGACGGGCTGATCACTAGTTCAGATGAATCCTAATGTGTGCGTGAGATCTAGAAACCTCAACAACGAGGCGGTCCGGGCCCCGAATTTGGCAGTTCAGCCACAGAAAATGAAAACAAAAATGTAGTTTTAAATGCAGTACCACCGCTCAGGGCGTTGATCGCCGGCCTCTTACATCGAAGGCCAGGATTCTATCCCAGGCGTGTCGATGTGAGATTCATTGTGAACGAAGTGGTAATGTGGGAAATCTGGTTTTTCCCTGTCATTGTCATCCCACCAATGTTTCATACTACTCTTAATCTTCAGAAGAAACTTGCTATGCCTGGGGACCTTCAAGCAAAGCAGTGCTTTTTTTTTTTTACATGGTGAAGGGCCCCGCAGCAGATGCTACGGACGCACCATAGCCTTAAGGCTTTTTGTGCAACCCTGTGATGAAGATGAGGATGAGCAGTTTTTTTTTACCAAGTTTTACAAGTAATGGAGCACCAGTGGAATGAAATTTACAGGGGAAAACAGACAACTCGGAGAAAAACCTGTCCCAGTGCCACTTTGTCTACCACAAATCCCACATGGACTGACCCGGGATTGAACCCGGGCCTCCGCAGTGGAAAGCAGTGCTTCGTCTGATGTCGGGGAATAGTGGACAGGAAGTTACGAGTGCTTAAACATTGTTTTTTTTAATCAAAGGGTTCAGAACGTAGTCACGCCACGTGATCCAGTTCCTTTTCATAAGTCTTTTGTATTTCGTTATGAAATAGGCGATAACTGAATGCTAAGCATATTCTAAATTCGAGAAGCTCAAATAGTCGTGTTAGGGATGACTCTGAAGCTCAGAAAATAATCACAATAAAACGTATGTTCACATGACGCTCTTCTGGAAGTTTGGTTTGTGTGTAGCGACGCGATTTTCGTCACCCTTCTCACCCTCATAAAGGACACCAATATTTTTACGTTTATTTGAATAAAGCCAGGACGACATTAAATCACTCTTCTCGAGAACTTTTTCCTTGTGACATTCCTTTTTTTTATTACGCCGTAAATTGAGCGGCGAAATTTGCAGATGGAAACTTTTTCGTCATGATCTAAATTAGTGACAGCGCGATGCTGCGGCAACCATCATCGACATGTCAGTAACGCCCTATACGATACGACTGTTATAGCATGGTTACGTTTAGTGCTGCTGGCAGCAAACAGGGTGATAGGTTAACAGGAGACGACGGGAATGCGCGGAGGTTTGTAGGCGGGAAATCACCGTACTCTTATTGGTAACCATCCCGGTCCGTGTCCAGTCTGGGCTATGCTTGGTGATGAGATGGCTCGTTGTGTGGGGAGGATGTGGGAGAGAGTGTTCGTCCTCTAACCTGCTCGACCAGCATCTGCTATTAAATATTTACAGACCTTCCACGGCACAAAAAAAAATTCTCCCCCGCAACCATACTCCACAATATACAGAATCTACATTCTCAATTATTCTACGAATTATTCAACTATTTTCCTTGTCCTGTGGCCGGGAGACTTTTTCAAAAATTCAAAGCACAAAATAATCGATTCCCAGCCAACGGAAATCGCGAACTGAATCGCGAATTTTGAAAACAGACGAACAGATAACAAGGACATTTCACTGAGACCCGAGAACCCTCTCAGTTACAAGTGTGAGTGATTTCCTTACTGCCAGAGTAGCTTTTACTGCTGGCATGCTGATAGAAAGGCCAGTTGTAACACTGCACTTCGATATTTGTGCCCGCAAGTTTCGCCTGATTTATATACATATTTCAGGGGCATTTATCGTGCATTATCTCCTTTAGTATTGCAATTATCTGAACATGTGACAATGTTTAATTTATTATGACCAATATTATTGTAAATATGTACCATTGTCTTGTCTGTGCAAACTCCTGAAACGTCGTGAATTTCAGTACGCATCAGACGTTAGGCACTGCCTGCATAAAAATGTCCAAAATATTTGTATTTTACGGGGATATTTTCCACAGGAGAGTAAATGTTTAGTTCAGAGTTTAATATTTAGAAAAAAAAATAAGCCCCTGAAGTATGTACAAAATAATATATCATTAAATTTAGGATGACGGTTTTATTCGGGCTATGTGTAAGGGGTAATTAGTATGTCTGGTTTCTAATGGTCATATCAGCATTATGTTAGTGTTAACACTGGGTGATCGTGAAACTAGTAGTGTCATAGTGTTGGTAATTTTGGTGTCTAGTGAGTAATTATACAGCTGTCGAAATGAACGGCTTTTTCCCGGGACAGACATCAAAAGAAGTTTTCGTTGGGGCTTTCCATTTTGTTCCTGTCCAGTAACTTGAGCACAGCACACCAGTGAATTACACCATTACGTTTCGTAATTATGTCGTTTAATCATGAACTCAAACGCGAGTTTTTTGCACTGTAATGCAAACACAGATTCTAACAAAACATGTTTAAATAAACGATCCTTATCAGATTTTGCACAAGTAAGAAAACAAACAAGGAGTAACAACAGTTGCATATAAAGAGCGAAGTAACATTCCTGCAATTTATTTTGCCCATTCGTCCTCTAGAGTGAAATTTGGAATAATTTTGGAAGGTAATTTGTCTTACAGTGACAAGATATACCCTCTAAGAAAAGAAAATTGTTTGAAATATTGTTAGCGCAAAATCTAGATTTACTTAGAGGCCTGTTTAACACATTTAGAGATTTTACCTCTTCCATGAGGCTATAGCACATTTTCATTAAAGATCTTTATTGTAAATGGCCATGAACATTTCCAAATAAATTCGTCTGTACATAGTATTAGTACAAGAAATAAGTACCATCTTCATAGACACTTTGCCACCTTTCATGCTTCCAGAAAAGCACACACCTTGCTGCCACCAAAATATTCAACAGTTTGCCACGCAAACTTCCTAGTTCCAAGAATGAAAAGGCTTAATTTATGTCAGGGTTAGGACTGTACTTGTCTAAGGCGTGGGTCTGCGGCCGCTGGCTTGCGGGGATAGCGAGGTTCGAATCCCGCCGGGGCATGGATGTGTGTCTCTTGTTGGTGTTGTGTGTTGTCAGGTAGAGGTCTCTGCGTCGGGCCGATCACTCGTCCAGAGGAGTCCTACCGAGTGTGGTGTGTCTGAGTGTGATCGTGAATCCTCGATAATGAGGAGGCCCTGGCCCACTAGGGGCTGTCGAGCCGTAAAAAAATAGGAGTGTACTTAACACTCCTATTTTGTTCAGGAATGTTTAGTGTTCAAAACCGACTCGTAATCTTATTATAAGCTTATATGCATTTGTTATAACATTTGAATATTGTGTCTGAAGTACAAACTTTGTTTTGTAAATGTTGTGTTTTTATGACTTACTCCACATCGTATTGCCACTTCCACTATATTTTGGATCCGTGAAGTTCATAATGTACGTAGTGCGTACGTACGTGTATGTGTATGAGTTATGTAATGTATGAATTATGTAAAGTATGTATGTATACTATATAAAACAACAAATAATTGCGCCACATATTTGTAAATACACAAAACGCAAACAGCGGGCAGTCATTGTGAGCCGACGCAGAACAGAATTTAAGATACCAAAAAGAAATACAAGCCCTGTAAAGTGCGTTAACTTAACATTAAATAAGACTACAGCACGTGTAAACCTGACTACTACGCAGTCGAAACACGTACAGCTGTTAATATCCGGTGTCAATAGTATTACGATTTCACGATCTGGTAATACAATGAATGCAAGTGACTTTGCCATTCACCGGTGCGTTATGCTCCAGTGACCGTTGTACGTACTCCATTACCAAAACGTAAATTTGTCAGCCACACACCCTGTATAACCTCTCTGGACCTTTAACCCTTGACCGCTTTGATCACTAGGCCAAGTCGTGTCTCATTACGCACTGGTTAAAGCCACAACACAGCTGTAATCTCTTGTATGTAAATACAAGTACGTACAAACCATTCCCGCAGCCACCCCCCCCCCCCCGCCCCACACACTCACGCACACTCACACACTTCTGTCCAATTCCAAGACCTCGTTACGTATTTTGCTGCTTTCATTTATTGGAAATTAATTAAATTTTATTTTCGTGGTTTACCAAATCGTTTCCACATTTTGGATTTAGTGTGACGGTTGCATTTGGGCCGTGTCATAGCTCAGGTGGTTAGTCGTGGGCTTGTTACCACGGAGGCCCTTGTTCGATCCCAGGTCAGTCCATGTGAGATTTGTGGTGGACAGAGTGGCACTCTGACAGGGTTTTCACTGAATACTATCAGTATTATTCCAGTCATGCTCCATTCTAATTCATTCATCCATCACTGATGCTATATAATCTCAGCATTTGATAGCGCCGTTAAAGAACACACTTAAAAATAACTGAATCTGCAGTAGGTTCGTAACAATTATAATTGTGCTTCTTTGGGTTTAGGGGTTGAGTGTCGATGCAGTCGTTGCCATAATGAAACGTTATTAGAACTCATACCGACTATGTAAAGAAAATAACACAAATAGGCGTAGTGTAACATAAAGTCGAACATTTCCTAAATGTACTGTTCTCACCACCCAACAGGCAACTTACTCCGATAAACAGGTTATCAAAACAGCATAGATTGTTCAACATTTATACAATTTTTAACCAATGTAAGACTGAAACAATCAACAACCAACAACCACAATTTTTAACTTTTATTTGTTTTAAACAGTGTATGTGAACAATTGTAAATAATTCATGTAAATAATGTGCCAGTTGGTGTAACTAGTGTGCGATTTTACATAATGTGTCCCTGAAGAGGAACCCAAATTAAGGGTTCGAAACATGTAGGACAGTGAAAGTGCACAATTAATGTGATTAAATTGTACATTTGTCGGACTTTAAATATAAAGTTAAAATGTACGGAATGATTAATAGTAAGTTTAATTCCTAAACACTTGTCATAATTTTATTGCCTGCTGTTATAATTTGTTCTTAAAGTTAATGTAAATCAGATTCTTCTAAATATTTTCTTCGTCAAATTTCTTACGTACAGTCGAACTAGGTTATAACCTCATGAAAGGGACTGAATATTTTTTGTCGTTATAAACGAGTGTTGTTATAACCGAGCAGGATAATGTTATGGTTAACATTGAGAAATTAATTGGTACCACAGAATATCTGACGTTATAGTCGAAGTGTCGTATAAACCGATGTCGTTATAACCGGATTCTACTCTACCTATAATTTATTGTCATGAATACTGGCCTATCTCCGTATTCATTACGGATATGTTCCTGGCATAAACGCGGATAAGGTTGACTGTGACAAATTTTCCTGTGAAGCTTAGATGTAACTTGCGTAATAACAGTACGCTTCTTAAAATGCATTGCAGACTGAACTCTACGGGGAATCTTCAAACCCAAGTATGTACAGTACCTTAACATTCTATCAGGAACCTCCTCTTACTGTTCGCTGTATCTCACTCTATGCCTTAACATTTTAGCAGGAACCTCTTACTGATAGCAGTATCTCACTCTATGCCTTAACATTCTATCAGGAACCTCCTCTTACTGTTCGCTGTATCTCACTCTATGCCTTAACATTTTAGCAGGAACCTCTTACTGATAGCAGTATCTCACTCTATGCCTTAACATTCTATCAGGAACCTCCTCTTACTGTTCGCTGTATCTCACTCTATGCCTTAACATTTTAGCAGGAACCTCTTACTGATAGCAGTATCTCACTCTATGCCTTAACATTCTATCAGGAACCTCCTCTTACTGTTCGCTGTATCTCACTCTATGCCTTAACATTTTAGCAGGAACCTCTTACTGATAGCAGTATCTCACTCTATGCCTTAACATTTTAGCAGGAACCTCTTACTGATAGCAGTATCTCACTCTATGCCTTAACATTTTAGCAGGAACCTCTTACTGATAGCAGTATCTCACTCTATGCCTTAACATTTTAGCAGGAACCTCTTACTGATAGCAGTATCTCACTCTATGCCTTAACATTTTAGCAGGAACCTCTTACTGATAGCAGTATCTCACTCTATGCCTTAACATTTTAGCAGGAACCTCTTACTGATAGCAGTATCTCACTCTGTGCCTTAACATTTTAGCAGGAACCTCTTACTGATAGCAGTATCTCACTCTATGCCTTAACATTTTAGCAGGAACCTCTTACTGATAGCAGTATCTCACTCTATGCCTTAACATTTTAGCAGGAACCTCTTACTGATAGCAGTATCTCACTCTGTGCCTTAACATTTTAGCAGGAACCTCTTACTGATAGCAGTATCTCACTCTATGCCTTAACATTTTAGCAGGAACCTCTTACTGATAGCAGTATCTCACTCTATGCCTTAACATTTTAGCAGGAACCTCTTACTGATAGCAGTATCTCACTCTATGCCTTAACATTTTAGCAGGAACCTCTTACTGATAGCAGTATCTCACTCTATGCCTTAACATTTTAGCAGGAACCTCTTACTGATAGCAGTATCTCACTCTATGCCTTAACATTTTAGCAGGAACCTCTTACTGATAGCAGTATCTCACTCTATGCCTTAACATTTTAGCAGGAACCTCTTACTGATAGCAGTATCTCACTCTATGCCTTAACATTTTAGCAGGAACCTCTTACTGATAGCAGTATCTCACTCTATGCCTTAACATTTTAGCAGGAACCTCTTACTGATAGCAGTATCTCACTCTATGCCTTAACATTTTAGCAGGAACCTCTTACTGATAGCAGTATCTCACTCTATGCCTTAACATTTTAGCAGGAACCTCTTACTGATAGCAGTATCTCACTCTATGCCTTAACATTTTAGCAGGAACCTCTTACTGATAGCAGTATCTCACTCTATGCCTTAACATTTTAGCAGGAACCTCTTACTGATAGCAGTATCTCACTCTATGCCTTAACATTTTAGCAGGAACCTCTTACTGATAGCAGTATCTCACTCTATGCCTTAACATTTTAGCAGGAACCTCTTACTGATAGCAGTATCTCACTCTATGCCTTAACATTTTAGCAGGAACCTCTTACTGATAGCAGTATCTGACTCTATGCCTTAATATCTACATTGTACTGATATTGATCTTTGAACGCCCCTTACCCCAGAGTTACATACCCAACCCCAATAGCGTCACTGAACGATTGGTTATTGTCAGAGAAAAGAGGGGAGCTGCACCAGCACCCCCTACACTACATATCAGACTTGCTATTAGCCACATGTTCGCTTCCTTTCCCTCTGTCGTAGTGAAATAAAAAAAGTTCCAAATTTAATCTGCTGCTTGCATCAAATATGTTATGAAATGTGCGAGGTAGGAGCTGTAAGTATGCAGTCACCGTGGTCAGTGCTATTTTGTATGCAGTCACCGTGGTCAGTCGTATTTCGTATAAAATTTCGGCAGCATTCAGAAAGTAGATTGATTTGCTGAAATTAATCTCGTTGCATGAGGTAGTCAATTGTTATTTCTCACTTTCAGCCTGTTTGGGAGGGAAGGGGGAAATGCTGTTAAACTAAGCCACTGTCTCATTCTCTCTTATGGTGATTAATTGACATTTCTTATCATGTTCAGGTGTGTAAGCCTAGTTGGAGTTTAAACTAATTCGTTAAACAAAGAGAGTATAGCTGTTAAAGATTGTGGTCTTTGAGGTGTGACTGAAGATGGAGACAGTAGGTTCCTCCGAAACGTTAGTGTCCATCTGCCAAGCTAAATTGCGTCACATTCGACTAGAGTCACCGCCTTCCGAGTTTTATTTCACATTTCACACATGATAACTGTTATGTGAAGTTATCAACGCCTAGGAACTTGTGAAAATAAATGCAATTTAAGTATCAGATAGAAAAATATTTACAAATCCGACGACAGATGGTGTAACCAGCTCATAGATATTTCGTGTTGTATTTAATGTGGGATATTTTATGACACAGCAAACTGTGTGGTCACTGACAATGGTGTTGGGAAGAGGAACTGGTACTGCTCCTGGAGAACACTCAGGAATAGGACCTTTTATGGGAATGGTGGAGAAGAAGGAATATTAAACGTGATCTTACAGAAAGGTTATGACGAAAATATTTTGACACGATATGGATCGGTATAGATTCAAATGGCTTCCACATTTCGCGAGAAAGATTATGTCAGTGTTCGAGTAACGCTTGGCGAGCTGAGAAATTATCAGCTCTTCAAACAAGGGCATGTTTCGTGGAATTTGAATGTCATTATGCCGGATAGCATCTTAAGTTTGCAGTAGTTTTGGTACATTCTTATATACAAATACATGCATTTTCTTTTCCGTGGCATCACGCAACATTCTGCACTCGTACCGTTTCACGTGACGTCCAGCAGCACAGCGATCGCTGCTGTTCCATTTTGCCGTGAGTGGGGTACACACTTTTCACGTAAGTGTACTGCAATTAGGTTTCCTTTGGCTCGCAGACGCGCCACTTTGTTTATTGCACATCGTAGTATTGCTGGTGAAACTGGGTGCTACATACTGAATGCTTCCGTTTATATCGCCTTCAGTGCAAATATTTTTGCTATTCATTTTTTCTTTTAACATGCCGACCAATAGCGAGAGCAGATTTGGCGTACGAGGAGGTTACAGTTCCCTGCTTTATTATTATGTTATCAGAAGCAATGTGTGAACAACGCATAGAATTATAAAGAAGTTTATCACCAACAAATTGCACCAATTCCTGAATTTAAAGCACTCCTGTATGTTTCGGCTATTATTTATAGCCATTTTCAAGAAGTATCAATACTTAAAGGCGTATACAGCGTTACAATTCAGCTTTGTCAATTGTAAATGGTAAAATATGTAATAATAATAGTGGCGTTATATATTTTACCATTTCCAATTGGTACAGCTGTATAATGACACTGTATACGTCTTTAAGTATTCATACTCCCTGAAGATGGCTATAAATAATAGCCGAAACATGTAGGAGTGTTTTTATGTTTCAGGAATTGGTGCAGTTTGTTGGTGATGAATTGTTTATGTTTAAATGCATAGAATTGTGTCTGTCGTTTCCTATAAACCTTGTAACAAGAACGAGGGACTTAAAACTATAACGTTTATCTCTGCATGTAATTTAGCACGATAACGTAAATCAATATGAAGGAGTAGAGGCATAGCTCCACACATTTTAGCATCGTCACTAAATGGAGGTTAATGTTCAGCTTCACGCCTCAGCCGTTTTACCTCGGGGAAGGAGCCGGCAGTAGGCATTTGATAGTAGGCTGGGTAGGCTCTTGAACCGTTCTAGACGAAGAGAAACTTTCTGATGACGCCGGGTATCGAACCCCGGTAGAAATATAGAACAAGAAATAACGTCTGCGTTAGGTCAGATTTAAACTTTGGAAACGCAATCGTACGTCTCTCTTTCTCCCTCTTCACTTTCCGGGTACTTGTAAAAAGGACGATCTTCAATAGGGATGTAGGGGAAGACGGTTAAATCTGGTGAAGTATTAGAACAGTTATCAGGAACGCAGGAGTGTCGTGTGGCATTAAACTGAGAGAAGGAGGTTGTCACTGAAGAAACATTTACCGAGTGAAACTCTGACGTCACTCCTACAAGCTAAGTGAGTGGTATGAGAGAGCCGGATGATGCATGTCGAATTCACAAGACCTTCCGGCGAATCTTGAAGACGTTCTTGAGAACAGAGCTGAGACCGTTTAGACAGACTAAAGCGAACTGTGTTACATGTTCCTAGCATCGTTGAAAACCAGGTTAATTATCAAAGTCTCTGAACAACATAAATGTACTGCTACTGGTAAAATGTAAGCTGCGGTTTGTGATGGAAATTTGACAACCGAAACTGCCATACCGTACACAGTCATTGGTGTTTTGTTATCTGTTCCTGTTACATGCGAATGACATCGGTCCTTTGGGCTCTTTTGTAGGATCTTCGAAGGCATAACTGTAATTTTGTTATTACAACAAATGTGTGGCAAAAAATGCAAATATACCCGGTCTAAACACAACTTTTTATTTTACGGATAAAACCAGCTACATGTTTCGGCTAATGACGATAGCCATCATCAGGCGGATTAGAAAAATATAAAAAAGGAAATGTTTACAGCTGCATTGGTGGTTAGAGATCTCGATTCTTACAAACGTAATGCTATATAATATAATAATAATATACGTATTTGCATTTCTTGTTATAATGTAAACTCAACGGGAGTGTGTCACCTTAAGGTAACAAATGTGTGACAGTTTTGCTTGTTGGAGTATAAGTATCTACACTTTTACTGGCTTGCAAACGAAAATATCAGAACTGTGGGACGCAAATTGTAGGCGATAATTAGCCACACAGCAAATACAGTTCGTAAATAATACGTATCACTCGTCCAGAGGAGTCCTACCGAGTGTGGTGTGTCTAATGTGTGCGATCATGAAACCTCGAAATGAGGAGGCCTAGGCACCCGAAAAGGGGCTGTTGAGCCATAGAGGAGGGGATAATACGTAACAGTACCACGGACACAAACATTAGGCATAATGTAGGATGAGTCATACACGCCCACGCATGCGCGCGCCACCTTACAGTGTCTGTTTATCGATGCCATTATTGTAAACGAACTCCTGCGCATAACCTGATGATAGGTTGACTTGAGGTTCGGTGAACGTTAAGGCCAGACCATGGCAGCTGCAGGATCGCGGCCTGTCAGCACACACAGCAGGCCTACCTTGTGAGAGATACAGCAAAAAATAGGTTGATCATGTAACTATTTTCCTCGTCTTTTTAACGGGCCCTTCAAAGATATCTGGAAAAAATGTATGGACGTTGTCAACATAGTGACAGGGGCGTAGCTGGTGGGAGGTGGGGGAGTGGTACGGCCGCCTTAGGCGGCGGAGTCCAAGGGGCGGCAAAATGGGCAGAAAAATGAATATTCTAAGTGGAAAAGAATGGTTTTGTGACCTAAACACATTTTAAATTATTGAGCCAAATAAAAGGAAATCCAGTAAACGATTTTGCGAAACATTTTCAAACATTGACATGTGATTTTCTTACATGTATGAACAACTACAAGCCTTTCATGTTGCAATATTTTAATTTTCTGAATTCAGCATTCAAATCCACTGCAATAGAAGAATTATTCTTGTAGAAAGGATGGAATAGCACAGAGTTTAGACCTACATCGACACATGAATCTGATTGGAGAAAATTGTCGTTCAGACAATATATTATAGGAACTCCTATTGTGTATGTAGAAAGTCGACATGGGAATGGGAACGGTGACTGCATAGGAATTACACTGCCCGGTATAATTTATATTGAATCACAGAATATTCTAACATCTCAGAATAAAATTGTGTAAGATAACTTCCCACTTATATGAAGACACTGTGTAGAAAGGAACTTAGAGGGGAGAAGTCTAGTGTATCAGAGTAGCTGCGGTAGTCGTTTCCTGCTTCCTTTTTAGAGGGCTAAAGCGGGAACAATTTCCCTAACAAGGGGCTTAAAAACTGTACAAAGAGCACCGATATTCTGCGTTGCTCTTCAAGAATGAAAGGATGTTAAGTGGTGTTTTCAGAAAGACTTTGTATCCTGTAGCAAGGTTGCGGTGGAATGTGTGGCTCTCGTTCTACGGGAGAATCTTGTGTTGACATGCAGGATTTTGGTACTTCGTCTTTTGCATGTCTTTGGCATCAACCCACCCTCGTTTTTAGCGTCCTGTTATTGGGGGTATATTGTCTGGCGAATGACTAAATTACGGTTGGTACAGCTTACATTTCTGTCTGTTAATGTCCTCGATAACCTAGTGACTTATGCAACAATCTGGGAAACTGTGGGCCCACTTCGAGTAGAACAAGCGACTTCATTGAAGAGGAGGAAGAGGATAAAGTTAAGAAGAAGAAAATCTAACTGAACTTCGGCCTACTTTGCCTCTAAACAAAAGTAGACTTATGTTCGGGGTTCGAATCCCCGTAGGGGCAATATATCTTCTCTTTCCAAAAACCGTTGAGACCGGCTGTAGGGCCCACCCAGCCTCCTATTCAAGGGTACCGGGGATCTTTTCCGTGAGTAAAGCGGCCCGGGCGTAAGTTGACCACTCATCTTCATCTGGTACCGAGGTTAAGAATGAGTGGAGCTATACCTCTGCTCCCCCTATATGCCTTCATGGCGTGGACAGGGACAAGTCTTACTTTTGTAGCTATCTCATGCGTATTTTCCTCAATACCTATGAATTAGTTGATGGACGTCCATGAAAGTTGGTATGAAGGTTGTATCAGAGAAGATTGTTTCCCTCATACAACGAATTAAGAGGCCCTCAATAAGGCGGCCGTACAATCTTAGCCGGGATAGAAAAAATTCACCGATTAATAAAAGGTTTTAAATTCATTGTAACGGAGAGTATTAAAGACTTTTATAATTTTAATTTTGATAGAATGTGAAATTACCGTTCGGCTGCACGACGGCCCTTTCGCGACATGAATGACACTGAAGTGAGCATCATAATGTAAAGGTTAGCAGTGCTTCGTGTTTACAGACGCACCTTTCGAACCTCGATCGAGAAACCGGGCAGTGTGACGCACAGTTATTGCGATTTTCGTCACTTCCTCCAGACCAGTATAGTACAGACACTCCCCGACTTACCCAATTTCAATTTACGTAATTTCATACACGCAGTGTTTTTTTAAAAAAGAGTTTGAAAAACGAAAGAAAAATAACATTTTGAAAGCTCACCGAATTTTTCCTTGCGGCAATGAAAGCGCAGTGAAACTAAGATGGCAGAAGAATATTACTGGGCGATAACACAGGCGTGGCGGTGGTCATGATGCGGCCGATCAGGTTCCAGTGAATTGAACTCCCTTGTATATACATAGTTGGCCATATGTACACTCAATTCCTACTTGAGCAAAATTCGAATTGCTTCTGACCTTCCGGAATGTAACTAGTTCCTTCGTCTGGGAGTGTCTGTACACTCAGTTCTGCTATAACGCGAATGTTGCATTCGTTTGTGACCTCGCGTTGTATAAAACCGCGTAATAAAAATATCGTAATCAGAAAAGGAAATTTGGCCCATCATCCAACCTTATACACTGGTCGCTGACATCGCGTAATAGTCAACACGCTTATTCGAAAGTTCGCGTTATACAAACAGCGTTCACCTATTCATCAATCGCGTTGTAGCCAATTCGCGTTAACGAAACACGCGTAATAGCAGAACTGGTTGTACCTGTAAAATATGCTGTCATTTCTTACTCGTTGGTGTGTAACCTGTACTGTTGATACAGCGTTTGGGAATAAACAAAGGAACAAGAAACGACAGTTTTTACATTGTTTACATTGCTTATTCCGTGCATTGTAACAAAGTAACAAACTTATGTAACACCAACAAATGCATTATTCTATGTTCTATTCCTACTAACTTTTACAGAGCTCCTACAATAATTAATTATTTTATTCCAACAAATGCACTACGGTATGTAGTACACAATGTAGTGCATTTGTTGGAATAAAATAATTAATTAACTATTAAAATGCACGGTATATGTAATATAAAGTTCGTTAATGCCCAACAAGAGCTCCTACATGTTTCGGCGTTATTATCTCGCCATCTTCAGGGAGCTGACACCAACGTTTCTATAAAACTTACAGCAATAAAATAGGTCACAATAAACGTACATACGCACATAAGCAAGAATTATTCATCATTGCAAAACCACAAAGGAGAAGTAACTTAAAACGAATGCAGCAATATGGTTCAATAAGATTTTCAGACTCAACCATTTAACGCCTAAATATAGCCATATTAAAATTAAAGGAAACAATGCACAACGACGTATGTACGAAAAAATATAAATCACTATCTGTCAAATCACAACTGAATTCCATTAATTGTATATAAATACATGTTTCGACCTATCTCAGGTCTTCCTCAGGTTTACAGTTGGTGTTTAAAACATATTAGGGAGACATGTAGATTAAGTAAGTCCGTAAAACGCAGTTAATATTATTAAAATTGTTATAATCATAAACAGGAACAATATGTGTGGATAGAGGGTCTACTGCAACTGTTACAAATGCTGTTTACATATTTTAGTTCCCAAGTTGTCATAGCGTCATCTCCAGTCCGAGTGTATCGATGTGGATTCATTACAAGTTTAATTATGTGAGTGGGCTGCCACATTTGCTGATCCACAGTTCCGACGGGGAGTTAGTAACTAAATTATAGGTGGATAGCTTTATGTTGCGTGCTTGATATTGCGTTTGTCTGAGACAATGCGTCTGTATGCTGCGCAGGTTGTCCTTGGAGAGATTTTTTTTTACATGGTGAAGGGCCCCGCAGCAGATGCTACGGACGCACCACAGCCTTAAGGCTTTTTGTGCAACCCTATGATGAAGATGAAGATGAAGATGAGCAGTTCTTTTTACCAAGTTTTACAAATAATGGAGCACCAATGGAATGAAATTTACAGGGGAAAACCGACAGATCGGAGAAAAACCTGTCCCAGTGCCACTTTGTCCACCACAAACCCCACATGGACTGACCCGGGATCGAACCCGGGCCTCCGCAGTAGAAGGCCGGCAACTAACCGCTTCCTTGGAGAGATACTGACTTATTTTTTGTACTATTAACAGCACATAGGGATGAAATTCTTTAAAATAACGGATAAAGCTTATTATGACCTATTTTACTGCTGTTTTATAGAAACTTTGGTGTCAGCTCCCTGAAGATGGCGAGATAACAACGCTGAAATATGTAGGAGCTTTCAACACAGTCAATTTAGTACACCAACCAAATGCACACTAATATTCAGATAAGTGTTATACATAAAGCTGCGACATGTTTCGGGCTAGTGCACCATCCTCAGGAGCACAGGCTGCCAAATCTAAAATCAACCTTCACTGACGAGCCACTGTCTGTATGGTTCCACAATCTGTTGTAGGCTACGATGTTAGTATCTCTATCGTACAAAAGGTACCGCCTGTATTTTAAAATGCATACATGTCAGAGCTTTATGTATAACACTTATATGTGAATATTAGTGTGAATTTGGTTGGTGTAATAAATTGACTATGTTGATCATGACAGTGCACGGAGTGAACAATTTTAAAATGTAGGAGCTATGTAAAAGACAGTACGAATAAAATATATAATGCATTTGTTGGTGTTACATAAGTTTCTTACTAAGTAATGGTAGGTTCTTACTAAGTAATGACAGTTTCTTACTAAGTAATGACAGTTTTTCATAATGCTGAAATGCAACTGATATTTGTTTCAGGCCTCGTCTTTAGTGAAAGCTCTGAAACATCAGCAACAACGGGAACGGGAAAGAGAGCGGGAACGTGAGGTGCAGTGTGTGGGCAATGGGAAGGGTAGCCCAGGCCCTGCACAGGTTCCCGCAAGCAGCAAATCTTCCGTGTCGTCACAGCCCTCAGGTCAGACCACTACGTCGTGCCAGTCGTCTCAACCATCATCCCAACAGCCGCAACAACAGCCTCAGCCACAACAACAGACAACGTCCCAAACAGCACCACAACAGCCGTCACCTCAACAACCTCAGGTACCTCCTCCGACGCCTCATCAGCAACAGATGATGCTATCTCCTGCCTCAGGGCTCCATCAGATGCAGCAGCTGCTACAACAGCAAATTCTCAGTCCGGCTCAGCTGCAGTCCCTAATGCAACAACACACGCTGTTCCTTCAACAGCAGCAGCATCATCATCAGCCGGTGAGTGCCACCCTTGCATGTTTACATTCTTCGACAGTAGAATGTAGTTGCTGTTCCTTTGAAAAATTTGACCATTCTGTTCGTTATCGCTGTGCCAATATCGTGTTGGACTTTGTCCATTATCTAACCTATATTTGACATACATGCAGGGGTGTAGCTGGGGGGTGGGGACGAATGGTGCGTCCGCCCCCACCTGGCGGCAAGGTGGGCGGCAAAATGAATATTTTAAATGGAAAAAAATGCGAATTTTGCGCTCAAAAATTAAATTCTGGCGATAAAATAAAAGGAAATGTAATGAATAATTTCGCCTTTTTTTTAAGTTTATAATTTCTGTTAGGGGCGGCCATTGTGATTACACGCCCCGGGCACAAAAAACGTAGCTACGACACTGCATACGTGACGTGTCGAGAACTGTCCTTCCTATCCATTTCAGTTCTTTTATCACTTCATGTGCTCGTTCTACACTGTGTCGTCAGAGTTACTGGCAGCTTCGGTAAATACAAGTGAACAGCGGCAATTCATTCTACTGTTGTTAAACTACAGCACACGATGTCACAAAATCAACGAATCCGAGGTGTAAAACGATTTATTCTTAAATTTACATAAACAATTTTATACCTAATTTCAGTTATTAATGTGTCTAGTTACTACGTTACGTTTGCCTGAGTACATGTAAACCTATTCATTTATACAGAGTGCGGCAGCTTTCATTCAGCATTGTTAAAGATACACTAGTCGACCACATTTCATTAAAATTTATTCAAGATAGTGTGAATTCAAAGGCCGTAGTTTAGACACATTACTACGAGTTAGTCTTACAAACAACACCCGTCAGGTACCGTCCATCAAGCTTGCTGCGCTGATGCACTCGGTTCAAAACACTTTCCATTATGCGAGGTAACATGGCCGGTGGGTTGGCATTAATTTCATCAGAAATTCTCTGCTTGAGGTCGTGTAAGTGTGTCAGACGTGTATGAAACACTTTACTTTTCAAGTAGCCCCACAAAAGGAAATCACAACCCGACAGATCGGGCGAACGGGCTGGCCAAGAAATGTAGCCATGAGCGTCATTATTTTTGGAAAGTCTGTAAGGCGACTGCACGGTGGACAGCCGACTTCAGGCCCATCTTTTATTAAATGGCGTTCCTAGACTTAAATTCCTGGACTAAAGTTCCTGGACTTAAATTTAAGGAAGAAACTAGTAAAGTGCTACATTTGGAGCACAGCTTTGTATGGTGCTGAAACGTGGACACTTCGGAAAGTAGATCAGATGTATCTGGAAAGTTTTGAAATGTGGTGCTGGAGAAGAATGGAGAAGATCAGTTGGACCGATCGTGTGAGAAATGAAGAAGTATTACACAGAGTCAAGGAGGAGAGGAATATCCTACATACAATAAAAAGAAGAAAGGGTAACTGGATTGGTCACATCTTGCGCAGAAACTGCCTTCTGAAACACGTGATTGAAGCAAAGTTAGAAGGAAAGACAGAAATGATGGGAAGACGAGGGAGAAGACGTAAGCAGCTACTGGATGACCTTAAGGAAAAGAGAAGATACTGGAAATTGAAAGAGGAAGCACTAGATCGCACCCTTTGGAGAACTCGCTTTAGAAGAGGCTACGGACCTGTCGTAAGACAGACTACAGAATGAATTAATGTTCCTCGCTGAACCTACAGCGAACTTAGTTTCCATTCTCCGGTTTGCCCGAGTAATACGTAAATCAAAATGATGAATTAACGCTGCCCCAATTGTGTGTTTAGTGGAAATCTGTTACAATGTAGAAGTTATCATTATGATATCTCATGTTTTCCAGTTTCAATGTATAACATTCCAAGTATATATGCCTGAATAATTTTATATCTGTGTTAGTATTCGCATCCGAGTATGGTGACTGATTGTAGTAATCTTTAACATTTATTTTGCATCTTACAGGAATCTGCAAGTGATATTCCTGCCAATGACAGATTTGGTTACCTTACGCTGAAATCAGTGGTAAGTTTCAAACTGAAGTCACTAATCTGAAATCGTAAGATGTAACCAGTTGTAATAATGAGTCACATTAAAACACTAATTTTTTTTCAAACGGCGCAACAGCCCCTAGTGGGCCAGGGCCTCCTCATTATCGAGGCTTCACGATCACACTCAGACACACCACACTCGGTAGGACTCCTCTGGACGAGTGATCAGCCCGACGCAGAGACCTCTACCTGACAACACACAACACTCACAAAGGACAGACATCCATGCCCCCGGCGGGATTCGAACCCGCAATCCCAACAAGCGAGCGGCCGCAGACCCACGCCATAGACCGCGCGGTCACTGCGATCGACATTAAAACACTATAGCTTTGAAGTATTCCAGATATGTTTTAAAAAGAATATTACTAGTAGCAAAGTTTTAAATTTTTACCTTCGTCTTACAAAATATCTGTCGTGTTTCTTGAAGATTCAAGTCTTGGAGGATGTGACGCCTTCTTGACTGGTAAATAGCGTTGTTTCTTTGCGCGTGTTGCCTCCATTTTCAGGGGTTAGCATTCAAATCCTTCTTGGACTGCTAGACCCTGAAGATAAAGGCAGCATGGCGTCATATCCCGTGGGACATGAATCTTTATCAGCATGTCAAATATGGCACTGTCGATTTTTCATTATATCAATACGAATTAAGACGTCAATGGAATAACATATTACATGAAATCAGAGCGGCTGATCTGTAAGTCATTAATTACGATGTGTTGTGTTTGTCGTTACTTCTCACCGCGTGTTCTTATAATCTTGAAGATATAGTACGAGAGGGCACATTTCATACCCAGAATCAGGGCGGGCCTGAGACACGTAGGCGTCCCGGTCAGGCTAATAATTTGGCGCCCATTAAAACCGGTGTTCTTTAAACTTTTTAGGCCTAGGACAGGGCTGGCGATACTTTTTGAGGGCGCATACCCAAATTGCGGATAATTATCAGAGAAATTATTTGGCGTGTGGGGACCTGAGTTTACTAGCACCACATTTCTGATTATTCAAATGACGTCTTGGCGCCACTTATAGGTTGGCGCCACGGACAGCTGACCGGCTGACCCGCCCCTTAGGCCGTCCCTGTCCAGAATAAAAGCTTAAGAAAACCTGTTTCGCTGTTTGGAAGCCGAGGATGCTTCAGACATAGTGTAATAAGGCTACACATACAGTTGCTCGCTTTCTGCTGTGTGTTGGTCACGATATTAGCCAGGTTATACGTTTGGATTTTCATAGACGGTACAGAAATTCAAAGAGCCATCCTGAAAAGAAACGTTTTGTTAAGTTGCTGTCCTGTTATTCTAAGTGTGCTGTACATCGTAAGTTCGTAATGTACTGAAATCTTTAAAGCATCCTAAAGCTAATTTTGTTGCCTCTTCAAAGTTTTCGCTATTTGAAATCTGTACTGGAACCCTTGTAAGTGAATCTGAGTTTTCGCAGAAACCGCTGTAAAGTAAAAGTTTACATTTTGTTCGCAGAAATGAAATAAAACTTTCTGAAACGTAAACTTTTATTTAAAGAAACAAAATGTTTGTGGGAATTTATGAAAAACAAATTCTGTTACTGGTGATTTGCGCTGAAAGTAACGTAAGTGTCGATCATGTAAAAGATGGGGAGGAAAGTAATTATACAATGAAAATGTATTAAAATGATATATCCAGTTTCGTCGCAAAGGAAATTTGCTTGCGCATTGCGAAGTATATCTACAACCTGTTCATTTTCGCCGGAATTCTGTGTATTTGTGATTATATTCGTAGTGCTTAGACGATATGGCTTTTTCGTACAAAAGGAAAGACAGTAGCGTGGGGGGATCGTTTTTGTACTCTTATACATGTGGATATGTTGGAAAGTAACAAATTTCGCTTGTAAGCTCTTAGCTTAACTGCGTAGTGGTCACTGAATCCCAAGGGAAGGTCCTCACAACAGGTATTTTCATTAATAGTGTACTTTTTTCTCATGAAATCATTAAATTTACATTCAAGCATATCCTTTTCAGATGACATAGTTTAGGGATCTTTTGCAACGTAGTTCTGAAGAGAATGTTTAAATTTAAAACACGGCAAGTAATAAATGAGGAATAACTTACGTAGTATATGGCTCATTAATTTGTACAGGGTGTTTTTTTTTCTGCTTGACCGATAAACGCCGGCCCAACGCTCCGCCCAACGCTCTGCCAGCGTTGCGTCGTATGCCGCATCTCGGGGAGCTTTAACGATAGATGACGGGAACTAGACAAACTATCACAGTGATAATATACTTTAGAAAGTCAAAAACTCACTAGAGCGTCGAGCCAGCGCTTATCGGCCAAACAGAAAAAAAAACCTATACTTTCCATTTAATATTGTAAGGACGATTAAATCATGAAGGATGAGATGGGCGTGGCATGCGAAATGCATTTTGGAGATGGGAAATGCACGTAGATAACTCGGGCAGTTGTAGAAAAGTCCTGCGAAGGGATTCTATCAAGCTCCTATCACTATAAGGCATTTCATTTATATCCATCTCAGTATTCTTCCAAGTTCTTTGACCTCTAAGGGATTTGTTCCCAAGAGTTTTCGCGATTAAATACGCTTGTGTCCAAGTTTCATTTCGCCAGCGCTGCCTTGACCATCACTTCTTATTTACTGACGGTGTCGTCAAATGAAACACTTAAAAATTTGTTCCTAATTACGTGGTCCCGCCTATCGAATCTTCTTGTGTTCTGTAGCCTTAACAGTACTGAATGTATAGTACAGTAATCCCTCGCATAGCGCGGGGGTTAGGGAGAAGTGATCACGGTGTATTGGGCAAAATCGCGTTGCCCAAAATTTTTATGGGGAAAACAGGGTTATGTGAACCCCTAAGCTTGTGGATCCCCCTCATTTTAATGTGTTTTTCAGTAATGACGACTACTGTGCAATAAGGTGAAACTAAATTGTATTATTTCATTCTAAAAACTGTCAGGTTTTTCTGCCTCACCCTGTATTTTATTTACTTGTAGTTCCAGCGTAGCCACAATCGTAACGTTACAAGTACATGAATGTTTGAAACTTTTGTTTTCAATTATAAATATTTGCATATTAATGGAATATCTGTTTCATGTTCATGGGTCACTTTTTTCTCATGAAGATGGCAACTTGCTGGCCGACAAATATACAAGAATACTTTCAACACTGTGTGTTTTCCAAAATGTAAATGTTGTGCTATGACTGTATTAGTGTCAAATGCACTTGAAAACGAAACACAGTGGTGTAGACCAAAATGTGGTATAGCTGTTGATTTCTGTTGTTGGTTATTGGGTTCGAACCTTGTCCCGGTCGCAGACTACCCTGAACGCTGTTTTATCGTTCTCTACCCTTGCGTTAGGCTACTACCGTTTTCTTCCACACACTTTCCTATTCGTTTTCAGTGTCCAGATTATTCGACACTCTCATGTTTTGAATTACAGCGCCATTAAATAAAAGTGCGTTTAAATGAATGCTTTATGGCAGGCCCGCTCAACCCGTAGCTCGCAGGCAGTATTTGCCGCAGACGAGACTTGAATGAGAAGTACATTCGAACCCCGTTATAACGACATCGGTTTATACGACACCTCACCTATATAGTCAGATGTTCTGTGGTACCAATTAATTCTTCACTGTTAACCATAAGATTTACTTCTCGGTTATAACGACACAACATATTCAGTCCCTTTCATGACGTTATAACCGAGTTCGACCGTATTTTAATCCTTTCCCTGGCAAAGCCGAGATAGAACGCCGAAGCAATTTTTTAAAACTTAAAGAGTTATTTAGGAAGACATATATACATTACTAATTCGTTTTGCAAAAATGTGCTAAAACAGAGACACACTAGCCTACGTTGTGAATTGCAATTCTTACAAATTTTTTCCTGCATTATCATTGTAATTTTTTTTTCGCACGTGATGTTAGACAGATATACAGCAAAAGTATACATATAATATTATACATATACTTATTCATTCTTCATTCTGTGTATTGAATTCCATGTTGCCCATGCAGACCAATTTGCTGAAGTTGCCACCACTTAAGGTTGCGGACTACTTAATGACTGTAATTCGTGATGTTATTCGTACACAGTACCCTCAATTTCTCTATTAATTTTCATTCTTAGATGCATCGTTACACAGTACCCTCAATTTCTCTATTAATTTTCATTCTTAGATGCATCGTTACACAGTACCCTCAATTTCTCTATTAATTTTCATTCTTAGATGCATCGTTACACAGTACCCTCAATTTCTGTATTATTTTCATTCTTAGATGCATCGTACACAGTACCCTCAATTTCTCTATTAATTTTCATTCTTAGATGCATCGTTACACAGTACCCTCAATTTCTCTATTAATTTTCATTCTTAGATGCATCGTTACACAGTACCCTCAATTTCTGTATTAGTTTTCATTCTTAGATGCATCGTTCACAGTACCCTCAATTTCTCTATTAATTTTCATTCTTAGATGCATCGTTCACAGTACCCTCAATTTCTCTATTAATTTTCATTCTTAGATGCATCGTTACACAGTACCTTTCAATTTCTCTATTAATTTTCATTCTTAGATGCATCGTTACACAGTAACCCTCAATTTCTCTATTAATTTTCATTCTTAGATGCATCGTCGCACAGTACCCTCAATTTCTCTATTAATTTTTCATTCTTAGATGCAAGCAGCCTGTTTTGATAAGCGGTTTTTAACGTTTGACAAAAGGAACCTCTGCTTTTAAGCACCCAGTCTTGGACCATGGTGGGGGGAGGGGGGGGCTGCTTGTGCTACTTGGAATAGGATAAGGGAAGAGACGAAAACAACCAAAGTTGTATCGGTTCACAAGTTTCGATACTGTATTCGGTCTTAGTTCTATTATTTATTTCCAAGTCATTGATTCCTGCATTGTAGAGAGAAAATGTTGATGGGTGTTACACTTTTGGAAAATATCATGCCAGAAGCTGCATCAAGTTCGCTGCTTCTTCTCTGAACGCTATCTATTCTATTGTTTGGTAGTTATGTATCATTTTCAGCTCACATACTACTGCCCGGGACATGAATATAAATGAAGTGGTGAAGTGAGAATCCTATACGGGATCATTGTAGCCACCGTCTGACATGGCACAATAGCTGCTGAAGTGTGTTGGGGCATAAAGTAGCTTATCAGGAAATTAGTACGAAAGCGTGTACTTATATCCGTACCTCAATAAAACGAGTGGTGTATTGATTCACGTCATTCAGTCTCTCGGAATTAAATGGCAAACCGTCTTGGTTAAATAAAATGCTGGGATAATGAGTTTAAATTCCTCTTATTTGTACGCTGATTGTCGTGGGTTGTCCGGGGTAGGTAAAGGTCCTGTGATGGGCAGACTCTGTACAAGGAGTCATGCAGTTTGAAGTGGAATATAAATATCTAGACGAGGGTGTCCACAACGTTGCTCGCGCACCTTACATAGTTCGGCTCGCGCAAATTATCTGTAGAAAGTAATTTTCAGATAGGTTTATATGCAAACGAGGCTGACCGTGAACGGCGTTTTAAAAATTTTTCTAAAGGAAGGAGACTTATAACCAACTGAAACTAACTTATTGTATTTGGAATCGTCGTAATACGTAAATAAGAAGGCATGAAATAAGGGAAAAAATTATTTTATTCTATTTTATTAATTGGTCAGTAGATGCCCCAACAAGCCCTACTTCTTTGTTATATATATATTTTTTTATATCATATTTGAGATATCGCAAAATTTTGCATTTTTACCTTGAATTTCAAGTTTTTGTATAAAATACATCTGATGATGATCGGCTTGATCGAAACATGTAGTGTTTGAAATAATAATAATAAATACAGGTTCTGTCAGACGGAATACGTAGCGATATTTATGTAAGTCTACTTCTTTGCGTCGCTACCAGAAAGCGCTGGCTTCATTATCTCAGGCAGTGAGAAGTGTTGCTACCGTACGTTGGAATTGACAAATAAAGACATGGCTCTTGCCAGAGTTGCTTCCTAAATTGCGGCTCCCGAAACTTGTCTAGCTGACCACTCCTACATCATATAGTGTTAAACTAGGTCTGACTAACAAAGAATATGGAAGAGATGTCTATGATATATTCTTTTGCCCTTTGTTCATCGTTTAATGTACAATTTAAGCACAGCATTTCGGAAGCTGTCTCTGATTCTGTCCTCAGGCGACAGTTATCGGGAGATGCACCTATCCTGTGCACCT
The DNA here is from genome assembly GCA_021186555.1 of Reticulitermes speratus. NCBI lineage: Eukaryota > Metazoa > Arthropoda > Insecta > Blattodea > Rhinotermitidae > Reticulitermes > Reticulitermes speratus. The sequence goes on along the minus strand of JAJKFL010000003.1, from coordinate 16,009,090 downwards.
GAGGATGGAAACAGAACGGGCTTGCGAAATACTGTGCTTCAATTGCACATTAAGTGATGGACAGTGCCCAAAAGAAGAGTATTTATGAATGCCATAAGACCTATAGAATTGAAGTACAGTCACTTCTGCTATTACGCGTGTTTCGTTAACGCGAATTGGCTACAACGCGATTGATGAATAGGTGAACGCTGTTTGTAAAACGCGAACTTTCGCATACGCGTGTTGGCTATTACGCGATTTCAGCGACCGGTGTGAAGATACTGCGCCAGTCAATAATAATAATAATAATAAAAATAATGATAATAATACCTGAGACCACCCAAGCGGTCAGGCAGCGCAGACACATGAAATGGACAGATGAAATCGACATATTTATCATGCTGGCGTATTATAGAATTACAAAAATTAAAATTGGCCTTGCGTCATATTGAGATCAGCCGTACAGAGAATTCATGGCAAAGAATATGGCAGCTGAAAACGGCCTATATAATACCACTAGTACTATCTACAAAGGTAATTATCCCAAACAAATTACACGACAGTTTAAAACTGCGTAATCTCCGGCCACGCGCGGTCTAAGGTGTGGTTCTAGGCCGTGCCATGGCCCAGGCGGTTAGTCGCCGGCCTCTCACCGCGGAGGCCCGGGTTCGATCATGGGTCAATCCATATGGGATTTGTGGTGGGCAAAGTGGCACTGGGACAGGTTTTTCCCCGAGTACTTTGGTTTTCTCCTGTGAATTTCATTCCACAGGTGCTCCATTACACAGAAAAACGAAAAGAAAACTAATCATCATCATCACAGGGTTGCACAGTAAGCCTTAAGGCTGCGGTGCGTCCGTGGCATCTGCTGCGGGGCCCTTAAAAAAAAAGTGGTTCTGCGGTCGCTCGCTTGCTGGGATTGAGGGTTCGAATCCCGCCGGGAACATGGACGTCTGTCTCTTATAAGTGTTGTGTGTTGTTAGGTAGAGGTCTCTGCGACGGGCTGATCACTCTTCCAGGGGAGTCCTACCGAGTGTGGTGTGTCCAACTGAGTGTGATCGCGAAGCATCGACAATGAGGTCTAGTCCCACTAGGGCTGTCGAGCCATTGGAAAGAGAAGAATCTCCTCCCTGCTCTATGTAGTCTAATTCAGAAAGCAGTAACACTTAATACATGGCGTACAGTCAGAAAGTTTTTGGCAGAACAGTGAATAAGAAGTGCTTGATCTTTAATCTTAATTCACCGTGCATGGCTCACGAAGAGCTGAAACGCGTAGGGTAATATCATGATATAAGGAGCTAATCTGCACCTTATAAGTTGTGCATTTTGTTGGTGTTTTATCTTAAAGAAGTGCTTGGTCAGTGAGAGCCGTACTCTTTTGGGGATCAGCTGAACTGCTGTGAAGTAAGGAATGTGGATAATAATAATAAGTATTATTATTATCATTATTATTGATAATGCGCTATTTTCTATAATGCGAGGTGTCACACGAACGTAACTATCGCACTGTAGCAGAACTAACTGTATATGATACATGACATATGATCTATAAGACCTGAGGTTCTGTGTGTAGCCTTCACTGGTGGCTGTTAACCAACTGTAATCTTACAAAGCCCAGTTCATTTCAATATCTCGTTCCTATGTTACCAACTCTGTGGATCATAGTCCATCTACCTAAAGCTTCTCCAGTTACTAAGACATTCCCTTCTTTTTACATGACTCTAATGTTTATTATGGGTACCGGCTGTCTTTCCCTGGAGTAAACCGGCCGGATCGTAGCTCTGAATATCACATCCTTAGTTCGCCAGGGTCAAGCATGGATAGAGCTGTACTTCAACGTCCACTCCGTTCCTGCCTTTACCTGATCTCTATTACCGTGTTGTCATAAGCCCTCCACTTGACCCTGACCTCCACAATTTTAATCCAGTCGACACTTTATCTCCTTCTTTCTCTAACATACGCATTAATCAATAACATTTTTCCATCTGTGTCCTTGTCTTACAAGTGTCTTCCATTCGCTTTCGCCGTCCGAACGTTTGTAAGCGTTTCTCATCTCTCCTTGCGTGCTACGTGTCCGTCTTGGCCTATACTTCTTCTGATTACCTTAATAACTTGAAAAACGTAGGTTATAAAACGCCTCATTATGCAGTTTTCTTCAGCCTTCTGGTACTTCCTTCTTCTTGTCAGGTCCAAATATTCTTCTCAACACCCTGTTTTCACCCCTAATTTCTTAACTTGTCAAGTCTAATACTTTTTGTAATTTGGTAGACCTGTCACTTCCGTAATTTTAATTTGGAACGTTTGAGGCAGTAAAGCAAGCCAGAGATATCTTTCAAGGTATTGTGTATTTGCACTGAAGTTGAACCTTGTGTTTTATCACGGCCATTAAGAGACACTTCCCTTCTTATAATTACCTCGTTCAATTTAAAAAACCTTTTTCGCTCATCCGCTGTCAGTTTGTTGTAATTTTAGCAGCTGTGCTCTATATTGAGGCCAGACTTATAATCTTTCCGTTTAGTGAGCGCTGGGATTCTTGGGCGAGGCATGTGGCACGTAAGGTGGTCAGGAGAGGTGCATACAGGGTTTTGTTTGGGAGATTGATGGAAAGAGACCACTTGGAAGACCTATGCGTGGATGGGAGGATAATATTAAAATAAAATGAACAGTTGTCTGAGAAGACTGAAGAAATTAGCTAGTCAGATGACTGTTGGATTCACTAATCCCTCTACCCTACCCGAGTAAACACCTGATAGACTTGCTGTGCGACACGAATTTGTGGTATAACAGTAAAGTAAAGGTAAAGGTCACCCTGTAACAGGCCATGAAGGCCCAGAGGGGGAGTAGAGGTATAGTTGTACTATTTCTTTAACCTCGGCGCTAGATGGGGGTGGGTTGTCAACGCCACGCCCCAGCCGCTTTACCCCCGGGAAGGAAACTTGGTACCCATTGAGTAGGAGGCTGGGTGGGCCCCAGGTTCTTGACGGGTGTGGAAAATCTCGCCTCCACCGGGATTCGATCTCCGGACCGTCCAGCCCCTAGCGCGTTGCTATATCGACTGAGATATCCCGGCCCACAGTGTAGCAGTAGACATTGTTATTAAGAGATGAACTTCTCTGCGAGGATATTTACCGATATACAATGGCGTAGCAGCATAACTGCTTCGAAAAACAGCGTCACATCGCTTTTCCGTTTCTGCAGTCAATTATTCACCGTTTGCCGAACGACAAATTTTTTAACCATACAAGAACACACAAGACGCTTCCCCATTTCCGTGTTCCGTGACAGAACTCACATCGCCATGTAAATAAGGCCAGTGCCGAGTACAGCACAGCCCTGTTTAACATTCTAGGAGCAAGTGTTTTAAGGAGGTCTCCCAGGAACATTTTAGAAGTATTCCTTATTATGTTTTAGCGCATTCTCCTTCCAAAAGAAGGTTTAGGGAAATATACCCATAGCGTAACAGTTCTGGCACTTTCGCTCTGTTATTTTCACTAGATATTTATATTCGCGGATGTTAACTTTTTATTATTTCAAGCAAAACATTGGCAAATACGAGTCTTTAAAATTTATCTTCCCCCCACCCCCCCCCCTTTTTTTTACACAACACCTCATACGTTTACTGCGTATTGTAACAATACATTTGCAGTCGATCATGCTCGATTGTAGCACTGTTGCTAGAATACAGTGGCAAGTTATAATGTTTATGTACTAAGTGTGAAGAGTAAGGCTTTCAAGTCGTGCTTCATTTAAAGAATAAAACAAACCTCTTTTCAGTGAATTCGAACCGCAAAGAAGACTCTTAATTGTTGAAGTGTGACGATTTTTAGACCTGTACACGATGCAGTAAATAAATAGTTTATTTAACAACGTTAGCGGTTGCTGGGATTATCTAGCGTCGATGGTAAATGGATGGAGATGCTCGCAGGTAAATCCTGTATGTCTTCATGTGAAGTGTCACTTATGTTTGTCCTGTTTTAAACAATGCAATGCACTGCTGTCCACCGGACTTCTTTCGCTTGTCAACCATTTTAATATTTGGGTTTGCTGATTATGTAGCGTTGATTACTAATGTTCAGTAATCAATCATGGCACTATAAGACCTCGGATCGTATTCTATTTGTTGGTCGTTGTTCTTGCTGTCCTCTGCTGGCGAAATCGCAATGTGTAAGAATGGGTTTGAATTCCATACACAGTGTGTATTTTTGTTTTAATCTCCACAATACATCACATTAATTACAATAATTCCTCGGTATTGTGGGGTTAGTTGCAGGGTATGTTCCATGCAGCAAGCACATATTGATAAGGTGTAGATAACTGGGGAAATGTGATTTACAAAGTGATTTGGGACACTTGTTTGTAGGCGCGTTCGCAAAATTGCTAGTGCCTGTCTGTCCGTCCGTCTGTCTGTCTCTCCGCATGGAATAATTTGGCTCCCACTGGACGAAGTTTCATGAAATTTGACATTTGAGGGTTTTTTTTTTCCAAAATCTGTCTAGAAAATTCAGGTTTCATTAAAATCTGACAAGAATAACCGGTACTTTACATGAAGACCTATGTACGTTTATGATAATATCTCGCTGAATTCTTCTTAGAATGAGAAATGTTCCAAACAAAAGTTGTAGAGAAAATCAAAACACACATTTTATGTTCAATAACTTTTTTTCCCGAAAATCGTGCCGTTTATGAGATAATGTGTAAAAATATGGTAGAACCAGACAGGCCACAGATGACGATATAATACGGCGCATGCGCTTTGCATGCCAGATAACTAAGGCTACAGACACACACTCATAATATGTTATACTGCTTTTCCACGGCAACAGTGGTTACGCGAACGCACCTCAATGTTACGTTATATATGCATTGTCTGTCTAGTTTCAGAAATGTAAATTTGCAGGGAACTAGCCGTGATTTTATGGCTGACATTTTCTGTTGCAGCAACAGCAACAGTTAGCGGAACTGGGTAGGAAACAGCTGGAGCAAACGATGCAGCAGCTGCAGGAACAGCTGCAGCTGAATCTTATCCAGCAGACCCATCTGCTTCAGACGGGGGACAAAAAGAAGGCGGCAGCTCCTTTGCAGCAACTAGCCTTGCAACAGCAGCAGTTGATGCAGCAGTTACAGATCACACAGAGGCAGTATCTTCTACAGCAGGGTATTGGGATTCAGCCCATGGTTCTGGCACAGGCCCAGGCCCAGGCCCAGGCTCAGGCTCAGGCGCAAGCACAAGGCGCAGGTAGGCGTAAGGCCAACACGGCATCAGGTGTGACAGTACATTTGCGCCAGTTGCGCTAGCTCTGGTTGGGATGATTGGTGGGGAATTTTGTTCACGTTTAAAACCCATGAGCAAAGACACTGCGGCCCCTCCATCAGTCCCTCTTTAATATGCCCCAAGTTGTAGGGGCTGGGGGGTTCTGGAAAAGTATTCTCGTCTCAATAATGTTGTCAACAAAAGACATGAAATAAAAATGGGGAAATGACAGTTATCTGGTCTGATCATTCATGTTAAATATTTAAATGAAGTGTGTTCGTACACTCGGAGATCTGTTTGAACAAGGACGGCAATTTGACATCAGGCCGTCTTGTACCTTGTTGCCATAAATACGACAAATTGATATGTAAACGTTTGTTGACCGAATGACATTTGTGTCTGTGTTTTTAAGACCCAAGTCACGGGAGCTGCTTGTGCGCACGACAGGCTATATAATTATGTTGTTAGGAGTAAGAAGCGTGCAGCTGATGTAACTACACTGGCTACGTCCATCGATAATGGTTTAAATTTGAGTAAATTTTCCCGAGATGATGAAGAAAACGCAGTAACTGTTTTATTAATGAAATGACGGAACAACAGATGGAGGTTATTTCGTGTTTCATATTGATATCTCTAGATATCAGCCCCCCCCCCTATAAAAATAAGTATCTAGTAATTAAAACGCTACATGACCATGAAACAAACATGAAAATATTGCACCATCCTTTAAAATTTTTGTTAGACTTCAAAATGGGCGTGTCGTATAGGACTTGTGACGCTAACTGTATTCACTCATGAATGCTTGCAGTCAAGTGTTAAATGACAAGCATCAACGCAGTTCGGTTTACAGATCACATGCTTGTGGTAAAGACTTTTCCTCGGGAACTATAAATATAAGAGAATTAAAGACAGTTGTGACTGAACACAACCAAGTAATCAACATATATTTAATATTGTATTTACCTTGCATCTTGTATAAATTAAAATTAAAACCAACTTAATTAATCTACTATTAAAGTTTTTTAATAGTGAGTGTGCATCAAGTTGGTTTTAATTTTAATTTAAGTAATCAACAGTTATCTCGAATAACATTTTCTACTCTTGAACGCCTCAAAAACACATTACAGAATAAACTGTTTATTGTGTAATTTTACTCATTATAATAAAATGTTATTATCTCAGATTAACAATTTTTACCACAGAAATTATAATTTTATATTCTTTACAGAGGAATTACATAGAATTTAAGTCCAACCTGTAACTCTGACCACAGAGCTGAAACCGTATACGAAGATTAAGAAAACTTGTGTTTTTAATGACATGAACAAAACTGCGAAGGCTAATTTGATGTAATGTGTGAATAATGTCAAGTGTGTGTTTTTACATCAGGCGAATTTTCTCAGCTTACCACATTTTCGTGACGGCTGCCATGCAAAGCGAGTTATATAGTCACGTAAATGTATAAGACATCTAATTTTGTTATTGTTTGTGTTGTGTCTGAATTACACGACAATATATCAAGAGAATAAGCGTCAGGTGTATTTCTGTTAATCAATAAAGGATTTTGTGCACATGTATGCGAAAGCTTAATGATTGAGTCAATGAAAAATCTGACGAATGTGCCACTGTATGTCGAACAGTTTCTTATACACTGATCTTGACTGTGGCAGAAGTAATTGATAATGAAGAAACACTCGTATTCGAATTGAGATTCGATATATTTACTGCGAACCTGCAAATGCAAAACAGTAGTCATTATTAATTCAGTTTCTTACCAACAAATGCTCACACAAAAAACACTCTTTTATAGTTTTATTGATATAGATTTATATCAATAAAACTATAAAAGAGTGTTTTTTTGTGTGAGCATTTGTTGGTAAGAAACTGAATTAATGAGAAAAATGCACGGTGAAAGCAATATAAAATTTATAGTAGTCATTATTCTTTGACAGTGTTCGGTGTGTAATGAAGATATCGTTTTAAAAAGTTACAGATATTGTCAGAAATCTAGCCAGGTTCCAGGATAGCTTCCTTCAAGAGGAATGCAATCTGGTAAATATTTTCTACGTGACTATCGTAGGGGCCACAATTGCCGTTATGTCATGCACACCCCTGAATTACGTATCGATCCATATCGAATAATATGGCTTATTTGAACTATGCTGCTGGAGAAATATTTCATACAACAAAAAAGTAATCATATACACGAACGTGACAGTAATGGTTCTGATAATTCCTAATCGAATAAACTAGAATTATACACAACAGAGGACGTAACGAAATTAAAAAATCAGTGAAAGAAATGCAGTGTCGTATAATGCATGAAAGGAAGAAACTGTAAAGTTACGTTGAGCCGAAGACAGGAAAAAACGAAATGCTTGGCGGTTACAGTAATATCACATACTGATATTAAACACTGGAACGTATTTTATTGAGAAATTTACATGAAATTAAATTTAAGAGAGATTAAAAAGAAGAATACATTTCGGCCTGAAATTACAAATAATTGGGTACACTATGCGCTGTGTGAATTTTGTAATGAGCGACAATCAAGGAAGGTTTCAAACAGACATTTAATGGAACTTGGGACTACAACGTAACGGATATAATGCCTGCAGTTGTGCAGTGTCAAATATTGTTCGTTGCGAGATACTGGAACAGAGATGGAGAAGAGTATGAGATTACTGTGCTTGGGTCTCATAATAAACAATAAATAAAGATGAGTTGGTCTTATATTTCAGTTTTGGAAATTTAGCAGTGAATGTATCTGTTTTATTAGTGGTAAGTCATAATAAATGTAAGACGGGAGATCGGCAACCATTTACGATTCATGAATAAGACACACGTACTGTCTGTTCTTATAAGAAAACGAGTGAAGAAAAGTTGAAGGACCCCAGTCTCTGTGTAAAATGTTTCTAGTCGCAGTTTATATGAATCAGGGTTATTGGAAGTTAAAAGAGCACTTACGGTGCTAATTTGAAGACAGTAACGAAGTTTATTTCGCGTGTTATAAGTAATGATAACCAAAGGAATTTGATGATAGTTGCTGTACGTACAGTTTGCAACATTATGACCATGCCGATCGGGCACTTCGCATTGTATAATAAAATTAAACGATCTTGTAACAGTGACAGCCAACAGAACAAAAAAATTTATAGTTATCAAATACAGAAGTGTAAATAGTTGGAATTTCAGAAGAAAAAAAAGCATTACAGTTTATTTGAGCAAAGTGTAGTAAATGATTAACAGATGCTTTTCTGCTGTCATGGAGATTTGAATTTCTTTGCTTCGAATCTTTATAGCTAGTGTCTGTATAGTTATATTACTTTTCACACATACGCACAAATATTCAGCGTAGGAATTCTCGTGGTTAACACGGCACTAATGTGCCGATGGCCAATTACGATATGCGTATGAACAAATAAAGAACTGACCGGTGGCTGAAGGAAAGATTGTACCGAGGGCACAAATCGATACCTGGAAAGTCAAATTGTAATTTGTGGATGTTAATAAAAACTTCTGTCTGTATTTAAACACTATCGCATGAGTACGCATGTGGGAGAGGAGTTAAAAGCTCCACACATCCATAATCTTCGAATTAAATGGAGTTTCGCATTCCAGCCGCTTTACCCCCGGGGGAAAATGCCCGCCATGACGAAGAGAAAAAACACCGGTCTTTGGTCAGCCATTGTACAAGTAGAATAATAGAATACGAGTACAAACGTTCACAATTACGTCATTCATTTCATAAAGTGATATGTTAGCAGTGGGTTTTGTTTAAGACGTCATGGCACTTACTTGAATATAGAGAGGCGAAACTGAAAATAGGAACACGATATGTGAATTGAAGTCGTTATATGTTTGTCGTATTTCATAAGGAAGGCTTGATTTCGTACTGAAATTACATGTGTTATGTATAATACAAGGTCTAAGAATTTGACGGGCGAAAATCTAATACAATATTTGGACTCTGATACCATGTCTTGTGAAGTAAAATAACGCACTTGGGGGGGGGGGGGGGGGGGGGGGGGGGGGAGAACTCGGCTGTTAGCACAAATCAAGGAATAAATAGTATGCTTACTAAAAGCCACATCTCGGCGAATAGGAGCAGCCGGAAAAACATTTGGATGGACGTTGGATTGTGTAATGTTCGTAGCTTACAGCTACCCTGTCAACGGACATTGCCGTTGTGCTGTAGGGATGAGAAGTGTACAGATTTACGTGATTTACTTCAGGAATGAAACATAAAAATGTTGGTGCATAGCCTTAATCACAGATATTGTTTTCATGGCATGTGATCGGTATGGTGACTCAGACACTGAACAGAATGTTGTACATTTAATTTGCTGTTGCCTTTGTCACAAGGAAATACGTACTAGAAAAAAAAAGTATGTGAAAAAAAAAAAAGAATTATGTGTCATTCATGATACTTAAACAGACAAAGATAATCGCAGAATATATTTTTATGTTAAAATCACTTTGTTTTGTAGCCCTTATATATTTTTAAAGGGTTTGTTTTTTTAATTAATATATTTAAAAAGTAAAAGCAAAAATGCAAATGTTGCTTTTTACGCGACTTCTAAGAATGGTATACTGGGCTAACAAATGTAACTGTCGTGCTGACATTGAAAACTTAGACATATTACACAGCATTTTGTACATAAACGTTTGGTAAACATATTTGCAAAATTAATATAGATTAGAGTTTATTTTGGCTTCTTACTTTGCCTAATTTAGAAGTTAATGCATAAAACGAAGAACAATTTTTTAATAGAGATGAGTTTGCTGCGTTCAAGTGAACCTTAAACAAAAAAGGCCTACAGCAAAACTATTCCAAGACATGTTGAAAACAGTGATGTTTAAACGACTTGTATCATATGCAGTATATTGTTCCTGCTAATGACGCCGAATGAAGAGGTTGCTATGGTAAAAAGGGAAAAAGGAGCAGTGGTATGAAACATCCGACAGTCTGCTCACTATGGAAGCGTATAAACTAAACAGTCTGTCTGCCAGCAGACTGTTGGCACTACAAGATGGAGGCGGAGAGCTTATTGTTTTGAAGGTACGTTTCCTTCCTCCTTAAATCCGACCTCATTGTTTCTTTTCCCATCCAGCCAATAGAATCCACCATCACAATGAAGGGCAATTAGCTTCTAGTTAATTGAGATTTGAGAAACAAGTGAAGACGGGACGCCCTGCCGCTTTCGATTGGGTCCAGCCAGTCTTCTTGGAGTTCCGCACACAAACATATGGGTGTCAGTCGGCCATCTTCAGATGTCACGTGTTACCAGGTCACGGACCCTAGAGGTTAGGTTTCACGTGTGGAACACAATGTTTAAGCCCTTCCTTGTCCTCGAAATATTCCCACCCACGCCCAAACCCCTTCGAACCTGGACACGAAGACCGGATATAAGCCTCTGCCTCCTCTTGATGGTGCTTCACACGTGAAACTGTCCGCGGCACGGCGCTGGCGTCGCTCCGAGCCACTGTGGAGGGGTCGAGTGTTGTGCATGCTCAATGATGCATTGCTACGACGGTCTCAATAAACAGTTTACTGGAATAAAGACACAAAATGAGATTATTTTCTGGTGAACACATGTATTCACACAGCGTCCAGCGTCCCCCAGAGCTTGGAAATGGAATATAGGAAATAAACAAAGAGCAAAAGGGGAAAGAAGGTTGGGAACGAAGGTAAAAGGGACATAATGGGACACTGACACCCACGTTTGTGCGGAGTTCCAACCAAATGGCAAATAATTTCCCGTCTCGCTCTTGTACGTTTACAGAACGGTGGACTTCACAGAGCTTGCAAATTGAAGCGTGCCCATCAGCTTGTTTCCTGCTCGCTTGCAGTCAGCATAAAGTGCTTACGACTTTGCTTAGTGTTGACAGGTTGCTTGGCCGCAGTGTGGACGAGATACGAGCACTGCGGCAATTACAACTCACCTCGCAGTGGCCGTAAGTTGGCACCATCTGTTCAGTAAATGTTCTGATACTTCCACGCGTTGTTTTTCAACTCGTCACAAGTGATAGGCTACGCAGAAAACCAACTACACGGAACAGGGTTCTTCTAGAGAAGCTGAAAGTTTCTCAGCTAGTGAAAAAAAAATTTTTCCCGAATGTTATGGAGACTTAAGGTTCATTACAGTGTTCACAAGAGCCCATCTGTTGTCGCTGTTCTGAGCCAACTGAGTTTAGTTTACACTTTCATAGCCTATTTTTTTAAAGATTCATTTTAATAATATCCCCCTTCTACGTCTAGGTCTTCCAAGCGGTCGGCTACGCAAATGATGGTTCAAATTACCAAAGCATTACAACTTTTTTTGTTTATTTTAGTTTTTTATTTCTGATATAATGGATCCTTGAGTATAACACATCACACTTGGAAACTGCCCCTTCAAGGCACCGAAGGAAGCTGGACTCATAATGCATATGCGAATATGTCCATTTATAGTTTATGATTCACATTTCGGTTTTGCCAGTTACTCTCTCTTAGTCCCTTCTTTCACAGCCAGTTTTCTGTGTAAAAGAAATTAATGCTCCTTTTGTTGAGACCCGATATAAGATATAGGCCTAATGATTTCTTTACTCCAGTTTTACACAAGAAACTGACGTGATTTATCGAACTTTATTTCAAACAAATTTTATCGTAATTTAAAACATTTTCGGCTCTTTTATTTGCCACATGTTAATACATGAGAGGGGATACGCAAACGGACAGACCTCTCCTATAAGATAGGCATGAGTAATATTGCAGTCAGTGAAAAAATTGTAATATGACACATCCCCAATATCGTATCAATCATAAGTATACACTTTATTTGGCCGTGCCATGGCTCAGGCGGTTAGTCGCCGGCCTTTCAACGCGGAGGCCCGGGTTCGATCCCGGATCAGTCCATGTGAGATTTGTGGTGGACAAAGTGGTACTGGGACAGGTTTTTCTCCGAGTTGTCGGTTTTCCCCTGTCAATTTCATTCTACTGGTGCTCCATTAATTGTAAAACTTGGTAAAAAAAAACTGCTAATCTTCATCACAGGGGTTGCACAAGAAGCCTTAAGGCTGCGGTGCGTCCGTAGCATCTGCTGCGGGTTCCTTCACCACGCAAAAAAAAACACTTTATTTAATTCTTCAGTCGGGCCCATCAAGTCGTTTTAACACACGTTTTATTGGCAACTGGTTTCGGTTTATGAAAGAGCTATCAACAGGCCATAAAACAAACACTGCTAGCTGGGAACCCCGTATGTAGCAGGTAGGAGAGCTGTACCTTTACATCAGTGAATACATTGCAAATGTATATAACAATTTAGAAATATTGTATATGTATATATATATATATATATATAACCTAAGTAAAATGATAATGTTAAAATGTTGCCATATTAATTTTTGTCTTAGGCATTCTTGGTTTAAAAATATTGCAGTTCAGTGCATTTTAACATTTACTTTAGTTGTAACATTTTACTTACGCTATATATATATATATATATATATATATATATAATATTTTAAATTGTTATATACATTTGCAATGTATTCACTGATGTAAAGGGGGAGATCTCCACCTGCTACATATGGGGTTTCCAGCTAGCAGTGTTTGTTATTGCTTGATGATGGCTCTTTGACGATAAAACGTGTGTTGAACGACTTGTAGGGTCTGATTGTAGAATTAAATAAAAAATTAAAAAAAAATTTAGCTCAAAATAAACCCGATTTGTGTAAATGTTATAAAGTCGGTTACACAAATTCAGCTTTCATATTCTACCAAAACTGAAATTTATTTACTCTGAACAGCGTCGAAATGTTGTCTTACCCTTTGATAGACTTAGATCAATCACTTAAGTTAATAAAGTTCCCTTTATGATTATATCTGGCCACATGTATTTGGCTTTGACCAGTCAGGCTACTCTGTTCGAAGTCGTAGTAACCACGAATTATGAACAGATGTTTCAGTCGAAACTTTTCAGATCTGAAGCAAGATGAGGCAGTTTGCTTTGTCATCCGTGTCGCCCACCCGTATTGCGATGAACTTGTAAATAAAGACAATTCCAACATAACGCTCTGCTGTCATTTTAAATGAATGTCTCTGTGAAGACTTTTATATAGGCCCCGTAATTAAATACAGGTAGGACTCGGTTTACGCCGCTTCACTTTTGCGCCTCTCATAGATCACGATTGGAGAGGGTGATGAGTCATGACTCTGCCCGACTTCATAGACACAGATGGTCCCGACATTGTAATAAAACTTACATTGTAATAAGACTATAATACTAAATGATAAACTATGGCATAAAATTTAAATAATTAAACAAAAAACGGAATATAAAATGCGACGAAAAAAGCAAATTATATTAACCACGTACTAAGAACTGCAAGTGAACTGACAAACATGCACTGGTGTCTAGAGAACAGGACGCCGAAAGGTTAAGTCTGATTGAAATCAATGCAAGAGGCTATTGCTCTTATCAATAAGGGATGTGAGATCTTCTGTAGCAACGACCGCAACTGGGAGCGGAGCTGAATCTTTAAGAGAGGAATTGAGACACTTCTACAGCCATACTGTAACTTATTATCAGAAAAAAAGAAAACCAAACAGACATCTATTATATCGTTTTTAAAGCAGTAAATTTTCTTTCTTTTTTTTAGACATTATTATCTTAAATATTATACAATTTTCAATACGTAAATTTCATAAAATGAAACATTTTTCAAGTATTTTGTGTTGATTACTGAAAATCTTGGAACGGAACCTAATGTATTTACATATGTTCCCATTATATTTTTGCTTCAATTTACGCCGCTTCATTTTACGCCGGAAATCTCAGGAACCTAACCCCGGCGTAAACCGAGTCCTACCTGTATTTACCTACCGAACAGCCTACTCAAATTGTGTATAAACTGTCTTCTCATGTATGCATTTCCTTGATATGACGCGTTTGGTCATGGATCACTGAAGGTGTATGACGGTGTTTGGTGAAATCCTGTCTAAAGGTTTGTCGCTTTTGCATATCCCCACCTAACTGAAAGACATCTGCTTAAGTGTAATGCAAATATAAATACAGATACGAAACTGCTAGCATTAGGCAAGCCGTAAGCACTTCCCAGCATGGGTAACAAGTTACCCACTGTTCTAATTTTGTTTTGAATTAGTATAACTTGCTGTTGGTATATGGAACTTATATTTCAGGTAATTAAATATAGAAAATATTTGTTTCCATCGTTAGCGACAAATTCCCCAATAATTGTATGAGAAGTATGTGGGAAATGTAACGCGATTTATATGAACTTAGAATCAAGATACAGAAACTGCGCCATCACGATATTAACTTGAATAAATGGATAGAAAACCTCAATCCGAACAATTGGTATAGGAATCGGAACGTAACCAACCGGACTGTAAGCTTATTTCATATTAAATTGAGATTATCTTGCGTAAAGTATTTGGAGGAACGTCACAGGAGCACTGAAAACATATGTCACTTTAAAGGTAGTCAGATGTAACACTTCGAGAAATTTCGTGAAGCGCCCACCTCTCATTCCGCCGAGAACATTTTTTTTTGCGCGCGCACGCACGCACAGAGGCCATGTTATCTCTAGGTATCGAATTGGAATTCGTAATTTCTGTAGAGAGCTGAACCATAAGTAAAGGCGTGAAATGTAGGTGGGGCGACTTATCGAGATTCTAAACAATTGTTCGATGCATATATATCGATTTCCGGAACGACTCTTTCGATTTAACATGTCTGTGTAATAGATCTTAAAGACTTCTGTTTTATTTGTAATGTACAACATCTACGTAACAGTCTGATGTCCAAGCATAGCGAATTCCGTGATTTCTTCGGATATCGAAACTGCTTCAAATGTATTCACACCGGGAAAGTAAATTTAATTGTGTTATTTGCATTGTCAAGAGGATGTGGATATGTTAAAAGACATATTGCATAAAACGGGGGGATGTCCGTAATAAGAACACTCAAATCCAGTTTTTTTTTTCCAGGAATTATAAATGTAATAAAATATACATATAAATTTATATATATAAGCTATGCTGACCATAATTAAATTTGACATTAAATAAATGAAACATTGTACAGTACAGATCAGACAAGTGGCTTGTGAAGCAAATCTGGACGACGTAAATACATCCCTATCACGGTGGAGATATTACAACCCTGTAAGGACGAAACGTAAGATGTCTTCAATTCAACCAATTAAAACGACAAATGCACTTTATTTCTTAGTTACGTTCATTAACCCTACACGTGTTTCGGCTACAGCAGGGCCATCATCAGGGGTTCAAGGTCACGTTCACTTTAACATTCACTGTTCCACACAGTCAGTGACAGCCACACCAACAACACACCAATAACGAAAACAGGGCACGGACAACAATGTTTGTATACAAACCAATTGTCAGCAATTTTTAATAATTTTTAACAACTTTTAACGACATCGTATTATCAACTTTTACGTTTTTAACCCAAGACGAAACCAACCTACGTCAGACATTTAAAAGATAAGGTTATATAAACGGTAACAGTGAGTGTTATCAACTGTTAACAGAAAATTGACATACTTTGTGGTGTATATGTAGTGATACCAAATGGAACAGTGAGTGTTAAAGTGAACGTGACCTTGAACCCGTGATGATGGCCCTGTTGCGGCCGAAACATGTGTAGGGCTAATGAACATAACTAAGATATAAAGTGCATTTGTTGGTTGAATTGTTGAATGTTATCAAAATGCACGGTGAACACAACGTAAGATGTCTTATTTAAAGGCCCAGCTTGTACCGCGCAGTAAACTCCACCTGCATTATAAGAAATGACAAAAGTCTCCCTTTGTTCCGGGATCCATACGAAACATATAAATGCACTCTGTTTGTCGAATGTAGAATTTTTGAATGTTAAAGCCGGTGTTGGGGGTACGCGGTGGCGCAGTTGGTTGAGGCACTGCGCTAAAAGCCGGCAGGTCACGGGTTCGATTCCCGATGGTGTCACTGACTTAATCCTTCCGACCGCGCTATGGCCCTGGGGTCGGTTTAGCACCTAACATAAATAAGTACCAGGGATATCTCCTGGGGATAAAGGCGGCCGGTGCGTAGGGCTGACAACCTTGCCACCTTCATGTGCTGATTGTCTAGAAATTCTGGGAGCCTCAACCTCCTGGAGCCCTAAGGGCCTGTCCAGGCCTGTAATGGGATTGCTTTACCTTTACCTTTTTAAGCGATAAGTAACCGCTAGACTTTAAAAGGTTAAATAAGACGATTTGTAATTTTTATTGTCATTTATATTACTAACAGCGACCTCAAACGAAACATTTACTTTAAATAGGGTCTGTGATTATAATCGTGTTGCCGTATGTTAATACGAATTTGTTAACTTATTCGACGTATCTTTGCGCTTCGTGCAAAAATAATTGGCGGAATTCGATATTGTAGTACGTTGTAACAGGCAAGTCCACCTTAATTGAAGAAACATCAGTTTTGAGCATATGTAGCGCAACTGTTCTTCGTATCACAAAGTCTAGGTGTTAAGTAAAATAGAATATTTGCACCTGTACATCCTAAATGCATCATGAGGAATTCTGCTTTAAATAACATGAAGTTACGTGAGTGATTTTCCCTAACTTACCCCTCCGTTTGGTTATCTGAAATTGTTCCATATATCATTATAGCTATGCATGTATGCGTGTGCGAACTGGAGAGTAATTTTCTCTTAGACGAATTTATAGCATGGGACTCCAACCCGCGGACCGCCTGATTGTATTATGCGGCCCGCGGCCACATTTGCAAATTATGCTTCACAATAATGGGTGTGGCCTCTTGCAATGAAAAGGTTGGACGCCCATGATTTAAAGTGTAAGACAGATAAATGTCCACAGTTGCATAGACTATTGCTAACTGTGTATGTGGTATCATTTCTCAGGCATGCCTCCCTCGGAAGTGGGTAGCCCGTGGAAAGAACCGTCTAATGAAAGTATGGATATCCACCATAACCCTATTACTCACAAAGGCATGACGGGTCTAAATGGTAAGTACACTCAGAAGGAAGTAAAGTGAACCAAAAGAATTAAGTTGAGCAGCAAATAGAATCTACAAACTGTGGATCACGTCTTACACTTAAATCCGTTAAATATTCTGTCCGATAGTAAATAAAGAAATTAATTGATTAGTTAATGTTATCGGGCAGAATATTTGTATATTATATGCGGAAATTAAAGGCCGTTAAGTTTAAGTTTTGGAAACATCATCCCATTGTGTGTGTGTGTGTAATCGACTGTTTCAATTTCCTGTCAGAATAAACTCAACACTTTTCACATGCACTGTTTATTATCTCTACAACATGTTTCGGCCGCGTACAGTGGCCATCATCACGTAGAGGCCTCCACCTCAACATGTACTCCTTTTATGATATTGTTAAGTCCTACCTGATGATGGCCAGCGTATGCGGCCGAAATATGTTGTAGAGATAATAAACGGTGCACGTGAAAAGTGTTGTGTTTACTCTGACAAAAATTGAAATGGCCGTTAAATTTGCCATTTCTTGTCTCTGGGTTTGGTTTTCAGTTGAACTCCCAGTAGGCCTATTTGTTAGCGTGTGTTTACGTGACCTCGGCTCCTTACATATTCACTAATCATTTACGTCTGTCATATGAAACATCCTGTCGTTTAGGGATTTTAAACCCATGTGATCTGCTTCTCACATAGACAGAGAAGGTACGATGATACGCATTGTTCCAGGGTTACTGAGTTCCATGGGGCTTGGTCGACGAGAAGGTCTCAACGGAATGGCGGGCCTGCAGGACGACAAACTTACAGACGGCTGTGGTAACGACAAGATGCACCCTCTATATGGCCACGGAGTTTGCAAATGGCCGGGCTGTGAAGCGATTTGTGACGATTTTCAATCATTTCTTAAGTAAGTACAATTTCCAGCGAAAGTGCAGACTTGGACACAGCCGTACTCGTTACGGTGTAATTGGTTTCTGCGTCTTTGGTCGTTTAAATGTTACGTTACACCATCCCGAAGTCACAGAAGCTCGGAGGCTGAATGGTTGTCACAATCTTTGTCTCTAATTAGGTTCGTTCGCAAAGAAATGTTTGCAAGCGACTGTTAACTCCGTCATTTGTCAAGGAAATTTAAGTCTGATCCAAACAGCACAAGAGTAACGGGCGTTTTACACGAAAACCTGCGTGATTTTATATCTGGATGAATTCTTCATGGGCCTAGAAACATTTCAGAAAGAAGCTGTAGAGAAGATCACTACACACATTTCGTGACAGAATTTTCTTTTTCGAAAACCGTGCCGTTTACGAGATTATTACAAAAAAAATAGGTAGAGCCAGACAGGTAATATGGTGCGAAAAGGAGCGTGCGATTTGCTTTCAGGATAATTAATGGAAAAGTGCAGTCTACAGTCATAATATTTAATACTTGTTTGTGTTTGATAGTCGCCATTTTATTTGTGGATAATCGTCATGAAGTGATTTGATCTGTCAGCAATTATGAAATATTCTGCTGTGATGTTACGTGTATTCCAGCAGCAGAATATGGATCACGGCTAACTAAAGCAACACGTTTTAAGTTTAGCACACACTATATTATAAACAGGAAAATTATTTCGTAGTCTAAGCCCGTGGTCCTCAGTTGAGGGTACATGAGTCGAGTAGCACACGAAGAACTTCCCTTAAGGCCTTTCCTTATTTTAGCTTTATTGTCATTAGCTCTTGGAAATTTATTGTTCTGTGTTAAATGTTTACATTTACTTAATAATATATTTTTTTTTATAATTTTGTATGTTTCGTGTTTGTAAATAGGCGTGTACGAAGTATAAATGTTTTGGTGAGTTATGTCAAAGGCTTTCGCGAGTTCATAATTTTTGTAGGGGATCGCGAATTGGTGAGACTTTGTAGTAGAGTATGTTTTGTGGCGGATCCAGAAAGGATAATTGTAAGGGATATGTAGTGCCAGAAAGGATAATGGTGTAATTGTGAGCGGAATATGTATTGCCAGAAAGGATAATGGTGTAATTGTGAGCGGAATATGTAGTGCCAGAAAGGATAATGGTGTAATTGTGAGCGGAATATGTAGTGCAGAAAGGATAATGGTGTAATTGTGAGCGGAATATGTAGTGCCAGAAAGGATAATGGTGTAATTGTGAGCGGAATATGTATTGCCAGAAAGGATAATGGTGTAATTGTGAGCGGAATATGTATTGCCAGAAAGGATAATGGTGTAATTGTGAGCGGAATATCGGTTGCCATTCTTGCTGTATCGAATGATTGGTGGTGGGGTTTACTCTATTCATTTTTAAATTGTAAGTCATATTACTTGACCCGCGAAACACCATGCCCTTGTCAATAAATTACTCTCTCAGCGATACTTTACAACAGCACACTTTCCGTTGTAGTGTTTCATTGTTTTCCCATCGTTGGCTGCAGAAGTTGTCCTAATTTTCTTCGCCCGTTTACACATGTCGGCTTCCTTATGCGAGGTCACTTCAAGATGTCGTGACATCTTTCCGGAAGTTTGTAAGGGGGGGGGGGGACCGGAACACTTGTTTGTATTTTTAATATGTCACTGGTTTCTTATGATTGCAGCATTGCGGTTTAATTAGTAAGTGCAATATAAATTATTTTAATTTTACGTAACAAATTGATTTTTCACGAAAAAAATACAGGGCATACACAAAAGAATGGTGCGGTTTTAATAGTGTTCACTATTAAAACCGCACCATTCTTTTGTGTATGCCCTGTACATGTCAGAAATATGCTACTTGTGTTTGAATTATTTCTTTGTTGTTAGCAACTTGTAGGACTTCTGGCTTTTAAAGTGATAAAACTGTCGGTGGTGCGAAGTAAGATAACACGTCTTACTTAATTTTGTTGATTTTTTAAGTACTGGCGTCACAAGTTTTAACCGTTCACCTGTTTCCATAGGCAAAAAGTACTAAGATAAAAAAAAGGCTGTTAATTTTTAGTGGACACTGAATAGTGAACTGTACTGCTGCAGTGTAAGTGTAAGTAAGTAAGTACAGAAGTGTACAGAAGTAAGTGCAGAAGTAAGAGTCTGAATTTCTTTCTTTTATATCAGAAGCCATTTTATATCTTTATCACTGTACTTTACGATATAAACTCACTCTTCTTTGCTACAGCTTCACACGTACCCGCATGTGTACTTTTGCACGAACATATCACGTCCCTGAAGAGGCTTTAAGCATAGTAATTCATGGATACTTTTCTTACGGGAGTGTATTTGATGTGCGAACGTTCAGTGTCTGTGCAGTATTGTCCAGTATTTGTGAATGAAATAGTAGCAGTTGCTGGTTTATAACAATGTGATTCTTCTCACTGAAAACTCCATACCAAACATATAATAATATGGGTCTGTTCGCGCTCAGCTGGTTAAGCTCTGGAATCGGTCTATGAACTAATAAGTATAAATAAATAATAAATAAAATTCGGGGAGTGAGATGGCCGGACCTGTAACGAATGTGGGATAGTGACGATATGCATACAGCGTTTTGTGAGTGCGTATGGAAGAGACCACATGGAGGATACAGACATAAAGTGCAGAGTGCTTGATGTCAAAAGAGATCTGACAGAGTGGATGCGTCTCGCTCAGCAGACAATCTTGTGAACACAGTTCAATGGAAGGTAGGGTGTTTCTTGACGGTACGAGCTACTATCAGTTTATCAAGGTGGGCCCTGATTCGTGGAATGAATGAGTGAATTAGTTAGTTAGTTAGTTTGGTTGTTTGGTCGGTTGGTTGGTTATGTGGTTGGTTAGTTGTTGGGTGGTTAGTTATGTGGTTGGTTAGTTACTTGGTTAGTTACTTGGTTAGTTACTTGGTTAGTCAGTTACTTGGTTGGTTAGTTACTTGGTTTAGTTACTTGGTTAGTCAGTTACTTGGTTAGTCAGTTACTTGGTTAGTTACTTGGTTAGTCAGTTACTTGGTTGGTTAGTTACTTGGTTAGTCAGTTACTTGGTTGGTTAGTTACTTGGTTAGTTACTTGGTTAGTCAGTTACTTGATTGGTTAGTTAGGAAACTGATAACCTACGTATAACGAATGTGGTGTCGCTGTTTCTCAATGAGAAACAAAGTCTGTGTGTCGATATTTAGTAATTTTGCCTTTTTCAACTTTTTCTGCACTTAAGACGTACTTCAACCTGCGAAGACTTGATTAACATATTAAATGTGAGGTTTGAGATTTCGCCTCTGCCATTTACATCATGGCATGCAAAGATGTAGTCGGCTTGGGCTACAGAATAATTAAAGTTGACTTTTTTTTTTTTTTTTTTTTTGCAATTTATTTCCAGCGACGTCTCCTTAGAACATCTGAAAGAATCATCTAGCCTTTTCTTGATGTTTTCCATTTCAGTTCCTCCATTTCTTAGCTTTATACCATCCCGAGACCTGTTCTTTTCTGCAGATTGATTATACCGCACCCCGGTTTCCTCTTTTCAACAACTCATCTTAATGCAGTATCCTGCCAATATTTGACCAGGCGTTCCCATTTCAGTGTTCATGGTTGGCATCCAGTTTTGCTAATCTTTCTGTCGCCTCCAAGAAACGTGAACAAGGAAAATTGCGTCACTCAGCAAAACTTCCACCTCTTTTTTTCTTCAAGGGGGGGGGGGATTTAGCCACAGAGAAAAGGCAGTAGGAATGCCCCTTGTTTTTAAAAGGCTAATTACTCTTTGCCTAATTAATATTCAAGACCTTTCAGCCCCCGTGAGTTAAATCCTTGCAGCCTATCGCTCCTCGTTCCCACACCCAACCAAAGCCGATTCCAAGATATTGAATAAAAAAAGAACTCTGACTCATTTAAAACAGAGAATAATCTAAGCTTTAAATGAAAAGAGAATTTTATTACATTCTTCAAAGTATGCGGGTTGGGTTTACGAAAAACGGGACACGGATGTTGTCACGCGCTATGCGTTTGAAGTTTGGACGTAGTTCTGTTAGACAATTCGACTTGTGAAAGGCGTCTTGGAACAGCTACGTTAATCATAACTTGCAGTCAAGAAACGCTTTGCGTCTTTCAGTCATCGGTATGTCGCAGGATGCTGGGTAGTGCCGTATTGTGCGAGGCCGGAGGTTTCCACCGCAGTGTGGATGGTTTGTTTCAGGTATATAAGTGTAAATACCCTGCACAAAGGTAAAGGTAAAAGCAACCTCATTACAGGCCTGGACAGACCCTTAGGGTTCCAGGAGGTTGAGGCTCCCAGATTTCTAGACAATCGGCACATGAAGATGGTAAGGTTGTCAGCCCTACGCACCGGCCGCCTTTACCCCCCAGGAAATATTCCTGGTACTCATTTCTGTTAGAGGCTGAGTCGACCCCAGGGCCATAGTGCGACCGAAACGATTATGTCAAGGAAAAATTCCAATGACACCTTCGGGAATCGAACCCGCGACGTTCCGGTTTGTGGCGTAGTGCCTCAACCAACTGCGCCACCGCGCGCCCCACCCTGCACAAAGGTGGTAACAAATAATAATAATAATAATAAGCCATAAACAGGAAAACATTCAATAGCTTCATTACAAAAGACAGCTGTACTTTGAACATCACACATAATACGGAAAATACTGCAGTCTGAAACTTTGAGCCTGAGCGGTGGTGATCATCGCTGGTTCAAGAGGAGAAGTACAAGGGAGAAAAGGCCTGTGACAGGAGACGACATAATAATAACAATAATGTGATGATAAGAAATATTACCGTCGCTATTATAAAAATTTATTATTATTGTTATCATTAGTTATCACCTTTATGCAGGGTATGTACAATTATATACCTGAAACAAACCACGTTTCTAGGGTATGTAATGTTGCAGCTATTCTTTGCTTGCAATACAGGCCTATGGTACATGTAATGTTGTTCCCCATGTTGAATGTTCTGTACATTTACATCAGTACTTCCCGCAGTATGTGTGCAGTGCCCAATATGGCTGTTTGTGTAGTTCCGTGATATCGTGCTTTACAGTCATGTTGCTCAGGTATTTTATGAAAGATTTTGAGATGGTTACAGCTGCCCCTATTATTACTGGTATTACTTTTGGTTTTACATTCCACATGCCCTGTATTTCTATTGTAAGGTCTTTATATTTTAAAATCTTTCCGGCTTCTTTCTTGATCACATTTCGGTCTCCTGATATTGCAATGTCTGTTAATACATATTATTATTATTATTATTATTATTATTATTATTTAAGTATGCCTGCGCTACAAGCCGGAACGTCGCGGGTTCGATTCCCGATGGTGTCATTGGAACTTTTCATTGAAATAATCCTTTCGGTCGCACTATGGCCCTGGGGTCGACTCAGCCTCTTAACAGAAATGAGTACCAGGAGTATTTCCTGGGGAGGTAAAGACGGCCGGTGCGTAGGGCTGACAACCTTACCACCTTCATGTGCCGACTGTCTACAAATCTGGGAGCCTCAACCTCCTGGAACCCTAAGGGCCTGTCCAGGCCTGTAATGGGGTTGCTTTACCTTTTTTTTTTTAAGTTTGCAGTCGTGGTTCGATTTATGAAATTAAATGATTAAGGTTGCAAAACTGGTCTTGAGGGGGTGCATTATGTGTTTGGGTACCCGGGGCAGCAGTGTATGTAGGCATCGCAAGGCAAGTGTTGTGTCCTTTCCGTTTTAAGGCTGCAAAGGGTTTCTTTATGCACGTTAAGCAGATCGAATACGCTTCTACAACACTGCAGAGTTTAACTCCATTTCTTCCGCTACGTTAGTTTTGAGCAGTGGCATAGCTGGGAGGGGGGGGGGGGGGCGCTCCGGGCGGCAGAATGCAGGGGGCGACAAAATTGGCGGAAAATTAATATTTTAAAATAATAAAATTTGATGTTTAGCGCTCATCAAATTTTAATTTATTCAGCCAAATAAAAATAAATCCAATAAATGAATGTGTTTTTTTTAATCCATAATTTCTGTTAGGGGCAGCCATTGTGATTACTCGCCCTGGGCGCTAAAAAATCTTAGCTACGACATTGAAAGCACACACACATAAGTATATATAGTATATAGAGGTATATATACACTATGAATTATCCTGTAAAGAAAATGTTTATTGTTTTGACAGTAACTGTACTTTTTAAACAGATAACTAAGGGGCTATTTTTTATGGCTCGACAGCCCTATATGGGCCTGGGCCTCCTCGTTTCGTCGAGGTTTCATGGTCACACACATTTTAGACACACCACACTCGGTAGGACTCCTCTGGACGAGGGATCAGCCCGTCGCAGAGACCTCTACCTGACAACACACAACACTCACAAGAGACAGACATCCATGCCCCCGGTGGGATTCGAACCCACGATCCTAGTAAGCGAGCGGCCGAAGACCCAAGCCTTAGACCGCACGGCCACTGGGATCGGCCTAAGGGGCTATTAACACCGAATTATTTTATTGATTATATTACGTCAGCAGCTGAAAGAAGTGTTCATAGGATATTTTGTGTTTTTCTCTGCATTGTCTCTCATCTCTTGTTAAGTCATAAATCCATCTGGAACCTTGTTCTGTTCGACTTCTTTCGGAAGCCCGCGTTCTAACAAGCGTCAGCAGCAGAAAAACTCGATTCGTTTCGTTTCGCTTTGGTTCCGTTCCGTTCGGTTATGTGCGCCGGCCTTGACAGCATACGAAATAGAAACTAATGCTGTTTAAAACTTCAGCCCAACGAACTCCGAGGAAATTTAAACTCAATACCGAGGCCGAAAACACAGAGCACTTGTGGTATTAATTACTGCATCAAATTGGGATGTTAGATTGCGAGATGTCAGGCGCTCACCGCCGTGTAGTTGAGGTCTTCGCTCTTCTGGGCCGTTGAGCAGCGTGTGTTAGTTTTTTTACCGACGTTTCGGGACAGCTTAACTGTCTCATCTTCAAGGCTCAAGATATCCAAGACGACCTCTTCACACTGGAGGATGTGACCGATACGCTTTCCCGAAACGTCGGTAACATCAACCTACAAGGCGCAACAACCCAGAAGAGCGAAGACCTTGATGTTTGATTATTTAATTTCTACTAATATTATTAATACGAATATATTGCGAATTTTATTTTCGTGATATTTACAGTACGTTGTTAAAACATGTTTCTATGGCGTCCCCCTTTACTTAATGCATATGGGGTTGTAATAATAGGAGTTTAAGAATCCATTGTAATATACCTGTATTATTATATATTTTGTGTTGGAGCCCTGGCACTTTTATGGGAAGGGTGGGAGGACTCTCTCGTGGTGTGATAACAGACATTATCTGACGTACCTGAGATTCGTTCAAGGAATTTCTGTATTTTACAGGGCGATTTCAGTCTGTTTGTAGTCACTAGGTGAGAGGATGTTAGCTCTATGGCAAATGTATGAATGTTACTTTAAATAATAATTTATGTGAAGATAATATTCAGTAATAAATGTTGCTCAATAATGAACATTTCACAGGGCAAGACTGTCTTCTTAAGATCGACATCCGAATTAAGGTCTAATATGAGGGCAGAATCTAAGTGATAGGACACTGAGTCAGCTGGTGACATGGCATCCTACACATTAAATTTTTTCGGTGACCTGAACTGTGTTAGTATAACCAGACTCGATCTAATATCACTTGGGAAGGACAGTACGTACATTATTTACGAAAAAATAACACCCTAACCGAAATGGAAATTGAGCATCGAGTGAGAAGGAATCTTCTTTTCTTGGACTTTGCCCATCATCTGATTTTTAATGAAGTACTGCGTTACGGAAGCCGGTTCTGCTTCCGTCTTCAGGTAAAGGAAAACACCTAATCTGGTGGACCCCTGGCCCAGTGACTGAGAATAGTTCTTTCTAAGGGGTCCACCAGATTAGGTGTTTTCCTTTACCTGAAGACGGAAGCAGAACCGGCTTCCGAAACGCAGTACTTCATTAAAAATTAGACAATGGACAAGTCCAAAGAAAGAAGATTACTTAAGTTAAGTCATATACCATCGTCAGAGCCATATAGAGTTGAAACAAGTGTGAACTTTCATTAAGCCGCCTTGTGAGTAGTAGTAAAGTTGGATACACTGCATGTGATAGGATTTAACGCATTGTTTATGCAGTGCAGAAGACTGTGTTTCATGGATAGGCAATGCGAAAGTTAATTACGAATTCTGAGACTGTTGAATGCATCTGGAGGCAATGACATGGGGGGGGGGGGGGAGCGCAGCCGCCCCGGGCAGGAGAATGCGTATTTTAAATTAAAAAATTTGGTTTTCTGAGCTCAACAAATATTTAAATTACAGTCGAACTAGGTTGTAACGTCTTGAAAGGGACTGAATATTTTGTGTCGTTATAACCGAGGAGTATAATGTTATGGTTAACAGTAATGAATTAATTGGTACCACAGAATATCTGACTGTATAGGCGAGGTGTCGTATAAACCGATGTCGTTATAACTGGGTTTGACTGTATTTAGATATATAAAAGGAAATGCAAGGAGTGATTGTGTTTCTTTTTATTCATAATTTCTTTTATGGATGGCCAATGCGGTTACTCGCCCTGGGCGACAGAAGACCTATCTCCGCCTCCGGTTTTGGTTCAGGTACTGAATATTTTGTGACGGTACTGTGTTGAAGTAAGCATGCTTTACAGGCACCTGAACACAGAGCACACATTAGATGACAGATCCACTGCCCAGGCAAGAGTGCAGATGCAGGTGGTGTCTCAGCTGGAACTTCAGCTGCAGAAAGAAAGAGACCGCCTGCAAGCGATGATGCACCATTTGCATATGTCCAAACAGCAAGCCTCTCCTGAACCTCCGAAATCTGAACCTACGGTGAGTTCCTACGTAATGTGACGGCCAAAATAAAAACTCAATATAGAAATTATAAAATGTGAAGGTCATATCGGAGCACATTTTGTGACTCATATAATGTAACGAAGTGTTGAATCCTAAACTCTGTCCTGTGATCAAGTTCTTTCGAAGGCTAACCTAGATGCCAAACCCTTATAAAATTACAAACCCAGAAACTTGTTTTGAGTGTTTCGTATGTATGGGAATGTAAAGCAAGAATTTTGAATTGTACTTGTTTATGCCAAGGACTTACGAGTGGACTCTCACCAGGGGAAAGAGATGTTTATCATCTGAAAAGAGTACAGATAGCCTCTGTGGCCCACCCAGCCTCCTGTTTAATGGATGCTGGGGGGATGGGGGTCTTTCCCCGAGGGTAAAGCTTTCGGGTCATGAATCTGACCACTCACCTCCATCTAATGGCCGAGGTTAAGAATGAGTGGAGCTGTACCTCCACTCCCCCATATGCCTTCATGGCATGCACAGAGACAACTTTACATTTACCTCATATGTTCTTTTTTTTATTTTTATTTTTGACATTACACAGAAATGAGTTTTGGATTTGGAATCTGCCCAAGCCCAAAGTCCTGTGTAACATCTTGTAACATTTGTAATTTTATGGCAAGGAGTGTTAGCCCCTTGCCCAGCCCACAGGGTGGAATACCGCTTCTTGTCGGCTGCCTGTGACTGCTTATTAAATATATTTGCAGCCACCTCCCGTATCTGAAGGCCATCTTCTCCATCTGCAACCTCAGGTCACACCATGCTGTGGTGACAGGGACCCCCTTAACATGACAAAAATTATTCTCATGTTATTATTACAATATATAAATCTTATTAAATTCGGGTTTCCTTTGTCCCTTGCCTAATTTCTGAGCTGGGGCTGCACAGTTTGTAGAGTGACTAAGCTACTGGCTACTGACAGGGTCAAGAGTTTCTCTCATCTTCAATATTCAGACAGGCTCTGTGGCCTATCCAGCTTCTTGTTCAGTGTGCACTGGACATCTATATCCTGGGTGTACAATGCCCAATGCAGGAAGTTAACCACTTATTTCGACTTAGTACAGAGTTTTGGAATCCATGGAGCTATTCTTCTGCTTCTTGAAACATTTATGGTATGGTTCTTAATTAAGCACAGGAATCACTGTACCTTTTACCTTCACATTGTATAGTTATAGATTACCAATGTTCGTTTACCATGTGTTTTGCCTTTTCTATTTTCCCATTTGAGTTGGCCATGTTTTTAATTTGAACTACAATTAGTAACTCCCAAAAGATGTTCCCACATTTGTTGAAGCTAGCTGTTCAGTGTACGTATAATTAAGAGAAGTTTTGAGAATTCTTATGTCTGACGTCAGTGATTGTAACATTGCAGGCAGAAACGGGCAACCTAAATCCTCTACATCAATCTTCAAATGGCTCCTCATCACTATGGGGCCAGTCAGACCTCTTCCAGACTGGGCCAAGTCTAACGAAGCTGAGCTTATCGTCTGTTCTCTTGAGCCAACCGCCACCAAGCTTGGCAACGTCCGCTGTAAGCCAAGTTACACCAGTGTCCATGTCTGCTCTGGTCTCTGCAGTGCGATCGCCAGTCTTACAACCCCCAACGCCTAACATGGCTGGACCAATTAGAAGGCGGATCAGTGACAAGTCTGCTTTGTCTCTAGCGGGAGGTGAGTCAAGTTATTATCCAAACATTTCACTTGTCCTTGTGATTGTACATCTAACTTTATGTAAATATATGTAAAACAGGGCTATTACATGTCAGAAATAAATGAAAATGAAAAAAGAATATTCAACAGTAATCATCAGTGATAAAGGTTTTGGGGCTAAACTATTAACGTGAGGTTAATTTTATATCACTATGAGACTGAAAAGCATTACAGGGAATGGCTTGCATCAGGGTACAGTTTTCAGTATTATTTTAGATGCTTAAAGTAAATTGTGTCGCAGAGTGCGCAGCCACCATCACCATTACCATCACTGACTTTACTGCTGTTGTCAAGCACCTTAATAAATGAAACATCACCATCATATCAATGCCATAATCATCATCATCATCATCATCATCATCATATCCACCATCACCACCACCACAAAAAAACACTGACACCACCATCAACACCATCATTACCACTGCAACCACCTCCACGACCACCACAAGTAAGTCTTTTTTATTCTATCAGTGAGGTTAATGACCAGCTGTGACAAAGGACAAATTCAAAGCATGTATTTTATTATCTAAGACTTTAATGGTGTAGTAACTTGTGTTATTGCTAGCCAAGTGACAAATTGAGGGTGTGCAAAGGCAGTCACAATGCTATGGGAACAATGAGAGTGGGCAACTATTAACGGTAATCAGTCATTGATTTTAATTTGAAATTGTCTGTATTAGAAGAGTGCAGTAGCTGTCCTTATAAGTCAAGTTTGTATTCACATGTTTTTTAAGTTTCTTGTTAATGTACAAGGTACATACATATTAAGATATGCTGCCATTTCCTAAAGTAATTCACTCCAGTTGTTATCAAACAATTTCCTTCTCTGAGGTCCCACTTACAGTTTGCTCTTCAGAAGACCTAGTTCCATGACATACCCTTAAAATGTTTGCATTTTGGCAATGTGTACTGTGTGCACACCCTGTCACTCCCTTACAACATTGAAAGGGTCAGTCAGAAAATATGTTTACAATGCACATAATTCTGGTTCTATTTTTGACACTCCAATAAAACCAGGTCACATTTAATTGTACTGCTGTCCCACTGCTTTTCCACACAGTCTCCACCATAACTGATGTATTTATTATAGACTGGGATGAGCTTTTGTATTCCCTGTTGATATCAATCTGTGTTTTGTGTTATCGTCCATCGTGTCACAGCTGTTTCCACCTCACAATCATTTTTAAAATTGTGGCTACAAAGATTCTGCTTCAGTTCCGAAACAGATGACACTTATGCCTTGTTTTATAAACGCTGACACAACTCATGCATTAAAAGGCTTCATGTCAAAGAATAATAAAATGAAGTTACAGAATAACTTTGACTCCCCCTTTATATATGTTGTTTAAATTGGTAAACATTGCTGCCTGCTAAGCATTAAAAATTTCATATTTTGAATAATCTAAACATGACATTTTAGTTTATGCTGAGATATAGTGAAGAAGCAAGGAGAAACATTTGTTTTTTCCACATATTGTTTAATGAGTATATTCCTGAAGAGAATGAGATGACTGCCTTTCTGATTTAAAACTTGTGTGACCAAACAGTAATGCAAGACCTGTGGCTTTTCATTGCATGAATGAAACTCTGAGGGAAATATTTTGTGGATTCTTTTGCTGTTAATTATATGTGGACACAATGGGTAAGTAAACACAGTGTCATAAAAAATGTACTGACAGAATTACATCACACTCTTCCACATGTTTCGACCTAATGTGAGGTCATCATCAGGAGCATGTACCTTAATACAAGCACAAGTTTTGTTCTAAGACAGTGAAGAGTTCTTTATTTATTCAGTTCAGAATCATTGGCTGTCCTGAAACCAAATGGATTAAAATATATAGAACTGTACTCTTTTCCTGTTATTTTGGTTTGTCATATTAAGGAAGAATATAGGTTGAGAGTGTTGGAGAACAGGGTACTGAGGGGAATATTTGGACCTAAGAGGGATGAAGTAACAGGACACTGGAAAAAGTAACATAATGAGGCCCTTAATGATTTGTGCTCCTCTGCAAATATTATTAGGGTGATGAAATCAAGGAGGTTGAGGTGGGTGAGGTATGTGGCACACATGAGAGAGAACAGCAATGTATACAGAGTTTTAGTTGAGAGCTCTGAAGGGAAGAAACCACTTGGAAGACTTGGGCATAGATGGGATGGTAGTATTAAAATGGCTCTTAAATAAACAGGATGTCAGGGTGTGGACTAGTCTGATCTGGCTCAGGATTAGGTAATGTGGTAATGAACTTTTGGGTTCCATAAAATGCAAGAAATGCCTTGACTAGCTGAGGAACTGTTAGCTTTTCAGGAAGGACTCTGCTGAATAAAGGCCATCCATCAGTCAGCCAGCCAGCCAGTTAGTTTGGATCACATCAATCAGTCTGTCAGTTAGAAATAAGTGTCTTGATTAGTGACTGCCAGCTTCTGTCTTCTTACTGACAGTCAGTTTTTATTTGCCATCCTCAGATGTTTTTGATGTGGATTGTGATATTCCATTAGCATGTAATATAGGTCTTTCCATCTACCCTTTGTAAAAGCTATAATTCTTAATCAGGTAATAGATGAGTTATATTTTTTCCAAATTTAATATGTAAGTCATCACGTATGTTCAAAGTAATGTTACAGATGTGTACCGCATTTTGCATATAGCAGGACTACCCTATACAACAATGCAAGCAATTGTATGACTGGAGACAGCTCCTGGCGGGGGGATGCCCGTCTATATATTGTGTAATTTGGATGCTGGTGGTTTTTTCCACAAACTGATGACATTTTTCACTGTGTCGAAATGAAATACAGTGTTTGATAGATGTTTTGTGGTTTATCTGTTTTGCTGCTAAATTTTTACTGCCCTTTGGGTAGACTGTATTTCCTGAATTAAAACATTTGAACAAAAACAGAAACATTAAAATATGTATTGATTATGCTGTGGAACTGGTCACTTCATTTAACTGAAAGTGTTATTCTTTTGGGAATATTTCAAGAATAATAATAACTTTTTAGGCAAATACTCAACCCTTCATTCTTTTTTTCCTTCTTTTTGTGACTTGATTTGTCTTGTATGTTCTGTTTAGGGGTTCTCATACTTTAAATGGACATTTGTGTTATAGATCAACGAAATAATTAACTATTGGAGAATTGACAGTGATTTACTTTAAGATTGTGCACTCAAAATTAGCTGGTAAAGAATTCAGAAACACTAATGAAGCTCTTTATGACTGACAGCATTAATATGTTATTTTATTCACAATAATAATTACAATAGGATATGGTTTTATTGCAGAGTTGAATTGAAGGTTAAATAAAGGTAAATAAATGTTCCTTTAATGTACAAAATAGTTATGCTGTTTTTGATTCACAGAGCTGAATAAAACATTCATTGGATCATAAATTTCAAAATGTATGTTATTTTCTGAACTAATTTTGATTAAAGTTAAAAAATAAAGCTAAAATTATAAGAAATTAGAAGAAATCTGTGTCACCATTGATTGATACAACATGCTGTCAGCACATATCTTTATTCTGCCAACTACTGGGAAATGGCGAAGGATGGTGTAACAGTTTAGTATTACAAACCACTTAGCTTGGACTTTGCCCTTTCCCTGTAGGAGCTTTTGAAGAAACTCCATTAAGGCGGCGAGTTGCAGACAGAGTGGCAGTAGATATTTCTGAAGGTAATGACTGCATTAAGTGTAGAGTAACAGCTTGTCTTGTGTTGTTTGGATCTTGCCTCTGATGACATCCTCTCTTCTCTCTTTCTCTGCCTGTCTCTTCTGGCTGCTATAGGGCTGCCCTATATGCTGGAGCGGGCAGGACTTGATGTTCAGCAAGGTAATGTCTACATTGTACTTAGTATCACAATCATGTTCATTCTTTGAGAGGGCAAACTCATTTAGGGTGTGTGGGAAATACACTACCGTGAAAGTGACGTTTATCATTTCATTGCTTCATTGCAACACAACTGTTAATGAGCAGTCATGTTACAGCAAAACTATTCAATCCAAGACTGATAATTTAGTATAAATAAATAATCTATAACTTAAATAAATAGTGTGATACAATCATATTTGATATACCTCGTTATTGCTATTATGACCACTTCTTGTTTCAACAGTCGTTCTTCCATGCAATGACAGCCTGTTGATGAATGGACCTCGATAAGTGATATTCAAAAATAATAGTTTGTTGCTGTGACTTCCTTGTGTTACCATTTAAATACATACCGAACCTTTAATATTATTCCCTAGGAGTTTCCTCATGTAGAACCTAATGTTGTATTGTAACATTATTTTGTTTTGTTTACAGCCTACATAACACAAATTTGTTGAGGCAGTAAACAGAATTCTGTGTAGTTTCCTGTGGTGATGTGTATTTTTGCAAGCGTACATGTTTAATGCCTCGAAGATTGGGTGGTAAATTGCATGTTAATAAGGCTATATTTTGTGTTTTACAAGAATGATACAGGTGTGTTTACAGTCTGCATACATTTGTACACAATGCTAAATTATGATGGCACAGTAAATGTCACTAATTGACCGCAAAAGTACATGACTTTAGCTGACGTCTGTTGCAGTAAAGGGAATACGTATGGTAGGAATCAGCGTACATGATGTTGCTGCATCATGCTAACAAAAGATTTCAAACCTTTCATGTACATTGACTTTATTATTATTAGTCAGCTGTTCCAGTTTTGTGAAGTAATTTAACTTGTTAAATGTTCTCATTAATGCTGTTACCATATAGGCCTATTATGTGCAGGTATTGAGAAAGGTATGCATTGCAGTTAATTTTCCTTCACAGTTTTCGGTTTTAATATGTTGAGCTCTATGACAGTAATCAGCATAGTGACTAGGCTCACTCACAGGGAACAGGTTGCCTGTAGGTGTGTACTGAAGCTTAAAAACGCAGTTGAATATTGAACGTACAGTACAACAGAGTGTACTCTCTATGACGTATGAGCTGAGGCTGAAGAAACAGTTGATCATCTAGTATATAATAGAACATATCACAACCAGATGGCAGCACTGATATAGGTGAAGTTAATGCTAGGTTTCCTGTAAGAATAAAGAAATGACCAATGAAAGACATTGAAGTAGAGCATGAATTTTATGATTGCCTGTCATAATAATAATCTCCCTATATATAATATCCTTATGTACGTGAGTTAGTGAGTGAGTCGTACCCTGGTTGCCATATTTGTCAGTGTTCTCTGTGAGGTATGTGCTGAGGCCAAAGAAACAATTTTTATAATTGAGACTGAGTGTGTCCTGTGTGAGGTACAACCTGAGGCTGATAAAACAATTAAGAATCAGGCATACTCGTATAATACAGCATAGCACAACCAGATGGCAGCACTCTGGTAGATGAAATTAACACCTGGTTTTCTCTAAGAATAAAAAACAACTGATGAAAGAGTTCACGGAGTAACACATGAATATTATGGCTCCCTGTCTGTGATGGTACCATGTTTAATATTTACTTTAATACAAGAATATGATGCGATGATTAAGTACTCTGCACTCAAACTTGTACTCCCTATATAAACCCTTACCATCCTCCCAGAAGCTAGCTGAAATCAGCAGCCATCGTCTGAATGTGTCTTATATCTGGCCATGTAGCCACTCAATAACAAATGCTTTGAACCACTAATTGACTGCTCTGTCCAGCCTTGGTTGTTAGCTGTAGTCATTAGCAATCCTTACCTCCAGTGTAGCT
The DNA here is from genome assembly GCA_021186555.1 of Reticulitermes speratus. NCBI lineage: Eukaryota > Metazoa > Arthropoda > Insecta > Blattodea > Rhinotermitidae > Reticulitermes > Reticulitermes speratus. The sequence goes on along the minus strand of JAJKFL010000003.1, from coordinate 15,974,616 downwards.
TATCAGCAAGACTGTATGCTGGAGCATGAGGTACATGGCTCTAGGGCTCGGTGCTGGTGAGTTGGCAGTGTTGGTTGCAGATACACAGGCTGAAGGCTGTAGTCTCCACTCTACTAATTAGACTGATGGTAATGAACGTTTGCCAAAATCTGTTTTTTCTTCTAAAGTGCAGTCTTGCTGACTTAGCATCCTCCTTACTTAATCTTTCTGCAGTTGCATTAGTCTGGCAACATCTCAGGTGTTCTACTAAACTCTGTTACTTGTGACAAAATAGTAATGTCGGCATCTTGCCTCACTGTCTCAGTTGTTGTTGTTACTTTGAACTGTTTCTGCTACATGAAACTGTGGTTGGCAACACTACAAGTATGTAATAAGCATTCCATTACTGCTATTATGAGCCTTTTAAAAAATGTGAGCTTGCATTCTGATATTAACAATAACAAAATGGCCATTCCAACTAAACAATTTTTTTCTTTATCTTATCGTAGTTTAATGCTATGTTTACTCTTCATTTACTATAAATTCAAATCATCATTGGATGAGCAGGTTTGTTGGCTTGGTTCCATCATTGTCACTGTTTAGTAAGGAGACTGAAATGTAAAATTCTCCATATGACATATCAAGTTCTTACTTTAAAATGGGAAATGTTATTTATATAAATGAGATTGTCATTGCATATTAGTTTATGAGGTGTAATTACATAATTAATATTCATATATTTTTTCTAAACGTTTTTCATTTCTGGTAAAATTGGGAGCAGGTACCAGACTCAAGAACTTATCATATAGAATTGCCCCCTCTTGAACCAGCATGTTTAGTATTAGAATGTTTTCATTTTTTCACAAATCTGTCAGTACTACATAATCGCGTAAGGTCGCACCTCCGTAATCCAGAATTCTGTGATGTGGCACCTCCCCTGGTCCGGCGCAATTTAATGAAAACCACAAAGAAATCTATGGTAACACTGAACAACAGTGAAAATGCTTCAGAGGTGAAAGTAGCAAATCTTTACTAATATTGGGGCACTGAGCACGAATATGACAATTAAAATTGTTAATTGGCTCTACTTTCAAAGATCTGGGATGGGCCCCAATTTCTACACTTTACACTGCTTTTGGCGTTGAGTGGCTTAGAGCAATGATCTGGCAGCTCTTAACGTGAAGAGAATGATGCAGTCAGCATCCAGGCATTGCATCAGCCTACTTGCTGTTCATGAGAAGGGTGAAGCAGTGCAGTGAGGCAAAGTGGATGGTGAAATCAGCTCCCAGGTATTGCCACTCCCAATATTTTGCATTTCAGTTCCTTCCAGGGAGTTGCAGTGCACACACGTGTGTTTCTCATTTCAAAAAGTCGCCTTTTGCAGTGCGAAGTGTTTATAAATGCCTTAAAAGTTTTATACAGCCGTTTCTTGGCCGAACCTCAATAAGGATGCAGCGAAAGTGTGTGAACAGTGCAGATAATTTTTGTTATATTTGTGGGGAGATGACGTTTTCATCACAGAAGCGTGCCATAACCCGATCATCAGGAAAGCCTACCATCTTTACTTTGGATGTCAGATTGGGGACCAGGACAAGAGCTGGGCCTGGCACATATGCTGCAATACATGTGCAGCAAACCTTTGAAAGTGGTTCAGCCACAAAAGGCGATCAATGCCTTTGCCATACCCATGGTGTGGAGAGAGCAGACGAATCATTTCAGTGACTGTTACTTCTGCGTGGTGCCTCCCCTCCGGCAAGGTTTTTCGAAGAAGAAAAAGTGGACCTTACGCTATCCGAATATACCATCTGCTATGCGGCCAGTACCTCACGGTGAAGGATTTCCTGTTCCAGAACCTCCAGAGATAGTTACACTGGAATCAGAAAAAGAAGAGGATGACGAAATTTGTGATATATCTGAGCCATCAACATCAAAAGATCATGAGTTCACACACAACGTGATGTCTGCTGAACCACACAGGATCACACAGAATGATTTAAACGATCTTGTCAGAGATCTGGAACTTCCGAAGCGTAAAGCAGAACTGTTGGCATCAAGACTACAACAGTGGAATCTCCTCGATGACAATGTGAAAGTGTCTGCATTCCGTTCCCACCAAAAAGTCTGGCTCAGTTCTTAAGAAGGAAGGTAACCTTGTCGCCTACAACGATGTTGATGGTCCAATGACAGCCCTGAATATTAATCATAAGCCTGAGGAACGGAGACTGTTTATAGACTCATCGAAGCAAGTCTGAAAGCTGTTCTGCTCCATAATGGCAACGTGTTGTCATCAATTCCAGTTGGTTATGCTGTCAATATGAAGGAATCATATGACAACATGAAGCTTCTTCTAAACTGCGTAAAGTACAAGAAATACCAATGACAGCTTTATGGAGACTTGAAAGTTGTTGCTGTATTGCTTGGACTGCAGCAGGGCTACATGAAGTTTTGCTGTTTCTTATGTGAATGGGACAGTAGGGCAAAGACTTCCCTTTACAAGAGGAGGGAATGGCTTTTCCGACAATCACTGGAACCGGGAACAAAGAATGTACAGCACCTACCACTGGCAGAATCCAGCAACATTTTGCTGCCTCCTCTTCACATCAAACTAGGACTAATGAAGAACTTCGTTAAGGCTATGGATCAGACAAGGCTAGCGTTTATGTACCTCTCTGAGAAATTGCCAGGAATCAGTGCTGCAAAAATCAAGGAGAGTGTTTTTATCGGTCCTCAGATCCGCAAGCTCTTCAAAGACAAATAGTTCAACCACATTCTCAGTGACAACGAGAAGAGGGCGTGGAATGATTTCCATCTTGTAGCAACCAACTTTCTAGGAAATAATAAGGCTGACAAGTACAAGGAACTTGTTGAAAACCTGTTGTTGTCCTATGAGGAATTAGGCTGCAATATGTCTTTAAAGATCCATTTTCTGCACTCTCACCTGGATTTTTTCCCGGAAAAGTGTGGGGCACTGAGCGATGAGCACGGCGAACGTTTTCATCGTGATATCGCAGTAATGGAGAAGAGATACCAGGGCAAGTGGCGTTCATGGATGTTAGCCGACTATTGCTGGACGGTAACAAGGGATTCTCCTGGACTTGCGTACAAACGGCAGGCGAAGAGGCAGCGCATTTAATCAACGCAAGCCAGTCAGTATACACTATGTCAAGAATATAGTGTGTAAGGCATGTATAACTAAGTTAGTTAATTTTGTTTTGTGAAACTGTAGCCAATCAAGCCTTTTCGTGACCATTTTCGTGTTCAGCGTCCCAAAATCTATAAAGGGAAACATATTTCATTTCTGAAGCAGGAAAAAAGTCAAAACTTGTTGTACAGTGAATCTGGATCAAGTTACACGGTTTTGTCTTCATTTACATTAGAATTCTGATCATTTTTCATTTGCATGTTTATTGCTAATTGAGTAAAACTGAGCGTGTTTTTGTCGTGCCCAGTGCGTTTTGGGCTGAGTTGGCATCACTGCGGAAGAATTTGTTTACGTTAAGCTGTCTGCCGGGAAGCGGTTGTAGATTTCTCTGTTTTGTGCTGCAATTAACTTGTTACTGTAATTACCCCTAAACATGTCTCCCAAGAAACCTGCTAGTAGTGCAGGCGTTGATAGTGCTTGTAAACGAAAGCATGTTTCATTATCAGTACAACGAATAAAAGGTGGAATTGACGCAGAAACTGGGCATTCAAGGTGATTACATTTACCGTATTCTGCGTGTTTTCTGCTTTATTTGCTTAGTTCCGTGTTTATTTACATTAAAATGAATTTAAATTTTTTTGTAGAATTTTTATGCCTCTCTACTTATTGATTTGTACCAGTGCGTTAAAATTGTGCGCATCACTAACACTTTATTTTACGAGGTTCTTTGTAAGATGTTTTGACACCATAATATGTTGACCACCCATGGTTTGGAAAATTCTCTGTTCCGGTGCCGACCGGGTACCGAGGGAGCCAGAGTAGGCAGGTGCGACCTGTAAAGTATTTCCCTGGAACTCCTCACATAGTTATTACTATATTTCGTATGTAATTTTATAAAAAATGAACCATTGTTGTCATGTTGCAATTTCGAATTTATAAAATCCATAAGTTTCTAGTAACCCAAAATGAACTTACAGAAGTTTTTTTGAAATTTTATTCTTGGCACAACCAGTCCTAGTTTACCACATCTATTCCAAATTGTGTGACCTTTTTGAGAGTTTGTATTTTGTGATTGTGATGTTTTTGTGTATAGTGTATTTGTGTTTTACTTTAAGATGACTTGTTTCATATCCAACTGTCGTGTGACAGATTTAGGATCTAAGAAATGTATATGTATGTATGTATGTGATATTACTGTGTAGTTTCCATTCACTATAGGGCTTTAACTATTATGTTACAAAATGTACCATTAAGTCATACACAGTAAGGGTTATGAGTTCAGAATTTTTCACTGGTTAGTAAATATCAGGATTCTGGCCTTTCACCATTCTGTACTGTCATTATTAGGAAAGAACTGAGCTATACCTCCTCTGTGTCATATAACATCTTGGCATTGCGCTGAATTAAGCATAGTGGCAACTTTGCTTTACTTGTATCGGGCTTTAAAATCTTCTATTTGCTCAGAAACATAAACTTTATCCAAAAACTTGTAAATAATAGGTGGCAGTACCGATGAGAGTCTATGTGTGTAAATTTATTGTAGTAACTGACTCTTTATTTTTTGGAATAAATATGCCAGTACTGTTTACCACCAGAAGAAAAACAGTGAATATTGCCATGCCCTGAATGTTTCTGTAGACACCACTCAATCCCCCACTGAAGGACGGTTCTATCAAGGTTATCATTGAGACAAATGCACATTACACATTAGTGTGACGTCTAATACATGGATCTGCCCCTCCACTTCAGAGTGTCATGTTTTGCAGTTTCTCTTGTTGATAGTAACTGCAAGAATACATGTTGTAATATCTTAAAGAAAATTGTTACTTGATGTCAGGTGGGGCTCAGTTTCATCTAACAAACATACCAAAATTTATTTTCTGTGGTTAATTGTTTTCAAATTTGGAAAGGGTAGTTGTATGGAAAGAAATAATGGGAAATGTGTAACATGTGATGTAATTGAAGGGCTGAAATTTTGAAGGGTGACTGGTTTTATTGTTTCTACACTATATGCATTGTTCTTAAATTCTGGTTAATTTATTTTCATTTCCTTGCTTTCAGAAATTCAAAGGAATCGAGAGTTCTACAAGAATGCAGATGTGAGGCCTCCATTTACCTATGCATCTTTAATACGGCAGGTATGTTTACATTAATATCTATTACCTACAGAAAAATTCAAGGAATGCTTGCTAGCCTATAATTTAGAATTAATTATCGCACCATCTAATATCCAAAAACATTTGATTGAAATATTATTTACAAAACTATAATTTTGCAACCTATGTAGCAGATGGAATAATTTACATTTTGCATCAGAAACCAGTATTTACACAATTATCATTTAATTGTATTGTCATTTTATGGTTAGTTCTTTCAGTTTACTTTTGTAAGAGGCAGTTGTGTATAATTTGTTTTATGCAAGTAGCAATGTTATCACAAAATTGCAGCCAGCATTAGTGAGTAACTGTTTAGAGACTTCAAGCTTATGCATGTGTTGAAGCCAGTCAGAGCTATTTGCCATGTCATAATGTCCTTTATACACCTATCCTATTCCTTTACACACAAAATTGATTCTTATACGGGATGTTTCTGAAACACATCATCACTTTAGGGACATCTTCAGTACACGTGACAAAATAATCTATGCAAGCATGGGTCATTGACTGCTTTTTCTTTGAATTATGGCCCATTGCATTGACAAGAGGAAGATAAAAATAACTATAAACCTGCCTACAGAAAAATTTTTATTCAAGGATTACCAGTTTCAGCATCCTGGTAAAGACATCATGCCCCAACGTAATCACCATATGCAAGGCCAAACATGATGCACTTATGAGCCATCTCCACAAATGTGTGTTTGCAAACTGTGTTTAGCACAGAACAATGACTGGCCTGGCACAGCAACATTTTATAGCCTATTTAAATGTGAGATGGGAGGGAGACCCATATTTTCACAAGTAACTGACTAAATAATTAATTCCATGGAGCATAGTCCTTTTCGGTAAGCAAACAGTTCCTTAGGTAGTCAAGAAATGCACAGAATTTGATGGAACCCAAAGGTTCATTACTGCGTTTACAAGAGCCAGTGACTTGTCAATGTCCTATGCCATGTGAGTCCAGTCCATTTCTGTTTCTTTAAAAATTTTTTAATTTCATCATCCCATCTATGCCTAAGTCTTCCAAGTGGTCTCTTCCTTCAGGTTTCCCCACCAAAACCCTTTATGCATTTTTTTCTCTCCCCTATGTGCCATGTGCCCCACCCATCCCATCCTCTGTGATTTGATCACTCAGATTATATTTCATGAGGAATGCAAATGTTGAAGTTCCTCATTATGCAATTTTCTCCACTCTGTTCCTACTTGTACCTCTTGGGCCCAAAAATCTTCCTCAGCAGCCTATTCTTGAACACCTTGTGTTCTTCCCTTAGTGTGAGCAACCAAGTTCCACTCACATATAAAACTAGAGGTAAAATTTTAGTTCTGTGTGTTGTAATATTTATATTCATAGTAGTAAATGGGAAGACCCTCCATCATATTGTAGCAGGCATTCCCTGATTTTATTCTGCTCTTAATTTCTTTTTATATGTAGTTAATTTGTTAGTGTTGTTCCCAAACATATGGACTTTGCCACATTTTCAGAAGGTTGATTAACTGTATTTATGTTGTGACTTTGTCCTGCATTTTGTTCACACATGTACCTTGGTATCTTTTTTGTAAGGTGGCTTTGTTAATTTATGATATCTTCTTGGGCTGCCAGCCATGTCATTGGTTCAGTTAAACTAATGTGTCAGAGACCAACTCCACTCCATGAGTAGGGTTCTGGTATAATATCAGGACAAACTGTTTGATGATGGAGGCAGAATCAGTCTCCGAAACCATACTTACTGATATGATATTGGGGATCCTGGTATATCAGAATCCTGATGATGGAGAGTATATTCTATGAAACACTTGTTGTCTTGAACCACCTGTCATCGCTGTCAGCCTGAGAAGTTTTTGTTTACGTCACAAAAAGCCATATGTTAATGTAGCTACCTTGCAAAAAGGATACCAACACACTAGGACTAAGTGCTACTTCATTGTACAGAAATATCGGACACCAAGATGTGATATAGTCTGTGTGATAATATAGACAAGTAATTAATATATAACATACACATATATCCAGCATACAGAAAACTATACGTTATTCTGTAATGAACATTTTGACATACTAAATTTATGTGCTACTCTGTTTGTAGAGAAATAACACTGTGGGTGTGATGTAGGACAACGAATATTCGTAACATGTGATAATCAAGGTAATTGCTGAAACAATTGACGTTTAACGCTTTGGTACTTTCCAGAGTTGTTCTCCAATACAAGTTCCCAGATGATGGTCCAAGGACTGAACAATGTAGGAAATTAGTAGTAATAAAGAAGTATGTTGATATGATTTTTAATTCTGTTAAAATTTGAATGCTTGGTAAATAACAATTGCATTTAAAAGTGGAAGCAGTTGTATCCTCTTAATGCAGGTGGACCACACCCAGTGCGAGGGCAGAGGCAGCAGTGACATCGCCGTTAGTACATATTAGTGAACTGAACATTACTGTGTGCTGATCACGCCTGTCTCATTTTCACCAGGTGCCTGGTTCACATCAGCTGAGCTGGCTGTCTTGGCTTCATGGTTTTGTTCAGTGCCTCCTGGTGAATGCCAGTCTAGGATTTCAGTATGGATCATCATCAATTCATTCCTCATTCATAATCATGTATAAACATTCTCTTGAGCCAGATTAGTACATTCAGTAAACTGCATATGGAATAGATGGCCAGAATTTGATTTCTGGTAGGAACAAGGTCCCCTGCCGACTCTGGCCCGCTGAAGAACCTACAGACCTTTTTATCTAATGGCCACCAGGGGCTCTTTCAATAATATAAACCAGCCAGAGTATGAAGTTTACTACTTACCTCCATGTGGTTTCAAGGGTATGGAGCATTGTTTCCCCTGTCCCTATTTGTTCTCTTAGCATGGTGTTTAGTCACATCGGTAATTTTACCTTTTATGTGCTAGAATTATCTGTCAATCAGTTCTACACAAGGTTGACATCTGACATGGTGTTATTAAATAACCTTCAAAACAAATTGTGTATTTTCCCCAAGGCAAGTTACACCTGATTGAAGAGAATTAAACAGAATTGATAATGCATCTGTTCCTATTTCAGTCCATCATCGAGTCACCTGATAAGCAGCTCACTCTCAACGAGATATACAACTGGTTCCAAAACACTTTCTGTTACTTTCGTCGAAATGCAGCAACATGGAAGGTACAGTGCCTTATAAAATGATATGAAGGGTTGGTGAAGGACTGGTTGTTTTTGTTTTGTCGTATTATCTGTAACATGTCTGCGGGTCCCATTTTGTCATTGAAAACATAATTTTTCTGGCACAGTTTATGTGTGGGCTATATTATTTGATCAGTACTGATACTTACTGTACTGATACTGATACTTAGAGTTTGTATCCACTGGCAGCCCACAGATATCAGCTTGTGGTGTACAGAAAACTCAGAATTTTTTTCCACATGAGAGTGCAAGCGTCCTTATTCACGTGTGTATCCTGACCTTCCTCTCTGTCCATAAATTTATGTTGCATTATTAATATGCTAGTTTGTGTTTTTAATTAAGATTTCATTACTAACCTGAGGCATTACTCCAATAATACAGTATTGTGTTCGCAAATAGTAAATTAGTCATCGTACAATATTGTACAATATTACAACTTTCCAGATAACTGTCTAATTTGTATTTCTCCTTCAGCTATATTTAAATTGCAGCATAACTGTTATTTCATCTTGCATGGTATCATTGCAAGTCATCTACTGGTGTTAGCATTATGTGTAATGTTGAACTATTTTAATAAGAATAAACTGAGGATTAAGAATGACCCACAAATCACAAATAAGAAAATTCTTTCAAACATATATAAATAAGAGCGTCATTTCGTATAATGGAAAATACCGTCACAGTAGTGTGCTTAAATTGTGTATACCCCTATTATTTGAAATAATTAATTTTGAGTAACAGAATAATAGATAACTTAAGATGCTAATATCTCAATATATTAATTACTATATAAGGAATGAGGGGACACATTATTTCTTTGAACATTTGGTAATTATGTACTATTTACTAAACAGTAAAGAAAAAATCTATAACTTTGATTTAAGTTTGCTTCCAAATCTGTTCAAAATTAATAAAAATGGAGTTCTACAGGGCGTATATTTTATTGCTGACCTGAGTAACACAGCTGTCACAGGTTACCTTGGTGAATGCAGGCTTTCTGTGTGATAAAGCTGCCATGTTGTGGTGAGCAATTAAATAAAGATTCTATGAATCAAAATTTAGAACCATTTCTGAATACATATACCTACTGTAATTTCCTTTTATTTAAAAAAATTGTTCCTGTATATATTTTTTTTCTGTTTCTTATAAATTAATGGCACTGTGAATTGCTACAATTGTGTAGAAAGTATGACTAGTACCATTAAAACGAGTTTCAAGTTTATGGGTTTATTAGCTGGGATAATGAAATTTGAAATTAACCTAGAGACACTACTTTAATACAAGAGAATTCTTTTGTATAATATCATTAGTCAAACATGGTAGTGACATGTGACAAACACTTATATTAAAAACTGCTGGCCATAGCATATTGACATAATTAGGTGAAATTAATATGCAGTGCCCTTATTTTAAATGACTCCCCTTCCTTTTGGATTGCTCATGGTATGCTGTATGTTCACCAAGCCCACTCGCTCATTAGCTCCTGCATTGCTTATTGGAGAGTTTTTGAGGTCCCTGTTACTCATCTGCAGTTACTATACAGGTTTCTTTATGATACATACACCAAATATAATTTGTACAAGAAGTGGCATTGTAAATTCAGATTGAAATTTCCAGTTATGGCAGTTCCACATGGGAAAAAAATTTGCAGTCACATAAAAAGGTCTCAAACAACAGGTACCATTTTAGACATGGAAAGAACACGGAGAAGACTTACTGACTGAAGAAAAAATGGACAAAATTGGTGATAAATGGGGACATTCCCAAGAAAAGTTTTGGCACAGCTTGCAAAGGGGTGTGGGTGCATCTTTCCCACAAAATGTAACAAAACTGCTGCATTTTGATCTGTATAAGACAACTGTGATTTACAAACTCTATAATGCAGTTTGTGAAGCAAGACTGAATTTTGTGAACTAGTACCTTCACAGAATATATGCTGGAGAAATTGGCTGCACATACATTCTGTTTAGTGATCAAGATTGGTAACATCTACATGGATATGTGAACTCACAGAGTAACAGGTATTTGTTTGCAGAAAATCCCATGCTAGTCCACAGAGTGCTATTACATGATATTGAAGTTTATATGTGGTGTGTTATGATAGCAACTAGGATTGCTATGCCCATTGTTCGTGAGCCCATAGATACCATGGACATGTACCAGACATTCTGATGGCATTTTTAAAGACGTGTGTGATTGTGAGAGAACCAATGCCTATTTTCATCAAGACATTGCAGCAGCTGATATAGCAAACCACTTCCAACACCTTTAAATGTAGTGATTAAGAGTCTAATAATAACTGCAATGCATTAAGCAAAATGTACGGACTGCCACTCACTGCAGTTTGGAGTAGCCGTGATTACTGCCCTGGCTGCCAGTATGCAGAATGGTCCATGTGTAGAGTGATGCATGAGGCCATTGAAAGAATGTCTCCATATGACTGAAAGTGGAATGTACTATGCAGTGATACTGATCCTTTATCTTTAATTTTCATTAATTAATTTTATCTGTTAAAAGGAAAATCATAGGCTTAGTAAACAGTTTTCTTTATTTGCAATGGCCCTTGAAGTTCAGTTGGTGAAGTGGGAGAAAAGTAGAGATGAAATGAGGAAGCAAAAGGTTTAAGCAGCCCATTTGTCTTTGACCACTGAGAAGGTCTTAATGTGGTATGATGAACGAGTGACATTGTGCTGCTAACAACTGTGTGAGATGACTGTCCCCACTGTTCATCACAACACAATATTTTAGGTTCTTAAGCAGTGAGCCACAGACATCTCTTTAAGAATGATACTGCATATAATTTATTACAATACACACTTCACTTGCTTTTATACCAGTAAAGCTCAATAAGGAACAACAATGATAAATGTAATTGTATACAGTGAAACGTAACAAACCATTTTCCTGAGCTTGCAGTTTTAAGTACTCGGGTTCTTTCCTGGGGGTAAAGCGGCCGGAGCGTGCAGTTAACCGCTCACTTCCATCTAGTGCAGAGGTTAAGAATGAGTGGAGCTATACCTCTACTCCCTCTTCATGCATTCATGGTATGGACAGGGAGAACTTTGCTTTTGCTTTTATTTTAAAGTGCTGAACAGAGATAATCAGAACATGGAACATTGATATTAAATTTAAACATTAAAAAGGAAATTTTTATGTAATTTTCAAATTTCTGCTTTATGCCTTAAAACGACCTGGCTTACAGAGTGGGACCATCTGTGATGACTTTGTTTTTGCATCCTCAGGATAGGAATGTGTTTGTAGTAAAGGAGATGCGATGTAGATTTATGGAAGCATACAGAATGAGGAATTAAAAGGCAACACCATTGCTTGAAGTAAATGGTGAAACAAGCTGCTGTTCTGCCCTTTTTTCAGGGGACATTAACACTGTTTCAGAACATTAATTACTGCCTAGAAGTGTTCCTTATGGTCATTCTGTCACCATTTTGGATGATAAGCGATAATGACATCTAAGTGTGAAGTACATGATGACTGAGAAATACGGCCATTGCAGTTAGATATCTGTTGTGGATTAGGTACTTTCTCCCAGCAGTATATGATCGTCGATACTGAGAATACCACGTGAAAAGTGTTACAGACTCCAACTCTCATTAGTCACAGTTACTGCCATACATACACAGAGACAGGTGGATGAAAGGCTGTTTGAGTCCAAGAAGTCAACACATTCACTTTGGTGTCTTGAAGGCTTGGTTGCTGTAGAGCATTCGAGCTGATTTCAGGATTCTGCCATGGTGTAAATGAAATATTCGCTCTTCTGGAATGTTGCGCAGGTAGATTTGTAGTTAGTTACCAATGTTTTGGGGCAACCCATCAATCCCATATTCAAGGATCAACAGTCCAAGAAGAATGCTGGCAATATTCTTGGACTGCTTAACCCTTGAAGATGGGACTGATAGGTTGTCTCAAAATGTTGTTAACTAACTGCCAATCTATGCTGTGTAACTTCCCAGAAGACCAAAGATTCCATCATTAGACCTGTTAGGAATGTTTCTGAATGCCTGTAATTACTCTCTAAATTTATATCTAAATATAATATAAACTTTCTCTGGGCTGTCAAAATATAATTCACCATAATTAAAATTTAACCAAATGTTGGGAGAGTTTCCATTTACTTCATTTTTAATTTTTGTTATTTTTCCTTTAAATTTTCAGTGGTGATGGGGTTTGAATTTCAAGTACTGTCCAGGGCAGAGGCTTTTAAATTTACATTACCCTTAAATGCATTCACAACCACACAACGCATAGGCCAGCAGTATGTTGAGAATTGAAGGTCCATAAAGTGCACCAAGAATCAAAGGGTTAATTCTTCTTCAGCATATTATTTCTTTGTATGGGCAAACCAGACATACCAATTACATTGATTACTTGTCACAATATCCAACAGTTTTGAGGAATAAAGCCACTGACTGCCATCCATGTATGACTTTGTTTTAGTAAATGTTTCTTCTTTCTTTAAAATACTTTTAATGTGACAAAAGTTTGTTACCCATTAAGCCACTTTACTTTGGAGGGTGTTTACTGGCTTTCACAAGAAAGAAAATGGGGGATTCATTTGCGCTGTAATTCTGTACACAAATACTGGAGTGTTTCCTTTGTAAGTCCATAAAATAAATTATAACCAGGAGCAAGATATTGATTGACAGTTAATTGGAATTAATACAGATTCACAGGTCTTTCTGTCAAGTCGAATACTGTCCAAACAGCTACTATGCCAGATAAGCTGGTGGAAATTATTAAATCATTTTAACACAAAATTGTCTATATCAGTCTCTTTTTTATGTGTTTATTGACATTGGCTGGTTGATTTCTGTTTAGTTTCATGACATTACTTATAAATTTCGTACTGTTACTTATTTTAATGAAACTTTACAATACAGCTCTGTACAGTTGGGTCTGCAGAGACAGAAGACAAAGAGTATATCCATCTTGAGATAAAAGTAAACTGGTAGCATTTGGATTCTGAGATGTGATACATACTCCAGCTTTATCTGTTGTGTCTGTGTTCTGATGTTTACAATTATTTGTTAGAGGGAGTGTTTTAAAATTTCAGTATTGTCAATGTAGACAACTGTTGGAGTAATTTTACAACTTTGTATTGGTGCTGTACTTGTAATCTGTAAAATGCCAGTGTGTAATTGGAAGTTTTCATGACCTTTATTACATAATAGCATTACCCATTATGCCAGTTGTTATTGCATAATGAAAAATAAAACTTACCATGTTTATAAAGGGGCTGAGTTATATAGGATTCAGTTTTGTGTGTGGAAAACGCGAACACCTAGTATTACCGTACTTATCTTTAATTAATGGATGTGTTAGCACTGCATCTTTCTCTGTGTTTTTCATACTCTCGACCCTGAAGAGTGAAGTTTCAAAATGTCTGGTCATTTCTGTCACAAAGTAACATTTCATTGTCTTAAAACTGACTGCACTAACTCTCAATTGTAATATTGAGCGTAATGTTGCAGATTTTGCAGTATCTGGGAATTATATTAACACATGTATTAAAAAAATTGTTGCTAAACCCATGGGAAAGGCATGATGTTATATTTCAGGCAGTTGATGCTTATCATTTCCATGTTATTGCAACAAAATTGTATTTGATCAGGATTTGTGTGTAGTTTTTAGATGGGTATAATACTGTATATCCTGCGCATACCATGTGCTACTTCATTACTGCCGACAGTGGTAATGTTTTCTAACATTTGTAATGTATAAGATTAGTGGTGGTCTTTTGGATTCCTACGCTACATAATTAATAAATTTATTCGAATGTTTCAGAGAAATGTGCCGCTTCCATCTTCAGGGGTGACTGAATTTGGTTCAGGTAGATGCCGAAGTGATTGGGAGTGGAAATGTGTGGAAGGTTGCAAGGATTTTGGCCTGTCAGAGCTGCAGAAAGGAAATAGGGGACATCTTTTACCGAGTCAATAGCTGTAATTGGCCACAGTAATTGCAACCTTCCTATACAGGATGTTTCAGAAGGAATCTGCCATACTTTGGGAGAACATTCCTTAGGCTAAATTACATTGATACAACCAAAAATACTGATATCTGAAATTGAACGGTTACGGAGATGATGTGAGATAAGTTTTAAAGAATGAGAACTGTTATACGTTTATTGATTACCAATAAATATTAAAACAGTGAGGAATATGTAGTTCCTGTAGTGTTATACACCTAATACTTAATATCTAAGTAATGTCTGAGTGACATAAAGACATTAACTAAGCAAGAAAAATTGCACTGGTTTCATAAAAATTGCCCTTAGGGTCCTAAGTGCTTCACATAGCACACTCACCTCCATATGGTTTGGCTTGGCCATTGGTCAGAGGACAGACCTGTGCAGTGTATGGATAACACATCTGTTATACAGGTACGGTATGTGGAACCGCAAGAAGACTACATTTTTCTCGCATCATTGTCTCCGTAACCATTCAACTTCAGATATAGGTGTGTTTGGTTATATCAATGTAAATTAACCCAAGCAATATTCTCCCAAAGTGCGGCAGATTCCTTGTGAAGGACCCTGTATAACCGACACATTTCCTCTTCCCAGTCATTTTGGCATCCATCGGAACCAAATTTGGTCATTCTGAAGATTGACGCAGCAGTTTCCTGAAACATCAGAACAAACTTATTATCTTACACTGTGTAAGAACCCAAACGATTATCATTTGAGCAGCATCCACTGTGGAAACCTGAAAGATTAGATCAAACTATACTGTGCTTATAATACGTTATGCCTTATGAGAATGATTTCAAATTTTAAGGTTCATAAAATGGATTTTTTTTTTACTCTGAACTGCAGAACAGTGTGCAAAACACACTATGAACTTTGCAAAATTCAAATACGTTACTGTTTTTTAATGTTCACTTCATTCAAGCCTGAAGCATTTGCATGTAAACCATTTGTGGTTTCACACATTGCATCCAGCAGCAATTATGGTTGTCCATAACCACAGTATGAAGCACTCCCCATGCACAGACACCTACCATATCCACCATACTAAGGCCCTCCTCTGAGTTGTTACTGTGTCTTCATAAGTCACCCTTGGTAAACTGTGTTTCATTATACCATGGTGACATCAGCACCTGGTGGCAGTAGTCATGTTCTTTCACTTCTCAGTGATTCTGTATCTTAATTGACCTGTCTGCAGGGAGGTCACTTTTATGTTGAAGAGTCACAAGACTTTTGTGTCTGTATCTTCAGGATAATGCATACTGTGAACAATGTTACATCTTCGTTTTCTGCATAATAGTGTCAGATTCCACTTGTTTTCATGGTACCTACTGCATTTTGTGTCCCTTGAAACACTAGGAAGCTGCTGGGACATGACTCAGTATTTGGTGATGAAATAAGCAGCAAACCCAGCTTGTCAGAATTGAAGGGCTGAGAATTACTGTGCATTTGATGACATATTTTACAGTTTTGTTTTATGATTTATGGCACAAATCTTACATAGGTAAATATTGATTTGACAACCTTAGTGTCCTAACCATTATACCGAAGAAGCAAGTTCTTGCAACATTATTTGTAACTCATCTAACAACACTTATATTTCACTGATTATGTGTATTATAGTTACTGTAGTGACTGTGGATTCAGCACTGCAGGAGTATGTTTTTTGGTCTGACAGAACTTTTGGATTTTTTGGATCCTCATTCTTCCTTTGATGTTCACATTCACACAAAATGTCTAGTTAGATGTAAATGCTTTAGGTTTTGTAAATATGCAAATTGCACATTTTATTTATGTACTCTCTTAAAAGTTATTAACTCATTAACAAGCAGTGCTATATGGTATGTGGTTTAACATTAAAGAACTGGATATTTTTCCAAGAGAATGTATCTTGGTTTAAATTTGTTCCGAAGTACGCGTAACAACACTAGAGTTGAATATATGTATTCAAAACACCATCATGCACAACACAATTTACAGATATTACACTAATGTTCCTTGAGGATTGTTAGCGAAATTCAATTACATAATTACTTTTGAAAGTAAGAACCAAAATTTTATGTATTATTGAGATCAGCTTTAGAGGGTTAGTACTGATAATAACACATTAATTCACCTGAATCTTTGTTATTTAATATATTCTATTTGCATTGGTTTTGTGATGTTATATAGGATGAAAATGTAGGAGTATAGGAAGTAGGTAAAATTAAGTGAAATACTTGAGAACCATTACCCAATAATATTTTTTGTTTTTAATTTTATGCAGCTATAATTTTCCATGAGGCGGACTTTGTTCGTGGTTAGTTACCTAGATGACATTTCTGAACAATCAGCACATTTGCCCACTTTCTTGTGACATTTTCTGTTATTCTCTTGGAACAGTGTACCAGAGAAGCCCATTTTTAAAACAACACACTTTGGATTGGTGGGAAGTGTTTGCTGTCTTTTAGGAGCAGTTGAAATTTGTGTGTGTCTCTCTGTGTTCAGCATGACCTCAGGGCCTACACAGCCTCCTATCCGCATCTGTATGCAGTAGAGATGACCAGAGTGTGACGGTGAAGGTGACCTCCTAGCACTGAGGTCATGAGTGGATGTGGATCTCAATCTGTGCCATATATTTCATTTCTTGTATTCACCTTTATCTGTCATTAACAGTATTGGTTATATTCATTAGCTGAGTTTGAATATTGAGGCTTTATTGTGGTAAACTATGTCTACCTTTAATGTAACGTACTTAGCTTTTATAGTTTTCATTTAACCGATTACAATTTTACTGTACAATGTTTTTTCAACTCAACTTATTTGTGATGTTCACCTTTCCCCTTTAATAGCCGTCTCAGGATGTGTACCATGAAATGGGGTGATATCTGTTGTAAATGATTGACTTATCTGGCAGTGTGTCATACATGTATGATTTCTGAAAGGCGATGCTACGTAGCAAATTCACCATATTAAGTTAAGTTGCCACAATTGTTTGGAATGAAAAGTATTGAAGTACTCATAATGCACTGGAGCCACAACAAGATTTACCACTAATTTTTTCTCTCTCTCTTTCTCTTCAACCATGGGTGTATGCATATTGGAGGAGTCGGAAAGAGAAATAATTGCCTATAAAATACTGTCCGAGTATTGATGATAGCTTGCGCCATACTACCTACTGGTGCACCCAAACTGGTACAAAGTTTGATTTCAAAGTCTGCTTTTGTGCCACATAGTAGGCGAGTGTTCTGACGTTTTGGAGCAGCACTCATCTAGCTACAACATGGTGCAGAAACCCAAAAGAGGGTAATCAATGATCAGCAACTACTGGGAAAACTTCATTCATTCATTCATTCATTCATTCATTCATTCTGTAGTCTGTCTTACGACGTCCATAGCTTCTTTGAAAGCGAGTTCTCCACAGAGTGCAATCTAGTGCTTTCTCTGCCAATTTCCACTATCCACCCATTACCTTAAGGTCATCCATTAGCTGGTTACATCTTCTTCCTCGTCTTCCATCACTTCTGTCGTTCTTTATACCTTGCCTTCAATAATGTGTTTTAGAAGGCAGTTCCTATGCAAGATGTGACCAATCAAGTTAGCCTTCCTTTTTATTGTATGTGGGATACTTCCTTTCCTCCTTGACTCTATGCAATACTTCTTCATTTTTCACACTTTCAGTCCAACTGATGTGAAAACTTATAGTACAAATTTCATTGTTTCCCACCTTCACCACTCTCCTCCTTCATAGTAGGTGAAGTAGTGTTTGGAATGCATTACCTGTTTGTTCACATCACATCACAATCACACAATCTAGTGTATAGTGTAGTAGATATGAGAATATTTATTATCAATTGGTGTTTTGCCATCATAGTAAGATTATTTTTTCCTCTCTCTCAGCTTGTTTATAGAGTTTGAAGTATTATAAATTCAATGTAAGGCTTTCCTGATAAAGGGATGAGGAAACTCAAGTTGTGAGGGTTCCCGCCAAAGGAGCAGCTAGACCCCTTGCAACTTTGCTTCACCCTGTCTCTCCCACACCTTATTTAAAATTTAAACTTGCTTATTGCTCTTTTGACATCAGTCTTCATGCCCAATGTGTAACAGTGTTAGTGCTTGAGATCGATTAATATTAACAGTTAACTTCTCCACTGTCGTACCAGCTTCATAACATATAATTAGAAGTTTAATTTTAAATTATGTTATTAATCATTTCATATTTCTTCCTATTCCAGTTTTCAAAGTAATTGCATTTCACATCACCAAACATAATTTCTTCATAAAGAAATTAACAAACCAGCAGGTTCTAATACTTGAGCTTTTGCAGCTGGCGTTCAGTTGTGTTGGATTGACTTATGGAATTAGGCTGTGTAAAGAGATGGAGATTTCCCCATGTTTCAGCAAATATTACAGTTGTCATCTGCAGGATGAGTGAATTTCAGGGTTACCAGAGAGTCCTTGTAGGTCTTGCAGTGAGTGATGTGTGGGAGGGGCATTCTGATTGTTCAGGAGACGTAACTGCAGTTCTAACCAATAAGGGTATCTTCCCTGTTGTAGTAAAGAGGTGATGAAATTGATTTTTTGGGAAGGTGAGGGGGGGGGGGAGATTACGGCAAGGACATGAAGAAAGGATTTGGGGCTGATGGGGGAAGTGTGTAAAGAGGTGATTGAAACTGGTTTATATCTGGTGGCTATGAGGAGGGGGGTGGAGTGTGGAGAGGTGAAGATGATTTCTGTTGTCATCGGAGGATCTGTGTGTGGTGTTTGTAGGGCATATTAAGCTGCTGTAACAAAGGAGGTGGGTATGCAGTTGTTGAGTAGGGGGGAAAAGCTGGGGCCAGGCTTTGCTTTGTAACAGTCCTACCTGTTTGTTGAACTTCTGAAGGTGTTCAGATATTCCTGTGATTTCTCTGGTGACGTGCAGATAGTAGACATGGATATTGGCTATGACTTTGCTCTGTCAAACTCAAGGCTGTGTCTGATCTCGTGGAGTGTTTGATTCCTTCACCCTTAAGATGGTAACTGTAATGTTTGCTAAGTGTCAGGAAATCTTCACCCCTCCACACAGCCTAATCCCAAAAGCTAGTCCAACTTAAAGCAGCGTGTTTTTAAAAGACAGTTATTTCTTTCATTTGTGCATGTCAATAAACTGAAAGACACTGAAATTTTGGATTCAACAGCAAATTCTACCTTGAGGGTAGAATGCATTGATTTTTTAAATTTCAGTAACTTCAATTTATTGACATGAGACAAACCCAATAAACTGCTTCATCGAATTGTGACTATAAAAGGCTTCCATTGGCATTTCTCATCTGTGTAATATACCGAAGTTTGTATTTAGAAACTGTTGTATGTATTTACATATCAGCACTGATGCTTTAAATCATTCTGACTGTAAAATCGTTTTGTGGTTTCCTGTTTTTCAGTTCGTTGGAAGGTGTTTGAAAGTGACAGACAAATTAATTGTGATATTGTCAGGCATTATATGAGACTGAATTTATTAAAAATGTATACTCTAATTTAAGGATGTAAATTGTACTTCTCATCAGTTTATTTTAAGGTTGACTATATTCCACATCCAATCCTATTCATTCATCATGTAAAATTACTGTCATATCATTACCACCATTATCATAATCATAATCATCATTAGCTGCAATGGCAAATAAGTAGTATATAGTGAAGTGACTAATAGAAATTGCTTCCTTTGAAGATGGATATGAAAACAAGTAACTGTTTCTCTGTTTTGTGACCTGTGATGCTTTTGTTGCTAAAGTTGAAAATAATGATTTTATATAGACTAGTATTGTTCCAGGAAATTGTTTGAAAATCAACAGGATGCTCACCAAACACTGAGAAAAACCCATTTCTGCTTGTTGTTGATTGTCTGTAGATTAGAGCATTGCTTGAAACAGTATTTACACTTTGAATGTTAGACAGTTTCTGTTGTTCACAGAAAGGTTGTAACTAATTTCTATGTAGAGCTGTGGAATTTGAGGATAATTTGTATATTAAAAGTTGGTAGAATAAATTAAGTTAGCAGAAATGTTTATAGTTAGCATGGCCCTTTTCTTGTAGCTATTTCACTAAATTTGCACCTTTGTAAAATCTTTAGATTGACTGTATTTGCATTTCAGTTAGCTTCAGCTTGCATGAAATTTGATTCTTTACAGTTTAAATTCTGTTTCTTAGTTACGTAAATGGAAGAAAGACATTGTCAGAGATGATTTCATGCATGCATTAGTACAGAATGCTCTATTGTCTTGGCTTTTTTTTACAGTATTTGTTAATACTACATTTCAGTAATAGAAAGGAATTGTAGATGCAAGACTTATTTGCCAACTTGTGTTGACAAAGCTTTGGTTTCTCTCCTTTTTGTATTCTGCCCAGTTTTTTTGGTTTGCGTTGCTTACTTGTATGTGTATTATTTTGTATAGAATGCAGTGCGACACAACCTGTCTCTCCACAAATGTTTCATGAGGGTGGAGAACGTGAAAGGTGCCGTGTGGACTGTGGATGAAGTGGAATTTTACAAGCGCCGACCCCAACGGTGCACAACTGGGTATGTCACATCGCAGCCGAGCCGGACACGCAAGTTGGTCTCGGACTCCTCTAGTCTCTAGCTCCTTCTAGCAAACATTTGGATTTGAATTTTTTCCCATTTTTTCCATTCTCATCTTATTCCATTTACATGTTTTATATGTGTTTTTCTACTTTTTCTGTCTCGCTTTTGTTTGTGTGTGCGTAACCAGCATGAGGAAGCTTTAACAACTTAGCACGGAGCAAGGAGGGTGGACAAGACAGGCGACGGAAGGTATTTCAAATCGAATATGTCTTGCTGAGAAGGCAGCTAGAAATGAGACTTTACCATTTTCTCTACTTTTTTTTTCTCTTAAACTTTGTCTTTTACTCTCTTTTCTCTTTCTTGGTGGTCTGTGTATACAGAACGCGATCCGCACCAATCTGTCACTGCACAAGTGTTTTGTGCGCTATGAAGACGACTTTGGCTCCTTCTGGATGGTGGATGATGCAGAGTTTGTCAAGCGACGCCATCTTTCTCGTGGTCGTCCCCGGAAATATGACCCCACCCCATCACCCACTCCACCCCACCTCTCCGCACAGTAAGCACTGACTTTTTGGAAACTTTGCTGCTGCTGGCGCTGCTACAGCTCGTTGCTTTAGTGATTGATGTTTGTGCCATGCCAAGCTTCCAGAGGGACAGGAATGGAGGTGCCACAGAAAGCATGAACTTAACACAATTCAGGTCAGATCAGTCCCATCCACTTCTGTCCCTCATATGCATACTATGCCTAAACATCACACGAACACTACCCCACACATGCCTTGCACTGCTCCTTGCTGCCTGTCTCATTTGCTTTGGCTGTGCACTTTCCAGAATGGAGGGCTGGGATCAAATGTGTAGTTCTGTAGGGTGCAGTGCTTTCCAGATGCACTAAACCTGTTGTTCATTAAGGTGGAAATTTCCTGTTTGCCATATAGAAATTTTAAAATTGACAAGGATTAAAACTGATCTGTGACTATAGACATTTACATTCTTTATTGTGTCAGTTTGTTTGTGCTTGTGTTGTTGTACTGCATGGTTAGGAAAGGGAGTGGATACAGTTTCTACAGAGCAGTGGGTATTGAAATCCACACTGCAGAGAATAGCACAAGCAGATTGAAAAGCATTTAGTTACATAATCTCCTTGCCCAGAGTAAAACAAATTTATGTTATGATTACTAATCTCTCAGCAGGAGTAGTTGATGAGTGATACTGTAAAATGGCTTGACCCTTTGGATGATTTGAACGCTTTCATCATATATGCTGAATAATTGTTATATAGTCTTTGCTTAACGTATATGTCTTATGGAATAGGCGTAGCAGACTATGCAAATGAATTTCAACACTTTATTTTGCTCATACAATTCCAAACAAATCTTTGGAATTAAAACAGGATTGAACTTCTCAAACGTATTAAGAAATTTTACACACATTTTCATTATGTCATGAATATGATTTTGTTGGGTATGTATATTTTTTTAAGGAAAAACAGCAAAAGCTTCTAAAGTGAAACATAAAAATAAATTATGTAACATTGGCACTACTTCTAGAAACTGTGGTCTTATTATTTATAACAGCCTGAGTATCTGCACTCAAAGGTTAAGAAGTGCATTCATTATGTTTGTTAGCTAATACAGGAAGTGGCGTAGGGGTTGAAAATAATTGCTGGTACCAGACAACTGCCTAGGATACATGGAAACCACGTTTGGCAAACATTGTATAATCATCAAATTTTCAGGCATGTTTTTAGGGATGAAAATTGAGCTTAAAATATGTTTGCAGTATGTGTTTGAACTGAAAAGACGTAATATTATAACGTATTGTAATATGTACAGAAAAGAGCATAGATCATAAGAGTAACACCACTGAAATACTGTTGTATTTCTTACTTACAATACAGTTCATTAAATAGAGCATACACTTGTTGAAGTGATATATCATGGACAGAATAATTGATCTCATTTACTACAGGGCTCAAATGTATGTTCTGTTTTAAATTAAGATAAAATATTTGTTAGTATGTTATTTTTTACAGAATGTACATTACCAGTTTTCGGTTTCATATCATCTATTGATATACCATGTTTCATGGGCCATATGACCCACCAAGATTGTTTAAGTGAGATTTGGGGGGGGGGGGGAAATGTATTCACATATTAAGTTCAAATTTGCATAACAAGATTTCTTCCTAGTACTAGTCACAAATTTCTGAAATTTTAAAATTCTCTGTTGAAGCTCCCTTCTATCAGATTGTGGAGGATTAAAACTGCTGCAGTAAAACACTGTTTCAGGTACCACACAGAATTTACAACCATTTGGTTTCTTCATGTTTCACTTTGAATAAATCTTTTTAGTTACCTCGGAGGAGAAATTAACTGTTACCCATAACAGGATGTAGGACTTCCGTGTACAATATATATATTCTTCCAAGACATAAGTGTAGTGTAACTGTACACCCATTGTTGTGCTTGTAATTCATAACAAAGTCTTGAGTTGATTACAGTTCCAGAGTAGAAGAGTATGCCAGTGAAATTTAGAAAGAAGTGATCATGGAATATTATGTAGGTGTTTGATCTGAATTAATGTTTTTATATGTACAGAACAAAAATTTATGGTAGTCTTGAAGTTGTTGGTATTTGTAACAACATATACTGCATACAGTTGAGGAAGTAAAGTTAGAAGGGCTGTGCTGTGAGCAGAAGGATATGTTGTTGGTATCTGTAACAACATATACTGCATACAGTTGAGGAAGTAAAGTTAGAAGGGCTGCATTGTGAGCAGAAGGATATGTTCCATGTGTCCAGATGCTTTGCATTGTAGTTGCTCATGCCATGTGTGGAGAGAGTGGGTGAGTTAATCCCGTAATGTGTGAGTGATTGTCTGTGTAGTTGTAAGTACAGATCAGTTGAAGCACTGCACCATTAACAGTAGTGTGTCTTCTTCCTTTAATGTCACATGAAATCTCCTCCATGTCCTCTTCAGAAATCCAGCATGGACGAATTGTTAATGGAATCCATGTACAGTTCCTTTCCTACATTATATTTTCCAACAGTCGATCTGATGGCTTTTGTGTGTGCCCATGCAGATGTTGTAAACAGATAGATAGTACAACTTAATAGAAAATAACCATTCATCATGCCCATAGGAAATGCCAAGAACTGAAGCAGTTAGGTACTCTCATCACAAACAAGGTACATTTTGTCTTTTCTCTTATAACACACATTTTCCTCCATTTTCTCTCAATATGTGTTTTTCTACATCTTTTTCTTATATTTCTTATATTTGTATTTTATTATCTTAGTGTACTTTGGACACCATTCTTGTATATTCTTATCACATTTTGTGTACCTTTACTGTTTAATATTTTCAATGTTTTCCAAGTGACTGAAACTTTTTAGAAAATATCTGAGTGTTTCTTTTTTTGTTACTTATTGTTACCACTGACAAAGAATCCAACTGTGCCATGGAGTATAGCAACTTCTGTCCCCTGCGAACAGGTACCATGGTCACTTGGTGCATTGAATAACTCTTGTTTCAGATCAACAAGTGTACTTTCATATCAGAAATTTCATATTTATTTGTGACTGTTTAATATTCTAAAATGCTGTAAATAACTGCCAGAAGCATTATATTTAGTTTCACTACTTTGAAAGTGAAGATACTGGCTGGGCCATGTGATTTGAAACAAGTTTCTTTTTTATCTCTTCTATTTTTGTCTCTTGGTCGTGTAATATCTGTGGTTTGATGGAAGTCCCAGTTGAGTGGTGAGTCATTTATTACTTTGTATAACTTTATCTTTTTCTACTTCATTTTTCTCTACACATAGATGTATTTTATCTGCTTTTTCTATTTTATCATATTCTTATGATGTAATTGTGGTAATTGATTACCTTTCAGGAATATCTGCTGAATGGAGTTTATATTGCTTATGTAGGTTAAAAATATTTATAATAATGTATACTGTTTGAATTACTAGGGGAGTCCAGTCTAAAAGTCCCACCTTGACACACAGCCCCACTTTGTATGGAGATGCACTGAATGCCAGCCTACAGGTAAGAGCTAGTATTAATGAGGAATATGAAAGCTGTTGGCACTAACAAATATGTGTTGGTATGTGCATGGGATTGCAATTTCTGCAGCCATCAATATATATCTGTTTGATGACCATGTATTATGTTAGGTCAAGGCAGGTGTTCTAGCATGTTGAGAGAGACTTAAATTTGGTTGATATTATAAAAATGTAATTTCATTTCATTAACTGATTATTTAAACCATAGATATGTAGGAGTATTTAATTAACCCTTTGCCTCCAGAGCTGGGCATTTAAATTTTAGCGTATCCTTTATGTAAAGTGTGAATATTTTATGAACCAAAAAAGGTAACATTTTGTAATACACAGCATTTTGTGGAGAAAAAAACAGAGGTTGTGCAGCATGTCTCAAAAAATTCAGTAAGTATACTTATTGGCTAAATATATGAAATACGGTCATTGGGTGGTAGTGGTATTAGCATCCTATATGTAGGATGGGCAGTGGGCAAAGGTTAAATTACTTTGCTTTATATTCAGATAAAATATATTTGTTTGTCATATAGCTCACATTCATGAACAAATTATTTTTAGTAACTGACTGCTGTACAAAGAAGTTAAACTCATGTTGGGTGCCTCTCTTTCTCCCGGTATGTAGAACGCACGCGCGCACACAGGGGTATATCCAAAAGTTCCCACATTGAGTTGATAACAAAATGTTCACTTTCCTTTGTTGTTCGTCATTGTTGTCTCCTTCAAAGTAGCCCCTTGTGAGTTTTGCAACAGGTGCAGTGTTTGTTTCTGTGAAGTGAACATGACGTAGTGACCAGTCCAGTATTTGCTTCAGGGGTACTCAAAAATGCATCGAAAATGTGAGATGTCTCACCTCACAGTGGTTCAAATTGGTTAGCTCAATACAAATCTGTAGGGATATTTATTGCTTCAAGGTTTGGTCACAGAATTATTTTTTGGCCTGTTTAGTGGTATAATTTTTTAAATGTGCACATATTTACTTTTTGTGTGAGTGGTTTAATGGTTTTGTGCTTCAACTATGTTCCGAGAATGAATGAATAAGCAATATAACCAAATCGTTACATAATTTTCTGTCATTTTATATTAACATTTCTTTCAGGTGACATAAATATGAAATTGTCCTGCAAATACCTTTAATAACCTGTACAGTTGTAGCATTTAATGTCTAATAACATGTATGTATGAGACAATTTTTTGACTACATTCTTGTTTATTTTTCAAGAATTCCCATTGTGAGAGTTATTCTGAGGTAAAGTACTTTAATTACTTTCCTTACAGCTAGAATCTTGGACTACATTTAGTACAACATTGTGTCGTCACAACAGTTAATGCTGTGTTAATGCGTCACTAACTCTTTCATTGTCAGTTGAAGATGGCTTTCCCATAACCAGTATTCACTCAGCTATTAGAAGTTGGACATAAATGTAATATTTCATTCCTTTATGATAAAAAATAGCTTGTGTTTGGCATTTATTAAAATCCAGTTTATATCAAAATCATTAGTTTATTACATTTCCTTTTTTTACTCTGAAATTTCTTCTAATAAATTTTGATGTTACCAGACTTTATATTCAGCAGTTCTGCCACATTGGTAATGCACTTTATACTTTTGCTTGGAGTGGAACTGCACTGCTAATAGCAGTGAAAGGGTTAAACACTCTCATCTTTGGCTTTTCATGCATGATTTGATGTTTTTGTGTTATAACTATGTTCTGTATTGGAAGATGAGAGAAAGAGAAAGCTAAAAGTTAGAAAGCAAGTAACAAACTGAAGTAACATACTGTAATTTTCAACCTGATATTGTAGAGGATTGTGTCTAGAAGGAAATATGGCATGTTGCAGGCTGCACTTGGAGACAGCAACATAGCATTTCTCAACAATTCTATGAGCACTTCCACAACGACAAGTCCAGAAAAGATACCTTCTCCACCCCTGGAGCACAGGTAATTTACAGTAAAAAATTCAGACTAAACCAAATGACTGAACGTTCCTGTGACTTTTGTACGTCAATTTGGTTTTTCAGAAAATATAAAAAACCACAAAAAAGTACATATTGTGTTATAAAATCATTATTCTCCTACCTCATACTTCATTGTGAGTCTGTGTTTGGAGTGTGGGTTTTGTAAATTCAGTATTTACAGATGTCAACAGCCGATTGCACACCCTCCATAGAAAATTCTCTTCTCTGCGCTGTTAACAGTAAGAATCATTCAAATGTTTGTCAAAGGATGGCACAATATGTACAGTATGTCACTGGCTATATATGTAACAGAATATGAATTATATAGAAAGGAACGTGAATGTTAAAGATCAGAATATCTATGGCAAAGCGACATGTATAATCCTGGGTTGTAGTAATGTGGATCACATAATGTGTCCTTTTCCTTACAAATAAATTGAAAATACAAGTCACAGTTTGCATCAGTGTGAGCAATTCAATTTATCCAGGAGAAATAAGAAATTGTATTCTTTTGTTGTATTGAAGTTGGTTAAACGATCTGATTCAACTGCATTGACATATGTACATACATACATACATACTTACATACATACACACACACCACACACACACAAATACATTAAAATACACACACAACACACACACATACATATGTACATACATATACACACACAACATACACACACACAACAACACAGACATACATACATACATAGTGTACAGTGATAGGAATACATTCTAACTTGCTCAGCACAAGTTGACAGCACAGCATGTGAGAGAGGCTGCCAGGAACAAATGAAGGATTAAAAAATTGTTTGTGTATAATTTCCACTGATGACAGTAATGGACACTGGTAATGATGTGCAATTTTAGCACTTTATGATGAAGTCCTCTTGCATCTGTGAGATTTCTGTGACAAAACACTGCCAGGTAAAATCTGATCCGCAGCAACGGCAAACTGTTTGTCCATGAAGATGAAGGCTCTTTGGTGTTTCGGAATGTTGGGAACTACTGTTGCAACACAGCATCCCATACCTGAATTGGATCTTCAGAATTGTAGATGTTCAGGGTTATCCATTTTTAAATTTTAATAGTATAATGTGGTTTATTTAATCTGTGTAATTGTTTCAGATCATCAATGGAAGTACCCATGATGCACATCAAACAGGAAACTATACCTCCTCTGCCCCCACCTTCAGTGGCAGCTGAGAATGAGGGTCTGGTGCATCTGATAAAGCGAGAGGTTTTAGAACAGGGAATGGATGGAGAGGAGACAGAGAGTGTGGGAGTGGAAGTTGGTGAAGAAAGAGATTATGGACCTGGAGCTTCAGTGGGAATGCCCATGGATCAAAGCCATGACTTAGAAGAAGGGGACGAGATGGCTGAAGACCTCTCGATGGTCCCAGATGTAGTGGAGGAAACGCTTGAGGCATAGTATGAACACCGTCCCCAGTTCAAAGTGTTTACCATATCTTGTGTTTAATGTTCGGTTACAAATCGCAGTGTCGGGAATTGAACAAGTGAACCACTCTTTTCCCCTTGGAGCAAGAAGATGCCAAATGTAATCCATATCTCCTCAGAAGCAATTGCAGACTTAACTGAGTTGGATTGTTTGCAGTTATCTATTGCTACCGTTGCAAGTAAATGTCAATCAACAAATGTTAGCTGAATTGCAGGCTGTGTGTATGAATGCTTGAATGTGTATGTGGCATGTGTGTGTCTGTGTGTGTGTCGCATGGACATTAGTGTGGACACCATGAATGAATAGTAGCATATGAAAGTTTTATGATGACTGCATAGTGAATGACTGTGGTGCATATTTATATATATATATATTTATATATATATATAAGTATATTTAAAGAGCGTATAACTTATAATTGGTAGGCCTTTAGAGTTGTTCTGTTGTAAGATCCTGTATCAATAGCGCTAAGAATTCCTAATCAGATGCGTTCTAAAGTGACATGAATAAAGTGAAAGGTGGTGCAAGTGTCCAGGTGTTGATGGCAGCCCAAATTAGAGGTATACGTGTCAAAGTGTCATGATGTCACGTTGGCTCACATCGGCTGAAGCTGCGCCTAGTCCTGACATATGAGGTGGATACCTGCTGTATGTAGCATTGTAGTGTGTAATAGTGTATCTTACACGTGCATTATTTATTTTCTTTGTTAACATCCAAGTACAATACTGTACCTCGACATGCGTGTTCTTGTCTCAGAAAATAGCCTGGATGGAGAGCCCTTGCTAGGGATCATGTGTTAATGTTGATATGAATGTTAGTTTTCAGTTTCAGGATGGAAGTATAAAGAGAGTACTGTGGACAGGAAGTAATTTCCTAACTTATTTTATTTATATTGAGAAGTTGCTTTTTTTTCTTTTTCTTTTTTTTTTTTTAAACTGTAAGATTGAAACTCAAAAACAGGTTGCTCTCTGGGTTCATCTGTAGGACAAGCGGACGTTTATTTTATGCTCATTCTTGTCATTAATTGTGTTACTTTAACGTGCTTATTTTAGTCAAAGAATCAGATGTGTCCATGTTAAATGTGATGGAACTTTGTCTCCATCACTGCCTAAGTAGATCCTTTTCCATTTAAATCTGCTTTCAAGTTTAAAGTACAGGGTAAGTTGGCAACCTCCAAATATAGAGAGTGCCTGCAATTTGGTTATTATCAACAGCAAACAATGAAAACAAGCACAGTGGGAAGCCATGAATTAATTCATGTAGTGAAACTAAAGATACTGCAGTAATTCCTGGCATGCTAAATTGCCATCAGACACATCAGTAGTTTAGGTACTTGATTGCAGGTATTGTTGAAGGTTTGTGTGCAGACAAGGAACAGGACAATAGTGTTGCATAGAGGTCACTGCTTAGATGCTTGGTTGATGTTAGAATTCTTACGTGCAAAACTGAGGGAAACTTCCATATCATTGCTAGTCCTTGTGTAGTACTTTGGTACCAGATGCCAAAAAAGTGTAACTGGAATATCAGGAGCCAACAGAGGTATTGATGAGGAGTCAGATTTTATACATCCTACAAAGAACTGTATTACATTATTTATATACAGATGATCAAGAATGTGAGAAATTATTTTTTATGTTATAAATCTAATAACTTGAGTTGAAAACTCTATTTCAATCTGCACATCTCTTTTTCTCTTATAATGTAAATTATTCAACAATTGCTTGTACAGTTTATAGTCAGAGTGGACTTTATGCATTCCTAGTTTCCTTGTTTCTATTTGCAGTGTGTATAATGTTAATTACAGTAAAGCAGTTACCCAGAATTCAGTGGCCATGTAGGTGATTATGTCTTGGTCAATAATTAACATTAATCTAATAGAAACTGAAATGTCTGTATTTGTTCTGGCTGAAAATTGCAGTTTAATTATAAGACATAACACCATTTTATTATTATAATGAATGGATGTATGACTTGTGTAATCATCCCCCAGCAAATATAATTCTTTGGCACATGATTATGCCTTGCTGCCAATTTTAAGTCGGATATCCAAATGAACATTCTTAAATGCAATTTCTATCAAATACCCATATCTGTACACTCGTAATGTATAGGATACCGTTGTAGAATTTTTCATGTTCTTAGGATATTGTAAAATTATACAGAAAACATTAATTTTGGCTGTGGTGTACAGTTGTTAATAGATACAGCCTTTATTATGTATATACAGTGTATATTATAGTTGAGAGCTGCGTTTTTTTTGGGGTGATATTACGCGGTGTTGTTTGGTAATTGTTTACCGACGTTTTGGGACACCATATTGGTCCCATCTTCGTGGGTCTTGACCCGTGAAGATGGGACCGATAGATTGTCCCGAAACGTCAGTTTTACCACATGATACTGTGTAATGTCCCAGAAGAGCGCAGATCTCCTCAACATTGCAGCGGAAGCCTGAAATCAAAGTATATTATAGTTGTTTTATTTCCTCCTTCTTTTTTTTTTTTTTTTCCTTGACGTAGTTTCAGGGAAATTAGCTTTTCAGTTACTCCTTTTGTAAGTAAGGTACAGTATGTGGTACATTAAGGCAGACTAATATGAAAGGAACTGCAATTAACGCAATGTCTGCACTTATGCAGAAGGGAAACTGTTCAAGAGTAGGCTTCCATATACAGGTCAGAATCTGAACATACGTTAAACTCAGGCAAACACCTCCGTCCATCAAACATTTAAACTGCCTTCACCAAACTTATTCTAATCCTGAAGAATGTAACAGTAGATATTTTTTCTATTGTATTCAGTTTCATTGCACTGTATCCTCTCTCCTTATTCACTCCTGAAGTCTTGTAGTTTCTTCAGCAAAAATAAAAAAATTCCTCATCAGACACACTGTGCTGAACTTACAGAGCATTGTTTTATCATGTGTATTTTAAAATATACAATTAAATTAGTTTTCCAACAATAGGCATACAGATCATACATGAAGCACTATTCAGTCTGAGGCATGTTTGCATAGGTCGCGAAAAGTGCCTATTAGCTTCAGTGTGTCTGTCCATCTGTCCGCATATATCAACTTGGCTCCCACTGAACAGATTTTCGTGAAATTTTATTAAAATTTGTCAAGAAAATCCAAATGTGCATGAAATTGGACAAAAATATTGAACATTTTACATGAGGACCTAAGTATGTTTGTATTGTTGACAGCAGTATGAAATATTTTGTAGCAAAACAGCAATGTAAAGGAACCCAATTGTTGTGTTTCCATGGTCACACTTAGCAGTTGTATATTGTTAACAGTGGTATGTGGCTGAGCAATAAAAGGAATGCATTGTTGCATTTTCATGGACACACTTTCAATACTTTTATATTGAGTAACGTGTAGTTCAACAATACACAACAAAGTGTGTGTCCATGGCAACGATGTTTACCTGAAAGTGCCACAACGTTATGTTGTACATACATTGCCTATCATATTAGAAATACTTTCAGTTTTTTTTTGAGTGTGGATCAGCCAGTTGCTTAACTAAACTCATTACCTGGAGTAGTGACCATATATATATATATATATATATATATACACCAATAATTGCACTAATATTTAGGTACAATGATATACAACATGTGGTAAATTTCGTACATGTTTTAGTCTTCTTCGGCCATCTTCAGGGAGAGGTATTCAATAAAGAAAAATACATTAATGACTTGTTATAACATAGATTTGCAATAATACAGTTAAAATACAGAATATTAAAATGGTTTTTCATATTCTAATATAATATTTTAATATTCTGTATTTTAACTGTGTTATTGCACAGCTATGTTATAACTAGCCATTAATGTATATTTCTTTGCTGAATACTTCCGTGAAGATGGCCGAAATAGGCTGAAACATGTAGGAGATTTACCATACGTTGTATATCATTGTATCTAAATATTAGTGCAGTTGTTGGTGTATATATGGTGACTTATTTTATTGCACGGGGCATGGGTAATTTTAAATATTTGGAATAGCTTTTAACATTATACGAGTCACCTTATGGACAACTTCCTGTCATCAGTCATCCAGTTCCTCTGCTTTTGCTTGTTGTATTTTGATCTGGGTGATCTCCAGTTCCTTAGCTGTGTTGAGTTCAGTTACTGTTTTATCAGTTCAAGCACTGCCGATGAGAGGGCAGGGAAGTCGGTACAAATTACTGGGGCCCAGCAGTCTGGAAGTGAGCCCAGGGCCCAACTATGTTGCATACATTTTTGTCTTTATTGGTAGTATCATTCTTTGTTCATTGAACAAATTAACCCTTTCAGCCCAAGCCCAGTCACTCTGCAACTGAGAGACAGTCTTTCTGATTTAGTGTAAAGATTTTTAGCCAGTTTGCACACGCTGGCGGGCCCGAAAAAATTTTTTCACTGGGCCCTGAGCCCGCTCTCAGCTGCCCTGAGTTCAAGGACATTTGGATTTTTTGGGCTTAGATGACTTTTCTTGGATTACTGTCGCAGTGGAGTCTGGACTAGAACAGCCTGCTCAGTTTTTCTGCCTCGCTCTTCCGTCTCCTGTTACTGTTGCTCCTATTTCAACATGCCACAGTTATCTGCCTCCAGTTGGAATGGAGCTGGCTCCGTTGGTAGAACAGGTCCCTTGTTCTTTGTGTTTGCAGACTTTATACACAGGTTAGTCTTCTACGGCTCCAGGTACTTTTAAATATTTATCGTTACTTGTTTCTTTTTATAGAGCTGTCTGACCCTTTTATCAAAACTCAGTAGTTTGATGTTAGTTTTATGTTTCCACCCTGTAGCCCCTGCTGGAGGAATTCCATGCTGATGGACTTGTATCTCTGTGACACACTTTCTACCACCTTCACGTCCAAAAATATAGCATACATGTGTGATTTTTTTAAGCTAGCCAGTGAAACAGGTACAGTGAAATACTAAATGTTTGCATCATGGTATATGTGAAGTAACAGTAAACCTTTTTGTCCTCCACTTTTACCTTGTCTTAATATTAGGTACAATCAATGGTAGTTCTTTCTTTGTAAAATACTTGATTTGCATCTAGAACTGCCTTCAGAAATGGCTTTACCATAAACATGTATATTGAAGGATCTGTGGTTTTCTTTCTTACTGTTCCCATCATTTTGAAAGACACTGGAACTATTGGTGATTAACTTTTATTTGCAGTGCTTTCCTTTCTTTTCTCTCTTTTCTTCTTCCTGTTGTCATTTAGTGGGCTGGAAAAATTGTAAATATGATCTCAGAGAAGTGGAGTACTTGAAGTCATCAGTGCAATGCTCAATCATCAGAGTACAATCGTCATTTACAAAAACTAGTTGTACCCATGCAAATAATTCAAATGTGGAAACAGTAATACTGTATATTTAATCAACAAAAATTACAGAATCTTAATCTTGAGAAATATTAAGAATTGTACTTGCTAATGATTGATGCTGGGTAATTCCTTTCGGAGATCAACCGCTCATAAGCACCGTGTAAATAAGAAACAAAAGCTTTCTAGC
The DNA here is from genome assembly GCA_021186555.1 of Reticulitermes speratus. Taxonomy (NCBI): domain Eukaryota; kingdom Metazoa; phylum Arthropoda; class Insecta; order Blattodea; family Rhinotermitidae; genus Reticulitermes; species Reticulitermes speratus. The sequence goes on along the minus strand of JAJKFL010000003.1, from coordinate 15,940,668 downwards.
ACGTGTAAATGAGAGACAAAACGTTGAAATTGACAGTGCTGCCTCAAGCAGACCCCAAGGGAAGTACATGAAATATGTTAGCTTCTTTGCATTATCTTGAAGGTAATTTTTATTGAGTATAATATTTAATAAGCATAAATATTCATTGTGTAATTGTTTATACAATGTTTTATCAGTTAGTTGGAAAATATTTTAAGATTCTGACAGTAAATTGTTTATGGGAATTTGGTTGTGTTTTGATGGTTGTAAATTGAATTGATGATAAAGAGTACAATGGTATGGAATATAATGTGAGAATGTACTTGAACTCAGAATTAAATGGGCTAGAGCATCGGTATGAGCATAGACATATATATATAACTCATTTCTGTGTGTGTATGTTTTTTTTTTTTGGGGGGGGGGGCAGAAATGTCTATCCATGGCATGGCAATACATGTCTATTACTATATTCGTTTAATTACGACCAACAAAATGCACAATATCATATACATATTACAGTACAGACATTACTCTGACATGTTTCGGCATGAATATGCCATCTTCAAGGAGTGCATGTGCCAAGCTTAAAACCAGCTACACTTGATGAGATGATATTATAAATTTCATAACATATAGTGTGTTCTGCAGCTAATGTCAGTTGTGCGTGTATGGGTTTTGTAAATCTTATGGTTATATGTTTAGAAACATCATTTCTTACTTGGCATTCTTGTAGTTGTTAATCATCTTTGCTTGTTGAACATCAGTAACTTTAATGTTGTTTACTCTGTGCTTTTCAGATCAGTATATTCATCTATTACAACCAACTAAATGCACAATATCATATACATATAACAGTACAGACATTATTGGCATTCTTATAGCTGTTAATAATCTTTGCTTGTTGAGCATCAATAATTGTATCAACTGTAGCTGGTTTTAAGCTTGGCACATGTACTGCCTGAGGATGGCGTATTAATGCCGAAACATGTTGAAGTAGTGTCTGCTGTTATATGTATATGATATTGTGGATTTAGTTGGTTCTAATAAACAAACACATTGATCCGAAATGCATGGAGTAAAAAAACTTCTAAAACATGTTTATTATTTTTAAAAATTACGTACTAGATTACTTAGCAAGTGAAAATGTTAAAATCATGCTTTGTTTTAATGCATGGCTGTTTTGGTGCCATGTAGATTTAGGTCTTTTATTATATGTAAATGCTTGTACTAGAAAACTGATAGAGTCAACTCTTATTATGTTCCAAGCAACAGTTAGAAAGGTTAATAAGGCATTATAATTTGAGGTTCATATTATGTTTTGAAGACAGTTCTTATATTAAGACTGTGATGTGTTTAAACGTTTTTATACCAGAATTTTCACGTTAGCTCAGAAGTCAATAAGGTTATACATAAATAGTATGTGTATAAAATTGGAACCAAATAAGGCTTCTCAACTGCTCTGCCATACGGTTTAAATTGAACTACATTACTATGTATTTAACTACAGCGGAATAATATCACTGAGATCAGTACAGTTCATCCCTGTTTCATTATTTAATTGGCCTTTACAGCTACTGCTTTGTTACACTGTTGCTATCTTGACACTTTTATACTTCTGTGTATTTTTTGCATAGACAATGGTCATTTTTTAATCTTTACTCCTTATTTGATTTTTTTTTTTGTCATTTAATACATAAGATTGTTAATCTGTTACTTTTCCTATGACCTATGAAACTTATCAAAAAATATTATATACAGGAGAATTCCTTTAATCCGGCATCCACAGGACCAGACAGGTGCTGGATTATCAAATATTCCGGATTGACAAACAGTACCTGTACTGATCTAAGTTCTTACAGGTAATATTTTGTTACTAATCCTAAACTGGGGCTGCACAACAAATCAGAGGAGTATTCCATTTGGATATTCTTCTTCAGCTGCTAGTTGAGGGGTGTCAGGGTCCCTTTCTTTGTTTTTCTGGAGTCTCTTCATTTTCCACCAGAGATGCTGAAGGACTGGGAAACTGTGGATCAGGAGTCTTCATAGCTGAAGAAGTTGATGGAGTAGGAGACAAGGGGTCAGGAAATACCACAATGGTCGATGTAGAGACACTCTTGGAGGCCTTTTTGAACATGTCCCTGTGATCTGCCTGTTTCATTGCTGAAACTTGCGGACTTGGGACTGTTGTCCACAACTGCTGAAGTATCAGGATTTCCAGAGTGTCAGCTTCTAGATTGAAGGAGTTCTACTGTGTGTGTGTGTGTGTGTGTATTTCAATAATACATGTTTTGGTGACCCATATTCTATTGTGGTGTTGTCTTTTGCACTTTGATGGGCAAGGAGTTTTAGACTAATTAGAACGTCAGTGCCAGACTATAGACGTATGCTTCAGGTCATTTAATGTTTCATGATCTGTGCAGTAAGTGGAATTGTCAGACAGTAGTATACAGTATCCTTTTCACTTTTTTGGATTTTCTGCTTCAACTGTCCTGTGGCTTGTTCTAACTCTGAATGAACAGTAAATTTTTTAGATATTTCATAAAAATATCTGGATGAAGGATTGGTCCATTACCTATACAGGATAATAGAACACAGAAAAGGATGGACATTTATCTGTACCCAAAGTGGGACTGAAATTTTTAATCCCATTGTTCAGATGGTTTAAGACCACACGGTATACCATCTGGGCAAGTTGGAATGAATCTCGTTGTTTATTAGTGACATTTTTAAAATCCATTAACTTCATTGAGTATGAATTTCAGTACTAACATTATTTTTGTATTATATATGTAGATTAAATTGCATTTTCTTCTGACACTGTCACTGCAACTGATATTTATAATTTATATGTGTATATTAATATAATTCTTAAAATCTGTGGTAATTTGTGAAGATAGCTCTAGTTTCTGAGTTCAAGTGTTGCTGTCTTGCTGTACATTTTCTAGTTAAAACAAAACACAAGAAGTGCTTTAATTTGTGCCAATATTCCTATGTATCAAGCAGCAGTCCTGCTTTGTGGATCTGATCAGAGCAAAAGCAGTAACATTGTTCTTGCTGTAATTAATATGTTTATAAATCTTGTTATTTTAGCTATTGCTTTTTATGTAAAGTTTAGAAGAAATTGTACTTTCCCCCAAAAAAATGATACCAACTCTGAGCATGAAAACTGAATGTACAAAAAAAAGAGTCTGGAATATAGGAAAAGCTCATTGGACACTGTCAAAAGGCACTGGAGTAGGCATCGTAATGTCTGTCATTCCCAACAGCATGTGTTGTCATACAGATATGTGAGATCTGATAAATGGTATGTGGGCACACTGGTCCATAAAATATATTCCGCACACCTTACAAAATCATTATCTGAAGCCTGATGCTGTTAGATTCAGAACTGAAACTGGACTTCACTACCTGTAACAGCAGCATGGATTGTGTTCATAGGTTTGAACACATTTGCAAGAATATTTTAGCAATGTTTTAAAATACAGTAATGGCATTTTTTATTTCATTACATTACCAGTAACAGCATTCCGTACAGTGCTCATCATAAACATATAAAAGGTAAATTTGTCCTTGGAGGTATAGCTCCACTCATTCTTAATCTTGGCACTAGTTGGAGGTGAGTGAACTTCACGCCCTGGTCACTCTACCACGTGGAAAGAACCCCGGTGCCCATTGGATAGGAGGCTGGGTGACCCTCAGAGCCAGCCTGGACATTTCGGAGAAGAGGAAAATTTCTTGCCCCTACCTGAATTCAGACCCGGGACTGACCAGGCAATCATAAACATGTAATATTACAAATACAGCAGTAATGAACAATTCTATTCTATTCACAAATTACACACCAACGAAATGCACTATATTTTCACTTTATTCTGTAACCCCTACATATGTTTCAGCCTTTACAAGGCCATCTTCAGGGGGCTCATAATCTACATTTACTCTACATCCATTATTTATGTCTGATATTATGTTTTTATATCACATGTAGTCAAGTTTTATTATCATTTATAGATTACAGTTATTTACAATTTCTGTATTTAAAATATATAAAACACAATATAAAATCCTTAAATGAGGTTTGTCGATTTTTCGTAATAAAATTATAAAATGAAGCTATATGTTTTTTTAGGATGTCTTCTACCATTAGCTTGTTTTTTTTTAATTCTGGCTGTTGGTTCTGTATATATAGGTAATCAGTTACGTAAATCAGGTCCTGTGAAACAATGATCAGATATCAGCATTGTATTTATATTCTATTATTATTTTTTATATATGAAGTGTATGCAAATTTGTAAGTTATCAATTTGAGTAGAATAACATACCTGTTTGTGTTGTAAGTGTCCAGTGGTGTGGTTTGTATATTTAGGTAACTGTGTTGAGGTAGGCGCATGCGTGTTAAGGGTGGCTGGTGGGGGTGATAATCCTAAATAGAGGGTGTTCTTCACCTGGAATTTGCTCGTTTATGAGTGAGCTTTGCTGATGGTATATTTGTATGTAAAAGTTTTCTGTGGTGTTCATATGCCATCCTTTCTTACATATTTTAAGAAGCTCCATGGTATTCTGTATAGTGTTCATTTCACAAGAACACAAACGCCATGAAATGAACACTATCCTCCAAATAGCAAAACATAATCGATACCCAATTACGATGATTGAAAAACTAAACAAACGGATCATAATCAAGAATAACAACAAAACAAATAATACACAAACACAACGAAACAAAAAATATTGGTAACATCCGAATACCATAATCCCATAATAAGAAAAATTACCAATATCTTCAGAAATACAGAACTAAATATCACATACCGCGTAAGCAACACAACACAAAACCTACTAAAAAACCCATAAAAGGAACAATGACACATATGCAAATAGTGGTATATATAGTATAAAATGCAACACATGCAATAAGCGGTACATTGGCCAAACCGGACGCAGTCTAAAGACATGTTTTGCAGAACATTGCAGATATATGAAAACAAATGATCGAAAATCAGCATACGCATTACATATTTTAAATAACAGACATGAATATGGCCCGATACAGAATACCATGGAGCTTCTTAAAATATTCAAGAAAGGATGGCGTATGAATGCCACAGAAAACTTTTACATACAAATATACCATCAGCAAAGCTCACTCATAAACGAGCAAATTCCAGGTGAAGAAACCCCTCTATTTAGGATTATCACCCCCACCAGCCACCCTTAACATGCATGCACCTACCTCGACACAGTTACCTAAATATACAAACCACATCACTGGACACTTACAACACAAACAGGTATGTCATTCTACTCAGATTCATAACTTACAAATTTGAATACACTTCATATATGAAATAGTAATAGAATATAACTACGATGCCGATATCTGATCATTGTTTCACAGGACCTGATTTACGAACCAACAGCCAGAATTAAAAAAAAAACAAGCTAGTGGTAGAAGATACATCCTAAAAGAACATATAGCTTCATTTCATAATTTTATTACGAAAAATTGACAAACCTCATTTAAGGATTTTATATTCTGTGTTTTGTATATTTTAAATACAGAAATTGTAAATAACTGTAATCTATAAATGATAATGAAACTTGACTACATGTGATATAAAAACATAATAGCAGACATAAATAATGGATGTAAAGTAAATGTAGATTACGAGTCCCCTGAAGATGACCTTTATAAAGGCTGAAACATATGTAGGTGTTAAAGAATAAAAAGTGAAAATATAGTGCATTTCGTTGGTGTGTAATTTGTGAATTGTTAATTCTATTCTATATTTATAGTCCATGTGTTTTTTGACTGATTTTGTAAATTTATATTATATGCAGTCTGCTTTTATTTATTGTTGTAATGCAGATAGTTGTGGATCTTAACCAGTACTTTCTAGAAGAAGGAATTACCAGGTTTCATCAACTTTTTCAATCTCATAACTAGTCGGATCAACATTCTGTAGTATGAAATAATTATCATAAAGTGCCTGGTCTCAGACTGCTACATGAGTGGTTTTGCTCACCAGGTGGTTGAGTTTGTTCATTTCAAAGACATCTCTTCCTGAGGCAGCATACTCCAGTGCTTCTGTCACTTTTGAAAACATTCCAGAAGTGATTTGTCGATACAGTATGTACTCTCAAATAGCTGTTGTTGTTTTCAGTGAGTATGGGACAATCCCTAAACGTTCAAAGCCACTTGAGTGCTGTTCAGAATACAGTTTCACCACTGAATGCAGTTTACAGAAAGTCATGTATTTCAGAAAGTGTTTTATCAATTTTCAAGCTGTACTTGATACCATAAGACATTTAAGCTGCTCATTGTGAGTTTGGTTACTGACTTCTGATTCATCTGTACTAGACAGTTTGCTATATTCACCTGGCCAAACTTGAAATCATGTGTATTGGAGCCTGATGCCATCGATGTTTGAAGATATTTGATGAGGCTCAGAAGTATGTGCTAAGTGCTGTTTGTTATAATGCAGCACCACTCTGGGAACTTTACATTCAGACTTCATAAATTTCCTTTATGTTCAGCGAGTTACTACATGGGAAAAAAAGAGTCCTTGGGGTGAACAGATGTTTGTTCATTTTTTTACATTACACAGTTTTACGATGAAATGGACTCTTTTTTATTCCACAGAATTTTCATGGATTTTACAGAGAAAGCCAAGCACTGGACAGTCATGTTACTGAAAGGGGTCACAAGTTCAGAATTATTTAAAAAATTCAACTTGGAGTTTCCTAAATTTAATATAAATTATATCTATATCTGTATTTATCTGTTCATTACTGGTGTTACTATCCATGCTGATAATAATGGATGCCAGAATCACTGTAAGAAAAAAATGGATTTTCATATGTGTTATGGACAGGAGAAATGGAGTTGGATTAGTTATGTATCCCTGCAGGAAATTCCCTGGGGGGATGGAAAAGTAAGTATTTAAACATGAACAGTTAATGCACACATGTCTGTATGGTTAGACAGTGTCAATGAAAATATATAAAGCAATGTGATGCATTGGAGATGGTCTTCAGATTGAGATGTACTATGTACCTAGACGTTTAATATGAAACCATTCCTTTTCTGAAGTTTATGTGACTTTATGGATCTGCATCTGTAAGCATAATTTGTGCAAATTAATTGTCCTCTGAATTCTGGGTTTAGCATCCTTGTGTAAATGTGTAGTGAGCATCCCTAACTCTCCAGAAAGAACTTTGTAAACTAAATAAATACTCACCCCCGAATTTGTCAAGATGTATGCTGACATGTTTGTTACATTTATGAAATTTAAGTCATCCAGGCTGCAGAATTTTAATTTATATTTTTAAATAGTTAAAAAAATACTATTTAAATTTAATGTAATTGGGTAATCATCTCTTAGAACTTTTCTAATGGTATCTTATAAAGGACTGGGTTGAGTGCTGGTCTAGAAGACGTAGAAGACATTCCTAAACTAGAAGGGAACTTGAGACTTTTAGGAGAAGCAATAACTTTGATACCAACACAATAAATATCAAGTATGTGTTAACTGTTTTCTGACAATGGGCATAGATGTATGTGTAAAAAGTTGTAGCATAGATTTGTGAAGTAACCATGACATTGCATGAGGCAATAGAGGGGGAAGGAGTGGGGTGATGCCCAGTCTCTGCCTAGGGCTTCTAGTAAATAAATGAATCAATAAATACCTCAGTGTATGTTATGAAACAGTAGCTGCAAAATGTGTAGCATGTACATTGAACAAAATATCATGAAGGCATGCTGACATACAGTTGTTGTGCCTCACTTACCCTGTGGATTGGTTATGTATACAGAAGCAATAGATTGCACTTTGTGCACATGTACACATGACCACATGTGTGCATGTGTGTGTACACATATGAATGGTTGCATTAAAGTTTGTTATAATATGTCTTTCTGCATTAAGGGACATAGACAAACACTCTTGCTTTCTTCTCTGGGCAGTCATTTTTGTTTTGAGTTTCGTTTAATGTTCCATGTTGAAATGGCCTGGAGAAACAAGCAAGGGTGTATAAAACAGTGCCAAGATGAGGACAAGGCACACAGTCACTCTTGTTTCTTGTTGAGGGCAGCATGTAAAGGGGCACACATTTTTAATAAAATAACTTAAATTAGAATCTTTTATTTACAAAATGTATTCATTACCATGTTCATGCCAGATTGGTCCATTGGTGGGTTTTTCCATAACTGCTGCAAAGAGACTCGCGTTTCTGGGGGAGATATGATCAGTCGTTGCATAACTACATAATACACAATCATTAATCATGCAAATCTTGGCAAAAGCTAATGGTGAGTTCTGACACACCTGTGGACCATAATGCCTGTTTGCATGGGGGGACCACTGATGAACTTTTCTGTAATTGTACACAGGGTGGAAGGACTCTCCTATTAGCATACAGGCCAATAAGAAAGCCATTAGTGTGCTGTTTCATAATTTTGTATAGGATGGAGAGACTCACCCATGGGCCAGGTAGCAATCCACTGGTGGGTCACTGTGTGCTTGCCAATATCATCCCCTTTCTTATTGGTACATCATTGGTAAGCTGTCTCTTCATCCTTGTAGAAGAAATATAGCTCATCAAATTAGCCTGGATGGAAATATTTTAAGTTCATAACATGTGGTAGACCCACCAGCGAACAAAATTCTTATACAATACGCCACTTAGGCCTGTTTGTCATTGGAATTTTTTTTTACAAAGTTTCCATTTGCAGTCACCCTACACTGGATAAAGAGAAAGTATATAAAACAAATTTTAAAATACTTTATTTGATGCAAAATATATTCCTATTATAAATTAAAATTAGTTTTTTAATTATAAATGATGAATAAAATTCTAATGCTGTCTTGAGCAGAACACTTCATAGTCTTTAGAGTTGTGTAGGGCATCTTTCCACCCGGCCTGTTATACGCATTTCATATACAGCTACCTACGTTCTTTCCTGTCCACATGTATATGTACATATGCACACATACAGGATGTTTCAGGAGGAATCTGCCTTAATTCTGGAGTATATGTCTATGTTAAATTACATTGATATAACCAAACATACCTGTATCCCAAGTTGAACGGTTATACAGATAATGGAAAGATGAGTTTTAAATAGCGAGTACCAAATACATATTAAAAGGAGGAGTCTGTAGTTCCTGTGATAACACCTGTACTCAACATCTAATTAATATACAACATAAAACATTAATTAAGCAAGCAAAACTCACACTAGTTTCATAAAGAAACGTCCTTAGAGTTCCAAGTAGTTTACATAGCATACTCGCCTCCGTATGGCGTAGTTTGGCTATCGGCTCAAGGACAGACCTGCATAGTGTTCAGATAAAACACCATGCTAAACAGGTATAGTACGTGGAAGCGCAAGTCCACGTTTTTCTCGCTTTGTCGTCTCTGAAACCGTTCACCTTCAGATATAGGTACGTTTGGTCATTAACCCCAGGAACATTCTACCGAAATATAGCAGGTTCCTCCTGAAACACCTGTATATATATATATATATATATATTATATAATTTTATTTGGTACAAAAATCTCATTAGACAAAGTACAATTTTATATCCTCCATGTTTTAAATGTCCATAGTAATATAGTAATATAGTCTGTCTTATGACAGGTTCATAGCCTCTTCCAAAGCGAGTTCTCCACAGGGTGTGATCTAGTGCATCCTCTTTCAATTTCCAGTAACCTCTCTTTTCCTTAAGGTCATCCAGTAGCTTCTTATGCCTTCTTCCTCATCTTCCCCTTACTTCTATCCTTCCATCTATCTTTCCTTCAGTAACATGTTTTAGAAAGCAGTTCCTACGAAAGACATGACCAATCCAGTTAGCCTTTCTTTTTATTGTTTGTAGGACAGTCCTCTCCTCCTTGACTCGTAATATTTATTCATTTCTCACATGTTCGGTCCAACTGATCTTCCCCATCCTTCTCCACCACATTTCAGAACTTGCCAGGTATTTCTGATCAGCTTCCCAAAGTGTCCCAAGTTTCAGTACCATACAAAGCTATGCTCCAAATGTAGCATTTTACTAGTTTCTTCCTTAAATTTATATACAACTTGCTGGTGAAAAGATCCTTCTTGTTGAATGCTGCTTTTGCCATGCAGTCCTGGATTTAATTTCACGTGTACACCTTGCATCATTTGTTATCATGCTTCCCAAATAGTTGAAATATTCCACATTCTCCAGCTGTTCTTGATCTAACATAATCTGTACTGGGGATGTTTGCCTTGAGGTTCTCATTACCTTAGTTTTTCCACATTCATTTCCATTCCATAGCGTCTTCCAATTTCAATTAGTCTATCAATCATGCCCTTGGCACCGTTTCTTACGTAGCCAGTAGCACAAGGTCATCTGCATATTTCACAGTGCGAATTACTTGTCCTCATATTTTGAAGTCTGCAAACCCTTCAAGAGCTTCCTTGGCAAGTGCACACTGTACAAGTTGAATAGAATTGGCGACAAACAGCAACCTTGTCTAACTCCTCTTCCAATCTTCACACTTCTTGTCTCCCCTTGGTCCTGTTTTAATTTAACACTCTGATCCATGTACAATTTGCTGATAATCTTCTTCTGAGCCAGTTCATACCAGTTCCCTTTAGTATCTGCATTAATTTGGTCCAGATTACACAATCAAGTGCCTTCTGCCAGTTTTGCGCATTAAATACATTCTGTGTTTTCGAGGTGGACAAACTGCATGTAGAGTCTCCTGTAGATCTGGTTTGATGTAACAACAATATGTAATACTAGGTGAAGAGGTAAAGGTCAAGTTATTCCTGTGTGTGCCATGAATGCATATGGGGGAGTGAAGGTATAACGCCACACATTCTGAACCATGGTACTAGATGGAGGGCACTGGTCAGCTTTACACCCCAGCAACATAACCTCTGGGGGAAGAGTCCCCAGTATCATTTATCATCAACCCTTCAACTACTGAAGTGTGGATATTCAATACATAACTAGTTTCTCTAACCAATGGCTGCTCACTGGTTGATCCCTGTCTTTGGTAAAGGATGCTGTCTTGTAATGTGACGCCGTACAGTCTGGCATAAATGAACGGTTCTTTTTAGCGACATCTACCTGGATGCATGTAAGGAGTAAGGAATTAGCCGCACGTACAAGTGCGCTGTATGGTCTTGAAGTGGGAGCGGAGAGAGAAGCTCGCTGACCAGTGCGTTGCTTGGCTGCTGCTGTAAACGAGTGCGGAGAGAGATAGAGCCGCCCGTGTGGTGCAGGTTACTGTGTTGTGTTGGTCGACAGCAGGCTTGACGTGTCTACAGCTCTACTCCTTTGCTGTCAGTACGACTAGCTTACTCCTTTGCTGCTGCCTGGATGTCGCCCGACCGTTGAAGCAATTTTGGACCAACCAACCAAAGTGCTAACTAAGGGCGGACACTTGCGCGGAGCGCAAGTCGACGTCCCTTGGTCTGTTTAGCCATTCCTGCGTTTTACCGCATTGCTGGGCTCGATAACAGACTCTTTATTTTATAACTGAGGATTTTGCTTACGCTAACAACTTGCCAATGGTGTCCAGAAGACTTATGGGACGATATGAAGAGGGTAGCGCTGGGTCCTTCCCAGGTTTCAGTATGGAGACAATGCGGGCATGGTTCCATACTGATGGGAAGTACTGCGCTAGAAAAGCCGCGTTGAACATAGCGGCGAGGAGAGAGACAGCACGCTGCGGAAGGTGCTTCAGAGCCCTGGTCGGAATACCGTTTGGGCCCGGCGCCTTGCTGACCTTGAGACCCCGGATGACATCCTGTACTTCTCCTGGGTTGGTTAACTTGGGCTCGCTTGCAGGTGCATAAGAGTATGCTTGCAGCGCCTCGCCAACCTTCTCAATAACTGCCGGATCCGACGGGTCGTTTACCGGCTGAAACTGAGCCTCAAGGCTGTCCGCCAGGGCTTCGGCTTTCTCAGAGTCTGAGAGAGCAAGCCCGCCCTGTGTGATCAGGGGTGGAGAGGGAGTGGGCACTCTCATCACCCGCTTTGTCTTCTTCCACAGCGATTGGTCCTCGGGATCAAGGCTCTCCAGTGTGGCACTCCACTGCTCATTTCGCCAATCGTTTAGCTGGTGGGTCACCGGCCGCTGAAGGCGGTTGACCTCAGCTTTTAGAGCAGGGTCCCTAATGATTTGCCACTTCCTCCTCAACCGGTTTTTCAGGCGTATATCATCCTGAATACGTGCCGGTATTGGTGATCGTGGGTCGTCACGAGGGCGTCTCCTGGGGGCTGACGCTACTAGTGCCTCAGTGATAGCGCTGGACACCTCCCGCACACGTGTCGATTTCCACTCCGTTACGTAGTTTTGGAGTGGGCCTGGAATTTGACCCAGTCCGTCCGTCCTGAAATCCGGGCGGTCCGGGAGATTAAGAAAGGATGATCGACATCTCGTGTCGATCAGTACAGGTAAGTGATCTGAGCTTAGTGCAGAGCACGTTGTCAGATACACTGGGATGACTAGGTCTTTGGTTATTACTATGTCTAGGACATCAGGGGTAGCGGTGGAGTTATATGGGATGGTGGTGGGTGTGTCCGGCCCATAAATCAAACAGGAATGATCATTGGCGTAATCACGCAGGCGCCTGCCCCTTGTCGTTATTAGCCTCGAATTCCAGTCCACGTGCTTGGCGTTCAGGTCCCCCGCCATCAGGACAGGAAGCCCTCCGCTCAGGCAGGCAGACAGATCCGCTTCGATTAGGGGCCGGGAGGGCGAAAGGTAAGCCGCCAGGATTTTCACCGGTCCGCTAGCCAATATTACATGTATGACAGTTGCCTCCAACTGGGTCAGATCGGGGACGGGTATAGCGTAGTGGTCTGTACCCCGGCGGACTAGTATTGCTGTTCCGCCGCCCTCTGTAGGCCCGGTCTCTACGGTGGCAAAAATAGTTTGCGAGCAGAAAGACTCGCCCTGATCTGAGATGGGTTTCAGCCAGGAGGCATATATCAACCGCGTGTCTACCAAGGTAGTGTTCCAGCTCCATCTTTCTGCAGCGCACGCCATCCGCTTTCCAGCAGGCCAGCCATAGTGCCTTCGCATTGTGTACCTTAGGGTGTGCTGCAATACTCGGCTACAAAGAGGATAACAATTTTCAGGACAGCCCGCGTGCGTGCTGCACCTGAAGGGAGGGTGGGTTGTCGCGTCAGGCAATTTTAATTGCGCCAAGCGACTATTTTAATAACTAATAAGGTGTAAGATATAAGGTTTGTGTGTGTGATGATATGCTCACTTTTGTTACAAGTTAGCGGAAATACCACACACACCTACCCACCCTACATCCGCTTCTTAAGGAGACTTCTCACGTACCCCTTTGTTTTAAACTCACCCCTAAGGGTTGAATGATTTAAGTATCCTGTTCTTGAGACACAGCTACGTGTCCAAGCTTGGTGGCGTCATGCCCATATTTGGTAAAGCTTGGGGGTTTTGACAACGCCCTGTGACGTATTTCACCCCAAGATTTTGATGCTATATAAGCAGGAGGCTGGAAGGCCTCTGGGGAACATTCTGGTCATCACTTGCTGCAGGAATCTCTGTCCGAATTGGTTTCGAAATTTCTTTGTGTCAGAAGTCTCGCTAAGAGCTCAAGTTTTAATTACTTAATTAGTGCGTTATTTCATTTATCACACATAGCGCACTTATTCCGTCACCTTTCTTGTTAATATCAAGCAACATAACTTACAATAAACCAATCTTTCTACATTTCAAGAGTTGTGATTGGTGTCGTGAATATCAATTCTTAAGCGTCCAGAACGAGCCTTATACCAGTTTCCCTCAGTAACCAGCCGCTCGGTCAACACCGGCGTACCTGATTTCGACCATCACACTCGGGATATAACAGTGTATTGCTCGACTCAAATATCTTTTCCGCGACGCAGAGACCGAAATCAGTCAGTCCCCACTACTCCCTTTCTGTCGCTTTATTACCACCGTTGTTGCTACATCAGTATATTTCCTTTCAGCCACCGTACTGAGAAGGTTATTTAGTAGCGTATAGGAGTGGGAGGTATCTGTCTTCACGTTATAACAACGTGGCAGCGTTGCGTTGATTGCCCAGGTCTGGGTACAGTGCGCTATTGCCAAGTCGAAATAATCTCTTCCCAAACTGTGCTCCGTAAGGAATACGTTTAAACGATGTTACCTCTGTGAAAATTGAGCGAGAGTGACTATGTGGCAAACATGGTGCCAGAGCCCACTACCTTTGCACTTAGCCAAACCCAAGTTTGAATACAGACCTTTCTACAAGCATTGTGATCCTAACTTTCAGTGACATAGGTACGTATAACTGCGGGCTTGGTTAAAGTGTGAGTAAAATGCCTCCTGTTGTAACAAAGTTAAAATCTAAAACACTGCACAGTCAGGCAAGGGGGATTGTGTCTAATGTTCATGAGTTCATGAAACGTGAGGCAGAACTGGGTATTCAGATGGCATTAAAGAAATTCGGGAAAAGGACACAGGCTGCTACAGGAGTTTCGGAAAGGACAGTGCGTAATATTGTTTCGGAAAGGAGAGATAAAGAATCGTCTGAACATCCATCATCATTTTCAACTCCAGGGAAGACACGGAGTAAGGCATCACCGAAAACACAACTCGATGGCTTCGACGAAGGTGTTATCCGCCGAACTGTGCAGAACTTCGCCTTAACTGAAGGTGAAAGACCTACGTTAAAGAAATTGCACTCAAAATTAATAACGGACATTGGGTTCAGTGGAAGCAAAGAAACTTTACGCCGAATTTTACGAAGACTCGGGTTTCGGTGGAAAAAAAACCAAAGACAATAGGGCTATACTGACCGAGAGGCAGGACATAAGGTACCAAAGACTGTGCTTCATTAGAAAGATAAAGAAATACAGGGAAGAAATGAGGCCGGTTATTTATGTTGATGAGACATATATACACAGTAGCCACACAACACCACATTCTTGGTACGATAGTACAGGAGCTGGTACACGTGCTCCTGTGTCGAAAGGAACCAGATTAATTATAGTTCATGCCGGTGGTGAAGCAGGGTTTGTTCCGGATGCCCTGTTGATATACAAATCTAGTGCACGGACGGGTGATTATCATGGCGAAATGAACAGCGATATTTTTATAAAGTGGCTACGCGAAAAACTTGCCACCACGCTCTGTTTTAGTGCTTGATAATGCATCTTATCATAGTGTACAGATCTGCCCCGCTCCTACCTCCAACTCGACAAAGAAACAAATGCAAGACTGGCTCAGTGACAGAAATATACCATTCAGTGCTACCATGTTCAAAGCCGAGCTGTTCGAAATTGTAAAACTTAACATGCCCAAATTCAAAACTTACAAAATTGATTTTATCCTCGAAGAACACGGTCATTCTGTGCTACGTTTGCCACCGTATCATCCAGAACTGAATCCAATAGAACTAATATGGGGATTAGTTAAGAACTGGGTTGCGACACATAATGTTTCATTTAGGCTTGATGAAGTTGAAACTTTACTGAGACAAAAATTCAATTCAGTGACACCTGACGAATGGGCTTCGAGATGTCGCCATGCAAAAAGTTTCGAAGATCGTTACTTGGAGGATGAAGGAAGACTGGATGATTTTGAAGATAGCCAGTTTCTTATAAATCTGGAAATTTCAAGTAGCGGAGATGATGAATCGGGGAGTGATGAAAGGCAGGAGACTGACTCGGACATCTCTGGAATTGGCAGGTTACAATCGGACAGCGAGTAAAAGCAGGTAATGATCCATCCCTCATTACTCATTACAACTGATTGGTGAGTGACTAGCCTAGGTTTATCCCGTCGAAAAGATCCGAAGCGAGACAAGACAAACGACCTTTCCTATCATTCCCCAACACAGTTGCTGTGCATTCGCCGACCAATGGAACAGATGCGAGACCAGACCAACGCTTTTGCCTATCGGCCCGCCGTCACAGCGACTGAGACCACGCCTACGAAAGGATCAGAGTCGAGACCAGAACAACGCCCTTGACTATCGGCCCGCAGGCACAGTGATTGGGCCGACGCCGACCAAAGGAAGATAGGCGAGACCAGACCAACGCCCTTGCCTATCGACCCATTATCACAGTGAATGAGACGACGCCGAACAAAGGAACAGTAGCGAGACCAGACCAATGTCATTGCCTATCAGCCCGCCAACATAGTGACCCAGCCCAGGACGACCAAATATCAGAGGCGAAACCAGACCAAAGGCTTTGATTTTCGGTTCTACACCACAGTGCGTGAGCCCACGCCGAATCAAGGAACAGAGGCGAGACCAGACCAACTCCCTTGCCTATCGACCCGCCACCACAGTGACTGAGCCCACGCCGACCAAAAGAACAAAGGCGAGACCAGACCAACGCACTTGGCTATCGGCTCGTTAATGCAGTGACTTAGCACCCGACGACCAAATGAACAGATGCAATTCCAGACCAACGCCCTTGCCTAACGGCCTGCCAACACAGTGAATGAGCCCACTTCGACCAAACGAACAGAGGAGAGAACAGACCAACGCCCTTGTAAATCGGACCGCAAACACAGTAAATGAGCCCTCGCCGACCAAAGTAACAGACGCGAGACTAGACCAACGCCCTTGCCTAACGGCCAGCGAACACAGTGCCTGAGCCCACGCCAATGAAAGGAACAGAGGCAATACCTGATCAAAGCCCTTGCCTATAGAAACGCCACCACAGTGACAGACCACGCCGACCAAAGGAAAAGAGGTGAGACCAAAAGAACGCCATTGCCTGTCGGCTAGCCCCCACTGTGACTGGGTGAACGCCGACCAAAATAGCAGAGGCGTGACCAGAACAACGCCATTGCCTATCGGCCGGCCACCAAAGTGACTGAGTCCACGCCGAACTACGAAAGAGAGACGAGAGCAGAACAACGCCCTTGCCTATCGGCCCGACAACACAGTGACTGTGACCACGCCGACCAAAGGAACAGAGGCGAGACCAGACCAACGCCCTTGCCTATCGACCCGCCACTACAGTGACTGAGTACACGCCGACCAATGAAACAGAGGACAGGCCAGATCAACGCCTTTGCCTATCGTCCCGCCACCACATTGATTGAGCCCACGCCTACCAAAGGAACGGAGGCGAGAACAGACGAACGCCCTTTCCTATCGTCCCACCAACACAGTGCCTGAGCACTCGCCTCCCAAAGGAACATTGGATAGATGTAACCAACCACCTTGCCTATTCGCCCGCTACTACATTGTATGAGCCCACGACGACCAGAAAAGTGAGACGACACCAGACCAACGCCCTTGACTATCGGCTCGCCACCACAGTGAATGAGCTTTCGCCGACCAAAGGAACAGAGGCGAGGCCTGAACAACGCCCTTGCCTAATGGCCCGCGACCACATTTTCTCACCCAACGCCGACCAACGCCCTTGCCTATCGACCCGCCTCCACAGTGTCAGCCACGCCGACCAAAGAACCAGACGTGAGTGTTAAACAACGCTCTTGCCTATCGCATCGCCACCACAGTGACTTTGTCAACGCCGACCAAAGGAACAGAGGCGAGACCAGACCAACGCCCTGGCCTATCGCCGGCCACCACAGTGACTGAGTTCACGCCGACCGAAGTAAGAGAGGCGAGGCCAGGCCAACGTCCTTGACTCTCTGCCCTCCAAGACAGTGACAGAAGCCATGCCGGCCAAAGGAACTTAGGCGAGCTCAGACCAACGCTCTTGCCTTTCGGCTTGCCACCACAGTGACTGAGCCCATGCCGAACAAAGGAACAGAGGTGAGAACAGACGAACGCCCTTGCCTATCGTCCCGCCACCACAGTTACTGAGCATTCACCCGCCAAAGGAACAGAGGCGACACCAGACCAACGACCTTGCCTATCGTCCCGCCACCACATTGAATGAGCATTTGTCGACCAAAGGAACAGAGGCAAGGCCTGAACATCGCCCTTGCCTAATGGCCTGCGACCACAGTGTCTCACCCAACGCCGACCAAAGGATCAGTGGCGATACCAGAACAACGCCCTTGCCTAACGGCCAGCGACCACAGTGACGTAGCCTTCGTCGATCAAAGGAATAGAGGGGAGAGCAGACCAACGCCCTTACGTATTGTCCAGCCACCACAGTGTCTGAGTCCATGCCGACGAAAGTCCAGAGGAACTCACACCGCAGTGACGGTTCCCTTGTTGATCATGCAAGTATCCATATGCTTGTCTCAAAGATTGTCATGCGTGTTTCATTGCAAGCAATATTAATGTGAAACAGTGAATGGGTGATTTAATCAGTTATGGTTCCTTAGATGGTGGACAGTTATTTAGATAACTGTGGTAATTCTAGATGTGATACATGCTAGTATTATCAAAGGCATGCAGGCTCGTGGAAGGAGAATATACATGCCAAGGAATATATTGAAAGAGTTGCCGGCTTATTGTACGAGGACATAACTGCCTCGGAATATTTTCAAAGTCATACCGACCCGTTTTAGGAGGATATACCAGCCTCGAAAGTTTTTCCAAGTGTCGCCCGCGCGTTGTAGTGCTGCCTCCGAATAATTTAAGCGTTGGCATCTCGTGTTAGTAGGACACACTGGCCGAACGGTCCCGGGATTCTGGGTATATTCGCAGCTGCTCCAAACAAGATGATTTCGGCCTTCCCTGAAACATGAACAAACCCATATTGCCTGTTGGTAGACGAACGCTGAGACTCGGCTCCGCTCAGCGCTCCATCTTCTGGTTCCAGATTGACCACTGTTCGTTACCCGCTCCCGCCTTGGTTCCCGACGGTTTATTTGATACTTCATTAGGACGAGAGACTGAGAGAGTGGAGAAGACCGGGCAGTCCTCCACCCGGCAAACTGGGCCACCCTCATAGCATCGTCGAGGCAAATGCATTCGGTAGGTCCCGTGGAGGAACTCGCACAGCAGTGATTATTCCTTTGTTGATACTGTTAGTAGTCATATGCTTGTCTCAAAGATTAAGTCATGCATGTCTCAGTGCAAGCGACATTAAGGTGTAACCGCGAATGGTTAATTAAATCAGTTATGGTCCATTAGATGGTTGACACTCACTTGGATAACTGTGGCAATTCTCGAACTACTACATGTTAATATTTGCAAAGACGTGCATGCTCGTAGTAGGAGGAAATACCACAATGGCTGAGCCCACCCCGACCAAAGGAACAGAGGAGATAACATACCAACGCCCTTGTCTTTCGGCCACACACCACAGTGATTGAGCCTACGACGAAAAAAGGAACAGAGTCGAGACCAGAATAACACCTTTCCCTATCGGCCCGCCACCACAGTCAATGAACCCACGCCGACAAAAATATCAGAGCCGAGACAAGAACAACGCCCTTGAATATCGGCCCGCCACCACAGTCAATGAACCCACGCCGTCCAAAAGAACAGAGGCGAGACGAGACCAACGCCCTTGCCTATCAGCTCGCCACCTCAGTGATTGAGCCCACGCCGAACAAAGGAACAGTGTCGAGACCAGACTAACGCCTTTCTCTATCGGCCCGCCACCAAAGTGAATGAGCCCACGCCGACTAAAAGTTCAGAGCAGAGACCAGACCAACACTCTTGACTCTCAGCCCGCCACTACATTGAATGAGCCCACCCCGGCCAAAGGAACAGGGTCGACACCAGACCAATGCCATTGCCTATCGGCTTGCCAACATAGTGACCCATCCCACGCCGACCAAAGGAACAGGGGCGAGATCAGATCAGACCAAAGAATGTGCCTTTCGGCCCGCCCCCACAGTCACTGAGCCCTCGCAGAACAAAGGAACAGAGGCGAGAACAGACCAACGCCCTCGCCTATCGACGCAACACCACAGTGACTGAGCCCACGCCGAACAAAGGAACAGGCGAGCCAGACCAACGCACTTGCCCATCGGCGCGTTACCACAGTGGCTTAGCACACGACGACCAAAGCAAGAGAGGCTAGACCAGACCAACGATTGCCTATCGGCCCGCCACCACATTGTCTCAGCACACGCCGGCGAAATGAACAGAGGCAGGACCAGAACCACGCTCTTGCCTTTCGTCCCACCAACACAGTGACTGAGGCCACGACGAACAAAGAACAGAGGGGAGACTAGACTAATGCCATTGCCTATCGACCGCCACCACAGTGAATGAGCTCACGCCGACCAAAGGAACAGATGCGAGACAAGACCAACGCTGTTGCTTATCGGCCCGCCACCAAAGTGAGTGAGCCCACGCCGAACAAATGAACAGATGCGAGATCAGACCAACGCCGTTGCATAACGGCCCGCCATCAGTGACTGAGCCCACGCCGAAGAAAGGAGCAGAGGCGAGACCAGATCAACGCCTTTGCCTATCGGCCCGCCACCACAGAGAATGAGCCCTCGCCGACCAAAGGAACAGAGGCGAGACCAGAACAACGCCCTTGCCTATAGGTCGGCAAACACAGTGACTGAGACTACGCCAATCAGGGGAACAGAGGCGATATCTGATCAACTCCCTTGCCTATAGACACACCCTCCACAAGTGACAGCCCACGACGACCAAGGAAACAGAGGTTAGACTAGACCAACGCCATTGCCTATCGGCCTGCCACCACAGTGTCTGAGTACACACCGACAAATCGAACCGAGGCAAGAACTGACAACGCCGTTGTCTATCGGCCCTACAACACATTTAAAGAAACCACCTCGACCAAAGGAAAGGAGGCGAGACCGGACAAACCCCCTTGCCTGTCGTCCTGCCACCACAGTGTCTGAGCCCACGCCGACCAGAGGAACAGAGGTAAGACCAGACCAACGCCCTTGTCTATCGGGCTGCCATCAAAGTTACTGAGCCACCCCGACCAAAGGATCAGAGGATAGACCAGACCAACGCCATTGCCTATCTTCCCGCCAGCACAGGGAATGTGCCCTCGCCGACCAAAGGAACGGATTCGATACCAGAACAACGGCCTTGCATAACGCCCGCGACCACAGTGACCACAGCCGACCAAAAGATTCGAGGCGATACCTGATCAACGCCTTCGCCTATCAACACGCCACCACAGTGACTGAGTCCACGCCGAACAAAGGAACAAAGACGAGACCAGAACAACGCACTTGCCTATCGTCTCGCCACTACAGTGACTGAGTCCACGCCGGCCAAAGGAACAAAGGCGAGATCAGACGAACGCCCTTAACTATTGACCCTCCACTACAGTGACTGAGCCCACTCCGACCGAAGAAGAGAAGCGAGACAAGACCAACTCCATTACATATCGGCCCGCCACCACAGTGAATGAGCCCACGCCGACGAAAGGATCAGAGGCGAGACCAAACCAACGCCATTGCCTATTGCCAGAATGACACAGCCTTCTCCGTCAAACGGTTCAGAGACTAGACGAGACCAACACACTTGCCTTACGGCCATCACCATATTGACTGAGCCCACGCCGACCATAGGTATAGATGCGAGAACAGACCAACTCCGTTGCAATAGGCATGCCACCGCAGTCACTGAGCCCACGCCGACCAAAGGAACAGAGGCGATAACAGACCAACGCCCCTGCCTATCGTCCCGCCACAACAGTGACTGAGCCCACGCCGATCAAGGGATCAGAGGCGAGACAAAACCACCACAGTGAATGAGCCAAGACGAACAAAGGAATAGAAGCCAGACCAGACCAACGCCTTTGCCTATCGGCCCGCCACCACAGTGACTGACCCCACGCCGAAGAGAGGAACAGAGTCGAACCCAGACCAACGCTCTTGCTTATCGGCCCGCCACCACAGTGCCTGAGCCCACGCCGACCAAAGGGACAAAGGTGAGAAAAGACCAACGCCCTATGCTATCGTCCAGCCACCACAGTCACTGATCTCACGCCGACCAAGGGAACTGGAACGACATCAGACGAACGCCCTTGCCTATCGTCCCGTCACGAGAGTGACTGAGCACTCGCCGACCAAAGGAACAGAGGCGAGAACTTACCAACGCTCTTGCCTATCGGCCTGCACCACAGTGAATGACCCCACGCCGACCAAAGGAACAGAGGCGAGACCAGACTAACGACTTTCCCTAACGGCCCGCAACCACAGTGACTGAACCACACCGACCAAAGAATCAGAGGCGAGACCGGACAAGGCCCTTGACTACAGGCCCGCAACCACTCTGAATGAGCCCACGCCGACCAATGGACAAGAGGCAAAACCAGACCAACGCCCTTGCCTCTCGGCCGGTCAAAACAGTGACTGAGCCCACGCCGACCAAAGGAACAGAGGCGAGACCAGACCAACGCCCTTGCCTATCGTCCCGCCACAACAGTGACTGAGTCCACGCCGACCAAAGGAACGGAATCGAGAACAGACGAACGCCCTTGCCTATCGTTCCGCCAACACAGTGACTGAGAACTCGTCGACCAAAGGAACAGAGGCGAGTCCAGACGAACGCTCTTGACTATAGGCCCGCCAACACAGTGACATCTCCCCACCGACGAAAGGAACAGAGGCGAGACCAGACCAACGCACTTGATTATCGGCCCGCCACCACAGTGTCTGAACCCACGTCGACCAAAGGAACAGAGGCGATACCAGATCAACGCCCTTGCCTCTAGGCCCGCCACCACACGAACTGAGCCCACCTCGACCAAATTAAAGGAGGCGAGACCGGACCAACGCCTGCCACCACAGTGAATGAACCCACGCCGACATTAGGAACAGAGGCGAGACAAGAACAACGCTCTTGCTTATCGACCCAACACCACAGTGGTGGCGTGTCGATAGGCAAGGGCTTTGGAATAGTCATGATTCTGTTCCTTTGGTCGGCATGGGCTCAGTGAATTTCGTGGCATGCCTATTGTAACTGCGTTGTTCTGTTGTCGCCTCTGTTCTTTGGTGGGGTGGAGGGCCGATATGGAAGGGCGTTGGTCTGCTCTGGCGTCTGTTCCTTCGGCTACGAGAGGTGAGGTGCTGCTCTATCCTATGTTCCCTCGGTGTTAGCGGGCACGATATGCGAGGGCGCTACTCTGGCCTCTGTTCGCTTAGTCGGCGTGGCCTGAGCCATCCACTGTGGTTACAGGAACGACAGGCGAGGGAGCTGCTCTGGCGTCTATTTGATTGGTTTGCGTGGGCCCTGGCAGCCACTGTGGTGGCGGGGACTACAGGTGAGGGCGCTGCTCTAGCCTCTTATAGTTTGGTCGGCGTGAGAGCAGACAACCACTGTGTTGGCGGACACATGTGAGGGCGCTGCTCTGGCCTCTGTTCGCTTGGTAGGTGTGGTCTCATTCATCCACTGTGGTAGCGGGCACGACGGGTGAGGGAGCTGCTCTGGCTTCTGTTCGCTCGGTCGGCGTGGAATCTACCAGCCACTGTGGTAGCGGGCACCACAGATGAGTTCGCTGTTCTGGCCTCTGTTCACTGGGTCGACGAGGGCTCAGCCAGCCACAGTGGTGGCGGGCACGACAGATGAGGGCGCTGCTGTGGCCTCTGTACGGATGGTCGGCGTGGTCTCAGCCAGCCACTGTGGTTTCGGGCACGACAGGTGAGTGTTCTGCACTGGCCTCTAATCGCTCTGTCGGCGTGGGATCAGGCAGACACTGTGGTGGCGGCCACGAAAGTTGAAGGTGCTGCTCTGACCTCTGTTCGATCGTTCGGCGTGGGCTCAACCAGCCACTGTGGTGGCAGGCAGGACCAATAAGTCGTAGAACTGGCCTCTGTTCGCTAGGTCGGCAATGGCGCAGCCAGGCACTGTGTTGGCGGGCACGACAGTTGAGGGCGCTGCTATGACCTCTGTTTGTTTGGTTGGAGTGGGCTCAAACAGCCACTGTCTTGGCGGGCAGGACAATTGAGGGCGCTGCTCTGGCCTCTGTTCGGTAGGTCTGCGTGGGGTAAAACCAGGCACTCTGTTGGCGGGTACGAAAGTTGAGGGCGTAGCTCTGACCTCTGTTCTCTTTTGACGGCGTGGGATCAAACAGCCGCTGTGGTGGCGGGCACGTCAAGTTAGGGCGCTTCTCTGGCCTCTGTTCACTCGGATGGCTTGGGCCCAGTAGGCCACTGTGTTGGCGGGGACGACAAGTGAGGGCGTTGCACTGGCCCCTGTTCGATCGGTCGTCGCGGGATCAACCAGCCACTGTGGTGTCGGGCACGACTTGTCAGGGTACAGCTCTGGCGTCTCTTCGCTGCTTCTGCGAGGGCTCAGCCAGCCACTGTGGTGGCGAGAAAGACATGTTAGGGCACTTCTCTGGCCTCTTTTCCCTCGGTCGGCGTGGGCACAGCCAGCCACTGTGGTGGCGGGGACGACAGGTGAGT
The DNA here is from genome assembly GCA_021186555.1 of Reticulitermes speratus. NCBI lineage: Eukaryota > Metazoa > Arthropoda > Insecta > Blattodea > Rhinotermitidae > Reticulitermes > Reticulitermes speratus. Next base: position 15,916,431 of record JAJKFL010000003.1, on the reverse strand, counting down.
TCGTTTGTCTGGTCTCTGTCCGATCGGTCGTCGCTGGATCTACCAGCCACTGTGATAGCGGTCACGACGCGTGAGGGCGATGCTCTGGCCTTTGTTCCATTGATCGGCGTTGGCCCAGACAGCCACTGTGGTGGCGGGCACGACATGTGAGGGCGCTGCTGTGGCCTCTGTGCGCTGGGTCGGCGTAGTCTTAGCCAGCCACTGTGGTGGCTGGCACGTCAGGTGAGGGTACTGCTCTGGCCTCTTTTCCCTCAATCGTCGTGGGCACATCCAGCTACTCTGGAGGCGGGCACGACAGTTTAGGGCGCTGCTCTCGCATCTGATCGCTTGGTCGGCGAGTTTTCAGGCAGCCACTTTGGAGGCGGGCACGACAGTTGAGTTCGATTTTTGGGTCCCTGTTCGCTTTGTCGTCGGGTGCTCAAGTAGCGATTGTGGTGGCGAGCAAGACAGGCGAGGGCGCTGGTCTGGTCTCTGTTCTCTTAGTCGGAGTGGCCTGAGCTAGCCACTGTCGAAGCAGGAACGACAGGCGAGGGAGCTGCACTGGCCTCTGTTTGATTGCTCTACGTAGGCTGAGGCAGCCAATGTAGTGGTGAGCACGACAGGTGAGGGCGCTAATTTGGCCTCTGTACGCTAGGTTGGCGTGGGCTTAACCAGCCACTGTGGTAGTGGGGACGATACGTGAGAGTGCTGCTCTGGCCTCTGAAAGTTTGGTCTTCATGAGAAGACAGCCACTGTGTTGGCTGGCACGACAGTTGAGGGCGCTGCTCTGGCCTCTGTTCGCTTGTTAGGCGTGGGATCAACCAGCAACTGTAGAAGGGGGCACGACAGGTGAGGGCGCTTCTCTGGCCGCTGTAACCACGGTCGGCGTGTGCCCAGCCAGCCACTGTGGTGGCGGGCACGACAGGTGAGGGCGCTGCTCTGGCATCTGTTCGCTCGTTCGGCATTGGCTCAGACATCCACTGTGGTGGCGGGCACGACAGGTTAAGGCGCTGATCTGGCCTCTGTTCGCTCAGGCGGCGTTGACTCAGCTATTCAATTTGGTTACGGGCACGATAGGTAAGGCAGCTACTCTGGCCTCTGTAACCACTTTCGGCGTATGCCCAGACAGCCACTGTGGTGGCGGGCACGACAGGTGAGGGCGTTGCTCAGGCCTCTGTTCGCTCGTTCGGCGTGGAATCATACAGCCACTGTGGTAGTGGGCACGGCGGGTGTGGGCGCTGAACTGGCCACTGTACGCTAGCCGGCGTTGGCTCAGACAGCCACTGAGTAGGCGGGCACGACAGTTGGGGGCGCGGATCTGGCCTCTGTTCTCTCGGTCGCCGTTGGCTCAGCAATTCACTTTGGTGACGGGCACGACAGATAAGGGAGCTGCTCTGGCCTCTGTTCGCTCGGTCGTTGTTGGCTCAGACAGCCACTGTGGTGGCGTGCACAACAGGTGAGACGCTACTCTGGTCTCTGTTCGCTTGGTCGACGTGGGAAACATCCAGCCACTGTGGTGGCGGACACGACAGGTGAGGGCTCTGCTCTGTCCTTTGTACTGTTGGTCGGCGTGTTCTTAGCCAGCCACTGTGGTTGCGGGCACGACAGTTGAGGGCGCTGATCTGGCTCTGTTCTTCGGTCGGCGTCGGCCCAGCCATCATCTGTGGCGGTGGGCACGACAGGTGAGCATAGATCTTGTGTCTGTTCGCTTCGTCGACGTGGGTTCATTTAGCCACTGTGGTGGAGGGCACGACAAGTGAGGGCGCTATTCTGGCCTCTGTTAGCTTCTTCGGCGTGGGCTCAGAGAGCCACTGTGTTGGCGGCCACGTCAGGTGAGTGCGCTGCTCTGGCCTCTTTTCGCTTCGTCGGCGTGGGCTAAGCCAGCCACTATGTGGTGGTGGTGGGCACGAAAAATGAGGGCGCTGATCTGGCCTCTGTTACTTCGTCGGCGTAGGCTCAGCCAGCCACTGTGTTGGCGAGCACGACATGTGAGGGCGCTACTCAGGCCCCTGTTCGCTTGGTCGGCGTGGGCTCAGGCAGTCATTGTGGTGGCTGGCACGACAGATGAGGGCGCTGCTCTGGCCTCTGTTAGCTTGGTCGGCTTCGGCTCAGAGAGCCACTGTGGTGGCGGTCACGACAGGTGAGGTCGCTGCTCTGGCCTCTTTTCGTTTGGTCAGCGTGGACTCAGCCATCTACTTTGTAGGCTGGAAAGACTGGTGAGGGCGCTGATCTGGCCTCTGTTCGCTTGGTCGACGTCAGTCAGCAACTGTAGTGGCGGGCACGGCAGGTGAGGTCTCACATCTGGCCTCTGGCAGATGTCCGCGACGTTGCTATGAGGTTAACCCAGTTTGCCGGGCGGAGGACTGCTCGGTCTTCTCCACTGTCTCAGTCTCTCTTCCTCCTAAAAATATGAAATGCACCGTCGTGAACCGAGGCGGGAGCGGATAGCGAGCAGAGGCCTATGTGGCACCAGACGATGGAGCGCTGGGCGGTAGCGAATCTCAGCATTCGTCCACCACCATGCAGTAGGGGTTTATTTATGTTTCAGGGAAGGGCGAAATCATCTCAGTTAGAGCAGCAGTGAATACGTCCCCGAATTCCGGGCCCGCACGGTCGGTATGTTCTCCTACCACGAGCCTGCACGACTTTGGAAATAATCCGATGCAGGTATGTCCTCCTATCACGAGCCTGCATGTCTTTGAATATATTCCCATACGTGTATGTCCTCCTACCACGTTCCGGAATCTCTTTGAATATATTCAGAGACAGGTATGTTCTCCTACCACGAGCCGGCATCACTTTGAAAATATTCCGAGGCAGGTATTTCCTCCTACCACGAGCCTGCATGTCTTCGAAAATATTCCCATTCGGATATGTCCTACTACCACGAGCCGGCATCTCTGAAAATATTCAGAGACAGGTATGTCCTCCTACCACGAGCCAACATCACATGATAATATTCCGAGGCAGGTATGTTCTCCTACCTGGAGCCTGCATTCCTTTGAAAATATTACATTTTATTAGCTCTAGGATTACCACAGTTATCGAAGTAACTGTACACCATAAAGGAGATATAATTGATTTTAACATCCATTCTCTGTTTCACCTTAATGGTGCTTACACTGATAGATGCACGACATAATCTTTGAGACAATCGTATGACTACTGGAAGAATCAACCAGGGAACTGTCATCTTGTTGCGAGTTCCTCTGTTCTTCTGGTCGGCCTGGGCTAAACGACTGTGGTGGCGGGCCGATATGCATCTGTGTTGGTCTGGTCTCAGCTGTGTTCCTTTGGTCTGCGTGGGATCAGTCATTGTGGTGGCGGGCCGAGAGACAAGGGCGTGGGTCTGGTCTGAAATCGCATCAATTCTTTTGTTCGGCGTGGGCTCAGTTACTGTTGTTGCGTGCCGATAAGCAAGGGCGTTGTCCTGGTCTCGCCCCTGTTCCTTTGATCTGCGTCGCCTCCGACACTATGGTGGTGGGCCGATGTGCAAGGGTTTCGCCAGTGTCCCGTTGGTCAGCGTGGTATCAGTCATTGTGGGGGCGGGCCAATAGGCAAGGGCGTTGGTCTGGTCTCTCTTCTGTTCAGTTGGTCGGCGTTGGCTCAGTTACTGTGATGGCGGGCCGATAGGCAAAGGCGTTGGTCTGTTCTCACCTCTGTTCATTTGGCCGCCGTGGGCTTCAACTGTGGTTTCGGGCCGATAGGCAAGGGCGTTGTTATGGTCTCGCCTCTGATCTTTTGGTCGGCGTGAGCTCAACGACTGTGGTGGCGTGCCGATATGCAAGGATGTTGGTCTGGTCTCGGCTGTGTTCCTTTGGTCAGCTTGGTATTAGTAACTGTGGTGGCGGTCCAACAGAAAGCGTTGGTCTGGTCTGATCCCGCATAAATTCGTTTGGTCGGCGTGGGCTCAGTTACTGTGGTGGCGGGCCGAAAGGCAAGGGCATTGGTCTGGTCCTCGTGTCATCCAGCCACTGTGGTGAGGGGCACGATATGTGAGGGCGTTGCTCTGTCCTCTGTTCGCTTGTTAGGCGTAGGATCAACAGCCACGTGGTGGCGGGCACGTCAGTTGAAGGCGCTGATCTGGCCTCTGTTCGCTTGGTCGGCGTGGGCCATGCCAGCCACTGTGGTGGCGGGCACGACAGGTAAGGGCTAAGATGTGGCCTCTGTTCGCTTGATCGGCGTAGGCTTAGCCAGCAACTGTGGTGGCGGGCACGACATGTGAGGGCTCTGCTCCTGCCTCTGTTCGCTCGGTCGGCGTGGGCTCAGCCTGCCACTGTGGCAACGGGCACGACGAATGAGAGCGCTGATCTTACCTCTGTTCTCTGGTTCGGCGTGTGCTCAGCCATCCACTGTAGTAGCGGGCACGACAGGTGACGGCGATCTTCTGGCCTCTGTTCCCTCCGTCGGCGTGGGCACAACCAGCCACTATGGTGGCGGGCACGACAAGTGAGGGCGCTGTACTGGCCTCTGTTCGCTCGGTTGGGGTGGAAACAACCAGGCACTGTGTTAGCGGGCACGATGTGTGAGGGTGCTGATCTGGCCACTGTTTGCTTCGCCGGCGTGGGCTCTGAAACCAACTGAGGTGACGGGGACGTAATGTGAAGATGCAGCTCAGACCTCTGTTCGCTCCGTCGGCGAGGGTTTAGCCAGACACTGTGGTGCAGAGTAGGAAAGTTGAGGGCGCTACTGTGGTCTCTGTTAGCTTGGTCGGCGTGGGCTCAGTCAGTCACTGTGATGGATAGTACGACATGTGAGGGCGCTGATCTGGCCTTTGTTCGCTCGACCTAGTGAGATCAGTCAGCCATTGTGTTGGCGGACACGAAAAAAGAGGGCGCTGCTCTGGCCTCTGTTGGCACGGTCAGCATGGGCACAGCCAGACACTGTGGTGGCGGGCACGAGAGGAGAGAGCGCTGTTCTGGCCTCCGTTCGCTCGATCGTCGTGGATTCAAATAGCAACTGTTGTAGCGGGTACGTCGGGTGAGTTGGCTGATCTGACCTCTGTTCGCTTGGTCGGCAAGGGCTCAGAGAACCATTGTGTTGGCGGGAACGACAGGTGAGGGCGCTGCTCTGACGTCTGTTCGATTGTTCGGCTTGGACCTAGCCAGGCACTGAGTTGGCGGGCACGTCAAAGGTGGGCGCTGCTCTATCCTCTGTTCGCTCGGTCAGCGTGGGATCCACCAAACACTGTGGAAGCGGGTACGATATGTGAGGGCGCTGATCTGGCCTCTGTTCGATTTGTCGGCGTGAGCTCAGCCAGCCATTGTGGTGGCGGCAATTAAGGTGAAGTCGCTGCTCTGGCCTCTGTTCGCTCGGTAGGTGTGGTGTCAGCCAGCCACTGTAGTTACGGGCACGACAAATGAGGGCGCTGATCTGGCCTCTGATCGCTCGTTCGGCGTGGAATCAACCAGCCACTGTGGTGGCGGGCACGTCAGTTGAGGGCGCTGATCTGGCCTCTGTTCGCTTGGTCAGCGAGGCCAAGCCAGCCACTGTGGTGGAGGGTACGACAGGTGAGGGCGAAGATGTGGCCTGTGTTCCCTTGATCGGCGTAGGCTCAGCCAGCATCTGTGATGGCGGGCACGACGAGTGAGGGCGCTACTCTGGCCTTTGTTCGCTCGGTCGGCGTGTGCTCAGCCTGCCACTGTGGTGGCGGGAACGACAAAGTATGGCGCTCATCTGGACTCTGTTCGCTGGGTCGGCGTGGGCTCAGCCATTCACTCTATAAGGTGGCACGACAGGTGAGGGCGCTCCTCTAGCCTTTATTCCCGCCGTCGTCGTGTGCCCAGCCAGCCACTGTAGTGGCGGGCACGAAAGGTGAGGGCGCTGATCTGGCCTCTGTTCGCTCGGTCGGCGTTGGCTGAGACATTCACTGTGGTGAAGGGCACGACATGTAAGGGACCTTATCTGGCTTCTGTTCGCTCGGTCGGCGTTGGCTCAGCCAGCCACTGTGGTGGCGAGCACGACAGATGAGTGCGCTGCTCTGGTCTCTCTTCGCTTGGTCGACGTTGGCAACATGCAGCCACTGTGATGGCTGGAACGACAGGTGAGGGCGCTGCTCTGGCCTCTTTTCGATTGGTCGGCGTGAGCTCAGCCAGCCACTGTGTAGGCTCGCATGACAGGTGAGGGCGCTTTTCTGGCCTCTGTTCGCTTGGTCGGCGTGGGCCCAGCCAGCCACTGTGTAGGCTGGCATGACAGGAAAGTGCGCTGCTCTGGCCTCTGTTCGCTTGGTCGGCGTGTGCTCAGCCAGCCATTTCGATGGCGCAATACAGGTTAGGTCGCTGCTCTGGCATCTGTTAGCCTCGTCGGTGTCGGCTCAGACAGCCACCGTGGGGCGGGCACGACAATTGAGTGCGCTGCTCTAACCTCTTTTCGCTTGGTCGGCGTGGGCCCAGCCAGCCACTGAGGCGGCGGGCACGACAAGTGAGGGCGATGCTCTGGCATCTGTTAGCCTCGTCGGCATGAGCTCAGACAGCCACCTTGGTAGCGGGCACGACAAGTGAGGGCGCTACTCAGGCCTGTGTTCGCTTTGTCGGCTTGAGCTCAGTCATCCACTGTGTTGGCTGGCACTACAGGTGACGGCGCTAATCTGGCCCCTATTCGATCGGTCGGCTTGAGCTCAGAACGCCACTGTGTAGGCTGGCACGATAGGTGAGGGCGCTGCTCTGGCCTCTTCTCGCTTGTTAGGCGTGGGATCAACCACATACTATGGTGGCGGGCACGTCAGTTGAGGGTGCTGTTCTGGCCTTTGTCGCTAGTTTGGTGTGGGCTCAGCCAGGCCATGTGGTGGCGGGCACGACAGTTGAGGGCGCTGCCCTAGCCTCGGATCACTCGGTCGGTGTGGCTTCAGTAAGCCACTGTGTTGGCCGGCACGTCAGGTGAGTGCGCTGCTCTGGCGTTTGATCCATCGTTCGGCGTTGGCCCAGCCAGACTTTGTGATTGCGGGCGTGACAAGTGAGAGCGCTGCTCTGGCAACTTTTCTCTTAGTCGTCGTGGGTCCAACCAGCCACTGTCGTGGCGTGCACGACAGGAGAGGGCTCTGTTCTGGCATCTGATCGCTTGATCGGCGTGCGATCAACCAGCCACTGTGGTGGCGGGCACGTCAGTTGAGGGCGCATATCTGGCCTCTCTTCGCTTGGTCGTCGTGGGCCCAGCTAGCCACTATATTGGCGGGCACGGCAGTTGAGAGCTCAGATCTGGCCTCTGTTCACTTGGTAAGCGTACGCACAGCCAGTCACTGTTGTGGCCGGCACAAGTAAGGGCGCTAATCAGGCCTCTGTTCACTTTGTCGGCGTGGGCTCAGTCAGCCATTGTGGTGGCGGGCAGGACAGGTGAGTTCGCTGCTCTGTCCTCTGTTAGCTTTGTCGTCTTTGTCTCAGACAGCCACTGTATTGACGGGACCGACAGGTGAGGGCGCTGCTTTGGCCTCTTTTCGGTTGGTTGTCGTGGGCTCAGCCAGCCACTGTGTAGGCTGGCACGACAGGTGAGGGCGCTGATCTGGCCTCAGTTCGCTTGGTCGGCGTGGGCTCAACCTGCCATTGTGATGGCGGCAAAACAGGTGAGGTCGCTGCACTGGCCTCAGTTCGCTCAGTCGGCGTGGTGTCAGCCAACCACTATCGAAGCGGGCACGGCGGGTGAGGGCGCTGATCTGGCCACAGTTCGCCAAGCAGTCGTTGGTTCAGACAGCCACTGTGGTGGCGGGCACGACAGGTGAAGGCGCTGAACTGGACTCTGTTCGCTCAGTCGGCGTTGGCTCAGTCATTCACTGTGGTTGCAGGCACGACAGTTGAGGTAGCTGCTCTGGCCTTTTTCGACCGGTCTGCGTGGCCTCAGCCAGCAACTGTTGTGGCGGGCACGACAGTTGAGGGCGCTAATCTGGCCACTGTTGGCTTGGTCGGCGTGAGCCAAGCCAGCCACTGTGGTGGCGGGCACGACAGGTGAGGGCCAATATGTGGCCTCTGGGAGCTTGTTCGGCGTAGGCTCAGCCAGCAACTGTGATGGCGCACACGACGAGTGAGGGCACTGCTCTGCCCTCTGTTTGCTCGGTCGGCGTGTGCTCAGCCTGTTACTGTGGTGGCGGGCAAGACAAATGAGGGCACTGATCTGGCCTTTGTTCGCTCGTTCGGCGTGGAATCATCCAGCCACTGTGGTAGCGCTCACGATGGCGCTTTTCTGACCACTGTTCGCCAGGACGTCGTGGGCTGAGACAGCCACTGTGGTGGCGGGCACGACAGGTGAGGACGCTTATCTGGCCCCTGTTCGCTCAGTCGGCGTTATCTCAGCCATTCACTGTGGTTGCCTGCACGACAAATGAGGGCGCTGATCTGGCTTCTCATCGCTCGGTCGGCGTGGAAACAACCAGCCACGGTGTTAGCGGGCACGAAAGTTGAGGGCGTTGCTCTGTCCTGTAATCTCTTGTTCGGCGTGGCCTCAACCAGCCACTGTAGTGGCGGGCACATCATGTGAGGGCGATGCTCTGGCCTCTATTCCTTCGTTCGTGTGCCCAACCAGATACTGTGTTGGCGGGAACTACAGGTGAGGTCGTTGTTCTGGCCCCTGTCCGATCGATCGTCGCGTTATCAACCAGCCACTGTTGTGTCGGGCACGATTTTTTAGGGCGATGCTCAGGCCTCTGTTCGATTGGACGGCGTAGGCTCAGCCAGCCACCTTGGTGGCGGGCACGTCAAATGAGGGAGCTATTTAGGCCTCTGTTCGCTTTGTCGGCGTGGGCTCAATCAGCCATTGTGGTGGCGGGTACGACAGGTGAGGGTACTGCTCTGGCCTCTGTTAGGTTGGTCGGCTTGGGCTCAGACAGCCACTGTGATGGCGGGCACGACAGGTGAAGGCGCTAATCTGGCCCCTTTTCGGTTGGTCTGCGTGGGCTCAGAAAGCCACTGTGTAGGCTGGCACGACAGGTGAGGGCGCTGCTCTGGCCTATGTTCGCTTGTTAGGCGTGGGATCAACCATATACTGTGGTGGCGGGCACGTCAGTTAAGGCCGCTGTTCTGGCCTCTGTTCGCTAGGTCGGGCGTGGGCTCGGCCAGGCCATGTGGTGGCGGGCACGACAGTTGAGGGAGCTGCTCTAGCCTCTGATCGCTCGGTCGGTATGGTTTCAGCAAGCCACTGTGTTGGCTGGTACGTCAGGTGAGGGCGCTGCTCTGGCGTTTGTTCTATCGTTCCGCGTTGGCCCAGCCAGAGTCTGTGGTTGCGGGCATGACGTGTTAGGGTGCTGCTCTGGCCACTGTTCTCTTGGTCGGCGTGGGATCATCCAGCCACTGTGGTAGCGGGCACGTCAGTTGAGGGCTCATATCTGGCCTCTGTTCGCTTGGTTGTCGTGGGCCCATCCAGCTACTATGTTGGAGGGCAGGAGAGGGTAGGGCTAAGGTTTTGGCCTCTGTTCGCTTTGTCGGCGTAAGCTCAGCCAGTAACTGTGGTGGCGGACACAACGAGTGAGGGCGCTTCTCTGACCTCTGTTCGCTTGGTCGGCGTGGGCACAGGCAGCCACTGTGATGACGGGCAGGACAGTTGAAGTCCCTGCTCTGGCCTCTGTTCGCTCGGTCGGCGTGGTTTCAGCTAGCCACTGTTTTAGCGGGCACAACAGGTGAGTGCGCTGCTCTGGCTTCTGTTCGCTTGGTCGACGTGGGTAACATCCAGCCACTGTGTTGGCGGGCACGACAGGTGAGGGCGCTGCTCTGGCCTTTGTATGGATGGTCGGCGTGTTCTTAGCCAACCACTTTGTTTGCGAGCACGACAGGTGAGTGCTCTTCTCTGGCCTCTTTTCTCTCTTTCGGCGTGGGTTCAAACAGCCACTGTGGTGGCTAGTACGACAGGTGAGGACGCTCCTCTGGACTCTGTTCCCGCGGTCGGCGTGAGACTAGCCAGCCACTGTGGTGGCGGGCACGACAGGTGAGGGCGATGCTCTGGCCTCTGTTCGCTCGGTCTGCGATAAATCAACCAGCCACTGTGGTAGCGGGCACGACGGGTGAGCGCGCTGATCTGGCAAACGTTCGCCTGGCCGGCTTGGGCTCAGACAGCCACTGTGGTGGAGGGCACGAAAGGTGAGGGCGCTGATCTGGCCTCTTTTCGCTCGGTCGGCGTTGGCTCAGCCATTCACTGTGGTGAAGGGCACGACAGGTGAGGGCTCTGCTCTGGCCTCTGTACTGTTGGTCAGCGTGGGCTAAAATCAGCCACTATGGTTGCGGGTACGACAGGTGAGTGCGATGCTCTGGCCTCTGTTGGCTCTGTCGGCGTGTGCTCAGACAGCCACTGTGGTGGCGTACAGGGCAGGTGATGTCCCATATTTGGCCACTGTTCACTCGGAACGGCGTGGGCTCAGGCAGACACTGTGGTAGCGGTCACGAAATTTGAGGGCGCTGCTCTGACCTCTGGTCGATCGTTCGGCGTGGGCTAAACCAGCCACTGTGATGGCGGGCAGGAAATTGAGGTCGCTGCTCTGGCCTCTGTTCGCTAGGTCTGCGTGGGCTCATTCAGACCACGTGTTGGCGGGCACGGCAGTTGAAGGCGCTGCTCTAGCCTCTGATCACTCGGTCGGTTTGGGTTCAGCAAGCCACTGTGGTGGCTGGCACGTCAGGTGAGAGCACTGCTCTGGCGTTTGTTCCATCTTTCGGCGTTGGCCCAGCCAGACTCTGTGGTTGCGGGCATGACATGTGAGGGCGCTGCTCTGACCACTGATCTCTTGGTCGTCGTGGGTCCAACCAGCCACTGTCGTGGCGTGCACGACAGGTGAGGGCCCTGTTCTGGCCTCTGTTCGCTTGGTCGGCGTGGGATCAACCAGCCAATGTGGTGGCGGGCACTTCAGTTGAGGACGCATATCTGGCCTCTGTTCGCTTGGTCGTCGTGGTTCTAGCCAGCCACTGTGGTGCCGGGCACGAGAGTGTATGGCTAATATTTGGCCTCTGTTCATTTTGTCGGCGTAGATTCAGCCAGCAACTGTGGTGGCTGGCACGACGCGTGAGGGCGCTTCTCTGGTCTCTATTCGCTTGGTCGGCGTTGGCACAGGCAGCCACTGTCATGGCGGGCAGGACAGTTGAAGTCCCTGCTCTGGCCTCTGATCGCTCGGTCGGCGTGGTTTCAGCCAGCCACTGTTGTAGCGGGCACAACAGGTGAGTGCACAGCTCTGGCCTCTGTTCTCTTGGTCGACGTGGGCAAAATCCTGCCACTGTGTTGGGGGGCACGACAGGCGAGGGCGCTGCTCTGGCCTTTGTACGGATTGTCGGCGTGTTCTTGTCCAGCCACTGTGTTATCTGGCAAGACAGGTGAGTGCTCTGCTCTGGCCTCTGTACGCTCTGTCGGCGTGGGCTCAGACAGCCACTGTGGTGGCAGGCACGGCAGGTGAGGGCGCATTTTTGGCCACTGTTCACTCGGACGGCGAAGGCTCAGGCAGACACTGTGGTGGCGGGCAGGAAATTGAGGGCGCTGCTCTGATCTCTTTTCGATTGGTCGGCGTGAGCTCAGCCAGCCACTCTGTAGGCTGGCATGACAGTTGAGGTCGAGTTCTGGCCTCTGTTCGCTTGGTCGGCTTGTGCCCAGCCAGCCACTATGTAGGCTGGCATGACAGGTAATGGCCGTGCTCTGTCCTCTGTTCGCTTGGTCGGCGTGGGCTCAGCCACCCATTAAGATGGCGGCAATACAGGTGAGGTCGTTTCTCTGGCCTCTGTTTGCTCGGTCGGCGTGGTGTCAGCCAGCCACTGTGGCGGCGGGCACGACAGTTGAGGGCTCAGATCTGGCCTTTGTTCACTTGGTAAGCGTACGCACAGACAGTCACTGTTTTGGCCAGCACGACAAGTAAGGGCGCTAATCAGGCCTGTGTTCCCTTCGTCGCGTGGGCTCAGACTGCCATTGTGGTGGCGTGCAGGACAGGTGAGTGCGATGCTCAGGCCCCTGTTCGCTTTGTCGGCGGGGGCTCAGATATCCACTGTGTTTGCGGGCACGAAAGTGAGGGCACTGCTCTGGCCTATGTACGCTAGGTTTGGCTCAGAGAGCCACTGTGTAGGCTGGCACGACAGGTGAATGCGCTGATCTGATGTCATTTCGCTTGGTCGGCGTGGGCTCAGCCTGCCATTGTGATGGCTGCAATACAGGTGATGTCGCAGCACTGGCCTCTGTTCGCTCGGTCGTCGTGGTGTCAACCAACCACTGTGGTAGCGGGCACGGCGTGTAAGGGCGTTGATCGGGCCACAGTTCGCCAGAAGTCGTGGGCTCAGACATCCACTGTGGTGGTGGGAACGACAGGTGAGGGCGCTGATCTGGCTTCTCTTCGACCAGTCGGCGTGGCCTCAGCCATCCACTGTTGTGGCGGGCACGACATTTGAGGGCGCTATTCTGGCCACTGTTGGCTTGGTCGTAGTGAGCCAAGCCAGCCACTGTGGTGGCGGGCACGACAGTTGAGGGCCAATATGTGGCCCCTGGGCGCTTGTTCGGCGTAGGTTCAGCCAGCAACTGTGATGGCGTGCACGACGAGTAAGGGCGCTTCTCTAGCCTCTGTTTCCTCTGTCGGCGTGGGCACAACCAGCCACTGTGGTGGCGAGCACTTCAAGTGAGGGCGCTGAACTGGCCTCTGTTCGCTCGGTTGGCGTGGAAACAACCAGACAATTTGGTCGCGGACACGAAAGGTGAGGGCTCTGCTCCGGCCCCTGTCCGCTCGTTCGTAGCGGGAACAAACATCCAATGTGGTAGCGGTCACGACGGGTGAGAGCGATGCTCAGGCCCCTGTTCGTTTTGTCGGCGGGGGCTCAGATATCCACTGTGTTGGCGGGCACGAAAGTGAGGGCACAGCTCTGGCCTATGTACGCTAGGTAGGCGTGGTGTCAGCCAACCACTGTGGTGAGGGCACGACAGGTGAGGGCGCTGCTCTGGCCTCTTTTCGTTTGTTAGGCGTGGAATCAACCAGCCACTGTAATGACGGGCACGACATGTGAGGGCGCTGCTCTGGCCTCTGTTCGCTTGGTCGACTTGTGTTCAACCAGCCACTGTGGTGGCGGGCACGACAGGTGAGGGCGCTGCTCTGACGTCTGTCCGATCGTTCGGCGTGGGCTGAACCAGCCAATGTGTTGGGGGGCAGAAAATTGAGGGCGCTGCTCTGGCCTCTGTTCGCTAGTTCGGCGTGGGATCAGCCAAGCACTGTGGAAGCGGGCACGACAGTTGAAGGCGCTGTTCTAGCCTCTGATCCCTCTATCAGTGTCGGCTCAGCAAGTCATTTTATTGGCTGGTTCGTCAGGTGAGGGCGCTGCTCTCGCCTTTGTTCCATCTATCGGCTTTGGCCCAGTCAGCCAATTTGGTGGCGGGCACGACAGTTGCGGGCCATGCTCTGGCCTCTGTTAGCTCGGTCTGCATGGGATCAGCCAGCAACAGTTGGGTCGGGCAGTTAAATTGAGGGCGCTGCTGTGGCCACTGTTCTCTTGGTCGGCGTGGTCCATCCAGCCACTGTAGAGGCGTAAACGACAGGTGAGAGCGCTGCTCTGGCCTCTCTTCGCTTGGTCGGCTAGGCCTCAGCCAGCCACTGTGGTGGAGGGCACGACAGGTGAGTGCGCTTTTCTGGCCACTGTTAGCTTGTTCGACGTGGGATCAGACAAACTCAATGGTGGCAGGAACGACATTTGAGGGCGCTGATCTGGCCTCTGTTCGCTTGGTCGACGTGTGCCAATGCAGCCACTGTGGTGGCGGGCAAGACAGTTGAGGGCCAATATGTGGCCTCTGGGCGCTTGTTCGACGTAGGCTCAGCAAGCAATTGTGATGCGGGCACGACGAGTGAGGGCGCTACTCTAGCCTCTGTTCCCTCTGTCGGCGTGGGCACAACCAGCCACTGTGGTGGCGAGCACTACAAGTGAGGGCGCTGAACTGGCCTCTGTTCGCTCGGTTGGCGTGGAAACAACCAGCCAATGTGGTCGCGGACACGACGGGTAAGGGCGCTGTTCTGACCACTGTTCGCTTCGCCGGCGTGATCTCAGCCATTCACTGTGGTGACGGGCACGACAGGTGAGGGCGCTGCTCTGGCCTCCGTTTGCTCGGTCGGCGTGGGCTCAGCCAGCCACTGTTGCGGCGGGAACGACAGGCGAGAGCGCTGCTCTGGCCTCTGTTCGTTTGGTCGAAGTGGGCTCAGCCAGCCACTGTGGTAGCGGGCACGACGGGAAAGAGCGCTGCAGCCGTTAGTTCGCTTGTTCGGCGTGGTCATAGGCAGCCACATTGAAGTCGGGCACGAAAGTTGAGGGCGATGTTCTCGCATCTGTTCTCTTGGTCGGCGATGGCTCAGCCACCCTCTGAGGTGCCGGGGACGTAATGAGAGTGCGCTGTTCTGACCTGTGTTCGCTCCGTCGGCGAGGGCTTAGCCAGCCACTGTGGTGGCGAGCAGGACATTTGAGGGCGCTACTGTGGTCTCTGTTAGCTTGGTCTGCGTGGGCTCAGTCAGCCACTGTGGTGGCTATTACGAGAGGTGAGGGCGCTGATCTGGCCTTTTTACGCTCGATCTACGTGAGATCAGATTGTAATGGCGGACAGGAAAAGAGAGGGCGCTGCTCTGGCCTCTGTTCGCACGGTCAGCGTTTGCTCATCCAGCCACTGTGGTGGTGGGCACGAAAGGTGAGGGCTCTGCTCCTGCCCCTGTCCGCTCGGTCGTCGCGGGAACAAACAGCCAATGTGGTAGCGGTCACGACGGGGTGAGAGCGATGCTCAGGCTCCTCTTCGCTTTGTCGGCGGGGGCTCAGACATCCACTGTGTTGGCGGGCACGAAGGTGAGGGCGCTGCTCTGGCCTATGTACGCTAGGTAGGCGTGGTGTCAGCCAACCACTGTGGTGAGGGGCACGACAGGTGAAGGCGCTGCTCTGGTCTCTTTTCGTTTGTTAGGCGTGGGATCAACCAGCCACTGTGGTGAAGGGCACGGCATGCGAGGGCGCTGCTCTGGCCTCTGTTCGCTTGGTCGACTTGGGTTCAACCAGCCACTGTGGTGGCGGGCACGACAGGTGAGGGCGCTGCTCTGACGTCTGTACGATCGTTCGGCGTGGGCTGAACCAGCCATTGTGTTGGGGGGCAGGAAATTGAGGGCGCTGCTCTGGCCTCTGTTCGCTAGGTCGGCGTGGGATCAGCCAAACACTGTGGAGGCGGGCACGACAGTTCAGCTGATCTGGCTCTGATTCCTCTATCAGTGTCGGCTCAGCAAGCCATTTTGTTGGCTGGCTCGTCAGGTGAGGGCGCTGCTCTCGCCTTTGTTCCATCTTTCGGCTTTGGCCCAGCCAGCCAATGTGGTGGCGGGCAGGACAGTTGAGGGCGCTGTGGCCTCTGTTCTTTTCGTCAGCATGGGTCCAACCAGCCACTATCGTAGCGTGCACGACATGTGAGGGCGCTGCTCTGGCCTCTGATCGCATGTTCGGCGAAGGCTCAGCCAGCAACTGTGATTACCGACACAACGATTGAGGGCGCTGATCTGGCCTCTTTTCGCTTTGTCGGCGTGGGCACAGATTGCCACTATATTGGCGGGCACGACAAATGATGGTGCAGATCTGGCCTCTGTTCGCTGGGTCAGCGTGGGCTTAGCCATCCCCTGTAGAAGGGGGTACGACAGGTGAGGTCGCTCCTCTGTCCTTTGTAACCACGGTCGGCTTGGCCCAGCTAGCCTCTGTTCTGGCGGGCACGAAGGGTGAGGGCGCTGCTCTGGCTTCTGTTCGCCTGGCCGGCGTGGGCTCAGACAGCCACTGTAATGGCGGGAACGACAGGTGAGGGCACTGATCTGACCTCTGTTCGCTCGGTCGGCTTTGGCTAAACCATTCACAGTGGTAAAGGGCACGACCGGTAGGGGAGCTGCTCTGGCCTCTGTTCACTCAGTAGGCGTGGACTCAGACAGCCACTGTAGTGGCAGGCACAAAAGGTGAGTGCGCTGCTCTGGCCTCTGTTCGCTTGGACGACGTGGGCAACATCCAGCCACTATTGTGCCGGGCACGACAGGTGAGGGCGCTGCTCTAGACTCTGTACAGTTGGTCGGCGTGGGCTCAGCCAGCCACTGTTGTTGCGGACACGACATGTGAGTGCGATGCTCTGACCTCTGTTCGCTTTGTCGGCGTGAGCTCAGACAGCCACTGTGGTGGCGAGAACAACAGGTGTGGGTGGTTTTTTGGCCACTGTTCACTCGGACGGCGTGGGCTCAGCCAGGCACTGTGGTGGCTGGCACGAGATTTGAAGACGCTGCTCTGACGTCTGTTCTCTTGGTCTGCGTGGGTCCATCCAGCCACTGTCGTGGTGTACACGACATGTAAGGGCGCTGCTCTGGCCTCTGTTCGTTTGGTCGGCGTGGGCTCAGCCAGCCATTAAGATGGTGGCAATACAGGTGAGGTCACTGCTCTGGCCTCTGTTCGCTCGTTCGGCGTGGTGTCAGCCAGCCACTGTGGTAGCGGGTACGACGGGTGAGGACGCTGATCTTGACACTGTTCGCCTGGCCGTCGTAGGCTAAGACAGCCAGTGTGGTGGCGGGCACGACAATTGAGGGCGATGCTCTGGCCTCTGTTAGCCTCGTCGGCTTGGACTCAGAGAGCTACTGTGTTGGGGTGCACGACACGTGAGTGCGCTGCTCTGGCCTCTTTTCGCTTGGTCGGCGTAGTCCCAGGCAGCCACTGTGGAGGCGGGCACGACAGTTGAGGGCTCAGATTTGGCCTCTGTTCACTTGGTCGACGTAGGCTCAGCCTGCCATTGTGATGGCCGGCACGACAAGTAAGGGCGCTAATCAGACCTCTGTTCGCTTTGACGGCGTGGGCTCAGTCAGCCATTGTGTTGGCGGGCAGGGTAATTGAGGGTGCTGTTCTGGCCTCTTTTCGCTTGGTCGGCGTGGGCTCAGCCAGGCACTGTGTTGGCTGGCACATGTGTTTGCTCTGCTGTAACATCTGTTCGCTTGGTCGGCTTGGGATCAGACAGCCACTGTGGTGGCGGGCACGACAGGTGAGTACGCTCCTCTCGCCTCCGTTTGTTTGTTCTACGTGGGCTCAGCCAGACACTGTGGTGCCAAGCACGACAGGTGAGGGCGCTTGTTTGGTCTTTGTTCGCTCGTTAGGCGTGGGCTCAATCAGCAAATGTGGTGGCGAGCACAGAAGATGAGGGCACTGCTCTGGCTTCTGTTTGATCTTTCAGCTTTGATTTAGTCAGCCACTGTGGTGCCTGGCACGTCTGGTGAGGGCGATACTCTGGCCTTCTTTAGTTTGATCGGCGTGGGCTCAGCCGGCCACTGTGGTGGCGGACACGACAGGTGAGATCGCTGCTCTGGCCTCTATTTATCTCAGTCGTCGTGGGCTCAAACAGACATTGTTGTGGCTGACACGACTTGTGAGGGCCCTGCTCTGACCTCTGTACGCTTCGTATGTCCTCCAACCACAAGCCTGCACGACTTTGGAAATATTCCGAGGCATGTATGTCCTCCTACCACGAGCCTGCATGTCTTGGAAAATTTTCCCAATCGGGTATGTCCTCCTACCACGAGCCGGCATCTCTTTGAATATATTCAGAGACAGGTATGTCCTCCTACCTCGAGCCGGCACCACTTTGACAATATTCCGAGGCAGGTATATTCTCCTACCTGGAACCTGCATGCCTATGATAATATTACATTTTATTAGCTCTAGAATTACCTCAGTTATCCAAGTAACTGTCCAAAATCTAAGAAACCATAATTGTTTTTAACATCCATTTGCTCTTTCACATTAATGTTGCTTGCACTGAGACATGCACAATATAATATTTAAGACAACCATATGGCTACCGGCAGGATCAACCAGGGAACCGTCACCTCAAGAACTGTGGTAGCGGGCCGATAAGCAAAAGGGTTGGTCTGGTCTCGCCTCTTTTCCTTTGATCGATGTGGTCTCAGTCACTCTGTTCCTTTGGTCTGCGTGGACTCATTCACTGTGTTGGCAGGCCGATAGGCAAGGTCGTTGGTCTGGTCTCGTCTCTGTTCCTTTGGTCGGCGAGGGCTCAGAGAGTATGGTGGCGGCCCGATAGGCAGGTGCATTGGTCTGGTCTCGCCTCTTTTCGTTACGTCGGCGTGGGCCCAGCAAGCCACTGTGGTGGCGGGCACGACAGGTGAAGGCGCTGATTTGGCCTCTATTCGCTCGGTCGGCGTTGGCTCAGACAGACACTGTTGTGGCTTGCACGACTGGTGAGGGCGCTTCTCTGTCCTATGTTCGCTTGGTTCGCGTGAGCTCAGCAAGCCGCTATGTTGGCGGACACGACATGTGAGAGCGCTGCTCTGGCCTCTCTTAACTTGGACTGCGTGGGCTCAGACAGCCACTGTGATGGCGGGCACGACAAGTGAGGTGGCTGCTCTGGCCAATGTTCCGTTGGTCGGCTTGAGCCCAAACAGCCACTGTGGTGGCGGGCACTACAGGTGAGGGCGCTGCTGTGGCCTCTTTTCCCTCGGTCGGCGTTGTCTAAACCAGCCATTGTAGTGGCAGACACGACAAGTGAGGTCGCTGCTCTGGCCTCTGTTGTCTTGTTCGGCGTGAGCTCAGCATGCCAGTGTGGATGCGGGCGCGATAAGTGACTGCGCTGTTCTCGCATCTGTTCGCTTTGTGGTCGAGGTTCTCAGCCAGCCATTGTGGTGACAGGCATGAACGTTTAGGACGCTGGCCTGGCCTCTCTTCGCTTGTTCGGCAAGTGCTCAGTCAGCCACTGTGGTGGCGGGCACTAAAGGTGATGTCGCTTCTCTGGCCTCTTTTCGCTTTGTCGGCGTGGGCTCAGCCAGACACTGAGGTGGCGGACACGACAGGTTAGAGCGCTCCACTGGTCTCTGTTCGTTTGGTAGGCATGGGCTGAGCCAGCCACTTTGTTGGCGTTCACGACCGGTTAGGGTGCTGCTCTGTTCTCTTGATCGGCGTGGGGCAGCCAGCCACTGTTGTGGCGGGAACGACAGGTGAGTGTTGATAAGCAAGGTCGTTGGTCAGGTCTCGCCTCTGTTCCTTTCGTCCGCGTGGACTCAGTCAATGTGGTGGCCGGCCAATAGGGAAGGGCGTTGGTTTGTTCTCGCCTCTGTTCCTTTTGTCGGAGTTGACTCAGTCACTGTAGTGGCTGGCCGATAATGAAGAGCGTTGTTCTCACCTCTGCTCCTTTGGTCGGCCTGGGCTGTCACTGTGGTGCAGGTCGATAGGCAAGGACGTTTGTGAGGTATCGCCACTGTTCTTTGGTCGGCGTGGGTTGAGTCATTGTGGTCGCTGGCCGTTAAACAAATGCGTTGTTCTGGACTCGCCTCTGTTCATTTGGTCGGCGAGTGGTCATTCACTGTAGTGGCGGACAGATAGGCAAGGACGTTGGTCAGGTCTCGCCTATGATCTCTTGTTTGGCGTGGGCGCAGTCACTATTGTGGCGGGCCGAAAAACAAAGGCGTTGATCTGGTCTCGCCTCTGTTTCTTGGGTCGGTGTGGAATCAATCACTGTGGTGGCTGGCCGATAGGCAACGTGTTGGTCTGGTTTAGCCTATGATACTTTGGTCGGTGTGGGCTCAGTCACTGTGGTGGCGGGCCGATAGTCAAGGGCGTTGGACTGGTCTCGCCTCTGTTCCTTTGGTCGGCGTGGGCTCAGTCACTGTGTTGTCTGGCCGATAGGCAAGGGCGTTGATCTGGTCGCGCATCGTGTCCTTTGGTCGGCGTTGCTCAGGCACCGTGGTGGCTGGTCGATAGGCAATGGTGTTGGTCTGGTCTCGCCTCTGTTCCTTTGTTCGGCGTAGTCTCAGTCAATTTGGTGGCCGACCCATAGGCAACAGCTTTTGTCTGGTCTTGCTGCGGGACGTGGCAAAAGATTGCCGTGTCATCCATGTACAATGCCAGCTTGACGTGGCGGGAAGGGACCTCCATGTCATTTCTTTCCAGACTGTAGAAAATATTTGAGATTAGTCCCCTGTGCTACGCCAGCCCGTATGACACTACGAGTGGATTTGGCTGTTTGGAAGGACGCCTCGAACGTCCTGTCGTGAAGGTAGGAAGATTTGGTTTTAACCAGATAGTAGGGGAATTTAAGGGCCGTTAGCTTGAAGAGGAGATCATTGACCCAAACGGTGATGTTGGCCTTAGCCACATCGAGAAAGACTTCACCTTTTAGCCGCTTCTCACCAAAGTTTCTGGTCACCCTTTCGACAAGACGGGCTAGCTGTATAGAGGTGCTGTGTTTTGGTCTGAATCCAAACTGCTCGTCTCGCAGAAACCCGCGCCCGTTTACTTCACTTAAGATCCTACTATGTAGCATCTTCTCAAACAACTTGACAATGGTGTCCAGTAGACTTATGGGATGATATGAAGAGGTTAGCGCTGGGTCCTTCCCAGGTCTCAGTATGGAGATAATCGGGAATGCTTCAATACTGACGGGAAATACCGGTAAAAATTCTGGCGGCATACCTTCGCCCTCCCGGCCCCTAATCTAAACGGAATTGTCTAGCTGCCTGAGCGGAGGGCTTCCCGTCCTGATGGCGGGGGACCTGAACGCCAAGCACGTGATCTGGAATTCGAGGCTAATCACGACAATGGTCAGGCGACTGCGTGATTACGCCAATGAACATACCTGTTTGATTTATGGGCCGGACACACCGACCACCATTCTAATTAACTCCTCCGCTACCCCTGATGTCTTAGACATAGTAATAACCAAAGTACTTGTCATCCCAGTGTATCTCACAACGTGCTCTGCACTAAGCTCAGATCACTTATCTGTACTGATCGACACGAGATGTCGATCATCCTTTCTTAATCTCCCGGACCGCCCGAATTTCAGAAGGACCGACAGTGTCAAATTCAAGGCCTGCCTGGAAAACAGACTTCCGTCCACCCCGAAACTACGTAACGGGTTGGAAATCGACACGTGTGTAGAGGAGGTGTCCAGCGCAATCATTGAGGCACTAGCGGCTTCGGCCACCAAGAGTCGCCCCCGTGACAAATCACGATCACTAATACCGGCACGTATTCAGAATGATACACGCCTGAAAAACCGGTTGAGGAGGCAGTAACAAATCACTAGGGACCCTTCTCTAAAAGCTGAGGTCAAACGCCTTCAGCGGTCGGTGACCCAACAGCTAAACGAGTGGCGAAATGAGCAGTGGAATGCCAAACTGGTGAGCCTTGATCCCGAAAACCAATCGTTGTGGAAGATGACATAGCGGGTGATGAGAGTGCCCACTCCCTCTTCACCCTGGTCACACAGGGCGGACTTGCTCTCTCAGATTCTGAGAAAGCCGAAGCCCTGGCCGACAGTGTTGAAGCTCAGTTTCAGCCGGTAAACGACCCGTCGGATCCGGCAGTTATTGAGATGGTTGGCGAGGCGTTGCAAGCATAATCTTTTGCACCTGCAAGCGAGCCCAAGTTAACCAACCCCGCGGATGTGCAAGATGACATCCGGGATCTCAAGTTCGGCAAGGCGCCAGGCCCAAACGGTATTCCGAACAGGGCTCTTAAGCACCTTCCGCAGCGAGCTGCACTCCCTCGCCGCGATATTCAACGCGGCTCTTCTAGCGCTGTACTTCCCATCAGTATGGAAGCACGCCTGCATTGTCTCAATTCTGAAACCTGAGAAGGACCCAGCACTACCCTCTTCGTATCGTCCAATAAGTCTTCTGGACACCATTGGCAAGTTGTTTGAGAAGATCCTACTTAGTATGATCTTAAGTGTAGTAAGCGGGCGCGGGCATCTGCGAGATGAGCAGTTTGGATTCAGACCCAAACACAGCACCTCTCAACAGCTAGCCCGCCTTGTCGAAAGGGTGTCCAGAAACTTTGGCGAGATGCGGCTAGCAGGCGCAGTTTTCCTTGACATGGCTAAGGCCTTCGACACCATTTGGATCGATGGCCTCGTCTTTAAGCTAACGGCCCTTAACTTCCCCTCCTATCTGGTTAAAACCATATCCTCTTACCTTCACAACAGGACGTTCGAGGCTTCATTCCCAACAGCCACATCCACCCGTCGTAGCATGCGGGCTGGAGTAGCACACGGAGGACTAATCTCTCCTGTCTTGTTCAGTCTGTATGTCAATGACATGACGGTCCGTTCCCGCCACGTGGAGCTGGTATTGTACGCGGAAGACACGGCAATAATTGCCACGTCCCGCAGCCCGGCGCTGCATGTTAGCTACTTAGAAGCATAACTCAGTGACCTAGAGAGGTGGCTGACAGCATTGAGGATTGCCATCAACGTCTCCAAGAGCAATGCTATGCTCTTCTCTAAGGCATGGTGGCAGTTCCCAAAGCCTCGACCGGTGCAGCTCCTAGGGGAGCCAATCCAATGGGTCGACACAGCCCGTTATCTGGGAGTGATCCTAGATACACGGATGACCTGGCCGCCTCATATCGTCCAGATCAGGAAGAAAGCTGCCCAACGACTGGGTCTGCTTAGCTCTCTCTTTCACAGGAGAAGCGGGTTGTCCATCAGGAAAGGAGTTCTGCTGTATAAGCAGCTCATATGGCCCATGATGGACTATGCGTGTCTCATTTGGAGGTCCGCTGCCTACAGCCACCTCAGAAAGCTGCAGGTTATTCAATCCAAGTGCCTTCGCATCGCTACTGGTGCACCTTGGTGTATCAGTAACGTGCAAATTCACGGGGATTTGGGAGTTCCTTTCTTTGCTAAACACATCAGAGCCCTAACCGAGATTTACGACTCAAAGTTGGCTGGTGTGGGGAACCCCTTAGTTCAGCAACTCGGCAGATATTTACGCTGACCGATGGCTGGCCCAAGTTGCTTAGCGCGAAAGCTACGGGGACAGGCCAGCAGAAATGTCGAGGCCCAAAATGATGGCCAAATCGACACCGAATCGTGCCTAGCACCTATTAACTAGGCGCTTTTCGAATACCCTAACTGAGGTTTTCCGTGATTTTCCTCAGTTTTAAGGTGAATGCCAGGTTATAATAACAAAAAAGGGGGTGTGGCTGTGTCGGGGACACGGCCGTGTGTTTAACGTGAATACGTGTACGTTAACGGGTAATATTTTGTTTCAGCGTATTATATGTATGTCATAATCATTGCTTAACAGTAAGAAGTCCTTCGTATCTGCATGTTTTATTGATGATGGCAACATGTTCCTTTAGTCGGGTTCAGGAAACAATTGAGGTAAACAAATCATTAGTGTGTTATAATTTTATTAATGATAGGTCTGTGATACGAAAAGTACGATACAAATGGCATGCAGGATACATCGAGATTACTAAGCACCGTTAAGTGTTTTCCCTTTGGTGGCTTCAAGGAGCGCAGAAACCATAGACGGTCACACACGTTACACTTATGTCCGAATGGATTGTTGACAAACGTTGTAGTGAAACGTGCACTAGCTGCTGCCGAATGTGTCGTCATAATCGGCGATCGCACACAACCGATGTCTATACAGCCCGGCGTTGATACACAAGCGATTACATCATCGACTTGCATAGGCCCGGCCGCCCCAGCGTCAGATGTACCTGCGCAGTCGTTGATCCGCGCGGACGCCCTCATTGTTTTACGTTCCCGGCACCGCCTCACTGTATGATATGGTGTTTTATGGGTATCACTGGATAGCTGTTGAGAAGCCTTTTCCAACCGTATACGATTTATATATTTCGAATTGGCTTTTTGACGAGTATAGGCCGACATTGTATTAATTCTTTTAAATTTTTAACTTTAACACCATATATATTCACCATAAGTATTCCACACTCATGTTTTGTGTACGCAATAGATAAATATTGAGGAGAGCTGTAAATTGAAACTGAAACGAGCGTCGTAGCTGCTCCGAGTCAAAATGTATACTAAACCGAAAGTATGTGACGCGACAAAACGACCTGAAAATGGCGGCGCCTCCCCCTCCGCCGAGGGCGAGGCGTCACAGTCCCCACTCAACGTTATGAATTCTTTGATCCTTTAACTATCGAGTGGTGTAATTACATTTTGGATGTTGATTGATAGATATGTAGCTGCAATGCCAAATTGTATCCCCCAATTTTGTTATCATCAGTTTTCTGAATTGGCTCCCACTACGGAAGCAATTTTAAAGACGTATTCACGTCAAAAAGTCAGGGCACGGCCCGCACTTCCCCCCCCCCCCCTCTCTCCCACCGGTACGGCTGACACGCTCCAACGACGCACATCGTCATACAACAAGCGGCATACTCGGCCGGTGGGACCGCGCCACTATGCGCCCAATTCGCCCACCTCGCGGCCAACTTCTCTGCCGGCAACCAGCGGTCATCAGTCATCACTCGCTGTACTGACGTGTAGCCTACGCACGGCAACAGCGAGCCAAATTTCGGGACATCATCGGCACACCTCCGTCCCGACACAACAAGGAAGGAGAGCACGGTACACCTTGCCGCTTTCCACTTCCAGCAGCAACCTCTCAGCTTCCCGACTCACTGAGGAAGGAGAGCACGGTACACACGCCGCAGCAACCTCGCCGTTTCCCGCAACAGCAGCAAGCAAATGGCAAACTAACTACAAACTATACATATATTCATATCGAGATCCTGTATACTTGACCAAAGTAAATTATAAATAAAAGTTAGGTGGTTCAAAACCACCACAAACATGTTACCAGATCATGATAGTCAGAAGGTAGATGTACTTAAGCAATAATGTTTTGATAATATTAATATTTTTAATAAAACAGTGAATTTTTTATATTGTCCTTTATATATATTTATATATAAAACTTATATGGCTTAAAACTTCATGAAGCCATTATTTATGTAAGTATATAAGTTAAAATGATACAGCACAGTTATTCCTTATTTAAAATAAAATAAAATTCATCAGAATTATAATAGGTAACAGTTAGTCAGTGTAGGTCAGGTGGGTTTAGTTGAGAAGGGGAGCGCCAATAGGTAGTTACTACCTTAGAATTTTAATATTCAACGCGATTTTGCATTCTTAGAATTTTAATAAACAGTGCTGGCAGGCATGCTGGCAGCTCGGCAGGCAGGCAGCGAGACTAGGAGCCTGGCAAGCAAACGGGCCGGCTGGCTGGCAGGCAGGCGGGATGGAAGGCAGGCTGGCAGTTTGCCTAGCTGGCAGGCTGGCAAGCCGGCTAGCTGGCAGCATGGCAGGCTAGCTGGCTGGTTGTGTGACTGCATGGCACGCAGGGTGGCAGGCAGACTGGGTGCCAGGCAGGTTGGCTGGCACTGAGGCAGGCGGAAGGCAAGGCAAGCAGGCATGTAGGTAGGCTGGCAAGCAGGCAGGCTGACAGCCGAGGAGGCTGGATGGCCTGCAGCCTGGCTGGCTGGTTGTGTGACTGCGTGGCCTGCTGGGTGGCATGCAGGCTCGCTGACAGGCAGGCTGAATGGAAAGCACTCTGGGTACCTGGTAGGCAGGCTGGTTATTTGCCCGGCAGGCAGGCCGGCAGGCTCGCAAGAAGGTTCGTAGGCAGACAGGCTGGCTGCATGGCAGCCTGGCAGGCAGGGTGGAAGGCAGTGTAGCAGGCTGGCGGGTAGGCTGGCAGGCAGTGTAGCAGGCTGGCGGGTAGGCTGGCAGGTTGTGTAGCAGGCTGGCTGTCAGGCAGGCAAGCTGATTGGCAAGTATAGGATGGCAGGACGGAAGCCTGGCTGGCTGGCAGGCAGGCAAAGTGGAAGGCATGCAGCCTGCCAGGTGGGCTGCTTGGCAGGCAGGGTGGGTGGTTGGCAGACCGGCAGGCATGCAGGCTGTCAGGCTGCCAGGCAGAGAGATGGAAGCCAGGCAGGGTGGCTTGAAGGCATGTAGGCTGGCAGGAAGGCAGGGAGACTGGCAACGAAATGTTCCTCATTTGTAGCGCAAGGGTCAGGATTGCGAGGTGTGAATTTTCAGGACAAACCCTGCAATGCAAACCCAGATACAGCCGACAAGGTACTTTGCTCCAGAATAAAGTGTCATTCATTATTGGCACATTTCAAGCAAACTGACAAGGTCTGTAGCGCATGTGCGGAAATTTTGAGGTATGTAGTTTCAGTTAAATCACTCCTATGGAAGACGAGATACAGACAAAAAAGTACTTCGGTCTACAAGAAAATTGCCCTTCATTATTGACCGAGTTAAAAGAACCTACAACATTTGCAGCGCATGCGTTGGAAAAACGAGGTATGAAATGTCAGGAAACTACATCGAATGGATGCCGAGATACAGAAGAAAACGTACTGCGCTCTACAAGTAAAGTGTCATTCGTTATTGACCGATTTCAACCAAACCTACGCCGATCGTAAAGCATTCGCGTAAAGTGCGAGGTATGAAGCTTCTGTTACGTCACTCCTATGGAAGGCGAGATACAGGCTAAAAAGTACTTTGGTCTACAAGTAAATTGCCCGTCATTATTGACCGATGTCAACCAAACCTACAGCCCTTGTAGTGCACGCGCGGAAAGTGCGAGGTACGGAGCTTCAATTACGTCACTGCTACGGAAAGCGAGGTACAGACCAAAAAGTACTTTGCTCTACAAGTAAAGCGCCCTTCATTATTGACCGATTTTAACCAAACTTACATCGCTGACAGCCTATGTGCCGTAAATGCGAGGTATAAATTTTCAATTACATCACTCTTATGGAAGGTGAGGTACAGACCAGAAAGTACTTCGTTCTTCAAGTAAAGTGCCCTTGATTATTGAACGATTTCAACCAAACTCATACTGCTTGTGCAGCATACACGGTATTTGACAGGTATGAAGCTCCACTTACGTAACTCTTACGGAAGGCGAGGTACAGGCCAAAAGGTACTTTCCTCTACAAGTTAAACGCCCTTCATTATTGACCGATTTCAATCAAACTCTCACCATTTACAGCCCATACGCGATAAGTGCGAGGTATGAAGTTTCAATTACATTACTCCTATGGAAGGCGAGATACCGACGAAGTACTTTGATATCCAAGTAAAGTGCTGTTTATTATTGATCGATTTAAACAAACAGCGCTTGTAGACCACGCGCGGAAAGTGCGAGATATGAAGCTTCAGTTACGTCACCTCTATGGAGGGCGAGATACAGACCAAAAAGTACTTATTTCATCAAGTAAAGTGTCCTTCATTACTGATCGATTTCAACCAAACTTACATCGCTTGTAGACCATGCGCGGAAAGTGCGAGGTATGAAGCTTCAGTTACGTCACCTCTATGGAAAGCGAGATGCAGACCAAAAAGTACTTATTTCTTCAAGTAAAGTGTCCTTCATTACTGATCGGTTTCAACCAAACTTACAGCGCTTGTAGACCATGCGCGAAAGTGCGAGGTATGACGCTTCAGTTACGCCAACAGTATGGAAAGGAGATACAAACCAAAAAGTACTTATTTCTTCAAGTAAAGTGTCCTTCATTACTGATCGTTCAACCAAACTTACAGCGCTTGTAGACCATGCGCGGAAAGTGCGAGGTATGAAGCTTCAGTTACGTCACCTCTATGGAAAGCGAGATACAGACCAAAAAGTACTTATTTCTTCAAGTAAAGTGTCCTTCATTACTGATCGATTTCAAGCAAACTTACAGCACTTGTAGACCACGCGCGGAAAGTGCAAGGTATGAAGTTTCAGTTACGTCACCTCTATGGAAAGCGAGATGCAGGCCAAAAAGTACTTATTTCTTCAAGTAAAGTGTCCTTCATTACTGATCGATTTCAACCAAACTTACAGCGCTTGTAGAGCATGCGCGGAACGTGCAAGGTATGAAGCCTTAGTTATGTCACTCCTCTGGAAGGCGAGATACAGACCAAAACGTACTTTGGTCCCTAATTAAAGTGCCCTTTTTTACTGACAGACTTCAACCTAACTGACATCGTTTATGACCCATCCGCGGGAAGTCCGAAGCATGAGGCTTCAATTACATCACCCCTATGAAAGGGGAGATACCGACGAAAATGTACTTTGGTCTCCAAGTACAGTGCCCTTTGTTATTGACCGGCTTCATCCAAACTTACATCGATTGTACAGCATTCTCGGAAAGTGCTAGTTTTGAAGCTTCAGTTAGTGCACTCATATGGAAGGCGAGATACAGATGAAAGAAGTATTTTGGTCCACAATTATAGTGCACTTCATTATTCACCGATTTCAACCAAAACTACACCGGGTCTGGCGCATGCGTCGGAAGAGGAAGGTGTGAATTTTTAAGAAATACGTTGAATGGAATGCGAGATACAGACGAAAGGGTACTTTGTTCTCCAAGTAATGTGCCCTTCTTTATTGACCGATTTCAACAAAACTTACATCGTTTGTAGCGAATGCGCGTAAAGTACGTTTCATTTCCGTCACTCTTATGGAAGGCGAACAGTTGCAAGTAACTTCATGGCACACGTGTCCCCTCAGTGTTTAAGCCACATATCGTCCACTGTTTATTGCCCTTTGTACGGTGCAGTCACGTTCCCAGTTAAGTGTTTCTATGACCTCACACTGGATCTAGGGGTTTAGTTCTCCAGGTTGATCGTGGAATCACACCACTACGCACTGGCCGCCTTTACCTACCATTTGAGATCTCTGATACTCGTTTCTGTTAGAGGCTGATTCGACCCCAAGGCCATAGTGCGGCCGAAAGCATTATGTCAATGAAAAATTCTTTTATACACTGTGTCCAGTTTAAATCTACAGGAAATCGCAGATCTAAGTGTGCAGTTATGGTTCAGACACACCTAAGCCTCAAAAGTTGTAATTACACACTACACAAGAACATACTCGTAATAAAAACAGTGATTCTGATTGTATGTCTGAATCATCAAATATCGTAATGGGAGTATGTGCTTTTGGTATTGTCCACATTTTGCAGGCTGGTTCTGTGAAGTAGCAGGAAATGGTGCCGTAGTATTTATGGAGTTCATTTGATACAGTAAATTCTTATCAGTACAAATTAAACGGGATCAAGTAGCAGCCTGTGTAAGGCCAGATTTGAGGATCTCTCAGCGGTGTTGGCGCAGATTCAAGTCTTCTGGGATGTTATGCCATGTCATTCGGTAAACAGTTACCAACATTTTAAAGGCACTACGATCCATTGAAACAGCGTAACATCCCAGAAGACTTCAAACTTCAGCCCTCACAACATTAGAGAACAGTAAATAGAATGTAGAAGGAATAATTTACCATGTGTGGTGACACAAACACAGCTAAAGGTGATTGCCACAACTGCTTTCAGTTCAAACTTGACTTGGATATGGGTAAATTTGTACATTTTACATCACCACTTCCAAATATTTGGTATTCCACAATGCACAGATCCTTCCACACAGATCAAGACTTGGTAAACTGGGAACAGGCCCAAGAAAAGTGAGAAGAAATAGTCTGCAGTATTAGTTCACATCTCTTTGGCAAAACACATGCACATAATATTAATTTATTGCACATTTTCACATACACAAATATAATACAACCTCAAACCACATTCCTGTTTAAGGAAAAGAATCACAGCAAAGTATTAAAAGGTTCCAGTGAACGTAAGAGATCCCTGCTGACAGCATTTTGTTACTCAAGTTTTCACATGTTCCGTTTAAACACAGGATTGGTTCTTAACTATGTATTAAACAAAATTTTGAAACCCGACAAGATGTACAGTCCAACTCAAACTGCAATTCCACTGTCATGCTTCATTTTGTTATATTTACCTAACTACAGCTGATATTGTGTGCTCATTTATGTGTCTTATTTCAAGAAGCTTTTAGGACAAACTGAACCAGATAAAAAGGACATTGGCATTTTTGTGAAGTGCTAAAAATCTGAGTGACACACTGCATTAAGTACAGTTCTTCCTTCTGTGACTCTACATGAAATGCACATATGTGCATAAGAAAGCCATATTTAGAAAGAAATATACAGAAAATAAAAAGTTTTCATATGTCTTAAGTATATTTTAGTAAAAGAACGTGGTTTTCTTTTTAAAGCTTACATAGAGTGCTCAGCAAATTTGTGCACTGTTTGTTGATGTTGTTCATCATCTGTATGTAACAGCTGAACAAAAAGGACGCTAAAATTATATATTTTTAGCAATATATAAACCAAAATGGTGATGCTGGGCACCCTGAAATATTCACGATGATGAACCAACAAATATTCTGCTCCATTTTATACTAGTGGATATTGTTTTATGTTATCATCACCGTGCATTTTCACTCTATTTTTAAAAAAAACCAACTAATGCACATTAAATGTCACTATTTATTTTAGTTGACACTACCCTTACATATGTTTCGATCCTTATCGGATCATCATCAGGGGGACTTTCTATCAAACCACACTTTTACACATCCATAAGTTCATGTGTTATCGTTTGCAGTCAAGTCACTTTTTTGTTATATTCTGTAACCTTTAGGAAAAGGTTATGTTTAAATTGTAAAAACTAAGACACTGTATAAAATTCTAGAAAGTTAAAAGGTTATAAAGTTAAAAGTTTTGTGTCTATATTTACGTTGTTTATAACATTCGTTATCGTACTACTACGCACTTTTAACTTGGTGTTACGTAGAGTCGTGGTACTTGGATATTGAAGGTCACTTTTGAATTACTCTGTAAAAATGGAATTGAGTATATTAAAATATATTGAAACTGATTTTCTCATGTTGTATATTATATAGTATTGATGATAAGATTTATTGAATGACATACCTGTTTTGTACTGCTTGTTGGCGTGCTGCGTGTTCGTGTTGATTGGATGTCTAGTGGAGTGTGCTATGGGATCGTAGTTGAGGTGCGTTAATCTAACTTTCTAGAATTTTATACAGTGTCTTAGTTTTTACAATTTAAACATAACCTTTTCCTGAAGGTTACATAATATAACAAAAAAGTGACTTGACTGCAAACGATAACACACGAACTTATGGATGTGTAAAAGTGTGGTTTGATAGAAAGTCCCCTGATGATGATCCGATAAGGATCGAAACATATGTAGGGGTAGTGTTAACTAAAATAAATAGTGACATTTAATGTGCCTTAGTTGGTTTTTGGAAAAATAGTGGATATTTTGTTTAAAAGCATTGTTTTTTAATTGGGCTTCTTGGACTGCCACATCCTGAAGATGGAGGCAGCACATTCTCCAAATGTCAGTAACAGTTTACCAGTCAGTTTGGCACAACAACACAGAAAACTTTAATCTTCTTTATTTTTATAATTATCCTTGATTTCAATAAGTTATTTTCTGCTAGTAACACTATGGTTGTTAAGTTCAGTAAAAGTGTCCCTTATTTCTTAATATACATATTTGAAAAAATACAAAATATCAGCCAAACTAAGTTGATATTTCTCTGAAAATGTTATGATTGTTGCCCTAACAGGAAATATTTTGGGTTAAATTACTGCCACTCAGATTTATAAAATAAATATATATTAATTTAAAATTTCCTACGTTTTGCTGCTAGTGAATAAATGAAGAGCAAAATCATTTTAACATCACATAAACGGGTATATAAAGATTCCTTACATTCTCACACAATAACATACGCTTAGAATAATCGTTACTGAAATTTAGGCAACATAACTGGTACAGAAGTTGGTGATGTGGAAACATTAGTCAGATTATTCACAGAAGTAATCAGTTTGGCTCTTTACTCATGTTAGTTTCCAGGAAAGCAGATTTAGTTTTCAGACTGTACCATCTGTGTCACTTCAAATAAAAGAAATAGAGACTTCCTGTCTAGGAGTATTTAGAAATACAAAATCGTACACAATATACTGAAAATGTTCTGTGACATGTGGCTGTGTTTCACAGATTATATTAAAATCCTTGTGTGGGAAGCTAATGTATAAACCACACAGCTGAACATATTTCTTACTTGCAAAGAACATGTAGAAGATCACAACACATGTGGACACGGATTACAATGGCCCTTAACACTTGCACACTAAATGGTGTTCTCTGTATGTTATAGCATATATTTTGTCTCTAACAGATGGACATGTTTTACACATACAATGCAGTTTTTGCTTTATGACACACTTATATTTTCTATACCTTTTTATTTACTTGTGATACAAATCATTCCTTGTAACCATCATATTTACCAGAATTACATAATTTTTAAATGTCTGAAAATAAACTCTGTCCAAGTGAACTTCAGAAATAGCATTTATATCTGTAAAGTGTAAGACATTTAAACAAATCTTTAATGAGAGAGCATAAAAAATCCAGGCTCCAGATTTAGCTAACTGAATTTCCATGTTTAAAAAATTACAGGCCATCTTAGGTGTTTGACAGTGGACACAAACATGGCTCCTCCTACATAAGGTGCAGATGTACAGGCAAAATGACCACATATTGAGACATGATCGCATTAAGCAGTCTGCACTATGAATAATGATTACCATGAGTATTATTATGGGTGGATTACTTGATGACACTGGATCAAGCAAATATTAATAAATATATGTAAATAAGAGTCAAATAAATTTTGTATTATCACGATAAAACCAACAAATAGTCCATCAACACCTCTTCTTAAATGTCAAAAGACAGCTGTCATCAGCCTGTACATAAAAGAAAGTAAAAAGGCAATATTTACAACTGCAATTTATAGCTTTCTTTCATGTAGCCGAAACATGTAGCTGTCTTTTGACATCTAAGAATATATGTTGTGTTGACGGACCATTTGTTGGTTTTATTGTGATACTAAAACACAACAGGGATAAATCACCTTAAAATTCCGCAGTGTTAATATGTAGGATAACTAATGACTAAAAAATTGGAAATGTTTTGGAAGGAAGTAGTTACAGTCTAATATGAAGTTTTATCCCATCACTTGCCTGGAGGGACTAAGAAACATCATGGAAAAGAGGATAGTCATTACTTACTTACTCGTTGGCTCTACAGCCCCTGGAGAGCCTTGGCTTCCTTAAGTACAGCCATCCATTCCTCTCTGTCCACTGCCTTTTGTCGCCATCTTTTCACCTTCATTTCCCACAGATCCATCTCAACATCTTCCAACTATCTCACTCTAGGTCTTCCCATTTTAACATTTATACGTTAGTCTTGTGCGTAGCGTCTGTGTGCACCATTATCAATGTGTACGAAAGAAGAACAGCGTGCTGTTATTCGGTTTTTGTTTTCTGAAGGTGTTATACCAGCAGAAATTTTTCGCACAATGAAAGCACAATACGGTGATACATGTTTATCACAGAGCAAAGTTTACGAGTGGGTAGAGCGGTTTTAAACAAGGCCGAACATCTGTATTTGACGAAGAACGCGCAGGTCGATCGTCCACAGCAACAACACAGGGTCACGTTTATGCTGTTGTTCGAATGATACGCGAGAACAGGTAGTCATGGCTGTGCCCATTCGATCATTCGCGATATTTTGAAGTACCGGAAATTATGAGCGAGATGTATTCCCCGGTTACTGAGCGATGAGAATAAGAGTAAAAGTTTGGAAGCTTGTCGCGAACTTCTGCAGCGTTATTAAGCGGAGAAGATTTTTTGCACCGAATTATTGCCACTGATGAAACGTGGGTTCATTACTCTATCAACCGGAGAGTAAAGCGGCGAGTATGACATGGAGACATTCAACGTCTCCTCAAAACGGGGGGGGGGGGGGGGGGGGGGGGGTGGAATGCAGACATCAAGCGTTAGGAGGAAAAGTCATGTTGACGTTCTGGGATGCCGAGGGCCCCATCTTAGCCCATTATACCCCAAGGGGTGTTCCAGTGAATAGTGAAAACTACTCTGAGCTTCTCTCAACGCACCTCAAACCGGCAATATTAAGCAAACGCAAAGGGAGAGTTGGAAAAGGTGTTATCATGTTGCAAGACAATGCAAGACCTCATATGGTGGCGCAAACATTAGAAACTTTACAAAAATTGAAATTCGAGTTCCACAAACATCCGCCCTACAGTCCCGATTTGTCACCATGTGACTTTCATGTGTTTGTACCATCAAAAAAAAAGATTTAAAGGGCAAGAACTTCGCATCAGATGAAGAAGTCGAAAAAAAGTAAATGAATGGTTGAAGGCATAACCAAAACCATTTTTACTAGCTCGTTCAGCGCTGGACCAGCTGCATTGAACGGGTGGGAGACGATGTTGAAAACTAATGTGGGATTTAGGCCTGTATTCTTTGTTTAATACATATCTTCTTTTAAAATTCCCTAAACTTTTTGACTTTCCTTTTATATACTGTCTCATTCAGTTAAAAATCATTCCATTAGGATTAGTCTTAATATTCCTTATCACTTTCTCCAATACTACATTAAATATTATTGTGGGCAGTGCACAGTATAGAAACATGTCAAGTTCTGGAAACTGCAGCAAGTAATGAAATATATTCAGCTTTGCTTGTGTTGACACACCTGTCATTAGTCACTATCCCACTTGTAAGGTATTTGTAAGGTAAGAGAGAATAATTGTTTGTTTTAGTTAGATTCTTCCCTCATTTTGAGGCTACAGCCAATAAGAGGCAGGATGGTTCTTGTCGTGGGGAACCTCCTCCAGCAGGGATCTGGCATGTTCTAGATGATGTCCATTGTGTTCAACTCTGATAAATTTGTGTTTCCAGTCTTGCGCTTGTTGTTAACATTCTCGTTGTTCTGTTTCCTGTCTGATGCTGGCAGAGCTTCCAGTCTTGTTGGTCGTCTCATGCTATGATCTGGTGACAAATTTAATCCATTGCCTGTAAAATAGTTTATTCAAATATATTCAGTATTAACTGTCTGAATGAATAACTAAATAACGAACTAACTCCACGGAACTCCATGGACTCCCTCTTGATGAGCTTATGCTTGCTCAGGTGGTCAAGAAATTCCCTGAATTCTGCGGGACTCGAAGGTCATTGTTGTGTTCAAAAGAGTCCACCACTAGTCCCTGTTCTGAGCCAGGTGAATCCAGTATACATTTTCCCATCCTTTATTTTAGGTACCATTTTAATATTATCCCCCATCTATGTCTAGGTCTTACAAGTAGTCTCTTTCCTTCAGGTTTTCCTGTATGCATTTTTGTCTCTCCCATGTGTGCCACATGCCCCGCCCATCTCAGCCTTGATTTGATCATAATAATGTTTGGTAAGAGAGAACAAGAGCCAAGAAATTCATCAGTACACATTATTTGTTTCAGGCCAGTGAAATTTTCAAGCAGAAGGCTAGAGGTGAGCTGCTTGTACAGCAATAGCAATTGGAGATTGGTGGACAAAACAAAACACATGTTCTACCCTTGTCACCTCCACCAACTGTGCTAGATTCTAACAAATGACATACACAATTCATTACAGTCTCCACTTTCTCCCTCCCTCTTATGCTCACACAACTTTGTTAGCACCCTGTTCTTACATGCCCTCAACCTATCTTCTCCTCTTCCTTAGCACCATATTCTTACATGCCCTCAACCTACCTTCTCCTCTTCCTCAGCACCCTGTTCTTACATGCTCTCAACCTATCTTCTCCTCTTCCTCAGCACCCTGTTCTTACATGCTCTCAACCTATCTTCTCCTCTTCCTTAGCACCAAATTCTTACATGCCCTCAACCTATCTTCTCCTCTTCCTTAGCACCATATTCTTTCATGCCCTCAACCTATCTTCTGCTCTTCCTTAGCACCATATTCTTACATGCCCTAAACCTACCTTCTCCTCTTCCTCAGCACCCTGTTCTTACATGCTCTCAACCTATCTTCTCCTCTTCCTTAGCACCATATTCTTACATGCCCTCAACCTATCTTCTCCTCTTCCTCAGCACCCTGTTCTTATATGACCTCAACCTATCTTCTCCTCTTCCTCAACACCCTGTTCTTGTATGCCCTCAACCTATCTCCTTCTGTCAATGTGAGAGGCCACATTTTACAAATACAAGAAACAACAGCCAAAATTACTATTCTGTGTATTTTAATCTTAGCATTTTTAGACTCTACAGAGGAAGGCAGATTTTGACCAGATTGTTAGTAAGCATTGTCCCAATGTAATCTATTCATAATTTCTTCATGAATGTAATTTTAATTTCTTAATGTCAATGCCCAATGTTTGAAATTTGCTAATTTTTCAAAGGATTTATTAGCTACATTTTTACTGTGATTTTGTTGTGAAATGCTGGTGACAAGACTCAAGCTTGTGCTCATTTTCTCAGCATTTACTTCCAGATCAACAGGGACTAATACAAGCTCTGTAGTTTTCTTGCTAGGATTTATGTTCCCATTACTTTCATCAGTATGTTACAAATGCAGGATGGAGACAGTTGGTTCCTCCATGATATCAATGCCCATTTACCAAAGTGCAAGTTGCATCCTGTAACACCATAATGTTGAGGCTCACAGCACTGAGAGCCTCAGATCATTAAAGTGTTTAAACAGTGTGAATGCCTTTAGTAAAAATATGTTTGTAATCGAGGAGTGGGGGAGGTTGAACACAGTATATCCATCTATTGACTAATAAAAAGTCATCCACATGTTTTCTGCCTACTGGAAGGTCAAGCCTGTTTAGATGGATGGATCTAAACTATGCCTTTGTTACCAGATATGAAGTCAGCGTAGTGACGTGCTCTGACCTCGAGGGTCCGGGGATTGAATCCAGGTGGAGACAAGATATTCCGCACCCATCCAGACCAACCCTGGGGCCCTACCAGCCTTCTGTACAATGGGTACTGGATCTCTTTCGCAGGGGTAAAGCGACCGGGGACATGGCATTGACCACCCACCCCAATCTAGCACCAAGTTTAAAGAAAGAGTAAAACTGTAACTCCACTCCCCCTCTGGGCCTTCATGGCCTGTTTAGGGTGAACTTTACCTTTACTTACTTTCACTGTTTATTGTTTCTTCATCAATAATCATTGCCCATACAATTCGTACCTTACAAATTCTACAGTACTTCACAGACTGTACCACTGTCATCCAACTAAATGTGCTTGCATAACATGCTAACATGACGGCTCCATTCCTATCCATGATACACTAATTACAGTTTATGACGTATTTTGTTATCTAACACAATTCTCAGCATCTCTTGGTGACTATAAAAATTCTACTTGAGGCACTGAAGGCTTCAGCCATGCATAACAATTTTTAAGCAGGTTCACAAAATTGCAAAAAGTGACTATTAGCTTCGTCATTTCTGCCTGCCTGTCTGTCTATCTGTCTGTCTGTCCACACGGAACAACTTTATATTTGAGTATTTTTTGAAAATCTGTCGAGAAAATTCAGGTTTCATTGAAATCTGACAACAATAACTGGTACCTTACATGAAGACCTATGTACATTTATGACAGTTTCTTGCTGAATTCTTCTTAGAGTGCAAAATGTTTCAGACAAAATTGCAGAGAAAAATCAAAAGACAGATTTTATATTCAATAACTTGTTTTCCAAAAATTGTGCCGTTTTGTGAGATATGTGGAAAAACATGGTAGATTCGGACAAGCCACAGGTGACAATATCATACAGCGCATGCGCTTTTCATGCCAGATAACTAAGGCTATATGAACACGCCTCAATGTTATGCAATATGTACATTGCGTGTCTTGTTTGTAACTACTGCTGACATACAGGGTGAGTGAGAAGTCCCTGTGCAGGTGTTCAAGAAGGGTGTTGTACTCTGCTGGAAGTGGGGACATCCCATACATAAAACACTTGAGGTGGCATACCTGACCCCATCACTTGCCAGTGGGGGTCACTTCCAACAGTTTTTGGAACCATTCACTGCAACTTCCACTCTAACCTATGTCATGTGTGACCTCCGTGACATGCCCGTGGGGGTAACTTACATACCATATTGTAATTGGAAGTACACGAATTTCATTTCAGTTTGTTGCACTCTTGTTTTATGTGAAGCTCCAAGCAAACTTATGATTTTCTGTGAAATCAATCACTGTATAGGAACTTCATACGTGACACAGAACAACACCTCATTAAGATTTTATAAACATGTTATACATTCTACCATATTGTAAATATGTATAGAAATTCAAAGAAAATTATATCTGAAAGCAGTGCAGTGTGATATCCATAGTGTCATTACCTTCACTTCTTTACCTCTTATATAAGCAAGCATCAAAGTGAGTGATGTATGTAAAATAACAATAACACATCTGGTATGGTAATTTGTATTCAATTGGATTACATTTTTCCATTCCTATTACTTTTACCTTCTGGTTTGAGGTCCACGTTATGTAGTGTGATTACAGCCCTTTGTGGTTTTATGTTTCTGTAGACAAACAATTGTTGGAACAGTAGTTTATTTTAATAATTGACAACAATAACCCCCTCACCCTGAATCATACAATTCAAAACCCATCACCATAGTAACCCCACTGTCTGTCCACATGCCTCGATTCAGAAGCGCAGTATATTAAACTATAGAATAAATATACAGCTTTAGGCAGATATGAAACTCAATCAGACAGGACCAGCAACCTTTGTGCTGTGTTCGTAAATGAGGAAATCAGTCACTACTTTTGCAGAGATAAACTTATCTGGGAAGACGCAGCGTATGCATATACATTAACTCTGTCTAATATGTAATGCCAACTGTAAAGAAGTTGTACAAATGTTTACTTAGGCATACAACTAATGCAGCATATGGACAATGAGTGCATTTCCAAGGTACTGACTTCATAGTTAACCACTGGAAGACTGACATCAATGTAACTGACTGTGGAACTGTAAATTGTATAATAATACTGTAGTTATCTTTGTCCAGTTCACCAAACGGAGTAATTAGAATAAATGAACATTACAGTTCACAGCTGATAAGCTGTCAGTCAGATTAAGTCAGATTATAACTGAATCTCATCAGCAAATTCCCAACCCACATTCTCATTCACAAATAAAATGTGAGAATTTTGACATTATTTATTCCATACACTGTGACTAAACTGCTCATTTATAAAACCAACATATGCACATCTGATATATATAACAGTACAGTTTTTTGTTTACTCCTAATTGTCTCTGCGCAACTTCACCATCCCTGAAGATGGCAGAATTCCACCAAACATGCAGGAGTAAGCAAAAAACTGTATTATTATGTATATCAGATGTGCATATGTTGGTTTTATAAATGAGCAAAATGTGGGAAGTTTATGATGTCATGGGGGCACGTGGTGGCGCAATTGGTTGAGGCACTGCACGGGTTTGACTCCCGATGGAGTCACGGGAATTTTTCATTGACTTAATCCTTCTGGCCACACTATGTCCCTGTAGTCGACTCAGCCTCTAACAGAAATGAGTACCAGGACTTTTTCCTGAGGGGTAAAGGCGGCCGGTGCGTGAGGCTGACAACCTTACCACCTTCATGTGCCAATTGTCTGGAAATCTGGGAGCCTCAACCTCCTGGAACCCTAGGGGCATGTCCAGGCCTGTACAGGGATATCTTTACATTTACCTATTTTTATGATGTCATGATCACACTGTTCATGTGGAACACTTTGTTGAACATGGGAAAGGGATTGTGTACCATTTACCAAAATTTGTAAGCACAAATCTCACTTCAATGCAGATATGCATTCATTACACAGTCATTGAGTTTAACATTATGATTAATAAACTGGGAAAAATATGACCCCAAAACCTGCACCAGTACAGTTACATCACATTCAGAAATAATGGGTTTGAATCAGGGTGTGCTGTTTAAGAAGTCATTCTGCTACCCAAAAAAAAAATTCAGTGGCCTCATTAGTACTTACATTACAATGATGAATAGTTTTACTCTCTTACTTCACTGCACTTCCTCAGTCTAATTTGTTAATACTGACTTAACCAACCATTACCATTAGTTGTAGTATATACATTACCATTTGGACTGGAACTCCAAGAGCTGTTGAGGAACTTTTTCCCATTTCCTGCTGAAATGGATGAATTTAGATTCAAAGCATTCAGTGAGGAGTGTAAACCATTTTGAGAATGGCTCATGTTTAGAATGTTGTTGAGACCATTTGTGCTGTTGGCTCCTTTGTGACGATTTGTGTACTCTGGAAACCAAGGACAATGGTCAGAAATGGGCTATATATTGGTATATACTGAAGGGCATCTCTACGGGCTATCTATTGGTATATAGAGGGGCATCTCTACAGGTTATACTGATGGTATATACAGAAGGGTGTGTCTACAGGCTATATGATGGTATATACAGAAGAGTGTCTCTACAGGCTATATAATGGTATATACAGAAGAGTGTGTCTACAGGCTATATAATGGTCTATACAGAAGAGTGTCTCTACAGGCTATATAATGGTATATACAGAACAGTGTGTCTAAAGGCTATATAATGGTATATACAGAAGAGTGTGTCTACAGGCTATATAATGGTATATACAGAAGAGTGTGTCTAAAGGCTATATAATGGTATATACAGAAGAGCGTCTCTACGGGCTATTTATTGGTATATACAGAGGGGCATCTGTAGGAGCTATAACATTGGTATACTATATGGAGGGTGTTTCTACAGGCCTTATGTTGTGCATATGTAGACGGGCATCTCAACAGACAGTGTTATAATCATTTATAAAGATGTGTGTATGCAGTCGGTATTTAAGACATGCATAAAAGGGCATAGTTTTCCCTGAAATATAAGTCATGGTCTACCAAACTATATGGTGTAACATCCCAGAAGCATTATCTTCACAGTCGCTGCCATGAATCTACCACTTTCTTCCCTACACTCAGACTCCTTCATGGTATAGAATGGTACAATGACCTTCAGAACTTATCTTTGTGATAGTGTGAAATAGTACATTTTTATCCACATTGTGAAGGAAATTAAATTATTTCCTAGAAGGCCAATTCGGGCAGTAAGTATATTGGTTCAAGTCTGTACGACTTATGCAATTCCCTATTATTTCAAAACAGAGACAAGGAGATGTTAAGCACAAATAACATCATAGAAACAAGAACATGCAGTTCGTCATTTCTTCTTTAACCTTTCTGCTGAATGTGGGTACAGTACCTTATATTACAACACAATCTCTTCCTTTCCTCATCTCATGCCACAGTGCCCATAAGCATATCAGAATGGTAACTGATGCAATATTACAGAAACGGCCAGAGTAGGATC
This sequence comes from Reticulitermes speratus, assembly GCA_021186555.1. Taxonomy (NCBI): domain Eukaryota; kingdom Metazoa; phylum Arthropoda; class Insecta; order Blattodea; family Rhinotermitidae; genus Reticulitermes; species Reticulitermes speratus. The sequence continues at coordinate 15,875,596 of JAJKFL010000003.1, read as the reverse complement.
CAAGACAGAATTGTTTATTTCTTGTGCAATAACCACAGAAAATGGTGTAACACCATGAATTGAAGTGTGCTGATTAGGATACTGATATAGTCTGTCTTTACAGTTCGATGAAGCAATTGCCTTGAGGAAGATCACAACAGAAGTCTGTATCAGACAGTGATATTTCAGTCCGTGAACAACATAATATGAAGGACTGATGAAAGAAGTTCATGTGAATGAAGGTTTAGGTGCAAGCATCAAATGAGAAGAAAAATGAATTATAGTAAAACACATTCTTATGCCCATGATTAGTGGGTCCCTGTCACCACGGCATGGCGCGTCCTCGGGTTGCGGATGGAGGAACGGCCTCCGAATTTGGACGGTAGCTGCAAATATGCAGTCGCGGACAGCCGACAAGGGGTGGTCCTCCAGCTTGGGGGTTGGGCGAGGTGCTAACAACTCCTCACCGTAAAAAATTACCATGTTACGAAACACTACAAAGAGCCTCGGACCTGGCCTGATTCTTTGCGGGCTCTTGTGAGTGCGGTAATGAACCTTCGGGTTCCATAAAACGCGGGGAATTTCTTTGACTAGCTGACGACCTGTTAGCTTCTCAAGAAGGGCTCTGCTCCATGGAGTTAGTTAGTTAGTTAGTTCATTCTTATGCACCATCATAAAGCAGTAATTTTAGGCATTCTTCATGAAGCAGAAGTAGAACTCCTTATGCGGAGACCACATCCGTCTATGACCCAGCATCAGTGACTAAACTTTTTGTCTGATTTTCATAAAATTTACTAGAAGTTGTTGAGCAAGCAGGAGTTTCACAAAAATGGGCTTGGTCACAGTCATACTTTACTAAAGGGCCTAAATTAATTTAAACCCACAGTTTCGTATTTCTTGACCAATTTGGGTGGAATTTGGTACAGAAGATCTATAATGCCATTGGGTAGTTATGAGTTTTGTTAAAAATCGAAGTGAAAGTCATGCTTTACTTTGGGGCGTAAATGAATTTCTGTCTGTCCTTTCTACATGTATTGTCTGGTTTGGGTGAGCTTCGGTACAATAAATCTGAACACGATGCTGTAGTGCATTTGTGAGATTCGTGAAAGTCGGCTCTGGGAACGCCATGCTTTTCCTATGGGTGTCAGGCTTGTGCCATGAAAGCATATAAATTTTGAAAGTAAAGATTGTCTTAGGAAAGTCTTTGTGCTATGTCACAGAATAACCTAAACCATTTGTGGTCTTCTTATGTATTTGGAACTGTAAAGGTTCTTGAAGCATACAACTCTACACTCTACATTTGGCTACAGCATCCTAAAATACATTCCCTGTGTCTTGTATGCATAATTACAATACTGAATGGACATTCATCTTACCTGCATATATGTAACTACCCTTCATTTTAGCAGAATGACAGCTTCCTTCCACATTCCAATCAAATTCGATTCTAACTTCCATTATTATTATGAATCAACAGAAATAAAAATGCTATTTACATTCCACATTCCTTCATGCTATTTTAAATTTAAAAGCTACACGAATTTACAGACTTGTATGTTATTACCATGCAAAAAAGCATGCAGTTTACAGAGGCAAGCTCCAAACAAATATTTACCCTTCCACGTACTAAATGCTCTGCTGGCATCTTCCTTTGCTCTGTTTAACAGTTCCACAGCTCGTTTTGGCTTAAAGTAGTTCCCAGCAATATTCTCCTCTTCACTCCTCTGCAGTTTCTGTCAATCAGAATGTGTTCAGAGCATACAATTTTCTGAATCTGAATTCGTATTACTAGGGCCAGTGGAAAATAGTAAAGGGATATGGAGGTGTGGAGGTATAGCACGATGCATTGTTAACTTCGGCACCAAGTGGATATGAGTGGTCAGCGTCATGCCCCAGCCATTGTGCCCCCTGTACTGATTGAACAGGAGGCTGGGTGGGACACAGATCCAATCAGGATGTTTTGAAGAAGATAACAAACCGGGGGATCTTGCTCCATCTAGTGGCGAGGTTAAGAATACGCCTTCATGACATGTACAGGGACAATTACTGATCTATATACCCAACTACACGGCATCACATATGAAATGCTGTTAATCTAAAACTTTTATCTTAATCAGCCTGTACTAAAAAATACATTGTGGATTTATTTCCCTTAGTCACATGCAAACTCGGCTGTTCACACCACATTTTGTATGCTCAATGCCTGCAGAAATGCTGTGCTGTTTGGAATATGATGATAATTATGTGACCATTACACAGGTTTCTTTAATACTTCAAAGAAAATATTTTCTAATGTGATCATTATTGTCTTTCCTTCAAAATACGTTGTGTATCTCTGCTCTGATGGTATAATTTCTGTATCAGTTCATATAGCAGGGCCACCAAGAGTGGGTTCAGGTCCCAGTGAAATAATTTTTTTGGGCCCTCCAGCAAGGGCAGACCATGTAAAAATCAAAACAGATGCAACATACTTGGGCCCTGGGCCCCCTTTTTGGACTGCCAGGCCCCAGTAATTTGTACTAGCTTCCTATACTCTCATTGGCACTGGATGGAACTTCTCAATACACACTCACTGAAAATTCCAATTTATGCTTGTAACTAAGTTAAGGTCCCCCTAACATAATACTCATTGTGCCTTATCCTGCAGAAACAAGTGTGTTATTTAATGACACTTTCAACTGCTAATATTATATAGCGTCGATGACAGATGAAGGAACAGATGTGGAACACTGGTGGAATGATCCTGACATGGGAAAACCGAAGTATTTGGAGAAAAATCTGTCCCAGAGTCACTCTGTCCACCAAAAATCCCATACATGCTGGCCTAGGATTGAACCTGAACCTCCATGTTGACAAGGTGGTGACTAACTGCCTGAGCCATGGCAAAGGCAATGTGGCTGTCCCTGCCATAGGCTGTATGTACATACACCGACGGCATTTTACCGACTCAGAGCAGAAATTTTTAAATCCAGTTTTCAATTCTGCAGTGTTTCATACAGTCTAAGTAAATAAATTCTAATCTTCAAAATCATAACCTCATTGAAACAAATATTTTTAGGCCTTACTAAAACTTTCATTCTCGTATTTAAAAATGCAGACTTTTCTACTATAGTGGCACAGGAAATATCTGTGGTAATTTAGTAGGAAATTTATGTCAGAGTCCTCACATGATTAACACCACACAATAAATCACTTTGCAGTGCAAAGGACTGAGAATGAAGCCAAAGCCTGAAAAATGCAATGAACCATGAATTCTCAACTCAAAATTCAAGCCAAGGAATACTCAAACTTACCTTAAACATCACTTTGTTTTCATCATCTGTGTCAGATGAACTGAGTCTCTTAACTGACGGTGGACTGCTACTAGATTTACCAGAATTGTGGCTGGAGCCACTACTTCTATTTGAGGTCCCATTATGTGCAGAGCTTGGCCGTAAAGTTAGCAGGCTTGGTTGCACCCCCGATGACATCATGCACATAAACACTTACACTTTGAATTACAGAAGAGTGTACTGTTAATTTCAGATTTCATTACTAATAGCCAAATACTAATATGTATGTTGGGGGGGGGGGGGGGGGTGAGTGTGGTCTACATAACTACACACAATTTATTCAACATTAATATAATTAAATTTGTGAAGTGACTTATTGAAGTAACAAGAATAGTTTTAAGGATTCAATACACTTTACTGTTCTACTCATTTACCCTGTTAGTGTATGTGTCTGTGTGTGTGTGTGTTAGTTTTCCCCTAATCAATCTCAATCTCCACAATTTTATATCCAGTTTACAAAGACTCTTAAAAATATAAAAAAAGGGGATCAAATACCAACACAGTACACATAATAAAATTAATATGGGACAAATGAATTTATTCTGCTCTCCTACATGTTTTCCCTCTGCAGGGCCACTTTCAGGAAGAACAATTAATATTAGTGGAAATTAACAAATTTTTAAAAAAAAGCTGTATCCCAAAGACTTGTTACACATTATTTAAAAGAACCTTTCTGGCATCATTGTATTTTCTCCCCGGTTGGAATATCGCATCAGTTAAACACACCCACAGTCAACAAACATGCCAAAACGACACGTAACCACAACACCAACACATAATATCACTTCCTGTATCACACACATAAAAAATAGAATCTTCAAGAATCAGTCTATGGCACTGGTAGGTGGTATGCACGTGAATACCTACATATGAACAGGCCGTAATGGTTTTTTTGATTTTATGGTATCTGTCAAGTAAAAGGAGGCTGACAAAAGCACTACCTAAGGACACTTATATAATATGTGATTAAAATGTCTATGATGGTATACACACCACACACACACACCACACACACACACTCATCTAAACAACCACATACTGCACACAGACATTTGGATGGTTTTAGTATATTATCAACTATTTTATACCTACCAAGGTAGGTCAATACTGGTTGTATTAAGTGTTATGCATTCTGTTGTACATATTACTGTTTTATAACTTCTGTATTTTCCACTAATATTAATTATTCTCACTGAAGATTGCCCTACAGGGCTGAAACATGTAGAAGAGTGGAATAAATTGGTTTGTCCCAAATTTATTTTATTATGTGTACTATGTTGGTATTTTAATCAGTTACCATTTATAATAAGTGTATGATGATGTTGCAACAATACAAGATAAAACAGGGGTTTTGTTGTACTTTGAGAGGGAAAATACAACAGAATTGCATGTAATGTTTGAGGAAAAAGGACAGCGATTTTGAGACTAACATACCAGCTGGTGGTAGTTTGGTCCTTGTTATGACCAATTCTGGAAGCCTCCAGCACTGGGATTCATCATTCCAAACAGCTTCACTCTTTATATTTTCCAAATTACTGTAAGAATAAAAGCAGGTATATTTGTTACACAACAGCATGTGTCAGAAATGTAATTACGTCCCATTTCTCGTATTAAGTTGAGCTGAGAGAGATGTTAAACAGACTTACCATTTAAGTTAAACCAACTAATGCACAAGAATTATTAACAAAGTAAGGTATACAAGGTGAGGGTGGCAACTTGATGGCCGAAATGCATGTAGGAGTTACAAATTTACCTTACTTTGTTAATAATTCTTGTGCATTAGTTGGTTTAACTTAAACTTATGACAAAATGCACGGTACATATAATATAATACTTAATATTTATACAACATACTACATTCCAAAAGCATGTTTCTGTATTGTAAGGCACATAAATTTGTGTAGCCATGCACAACATCTACAGTCATCAGCACCAACAAAATAGTTTTATGACCATGTATTCTCAATACTTCCCATCCAATGTAATTTTTATTCTGAGAAATGAGAAATCCACTATGCAGAAATGAAAATGTTACAATGCATGTCATTTCCATTTAGGGACAATAGCTACTAAAATCGTTTTCCATGACCATGCCATAAAAGCATATGGGGGAGTAGGAGTATAGATCCACTCATTCTTAACCTCAGCACTAGATGAAGGTGAGTGGCTAGCTTCACGCCCCGGCTGCTTTACCCCCTGAGAAAAAAACCCCAGTACCCACTGAATTGGAGGCTGGGTGGGCCCCAGAGCCACTTTGGACATTTTTGGAGACAAAAACAGCAGCTACTAAAATAAACACATCTATCAGAAAATTGTATATTTTTCTCTCACTAAAGTTAAAACCACTTGAAATTATTATGGACACCAGAGATGGGGCACTATCTGTCCCCCGGATTTATAATGTTTGATCAGGGCAAAGTACTTTTTATTGTTATTTTACAAGAAGATTAAGTTTCTTACTTTTCTTGTTTTGTCAATATTGATACTCATGTTATATTGTTCAATATAATTGTCCTACCTGTTGACCATTTTTAAAATAGAAAAACTTCATTGTCCCATATTGTGGGCTGGTTTGAGTGAAACGTTAGGCCAGTAGACGAGGTGGGGTTTTGGGAGATGTTTTGTCATGTACTTACTTTTCCTGGCTTGAATCTAGGAAAACTGACTAGTAGTACCTAAGAATAAATTTTTGTCATAAATAACCTACAGTAACTAAGAGACAGTAACAAACATTCCATGCAAATTTAGGGAGAAAATTTTGTTACTGGGCTAGATCTCTAAGGGCCGACAGTACGAAGCTGAACACCAAACACAGCAAAAGCACAAATTTGGATTTTCATTAAAAGTTTTTTCTCAGAGGCCCAACTGAGTGGCATCTCCATACACAATAATAGGCAGAGATCCAGTTACTGAAACACTGTGTTTGAAGTACCTAAGGTGGTGGACAATGTCCAAAATAATAGTCATGTTTGTTCTAACACAGTAGTGTCAGAAACACATTTGTCCATTATGGCTTCAGAGCACCATGTTTGGCTTGAATTGCACAAAGAACTTTCAATATGAAATTTTATCAAATTGACACACAACAAAATGTATTTATGGAGCAAGTATGGAATTCCTTTGAAGTGATAGTCCAGACTGTCCAAGATAAATTACAATAAAGTATCACCATTAAATTTATTAAGGGCAGGCAGAATGAAGTATTCCAAAAACTTTTTCACATGTGCAGAAGCACAGTGGCAATAGGTACATTTTAAAACTTAAAACTTGAAAACATTTTTAAATAACTAGAATACACAACTGTTCACACATCCCTACTCTTTATATTCTGCAAACATACACACTTCAGCCAAACTTTACACCCATATACAGTCACTGTAACTTTGCTTCACTATCAATAATTACCTCAAACTTACCTATAATTACATTCTTTCTTTAAAGTTGGCAACATTTTCTCAACGATTTGTTGATAGAGCTTCTGTAAGCGAACTTGTTTTCTTATTGTCTCAAGGTAGTCTGTCCTTTCATTTTCAAATTCACTCTGAAGATCTGAGATTTCTCTTTCTAGTGCCCGAACCTTTAAAGAAGGAACATAAATAAAAGGAAATGCAGATGAACTGATTCACAGTCTCAGTCATTTTAAATGGTGAAAGAGACAATGCATTTTCACATGACACAAACTAAACATTACTGGGTTAATTTTCCATGTTAAGTGCATGTCTGAGTAGGTGCATGTTTTAAATAATTTTGATAAAAGTAATGAAATTCCATTCACATTATCATCATCAGACACTGAGACTTTATTGGTGAATGGTTTTTAAAAATTAATATTGGTGAAAATGGATATGAATAAAATTGTATTCTGATGTTCTGGTACAAGTACCATGGAACTGGTAAAATTTTTAATATTCTGGTTTCCATAAAGGAAATGTAATTATGAACACAACATAAGAGAAAATGAAGTTTCAATCACTGTGACTTGTAACAGTCAACACAAATTCATCACCTAGTAGTGCCCCTAAGGTATCTATAACCAGTTACACATACAATCATGTGTATCTTACTATCTCCATATTATCATCAACAATACATGAATATGCACACCTATTTCCTTATCCTAAATTATTGTGGATTATAAATGCAAGTGGACAAAACATTTCTTAAGAATGAATGATACAGGCATACCCAAGTTAGTGTATGAATACACTCTAACAGGCCAAAGAAATGTAGGTCAACAAAGGAAAAGAGGGACAGATGTAACAAGCCTTGATGCCTTCTACCCTGCTTGCTACTGATGATTATTATTTCCTTGTCCTATACTTTTCTTAATAAACATGCCTTGTCTCCATCATTCTGCAAGGAGCGTATTTTGTTGTGTTTACAAGTGTAAGCACAATGGTACAAAAATTATCCCACCTGAAGTATAATACTTTGAAGCCAATGTATGTTGGTATCAGCTCCTTCACTATATTCTCCTAGAAAGGTAAAGTGGTCCCTATCCACGCCGTATTTGTATTTGTATTTGTATTTTATTCACAATCCGTAAATCCAATATACAGTCTCAGAGACAAAACAGGATGTGGATTAGGTCAAATATACGAACCAACAAGTCATACAAAATACACATTGTCAAACAACACATACAGTCTACAAAATAGGCCTAATGCACAAAACATATAGTAAAACAATTAATACAGATACTGCTAAAACCTAGCACTGTCATAAAAACAATTAAAAGCAATAAATCTTATTCAGTTCATTATATTATAATTAAAATAATTAAAATATTCCTCCACAGAGTAAAAAGAATGTAGATGAAAAAACCGCTTTAAGGCACTTTTAAAACATTTTATGTCATCAGACAATTCCTTTATATCAGCTGGAAGACAATTGTAAACCTTTATTCCAAAGTAATAGGGTCCCTTGTAATATTTAGCCAGATTGGCTGATGGCTGGTGAAGATTTGTTTTATTTCTAGTTTCATAATTATGAACATCCATATTTGCCTTAAATAGGTGTTTATTATTCACCATATATAGTATTAGCGTATATAAACATTGTGAATAAAAGGGCAATATTTCCATTTTCTTAAACAACTTCCTACAAGAGTCCCTATTACCTGAGTTAGTTATTATTCTGATTATTCTCTTTTGCATTTTAAATACTTTGACACTGTGTGGGGAATTACCCCAGAAGATAACACCATAATTTAGTGTAGAGTGTATGTGAGCAAAGTAAATTAACTTTAGTGTATCTAATGGTACAATATATTTTATATTTCTTAATGCATAACATGCAGAGAAAAGTTTTGCGTCTGTCATTAGGCAGCTTGACAATGGAGGTAGCAGGTTTCTCTGAAATATCAGTACTTTCATACAAGACTACACAGCTTCACAGTGATCTGCATAGGCATCACCTTGAGAATTTCATATCTCATGAAGTAAACCATAGTTTCAGGAAATCATAGTGAAAGCATGTAACACCATAGTTCAGGGTGGTAAATTCACTGTTTCTGGTGGCATCAGAAGACTGTGGGGAGCAGGGGTAGTGTAGTCAGTAGCCGTGAAGGCATATAGGGGGAGTAGAGGTATGGCTCCACTCATGCTTAACCTTGGCTGTATATGGAGATGAGTGGTGAACTTCACATCCCAGCTGCTTTAACTCCAAGAAAGAATCTTGTACCCATTGAATAGGAGACTGTGTGGGCCCCAGAGCCAGTCTGGACATTTTGGAGAAGAAAAATCTCTTGCACCTACTACGATTCAAACTCCAGGCCATGCAGCCCATAGCGTAGTCACTATACTGACTACACTACCCCGGCTCCCCACAGTCTTCTGATGCCACCAGAAACAGTGAATTTACCACCCTGAACTATGGTGTTACATGCTTTCACTATGATTTCCTGAAACTATGGTTTACTTCATGAGATATGAAATTCTCAAGGTGATGCCTATGCAGATCACTGTGAAGCTGTGTAGTCTTGTATGAAAGTACTGATATTTCAGAGAAACCTGCTACCTCCATTGTCAAGCTGCCTAATGACAGACGCAAAACTTTTCTCTGCAATATTAGTGAAGTTTGGGACACAGAGTGAGGAAAGAGGACAAGGAGGAGAGAAAAGAAATTAGGGGTTATATGATCAGTGTCACATGCCTTAATAACTCCCACGTCTCAAGTTATTAGTCAGCAACAATACACATCTCTCCGACTACATGGCACCACTTGTCAGAAATCAGTAGTCTTGGTTTACCAAATCATGTCAGGTGTATATATTTTGTGACACCCCTTGAATTCCTTTTCTTTGAATTTCAAAACTGTCAGATTAAATTCAGCTATGGACTAAACAGATTTTCCATACAAGATTTGACTGATTCAAACAGGGCAATCCTTTTAAGGTACGTTTACTTAGACGCATGCCAAACTATTTGGAGTAATATCTATTACTTTAAGTCCAGAATGTTTGGATTATCAGAGTCAAATAACAGGCTGGAAAGAGATTTCCACAAATATTAGACTGAAACAGACACTGAAAGGCTTTAAACAGAGAATATTACTCATTAAAATATTTCATTTTACCTTAATCTTGGTTTTTCTGAGGGCATCAGTCTTAAGGCTCAGTTCTTGCTGGATATCATCATAAACCTGTAGGAATACACCATCTTCATCTTCAACCTTTGACAGAACCTTAGCTAGGGCCTGGAGGCGACGTTCAACTGCCTTCTTCTTCCTCAGCCGTTTTTCCTTCAATTCATGGTCATTGGCACGCTCTCCTCCTACCATGCTTTTCTGCAACTTCTGTAACCTATTTCAACAATTTTAGCCACTGTAACATTTCAGTTTTATTCACTATTTGGACTTTTTCCATCGCCCTATGTTTAAAATAAAATAAAAGAAGAAGAGGAAGGAGGAAGAGGAGAAGAGGAAGAAGAAGGAGGAGGATGATAGGGAGGAGAACGAGAAGAAGAAGAGAATATTTAATGCTCAGGCACTTTGACGAATTTTATTCACCTTCTAGCATTCCAATAAAACTTCAAAATTGATGGGGAAGTCCCAGGATTTAGACTGTGCAAATGAGGGATGAGGGGAGGTGATCTTTATTCATTATTGAGTTACTTTCTTTGCAAAAGACACATACTGGGGATCTATATATCTACAAATTTATAAATGAACCACTAAACAATCATAACTGGTAATCAGTCAAAAAATTACCACTGCATCTCCTCTTGGAAAATCCGGAAAATTGCAATTAGACACCACATTTTGGGAACAGGGTTGATCACCATCTTCAGGCAAAAGAGTACAGGTAAGACCCAGCAATTTTGAGTGGCTTTGCCTAAGAGGCCAAAATGAGTAGGTCTTATGTGCGGTCTAAGGGCTACCCTGAAGATGGATGCAGGTAACATGGCATCTACCCAAAAAGACTTTAATCTTCAAGATTAATTTTTTATGAAGAATGTTAATGATCATGCACCATGGTGAAACTGATATCAGTGTTGTGCATGATGTGCTGGTGCACACTGTACATTGTTTGTACGTGTATAAATTACAATTTCAGGCTTGGTCTTGTCCTGTCTCACAGTGTCATTGAAGTGATCGAAGATACCCCCAAAATTTTAACTCATTTCAGACTTCATACACTGCAAATTCCATACATGAATAAATGATGTGAAACTACCAAATTAAATTTCTGGAAATTGTACGGTTTTTCAACCTTATGTATACATATGACACTTCTGAGGATGATGCTGCTTTCCTGTGGCTATGCATTAGAATGTTGTGTGTCTGTTTCTGAACATCTTACATCACTTTTCTTTCGCTACACTCAGCAACCTCTAAATTATGTTTTACAAAACTTTTACATGCTTCTCAATTTCTGAAAATTTTGTAAGCAGTGAGCAAGCAGAAATGAGTGAGTGAGTGAGACAGACAGACTGACTGGCTGATTGTCTGACAGAAAGGTAGTTCAGATGGATAAGTAGTTAAGTGCAACAAAAAGCACATCACTTAGATAAATCTACACTTGATTTCAAATATATAGGCCAAAAATCAGTGATTCTTATCATGGTAGAAAGTTGTCCGTGTGCTTATGAGGGAGTAGAAAAATAGCCCAACTCATTCTTGGCCTCAGCACTAGATTGGGGTGAGTGGTCAACTTCATGCCCTTGCTACTTTCCTCTTGTGGAGAGATCCCCAGGCTGGAAGGGCTCCAGAGCCAGACTGAACGCTTTGGAGAAACAGAAATTGAAAAAAAAAATTCCTTGTTTGTCCAGTCTGTAGCCTAGTAACCACACTGACTCAGCTATTCCTGCTCATCATATTATGGTACAATATTACACTATTACAAAATATGTGTTACTGAAAATATCAACAGAATAATGCCATAATTTATAGTTACTGATGGTCTGAACGTACCTCAGCAGCACTTCCTGTTGTGATGGACTGATGGCTGGATTCTCACTGAAATTAAAATCACAACTGTGATTTCTTCAGACTCTGTCAGAAAATTCTCACTGTTACTAAATTGAGAGAGAAAACAACTTTAACATTCTTTTAAACATTACTTGAACTATAAAATTGTAAGAGATATAAGCATTGTAGAAAAAAGGAATTATGTTCAGGAACATATTATTTTCCTATACGGACTGAATGTATAAGTTATCATCTGTTTTTGTATGACTATAAGTCATATTACAACTTTAAAGTATACAACTTAATAATACAGCTTTAATTTACACAAATATTATATGTAAATATAAGCATTTTTTAATATTATAATAGGATAACCACTCATTTCATTTCAGAATACTGAATGCTCCAGTTTTAGAGGTGTGAGGGGCACAAAACTCTGGGCTAAGAATTAAAAAATTCAATGGCAATGCACCAAATCTGACCAATAGGTTATGATCCTCAGCCAGTTCAATCCAGTTTATATCTGCATAACTTATTTCAACAAGATCCAGGTTAGACTTCATTGCAAAAAAGGCAAAGGATAAGGGAAAACGCCCCCATTACCCATCGGATAGAAGAGTGGGTAGGCACCAGTGTCAGTCAAGATGCTGTAGAGAATAGCAAATTCTTTGCCTCTACTGGTAATCAAACCCTGATTAATTGATCATCTAGCCTGTAGACTGGTTACTATGCTGACTGCACTGAACGTTAAATCTCATGCAGACCCGAATTAAAATCCTGTTAAATTCTGTCAGGGCTCAAAATTTTAATAAAATCATTATATTCATTACAGTGTGAGTAAAACAGAAACTTCATTATGAGAAAATTTTACAAGCATTCTGAATATATCAGATACCGTATATTCTCGAATCTAATGCGCACCCTTTTTACAGTTTTAGAGGGCTAAAAAATCAGATGCGTATTAGATTCGCGTGCGGATTAGATTCGCGGTCTAGAGCTGGATTTTGGAAAAATGATTGAGCTACTGTACGTGCCGTAAGAACAATACAATACAATAATCTATTATTTTATTATTTATTATTATAATAATATAATAATTGGGTCCAGTGAATTTCCTTCGTGACGCCTCACACCCGCTGATCGCTGCCTTGTGTTTCCGCCATAGTCGAACGTTGCTTTCATTAACTCCAAAAATTGCAGCGGCTTTGCGGTTTCCATTCTCCTCTGCGCACCGAATAACTTCACGTTTGAACTTCGCCGTATATGAGAGTCGTTTAGATTTCAGGTGTCCCTCTTCCATAACTACGGTACACGACAAATTGGAACAAGCACCTCCCACGTTTCAACAACTAAAGCTCAGCTGGCTTCAGACGAGATTGCGCACGTCTGTTGAGAAAGGCCCCGCCTCTATCGGTATGACTCATCGGCCACAGGCGTAGCGTCGGATTTTAACGCATTGGTAACAGCCAATATTATTCAATCAGTCGCCCCGTGGGCAAGGGGTGGTTGAAGGAAAGGTGCGGATTAGAATCGCGAACTAACTTTTTTTCGTTTAAGAAGTCGCCAAAAACTGGGTGCGCATTAGATTCGGATGCGCATTAGATTCGAGAATATACGGTAATTAAAATTCCACTCATTAAATAAAATGAGGTAACAGAACTCTTCTAGTCATAAAATTAGAATGGGACAGCTGTTTTTCTATTAGGTACTCAAAAATTACAATTGGTAAGACAAATGCCCCACATAATGTTGAACTTTCATTTAACTTTTGGTCTTCTCAGTGGCTAATTGCTCAACAAAATTCTGTCATGTTTTTTGCTTCGCAAATCTAAGTTGACAGAGGTAACTTTGTATACACAGGAGCAAGCCTGAATTAAGAATTATTTATCAAATCACTGTAACAAGTCCACTCACACACCAGACAATTATACTGTCTTATAGACCTTTTCATGACAACAGCAAAACCTGTAAAGTATACAGCAGTTCCACACTCATGTGTTGCCAGACAAATGGAACATATGAATATCCATTAAATTCACATGTCATGGTTTCAGATATATCTTCAAATGAATTTTCTATACTTACCCCTTCAGGACTTCATTTACAATAAGCTCTGATGAAGGTTTGGCTCCAACACTATGAGATTTGGCACTCTTGTTAGTGGTTGCCTGGAATTGATAACAGGAGTATTACAATTAAATTAATAGTAAGTTCATAATTGTGAATTTTAAAATAATGTCATCATGTTGTGAATCCAGAAAAATCAGTACTAAATGTAATCCAGCATGTCAGAATGTTGCATAAAGTTGGACTTAGCTTTTCTTCAAATTTTTACTTTCTCTTTCTTCAACTTTAATATCACCAGAACAGTAAGGTAGAAAAGCAAAAAACATATTGATGAATTTGTCTCAAGGTATCATCTGTTATAGGTTTCAAATGGACTGGATATTGCTGAATGTATTAATTCTTGTTACATATTAACTGCGTAATTATTTATTGTACCTGTTTGTTTAGTCTTTCCAGTTGTTCTTCGTACTGTTGTTTCAGTTTCTCCATATCTAACTGCAGCTTTGTCTTGTGGTCTTGTTCAGCCAGGTAATGTTCTCGCATTTTCTTCATTTCATTCTCGTACTCCTGTCGAACTTTATCGCGTTCCTCTGTGAAAGCCTTCTCATCAGTCACTAGTATTGCTGTGGAAAGACAATTTTTACATAAATTTAGACAGCTCCAACTCCAACTTACAACCTCCAGTTGAATCTTATCTTGAGAAAATTATATGTATCAAGGTTTGTACACTTTCTACACCACCTCAAAAATTGGCTAGAAAAATGCCAAAATATTATGAAGATTTGTTTACCTGCAGTCTCAAGGAAATTGGAAAGTATTGTATGTGTTCTCATAGGAGGCTGCTTAGTGTATGACAAAATATACTACTGCACTGCTCATAAAGGGCAGGGGTCCATATAGTATACATATTTCATGATAAACACAAAAGTGTAACCATAGAGTAAGTTACTTATACTGCTAGTAGAGGTCAGAATAAGAAAACTAGCTGTTAAAATAACATTGGTAGAATCATAACAGCCACATCAGATGCATCTACATCTATGTTAACCAGTAATTCTCAACTTTAGTGTGAAAACGTATAATAAGGGAGAGCATCTGTGATGACTTTACTATGAACCATGACAAATGAGGCACAAAATATGATAATAGTGAATGACTCTAATTAGAACAAAAACTTTAAAACAACTTATTATTGTATGGAGGACGTACCACACAATTTAATATGTTACAGTTAATTTTAAGCCTAATTTTAATAGTGACTACAACTTGAACATATTTCACTTACTAAAATTTGTGACAGGAAAATAGATATTTCACCTGAAGACTGTACAATTGTACCAAAACATGTAGTGAATATGAATAAGTGAATGAATTTTCACAATATATTATTTTATGTGAATAAAATATTTAGTAATAAATTTACATAAACACAAGATGACCCGAAAATATACTGTTCCCAATATTTCATTGACAACCATAAACCTTTCTAATATTCAGAGGACTGTACAATACAAACTGGCATTACATAGAACTTAAAAGCTGGCCATTCACAACTACTTGACATATTTATGGAACTTCATAATGGATCAATGTGTAGGACATTAAAAAAAGCTGCTTCATGTCTGGTATAGATATTCTTACCTGCATTTTCCATAAGGTTGTTTGTCTCAAGTATCTGTCGCAGCTTCTTGATCTCCTCCTGGTATTCTCTAAGCATTGTATCCTTCGGATCCTCATTAATCCTTGGCTTGTTCTGAATATTCTTTGCACGGTTGGCATAGCGTAACGTACTTAAAGTTTCATCGTAATTGTTGTCAGCAGGGGACAGGCATGCAATCATGAGGGTTTTTGTGTTGCCTCCCAGTGAGTCCTGTCAGAGCAAAATATTTTACATGTTGCATTGTGAATGTTCAGTTTCTTAACAGGAACACTACATGTTAATCATTATTTTGGGATTTACATTTCTGTCTTAACTTATCGATCAAACATGGAGATGGAAGTTGTGATCAAAAGTGTGTGCGTGTGCACATGTGTGTGTGTGTGTGTGTGTGTGTGTGTGTTCTTCCATAAGTGACAAATGACGTAAGTCCATGACTGCCCCTCTTCAGTTCACATCAGTCCTTTTCTTGAATCAATGGCTTCAATTATGGTAATTATGTACAGTGTGACAGTGTCAAGAAGGCTGTGAAACTGTGAAATCATCAGTAAAACCCAGTCAAAGGAAGACTAGTAAAAGTTACACTCCAGCTTTATTTGCATTCTTTACGACTTTAAATCGTTGAATATTTTTATACTTACTTATTTCTGATTAAAACTCTGCTGCTGTAAGACAGTTACTGAAAAGCACAAGTATGAGTATAATATACATAGTCATAAGTTTTTTCTTCATATAAACACTCTACAGTATAGACATCACATTCCATAAATGAACAGATTATTGTCCCTTATATTTTTTTCAACATACACATATTTAAAAAGCTTATCAAAAACTTACATATATATATTGTGTAATTTCTTTAATAAGTTTTTAATTGTTTTAAAATTTATTTTGAGCTTGCAGTAAAATATTGTGTCAGTATAGAGACAACCATAATTTTCCTCTTTCCATATCTATATCTAGACCCATATGGTATATTATTCTTCTGTGTCAATATTGTTTTCCATTATCCACAGGTTGAGGGTAATAAATCTAAGTAAGAATGAAGTTCAAATCCTGTGCTTTTAAACTGCGTATTTTTGGAAATATGTTCAAAAATTTCATGGCGTCGTGCTTTTACCCTTGGACCTTACATAAGAAACAAGTCAGTCAAAAAGTACAACAACCTTTGAACAAACTGTGCACTCACAGTACTCTCACTGAAAATTAATCATGATTTTCCTAATGTAATGACAACACCAAAACATATTTCCTTACCTGTAAGAGCCTTGTCAATTTGGAGTCCCTGTAAGGAATGTGTTTGGATTTTCCATCCACCAGAGCTGATATTACATTTCCTAAGGCAGACAATGATAGGTTTATCTTTGTTGCTTCCTTTAACCTCTCACCAGTGGCACCTGAATAAAGAAAAAAATCTCAATTTTTGTTTTTTTGTGGGAAATATATTACAATTCCATTTGTAGTTCCAGCTATACAGCACTGAATGATAGAATTCATGAAGAATGAATTGAAAAGGATTCTGCAGTTGCAGCCTAACTGCTGCTGTATTAGCATTTTCTTTGAGGTACTGAGGGAAATCTAAAAAAAAAAGCCTGTCAGCATACCCAGTGTTCCAGCCGAGATTCAAACCCAGCACTTCCTAAATACAAATTTAGAATGTCACTGCTATACCCAACTGCTGGTTTTCTCTCAATTTTAAAATGGTTAGGGTACTTATATGTATGTATAATTAAGGAAAAGCTAATAATGTACTGGAAAAAACATGATTTTATTAGACTATTCAATCAGAATTGTAAACTTAATAAATTTGAACTAGTTATCTTTCATGTGGGAGTCTGAGGTTGTCATAATGTTGAATATCAAGATCAGTGACACTACATGGTGTCACATCTCACAACACTCTACTGTTGCTGTACTTACCCTTCATCGTTAAACATGCTTCAGGCTTTTAAAAGTTGTTTCCAAGTACCAAATGCAAATACTTTTTTTGATAATTGTGGATAATGTAAATGAATTTATATGGGTACTGATTACAGTTCTTACATATGTTCACCCATCTGGATAGCTTCTATGTCTGCTGACGAAGGTTAACTTTATATACGAGTAATTGGTAAACTTGTCTCACCTTTCTTAACTGAGGCTAAAGACAGAGCCAGTCTCCGAGCCATGTTTTTAGAACAGGAGCTTTCTTATTACCTGTCTTTGCTTGTCGTTCACTACCAGCAAGATCAACAAGGTTCAGCTTTCCCTGACGAATGTGGTCTCCATCAGGAGGACAACCGTCATCCTCAAGTGCACAGAGGGGCATCATCTCCAAGCTGATACTAAATATTGAGTGTGAACGTGATGAATCAGCATTCATGAGCGTTGCCCCTGTAGATCTGTTTTTCCAGCCTTGGTCCATGAGCAGCTCACAGTCTGCCACATTCTGTACTGGATGCATCGATAAATCTGGAAAACGAGATATTCAGCAATAAAACTTCTATGAACAAAACTAACCATGAAGGCATGTGGGAGGGAGTGGAAATGTGGTTCCAGTTACTAACCTCAGCACTACAGGGGTGGGTGGTCAGCGTCACACCCCTGCCACTTTACCACCAGTGAAAAAGTTCCCAGTACCCAATGAATAGGAGGCTGGTTGGGCCTCACAGCCAGTCTGGGGATGCCTTACCTTCGCGCTGCCAAAAATCGAACGCAAATTCCTCACACATCCAGCCCATAGCCTAGTCCATATACTGATTATGTCACCCCAACTTGCAATCAAATTAATTGCACTCACTAAATAATGCACAATATGAAACATTTAAGTTACATGTTACTGTCTGTTTGTTAATGAGCCTAAACTAAACTTCAGCTACACTCTTTTATTTCTCTGAGTGTTGTGATAAAATAAAATTAAAACAAGTTCTGGAGCAATGGTTCTTGGAATTTCAATAATTTGTCCTAATATAAATGTGTGCAAGTTTTGAAGTTCCTGTGGTGGTGACTATAAAAATTACTGTCTTCTGGTGTATGACGCCATATAGCCTGGTAGAAATATACCGATCTTTCAGAGGAACATACTGCCTTCATTCTCATAATACAGGAATTTGGGGGGGGGGGGGGAGGGAGAGAACAAGGCAGTGTGTTTCTCTGAAATGTCGGTAAATTTTGGGCAGACTACAAAGTATCACATTACAAAAAATTGTAATCTTGGTACAAATGGGTGTGTTTAATATGCATACAAGTGCAAAGTGTTTAAGCTTCATGTAATATGAACAATTATAAATTTTAGTGGCAATAATAACAACATAAGCAACTATAAATTTACAGGCCATTACTTGAATTGTCAATACAACTTCAAAATGAACAAGGATTATTTCCATAACCTCTCATGCACTATGACATAATGGCAGTCAATAGCAAGATTAATAACCTACAAATTAATGTTCAATACCTCAAGTGGTAACAGATAACCAAACATACCCTTACAAATCTGAAATTTGAAATGGATTTATTTGGCACATGACAACGTTCTTCCAGGTACAGACATAGAACAGGTTTGGAATATAATGACAATATGAATATTTGAGTCTGTTAGATTGTTATGCTGGGTCAATTCGTGAAGTCTCTGTTGTTTGGAAATATCACATTGCCTTCATCTTCACGATAAAGCAGTCAAAGAAAGACTTAAATCTTGTGCAACACTGTTTTGAGAACCTCAAATCTTGCATGGTGAGCACATGCTACAGCATCTTTAAAACAAATCATAATACTTTATCCTAACTTGAGTTCGCCCTCAGATATTTTACTCAGAATGAAAATGCTGTCACTGTTTAGGAGGATTAAAAATTAAGTTTAATAAATGCGAGTGCACAAGGAACAGTTGTTCAAAATGGTTTGGTGAGCACAACTATGTACCTTTAACATATACTCCTTTGTCTGCATGCTCCTTCAAATCCAACTTCCTCTTCACATCCTGACCCAACAAATCTCTTATTTCTTCATTGTAAATCTCAAGGTATGAAGCTAGAACCAGGTACTTAGTGCCTTCTGCCACAGAAACAGCCTCAAATATGTGCTCAAAAGCCCTTGGTATAATGCCCCTCTGTGAAACAGGGCTTGTAACACCTTGCATTGTGAAACTCTTGCCACATCCTGTCTGTCCATAGGCAAAAACAGTGCTGTTGTAACCTTCCAGCACTCCCTGTGGACAAAACACGAAATACAGCAATTATACTACAACCACACAATAACAAAATTGTCAGAATAATTACCAACTGTTAATTGATGAATAATTATAAACTGTTAATTGTGGATGATATACTTGCAACAGAGAATGTGATTTGAGATTCTGCCCCAACCTTTTTCTGAGTAGGTTATGGTCTCAGAGTGTTCCTTTATGTTAATGTTCACTTTAGTTTGGTTAGGTTAACTTATCTCAGTGAACAACCTTCCACCACATGCATGATACAATGCACTGCCAAATTCTTCATCAAACTAGTATTTTATTTATACTTATGCAAGCATGATACAAATGAAATGACTACACTGACCTAACACAACCTAATTCATCAATGTGTTCAATTTGGTGGAAAATGTAAACATGTCTCTGTGTACGAGACTATTGTCTTTGCTACTGCATCACGTGACACCTTTTTTTTGGGGGGGGGGGTGAAGGGCCCCGCAGCAGATGCTACGGACGCACCGCAGCCTTGAGGCTTCTTGTGCAACCCTGTGATGAAGATGATCAGTTTTTTTCGTTTTTCCTTGTAATGGAGCTCGGGGGACAACCTGTCCCAGTGACGCTTTGTCCATCACAAATCCCACATGGACTGACCCGGGATCGAACACGGGCCTCCGCGGTGAGACGTGACACCTGTTGTTAAAGAGTGTAACTATGTACAAATTTCTTGCAAGGAAATTAACTGGTCATCATGGTAGGAAAATATACTCAGTGTAGGTTATGGACCCAAAAGTGTATATTAAAGTTTTACCAAAGAAACGACGACATGTTTGCGGTCAGTTTTAAGGTACAATAAATGATTAAACCTCATATTATACATAATTACCAGCAAGTAATTTTACGTAATAAAACTTTATATTTGAGACTGGATCCTTGAAGTGCGAGACCTATGTATGCTAGCTACAGTTATTTATGTCTCCTATGTGATCCATGTCTTTTATCCATTACCTTTTCACTCTTAAGTGCCTGGTCACTTATTTTTACAAATACGACTAAAATATAATCACAAGAATATATAAGTCAAGCAAAATATTACTGTGAATGACAGCTTCATACGCCACTGTCATAGATTTGCTTTTTTTTTTTTTTTCTCCCAAGCAATTCCTTTTCCATTACTTACCTCCACCAGTGGGTATGCAATTTCATTGTAGATTTGCTCTGTAGTGGAGTTAATATGGTAGACTCCGTCAAAAGTGAAAGTCTTTGGGGGAGCACAGCAATCAGTGGGATTCAAAATGGAGCATGTACAGTGACTGTTGTCCATGAACACCACACACTGAAATAAGGAATATTTTTATTTGCGTCAGTGATTCGGGATCTATAATTAATGTATCAAACAGTGGCATAGCTAGGTTTTTCGGTGCCCGGAGCGAAGAAACACAGTGGCTGTCCCTAACAGAAATCATGAACTTTAAAGAAACCACAATGATTGAGTTTTTTATTTGGCACAATATTTTAAAATATGTTGAGAGCAGAAAATACAAAATTTCATTTAAAATATCCGTTTTGCGCCCATTGAACTTTGACGCCCGGGGCGGCCGCAACACTCCCTCCCGCCACCCGGCTACGCCACTGTATCCAAACCTTCTTAATTGAAAGATTTTGTTATTTGGTGTTTCGTTGTAGCTCCACCAATACCCTAAGCTGTAAAAGACACGTAAAGATTCAAATCATCTGAAATTAAGAATGCTTTACTTTTCCTGGGAGAACATTCTTTCAACATTGCACATCTTATAGTATTAAGCCACTTTCACGAATGTTTGAAACTAGATATTGTCTTTAGTTATTTTGTAATATTGTCTGTTACAGATTTTATATTTTAAAACGTATTTTAATCCACTGAAGAACATTTCAGTGTAAGTATTTAATGTACTGTTACTTCTCATGTTTCAAATATTTTTATTTTGCTCCTATCAAGAACATAAATGTTATGAGCATGCAATGTCTGTGTGTCTATGTGTCTGCAAGATTATTGCATGCTGCAACTTAAGCTGTTTCACAGATTTTGAATGGATATTGATTCGGCGACCCTGAGTAAATTTGATGAAAAAGGGTGCTATCAGCCACAACATTAAGTTTTATCACTTTTGTTACAAAGACTTTTTTGTGGGTAAAAGCAGTGCTCGAATTGGACCGAAAAGGCCTTCCAGTTGTTAGAAAAACATTATAAGTTTTCCGGTTGGCACAACCACCCTAAATTAAAGCTTTATAAAAAATGTTTCCTTATTGTTCCGATTGTTAAAATTTTCCATTTCGAGCACTGAGTCAAAGAACTTATCACACAGTTTGATTTCAAATATGATTTACGCCAAAAACAAGGCCCTTACGTAGTTAAACACACAGAAATTGTTTATACCAAGTCGGGCACAAGATATGACTGACTATATATGTGTGCTATTCATGAATATGCATCATTGGCAGTAGTTAAGAACAGGATCAAAACATAGCAGCAATAAATGACAGTGAGTGGTACCTACGCTTCATTCGGTACTTCAGCCCTACTTTAGCCAAAGGAAGTTACATACCACGCATATAATCAGTGAAATTATGATTTAAGTATGTTGAATAGTGAATGGAAGTATTATCTGTGGAAACTGCAACTAGAGAGAGATACAGTCAAATGGTCCCTTTGACTTTTCAAAAGCATTTTATTAGTATTATATAACAATTTTAAGAAGGGCTTATGGAAGAAATAGGGAAGTTATTTAGCTTGTATAATCGAGTAAGAATTTTAATTGATAATGCGTCTGTTTATCGCGATTTGTCGTTGCATCTTGAAACTTAAAGAAATGACGAATATGCCATTACGTTACATCCTTACAAGTGTCAGACAGGTAACCCAATTTGTATGCTGCTTCTACCATGCCAATTTGTCTCTTCCCTGCGATTCATATAACCTGCACGCCACAGTGACCATAGAACGTATATAACGTTTGGTTTGTGAGTGAGTCACACGTGCGTTACTTTCCTTAGTGTCCGGTATATGACAATTCATTTCACATGAACACAGAGACTCTAAGTGTGCAATAGATGTCGTTAATCGTTAAATGACCTCGATACGAACGTGTGTGCGTGTTATCAGACTGAATACGAACATAAATCAAAAGGTATAACATAGTTCCAGAGGAATATTAGGGCCTGTTAATGCCACTGTGTTACTCAGACAGCATTAAAGCAGAGCATGTCTTTCAAATGTTTGCTTGATTCATCATTATTTAACAAAGTAATTACTTAGTTTA
Organism: Reticulitermes speratus; assembly: GCA_021186555.1. NCBI lineage: Eukaryota > Metazoa > Arthropoda > Insecta > Blattodea > Rhinotermitidae > Reticulitermes > Reticulitermes speratus. The sequence goes on along the minus strand of JAJKFL010000003.1, from coordinate 15,852,688 downwards.
ACCTATATAATCAGAGGTTTGGCATTTATGTGATGCAAGATAAAAAGGATAAACAGGAACCAAAACAATTCACTTACAGGAGCACTTAGTTGATGATGACGACGAAACAATGGAAGAGAGAAAAAGACTTCTAACCAGAGAAAGAAAAATGAAGCTGGATGATTCGGGAAAGTCATGAGCTTCGAAAATATGCATGATATTATTAATCGATTAGCTGGCGTTTTTGAGATTTACAGAAATACAGAGTCAAGAGTTTGGGATGACCCACATCATTTACGAAAACCGTTGCAATAAAAGAATTGCCGAACAGCTACATTTAAATGTTGTTTATTTTTTATTCCGTGAAATGTGTTTTACTTTTCTCCCTTCAGAAGTGGAGGACTTCGGATATGTTTACAATAAAATTATAAATTATTAAGCAGTATTTTAATTACTTCATCAATCATGAGCCGAGGAACGCTTGCCATCTCCAAATGAATTAAAATAAGAAAAGAAATTTCTAAGATATAATTCAGAGTAATGGGAAAATGTTGCTGTGCTCTCGACAGTTTACTGTTGTTTTCTGAACTAATTTCCTAAGGAAGAAATAGACACCCCTTCGCTGAAATGGACGGGTCTTTATGTACGTCTCTATGGGTAACCATAGACCTTAGTAGCAGTTCATGAAAAATATGCTTGTTTTCCACTTCCAAGGTCATGTACGGTCAGAATAATTGATTTTCAATCCATTAGCTTTGTGTATGCGAAAGTCGGCGCAGCCTTCGTCCCTTGATACACAATTATTATACTAGCACAGGCCCAAATAATCATCAGCAGCTGTGAGAAAGTAATGTTTCATAAGAAACCAAGAATATGAGACAGGGTCAGCAGGGTGGAATTCCAAAAATTGAACCAGACGAGTTTTGTAGCTTCTCTAACTGAAGACGTTCCCAAATTTGACTCAAGAATTACTTCACAACACCTTACCAACTGCTCTAGTTGCTTATTACCTATGTAAACCATACTACTCCAGTGTGATACTCTGCAAAAAACCAAAGCATATGAAATTTCGCGCCACTTTAATTATATGTCTTATTTCGAACATTAATAAAGTAGCGCAATTTTTTTTTGCATGAATTGGCCAAAATAAATTCGATAAGAATTATTATTTAATGTGAAAATGAAAGTATTCCCAAAGTGAATCGAAGTTATAAACATAACTATAACAGAGCCGACCTCGGTTATAACGTCATGAAAGGGACTGAATATTTTGTGTCGTTATAACGAGTGTCGTTAAAGCGAGGAGTGTAATATTATAGTTAACAGTGACGAATTAACTGGTACCACAGAATATCTGACGCTATAGACGAGGTGTCGTATGAACCGATGTTGTTATAAACGGGTTCGACTGTATTTGGTTCAATATTACAAATCATAAACTTAGAACATGTTAGTTTTACATAAATGCAATTGCTTCGAGCACCGTAGTTTACAATTAAATAATTTTATACCCTCGCTAATCTAAGTACTGTATTTAAAACGTTACAATATCTACGCATTTCGAGCATCTGTATGAAGATTTACAGCATGGGCGGCCAACTTTTTATGGCAAAGGCCACACACATTATTGTGGGCTGGTTCGCCTGCCGCACGTGTAAAAATAACAATAAGTGGTGTAGCTCACCCTCTAAATTGTTTTGTAATTTTTATAGTAAATACAAAATTTACACATGGGACCTCGGGCCACATAACACAACCTGGTGGGCCGCGGGTTGGAGACCCATGATTTACAGACACTCCAGGGGTAAAGCGTTAGAGACTACCAATAAATATTGTTAATAACTTACCTTGCATTTCAAATCCTTCTCCCTGGAATTCATGGGGCGACATCTTACGATGACTTTCACACTCTCCGCCATGTTGAATGACTTTCTGTAACATACAAGTCATGTGAATGTGTTTGGTTGTCAGTAATGGACGCTATTATTTTTCAGGCTAAGGTTAGGAATTTAGGCAAACAAATGTATTGCTAACATGCAAATATCGTCCGAGACTGGAGATTCTCATGGGGGTGACTACGAAGATTTGCTGTCTTCTAGGATGTGACGCCATACAGTCTGTTAGTTATTGAATTTTCAGATTAATCTACTAATTTCATTCTTCCGCCATTAAGATTTAGGCAGCATGTAGGTCGGTAGGTAACTACCAGACTACAAATTGTCACATTGCACAAGGCAGAAACCTTCTTACTTAAAGTCGCTTTATGTATTGTTTGGGTAAGGTAAAGTGCTCCCTAGAACAGGCTATGAAGGCCCAGAGGGGGAGTAGAGGTATAGCTCTACTCTTTCTTTAACCCTGGCACTAGATGAGGGTGGGTGGTCAACTCCACGCACCGGCTGCTTTACTCCTGGGAAAGAGACCCCGGTACCCATTGCATAGGAGGCTGGGTGGGCCCCAGAGCCGGTCATTGTTTGGGTACTAAAGTTAAAAACCTATGCTATGTGTAAATTGTCAGTTCTTATAAAGCATAGACAATCTATTGTGATCTTTGAAAAATTGGTTGCCAGTTGCACTTTTATGCTTTGTATTATGAAGCTATGTACCGGAATAGAAGGTTCGTTGAAAGGCGACCCTCAAGTGAGAGTTTTGTATAAACTATGTCCGTTTATACTGTAGGGTCTTTTATTGCTCGAGCACTGAGATCGTATGCTGGAATCCCACGCAGGGCATGCAAGGCCAGACTAAGGGGCGGGCCAGCGGAGCAGCTGCCCGGGACACAAACCTGTTAAGTGGCACTAAGACGTCTCTGGAATAATCGGAAACATGGTGCTGGTAAACTCAATTTTCCACACACTTAATAATTTCTCCGAAAATTGTCCTCAGTTTGGAAAAACGCCCTCTAAAATTTCGCCAGCCCTGTCCTAAACCGACAGAGTTTAAAAAATGTCGGTTTGAAGGGATGCCCAATTATTAACATGCCCGGCTGGCCCGCGTGTCTCGGGCCGGTCCTAGGGGCATGGATGTACGTGTGAGTTCCTTCTATCCTTGTGTTGCCCTGCGTAAGTGTCTAGCCGACCCCCCGTAATATCTGTAAGTTTCATAATCCCGCACAAGAGAGGCGCTGTACCGTATTGGTGTGTGGCACCATACAAAAACATGTTCTAGAATACAGAAATATATTTTATTCACCCTTAAAGCACACAATTCTTGTACCATTTAGAACTAATTACAAATCCAACGTGTTTCGATTCTCATTACTATTTAATGGTGTCATGTACAAGAACGTTAATTAAACAAACTTACCAAAAGTCAGTTATATAATCACTGCGGTTCGTATTCACATAATTTTGATACATACGAGGTATTTCACAAACGCTGTGTCATAAAATAACCTTCTGGTTACAATACTGTGCGAAAATATTTTGAGAAATGGCATTTGTACAATTATAATAGCACTGATCTATTAGTATTCGGTTTGTAGTCATTTTGTTTTGGGGCACGCCGTGGCGCAGTTGGTTGAGGCACTGCGCCACAAGCCCGATGGTGTCATTGGAATTTCTCATTGACATAATTCTTCCGGCCGCACTATGGCCCTGTGGTCGACTCAACCTCTAACAGAAACGACTACCAGGAATATTTCCTGGGCGGTAAGGGCGGCCGGTGCGTGGGGCTGACAACCTTGCCACATTCATGTGCCGATTGTCTTGAAATCTGGGAGCCTCAACCTCCTGGAATTCTAAGGGCCTGTCCAGGGATCCTTTTTTAGTCATTTTTTTATGATCATTACATTCTGCTCTATCGAAAACCTGCGTCCTAATTAACATATATTGTGTAATGTCGTGTGATTTCATAGAGGTTTGAAGTAATTTTCTTCATAAGATATAATTATCTTCATATGATGAAATGTGAAGTGGGTGGTGATCTCTGTAATGTACAGAAGACAGTAAAATGTATACAATTAAATTACACGTGAATGTATACTTATTAAATTCAAAGGTGATTATATTTTACATAAAAAAGAAGAAGAAAGGCTAACTGGATTGGTCACATCTTGCGTAGAAACTGCCTTCTAAAACACGTGATTGAAGGAAAGTTAAAGGGTAGGATAGAAATGACGGGAAGACGAGGACGAAGGCGTAAGCAGCTACTGGATAACCTTAAGGAAAAGAGAAGCTGGAAGTTGAAAGAGGAAGCACTAGATCGCACCCAATGGAGAACTCGCTTTGGAATTGAGTACGGACCTGTCGTAAGATACGAGTAGACTACTAAATGAATGAATGAATGATTGAAGGATTCATATGGCGTCGGTAATTCTTCCTAAAACAATCTTTCTACCAACATTCTTTCGCTTTAACAATATTACACACAACAAACTGCTAAATAAGTATGAATAATGTTACCTGTCGGTTTAAAGAATATAATGCGTCCCGTACTGACTCTACTACATTACTGTTAACTTACAGTCTCCCTGTTTGTTATGTGAATGTGTTTAAAGGCGCGTGTCTATGGATTTTTTGCGTCAACCTGCCGGTATTGGCTGATTCCAGTACCCCATGCTCAATCAAATGGGCATAAAAAGAACCACATGTTTAGCTTTTACTGTTCAGGTGTGTAACCGAATACAGGGAGCACAAACATTGAAATTTTCCATCACAGTTCCTTCCTCCCTATTTGTCAGATACAAGACCAATACTGGAGGCAGTATAGCACGTTTTGGGAACATCAGGATGGGAATCGATCCTGTACCCAAAAACTAGTTTTTGTTTCTGTTTGTACAGAGCGGCACAAACGTCACTTGACACTCTTCTGTATAAATTTGGTCTCTGGTGTCACGTGACTTCTGCTCAACCATATACTTTATTTAATATGGAACGATGGGCAGAATCTATAAAGCATATAAATCCAAAACCACAGTCAGCACCCTATACATTTTTACATTTTAGTAGTTCTCCTTTTCAAGTGTGTTTTGCTTCACTGATACATTTCTGTCACCAACATATTTTTTGTTGATTAATATTCGGCCAGTTTATTAAAAATGTCAGCTTTGTGGAACATTCATAAATCAGACGGGGCTACGACAGGTAAGAAGCGCGCAAGAGCCTATCAACTGCCTTATCAATGACAGAGTCATTAAATGATAAATTATGGAAATAAATGGCGTTCTCACAAACCAACATTTTATATTACATAAACGCTACGGTTTACGTTTCAGGCAAGCTCAGAATAATAAGAATTGTGGTGTAGATAGGAAGTTCATTCGTCCCTTTTTTTACCCAGGACAGTCCCCATTTTATGGCTTTTAAAGAGCTCTGTCCCTTTGTCCCGCAAAGTTTGGTTCGGGGCGCCGTATTGCCGAAGTCTTTCTAGGTCGTAAAAATAGGGCATTACTGACAATGCGTACTAAAATTTTGACTTTCTCACAATGGAAAAAAAACATTTATGGGAATAGGACAGCCATCAATCAACCTCAAGTGAGAGAGGAAGATGTGTAGATCAGTGATTATGGAATGTGCACTGAGACTGCAAAGGATCAGGAGTTGATATAGAAAGAAAAATCAGTAAGTGAACTTAGTGTTTGAGTTTGTTTATTACTGTTATTAATGTTTTGTACCTGTACGTAATTATTTTATTAATTACGCTACCTTTAATTTCGTGACAGGTTATGATTTTTTCCCGTATCTCCCTTCCCCGCCATCTAAATGTTATTAACGTTTCCAGTTTTTGGTTTTAAAACAATGGGATCCGTAAGCTTAGATATAATGTGATATAGGCTAATTGCCAATTCCAGACAAGTAAATTTCCCAAGATTGGGCTAATGTAATTTTTTCGACCTTTCTGCTACATCGGACCCCTTAATTAGTTTCATTAGTTCTTTGGACCCCTCCCCCCTTCCCAGAATTATGTAGACTCGCGGATCCTTTAGGCACAACTCCTCACAACGTTTAACATTGGAAATTTTACAAAAAGACAAACACTTAAATTGCAAACACTTCATTGAGTCAAAGCGAAAGTTTATTGTAAAAACAATAGTTCTCCTAACGGTAATAATTATTAATGTGCTGGCACAACAGTCGTGGGGTCAATTACAGAGACAGCATAGCAACATAATAATAATAATAATAATAATAATAGTAATAATAATAATAATGCAAGAAACACTTAAAGAAAGAAAACTTAGTGTTCTTCTGAGTAAACTCTAATTAATTTGCGGATTCCTTAGGCACAATTCTCTAACCCCATTAAAAACTTATGTAACCCCAAAAAATGCACTATTATATATGTGTTCGTACTATCTTTTACAAATAGCTCCGACATGTTTCGGCGCTATATCACTCCATTTTTTTGGAGTCGACACCAAAGGTACTACAAAACTCACAGCAATAAGATAGGTCACAATGGGCGTGCATATGTTGTGATATCAATATTGCATAATATTGCCTGTAATATTCTGCACTATTGATATCATAACGTATGTACGCCTATTGTGACCTATTTTATTGCTGTGAGTTTTATAGAAACTTCGGTGTCAGCTCCCTAAATATGACGTGATATAGCGCCGAAACATGTGGGTGCTATGTAAAAGATAGTATGAACAAGTAGGCCTACAGAATAGTGCATTTGTTGGGGTTACATAAGGTTTTAAATTTGTCACAATGCACGGAATGAATGATGTAAAGTCTCTTAAGTCCGGTTAAGAAACACTGAATTAAAGGAATTTAATCTCCATACACAAGTCCTACGTAGAATGGGAATGTAAAATTCATATGTGGCATCCCGTTGTGCTGGTTAGTTGTCGGCAATTAAAGAGCAGTCTAACAAATAATTTTACTGGAAAACAGTATGTACTATTTTGCAATAGAATTGGTTAATTGGTTAGTAAAATATTTCAAATGATTGTGTAAGTCCTTCTGCGGATAACTACGATATAATCCCAACTTCATATGCAAGTATTTATTATTCATTCATCGTTGTTTGGTTTACTCCTTTGTTTATTTATTTATTTATTTAACTATCTATCTATCTATTTGTCCATTCGCACGCCCATCCCTTATCTGAAACATTTTCTGCAGTCTCCTTTTAGTTCAGTATAGCTCCCAACGCTCTACGGTATATGAAACTTCTTCGACACATGTGGAAAGCGTGCAGTCTATACATATCTCTGCAGGGGTTCATATTAAATCTTTGAAGCACGTGGTTTACTGAAGACGAGCTCTTTCAAAATTATATTGTGAATTACATACGGATATAACAGAGTCACAAGACTGTTCAACATCACAGCTACAATGCAATTTATCCATTCACTCGAATTTTCAGACTATGACACTACATCACATTGGTAAGTGTTGTGATGATCTGTAAATATGTGTCAATTAACGGTATAGGGCTGTGGCACCAGTGTGAAAGCAATTTATCACCAAATTTATAAAAACATTACCAAGTTCTAAATAACTAGATATAGAGACAGAAAACCGTATGAATGTATATAAAGGTAAAGGTAAAGGTAAAGTGTCCCTGTCAATGGCATAACGGGATATATGGGGTAGAAATACAGCTCCGCTCACTCTTAACCTTGGCAATAGTAGGAAGTGAGTGGTCGACGTCACACCTCCGTCGCCTTTTCCCCCGTAAAGTACCCCGGTACATATTGAATAGAAGTAGTCAATAGTAATTATATAAAGACAAAATTCTAACCATTATATTCTATGTAATTATTAGAATGTTATTCAATTATGTATTTATTACAGCGTCAACCTTTTGTGACAGTACGCCGTACCGACGCCTTACTTCTTGAAACATAGAGAAGTCGTCCAGTAATGAACTCCGTTGTTTCTTGTGCTTCGAGGATACCGCCAACTGTATTCAGAAAAAAGGCACTATTTTTAATATTATTGGCTATTAGTCTGTCACGTCAACATGCAATAGGTAAATAATCGCTATTATTATTTTTTAAGTGTCAGGTTCGAATCTCACCCTACACCGGCTATTCTGGGCAAGACGTTTATGATTTTCCTCAGCACTTCCTGGCAAATGCTAAGATAGTATAAAATAAGACAGTGACACTTCTGCTTATCAGTAGACACAAGTGCCAAAGCAGAGCATATCATTAGACACTGACAGCAAGTACCAAAGCAGAGTATATCAATAAACACTTACAGCAAGTACCAAAGCAGAGTATATCAATAGACACTTACAGCAAGTGTCAATGCAGAGCATATCAATAGAAACTGACAGCAAGTACCAAAGCAGAGTATATCAATAAACACTTACAGCAAGTACCAAAGCAGAGTATATCAATAAACACTTACAGCAAGTACCAAAGCAGAGTATATCAATAGACACTTACAGCAAGTGTCAATGCAGAGCATATCAATAGAAACTGACAGCAAGTACCAAAGCAGAGTATATCAATAAACACTTACAGCAAGTACCAAAGCAGAGTATATCAATAAACACTTACAGCAAGTACCAAAGCAGAGTATATCAATAAACACTTACAGCAAGTACCAAAGCAGAGTATATCAATAGACACTTACAGCAAGTGTCAATGCAGAGCATATCAATAGAAACTGACAGCAAGTACCAAAGCAGAGTATATCAATAAACACTTACAGCAAGTGTCAAAGCACAGCATGTCAGTAGACTCTGACAGCAAGTAGCAAAGCAGAGCATCTCAACAGACAGTTGCAGCAAGTGCCAAAGCAGAGTATATCAATAGACACTTACAGCAAGTGTCAATGCAGAGCATATCAATAGAAACTGACAGCAAGTACCAAAGCAGAGTATATCAATAGACACTTACAGCAAGTGTCAAAGCACAGCATGTCAGTAGACTCTGACAGCAAGTAGCAAAGCAGAGCATCTCAACAGACAGTTGCAGCAAGTGCCAAAGCAGAGTATATCAATAGACACTTACAGCAAGTGTCAAAGCACAGCATGTCAGTAGACTCTGATAGCAAGTACCAAAGCAGAGCATCTCAACAGACAGTTGCAGCAAGTACCAAAGCAGAGTATATCAATAGACACTTACAGCAAGTGTCAATGCAGAGCATATCAATAGACACTTACAGCAAGTGTCAAAGCACAGCATGTCAGTAGACACTGACAGCAAGTTTCAATGAAGAGCATATAAATAGACACTTACAGCAAGTGTCAATACAGGGCATATCAATAGACACTTACAGCAAGTGTCAATACAGGGCATATCAATAGACACTTACAGCAAGTGTCAATGCAGAGCATATCAATAGACACATACAGCAAGTGTCAATGCAGGACATATCAATAGACACTTACAGCAAGTGTCAATGCAGAGGATATCAATAGACACTTATAGCAAGTGTCAATGCAGGGCATATCAATAGACACTTACAGCAAGTGTCAATGCAGGGCATATCATTAGACACCTGCAGCAATATCAAAGACTAATTTCTGCAGGACTGGGGCATTGAGTCACCCTGTCTGAGACTACAGAGACACAAAGCGAAAATCGAAGCAGGATATAAATTATTCAGAAAGCCAGGCAGGTATGCAAAGCGGCACACAGTATCGACCAAAATGATCAGTCCACCAATACACGTGACCATTACGTGACACTTGCCCCCAATTCACGCACGAATCCTAATTACAAGTCCAGGCAATTTCCTGTGCTCGTGTTAAAGACACTGAGCAACTTCCTCCAAGCGGAATTTGCATCTGACTTATATTCAGGAGGTGCCCTGTTCAAGACCCGAGCCAGAATACTCATTATCCTGGGGGTTTTCTTGGTTTTTCTCTGTCCCTTCAGAAATATTTCGGGATAGTACCTTATATTAAACTACGAACGTTTCCCTGCTCATCATTTTCCTTTCGTTATGTATTAATTTCCCTATCATTCGATGCTACCTCTTCTTCTTCTTTCGTGGCTCTACAGTCCGTTGTGAACCTTGGCCTCTTCAACGATTTTCCGCCAGTTGTCTCGATTCTGTGCCAGTACTTTCCAATTCCTGTATCCCATTTTCCGTAGATCTTCCTCAACTCCACCCAACCACTTGGTTCTCTGTCGACCACGCCCTCTTTGTCCTCCAGGGTTTCCGCTTAATATCTTTTTAGGTATCTCTGTATCGTCCATCCGTGCCACATGTCCTGCCCATCTCAATCTTAGTGATTTTACTATTCTTCTGATGGGTGGATCTTTATAAATGGAGTACAGCTCGTTATTGTACCTCCTTCTCCATCTTCCTCCTTCACAGATTGGGCCTATTATTCTACGAAGTACCTTCCTCTCGAAGGTATCCAACATTCCAATATCTCTTACTGTTAGTGGCCACGTCTCTGAAGCGTATGTGAGCACCGGTCTTATAAGTGTTTTATAAATAATGAACTTGGTGATACGAGATAGAAACCTTGAGGAAAGTAGTTTTGTTAGTGCGATTCGATGCTACCTACTCCGAGTTACTTACAGGCTGTTTCAATGAACAACATACAAAAGAGACACCGATACTCATTCACGTTTCCTGGGAAGACGATCCCAGAGATGTCCTAACAGGTGTCATTTTTTATGATGTGTCAGATCGTGGTGCAAAAATTGAGTAAATTGACAAAATTAAACTTCATAGACTTTTAGCTGTATATAATTGTAGCCTATGGGGCTGCCACGCATTTGCAAATTATGTAATATCATCTTCATTTACACGGTATAAATAGTCAGAAATGTACAATTAAACCAGTTGACTAACACAAGTTCTCATGGTTTCACAACGGGTATTACGCAGATGATAATCTTCTGGGTTACGACACCGTGTAGGTTCGTAGGCTGACACCGATATTTCGGAGGAACTTGCTGCCTCCGTCTTCAGGGTCGAAGTAATTTTTTCTAGGTAGATGTTAAAATTTCAACGTTAATGTTAGTCATCCTACAAATCTTTACGTTGTCAAAACTCAGAATAGTATTATCTAAGCCAAATTGTTATCGGTTCCTCAGTATTTTTCTTATTACGCTGTACCTCAAAGATTCATCTATCTATGCAGATTTGAGAGCATTTAATTATGCATGTTGTACTTCGTCTTGTGTTAAAGATAAAACACATTAATTCGTTAACAGGATCGATCCCGTCCTCGAGATAAAAATAAGTTTAAAACTTTACCCAACTTAATAGGTGTCAGACTTATTTTTAGCTTGAGGGGGTTTACCAATCTTGTCCGTGAAATATTGTGTTTCATTTTTTATGCGTGACGCTGAACAAAGTCTATAATGTAAATGATTCCAGATGTGATATATTGTCGTTAGAATCCTATAGAAGGTGACAAAGGCTTAACCGTGTCACAGAATATTTAAAGCAAAGTAACTGAATTTTTATAAGCTTTATAAACTTTAAAATACAGCTCCACTCATTCTTAACGTCGACACTAGGTGGTGTGTGTGTGGTCAACGTCACGTCCCGGCCGCATTACCTCCAAGGAAAAAACCACCAGTACCGATTTAATAGGAGGGTGAATTGGCCTAGAACCTGTCTGACCGTTCAGGGGAAGAGATTCTCTTAACCTTGCTGGGATTTTAACTCGATTCGTCCAGCGCGTAGCCCACTCATTATAATGACTGAGCTATCCCGGAACTGTTGTAAACATTTTGCAGTTTATAGGTCAAGTAGGTTTGATTTTTGTATAGTTAATTTAAGTATAGCTAACTCCATTATCTAGTGGAATACTAGGTAACGAGGAGCTTTATTATCTGTACTCTCACTAAATATTATACGGGTGATCAGATCACGAAGAATGAGATGGGCGGGGCATGTATCGCGTATGGTAGACAGGGGAGGTGCATACACTATTTTAGTGTGGAGAGAGACCACTTATAAGACATAGTCGTAGATGAGAAGATAATATTAAAATGGATCTTAAAGAAGTGGGATGAGGAGGCATGGACTGGATTGATCTGGCTCAGGATAGAGACATATGGCGGGCGCTTTTGAATGCGGTAATGAACCTTCGGGTTACATAAAATGAGGGAATTCCTTGACTAGCCGAGGACCTCTTAGCTTCACAGGAAGGACTCTGCTCCATGGAGTTAGTTAGTTAGTTATTTGGTTGGTTGCTTGCTTATTTGCTTGGTCGGTCGGTCAATCAGTTTATTGTCATGTATGATGTCCGCGAAATGCTTCCTTACGTCAGTGCACACTGCTTTCTATATGATTCGCCCTATATTTATGATATACACAGCGTTGCCGAGAATGTGTCCGATTATGCAAAATCGAAAGTTTGAATGATAACAAGCAATTAATTGGAAATGGCCTAGAGAATATCGATCGCTACCTTATTCAATTTATCGTTCCGGAATTTGGCTGGAGCGACTGGGGAAAACCACGAATGTCCTGAAGACATTCGGTGCGCCAGTCGGGATTCGAACTGGAGACCGACGCTATACAAATCAGAAGCGCTGCCGCACGAGCCAGCCTACTCTAAATGTTACAAGACAAACTCGTGTAAACTTCCGTTTGTCAAAGATAACACGTAATAATGCAGAGCAGTGAAGCCTAGGGCATGATTGTTGACGTCATGAGGCGGCAACAGCAACAGACAACACAAAGTGAATAATGAGGGAAAGGAAACCAACTGATTTGGCTTTATGTCAGTGACTTTACACAACGCGCCGTCACTGAAGATACTATGAAACGTTGAAACGCACGCAGTACAGTGTTTGCATACAATCAAATGTAAATGCTCGAAATTTTTTTAACCCGAGTGTGTCAGTTATTGTGTAAAAAACAAACGAAGTTCATACCGCGATCTTCTTCACCGTAACACCGGATGGTCTTGTAGTCGGATACCAACTTTTCGGAACAAAGTGCTGCCTCAATCTGTCGTAAAGACTTCACTTCACCTCTTCACTAGTCGAAACTCTTCTACCGGTAGGTGTAGAGCAGTGGTTCCCAAACTTTTTCGGTCCACCGCCCCCTTGGTTCCACATACACACCCACAGCGCCCCCTGCCTTTTTTAAAAAACATAAATGCGCTTTTGTTTCCACTTTTATTTTATATTTAAAAAATCGTTTAAATAAAATTATAAGAGTTAAACCAAATGTTTTATGTGTTAATTAATAAATTAAAACTTAATATTTTTTATGATTAACAATAATTCATCTAGCAATGGTTTGTTAAAAAAATAATATGTGCTTGAATAAGATTCATAAATTAAAATATTAAGAAATGTAGTTCATTTTTTATTTTTAACACAAAAATAACTATTTGAATTTTATTATAAAAATAAATGCACTACTTCTCTACTAGCGCCCCCTGTGATAATAACAGCGCTCCCTTCCACCTCTCGTACCTATTAGCGCCCACCTCGGTAATCCCACCGCCCCCCACGGGGCGGTACCGCCCACTTTAGGAACCACTGTTGTAGAGGGTTTACAAAGAGCTTACCATCTCTCGCGGTTTCGAGCTATAGCTCTTTCTCCGTTCCATTCAATTCCTCTTTCCTTCAAACTCTTCTGTGTCCCTCCTTCCCAAGTCTCTCGGGGTCTTCCTTTGGGTATCTTCCCCTGTGTTCTAGCTTGCCAGGCCATTTTGTGGCATTTCTCTTCCCCCATTCTTACAGCGTGCCCAAACCATCTCAACTGTGCTAATCCTATCATCTCTTGGAGGGGGATTATTCCTAATCCCATGCCATTTGATTCATTTCATGAAGACAAAAATCCAGTCTTATCAAACAAGGGTAACGACAAAAATTCAAGTCTTCTTGGAGGTGACGCTGTGACGTTATTCGAGTAGTTTCCGACATCTCGAAAGACCGTACTGCCTTCGAAATTTCTGGAACTACTACTGGCCCGAGAACATAGCTTCACACCCCGAAAAGATTTTAATCTTCAGCATTGGCGCCATTAGAGCCAAGTGTAATAACTTTTATACTGGCGAATTTCTTTATTTACCCTGTTAAACTTTCGTTTTAATCTCGACACTTTTGAATACGCCTGATGTCTACTAGTTATGCATGGTTAAATTGTCATTTTGAATTATTTCCTAAAGGTGTATGGCCATGAATCCCCTTTCAGAATTCAACAATGTCCTCTACCTGTTCAGTGCACCCAACCTTAACGGGTGGTAGCGCATTTGGAGGTGAAAAATATTCAGGTCGATACGTTTATTAGTAAACTATTTTTTGCTTCAAGGTCATATCCCTTGTGTCGTCTCCCAGCACCACAAGGTCTCCCAGCACCACAAGATCATGCATTTATAATGAACTCTTGAGGTCATCATGTTCTGAAGTGTTCTAACTTCGTGGGAACATGGGCAGGTGACATTTGACGTGGTACGTGATGATAAGGCACTGAGGTCAGTACTCCAGTTTGGATTGTGACTGCCTGTCACAATGTATTAATAATGCCAGCAGTAAAAAGGCTTTAGGATTAATTTATATTTCATAAATTCTGGAAAGACCTGCTACTGTTGAGTTCATAATATTTTGTCCTTCAATTTGATATAATAAAACGTAATTATAAGCATTTAGAGAACAAGAGTTTTACTTACTGTTTGTGTGAATTTGCAATTGGGTCCCCAACATTAAAGCAAGAACATACATAAAGGATATTTGGGAACAGTCCTGGCTGGTATTCAGACAAACGGAAGCAACGAGAGCTGGACGAAACTGCATAATGCGGAGTTTCATACTTTCTGCTCATCTTTAAATATTACGTCCGTTAATACGATCAAATTAAATATTATTATATTGGCAAAGAATGTAGCTCGCATAGGTTAGACGAAAAATACACACAAAATTGTGGTCATAAATCTGAAGTAAAGAGACCACTGGGATGACTTAGAGGTAGGTGCGAGACTAATATAAAACGGATATTAAATAAAAGTATGGTGGAATTTTTTAAATTTATTTGGACTTTTTTTTGCTTTAAGTTAGTAAAGATGATGTTCAAACCTCTGGTAGGAATGGGTAGAAAATATAGACGATCTGTGAGAAAGGGTGTGGAGTGGACACAAAAATCAGAAATTGTATTGTATGCAGTTGGACAGGATGTTGTTGGGAGTGGGGGGGGGGGGGGTGTAGCCTTCCCTGTATTTACCTTTACTTGTTACGTTTGGACAATTCTGTAATCGATTATGTTTCGTTATGACAGATCCCACTGGTCGACAAGTTTAATAGCGCATTAGGGCGATCGCATTATTTGGTCACGGGTCGAATCACAGTTGTCTGGAATTATGTGTTTTCTTACACTGTAGTGTAAAAGTGCAGACCTTGCGAGAAATGTCTCCCACACAGGGTGTTTGTACTTAACAATGCTGCCAGTAACTCAGTTACACAGGGCCAAATAATTGGATGACATTGAATTATGAATTGTAAAAGGATGGGGAGGAAGCGGTCGTGGCCTGATTTAAGTTACGACTTACGCATTTACATGGAAGAACTAAAAATCCCGAACGATATTCGAACCGGGCAGTTTCCAAATACAAGTTAAAAGCGTTATGGTTTCATCAACTTGCTTCAAATGCAGGATGTCTAATCATGTACACAGAGCATGCCTAATCACATATATGCAAGATGCCTAATCTCGTATATGGAGAATGTCTAAACACATATTCGCAAGATGCCGAATCGCCTATATGCAGAATGCCTAAATACATATATGCAGGATGCCTAATCATGTGCATGCAGGATTCCTAATCACAGATATGCAGGATGCTTATCACGTATATGCAGAATGCCTAAGCATGTATATGCAGAATGCCTAATTACTTATCCAAAATGTTCGTAGTCTGAAATTAACAAGAGGCAGGCTGTGTAGTTAATTAAAACTGAAAAGCAGCTGCTGAATGTTCAGCACCCCTGCTTTGTATTTAAAAGATTCTTTTGTTCGAATTTCAATCTGGAAGTCCGTTGTTTTGATTGAAGGTGCTCGTGATATTCCTTAGTCTCGTTACGTAACTATTGCAATAGTGCCTTAAAGTCTTCCTTCTGTATCCCTTCGCATCATTACACTGCACTATTTTGCGACCCTTCCAGATGGCGTGGCCGTTGGTTCACACCCAGTAGTACAGATCCCTATCAAGATTTTTTTGGCTCATTTTATGCCTAAAGTCCTACTTACTTTCAATTATTGAGCCTAATGAAAAAACATAATACTCGCATTTATAGGTCACTATTCCCATTTATTACTGTCCTCAATTGTTATTTATTACGTGCACGGAGCAGACACGCTGTTTCAATAGACAGCATTCAATCAATGACAGCGTCAACAGCATGGAGAAGAAACTACCGTGTCTAGTAGAAGAGCTGCACATGAGCCAATACAAAAGACAGTTGACCCTTCAAATTACAGAGATGTCTCTACGTACCACCTGCTTTGAAATTCGAGAAATTGGAACGACAGACGAATTGTATTTTTGGGTTCCGTTTGGTTGAAAAAATAAAGAGGGGATACTACGTATTTTCCTAAACATCGTTAACAAAATTATCTTTGTAACAGCGATTTGGTGTGTTTTCTTAGAGGAGTCAGGGCATTTTTTTTTTCAAAAGTTATTAACCTGGTTTTGTGGTCGATGTAAGGAAAAACCAGTCCTTAAATTGGTTGTCCAATCTTGAAGAACCCCTGATGGTACTTGCACCTTGTTGTGGTGGTGGGGCTTGTGCACCTCAGTGATCCCAAGAGCTATGCTGGCGGTAGCGTAGCTACTGGTAGGGCCTCCCAAGCCAGATTGGTCGAGGGGGAGAGGTTAGACTAAGACAGGTACCCTGGTCCTCCAGGTTGGGGGTTGATCATGGGGCTAATGACCCCATACCGTAAAAAAATTCATGTTCAGAAGGATATAGCTGAAGAAACCGGATGGCCCAAAAGAAGACGGCATGGCGAGAAAAAGGACATGCGAGAATTGAAAATAACCTCCTGGAATGTTAGGACACTATACAGGGCAGGAGCTCTTAAAGAATTGGAGAATGAATGTAAAAAGTATGATTGGGATGTAATTGCTGTACAAGAGGTGAGATGGAAAAGGCAAGGAATACTTACTGGCAGAGACTATCACATATATCATAGTGGCAGTACAGATAAACATGAATATGGATCAGCGTTCCTTGTCAAATCAAAACTGAAAACTTTAGTAATGGATTTCCAACCTCATGGGGAAAGAATGTGTAAAATTAGGATTAGAGGAAAATATAATAATGTTATATTACTGAATGTATACGCACCAACAGAGGAGAAGAGTGAAGTACATAAGGATACTTTCTATGAAAGTATGGAAAAAATATATGATCAGATCCCAAAAAATGATATTAGAATTGTACTGGGAGATCTAAATGCTCAAATAGGCCGAGAGGAGGCATATATCCCAACAATAGGTAAACATAGCCTACATCAAGAAACAAATAATAATGGAGAAAGATTGATCAGTTTTGCCACTTCTAGAGCAATGGTAATTGTCAGTACTATGTATATGCATAAAAATATACATAAGTATACTTGGACATCACCGGATGGGAGAATAAAGAGTCAGATAGATCATATATTAATCAATGCCCAGTATAGGAAAAGTGTGAATGATGTACGTAGTTTTAGAGGACCGAACATAGAATCAGATCATAATCCGGTGGTAATGAAACTGAGACAGAGAACTAGCAGACAGCAATATCAAAAAAGAGAGGACAATGAAGGAAGATGGGATATAGCAAAACTTGAAGATAAACAAGTAGGACGTAACTTCAGTAAGAAAATAAAAGACTACGTAGACAGAGAAAAATTGATGTTGGATAGTCAGCAGATGGATGTTAATCCTCGATGGAGTAAAATTAAAAATGCAATTATGGAAGCCAGATATGAGGTTATTGGAAAAACAAAGAAACAGAAGAGAAAGGAATGGTTCGACGAAGAATGTGACACAGTGGTAAAAATAAGGAATGAGAAAAGGATGAAGTATTTGCAGAGAGGAACTAGGCAGAATGAAGTAGAATATAAGGACACTCGGAAGTTAGTCAAACAGGTAATAAAAAAAAAGGGAAGCCTTGGAAAATGAAGTGAGAGAACTGGAAGTAAGCAGAAGGAACAACGAGGCAAAGAAAATTTTATAAAGAGATTGGATACATCAGGAAAGAAGGTAGCTTGATCACCGCAAATACCTGGTTCAAAAGTAAGGAGAATGTATTGTTAAATGAGGAGGAGAAAATAGTAGGAAAATGGAGAGAATATTTTAAAGAACTTCTTAATGAAAGTCTAATAGAAACAGAAGAGAGGTAACAAGATAGAATTGGAAGTGTATTAGATGACAAAATAGATGTAGATCCACCAGGCCTTGAAGAAATAAGGAGGGCGGTGAAATGTTTGAAAAATAACAAAGCATCAGGAACGGATAACCATACCGGCTGAATTCTATAAGTATGGTGGTGAAGAAATGATTAAGGCCCTACATATTGTAATATCACAAATTTGGAATGAGGAGGTAATGCCAGAAGAATGGAACACAGCAGCTATTGTCCCTATCTTTAAAAAAGGAGACAGAACTTTGTGTAATAATTACCGAGGAATTAGCTTGCTATGTGCAGCATACAAGATACTATCGGTAATCATATATAATAGAATTACTCCATTAATTGAAGATAAAATAGGGGACTATCAGTGTGGATTCAGGGCTAATCGATCAACTGTGGATCAGATCTTTGCAGTCAGACAAACATTAGAGAAGACATGGGAGTATGGAATATCAATATGGTTCCTTTTTATAGATTTTAAGTCAGCTTATGATCAGATAGAGAGAAAGGCAGTTGTAACAGCCATGAAGAGATTGGATATACCACAGAAATTGATTAAACTGACTGAAATGACTATGAGGAAGACAAAAAGTGTAATAAAAGTTAACAAATGCATATCTGAGGAATTTGGAACGGTGAGAGGGCTGAGACAAGGAGACTGCCTAGCTCCACTCTTATTTAATGACGTATTACAAATGGTTGTAGAAGAAGCTGGTCTGGGTTTTCGGACAGGAACAATATATAACAAGACCAAGCAGTTTTTGGGATACGCTGATGATATCGTTCTGATAAGCAGAACAGAAGCTGCATTAAAGGAGATGTTTCTTGCCCTGGAAAGAGAAGCAAGGAAAGTAGGATTGGTGGTTAATGAGAAGAAAACCAAAGTAATGTATGTATCTCGGAAGCAGGCTGATAGACATGAATGGGAAGTTGGGAGGTACAAATTCGAGATTGTATCACAACTTATATATTTAGGTTCTGAAATCAATAACAATAATGAAGTAACAGAAGAAATTAAAAGAAGAATTCAAATGGGAAATAAAATGTTCTTCTCCATGTTGAGATTATTTCGGAGTAACATCCTGACAAGAACTACCAAAGTAAGAATTTATAAGACAATTATTAGGCCAGTGGTAACCTACGGATGTGAGACATGGGTATTAAATCAAAGTAATAAAGAAAGACTGGACATTTTTGAACGAAGAATTTTACGTAAGATATATGGACCAGTCAGAGATCAACATGACGAATGGAGAATAAGATGGAACCACGAATTTTACCAATATACAAAGATCTTCACATCTCAGCTTATGCAAGAATACAGCGATTACAGTGGTATGGACATGTTATGAGGATGGGGGAGGAACGTCTAATAAATAGACTGTTTAAAGGGATGCCCTTAGGAACAAGATCAAAAGGAAGACCCAAGACAAGATGGAAGGACCAAGTGCATACTGACATGAAGGAGCTGAAGATCCAGTATACCCCAGATAGGGCAGAATGGAAGAAGCAGCTATATCGGGCCAAGGACCAGTGGAGTCTGTAGAGCCATCGAAGAAGAAGAAGAATCTTGAAGAACTATATGTAGTCTAGTTGCGGTAAATTGAAATTTGCGGGGTAGGAAGTGGGGAAAGGAACAAAGAAAAGGGAAGCGCAGGATATGAGGCTGATACCCGTTTTTTGACACTAGATGTCAGTGAAGAATACCAGTTCCAAATACATCAGCGCCTATAACATTTGGACCTGGCACAAGATCACTGTAATATGAATACAAGTGACAAATGTCTTTCAACAAATAATACCCGCTCATTCATATATCCTCGCCAGGTGAATACCCCAGCCCGTTCTACCCGCATTCCTTAAGTACTTTCCAAGTCTCAATTTACCAGAACTACACCGTACTATCAATACCTGTATAACATTAAAACATTTGCTTGTTCTAAAGTTTAAGGACACAGCAGCTGAAATCTCACTTTTCAAATGCAAAAACATAAACAGTTTTCACGGCGCTAATTGGTAAATTCGTGGGTCTTCCGAATTATGACGCCGCAAATATGTCAATTTGATGTGAAACAGACGTCCATTTTGTGCCACTGCATGTACATTCCGATAATGTGCGTGGAAATGCCAACGCATTGATCCGTCCTTAATTTTAGCCGAAAGAAGACAACATAATATTCAAACCACGCAGGTTAACTCAAGACTATGTATCTACTTTATATACGAGCGGTATCTAATTCAAGCCTCAGCATACAAGTTTTATTATATTGTTCCTCAGTTTTCCAGGGGAATTCCGGAATAATACACTGAACGCTATGTACAGAGAGAGTTCTACTACCGTTAGACTCTAACTTCCGCAGTTAATACAGCGTCGTTAAATGTCTCGCGAACGAATACATGTATTAAATAATAATATAAATTAATAATCAACTAAAGGGGTATTGGGAATTTAAATTACGAAGTTTCAATCAAGTGCCATGAAGTGCCAGCTGAGATCCGATCTGTCTGTCCTATCGCACAATTTGGTAGTGACAGACGAACACTAAAGTAATACGACTAAGGGGAGGAAATATATCAACATTTACAAAGAGAACGTACCCTGAAGGGCTGTGTTTTGCCCACGTAGTCGTCTGTAAACTTCAGTAGTGAATTCTAATCCGCACGTAAGGTGTAGCTTTCTTGTACCCCTTCCTCCCTTTCATACCCCTCCTATCCTCGCTATCCTGAGTCAGATCAATCCAGTGTACGCCCCTTCCTATTTCTTGAAGATAAATTTTAATATTATCCTCCCATCTACGCCTAGGTCTTTTAAGTGGTCACTTTCCCTCAGGTTTTCCCACCAAAGCCCTGTATGCACCTCTCCTGTACCCCATATATGCTACATGCCCCGACAATCTCATCATCCTTGACTTTATGAACATTTAGTGAAGGGTGTAAATTATAAAGTTCTTCAATACACACTTTCTTCCAGCCTCATGTTACTTCCTCCCTCTCTGGCCCAAAGTCTTTCTCAGCGCCCTATTCTCAAACACTCTCAGCCTAAATTCCTCCGTCAATTTAAGAGACCAAGTTTCACACCCATATAGAAAAACAGACAAAATTAGAGTTCTGTATATTTTAATAGAATGCGTGATATATTAGGGGGCATTTTAAGGATGTGGTTGTGGCCAATTTAAAGTAAAGGACCCGAAGAAAATCGAGAGTTTCGGTCAGAGTAATTCGTATTACCCGACACGTGACCCCTAAAATTTCCGGAATATGAGGCAGTAGTGTCAGCCTTTGTTTCACACCATCCGGTCTTAGCTTAATAAGAGACAATGATTGAAACTCACGGCACAGAATACGTTCTGACAGACACTCGTCCCTTCACTTTACATCAAAATACCAAGCCCTGTTTTGCTTTGTTAGGACAGGTGTTACCCAGAAGCTCTCTACGCTGTGACCGCATTTCGCGCTTCAAATCGTAACAATGGGGACAAACAACTATTGCCTCAATACCCTATTTACTCAGCTTAAAGGATAAGCGACATAAGATGCAACGTAATAAAATAGGGTCACGGAAATACACTGATCGATTTTATAATTTAACGTGTACACACATTCTGCAGGTGTTGTGGTAATGAGGTGTTTTTTTTTCTGCGCCCTTGAGCCAAAATTGAAAAATAATTTTAATTGACAATTTAAATCAGTTTTATGATCATTTAATAAGACAGAAATGTCACCTTCCTTTACGTTTGATTTTACGCTTATATGCATTGTTAGAGAAATGTAAACCACAAACCCATAAGCAAAGTTTGCAACCACAGAGTTGCGAGTGAGCCAAATTGAGAATCATTTTACGGAGAAAATTTTAATTAATTTGGTAATGAGATATTAGTAAAGGTAAAGTTCACCCTAGAACAGTCTATGAAGGCCCAGAGGGGGAGCAGAGGTATAGCTCTACTCTTTCATTAAACTCGGCGCTAGATGGGGTTAATGGTCAAAGCCACGCCCCGGCCGCTTTACCCCGCAGGAGGCTGGGTGGGCCCCAGGGCCTGTCTGGACGGGTGCTGAAAATCTCGCCCCCCCCCACCGGGATTCGATCCCCGGACCGTCCAGCTCGTAGCGAGTCGTGAAATATTAGTAATGTGACGAAAATTTTGTTTATCCTTATTAAATTAGTATAAACCATCGGTTTCTACTTCCAAGAATTCTGCAGTGCATTCCATTATGTATGACCTTCCGAGAAACATCTTGAGGTACAGCTAATCGCAAAAGTCGATGCAAGAAATAACAGAGTGCCACCTTCCGTGAACGACACCGACTCGATACTGACTTCACGGTGCTTGTGTAGGTAAACCTGTAGACATGTGAGTTCACTTTATGGATAACACACCAAGCGCAACACAACATTGCGTGACCTTGGAGTTGCAGCATAAACGACCTTAGTTAAAGTTAATGACCTCTTATTGCTGATGACCTCTGGTAACCACCTGCTTGGCCCGAGGGCGAAGTAGAGCTTCAGCATCGATTTTCAAACTGAGGTGGCGTCACAGCACGTCATAAAGGGTCAAAATGTCTCTCTTGTTCCATGCGACGTGCGTTTTCTAAATTGCGTTACGGGGGAGCCTCCAGTGAATCAGATTCTGTAGGACGGATTTTACTACGAAGGACGACTTCAAATTATTCTCTATTAGAGTCACAAATCCGAGGATTGGGTCTCAGCACTAATAATATAATAATAATAATAAGTCTACAGTCTCCAAGGGCATGACAGTAAGATTTACTACTACTACTACTACTCGACCATCATCACCACTAGCAGTATTACTACTGATATTTGTGTCACTACGAACACTTTTAAGTCATAGGCAAAAACGGTAGGATAATATTAAAATAAATCTTCAAGGTATAGGATTGGAGGCATGAACTGGATTCATCTGGCTCAAGACAGGACAAATAGCGGGCCCTTGCGAGCATGGTGCGAACCTTCGGTTTCCATAAAATGCTGGGAATTTATTGACTACCTGAGGAACTGTGAGCTTAAGAAGAAGGATTCTACTCCATGGAGATATATATTTATGTCACTAGTTCTAATCATAATAATATATAATAATAAATACACAATGTTTCTGCTGCTGTTGCTTCTTTTACTAACCCTCGACTGTCAATTATCTTCATCATGAACAGAATTAGAAGTTTAGAGAACGCCTTCTACTTACTCCTTACACCGTTTAAGCAACGCACGTACTCTTACACTCAAGATTCAAGTCTTCTGGCATAATGACACCATATCAGCTAATCACATACCAATGACACGGCGTCATATCTTAGAACACTTTTAATCTTCAGTGGTACAGCTGTGACAATCTCAATTCTTGCTAAGCATAGCGTGTACAGTACGAGACAATAATCGATTTATAGGCATCTATAGGTGACAAAATTGCCGATTCTCCAAATATTGTCATATGATTACTGAAGGTATTATAGCAGTGGCATCTGTTGACAGAACGTGATATTTCCAACACCAAACTGGTCACAACGTGAAGTGTAATCTCTTCTTATGAGGAATTAAGATTGTTTGCTGGTCAACTAATATTGCTGGCATCGATTATACAGTATATGAAGTATTTATTCTTGGTTGGGAATACTTTTTCAAAATCCATAAAGCCAAAATGGCATGCCAGATTAAGGCCAGAATTTTACTGGAATTAATTCTTATTCTACATGAGAGAGTAATTCAATTATTTTTGACGAATAAGTTTTAAAGAGCAATGAGGTTGATGAAATGTGAATTTAATATGCTTAAGCCGGCTAAAAGTAGGGGAGAAGAGAGGTGCATGCAGAGCTTTGGTGGGTAAACCTGCAGGAAAGAGGCTACTTGAAGACACTGTCGTAGATAGGATGATAACATTAAAATGAATCTCCAAGAAATAGGATGGGGGCTTGGATCGCATTGACCTGGCTAAGGATACATTCTTCTAAAATAAGGTACCGCGATATCTTTAAATCTTTAGATCTTAGCGCCCTATATTCTGGAAAAAAATTGGTGAATCCGCAAAGAAAAGTATTAAGTTTCCTTTCAGTGTGGTCACTTGTGCTATATACATTCCTGTTGCGCGCGAAGTATAAAATTCTCCTTGTACTATGTTACTTTCTTATATGGGGCCTCTAGGTTTGATTTGGATTGGATCATCATTTCTTAAAGTCAAAGATATTTAGCTGAAAAGGATGGAAAAACTGTACTGAGCCAGTCCGGTTAGGAGAGCGCCGTGCTAGGCCGGCAATTTCTCTGACACATAAGGGATCCGGGTAGTGGACACGATTCTTACAGGCACTAGAGTGTCGAAATAGAATGAATGTATTGGTTTTGTGTATAAAACTTGGACAGGTCGTTCCATTTACAATTGTGGATAGTACACAAGGATTAAGATGCCTGGAATGTAATGCCCTGTAATTTCCTGATAGACGCCAATATTTCTGAGGAACTTGCTGCCTCCATCTTCAGGAGTGTTTTACAGACTCGACTTTAGACTTCATTCTTCATAAATGACAGTTAAGTTCCTGGCTAGCTGAGCGACTGTCAGTTTCTCAAGAAACAAATCAAATCTAGACTAATGAGAAGCGCAGGGCATGTAGCCCTCGTGAGGGAAAGGAGAGGTGCATGCAGGACTTTGTTGGGGAAACCTGAGGGAAAGAGAAGACTTGGAAGACCTAGACGTAGAAGGGAGGATAATACTAGAATGGATCTTGAAGAAATAGGGTGGCAGTCGTGAACTTGATTGATCTGGCTCAGGATAGGGAGAGGTGGCTACCCCTTGAGAACACGGGAATTAACTTCTTTGTTCCATAAAACGCTGAGAATCTCCTCACTAGCTGAGGAACTGTTAGCTTCTCAAGAGGGACTCTGCTCCATGAGTTTATTTAAAATTGTCTTTCTTTAATTAGTCGCCATGCTAGGAAGGCATATCGTAAGTGGATTTAAGTCTTGATGGACTTCTAACCTCGTCAGTAGATTTAGTTGAGTGGTCAGTTTCACGCCCCGGACGCTTTACTCCCGTGGAAAATACCCCCTTATCCAATATACAGGAGGTTGGCTGGGTCTCAGAACCGGTCTGAAGGATTTGGAGAAGGAACAAATCTCTCGCACTGCCGTTATTCGAACTCCAATCCTTGGCCGTTCAGTCCGTAGCCTAGACACTATACTGAGGTATCCCAGTCCGATTCTCCTCCCTGTAGTCATTTATCCAGGTATCCCCATGTAGTGACTGAGGAAGACAAAATAGCTAAGTCACAGGGTCATGTCCCCTAGCTGACATTCAAACCGGCTACCTGCCGTATACAAATCAGATTGATAGCCTTTCCTCTTTCTCTTCTGTTGTAAAAGTACAAGCTCTAAATAAATAACATTTCGTGACGGCCATAAGTAGCCAGGAATGTTGGATTCGACTGTACAGATTGCATCACTTAAACCTCGTAAATGGCCTTTAAACTTGTATTACCAGCAATGTGACGTACTGGTGTAGGAGTATAACAGAACCGGAAGGTGGATACATACTTAACCTAAACACTAGTTGAAAGGAATCAAGACTAATATCTAGTTAGAAAGCGTTTCTAAGAAACAGTTCTGTGATATTTGCTTAGTGATTAATTTATATCTGGCATAAAGACAATAGGATTGCCACTACGTGAAAACTTCCCACCATTTATTTAGTCATCCATGCATTCACTCAAAAATAAATAAATTTCGTTTCAAATTTACGTGATATTTTTTTTTTGTAAATGATATTGCGCTGAGTGACCAACTAGACGCCCCGGCCTGATTATCCCTCATACGTGATGCGACAGGAGAAAGACTAAGCCCCCAAATTTGGTCTTACTGAGATAATGAAGCTAATTATTCCTGCCATTTGCCAGAATCAAACTCCGTCTGTCCAAACCGAAGCCTAGTTACGGTACTGACAGACCTACCCCAGTTTGACGTCCACCTTACATAAAGTTGTTGGTTACGTCATCATAACCTGTCTTCAGACATACGTCCACCCTACATAAGTTGTTGGGTACGTCATCATAACCTGTCTTCAGACACACATCCACCTTACATAAAGTTGTTGGTTACGTCATCATAACCTGTCTTCAGACATACGTCCACCCTACATAAAGTTGTTGGTTACGTCATCATAACTTGTCTTCAGGCATACGTCCACCCTACATAAAGTTGTTGGTTACGTCAACATAACCTGTCTTCAGACAAACGTCCACCCTACAAAAAGTTGTTGGTTACGTCATCATAACCTGTCTTCAGACACACCTCCACCTTATATAAAGTTGTTGGTTACGTCATCATAAACTGTATTCAGACATACGTCCACCTTACATAAAGTTGTTGGTTACGTCATCATAACCTGTCTTCAGCTACGTCACCTACTAAGGTGGTTCGTCTCTAACCTTCTTAACTAGTCACTACATAAAGTTGTTGGTTACGTCATCATAACTGTCTTCAGACATACGTCCACCTACATAAAGTTGTTGGTTACGTCATCATAACCTGTCTTCAGACACACCTCACCTTACATAAAGTTGTTGGTTACGTCATCATAACCTGTCTTCAGACATACGTCCACCTACATAAAGTTGTTGGTTATGTCATCATAACCTGTCTTCAGACACACTCCACCTTATATAAAGTTGTTGGTTACGTCATCATAACCTGTCTTCAGACATACGTCCACCTTACATAAAGTTGTTGGTTGTTCTACTGTCTTCAATACTCACCTACATAGTTGTGTTACGTCATCATAACCGTCTTCAACAACCCTTACATAAAGTTGTTGGTTACGTCATCATAACCTGTCTTCAGACATACGTCCACCTACATAAAGTTGTTGGTTACGTCATCATAACCTGTCTTCAGACATACGTCCACCTACATAAAGTTGTTGGTTACGTCATCATAACTGTCTTCAGACACACCTCCACCTTACATAAAGTTGTTGGTTACGTCATCATAACCTGTCTTCAGACATACGTCCACCCTACATAAAGTTGTTGGTTAGTCATATACCTCCCCCTATAATGCTTGGTTTCAGACTACTAGACTCGTCCACCTTACATAAAGTTGTTGGTTACGTCATCATAACCTGTCTTCAGACATACGCTCCACCTATACTAAAGTTGTTGGTTTACGTCATCATAACCTGTCTTCAGACATACGTCCACCCTACATAAAGTTGTTGGTTACGTCATCATAACCTGTCTTCAGACAACGTCCACCTTATAAAGTGTGTTGGTTACGTCATCATAACTGTCTTCAGACATACGTCCACCCATACATAAAGTTGTTGGTTACGTCATCATAACCTGTCTTCAGACATACGTCCACCCTACATAAAGTTGTTGGTTACGTATTCATAACCTGTCTTCAGACACACGTCCACCTTACATAAAGTTGTTGGTTACGTCATCATAACCTGTCTTCAGACATACGTCCACCCTACATAAAGTTGTTGGTTATCGTCATCATAACCTGTCTTCAGACACACCTCCACCTTATATAAAGTTGTTGGTTACGTCATCATAACTGTCTTCAGACATACGTCCACCATACATTAAAGTTGTTGGTTACGTCATCATAACCTGTCTTCAGACATCACTCACACCTTACATAAAGTTGTTGGTTACGTCATCATAACCTGTCTTCAGACATACGTCTACCTTACATAAAGTTGTTGGTTACGTCATCATAACCTGTCTTCAGACAACGTCCACCTTACATAAGTTGTTGGTTACGTCATCATAACCTGTCTTCAGACATACGTCACCTTACATAAAGTTGTTGGTTACGTCATCATAACTGTCTTCAGACATACGTCCACCTTGCATAAAGTTTTTGGTTACGTATCATAACCTGTCTTCAGACACACGTCCACCTTACATAAAGTGTGTTGGTTACGTCATCATAACCTGTCTTCAGACATACGTCCACCTACATAAAGTTGTTGGTTACGTCATCATAACCTGTCTTCAGACACACTCCACCTTACATAAAGTTGTTGGTTACGTCATTATAACCTTTCTTCAGCATACGTCCACCTTACATAAAGTTTGTTGGTTACGTCATCATAACCTGTCTTCAGACATACGTCCACCCTTAATAAAGTTGTTGGTTACGTCATCATAACCTGTCTTCAGACACTCTACCTTACATAAAGTTGTTGGTTACGTCATCATAACCTGTCTTCAGACACACGTCCACCCTACATAAAGTTGTTGTTACGTCATCATAACCTGTCTTCAGACCACAGTCACCTTACATAAAGTTGTTGGTTACGTCATCATAACCTGTCTTCAGACATACGTCCACCTACATAAAGTTTTGGTTACGTCATCATAACCTGTCTTCAGGACATCACGTCCACCTTACATAAAGTTGTTGGTTACGTCATCATAACCTGTCTTCAGACATACGTCTCCTTACATAAAGTTGTTGGTTACGTCATCATAACCTGTCTTCAGACACACGTTCCACCTTACATTAAGTTGTTGGTTACGTCATTATAACCTGTTCTTAGACATACGATCACCTTACATAAAGTTGTTGGTTACGTCATCATAACCTGTCTTCTAGATCCCCACGTCCACCTTATATAAGTTGTTGGTTTTACTTCTTCCCTAACTGTCTTCAGACATACGTCCACCTTCATATAGTACATAGTTGTTTGTGTTGGTTACGTCATCATAACCTGTCTTCAGACTACGACCAAAGTCGTTCCCTCCATCACCTTACATAAAGTTGTTGGTTACGTCATCATAATCTGTCTTCAGACATACTCCACCTTATAAAGTTGTTGGTTACGTCATCATAACCTGTCTTCAGACATACGTCCACCTTACATAAAGTTGTTGGTTACGTCATTATAACCTTTCTTCAGACATACGTCCACCTTACATAAAGTTGTTGGTTACGTCGTCATAACCTGTCTTCAGACATACGTCCACCTTACATATAGTTGTTGGTTACGTCATCATAACCTGTCTTTAGACATACGTCCACCTTATATAAAGTTGTTGGTTACGTCATCATAACCTGTCTTCAGACATACGTCCACCTTATATAAAGTTGTTGGTTACGTCATCATAACCTGTCTTCAGACACACGTCCACCCTACATAAAGTTGTTGGTTACGTCATCATAACCTGTCTTCAGACCCACATCCACCTTATATAAAGTTGTTGGTTACGTCATCATAACCTGTCTTCAGACACACATGTACCTTACATAAAGTTGTTGGTTACGTCATCATAACCTGTCTTCAGACATACGTCCACCCTACATAAAGTTGTTGGTTACGTCATCATAAACTGTCTTCAGACACACGTCCACCTTACATAAATATGTCGGTTACGTCATCATAACCTGTCTTCAGACACACGTCTACCTTACATAAAGTACTCGGTTATGAATTTTACCTCCCCCTTCATGCTTGGCGTTGCTAAGCTACATTGAATCGAATTACACCACTTATACAAACAGAACAGCAGTGTTTACGTGCACGTTACCATAGTCACAAACTACGCGGAGGTGGTCAGTTTCAAAACCGATAGTAGGCCTATACGCCAAGACGCATGACAAATAGTTTCTTTAGTAGCCACTAGACAGGTCAAGTTCTTTGGTGTTGAAGGTCTTGAGGAAGATTATTTAGAGCTAAAACGACATATGTACTAAAAGCGCAAGTGGCTATATAGCCGAACGTGTGAAATTTCCCAGCTCCCTTTTATAACTAAAAACAAGACAGTCATGAGCTGAAACCGTATCATTTCTACAACCATGAATAGGCACTCGTGTGTTTAATTCTTGGATTTTGTTATTTTGCATTATCAGCTGCAGCTTCGAATGAAAGTATGTTTATGAAAAATGAATAGTAAGGAGTAGTGGAAAGGAGTCATGGGTTACTTTAAAATAATAAGCTCTCATGTTGGTGAAGAGAGAGAAAAATCATAAAACCTTCAGTCAGCGTACCCGACACACACAAACCCACAAGCACGCACATAATGACCAACATGGATCACTTCACACCGTTCCGTAATTATGGAGAAATAAACACTCTGTAAAGTATCAGATTTTGTATTACATACTGGCGCGGCTGATCACCCGAGAGCACTACATTCCCTTTAGTCACAGTAAGAAATTCTAATGGTACTTCATTGTCCAGTAGGCCTAATGGTGTTGCTGCTTGCCGTACTGCTTCGTAAGCTTTATATTGGGCATCCTGTTGTGTTATATGATAAGGTGAAGACTTATTACCGCCGACATAACTATTTAGTGATGCTCTTTGTTAGTTTATATTGTTTGGTAACATGTTTCGACCAACATTGATCATCTTCAGGTCTTTATAAAAACTAAAAGATACAGGTAAACAATTGCGTTTATCGTGTTATTAATTGAAATCTCAGTTTTGCATATTCTTTTGTAATACATGTTGCTTCTCATATTCCTTTATAATTAATGGATTAAAATGTGTTAATATTTGCTCAAATAATTATTTACCTTAAAATTCGCTTATTACAAACGCACATTATACTGAGAGTTTTCTTTCTTTTGGCGGTAGGTGGAATGTGAGATGTTCGATTATTAAAATTTACTGTAAGAGAATATTATGAATTATATAATGGGATGTATTTTATGTTTATGCGCCAACTTAATTTTGAGAGATTTCTCTTTGTATGTTTTGCTCGCTCTTTTAGTAGGAAACGTATGTAAATAAACTCACTCCGTGTTTGTTTACCTAATGTTAATGCGATTTCCTACACCGTTCTTTCCTATCGCTTCTGGCTGGAATATTGAATAGCTAAGTGTCTTGAATCTCTTAATGAATTTTTCGACGTTTTTTTCAGTTTCTTAAGGCAGCTTCAAGGTAGCACCTTGCAATGCCTACGTACTCCTGCCACATTCTTAACATCTCAACATTCAATACCGTTTCCTAATTTCCCATTCGACGCTATAAAGCCTGAGATTACACAGAATGTTTAATTAAACCAACAAAACATAGCCGCTTCTACAATTCATTTATTTTTCTTAAAATTAAAGTAACAGATGGCTTGCTAGAAGTCACTCTTTCACGCAGCGCCCCGTGTCTCGGTTAGAGCCGTCCACTTCATGCCGAAGTGCTACGTTTCTATGGGAACATGATTCAATGTTCGCGTGTTCGAGTGTCAGAAATCTTGACTTGATGCTCGTTTGCATACTACTCACCCTCGAATTTCCTTCGTGTCTCGCAACTCTTGTCCTTGTACTCGATTCAATGAATGGGACCATTCTTAAATTCTGCAAGGTGACGAGGCCACTCCATTACAATTTACACATAATGGTTCTGCAACAATGTCGCATATTGTTACTAGTTGATTGATAGTTTTATTGGCGATTGATTGGATTTACCAGGGGTACTCAAAGCATCATAATTGTAGTTTATTTGTCTATTTAATTGTTAATTATTTATTTATGTAACTAAAGAGGACAATGGCCGTGCTATGACTCAGGCGGTGGCCCGGGTTCGATCCCGGGTCAGTCCATGTGGGATTTGTGGTGGACAAAGTGGAACTGGGAAAGGATTTTCCCCGAGTACTTAGCTTTTCCCCTGTCAATTTCATTCCGCCGGCGCTCCAATACTTGGAAAATGAAAAAATGATTATCTTTCTCTTCATCTTCATCTCAGGGTTGCACAACAAACTTCAAGGCTGCGGTACTTCCGTAGCATCTGCTGCGGGGCCTATCTCCACACACACACACACACGCACACAAAGAGGACAATGCCATATTAAACCCAGAATCTTGCGGGATTTGCCCTTCCACTTATCATTTGCATATTATATCAATATCTCTTTCAACACTTGCCCATTTCGTTCACACCACATATATTCTCATCGCAAAACACTATACCATTCACACGTTCTCTATAACACACAATTGTCATTCTTTTTCAAAGAACATTGGAATCACAAGTAATTATTTTCCGCTAATCATTTCTGCATCGTAAAATTAACTTCTTCTTAAGTAACCCGTTCGTCTTCCAAACTTCGCTGCTTATTTCCATCTGCGTATACCAATAAAGTGCAACATAACTTGCTCCCGGCGCATGTGTTACCTTTGTAATATATCACGGGGTATCAGTGTATTAACATTTCGATCAACTAAGTATTAAACATTGAATGATGATGCTTGAAACATTTAATACTGTATAACAGTATCTACACCTCACCTGACGTAAGCAACAAACACGAGTAAAAGGTAAATTTCTCCCTAGAACAGGCCATGAAGGCCCAGAGGGGGAGTAGAGGTATAGCTCTACTCTTTCTTTAACCTCGGATCTAGGTGGGCGTGAATGGTCAAGGCCACGCCCCGGCCGCTTTACCCCCGGGAAAGAGACCCGGTACCCATTGTACAGGAGGCTGGGTGGGCCCCAGGGCCGGTCTGGACGGCTGCGGAAAATTTCGCCCCCCACCGGGATTCGATCCCGGACCGTCCAGCTCGTAGCGAGTCCCTATACCGACTGAGCTATTCTGGCCCACAATAAACAAGAGTATTCTAGAATTTAATATTTGGAACTGAGTCGCTTTACGGACTAGTTAGAAATAATTATGTGAAACATGAAGATGGAGGCAGCAGATTCTTCCCAAAAATTGCTGTAAACTTACGAAACTACATACATTGTGTCAAAACCCAGAATACTATCGTCTGAAAGAAAATTTGTAAGCAATGTCATAGCTAGGTATTTTGAGGCCCGATGCGAGCTATCACAATGACCCCCCTGAAAAATTACAAACCTTAAAAAAATCACAATCATTTATTGAGTTCCATGTTACTTTTTATCAATAATTTACAATCTGTTGAGCGCAGAAAATAATATTTTTATTTCAAATATTCATTTTGCCGCCCCTTGTACTCTGCTGTCCCGGGCGGCCGCACGACGTGCCCCACTCTAGCTACGCCCCTCTCTGTAACAAAACTGACACATATGAGATGAATCTAACAGTCAGTAACGGCGCTGGCATGAGAGCCATATGAAGAGCTGCCCCAGTCTGATTCAGGACATTAGTTCAGTAAGTTCCATACATTCTAACTCAGTCATTTTTCTATTCCTTCAGTTCAATCAAATAGGCCACTCAATGTTCCATTCTTTAACAACTTACACCCATCCAGGGGTGCCGATAGCGAGATGCAAGGTGGTGCACTTGCTACACATTGTAATGGACATAATTTGATATTTATTCTTAATAGTCTATTAAATTAAACAATATAAATTATGTGTGATTTCAAACTTCCGCCGCGGTGTAAATGAGATCTGCGCTCTTTTGGGATTTTACGCAGCGTTGAGTGATAGTTTCTTTCCGACGTTTCGGGACAAATTATCGGCCCATCTCTAAGGGTTAAGCAGTCCAAGAAGAGGCAGCAGGTTCTTGGGCTGCTTGATTCTTGAATATGGGACCAATAGATTATCCCAAAACGTCGGTAAGAAAATATCATTCTACGCTGCGTAAAATCCGATAGGAGCGAAGATCTCAATACAAATTCTACAAATCGTCATCATTTTATTTAAACGACAGCTGTGTTAATATCTTTGTCAGCATTGATCTTATAAAAATGTGGTCAGTTTTCTTATAGGTACTGTGCGCCACCTTGCAAAAAAGTCCTGCCGGCACTGATGCAAAAATCCTTAAACCATGGAGGGAAACTTACACCCGTACTTGTAATTGTATATTCTTAACTCAGTTATTCCAAATAGAATCCAGCCAAACACAACCATTCTCATTATAAAAACAATACTGATTTTACGAACATTCGCTACACGTTGCGACAAATAAGGTAACCATATCAGGCGAAACATGTAGCGAATTTTTATAAACACAGCACTGTTTTTTATAACAAGAATATTTGTGTTTGACTTGGTTGTATTTCGAATAATTGAGATAAAAATGAGACAACATAATGCCATTTTCGATTATTGTACATTTTGAAAATTCCAAAGTATTCTTGTCTTCATAAAGGGAGTCGTATAGGGAATTTGAGGTTCTCACGGCAGTGGATGTGAAGATTATCGTCTTATGGGATGTGACGTCGTGTAGTCGGGTAAAAATTCGCCAACATTTTTTTTAGAAAATTACTGCATCTATTTTCAGGGGCTAACATCACATGCCAGGAGAAGAAAATCTTCGGTTTTTTACATGTTCAATACAATAAACTTAACTTTATTGTAATGAACATCCCTATTTAACTTGGGCCTCAACACAAGCCACTTAAGATACATATTTTAATATTTATCT
The DNA here is from genome assembly GCA_021186555.1 of Reticulitermes speratus. Classification (NCBI taxonomy): domain Eukaryota; kingdom Metazoa; phylum Arthropoda; class Insecta; order Blattodea; family Rhinotermitidae; genus Reticulitermes; species Reticulitermes speratus. The sequence continues at coordinate 15,818,184 of JAJKFL010000003.1, read as the reverse complement.
GAAAACAAAATGCGGTGACAGCCATGTGAGAACCAAATACATGCAAATTCCTTTTGAGCAAAATCATGACTGTGTAGGTAGGCAACCCTTCTGTATGTGTTGTACGTGGGGCTGTCTAAACGGCGAGCGTAGGCGTTATGACTCATGACAGCGAGAACTTGGAAGTATACAACAGCATTGTTTCAAGCCGAATACCGACCAACGTCTTATCACCACAAACTGACGTTTTCAGCATTCCAGGAACTAATAATTACGCATTCTTTACATGTCTAAGGTAATCTTAAAACGTCTGTCTATGACTGATAACAGGGATGTTTCCGACGAAATTCTTATAAAGAAAACTCCTCAAAATCTTACAATACCACGTATTGTGCTTTCGGAACATTTAGACCAGTAGCAGGCGTCGTATTACAGACAGGTCTGTATTTATTTGGATGTTCACCGCATGTATTAAAAACTCGCTGGTACTAGTACAAAACTCTTTCATTTTTACAAAAAATAATTACAAAATTTAGAAGAAAATAATGGCAACACATAATTTTAATATGTACAAAGCATTAACTAACTCCATGGAGCAGAGTCCTTCTTGAGAAGCTAAAGTTCCTCAGCTAGTCAAGAAATTCCCCGCATTTTATTCAACACGCAGGTTCATTACAACATTCACAAGACCCCGCCATTTGTCCCTGTTCTGAACCAGATAAATCCAGTACACGTTTACATTTTATTTCTTAAAGATCCGTTTTATTATTGTCCTCCCTTATATATCTAGGTTTTTCCAATTTGGTCTCCTTCCCTCAGATTTCCTCAACAAAATCTGTATGCACCTCTCCTATGTATGACCTATTCCTATGAAAAATTGTGACTTTTCAAATTCATTGTTTGAGATGAAAACTAAAAATATTTTTCATCTTCTTCCTCAGTTTCCTTGGGTATCTTTCACGATTTTGCGCTGAGACGGGCGTGTGAGTGTATAAGCCATATCCATGAACGTTTACATAAGCCAGTAGAATGGGTTTGCCCATAATCAGTATAATTTTCCCTAACAAAAATGTTTCTAGACTACTCCTGAGAAAGCAAGGGCTTTTACTGACGTTGAAATAAGCGATTCTGGCACCATAGGAAGCTTCAAGAAGAGAGCTTGTTATTTTAATTGAAAGAAACAAGAAGTGTAACTGACCCATGGCATCTTGTTTGGAGGTCCTGACCAGGTGTGTTAGGTTTGCTCGGCAAGTGACTATGAAGTTATTGTGACACGTTAGGTTTGCACGGCAGTGACTATGAAGTTATTGTGACATGTTAGGTTTGCACGGCAGTGACTATGAAGTTATTGTGACATGTTAGGTTTGCTCGGCAGTGACTATGAAGTTATTGTGACATGTTAGGTTTGCACGGCAGTGACTATGAAGTTATTGTGACATGTTAGGTTTGCACGGCAGTGACTATGAAGTTATTGTGACATGTTAGGTTTGCACGGCAGTGACTATGAAGTTATTGTGACATGTTAGGTTTGCACGGCAGTGACTATGAAGTTATTGTGACATGTTAGGTTTGCACGGCAGTGACTATGAAGTTATTGTGGCATGTTAGGTTCGCTCGGCAGTAACTATGAAGTTATTGTGACATTTTTATATTATATATTATATTATATATATATTATTATATAAACAGTTATTGTGACATGTTAGGTTCGCACGGCAGTGACTATGAAGTTATTGTGACATGTTAGGTTCGCACGGCAGTAACTATGAAGTCATTGTGACATGTTAGGTTCGCACGGCAGTAACTATGAAGTTATTGTGACATGTTAGATTCGCACGGCAGGGACTATGAAGTTATTGTGACATGTTAGGTTTGCACGGCAGTGACTATGAAGTTATTGTGACATGTTAGGTTGCACGGCAGTGACTATGAAGTTATTGTGACATGTTAGGTTTGCACGGCAGTGACTATGAAGTTATTGTGACATGTTAGGTTCGCACGGCAGTGACTATGAAGTTATTGTGACATGTTAGGTTTGCAACGGCAGTAGACTATGAAGTTATTGTGCATGTTAGGTTCGCACGGCAGTGACTATGAAGTTATTGTGACATTTTATTCGCACGCAGTAATATAAGTATTTAATTTATATGTTAATAAACAGTTATTGTGACATGTTAGGATTCGCACGGCAGTGACTATGAAGTTATTGTGACATGTTAGGTTCGCACGGCAGTAACTATGAAGTCATTGTGACATGTTAGGTTCGCATGGCAGTAACTATGAAGTTATTGTGACATGTTAGATTCGCAGGCAGTGACTATGAAGTTATTGTGACATGTTAGATTCGCAGGCAGTACTATGAAGTTATTGTGACATGTTAGGTTGCATGGCAGTACTATGAAGTTATTGTGACATGTTAGATTCGCACGGCAGTGACTATGAAGTTATTGTGACATGTTAGGTTCGCACGACAGTGACTAGGAAATTTTTGTCTTCTGGGATGTGACGCCGTGCTTCTGTTATTCATTTCACTTTTGTTTATAGTGTCTTTCCTTCGCACTTTACTCTCTCTGCGCCTCACTTTCTCTCTCTTTTCTATTTTCTTTTCTCATTGGTATATCGCAGTGTCATTGAAAGTGGAATTTTACTAGAAAAACGATTGATTTTTCTCTTATATATGGTCAAACAAACAAACGGACCGACGGCGAGTGCCGTAGTGTGTAATTAAATATTGCATAAGGCACACGGCGCCTTTCGTTGCTTAGCAACACACCTCTATATGGTAATGGACATGGCCTGCGGGAGTGGGTCAACCTTCCCACTCGATTGAAGGTTACGGGAAATGCTTGTGGGAAGGGAGAAAATCTATATATGCATATGAGGCACACATTTCGAAGATAATATCTGGCTGTGGTGTCTGACATTATTTCTTTAATACCAGCAACAAAAAATGTTACAAAACTGTCACTAACCGTGATGGATTATGCTGCCTAAAGTCCAGTCAAAATTGCGAGAGGCTTCTTTGTTATTAGGCGCCTTTGCAGAATTGCGAAAACCGACTGTCAGTTTTGTCATGTCTGTCTGTCCGCATGCAACAATTCGGCTCCCACTTACGGATTTTTATGAAATGTGGCACTTTAGTATTTTTTAAATTCTGTCGAGAAAATTTAAGTTTCATTAATATATTGCAAGAATAACGGGTATTTTTATGAAAACCTATATACATTTGTATATCGCTGAATTATTCTTAGAATGAGAAATTTTTCAGACAAAGTTGTAGGAAAATCAAAACACATTTTGTGTTCAATAATTGTTATCCGAAGGTCGTGTCGTTTATGAGGTAATGTTGGAAAAATATGACACAGCCAGGCACGCCACAGAGACAATATAATACGGCGCAGAAAAAATGATATTTGCATGTCGGACAACTAAGGCAATAATACAGACACACTTATATTTAAAACTATTCATCCATAACTGATTAATTCCGTCTCATCTCGTAAAATGTTTTACGGCAACACTTACAAAAACTTAGAAACTGCGCAGCGACTTACCTGTCCTGACGATCTGTTAAGCCAAATTGTACGTGTAAAGAAGACCACGGGTAAACGAATACTATTTTGTTTCTGGGCAGCAACAGGCATTTTACATGAAGACCTACGTACGTTTTATTGTTGCCGGCGACATAAATTTGTCACAAAAGCATTGTTGTGCAACATTCAGTATGTTTATATATTTACAGTGACATGTAGCTCAAGAGCACACACAGAATGCACTGTTCTGTTTCCACTATAACAATGGTTACGCGATCATACCACAATGTTATACGTACATTGCCTGTCTTGCTCTTATTAAAGTGACTGAGCTAGAAAAGAAAGTATGAGAGAAATATACAAAGTTATAAGAGACTTAAAAGGCCTATACACGTGGAGATGTCCATTAAATTCTGTGCCAGAGACTCCAAACGGATGCTCCTGTATGCATAATTCAACATATTTTCGACTTAATAATAGGAAACCAAACAGTTCTCTTATACCAAACTTAAATTAAAATTCTGCTTCTAAATTAATATGCGCTTCATTTGATACGGATATTTAGGCAATGTGTCAAAAGATTAATTGGCTCTGAATCCAAGGCGGGGTAGAATGTTTCTTCATGAAATAATATTGTTCCATTAGAAATTTTCCTCCCTCTCGTCATGTCCAAAACCCCTGCCTGTACCCTATCCAGAGCTACATGAATTCAGTTTCCATCCTCAAGCGCTATTCCTGTAAAATTCATTTTAATATTTTCCTCCCATTTATGACTAGGTACCCTAAGAAATTTCTTTCCTTCGGCTATTCCAAATAAAAATTATGTGCACTTCTCACAATTCTCATGCCTACTAATACCCTGTCCAACCCATCACCCTAGTAAGTCTGATATTTGATGAAAAATTGTAAAGCTCTGGTAATACAATTTCTCCATTTTACTGTTATTTCCTCTCCGTGAGTGCAACACATTAAATTATAAACAAGTAATGGACGGAGAGATAATATATACTGAACTGAATGGCTGCAAGTATTCTAGGAATTATAATTCATTGAAGTAATAAACACGGTTTATAACACTATCCTAGACACTGGCTATTATCAGATAAAGAGTAAATTCCTTTGAAATGTTTCGTGACAATTATTATCAGAAATATTTTGTACATAAACAACATGATCGATTCAAACAACTTGTAAAACGCGTGCAAAATATATTTCTTCCCCGTTGGTACTGCAAGAGTTAAGATGCTGGTCGAGAAATTCTTTGTCCTTACAGAGTTTCAACACTCATTGTAGCAATAATTATAAAAAAGTCAACTAGTTATAAATAAACGGCTGTAAATAGCGCCTTTATTTTATTCCATTAGCACATACTCATTTATGTGTATTTTTATTTTATAATTATTCAATCCTTTTTAAAATTATTGCAATTAAGGTACAAAGTGATCATGAGCCAGTAAGTGATACTCAGTACAGTGTCGAAACATGAGCTGCTGTAACCTATGGTCAGCCAGTTAAATCCACTCGACACCATAATTATATATTTCTCTCATATAGCCCAGGTCTCTTCTCTTGCGACTCTTCGGCTACAGTTTTTACGCATTTCCCTCTAACATCCTCCACGCCACCTGCCCTGCACATTTACCCCCTTTCAAGTAACCATATTAACTGCGCTCAGTAACAAGTAACAATCGTGACATATTATTTTCTCATATTATTTTTTTATTTTCAAACTTCTCATAGGCACCTTGTGTACGAACACCCTCAATTTTTGCGAACGGCCTTTTAAATGCGAGGTTTCTGCTGCGGCCGGATGACTATTCAATTTAAATGCCCACTGCAGGACAATGGAGATTTTCTGCATCCGTCCAGACCGGCCCTGGGGCCCACCCACCCTTCTATACAATGCGTACCTGGTCTGTTTCCTGGGGATAAAGCGGCCGGAGCGTGGCTTTAACCACCTACCCCATCTAGCGCCGAGGTTAAAGAAAGAATAGAGCTATAGCTCTGCTCCACCTCTGTGCCTTCATGGTGTGTTCTAGGGTGAAGTTGACCTTACTTTTACCTTTTTTACTTTACTGTGGGATATTATTCTTCCTTTCAGGTGTTTAATGGGACATCATGACCCATTCCTCCTTTACTCTATCCCCCCCCCCCCCCCCCCATTAAATTCGGAAAAAATACTTCAATATAAAACACGGGTCAAATGATTGTTCTGGTCATATTAACTTTCGCGTTTTTATACACGACACAGGGAAATATAATATTCATCTTGGAAAGACATCTCACTGTATCAAACTCCTGCTTTGTTATGGCGTTTTCAAATTATGACGCTGCTATCATGCTTATAAAAGCGAGCTGGCCTAGTCTAGGTCAGCACTGCCAGCGGGCTTAGGTAGCGTTATACAGGGTGCATCTAAATTGCTTGGACAAATTCAGGAGTGAGTTCCCCACACTAAAAAAAGGGGGAAAAGTTCATATCAACATATATCCGCAAACAATTTTCGAGGTACAGCCCCCACGTTCGCCCGACTTCAATCCTTTAGGTTTTTATCGGTGGGGACTCTTAAAAACCCTAGTGTATTCAGCACCAATTCAAAATGTAGGGACGCTTCACCAACGGATGTTTGGTGCCTGTCAAACCATTCGCAACGGCCCCGGGGCCTTTGAAAGGGTGCGACAGTCCATGATCAGATGTGTCCATGCGTTCATTGATTCAGGTGGAGGATATGTTGAGCATTTGTTGTGAATGGTGACTTTATAAACAATAAGGAATCAACAGTTATTGAATTGGGAATGTGTATTGTAAATGTATTACGTCAGTTGTAAGTAAAATATTACATATTTAAGGTATTTATTTTTGAACGTAATCTTTCAACTAAACTTAGAAACCACTCATTTCCGGATATATGTTTATATGAAGTTTTCTCTTTGTTTTGATGTGAAGGACTCGCTCTTGAAATTTGTCCAAGCATTTTAGATACACCCTGTCTAATGAAAAGTCTGTAGTTCACAATTAGTCCTTGATTTTTCAAATACCTCACAGTAAGATGTGTTATGATATTTAGTTAAATTCCTTACCTGTCAATTGTTGTTCGTGTTCTTCCTTCTTGCAAGAAATAAAATTGAACTGCTGGTAAAACTAAGCGAGTTTTTGATTAATAAACTGAACTGTAAATTGTTTCAACCTGCACCTTCCCGATCCATTTCTTAATATCGTACTTCAATCGTGTAGTTCCTTGATAACAGTGCTTAACACTCGTACTTCATCTGCAGTAGGTTAGTCCTGAAAATATATGTAGAAGATCCTTAGTAACGAAACATACTCCAGCAACCTTCAATTTTGTGCTTAGTTACTTTCAAACATTTATGCAGTACAAAGCTGTCAGCTCGGAAGTCAATCCGAGTATCTTTTAAATTATTTATTTGTGTACTTTGAAGCGAAGGAAAAGGGTTTTTCTGTGACATAAGAAGGCGAGAGTTTAATGACCCAAGAGAGGACCCTATGCTATGAACTATAGAATGCCTCGATAATTGTGTACGGGTTTTTATCAACAGTAAACCCACTGTAAATGCTTCTTAAGGAAGAATTTAAAGCGTGGAGGAGAAACACCGCTCATTATTGCAGATATTAAAACATTTATAGAATTAGGAATCAAGGCACTACTGACAATACAGCGACAAAGTCTCATCGCGAAATTTGAATATCTGAGTTTCTTCGGTCCATCCATGTATGTTATTGAGAAAGACTGTAAAATACAGCACGGCTACTTCTTTCAGTATTTCTCCCATATGAGCCTTCGAAATCAGTACGTACTTTAATTGCTATCAAGTAACCCAAAGCCTAAAATAATTCATTTTCTTCTTTGCTGTAGACATGTTTCTTTATAACCGAAGAAACCCCCTTTAAAGACTAAGGTTAACCTGAATTATATTTAAATATTCAGTCCGTACCGCGCAGTAAACACACCCAATCTCTGTTATAAAAACCAGTCGGTTAATGATGCATAGGGAAATAATCGCTGTTTGTTCTGATATCCATACAAAACAAATAAATACACTGTGTGGGCAGAACGTAGAATTTTTGGATGTTAAACCTGGCCGTACATAAAGTAACCAAAACAGGTTAGATGAGTTGACTTCCAACACATTGAACAACCGAAAGCAAAGATTTTCGATTACGTTTTGTATGTTAACACTTTCAAGAAACTAATTTTGAACGTAAAAGTTCATAATGTAAAGTTATTCGACCCCTTATCATTGTAAGATACTGCTAAATCAGTGCTTCCCAAACCTGAGTAAATTACCCAAAATTGGGTAAAAGTGATTCTTCTTTGGGTAACGACACACCTCGAAATACACATTACAATTTACCATAAAAGTGTAGTAGAAGAAGAAGCACTCTGAAGAAAGTGATCAGTCAGTGTGCTACTCTAAAACAGTCTAACAGTGGCATTATACTCATTAGCTGGGACCTGGGTGATGAAATATTCACGGTGAACAATTACCAAAATTTTCGTGGCTGCTAAAATGTTTAGAGATGTTTAAAATAAAGACATTGCATCAAACATATTGCTTGCTTCCTATTTTTACCGATCTCTCTTCACTTGTCAAATATGTGTTCTGTGCAGTTAATGTTTTACCTACATTGGTAAAAAGGACTTCCTGATAAGCGGTTTTGGGTAATGAAGGAAAGAGTTTTGGAAGCAGTGTGCTAAATAAATCAATTGTGTTACACGCGAGTTTTCGAAACACAACTTCAAACTTTGTGCCAATAATTCAACGAAAAATCCCATTTCCGAAACACCGCTAAACTTTTCAAGTGTTATACAATTTACACCAACAATCTACATGAAACCTTAGAAAGGGCACGTAACCATAGGGTAAGCGTGTAGACTATTAAATAGAAATGTATATCCTGTTACCTTGAAGATAAAGGAATATCCTCGTTGAAATATTTGGTCCGTGGTCCTAGCTTTCATTTGTCGGCGTGTAATGTTTAAATACTGTTAAACAAAACACACTGTGATTGTTTTTAAAATAACGCACAAGTCTCCGAACGCATCACATGTTGAACGAGAAACCATGCACTTCACTTGACACTCGCAAGACTGCAGGCGAGATACTAAACTGCAAACCAGAATACGCTAGCTGTACAACGACATCTTCGGGGAGTTCCGTGAATTAACTCGTCCATCTTGACAATGAACAGTAGAATGCCGATATTAAATATCGATCTGAAGGCTGAGAAACTTCGATGTATTACACATTTAAAAAAAAATTACAGCCCATTTTGATTCACAATGACGTAACAGTAGCAGTCCTACCCGGCCAATTTGCATACATTATATTGTGTAACATCTTATAGTGTTTCCCAACCTTTCTCCCACGAAGAAACCCCAACTTACGAAAACGTTTACAGGCCTGAAAAGGTCGACAGCGGAGACAGCCAGTGGCGTAGCTAGGTTTCTTGGCGCCCGTGGCGAGTAATCACAATGGCCACCCCTAACAGAATTACGAAATTTAAAAAATCACAATCATTTATTGAATTTCCTCATATTCCGCTCAGCAATTTAAATTTTGTGGGGTGCTGAAATTCAATTTTTTTAAATATTCATTTTGCTGCCCAATTTGCTACCCCTTCGAATCTGCTGCCCGGGGCGACGGCACCAATCTCTCTCCCCCCCTTCCCCCAGCTACACCCCTGGGGAGCGCAACTGAATTACTGCGAAATTGCTGGCAAGAAAATTTATTTGTAGAGCTGCTATATGCAATATATGTAAGTCAGATTATTTGTAAAGAGCTATTATATACAATATATGTAAGTCCGCTTATTTGTAAAGAGCTGTTATATACAATATATGTAAGTCCGCTTATTTGTAAAGAGCTGTTATATACAATATATGTAAGTCCGCTTATTTGTAAAGAGCAGCTATATACAATATATGTTAAGTCAGTTTACATGGTGAGAATGTAATCGTTTGTTCCTGTCTTGTGAATGAGTGTTAGCAGTATTTAAAAATTCTTATGTATTTATTTCACGATTTCTCGCGAAACCCTAACGATGTTTTACGGAACCCTGGTTGAGAAAGCGTCTTAAAACATTTACAAAGTAATTTACACGAGCTACTACATTTAAAATTAAGCATCCTTGGGCGAAAATAGTTCATGGTGAATATTATACCTCTGTTCTATTATTCAGGTCATTTTCAGAATGTTTCTGCTTTAATGTACAAAAAAACAAGGCGTCGTTAAATATAAGTTTCAATACAATAATCAATTTCGAAGTTATCAGAGGCGACGTGACAGAAAAACAAAGTACTTATAGAAATAATAAATTAAAAAATAGCATCAATTAAATCAATCAGACACATGCATGAAACAATGCTTCCATACTGACAGCACCATACAGCTACATCAAAACAATGTAAGTGAAAAACAAAAACAAACTGTAAAGATAAAGGTAAAGCAATCCCATTACAGGCGTGGACAGGCCCTTAGGGATCCAGGATGTTGAGGCTCCCAGATTTCTAGTCAATCGGCAATTTGAAGGTGGTAAGGTTGTCAGCCCTACGCACCGGCCGCCTTTGCCCCCCAGGAAATATTCCTGGTACTCATTTCTGTTAGAGGCTGAGTCGACCCCAGGACCATAATGCGACCGAAACGATTATGTCAATGGAAAATTCCAATGACACCATCGGGAATGGAACCCGCGACCTTCCGGCTTGTAGCGCAGTGCCTCATCGAACTGCGTCACCGCGTGCCCCCACCCAAAAAAAACCTGTAACAGAGTTAAAGCATACCATGCCTACAGATAGATTGTGACAAAGCCTCTAAAAGCCATCAGTAAATTATTCAACAGAAATACACAAAACAGCATCGTAATTGAATGCTTACAATTTTAAAAAGGCAACTAACTATTTGAACTCAAACTGCAGAGTGGGTCATCTTTGTGAAATGACACCATTTAGTCTTAGGTGGATTCATTTAATAAAACTGAAGGCAATAGACAAAAAAAAAAAACTTCTGACAGAAGTGTCACTCTCGAACTTCAAAGCATATCTCCCAGAGGTTTGCTATAAGTCATTTGAACTGAAGAGTGGAAGGCGGGCGAGAGGCAATGAATATTTCGCGGAAAATATGTTCTTAGAAGTGTAAGATGAATAAAATATCATAAAAGTATGTGCAGAATTTTGGAAGTCTCAATTATAAGTACCAACTCGACACTGTAACTGATATCTAATTACGAAATCTTCAATACAAATAAAGGCAAAATAGTGTTTTCGAAAACCTAATTAGATAGCTACTTGTACAACTTAAACACCATAATCGGATAAAATGATACAGTGCCAATATGATACAAATGTCTTCAATTTCCATATGGAACTCCACAGGTGCACATTCAGAATTTTTTACCGGGGGGGGGGGGGGGGGGGGGGGGGGGGGCCTGACCCTGAGCCTATACATAATTTATGTTTGACTTAAAAAATCATGTTATAAAAACCATGTCATAAGTATAACTGTAACACAACACTGTTTGAAACTGCATTTATATACATACAAATATAACTACAAGTTCCATAACTCAATCACAGTGTCCAATCTTCCTTTGTTTAATGTTATTAATTTGTTTCAAAATTCTGATGTACTAGTAATCAGCCGATTTCAGTGCCTGATTTCAGCTCACGGGTAAATCACACAAAACTTTTATCATCATCGTGTCTACAGAATCTGAGTTTTTTTAATTTCGGTTTTGAGGGGTTTGGGGAGGGCGGCTGCAGCCCGGCATCCCCCCCCGTTGGGTGCGCCCCTGGAGTTCCATATCAACTGACATCCCTAAAAAACTAGAAAACTAAGGACATGTTCATGTCTTATCAACAGAATTGGTTCATACACCATGTTGCATCAGTCACACACTACCAGTCTCTTGTCAAGATGGAAATGTAACGTAGCATTTGGTGTCTATGCAATGTGTGTCTCTTTCCAAACAAATTTTCCACTACTGTCACTACTGCCATCCGCAGGTACCACAATAGCTGTATCATAAAGACCATCAGACAACAAATGTGTTCAGTGTGCTAGACACAGCTGGAACAGGATCTCACACATCACATTTACCCACATAAAAGAAATGCAAGTAATATTGTGCAATAACCAATAAGGGCCACAATATAAGAGTAATAATATAATTAAAATCAGAAATAACAAAATGTATATCATTAATTCAGGTACACTAAAATTAATAATATAATAAAAAAATATAAATTTCAAGAATATAACATAACAGATTCTGACCAAATTAGGTAAATACATCTAAATCAAAATTAACAATAATTATACATCTTGGAATAAAACAAGTTAAAAATGGAGAAACAAATACAAATTTCATAGTCACCAAACAACATGTTAATCTTCCAAATCTTGCATCACAATTGGAAGATCACAGTGAGTGAACAAACCCAATTAATTGTAACGTAGGCACTGGAAATATATATAATAATGAACAGATAATAAAAATTGAACAGTAAGTGAAGAGCACTTTTAATAGCACAGAAAAACAAAAATAGAGAAACATAAAAACAGCAGCCATACATATTTAAGAAGAAAAATTAACAAAGTTAGTTAACAAATAACAATTACCATAATGGATCCATTAGGTATACCAAAAGAATGATAACAGTTAAGTAAATCTTCCTAAAGTACTTTAACAATTGTTAAATTTATATTCAGTTTTTAATATCATAATATTTAATGGAATGGTATGGAGTTTTATGAAAACATCGTAAAATATGCAATTTGGGCTTCAGTTTGGCAATCATCACCTGATGATGATACTATAATAATATTGAAATATGTAGCCAACATAACTAAGTAAACATTCTTTCCTATTGCCTGAAAAGTGTGTGGATTGAAAGAACATTTGTACAGAATTGTTACGAACCTTCAGGTTTGCATAAAAACGGAGGAATGTCAGCAGCTAAGCAATTATTTTCTCACGGACTCTGCTCCATGGGGTTTGTTCACTACAATGTGTGTCAATGGTCATACTGGTGTCAATATTATGTGCTATGTATTTGACTTCAGGACACATGTTGTACACTGGCCAAGATGGATTCCACATTTTATTAATTTCTGTGGACTGTACAATATTGATATCATGAGTACATTAACTTAATTGGCTCCCTTAGGATGTCTCTTCACACTCAGCACACTCCTAACTCTGCAATCCTTCTATGTCTCCCCCCTCTGTCCCCCACCCACCCACTTAATGCCTGCTCATCATCAATTTTGGCAGAGCAGGCTACATTTAAAACTCTCCCACATCCACAATGCTGAAATGAAGTTATGCATAAATGGTACTGCAACATACATGTTCTTCTCTAATATACCTTCATAGGTTGTGATAAAGTCTGAAACATGGCATGAAACAGATCATAATTATGTTTTTCCAACTCTGTCACTTGTAACTGTCAATCTTAATTTTAAAAAGTTTTGGGAATGTAAATAAAAACAATATGGATAAAACAAAGTACCCCATTTATTTCTTAGCCAATGATCACACATAATTTCTGTAATACAACTGAACAATGCATGACTGCTTCATATAAATAGTGTAATAGTGCAACAGAATTACGTATTTTAATGTCAACAATATAAAAGTGAGGCACCTAGGAAAAAGATGGAAAATATTTCTTCCAATTTAGAAAAAAAGAGTACTACCCATTCTTTACAATCAGCAACTTATTCTGGCAAAATTTTACACAATTATGAACAATCTAAATACACAATATTTATGAATGTATAGTCATAACAAGTTTTCAGCATACCAACAATACAGTCCAATTGTAATCACACCTGTCGCATACAAGTAATAAATAAAGTTACTTTATTGTTACTTAATTGGAAAATGCAATACCATAAACACACAACTGGAAAAGAGAGGAATTTGAAGTTGTACAGTACATTATAAAAAGCTAACAAGCGACCATGAATACAAAACCTAGAAATGAAAAACTACAAGGTATGTATGTTCCCAAAAGTACTGTTTCTAAGTATAAAATTAAATGACAATATAACAAGTAGGGGTGAAATTTGCAAGAAATGATTATGGTTGCACTTTCACTCATTAACAATCTTGGTTCAAAACATAATACACACAAAATTCTGAGTCCAAAATCCTCAAGTGCACGAACTGGAGAAAACTGCTAACAACTGCACTACTAACTCAAGATGTATGAAACCAATTCGTAGTCAAAGAAAAGAATTTTAGTGTGAATATTACACCTAAGTACTCTGAACCAACCTGAATGTAATAATATATTCTTAGTTATTAGATTGGTTTGTACTCTATGTAACTCTATTCAAGTGCTATTTTTAAAAAATACATTATATATTCATATATTTATATATTCATATTGTGCAACTGTGAAAAATACATTACAATTATATATAGCCCCATATACCCTGTATAAATTACAATCAAAGTATATTATACAATATTTTACTTTTAAAATGTGCCCAAAATGCATTACTTAAGCAGGTACTTGGGTACATTTTAAATAACAGTACTACACATTCACTTCAATCATCATTTGCTACACTTATCCAGTAATGACATAATCCTATCGTCGTAATGCGAACTGTGTACCAAAATTGAGCATAACAAGTATGACTCACATGTTTCCTGGTCAAACTGCCATTAAGAGAGAATGACAAGCCTTGGGCTCCGAGACATTATCAATAACTGATGAATCAACAGAAAATATAAATGAACAGTGACTTAAAATATTATAACCTTTTCCATATTACAATAGTCTATTCAAATGAAACCAGCAGACATTGTAGGTGAAAATATGCCACAACCAGTCTTCACCCCACACTGATCCTGCAGTATGGAAAATGTGTTCAAAATGTGTTCAATTTTACATCTTAATATCCTTGAGACAGGGTATAAAACAGTAATGGAATGGTAAAGAAGTATATAAACACTTTCAACAAACAAAATGCTATGTTTCTTTACACACTAGCAAGTGTACATTAACACAAGTCTTTTCTTAAATAATTTTTAGATACAGCATTAAAAAGATAACATGCTGAACTTCTTACAATCAAGACATTTTCCATTTATATACCTTTTTAATGCAAGAGCTTAACGATTATTGTCCATGTCTTACAAGTCCCCTCTTCCACAATTCTGCATTATGGTTACCAGTAAAGTAAAGGTAAAGTTCTCCCATGAAGGCCCAGAGGGGGAGTAGAGGTATAGCTCTACACTTTCTTTCACCCTGGACCTACTACTTTACCTTAAATTCTCTACAAATACCAAAAAAAACGTTCATTAATGCACAACAATCCTCTCACAGATTGCCAAACAAAATGTTAAGTGAATCAAATTCCGATACTTCAAAATTAGTACAACTCCTGTAATAAATATCAGTTATGATGGTTAGCATAAAGATCTCTGACATATTCTTTGAATAACAATGCTGTATCAACATGCACAGTGTTTCTAAACTAGCAGGGCAGTCTTCAACCAGCTCTAATTACCTATATTTTTACAATGTCTGTCCAAACTGTTGACCATCATCAATACAGAATGAGAATTTCACAGAGTTTTACACAGTACTTCATTACATTAATTGTATGGATTTTGATACAACAAAAGACAACAATGGGTCCCAAAGTTGAAACTTCAGATGAACCTGCTATCTCCATCTTGAAAGGTAGAAGACTGAGGTAGCAGGTTCCTCTGAAGTGGTAAATCTGAACCAGAGTACATGGCATCACATCCCATAAGATGGTACTATTTATGCTGTAGACTGCCCCTAATGACGAAAGTTCACGTGTCTGGCTGGAAAATTCTGTTTCATGTTGTCATTTAACCTTCCCAAGTCAGCTTTTTTTTTTTGCTGCACATTAAAAAAGAACCAGTATGTCATAACCTTTCACAATCATGAACCAACAGTTTGCATCCTGGTATGGTGCTTTCATAGGTTAAGGTACAACAATTTTTCTTTCAAAATTTAAAATCCCTTGTAACTTTTAATGCCACCACAGTCTTTGTAATTTATTCGGAAATGCATATGAAAATATGGCAATCATAAAATGACACAGTGATATAATTTGACCAAAAAGTCAAGAGCACACAAGACAGAAATCACAAATTCTGCACAAGGCAAAGGTAAATGAAGTTAAATGGGACTTTTATGGAAATACAAATTTGTGATCATTCAGAATCTCTAAAATTCTTTTATTCTACAAAGAAAATGCTTCAAACAACTAAACGGTAAAGACTGTTATGACATCAAAAGAAACTGTGACTTGTGTTACAGAGAGGTCTATACATGTGGTTCCTACGAACAGCAATTATATACAGGAAGGTACCTCGAGCAGAAACAATTGTAAAATCACAATATGCTTCCACAGTATTACTGACGTTTTATTTACGGGGTAAAAAATGTTTCCATTATGAGGACACAACTCAACACATTCAGTTAGCTACCACACACACACACACACACATATGAATATAAATGACGTGTATATACATATTTACAACCCTTCAAAGACTACAAACATTAATTTTTGGTCCACAAGAGATACACTAATATATGGGGCTAGCAGGATACATCTTCCCAGGTACCAGAGATCAAACTTATGGTCTCACTGGTGAAAATGTCCCTTAACCTACATTTTCAATACTTTGTGGTGGTTTTGCTAATCTAATATAAAGTCAACAATAAATATAATTTTACAAAACTCCTGATATTCTTCCATATTCGTTTTAAAATGAATTTAATATTAGAAGAGCCAGCAGCACAGCCTGTACAATGACTAGGCTATGGACTGTATAACCAAGCAATCGCGGTTCCATTCCCAGCAGAAAAGACTTTTGACTTCTCCAAAGAGTACAAATTAGCTCGGGGCTCTTTCCCAGGGGGTAAAACAGCATGGTTTCAGTCTCACTTCCTCCCTGATGTCCAAGTAATGAATGCATGAAACTGTACCTCAACTTGCCCACATGCCTTCATGGCATGCAGGACAACTATACGTTTACCTTATGTAATGTCAAAACCCTACCAGTGTATTTTAATATGATCTCACCTTCTGTTGTTACATAGTTACACACTGCATTCTTAAATACATACAAAAAAATTGTCAAAGATCAATTTGCATTTGAACAAAACTTACAATCCAGGATGTGATATAAATCTAACACAGTTATAAGTATTAAATAAAGATGACAAGTAAGCACCATACCATGAAGGCATGAGGGAGTGGAGGTACAGCTCCATACATTCTTAACCTCAGCACTTCATGAATATGAGTGGTCAACCTCAGGACACAGGGAAAGAGGCCCCACTAGCCACTGGGTACAAGGCTCAGTAGGCATTGCTATTAGCACTGTATGTACAGAAAAATCATGAAGATAAAACTGATTAACTTATATAACATATAATAATTTCTGTCTGAAAATAAATATCCTGATAAATTCACTTAAGGCCAACTCCATAATGTTGCTGATCTGACCTCTGTAACTGTTTCCAGTTGTTATTCTCTTTTGTAACTGTAACATACTGAGTCTGAAAGAAAAGGAAATTTGATGTTTTATTAAGAAGACAACAAACTGAAAATGTTGTGTGTTGAAGTTCACAATTTTAATTTACTATAAAAGTAACGTGTATTCTTCTTTTTCTCCTTTTTTATGTAGGTAAAAAAAATGACATATTTAGAAACAGTACCAATTACCAAAATGACATAGTTATTGGAATTTCCACTGCCTCATTTTCAGTTAAAAATACGAAATGTTTTGGAGAATGGCTCTTCCATATCACGTAAGAACAAAAAACACAAAACCTACTCTGTGGGGTCCACTCTATCCCACAGACCTAAAAGATTAGGCTTCATATTTTCTGTCGTTACATTGTAACAGAAGCACAGTCAGCCTCTGAATCATGCTTTTAATTAAAAACAAGATGACAGAAAAAGTCCAAGATTTGACACACCTTCACCACAAATCTTTGCTTATCCTGCATCATCATCATCATCATCATCATAGATGTGCATATGGGGTGTGCTCAGGCATACCCTACTGTCTCAAAATTTGGTATTTTGTGCCTCATTTCTTAACTTTGTGTTTTGTAAGTAAAATTTCGTTGTTAATTTAAAAAATTAACTACATTTTAGTTTCTTTAGTTTGGTTAATAAAAATAATGTCCTTTATCGACTGAGTGTTCAATAAATGTCCACCTTTTAAAAAAGTCAAAAATAAAACTCCCTAGGTGCACATGCTAATGAAATGTGCTGCACACGCTTACAGTCATTATCTTAACTAAATGCCTCACCAGCAGCCTTCACATCAACCAGTACAATGAAACACCAATAGCATCCCCCCCCCCCACAAATGTAGCATGTTAGGCGATTCTCAAAAACAAGAATTCAAAACATAAAAACATGTGCCAAGCTGTGGGTTTTTCATCTTGTATGACATTTCTGGCATTGCAGTAAAGATAGAAAAGTCTTACGGGAGTCAAAGTGAAGTCATATGCAACGTACAAGCCGTGGGTTTTGATTCAAATTAGCCATTAACAGTGCACATTGCGACATCCATGTACCACCAAATGGCACAGTTCTTTAAAAGTGGTATACTATCTGATATTTAGGACCAACATAACATTCCAAACCAAGGTTTATGTCCTGATAGGATCCACATTTTTCACATTTACTAATCTAAAAGGATAATATGAACAGCAAAAATTAATTGTGCATTGTTTACTACTGAAATTATGAAAAAGAATGGCATAATGAAGGAAGCTGTTGTCATGTTTTTTTGGCCTATATTGTAATTAAAAACAGTAATTTTTCAGTACCAGTATGTTAACTGCTGTAATTTTGACCGAATTAAAACACTGGCCGCTTCAGTTACAATGTACAGTTACACTAGGACAGGAGTATGTTGCCAAAATTAGTCTGTCAGTTTATACACTCAACAGTTACTTGCCAGGTCTTTTAGTATACTTATCAGACTAGAAAAGGGGTTTACAATTTCTTTGTTATGTGAACCACTTGCTCTGGACTGCGGCCAGGGGAGGCTCACATCCAGGGAACATTTTTTGCCTGTGTTCAATCTTAGGAAACTGACTAAACCAGTGGAATCTGACTCCAGAACACCACCTGCACCAATAACAAATCCAGCTGTGTACACATTACAAATTATTCCTACAAACAGCAGAAAGGTTTTAAGGTAAGTCATAAATGCATTATGCATTAAACTTAGATTAAATATAATTATTACATAATTATTCTTGGTTATGTGGTGGGTTTATATTCTCTTCTTCTGAAACTGATAACAGGGTGTGATTTATGTCCTCATTTCTAGTCTGCAATGTTCAGCATGAAAATGAATCCCTCACACTGTAATACGATTACCAAAACTTTTCTATGCTTTGTATTCCAGTCTACCTAATGCATAACAATATAACAGCAAGCTTCAAACTCAGCACAAATTTAACTATTCGTATGTTCAAATATGTAAACAAAATTTTAACACAGCTAAACATCAGTGTCCTTTAAAAAAATACTTACAGTATGTTACAAATCTGTTAAACAACAAAATAATTCAATAAGACCAAAGTGAAAGGGAATGAGTTACAATAATGTGCATATTCAGGTTCAATAGATACCTTTTTAAAAGTACGCCAAATGTGTCTTTCATGGTGCATTGGGCAGAGATACAAAGAAAGAAGTGATTTTAATTGCCTCCACTGTCAACTGCTAAAATTACATGATGATGCTAGATAAATGAAATATGAGTATGGAGCACTGATGGAATGCACTGGCCAAAACATCACTACACATGGCAAGCTGCAGGAATAGGAATGAGGGAAGATAACCCAGAAATGTTTTGCAATTTTTACAGAAATGTGGAAGCCACTGATCAAGGCTCTCCTGCTCATGAGTTGCGGGCACAAATTCTGTACTGAAAATACTGGCTTTCCCTTTATGCATGACTTCATAAATGATCTTCAAAACTTTAATCTTATATAACTCAGACCATGTCCAAGATACAGTTAAAACATAATTTCAAATTGCTGTCCAGGCCAGAAATAGGGTTTTATGCATTAGTTTTTCATGAAACAAAATCTGCTGTGACAGTGCAACATACATTCATATTCACACACATCATAGGTCCAAACGTTAGGCAGAATGATTGTAAGATGTGGAATACAGTATATAATACAATACATACAGAAGAGTACAATTCAAAGCATTAAGTCAAATATTCCACAAAATTATTATATATATATATATATAAGTCAATTACAATACTGTTTTATAATATATAAACACAAAAACAATTAGGACTGCAAGTCATTTTTACACATGACATCAGTTTTGGCATTAGCATGGGAGGGAACCACAAAGTAAATGATCACTTCTCACTTTGAACAAGCATTTTGTAAATTGTGGTTGTCTGTAAAGGAAAAAGTACTGGCAGACCTTCTGAAAGTGATGAATGAGTTGAAAACAATTTTGCATAGTTTGCAGATCTGAGGGAGCAAGACCCGAAACGAGTCAAATGAATATGAAAGGGACAGTTCAAGCAACATCAGAACGAGAAGTTCTTGTATGTAGAACCGTAACCGACAGAAATTTCCACAGTTGCTGGAAGACATTCCAAATCTGAGTCACAAACAAAATGGAGCACCAAAGATTGAAATCTTCTGGTATGTTATGCAATGTCAACTTGAAAAGCGTTACCAGTGTTTCAAATGATTGTACTACCTACACCTTCAGTGTCAAGCAGTCCAAGAACACTCAACTGCTTGACCCTGAAGATGAAAGCACTATGGTAACTATTCACCAGTTGACACTTATACTTCACCAGAACTGCTGTGAGAACCTCAATTCTCGCAATATAGAACACACAGCCATAAAAAATTAGGTCTGTGCATGGAGATCTCATACCCATGGATGTATTCTTCTGGAATATGTTATGGACAATGTCTATGTACCTGCAGGGCTAACAGCACTGCAAGAGCCCAAGACATATTATCACAGAAGCCTCTGCAAAAGCTATGATATTCTCCAGAAAGAATAGAGAGAGTTCAGTATCGGTTTGACATTGTCCAAACCACTTGTGACATCCACACCCTGAACTTTAATAGTTCTTTGTACCACTTTTCAAGTTTCTCTTTCGTATCGTTTGTATTCTGCAACCATCCTTTCAAAACGTTCTGAGTAATACAAGATTAAGATCATACAGATCACTTAAAGACACCCTGTATAAAACTCAGGAATGGAGTATCCAGAGGCACCACTAAGATAATAAAGTATCTGTTTACCTCAGTCCCTCCCAATCTTTACTGACTCACGTACCAAGCTGACCCCCATCTCCCTCTATATTTTTACGTGAATTATAAGACTATTTACGACATTCTCTAATTAAGTAACTATGGAAAGGAACATGTGACTTCTTTATGCTCTGTTCTCAAATTACTTACAAAACTTTTTAAATGTACATAATTTCAGAATTCTGAATTCAATTTTGTGTCTGAAGTTTCTTCCTGTTTAGATCTGTTGAAGTGCACCATATATACCACACACAACATAATGACATTCACACAGCTGTGACTACGAACATTAGTGTGTTCTGGGATGTAATGCAACGGAATCCGGTACACACTTACAGATGTTTCAGAGAAACCTGCTGCATCCATTTTCAGGGTACAAAAAACACTGGTAAATTTCTACCAGACTACATGGCATCACACCCCAGATGATGGCAATCTTCTTGTATACATACTTCATGCCACATTAAAATGTAAAAAGAAGCTTGAACCACATACAATGACTCCAGAAATCTATAGTCCACATACCACAGGATGAAAATCAACTGCTTAGAGAAACCAGAAGTTTGTCAGAATCACAGATAATTGAAACAGCACTGAAATTTTTTCAAGATTATAATCAAAAATTCAACACAGGAAAAGAATATTGACCAAGATTCTACAAATTAATTTTCACTTTAAAAACATGTGCAAATGTTTTACACAACTTTGTTAAAATTAGTAAATACTGTTTAATTTTTATGGATGGCCAGATATATGACACACTGCAAATGGGTATGCAAAGTATAAGATTTAGTGAACACTGTAGGCTGGTTTTTTTAATTAGTAGAAATACGACTAAGCATTTGGTTGACTAAAAATACTGGTACTAAATGTTAGTGACGAATATCTGCAGCAGAACAACTTGTGTACAAACCTTGGTTGCTATTTAGCTTCTAGAATTTCTAGATATTAAACACATACTTTTGTCCAACATGAAATTCTACCACAGTATGCCCTCACATATGAAAAAAAAAAGCCATGCTAACATCCATTATTAAAGGGGGTTATTCTTACAAAAATCCTTAAAATGCGACCACCTATTGTTCGATATTG
The DNA here is from genome assembly GCA_021186555.1 of Reticulitermes speratus. Classification (NCBI taxonomy): domain Eukaryota; kingdom Metazoa; phylum Arthropoda; class Insecta; order Blattodea; family Rhinotermitidae; genus Reticulitermes; species Reticulitermes speratus. The sequence continues at coordinate 15,796,229 of JAJKFL010000003.1, read as the reverse complement.
CCTCCAGTTTCAACAGTTTTAATGTACTATCACATACCAAGTACTCTTAACAGAGGAAATCATAGAGAAAATCTCGAGTACGAAGAATTCTACCCTATTTCCACTTTTCTTTTCTTTCTTTTTTTGTGTGTATAATACATACTGGGTGGAACAAATTAGAAGTCACTTCCCTTTGCCTGACTGTTCACAGTCAAATACTTGGGTGTACCTTCTTGCCAAACAGTAATGATCATAACAGAACAGTCTACAAATTTAGAAGTGCTCTGATACCTATGCAGTGCCAGCCATACTGTATAATAAGAAGGCTGCCATTATTCCTCTGTCATAAGCAATCATTCAGGGATGTTACCACTGCTAAAGGGATACCACTCTTATAATGAACAACATTAAAATTAGCATGTTACAGACAAAACACATACCACAATTTGGCTGCAACCTCTGCACACATGCTTAAAAATAATAAACCAAAATTGTAGTAGATGCCTGGTATATTTCTGTTCCAATACACATGTTCTTCAATATCACTAATACTACACTTTACAAAATGTTGAAAATTACTGATGTAATGGAACTCCAACTGATGAACATAATAATACCGAAGTCAAAAATTATACATCATGCACAACACCTCAAAAAAACCAAACCCAAAAAGAAGCATAATTATTTAAAATTTAACAAGAAATGTCTGAACTGCAAATCATTAATGCAGTAAGTTGTGGAATGCGCAAGTTTGTATGTGCAAACATTTCTTACAATGCCTGTAATAACGTAAGGCCTGATTCTTGATTTTAAAATTGTCAGTAATTGCGCAGAAATGCTTACTTACGAGTGGCTCATTCAAACAAGAGGGAAACAGTGAATTACACATCACTTCCACTGCTATATAAATGAAAACATTTCATTTTGGAATCTATTATATAAATACTTTACACAAAAGAAACTGTGCTGATATTACAAGTTCATTCAGGAAGAATGTAAGTGAAGCTTTTCTACCTGGACTTTTGTACCAAAACAACTGATTTCTAACAGAGCTTTGCCAAATGATATAAAGTGCAACTTCAGTAACATAATGGATGCAATACTTGCATCTGTGAACACACACAATCTCTCTCTCTTGCCACGTAATAGGAGAAACAGAGAGAGCTCTTGTGCACACATGGGTTTGTGTGTGTGTATTTCTTCCCACAGACTAAATTTTGGTTCTGAAATGCAATTTATTAACACTTCTTTTTCACAAAATAGTATTGTAGGATCATTCACTATAAAAACTAATTTAATTCTCCCAGTCAAACATGAGCAAGTCACATCAGACTTGTATTCTTAATACCACATATAATAATGAAGTATGCTTTTAAAATATGAAAAAGTGCAAATAGTTTTAATCAACTCTGTAAAGCAGTTTTGTTAGTGACCTACAAAATGTTAATTTTGAACTACAGAAGAGCATTAAAACTGAAGCATATAATGCACTAAATTCATTATGAACTGCATACAACCAGATTAATACTTGCACAACATTTGATCATAGAAATGGCTGTACTCTCCATCTACATCCAAAATGCACAAAATACTCCTGATTATCCCCATGTAGATTAACTGCAGAAATTTAAAAATCCCTTAGTTACTGATTATAGCTTCCCACACTGATTGAAGTGTTGCCCATTACATCTGTTTCAGTAATACATATGTATCAGTGACATTTTACAGCTTCTCAACCCATCACAACTCTTTATTCTATTATTCAATTGCTTTTCCTGCTGGCTTGCAACCACCGAACAAGAGTTCCTTCTTGAATTAAAAAACAAATTTGACTCACTGTTTAATAAACAGCAGCATGACAAGCAGACTCTACAGCCTAGTTTGTTACAGGGTTTAACTTCAAACAGAGTTGAGGAATTGATTATTCTGGGATATGACACTACATCACTGGGTAATCAGATCCCATTGTGAGAAAACAGAGCATCCTCATCTTCAAGGGTTGAAATGTACAAGAATTCAACATTGGACATTTTGACCTTTAAAGAAGGGGGACATACCATTGCCTTGAAATGTTGGCATCCCATTACCCAAACCTCAAAACTTCACATAGAGTTAATTAATTTTCGTACCATACTTAGTTTATGCCTACCTGAACAGTGTCATTACACATGCCGTTCATTTAAATTTTAGTAATATTATGCCCACAGCCTTTCACATTTAATTTTCATGTATTTGGTGCACTTTTTTTCTTTTTAGTGTTCTTTAATTCTTTGTACGCAGTTACAAAAAATGGCATAAAATGCAAGCACATACTAAAACCATAATATATATATATATATATAGCTTGAAGAAGGAAGTTCCACCCAAAATGTAGCAGTAACACTTCATATTGGAGGAACAAACATCCATGACATTCAGATAATAAAAGTTAAATTAATAAATTATGATAGCAGTTCTAACTCAACCAAAAGCTTAAAAAGCAAAAAGTGATAAAACAATCTACAAAGAACCCTACGATAAAATGGTTTAATCAGCGAAGAACACAAGGGACAAGTTTCCAGAACAAGCTGCACCATAGAAGTAAATTTTTATTCTTTATGCAACAGAAACACAGATTTTAATGTTCCCTCAAGCTGACTGAAACAACTGAAGACACAAAATTGTATTCAAGAGAGTACTGCACAAGAAGGAAAATTAAATGGTGATGAATCAGCAACCAGCAAATTCTGGAGTGACTTTGTAACACATTACTTTCAAGGTATCAACTGCTGTATATTTTCATGCTGTTCTGTATGTTGACATTAAGCATGTTGCAGAGTGACGTGCAGTGAAGTTCTGGGACATTCTAAAAATAGCCAGAAGAATGTACATTTAAAGCATTACTTCAAAGTAATTATCAACTGACTTTCAGAGGGTGAGACTGCAGCATGGACAGCAGTATTTCCAAATTTTTGGTTTATCCTCTATTTTTATCTGTGCTACTTCTTCCCTGCATTACCACAACAATCAGGAGTTCACTGCATATATCATTCTTCTGAAGATTCCTCTTGCCTATCAGTATGAATTAGAAATGTAAATTTATGCAAAAAAAAACAAATGCCTCAAATTTATATGCAACATCCTGCCTCCCACAGCCATGCTTGGACCACATTTTTTATCAAACAGCAGATTCACAAGTTTGTGACCAATACCAGTACACACAACAAAACATATAAACACCTGCTGAATTCTTCTTACCACTTGGATAAAATCTTACATAATCCAAGACAGTGTAAAAGGAAATTTGGTCCATTACTTCAAGCTTTATGAGCTGTTCAAGAACATACATTTTGAAAACCTCAAAACTGGACATCTTGATACCTCTGAAAATGCAAGCAGTATAATTCAAGTTCCACTATCAAATTAAAAGTAGTGATTTCTTATAAATTAATACTGTACATGAATGTTGTTACTGAATGATAAATAATTCGCCATGGTTGACATATAGCGCATGTCCGAATACTAACAATCAATAAATAAATTCAAAACCACATACTGTATAATGAAGATGCAAAACTAGTAACAGCAAGTATTCAATAAGACATTCTCGATCTGAAAATGTCTATTATGTAAGTTATTCAACCCTGGACTCACAAACATCAGGCACACATACTCCAACATTCAAATTCAACATTAATATGTGATATACCACAATAATCACAGATAATAAGATTCAACTTTATATCAGCTACTATCACAATCAGAAAATGTTTTCATTATAGATAATTCAATAACAAAAGTTTCAACTGTTCATCTAAGTAACAAATAGATTTTAGTGATATTCCCACAGAGGTGTACACTAAAATCACTCACTCAGTGCTGCATTTCCAAACAGTAAGGATCATAAAGTTTTCCATAAATGCAACTTATGGGTACAAAATAACATAGTCAATCCCCCCATTCTGCAGAGAACCTCAAAACACTGTAAGATACAGCCATACTGCCAACTGTGTAGTTTACATGACTGCCAGAACTAATACCCTTTTACAAGTGGTGATAACAAAAGTATGAATATAGATCTGAAAGTGCATTACTACAAATACATGAGATGTACTTACATATGTGTGAATCATCCTCAATGTTACAATTTTAAGTGAAATTCTATTAAATTCTAAAAGAAATATTTTGGCAAACTTTTTATTACCCTTAAAAAATGAGAAAAAAATTCCTGACAAAACATTTCTGAAGGCGTTGAGAGTGGAAAAATTAGTAGACACTCTGAATTGAATGACAAAGTAGATGTGGTACTTCTAACAGTGACACAGTGAAACATGACAACACACACAAAACTATGGTATTTCCACTAACATGAATTATTGGATACCAAAAGAAAATTCTTACTGTAATACACGCATAGTAACATATTTATACTTTCTCTGTACCTTGTAATGTTACAGATAAAAGAGATAAACAAAACTACTTTGGACTAATATACATACCATGAAACAAAAGTTTGTTTCTTTGATGCTTCTCAGGACAAAACGTAATTATGACAAATTCATACTCATTTTTCTTCCCACTCTTTTCCAGATTACCTTCCTAATATTACACAAAAAAATGAAACATACAGAAGTCACGGTTTAATCTCTTTTAGTCTTCACAAGTAAATTTTATTTTTCCTTCTGTGACAACAGGTTTAACAAGTGTAACAAGTATCTGAACACACATGAAAAATAAATTTCTGTCTCCTCATTCCAAGTAACTAATAACTGCAAAGAGGTGTTTTCACAAACAATAAATCAAAACTCTAAAATAAAGTACCCATCCAAAACCTTCATTCCACACTTTCACAAATTACTAAAATCACAGACCTGACACAAATCTTACTGCAAATCAATGCCCAATAAAAACTTACAAAATACTTATACTAAGGCATGTAACCAGTTAACAGTTTTTTTCTTTAAAGCCATTTAGCTGATCTCCACAAACAGTTAATGATTCTGCAACCATCCCTTTGAGTCAAAGAAATACCTGGATTAAAGATGGGAACAAGAATTGCATTTGTACATAAAGAATATGTAAAATTTCACCTCCCAGATAAATTTAAACACATCCATGTGCAAGAATACATGCTCGTATCTGACTAATGCCACTCAAAAACAAAACTACCCAACACATTCGAACGTCTGTCAAATCTTATTGTTATAGTCTACCCCCATGTACTAACTTTCTATGATGAAATAAATGAGCAAATTCCTAACAATTTTTTCCAGTTTAATAAAAACAACAAACCCAGCTCTATTATTGTGTTCATAATTACATCTACACTTTATGTGGATAGGTTATATGAACTGGGCAGATACTTTTCTTTAAATCTATATTTGTTTTTCTGTTAATTATTCACACAGTGACCAAACCTAGCCCAATGTACAGGTATCGAAATATCAAGATACAAGAAATGTCACCTCTAGGCAGTTTCTCACTCAGTTAGGAATACTTTGTAAACATGGAAGCTGAAAATGTAACACCAACAATAGCACTCCAAATGCTGATTTCAGTATCTGCATCCAAGTTTTGTGACAGTATGTTGGTACCGAGTCGTGTGGGAAGACAGGTAGGTTGGCCATGACATTCACCTGGATTTCTAAGGGTCTTGAACACACAAAGCCTCGAGAGGATTTTGCGGGACAAAAGGGAATGTTGTCTGAATACAAACCAGAAGCAACTGCCTACATTTCATCCAATTCACACTGTGACTAAACAAAAACAAAGCAAAATACATTAGGAAATTGTATAACATCAACATCACCAATACAAGCTCTGGGTACAGATGTAAAACTACAAAATATAAAAATACAGACCCCATGAAGTTCACATTGTTAAGATTACCTGTACAGCATGTACATCCCATGTTAGTTGCAGTCTAAAGGGAAAACTTTAAATACCGATTTGACATTATATACTCCGTGCATTAATCTTACATGTAATTACTGTAACCAACAAATGCACACAAAACGACTAAAAATCATACGTAACTACAATAATAAAATGTTAAACGTTAGAATTATAAAGTTACGAAATTGCTGACTTCAGAATTGACATAACATGGAGATGTAAGCCAGAGTCCAAAGTTTTATATAATTAAATGCCAAGCATGCATACAAGCTTCTGAATACTTCATGTAAGATCCAAAAGGATCTAGTCCACGTGGTGTGTGTCGGTGTGTTTCTTATTGGGCAGTGTTGCGTACTGATAAGAAACACGCCAACACACACAACAGCCTTTTGCATCATACATTAAGTATTCAGATGTTTGTCTGCAAACTTGGCATTTAATTATTAAAACCTTGGACTCTGGCCTACATATTCATCTTATGTCAATTCTGAAGTAAACAATTTTGTAACTTTATAATTGTAACATTTATAACACTTTATTATTGTAATACCAAGAATGCTGCGTTGGTACTTGCACGCCTTTGTATTTTGGATTCCTGAAGATGGCGCCTCGGCACTGAAACATGTAGGAATTTTATGTTATGTATGATTTTTAGTAGTTTTATGTGCATTTGTTGGTTATTGTAATTATTTTTAACTACCGAGTGAGATTTGAGGTCCTCATAGCAATTACAGTAAAACCCCTATTTAATGAATTGCTGGGGGATTAGAATATATTTCACTAAATCGAGGTTTTCATTAAATGGAAGTTTATTTGTTTATATGGAGCTACTGTCGGGACATGAAAAAATCATCACTAAATCCGGGATTTCACTAAATGCAGGAACATTAAATCGGGGTTTTACTGTACTAAGATCAGTCATCCCGAATGTGACACTGTGCAGTTTGGTAGCTACCCTGAAGGTGGAGACAGCCATTGTTCTGCAACTGTGGTAAACTACACACCATCACATCCCCACAGACAGTATTCTCTAAACTACCCAAAATCTTACAATGTTTATTTTTACATGCATTATAAACTATGTATTTTCAACTTTAATTTCTCCAATGTAAATTCTAAAACATGTACTTAATGTAAGAACCAACGCATAATTCACTGTACTGACTGTTTCAAAATAATTTACACACACACATACTATTTGATTACATTATTGCATAACTTTATCTGACTGGAGACACAGTTGAAATCTAAAGTAAACAGCACACAACTGTAGTAGTATATCACTGAGATGTCATCTTCAATGATACACGGACACACAGTCTGAGGATCAAAAGACATTTACATACTTCTGCACCATCTGGTATTAGTTCAGTTGCAGGAATGAATGCAATCAGATTAACAATACAACTGATATCCATCTCCTAAAACAAGTAGTGCTGCGGGATACAGTGTTCTGTCAGTGATCATGTGGTTTAAGAGCAGTTAAGCAAACGTAAGATGCCCAGGGCAAGTGTAGCAGTGTGAACATTTCATCACTGCCAATCACTCAACTCATTATCATAATCCACCTAAAATTCTGTCCTGTGACGAGCTTGTCCTCCATGCAGATACAAAGCAGTCTGGAAAGAGACACCTAGCATTGAGCAAACTCAGGAAATTTAGGGAAAAATAAGACAATAAAGAAAGACACCTGTAATGTACCGAACTTACGAGAAATATATTATACTAAAAGAGAAGAATTTGAGAAATGCCTTTCAAGTCTCAAGAATAAATTGTAGAACCCATGGAATCTGATAATACATATAGTCCTGAATTCAAAATATGCAACAGTTTGATGCACAACTCATTCTGGAACCCCCCCCCCCCCCCCCCCCTGTAAGTATAGGACATTTGTGAGACTGCCACTACTACGTAACTTCTACACATATATGTAACTTCTATGTTATGTCTCACTGTAATTCTTACCATAATCCATTATGTAAAACTGTCAGCAGAAACTGTATTCGCCACTGAATTAAATAAAATGCCGACTTAGCATGTTAAAAAATGTTTACAACTATATCATAAATGGTTACATGTGTTCATCAAGTGCAGACTATAAATAAAATACAGCAGTTTTACAGAATGATGAAGATAAATAAAGAAACTTTGGTTTTAAATAACAAAGCTATTTAACAAATCTGGAAGATTCTATTTCTACCAGAAATAGTGAAGCTTCAAGTAGAGGTTCAGAAAACGTAATTTGAAAGTTAGTTACAAATTATACTCACATACCAATAAAAAATCTTGACAGCTTCATATCCAAATGTAATCCAACTTTCAAAACTGGAGCAAAGTTCATGAAGTAACCATAATTTGCTTATACCACTGAAGGGAGTTTATGTTAATCACATGGCTAGTACCTACAGACCCTCAAAGCAATATGCCAACCACATGCCATAAAGGATGTCAAAATTCTGCAAATTCCAATTATTTTGGCTCCAATAGTTATAGTTCTTTTCTGTTCTATGGTACCATTATCAATCTGACAAGCATAAGCCACAAAGACAAAGATGAACATACTTCCTCATATGTAAATGTAACAGTTCTGTATTTCTGCTCTGACTGGGTATTTTTAATCCACAGCCCTATGCACACGTGTAATTTAATTACAAGGCAGCTACAGTAAATCTACAGGGGCAATTAAACTGTTTTATTCATTACTGCTAAACATACTTTTCTCAAAATTAGTAAATTTATATAATTGAAAAATCAAGCGGTTTATTATGTATAGGGACATTATTTTAAACAACAACCTTTGATAGTCACTTCCTGTTGGCTCAGTTGTTGGAACAGCCACACACTGGCTACATTCCGTGATGCTGTATGAGTCATCCTGCAGTCATGTGATACATATGCAGAAAACAACTGCCACCAAAAGTATTATGTAAATTCAGACAACATACTAACACAGACACAGTTTTTGAGCAACAGGTTCCATTCTACACAGTACGAGAACATGCACAAGATGCATGCATACCACATCCATGTAAGACAACTGTGGTTCACGAAGTCTGAGACACAGATCATGAAGCAACACTTAAATTTTGTGACCTAGTATCTTCAAGGTGTGCACGATACAGAAACAGAACCCAAACTCATTCTGTTTAGCTGTCAAACTTGGTTTAATCTGCATGGATAAGGGGACTGTCAGAATAACAGCCTTCTCATGTTAATCCAGGCAGTGCCATTACATGGTATTATAGTTCGTGTTAGGTGTGCTACAAGTGCAACAAGGATTACTAGGCACATTTTTTTTCTGACGCCATAAATTCATACTGAGATGTTACATTTTGACACCATCTGTAGTAAAAATGGTATGATTTTCAATTAAATTCTATACAGTTTACATAGTATTCTGCTTCACAAAACAGTAAGAAGGGGCTTATGGCCTTACTGGCCAGACGTGAACTCAAGCAAATTTTATTTATGGAGCATATTACAAGATAAATTGCATGGCGGTGAGGTTTGAATTATTTTAATTTTCAGTCCAAGTTGATCTGTGACCATTTACTGTATTTACTATCAATCTGTTGACCTGTACCTAGTGATATTGTGTTAATACAGGGAAAATAAAGAGGACAAAATTTATAAGAATGAAGGTTTCATAAAGCTGCATAAGGATCAGGCAAACAAATTTAAATAAGAACAGAGAAATAGTTTGTCAAAATAGTTTTTATAAACAATTTTAAACATTAACTAAAACCCTTTTACCTTATAAAAGGAAGTGATTGGCCATTATATACTCCATGCATTATTCTTAAAATTACAGTAACCAACAAATGCACATAAAATAAATAAAAATCATACATAACATACACAATTTTATATGAAATGTATGATTTTAGTCATTTCATGTGCAGCTCTTGGTTACTGTAATTACTTGTAGGAAGTGATTAATTGGACTGAATGAAAACACCCTGGAAAACAAAACTTAACAACTTTGAATAATCCCAATGTAAGGTATAAGATCTCATACCAGAAAAAGAAAATTGTAAAGTTATATAAAATCCTCCTTTTACATGTTTATGTGACGAGCCTGAAGATAACCCACTAAAGATCAAAACATGAAGCTTCTATTGTAAAACAAGATACTTGCTTTACCAATAAATCAAGCTGTGTTGGACTGCATGCTTCAACAAATGTCTAACTGCTGTACACTGAACTAACATGCATTGCCTCTGATTCATAGCAAATCTGAACACCAGCAATCACTGTACTGCCTGCCATCACGTGAAACGTTCTGCATTAAAAAGTGAAGCAAGATGTCAGATAATGCAGAGTCCCTCTATTAACACTGCTGATACCGCCTAGCAATAAAATACAGTTCGGCAGTTTGATAGCGACTACAATAAAAGGTCACTAATCAAGTGGGAGTGAAAATTTGAGTAATTCAAACCACACCATATCTGGCAAAGTGCCTTCTATACAATATGTCCTGCTTCAGATTTTTGTGTTAACCAATTGTTAAAAGTTTTTAAAACTGATCCCAAGTTTAAAACTATGTGAAGGAAGAAAAAAACACAGTAATATGTCACACACTGATCCAAAGAAGTGGGAAGATCTCTGCTGGCCTATTTACCTTTCCTCACTGGACTTTACTAACGAATACACTCAAGGTCACTGGACTGATAACAACATAATATTTTAAAAAAACTGGATTTCACATTAATGCAGGTTCCCTTCTGTGGTCTTAGGTTGTTCCTAGTTCCAAAAATGAACCCTTGTTTTCATGTGAGACAAGCAAAATTTCTCAAAATAAAATTCTGCAGTAATTTGATGTGGTATGTGAACTGACTCTGCGACGAGCTGGTCCCTCATCCAGAGGAGTCCTACCGAGTGTGGTGTGTCTAAAAAGTGTGTGATCGTGAAGCCTCGAAAAGTAAGGCGGCCTAGGCCCCCAAGGGGCTGTCGAGCCTTGGGGGGGATTGTAAACTGAACATAACAAAAAATAATTTACAACCATGACAATGGTCACAGCATGCTTTTTACTGTCTATCTTACTGAAATCAATCACACAGGTGAGAAATGCCTCGAAGAACAACAAAAAATTAAACATACTACTAGACTATACACAGCAAACTTGTCACTGCCTATATACACTAATTTTATATTCAATTACTAGTACATATGATTTGTTGTCACAGTTTGTGGCTTATGCCTCCAGATATGGTCTCTGACCAGCCTCGCTATGGTCAAGGTAGGAATCCACATTCTAGACACGAGTACCTTGGCAGGATTTCCATTTTGTCTCAGTCAGGACACGATGATAAAGCTTATGATGACACTCAATAGAAGCAATCTGCTGCTTAATTAATAAATTTGAAGCATGGTCACAGCCTGGCATTCCCAAAATAAATGAAGGTTTTACTCTGGTTTATGGGGGAAGAGAAGGGGAAAGCATGCAGAAACACTTTCAGTGAATCTGGTTGGTCTTGCACCCAAACTTTCTGCATGGAAGACCAGAATCTTATACCTAGACCACCAGATCCTTAATTGTGTCACTGTAACTAAAAAATGTGGTTAGAATTCATTCACAGATTTGTTTGAATTACAATCACTGGTGAATTTTCTTAAGACACAGTAGTACAAATCAAAACAAGAGAAATGTGAACAGTAACTTGTAGAAACCACTGTTAAAGATTCTACTTTCATATTGAATAAAAAATAAGATACAAGAGTAGGGCTGGAATGTTTCACTGTACAAGGTTCAGAAGTAAGTGTGGGGGAGAGGTTGTTAACCCATTAGCCAAGGGGATGACAATATATAACATAGCCAGAAAAAGGCAATTGGACCACCACATCTCCAAGCCTGTAGGTTAAATCTAATATTAATCTGGACTGCAAACTGAAATTCAAAAGGCATGAATTACATCCTCAAAATGGATGTGCATTTTCAGAATTTGGAGTTGCTTTAAAAAAAAAAAAAAGGACAATAGCAAATTAAGGGAAGGTAGTAAGCCAAAGAACTCAAAGATTACAACAAAAGACCCACACACAAAAAGAACAGAAATTAACCATACATCAGTGTGTATGCCTAAGGAACATCTGTTTTCTATCTTCACTTAATTCCACATTACTTTGCTCCCTTATTTCCTCTACCCCTAAATATGCATATATTAATACAGTGGTTGACTTTGTCCTCTGTCAGATCCACATGTGATTCAGTATGCCTATTCAATAGTTTCTTTTTAGAGAAACTTTTGCCACAAGTTACACATTCATAATTGCACTTGCTTCTTTTCCGCTTGTCACGTTTTGCAGGCATCTTTTTCACCATATCCTTGCTTTCTTCTGTTTCTGCAGATATACCTTCCCCATCTGTTTTAGAATTTAATTCTTCCTGCCTTACTTGTGAAGTACGATCATTACTACCTTGACATTTATGAGACTGAAAATGTTCATGCCGGGTAAAAGAACTGTTGCAAGCTGAGCAATGGAAAGGACGTGCAATTTCATTAGGGCCATGTTGCTTCATGTGACGTTCGAGGTGGTACCGACGCCCAAACGTTTTTCCACAAATTACGCACCAGTACTGCCCATTGTTGAGCATATATCTCTCAAACTCTTGCCTCTCCTGTGCAGAAATTCTCCGCCTACTAGATAGTACGAGGCTCAATGGTTTGTCGGCATGGAACCGTTTAAAATGCCTCACTAAATGACTACGTCGAGTGAACGTTTTATCCGTACAAAACTGACAACGATGAGGTTTGCTCACAACTTCACCACAACCAGGATTAGCTTCTGCTGATGTTGAGGGTAATGTCTGATCGACACTGTCCTGCAAGGATGACTGCAAAGACATGTCATCATCCTGACCATTCATTACCGTCTGATTCGCATCTGAATCTGAGGGCTTAATTTTCGTATCATCCAATGAGGATGAAGGATCAGTTTTAATGGGAACAGCAGATATACTCAGTCCCGGCAGATTTGAATGTGGAATAAGTCCCTCAAGTGGTTCTGCTTTCATTATCGTACCCCCACTAGACGTGGCACGATTAGTTAATACTGGCGATACTGACACATCAGTACCAGGAATCACTCCTCTGGCAGACCCAAACAAAAAGTCTCTCATATGTATCTTTTGGTGACGAACAAGATGTTCTTTACGGGTAAAGTTTTTGGAGCAAATATTGCAGTTATAAGGTTTGAGTTCATCCCGTATTTCTGGGGTGGTGCGATGGGTTCGGAGCTGATGTCGCAACAGATGTTCCTTCCTGGCAAACCCCTGCCCACACAAATCACAAACAAAGGGCCTGGCCATATTGGAAGAAGAGTCATCATCCTGTGCAATGGTCGAATTTGAGGGAGTGCTAGGACTACCAGAGAGCTCTGCTGCAGGCATATCACCACTGTTCCTTTGGCTGGAGATATCTGAGGTGCCATTACTGTCACCAAGGGAATAACGTAAGGCATTTAAGTGGCAAAGTCGATGTCTGGCCAGATGTTCCTTCCGTGTGAATGGTTTGTAACAGATGTCACAATTATATGGTCTTCCTCCAGAATGTGAAATCATGTGGCGAGACAGATGCTCTTTTCGGTTGAAGCCCTTCTGACACAATGGACATGAAAACAATTTTCTGTCCATGTGAGTACGCTGATGGCGTTTTAGTGAACTACGTCTTGGAAATACTTTACAGCAAACGTGACAACTGAAAAACTTCATATTCAAGGGGGAACTATTGGTGGTACCAGCAGTCTGATCATCGTAATCAGAAGATTTACTGTTTGAGAGATCTGCTGAGTTCTCGTCTCCTTCATACAGGTCCCTTGGCTCTGAACCTTCTCGATCAAAACCTACAAGAAAAATAACTGAAATAAGCAGCAGTACAGAGCATAAAACCAAATTGCATCACTAAGCAAGAGAAAAAGAACTCACATAAAAATATTGGGACAATGGATGTTACAAAAAATGTCAGCTCATGGAACAGTTGTCAAAACCAAGTCCTGTTTCCACTGCAGTAAAATGTATATGGAACAACGGATAAAAATGTTCAGTATCATAAAAGTTTTAATATAGTTCTCGGCTCCCTATATGCATGCACCAGTTTACTTTTGTATTCACATCTAACTGTGCAGCTACGTTACTCACATGTATGGTTAAAAAGTTATTTATGCTGCAATGGCAAGACTAGAAGGGCAAGGGTAGCAGGTATATGTGCTATTTACTTACTATCTGTTGTTCACTGGCATTCTATTTAAGGGTTCCATTGTTCAAATGTAACTGTAGACAAACAACCTACTGCTTACAAGGATTTTCATTTCTTAACTACTCCACTTATACAAAATATCAATCAGAATGCTGGGCCTTGAAAAGGCTGTTTTCAAGAGCCAGCATCTTTAAAGCACTGTCCAGAGCCCCTGTGCTTCAATTACAGATGTCTTGGTAAAAGTAAAGTTGAGTGGTTAACTTCATGCACCGGCTACTTTACCCCTGGAGGAAAGACCCCCGATGCCCACTGAAACAGATGTCTTGGCACGGATTCAATCAGACACAGAACATGATATTGAGATGACAACACTACAATCAAGGATAATACTCATACGAACTGTACATTAATTGCAATGCTGTTGACCCATCACATGTCTGAACGTGTCTCACATTTTAGTCCCGATAAGAGCAACAGCTTATGGGCTATGACCCATAAGCAAGCCAACATTGTATTTTCCTATACTTGAAGGCACAGAGTTACTCTCTGTATTACAGGTCTTGTGGGTTGCTTTTGCTTCCATTATGAAGTCAGAAGTCCTTTGTTTTGTTTTCCCTCACTGGGCTACAACATAAAAGCAATTCACTCTCAGTCATTTGAACAAAATGTTTACATTCCGTTAACAGTATGAGTAATGTATATGTTACATAATACATATACTGCAGGGAATTGTTTGCCTAGCTGAGGATCTATCAACTTCTCATGAGGAACTCTGTTCCATACTTGGTTAGTCAATTATATGCACTAGAACCTGGTTATAACGACATCGGTTTATACGACACCTCGCTTACACAGTCAGATATTCTGTGGTTCCAATTAATTCATCACTACTAACCATAATATTACACTCCTCGGTTATGACACAAAATATTCAGTCCCTTTCATGACGTTATAACCGAGTTCAACTGTGTGTGTGTGTGTATTTGGCTTTCAACCATCAGTTACACATACTGTATACCAAATGTTGCACATAATGCACATGGTTAGTCCATTACATTCCAAACAATTTTAAATATGTGTATTATACTTTTTCTGTGTTAATGTAGTTTGAAAGTATGGTTCGGCTCTGACCATGCAGATAGCTTGCGGCAAGCATACTTCACAGAAAATCCTACCTTACAATGTACTGTACGGTGTCAATTCAACCTATGCAAGACCACTAGAAAAGACAAACTGACCTCCTCACCTTGATTGATCCTGAAACACCTCTTGCACAGAGAGCAGGGAAAGGCACCTTTTGAGATAATGTACCGCCTGTGAGTGACAGTGTACATTATCTTACTGTTCCCATTCTGATAAGAGGAATCTGAATTTTCCTTTCCTGGTGAAAATGCTACTTTCTCATACACATCCCACATTGGCGGTAATACTTCACGCCTCCGTCGTTGTGTCAATAAGATGTCCTTGTCTTGCTCTGCTGGACTTGGAGCATTGTGACTTGCTTGGAACTCTATCTGTCCACTTGCTACTAATCTTGACGTTCTGAAAAATCATCAAAGTATGTGACCACGATGATGGCCAACATATGATACGGTAAAGTCCATCTATAACAAACTCCCCAACCAAAGACAGTCACACAGCAGTACAACTTCCTACTTGTATGTACAAGGTACCCAGTTTCAATCTCTGCCAGATTAGTGATTTTTCAAAGACCTTTCACAGTTTCCCTGTTTCCCAAATGAAACCAGACTAATGCACTGAAAAGGCCACACCTCCTTCTTCCTATGGCTCCTTGGCCCATTTCCTGGCCATGGCCTCCCCTGTTTTCACAACCTTCTTCTTCCTATGGCTCCTTGGCCTATATCCTGGCCATGGCCTCCCCTGTTTTCTTCCCCTAATCACTCCCATGTATTGACATTGTATGCCAATGTACAGGCCCACAACCACCTCCATGCAAACTCTCTACCCAACATTCATGATCAAATTCCCTTCACATTCAACCTCTGCAGTCAAAACAATGGTCACTAAAGACAAATATCAATCAAAGAAAACCTACAAAACATGATACATTTATGTAGCTACAACTGTTGCATATGTAACTCACACATAACAATGTCCAAACTTTGGATGCAATGAATTTCAATGCAATGAGACTTTATTGTATGTTATCAAATTGACAAACAGGGAAGTAGTCAAACTCTGAAGATTCAATGAATCAGGGTATGAAAATGTAAAAACTAACCTGACCTCCACAGAACAGGCATTTCAGCCTCTTAAATCAGTAAGTGATCCTGTGGGTTTGTGTGCCTTTGCAAGTCTGTCTTTTAAGTATCACACCAGAAGTCGAGCAGAAAATAAAACTATTCACAAAATTCCATGCTGGTATGTAACACAGAGTCTCATCATGAACATTACAGAAGCCAGGCACATCCCAAGTCATAAAATCCAGGTCATAACCCCACAAAACGAGTATCTTCACCTGAATGACAATTCATTCTACATTAATATAAAATTTCTAGTAGGGTATTTTAACCTTTTGGCACCAAACAACACATACACTCCATTACAGGGTGGAAGGTTGAATTTTGAGACAATGCTCTGTTGTGTGTGTGTGTGTGTGTGTGTGTGTGTGAGTAAGAGTTTGCATAAAAAACTAAATCCTGTAATTTAAATCCCAGTGTTCTACAAGTTGCATCCAGAATTAAATCTGGTGCCAAAGGGTTACAAGTACTAACTGCAGGGGTTTTAGATATGGTTGGAGCTGTAAATATACCAAACATCCTTGTGGAACACATTTGTTTCCACAATAGTGCCCACTGACTAACTAACTAACTAACTAACTAACTCCATGGAGCAGAGTCCTTCTTCAGAAGCTAACAGGTCGTCAGCTAGTCAAGAAATTCCCCGCATTTTATGGAACCCGAAGGTTCATTACCGCACTCACAAGAGCCCACCACCTGTCCCTATCCTGAGCCATATCAATACATGCTTAGTGGGTCCCTGTCACCACGGCATGGCGCGTCCTCGGGTTGCGAATGGAGGAACGGCCTCCGAATATGGAGGGTAGCTGCAAATATGCAGCCGCGGACAGCCGACAAGGGGTGGTCCTCCAGCTTGGGGGTTGGGCGAGGTGCTAACAACTCCTCACCGTAAAAAATTACCATGTTACGAAACAATAGTGCCCACATCACACCAAAATATGTGGTATCACAGACTACAATAAAACACCAAGCTGACGGACATCCTGCAGATACACCAACCTATAAACATCAGTGAATTATCCTACCTGTTGTGGTTGTCAAAGCAGCTATTTTCCACTGTAAATGTATCTTCTTTCATTAAGACATAGTCCTCCAGAGTTGGGTGACCCACACGGGACCAAGAGGACACCACCTCTGTCTTTGGTTTACTGTTACCAGGTATCAGCAGACTGTTGGGTGTCTTAGGGATGACAGGTGTGATTACCAGATCACCGAGGCCTTTAAAATGAGAACAGTCAACACCCCTCTGAAGATCTATTCAAAATTTTTTCTTTCTTACTTGTAATGGAATGTCATTACAATGTAAAGTGAAATAAACTTTAATACTTTAACCTTTAATAACTCAACCAACAAACTGCAGAGTGCATAGGGAAACTCCCTAATGGTCTATATTACACCAACTCTTGACATGTTTTGGTCCACAAGGACCCATTTTCAAGGAGTCATAAAATCATAAAACCACAAATGGAAACATACATGGAATATATACATGAATACAAAAAAGTAAAACACAGTGCCAGATTACACATCAAGTGTGTATACATTACTAAAAGACAAACTTCCATAGTTTTACAAAAACTGTTTCATTTCACGTCTGAATGTATGTGTATGGTACTCAACGTCAGTGAAAAATCTGATTTTGTTAAAATTTCCAAGCAGGGTCATAAAAGCAAAATCGGGGGTAGCACACTGCACCTCATCAAATCACAGAACATGATGTGGACACACGAACAGAATGTGTAAATGGTAAAGGTAAAGCTGTCCCTGTCCATGCCATGAAGACATATAGTGGGAGAAGAGGTACAGCTCAACTCATTCTTACCTTGGCACTAGATGGAGATGAGTTGTAAATGCCACACTGTAGCCACTTTACCCCCAGGAAAGAACCCTGGTACCCGCTGTACAGGAAGCTTGGTGGGCCCCAAACTTCGTCTGGACATTTTGGCCACAAAAAAAAAAACTATTGCTCCTGCCAGGATTCGAAACCCAAATCGTTCAGTCCGTAGCCTGATCACTATACTGAATACTGTGTGGCATACTGAAAAACTGCATCACTGGACCTTCCTCTTTCTGGAAGCTACCATGAAAATCATTTATACCTGCACGTCACATGAGTATACTGTCCCACAATTGCCTAAAATGCATGGTTGCAGCTAGATGACATACAACCATATTTTGCTCACAGTTTCCATCAGTTTTAAATAAACAGTTCCTTATTAAATGTACTGGACAAGATGGTGCCTCCATCGGCACCAGACCTAACATCCTTGGACCTTTTCCTGTGGGGGTATGTAATGAAAAACATCTACCAAGACACAATTCCAGACCTTCAGACGCTGTGACATCAGTCACATCACAGAGGCAACTGCAACAGCAACATGCAATGATGAGAGCACATGGCAGAAGACAATATTGTTTCAAAATCTGTCAAGCAACAGACAATGACCATGTCGAAAAGTGGCAGATGAAACTAACACACCGAAAAACGCTTCTAGATTAGACTACTGTAAAGTCAGGTTACCTTTTCCTCTTTGTAACAAACATTTTCCCTTATATAAATATTATTTTGGCCTCATACCCTTCTTTAACACCCTTGTATTTAAGTTTATATCATATAATCAAACACTCTGTACACAATGATACCGACATCCAATGCTCACCTTGACGCTGCATCAACTTTTTCATTGTAGGTGAATCTGGTCTAGGGAAGATATCCAGACCACCGCCACTCATTTGTAAATGTGACATATTATAGACAATGTCTGATGCCCTGGAATTAACAGGAACACTACCAGAGTCAGATGGATTGGAAGGTCTAACAGAACTGCTCCCAGGCTCCACTTCTTGCAGGCAGCACTACAATAAAGATAATATTGTCAGTCTAGTACCATTACATACTACTGAAAACTTTTTAGTTATATGCTAAATGAAGTGTCTCTTAACAACAGAATATTTTCTAAAAATTATTTGTTTTACAGTCTCACGAGTAACTTACAAACAGCCACACTGTATCAACCCTCAAAGACAAACCAAATTCCTCCAGAAGACGGTAATCTTCATAGCTACAGTCATAAGAACTTCATACCTTGCAAATTCATCCACTTGTTTTATACATGACATATAAGACATGACTGTGCATGGAATATTTTTCAGGGCTGTGAGTTTTTAGGTTTTTGCAGCAGTGCAGCTGAGGTATCTGCTCTTCTGGGATATTTCACAGCATTACTGGGTAACTGGTGCCCAGTATTTCATATAATGTAATGGTCTCATCTTCAAGGGCTGATGTGTCCAAGAAGAAACCGGATTTTTCTTAGACAACCCTTGAAGATGATACCACTACATTGTCTCAAAACATCCAGAACCAATTACCTAGCGAAACAGTGTCATGTGCCAGAAGAACAGACATCTTACCTATTCTTTGAGTTCTTAAACTTTCTCTATGTAACCAACATGATTAGTGTCAAAGAGCAAATGTGATGCCCATGATTATGTGCACAGATGATGCACAGATACACCAAACAACCAACTTCACAGAGCCAAGTAATTAATTCCCCACCTGTATCAAATGCAAAGGTTCATTACTGCATCGACAAGAGCCTGCCATATGACCCTACCCTGACATAAAACAGCGCACCTTACACTGTTGACAAAAGTATACTCATCACCATTTTGAGGGAAGGAGTCATGTGTCATTAGAGAACATCATCACAAACTTTGGGTACCACATCACACTGCACAATCCTAGTTCACAGCAAGGCATTAATTTATTAATTTTACCATTATATTGTATCCACACATTCATCTCAGACAATATTTGTTTTTTTTTCCTGCTCATATGTTTACAATTGCAAATGCCAGAAAGTAACAAATTTCAACAAAGTTTCTGAATGAAGTAAGAAAGAATCAAGGGGGTAAAAAATATTGTTTCACCAAAAAAAAAGCACAATCAAAGCAACCACACGAGCAATATCTCCATATTAAAGTTTGTAACAGACACAGAATCTCACTGTCTTAAACTATGCAATCCTAAACGAAAAACTGATTTTACTTTAGTTTTCAAAGTGTGTGTGGACATAAATTTAGCATTACCTCAAAATCACCTACTCAATCCCTTTACACCCAAGAAACTTAAATTTATAGAAACTAAGTATCTGTTTTCTGGGATATTGTACTCATTTTGTGTAGTGTGGTTTATAACAAGAATAAAAGCATTCCCAGAGGTTTCAACAGCACAGAAATTTATGCCCACACTGGAGAATATTTTAATTATAACCCCTTAAAAGATTAATGTTAATCTCTGCTTTAGGTGACAATTATAACTGGAAAGTAATGACAAATTCACGGCACAACATAGCACTACAACTTCGTATAAAGAACATTAAAACACTAAAGCAGAAATGGGACAAAAGTGTCACACAACAAGAAATTTTGTAAATAGTACAGTAAAAGCTGCGCTATCCAGCGCTGATCATCTGAAGAGATCCATCAACTGAAAACTGACTAATAGGACCAAATACATTTCAACATTCCATCAACTGGTAGCACACAGCACCAATGCCAAGAGTTCGTCCACTAATTACTGTTGTCTTGTTGGTGGTTTTTGAATTATATATGCACCATGTTATACAGGTAGTGATGAAACAGGGATAAAAAGTGTGGCAGGGAAAACACAACAGAATATCAAGGGACAAATTAAATGGTTAGGTCTGTCCAGAAGGTTCCTTAGTACACCAATATACACATTACATATAACATTCTAATACCCAGAAAATTACAATATTCGGCAACCGTTCAGTCCCAAAAGTGCTGGATATCACACCTTTTATTGTAGTTGCTTATGTTCAAGCAAGTAAGAATTATGCTTTTAATACACTGCTTCCAAGCATAAAACATAAACAAATCAGATTTTCAAAAATATGGGCAATTATTGTAAAAATATTTCATTAAAACAGGCTCTTCTAATGTGTGGCTGCTATTTAAACATTCCAAAATCTGACACAATACCAAACTGAAACCAATGCCTCTGACATACATCATTTATAAAATACAACACTCTGATACCTCTGGTTCTAATGGGAATGCTGAAGACTGTTGGTCCTTGAGATTTGATTCTAAAGCTATTTCTGCTTGGACGCAAGCTTCTCGGAAGCGGTGATACTCATCCAACTTGCATGCGCAGGTTTTGCACACACTTTTTGGCAAAGCATCTTCCCTCTCCAACTGGAAAATAAAATAAAAAATTCATGATTAACAACACAAACTACAACATAAGCAAAGCAGCTCACACAACATGGTGGAAAATTAGTGGAATCATAACACTATACATTAACACTACGGAAGAAAATGCTATAACAGAATAGACAAAAGAGATCACTGGATAGAACTAATACAGTGAAACCTCTATCCATCGTTCCCGTTACCGTCGTTCGCCCGCATGTATCGTCTGCCTTATTTGGTCCCGAAATTAGCCCCATATAGATAACACTATTTTTTCCCGCCTCCATTGTTCCTCGAACTGTCGTTTTCCCGCACCAATAGTTGAAAAATCACGGTCCTGACGCAACATTTTCCCGCACTGATAGTTTTTTTTTTTAATTTGAAGCGATGGTTTAGCGAGGTTTAACGACCGGCATGGCCTAGTATACAAGAAGTTAGTCGGAGAAAGTGCGGCAGTGGACAGCGAAAGCACGGAAGCGTGGCTGGAAAGACTGCCATCTTTGTTGGAGGGCTACGAACAACGTGATATTTACAACGCGGATGAGACGGAGCTCTTCTACAACGTGCTTCCTGATAGAACCTTGGCTCTCAAAGGAGAGTCTTGTCATGGAGGGAAAAACTGTAAAGACAGACTTACTGTTTTACTTTGTGTTAACAGTGATGGAACTGACAAACAAGTGCCGATTGTTATCGGAAAATCTCCGAAACCGCAATGTTTCAAGAATGTAAAAAAATTACCCACCAAGTACCACGCGAACAATAGAGCGTGGATGACCACAGACATTTTTTCTTCATTTCTGCGTTCATTAGACGCAAGTATGGGTGCACAAAACAGGAACATTCTCCTCTTTGTGGACAATTGTGCCGCACATCCAAAGGATACATCGTTTCTAAGAAATGTAAAAGTCATACGGTACCCGGCAAATTGTACAAGTGTGCTCCAGCCCTTGATTTAGGGGTAATAAACTGTTATAAGCAGCTTTATAGAAAACGCCTCGTGCAAACAGCTGTTTGCTTAATGGATGCAGGCAAAGATACGAAAAAGAAGATAAACGTGTTGGAAGCTTTGCACTACACTGTGGCAGCCTTGCAAGAAGTAACCCAGCAGACAATCAAAATTGTTTTCGGAAAGCTGGTTACGTGCAGGGACAATCTTCAGGCGATAGTGACGTCGTATTGACCAACAATGACGACGATTTCCGCCAAGACTGGGAAAAGTTCAGTGGCATGAACAAAGATAAATTCGAGGACTACGTCTCTGTGGACAGTCACGTGGCAACCTGTGGTGTAGAAGCAGTGCAGGAGCTGTGCGTGAGCCTCGTGACGTCCGGGAGTGTGGAGCGGGAAGAAGAAGCTGGAAAGCTTTGCTGAGACGCATGAAGCGCTGATGGAAGTAAGATCTTTCTTTTATGCGCACAGCACGAGTGACAGTGGTCGTAAAAGTGTTCTAGGCCTTGAAAAATCGTACTTTGAATTGAGGAGGAGTAAAGTTTGCTCAAAACAAACGTCAATGAAAGATTTTCTCAGCAAGAAGTAATAATTATCATTAAATTGTTCTTATCTATAATTTTTAATGGTTTCCCGGTACTATCATTTCCCGTATGTATCGTTCAAATTTTCCGGTCCCCTGAATAACGATGGATAGAGGTTTCACTGTATCTGACAGTGAATTTTATTAACAGTACATGAAACTACACTTAAGTTCTGAATCTGTGGACTGAATCCTTACACTGAGTTTCAACATTCAACTTGAATTATTTGTTGTATTATGGGATCATATGAGAAATACTACCAGTACTATGTTCTATAAGAAAACAAACCAACAACATGCACTGCATTATTTCATTAGTTACTTACAATCCAACATTCTCAGTTCTATTCAACCATAATTAGGGATCAATTAAACACATCATGAATATTACAAGACCATTACATAGTAACTGTTAAAATTTTAACGATTACTATGTCATGGTCTTATAATCTTCATGACATATTTAACTGACCCCTGACAATGGTTAAATAAAACTAAGACATGTCAGAGTGTAGGTAAAAAATCAAATAATACACTGCATATTATTGGTTTATTTTCTTATTGTACCAAAATACATGGTATGTGTTATAAAAAAGCAGTTTTATTTAACAATGCTGTAAATTGCTAAGATAACATAGCACCAATGACAGATAAACAAATCCCACATGAACTGGCCTGGCATCAAACTCAGGCCTCCACAGTGACAGGCAAGCAACGAACTACCTTAGTCATGCCATTAGCACTGTTGACAGAAACTGCCAACTTTATCATGATGTAGGTAAAACAATTTTACAAACCTTATCAGTATCAGAAAAACACTGTGAAGCAACATAATAATCACAACACTCAGTATAAAATTAAAAGCAAGAATAATGTACTTGCCACTAAGATAGAGCCTATCTTTTCAAAAGCAAAGACAAGCCAAGAGAATCATGAAAATATGTTGTGACACTTAAACACAGTTCAAGTACGGGAAGATCTGTAGGCACACGCACACACCTCATCTATAATACTAAAAAGTATTTCGTGACAGTACAGTCACACACAACACCACAATCCAATCAATCAGGTAACAAGTTTTAGCTTATTCCAAGCCATCATGGCTTGGAATAAGCCGAAACTTGTCACCTGATTGATTCTACTGTGGTGTTGTGTGACTGTACTATCACAAAATACATAGTGATTAATAACACAACGGGGATGAATCACCTTAAGATATTAAAAGTAATTTATATATACTTTTTTACAGATGTCTTTCAACATTTCACACAAGTGGAAAGTTAAAGATTCTTTCCTAAATGAGACTAACCCAGCATCATGCAATCGGCAGCATTCTTCAGATGCAACGCCCAATATTTATGAAACAAAATATAACTTTCGCAGCAACTGGGTACATAACCTGTAACTTGTTACAATCATAATGTTTACCTGTACTTAAAAAATAGTTACATCTTACAGAAAATTAATTATTATAAAACTATACATGTACTGAGGACAACCATCTTTGAGGACAACACATGTAGCCTGGTATGCATGTACCAATGTTTCAAAGGTATCAGCTGTCTCCATCATCAGAGCAGACACCTTCAAGTAGCCTGACAATGGAGGCAGCAGGTCTCTCTGAAAAACTGGTACATACCTACTAGCAAGGGTACACAAATTTTCCAAAATGTAGATGCCACCTCAGGGTGCCCCAAGGGTGACATGAAGCAAGTTCCACACTAAGGTCCCTCACTTCTTGAATGACCTGTGAACCACACTGTCACCTGGCACTATCTGCTCAGTGCATGTGACCTGATACACATTTCCATGTACAGAAAAAGCGGCAATTATTATGCTTAAAATATTAGGCACCACCACATAAAATGTAGTTGCCCAGGTAGCCAGGTGTCTGGAATTTGTGTATTCCTTCCTGAACTATGAAGTGTTAACATCCCAAATGCTGCTTATATTCCTTGTCACCACCATCAGCACCTCAAATCTGACAAAGGGGTATATATTTTTTACTGAATGTATCTTCAAAATTTCAGGCTGGTTATATCTGAATCATGATCCTCTGACTCACTGTCATGCATAGGAAAGTCTTAACTGAAGTCTTCTTCTGTTGATTACCAATGAACATTATCAAGACCATTGATTCATTTACTGGTTTTACCCTCACAATTTTCTATATGACCTACAATAGAATAAAAAGATGCTTGCAAGGCCAAGGAGTTGAAAGAGAAATAAGACAGATAATGATGCGATCGGTTGTTAGAATACAAAGTGTACACAATTACCCCAGGACTGCATACACCAAGTTCTGGTACTGGTAGTGGCTTCTACTGCCACAGGTTTGATCACGTCCAGCTAGTTTCACAATAACGCTTCTTCTGACATTTAATAAATAATATTTTACAGCCATCTATATTGTAATGTGGTGGACATCAGAACCCTACTAAACGCTTTTGCCAATTTACTGTCACTGTCTTCTCTTTACCAACTCATAATGAGTTGTAATAAAAACTGAATTTTAAAAAAGCCATTAAAATCGGGCAATTTCTAAAAATGTACGTAACATTTACGTGTAATTTTCCGAAACAGTTCCAGTATTGTAGCAACGAAATCTTAATTTTACATATGAACTAAAATACACTCCCAATATTGTACTACATTTCAGTGCCATCTCCCACAAAAACTTCCCTCCAATTCTCACATTTGGTGGAATTTTTATCACTTTCACGAATTACAAAACATCAGCCGAGCCCAACTGCAATGGAGTTCGTACAAGGGTCGTGACGCCCAAATTAGGCCTATTCAGGCCATTCAATAAGACCTCAATTTCGAGTGGCAACCACAGCACACTACACTCTATCTTACACGATAATAAGATGAAATCGTAAATTTAGTTTAAGAGTGTACTTACTGAGATTGGAAGACATTCTTTAATTTTATTAGCCAAATTTCGACATTCACCCTCCGGACCAAAAATTTGTATGTGACCTTCTTCCGTTGATGTGCACAATCGACATTGCGTATCAAATTCTCTCTCACTTATTTTAGACATTGCAAATTACCCATTAATAAAAAATAATATACGTAGAAATAAGGTAATCTGTTTCTAAATAATACAAATACAACAAACATTCAATACGAAAATGGGCGTAACTGAAAGCGAATGTACATTGCAACGTAAACAAGCCCAAAGTTATGACGCCATCTTGAAGTTTAGCGAGCTCAGCATCGATAGGACGGGGGGGACACTCCTGCATGAAATATCGATATTACGCTACCGACGTGGGAAACGCGCAGAATTGCGCACAATTTGCAGTAGTTTCGTCAGGGAGGAATTTAAAGTAAATGGTGTAAAAGCGGTTACGATACTACTTGTAAGACTAAGTACTAATAAAAAGTCACAGGCGTGACGAAAACACTATCAACAAGTGTCAGGTACTGTAAGGCGAATGGGCAATGAATTTTGCGCTACTTCATATGACCCGGAAAGTGACCCGAATTCTCTTGGTAATCTGTGGTAATAGCCTCCTGCTCCTCCACCTCCCATATCGACGTAACTCAAGTGGTTCATTATCTTCACATCGCTCCTCTGCTCCCTGTCTCCATATTAGTTTATAATCGCCGCTATATGAAACGGTAACTGAATACCCATGATCCATGACGCATACGCAGCGATTTCATTCTTACCCCGCAGGGGAGTATTTTGATTCTGCCTCTTGCCCCTGTGTAGTGTCGTATCACAGCAGAAAATCATTGTTCCAGTCCCGCCCTCTGCTCGTACAAAATGTGCTTCGTCCTCACTGCAAAATGTCCAGTTATTGGTGTTGCTGACGTGTGGTTCGCAATTCGGACCCACCGCCAAGCATTTGTGTTACCTTGGGCTCATACCCCTACCCAATGTTCATTATCTCAGTCAATGACTCATAGCAGCGATGCATAGTGGCTTAGGTCAGAGATAATAGCGATGTTTTATTTCCTTGTCAGTTTGGTTCCATTTTAAAGGCAGCTTCTCACGCTTCAAACAGGCTTTGGTACCCAAACCATAATGCATATTGTGAGATTTAAGGCTCTCATTACTATCCTCTGGAATATGATGCCATGTAGTCTTCCATCCTGAAGATGGAAGTACATTCCTCCGAAACGTGGGTAAATTGTTGCTGTACTACATGGTACCACATACCAGAAAACAGTGTTCAACAGGATACATACTGTCACCATTCCCATTCCTGATACTGAATTTGTAAATTGCTATGGAAAAAACCGCAGAATAGGCACAGAGGGTACAGGAATAGGAGGTGTACAAAGATGTAGGAAATGTGTATGGTAGAATGATTAGATACATTCTACCATGAAAACTTGGTGAAAAATACGAGTTTCTGGTAGGTAAAGGTAAAGTAGTCCCTGTGCATGTCATGAAGGAATATGCTCTTAACCTTGGCACTAGATGTAGGTAACTGGTCACCTTCATGCCCTGGCCATCTTAACCCTAGCAGAGCCCCTCTGACCACTGAATAGCAAACTGGGTGGACCCCATACCCTTTCTGGATGCTTTGCAGAGAAGAAAAATCTCTTGCCCCTACAAGGAATTGAACTTATATAAACCCTACTTTCCAACTTCACAAATTTGCCACATCCCGATTAAAAATAATGAATGCTGCTGTACCATACATACTGCCCTAGAATCAAACTTTGAGTCCTCCACAGAAGAATTCACATTGTTCATTACTAGTAAGTGTTAATCATGCACAAATAAATAACAAGGTGAATACATCTAATATTTTTAATAACATTAATGGGTATGAAACAAATATACAGAATATTAAATGGCTGAAATGCAACTGAACAGCCAGTGATAGAGTGCTGGTTACTGAAGTTGCAGATTAATGATCGGCTCATAGTCAGCACTTTGAAGACTGAAACCTATCCTAAATATATATGATGCTGCATAAACCTGTCAGACATTTTCCCTATGAACCCAGTTCAGGAGCCAAGAAACAGTGAGCCATTCTTCCTGCTAGCAACAGGCAACAAGTATTTTCCATCACTAGCCAAGGTTAAAGAAAGAGTAGAGCTATACCTCTACTCCCCCTCTGGGCCTTCATGGCTTTACTTTACTTTACTTTTTACTCATTTTATGTTGAGTACTTATTGCAGATGCTTGTCTCTCTCTCTCACACGCAGGCATGCACGTGAACCCCCCCACCTCCCTCAAAGGTTGCAACTTTGGCCATCGCTTTACTTGTAGAGTCTGAAATGGCATGGGTGATGTGGACAAGGACAGGATGGTAAAATGTACATAATGTGCAGAAGTGATATACATTCTACAGCAATGAATGCCATACAAGCTGAAAATCTGTACCCTTCTTTCACCCAGTAGATTCAATAACTTTGAGAAGTTACATTTTTCTTTCTTCCCATTGTGATCCCAAAAGACTGCATAGAAAATTCTGCCACTATCTAGTGAGGAACAACCTGGCACTTCCTACAAAACAGCTTTATTCATAATTACCATTTTGTTGGTGAATGGTTGTCACAACAGTCAGTAAACCTGGTGAAGTGACAAGTATGGGCCTGTTCCAAACACAGTGTCAAGTATGTATAAACCATGGGATTGCAAGAAATGTTTAAAGTTCCTGAAATGCAAGGTTGGTTTATGTGTGGACAAAAACTGCTTCATGGACTTCCCCACAAGACCTAGCTGTAAGAAAATACAAGAAACACAAATGTCCTATGAGACAGGAATGTGGTCAAAACAACTTAAGTAAAAGAGATGTCATGAGTTTGTATCATTGTAACTAAAAAAAGTTTTTAACAACATGTAACCTGCTCACTCTCTCCTTAATTCAGATTGAAGCATCTTTCATTTCTCTAATTTGTCACAGTTACCAAAATAATAACATCTTTCCCATATAATGCACTACAATTTAAATATTGCAGCAGAATAACTCCATACAGCTAGTGCTATTAGGTACTTTAAAATCTGCAGGGGTTAATCTGAAAACGGTACTTAAGACCAAAACACCTCACAGGCACAAAAAAAAAGGATTGTTATAATAGATTATAAAGAAAATAAATACAAATTATTTAATTGTAATATAATTTTAGTTTACTCAGAAATTTGGAGCCATATTTTTATACCATATGCAGTAATTTCAAGAAACACTGTCCCAACCTGAATTTCAAATAGCTATCACATTTTATGATCATGGTCATCACTACCACATTTTGACATGCTTTAATGTTTTATAACCACCACTAATTTTAAATAACTTCACTGAAATTCATTACAAAGGGACTAGGGACTACTAATGTTGACTGACAAGGTCATTATGAACAGCAACTATGTTATATTAGGTGGTGGTGAAAGCCATCCTCCCTGAATTCCCATCAACAACAATGAAGCAGCAAATGAATCTACAGACCACAGCCAAAGGTACAACTCGATAAACAAGTACGTTTTACATAAGCCGCATGTGTATTTAATATACCAGCCAAACTCTACAACTCACAATCTCCTATTTTATAACCACGAGGTCTCCAAATGATGCAAATGAAGTTAATTGCTGATGAAGAGACATCACAATTATATCTAGTCTTCTTTTCTAAGAAGAAAAGATCCACTAACGAAAGTATCATGATAATGAGTTTTGTAACATATGCCGTATGACAATTACATGTACGCTATTTGTACCAAATACAAAGAATGAAGATAAATGTGTTACACTTGTTTTCCTGGATCCACCGAATCAGAATCCAGGATTACATATTCCATTAAGTTATTCCATCTAACACTGCATGGCATGGGTGTTACACGTATGAGAAACACTACAGTATTAATCACACAAACCTTGGACATAACTGCAAAACTGAAAGGACAACACTGCATTATGAAAATGACCAAAAATTATCACAAGTATTGTAAATGTACTTCTAATCAGATCCTATACAGCAAATTTGTGAACCTGAAATCCACCCGTACATATAACAAGATGCATTCACTTTAGCACCCAACATGTGAACAAAAATTGCCTAGGTTTATGCACCATGCCATGGAGGTATATAAACAGCATGAAGTAAATCTCCATGCATTCTAGAACTCAGCTAGATGGAGAGGTGACAAGCCTCATACTCCAGTTCCCTTTGCCCAGGGGAAGAGTTCACGGTATTTATCTGCTGCAGAATAGGGAGTATGAACCCCAAAGCAACCTACCAAGTAAAATTAACATGAGAATCACACTAATCTGCTTCACATTATATACATATGACATAATATACATCCATAAATAACAGGCAATATATAAATTCATAACTGATATAACTAACATGGAACAATGTGGCACTTGTGCATCACACAGTGTCTGTGATGTCAGGTGACTGTCCCATCAATGTGATGTTTTCTTACAAAAGAACTGCAAAATGAAACAGTAACCACGTTTGTTTGTGACAGTACACTGGCCCAGTTCTCCTTCAGCCCCACAAAATATGCACACCCAAACGCCATTCAGTTTCATGCCAGTTACACTACTTTTCTATCTTCCATCAGAAATACACTTTAATTTTGCAGTGCATACTGATGCAGGTAGGTATGGAATTACCACTCTACGCTGTGTAAAATCCCAGAAGAGCACAGATCTCAAGACCTACGTGCATTTATGATAATATCTCGCTGAATTCTTCTTAGAATGAGAAATGTTTCAGACAAAAGTTGTAGAGAAAATCAAAAAACATATTTCATATTCAATAACTTTGTCAGAAAATAGCGCCATTTATGAGATAATGTGGAATAACATGGTAGAGGCAGGCAGGCCACACATGGCAAATAATATGACACAGAAAAGATGTGATTTGCATGCCGGATAATTAAGGCAAGAATACAGACACACACTCATAATATTTAATACTTACTGCTTTTCCACAGCAACAATGGTTATGCGAACGCACCTCAATGTCACGTTAAACATACATTGCCTGTCTTGTTATTCCTTATTAACAGAGATAACAAGGTCTCAAAACTTAATCATTAATCTGTATTTCATAATAATCTAGTGCTAGTCAATGAAACCTGAACAATTTTCTCACACAGAAAATCAGTTTGTACATAACACAGATGATTCACGATCAGTTTTTACTATATCTTTACACACTGTGAAAAAAGAGTTCATAGGTCCAGTGTTTCAGAATGGTGATTTTTAATATGATTTGCACACTGAGCAGACTGTCTGAATCCTTTGCCACACACCTGACATAAGAATGGTAGTTCACCAGTATGAATTCGTCTATGCCTTATAACATCACTGCTCTTTGTAAACCCTCGTCCACATATGTCACAAATGAATGGCCTTTCTCCAGTATGAGATCGTCTATGAACATTTAAATGACTACTCTGGGCATAAGATTCCCCACACACCTCACACACAAATGGTCGTTCACCTGTATGCTTTCGCATGTGCTTTTTCAGGTCTCCTCGTCCATAAAATGCAAGATTACACTCTGGGCATGGGAAAGGCTTATAGCCGCCATGAGTCTTTGTGTGCTGTTTTAGAGAAGCCCTTTGAGCAAATGCCCTTCCACATTCTAAACATGCATATGGTTTCATGCCAGAATGTATATTCATATGATCACGCAACAAACATCGAAATGCAAAACGGCGTCCACAAGTATCACAGACATAATTTTTCTCTTGGAGTTGCAGTTTGAACTTTGCAGCTAAAGCTCCACCATCAGCTAGATGAACAAACATCCTGTGAGTTTTCAATGAATCTGATCGTTTAAATGCCTTACCACATAATTCACAAATAAAGGTCTGTGAAATCTCCAATTTCTTCTTGTATTTCTTTTGTTCAGATGACATGGCATCGATTGCATTTTCTGGCTTGGAATGAATCTTCATGTGAGTCATAAAATTATGGAATTCATACACCACCTTACCACATTTCTGACACTCAAACATCCCATCAGATTTTCGTCTATGTGCCTCATTTCTGTGGCGAACAACATCCCTTCGATAGTCAAATGTAGCTTGGCAAATTTTACAAACAAATGGTGTTTTCAACCCATGCCGTTTTATTTTATGCAGACGCATGTTACCTTTAGAACTTAAAGTTTTTCCACAGACATCACACCGGTAAGGACGTGTTTTTGGTCGGATTTTGGCATTACAATCCCTATCACCTACACTGCATTTATTCTGGTAAGAACATCTACAAGAATCTTCATTTTCCATGCCTCTGTATTCACCATCCTGACGTTCACTACAAATACCAACACATACATTGTCAATATTAGTTTTATAACTGCCAACTACATCACTACTGCCTCTCTGTTCAGTATATTCTTCTTTATTAGTTGTAATGTTTTTATTAGGAAACCGTGGCTCACCCTCACATGTCAGTGGCAAATCTTCTTGAAGTTCAATTTTCACTGGAATATTTGTGAAGGCCGATGCACAAAAGTCCATGAAATCTTCATCCACTTCTTGTTTGATCTAGGAACGATAAATTGAGAATCCAAGGCAAGAGAGAGAGAGAGAAGGGGGAAGGAAAAAGTGAGAAAATACACTGTTAAAATACACACACAGCACTTATTTCTGGGTATGTTCAAGGATGTGTAATAATACACAGCCCATTAAGAACATGTCCAGTTCACCTTGCAGTACATGGGACAACTGCACACATATGTAAGGTGCAAATTTTCCTTCTTAATCTTTCCAATATCAAATGAAATGTTGATACAGCATAAATATTTTGTGAATACCTATAATTCCTTTCAAGCTATAATGAAAAGTGGAGGCCACAACTATTTCAAGATTATATACAATCCTGTATTTACTTTACATGTCAAGACATAATTGTCTAGTAACTTGGGGTAGGTCAAAATATGTCATGCAACATGCTACAATCTTAACATCTGTTTGAATTCTGGGTGGATATGAATTCTTTTACAGACTTATGTAAACTCTGCTATAGCATCTATACTGAAATTTACATAACTGCCTACTGCATATTAAATATATTAACTGTAATAAATGAAAGCAAGCAGTGAACTTAGGATTTTCATGCCACGCAAATTCCTCCTTATAGCAAGTTTTGCACAACAAAAATAATTTTAAAAAAATAGCACAGTCTTTAAGCAAATAAACTGAATTTTCAATCAATCCATTGTTATTTTGATATTTCCTACGGGAAACGGTCTATTCAAAAACAGGGTTACAAACTGGAATAGCACGATAGTCAAGTAACAGAAAAATGGTTATTGATAAGAGACATAAATCGTATCTTTCCTTGAAAACAAAACTGAACAATATTCTGTCAAAAATAAGTACACTTTTTATCAGTTCATTACTACTGGTACTACTATAATGGCAACCAGTAATAGATGAAAATCACAATACACATACTGCCTTCCAGACAGCATGTGAAGATTTGTTCAAAGATACTGCACTGAAAGTTTCATTAAGTTCATATTTACAAAAACCATTTTCTGAACTTAAAGACTCTGTGATAGAAGCATGTGTATATACATGCACATTTATTTTTGGAGGTGATAATATAAACTAATTCCAATTCGTAGTGAAAGGTGTGGAAGGGCATTTGCAGGAGCACATAATCTGTATTGGTCCCACCTGTTCACAAGAGCTGCAATATGACAAGACAACAAGAATGTACAATGAAAATGAGACGCAGCACTTGCTTACTTCAAGTATTCATGTGAATGAGTTGGCCCCTAGAGAATTCTGTCAGTCTGACAATATGCATGAGAAAACATGGTAACAAACACACCCAAGTGCTGTCACGTATCAAGAAATTTGACAGCATGCAAAAATAGGCATTACGACTTCAAATTTTTAATCAATTTCAGCCAATCGCTTCTACATACTTAAGTTTTATGCTGTACAACAATCCTCTATCAGACTTATTGGTCCTACAAATTTTATTTAAATCTTGCTGCAAGACAGCAAATATTCCACACTGATATGCCATTGTATATCCACTGGCACTGTTATGTGAAGAGGTAAATAAGAATTAAAACTAGATTTTAGATTTATTGGATGTAGAGAACAAGAGTTTGCACATTTTTTTTTTTTTTTTTAATAATAATAATAATAATATTGCATGGCTCATTGGTCCTGGTGATCCATTCACTGGATACGCATATCCAGCGTTGGAACAAATAATAAGTTCAAATGCTGCGTGGGATCTGACGTTCTCAAGACAGATGCTATGAAGATTAACATCTTTTGCAATGTGATGCCATACTGTGGAACACCCCAAAGACAAACTTCAGCACACATAATGCACTCAATGATAAAGTCAAGGTCAAGTCCCTCTGCACACCATGAAAGCATGGAGGAGACGATGTAAAGTGCCACTCATTCTTAGCCTCAACACTTGACAGAGATGAATGGTCAGCTTCAGACCCCAGCCCCTTTATCCCTGGGAATGAGCCCTTGGTACCCACTGAAAAGGAGACTAGATGGAACCCAGAGCCAGTCTGGTTGCTTTGGAGAAGAGGTCTCTTGCCCCTGCCAGGAACTGACCCAGAATTCCTCACATATTCATCCCATAGCCTAGTCACTATACCTACTGAGTTATCCAAGCAATTAATTCAATCACAGACATACAAGGCAGACACAATGTATATTGAGAAGCTCCAGTATTCCTAGTCATAACTTGATCAAATTGTGATGTGGCAAATAAATGGTACTGAAAAATAATCAGAGTAATTTAAGGAAATGAAACTCCAGTTTATATCTGTGATATCTTCATTTTACAGCCTATGGTAAATTCTCTAACCTCTCCAAATGAAGTCGGAGCTATCTCATTCTGTTTGTATAATACCTTCTTATTAGTTATACAAAACAGTATCCCAGATTATACAGATTAAACAGGATGATTCATGAGATATGGACATAACTGTAGAAGATGATTACCTATGTCTTTGTGATCAAAAAAAGTTCCTGTCAACATGGGTCCTATTCTCAATGGTTATAGTGCTATGGGTGTTTTTTAACTTTTGTAAACGCATTCCTGAGAACAGCACATACAAGTGATGGAGTCTATTATACGCTACATGATTTGAAAGAAGCTTTGTTTCTAACACTGTATGTATGTAAACAAATTTCAGACTTATCTCTTGCGCTCTCATGCCTCAGGAACAAGAAGTCAGCTACTGCTGCAACAAGCAATGTGTGCTATTCACAACTGAGAGGAGAGATTCACTGTTAATTTTCGAAACCCCTCTTTAAGCACTGGTCAGTGTAAATTAAAAGCAATTTCATGAATTTAGATGCTGAACTCATCTCAGGTAATGTGTTTATTATTTGATTCCATTCTTTTCAATAGTCCATGTCTTTGACTCTTAAAGTTTTATGCAGTCATAACTCTGTAACCGTTCAAAATCGGACACATGCTTATGTGAACTTTTTTGATCACAAAGACCTTGGAATTCATCGTTCAGTAATGTCCATAACTCATGAATCATCCTGTATAGTGTGAAATGGTAAGATGAGTGGTGAATAACAGATCTCATAGATCTCAGAGGCAGCAGTCATCATGTGAGTTACTATACCAGCATCTTCCATGTGGGACTGTGGAAAACCATAAACCTCACCCCAGACAGCCAGAATAAGGAGAAAAATTTTAACCCTGCACCTTCCAAATACAAGTTTAAGAGTATTATTGGTACACCAACATGCTCAATGCACTTATATACTCATTCTGTATACAAGAAAGCTGACAATTTCATCCATCTTTCTCTCCACCCACACATAAGGATAACCAAAAACTTCACACTGGCTTTTACTCAGCACTTACTTTTTTCAGGGCCAATGCAAGAATATTTAAACATTCACAGCTTTAAGACTTCAGACCCAAAAGAGATGGCCTTTCCCTAAATACGTACCCATGTACCAGCACCATCCACCCTCCTCCTCCCCAAAAAACTTTATAGAACTGAAATTTTCATATCAACAAACAAAAAGTCAGAATAAATACCAACATTAACATATCTGATCATTCACAGTAACCCACTGGCTGAATTCTTCAGTGCACTATGATAAGCAGATTTCAACATATTCATCTGGCATCCCTGTACCTGATGTTAGGGAGATTGTAAATTAGATACAAAATATGTACCATAATCACAACAACCTTAGTTATACATATGGATCTAGAGACTGAAGTTCAATGTATGTGGTAGGATTTACCCATTGTGTGCCCAAACCATCGCTGCCTGTAGGTATACTCAGGGGGTCCATAATATTTTGGTCACACTTCAGATCAGTCCGCTCCGCCAAATCCATCTGTAATAAACAGAACAAGACAGGCAATGTATGTACGTATAATGTAACATTGAAGCGTGTTCGCATAACCATTGTTGTCGTGGAAAAGCAAAAAGTATTACATATTCTGAGCATTTGCAGCCTTAGTTATTCAGCATGCAAAGCACACGCACCATGCTATATTGTCATCTGTGGCCTGTCTGTCTCTACCATATTTTTCCACACACAATTTTTGGAAAAAATGTTATAGAACATAAAATGTGTGTTTTGATTTTCTCTACAATTTTGTCTGAAACATTTCTCATTCTAAGAAGAAGTGAGTGACATATCATAAAACTACATAGCTCTTCACGGCAAGTACCCATTATTCTTGTGAGATTTTAATGAAACGTGAATTTTCTCAACAGATTTTCGAAAAATACACAAATATCAAATTTCATGAAATCTGTCCAGTGGGAGCACAGCTGTTCCATGCGGATGGACGGATGGACATGACGTAGCTAATGCTTGCTTTTGGCAATTTTGCAAATATGTCTAAAAACAGTTATGAACACATAACATTAGCAGAGAGCCTCTAATTGTTACCTACTATATCAATGCACGCATATTTCAATATATCGTTCTTTGTGCATGCACTCTCTGTTTCATCTTGGGGATGTTCAAACAAATGGCAATGTACATCGATATAACATTAAGTTTGACATGCTTCTCCCACACATTCATATGTTACAAAGATGAGATGCATTCACAAAGTCAAATTTTTGTTCTCATTGGCCTAACTGAAGTCTTACTTAACGATTTGTTAAACAACATATTAAACATAGGAACATTAAAAACATGACAGCAAATGAGCGAGGGCTCGCACGCGCGCGCGCGCGCACACACACACACACACACAATAAACATTGAGGCAGCACTGTTTCTGCCAGTGCATAGCCTAGCATCACTATGTATCCATATGCATAAGCACACTCAGCAATCAAAAACAAGAACAGTGCTCTATGGAACTAATATGAAATCAAATGGTTGTATAATTTTTATTTGACACTCACGGCTCCGTTATTTGGCACTAAGGCAATAAACCTCTTACAGCCCGAGAACCAATACTTTATTTTAATACAGTGCAAGTAAAGCCAGTTGCCACCATTCTAATTGTTACAGGCTTTTTATCTCTCAAATATACATTTGTTTAAATAGTTATGCATTAAATTCAATAGATGGCATACACAAATCAGATTCTGAAACATTTCATTCCAAATGACATTACTGATACACCAACACCTGCACAGTTTAATACTGGAAGCAGCAGCTGTTGTTATCTGACATGCCTTTCTGAAAGAGCAACTGTCAACTTTCATGTCTGCATCTACTTTACCTGTTCAGCATAAAATAATGAACCCTAGAAGTGAGAGTTTATTATTTCTGACAGAAAAGGCTGTTTCAAATATGCAGCTGTTTATCTGTCATCACTTGGATATCATCAGCTGTATTTTTGGAAAGAACGTACTCTTATCTGTCATATCAAGAATTTATGCTCTCACTGCTAGAGCTAATGTATCACACTGGAGACAGAGTGGATAAACTAGGTATTACATGACAGAAGAGGTTCTCATTCACACACAGATTAGTTTTCGGTTTTCTGAGTCATATCAGTGTGTCATCAGGTAGATGGTTAACAATGTTTTGGAAGAACCTCCTGCCTCCATCTTCAATATCAAGTCTTCAAAACTTGGCTTTGAGGTTTCTTCACACTTTTGAAGTGCTGTGTAATATTACAAGTCAGAAACTCAAAAGCATGTTATTAATTGTCGAATTATTCAAGTGACATGAAACCAGAATTTCCTTCAAGCCACTATGAATCCAAAAAGTGCACTGAAGTGAATAGCTGACTTTGTCATATTCATTTCCTAAAAGCCCAAAAGAGTGTACAATCTCAAACTAGTTTCACCAAGTATGCCAACACCGTAAAATATGACACATTTTACAAACTCAGGAAAACCTACGTGAATAGGCAAGTTAGTGGAAAGAAAGTTTAATCATGTTCTTGAACATGTACACTATACAGTCAACTCAAATTTATATAACTTTGTACATTCATCAAATGGTTGCCAATTGCATTGGTTCTGGTATATTTTTATAATTTCATTTTATACTTTTAAAGTATCTAACCTTTGTATTTTGTATCCCTGAAGATGGCCACATGGCTGGCCGAAACAGGTAGGATGTATAGAACTAATTTTAGTACACTTCTGTGTGCATCTGTTGGTGCCATTATCTATATATTTGATTAATGCACGGATCATGGATTATATAAAGACATCCCAGAATTTCTGCGGCGGAATATGGTATTGCTGGAAGGAGGAAATAGGAGAGAGCACAAACCTTCAGATGCATACACTGAAATTATTAAAACAATCCTTATCTGTTAACATGACCTCTGAAGAGGTAATTTAAAATGTAGCCACAGAAGAAGTGCAGGACAATCTGTAAACCAATCACAAGGTGCAAACTGTACATAATACATAACAATAACAATGAAAAACATTAAAAATGCACAAGCTGAAAAATACTTCTGACAATATTTATACAGCTAAAGAGTTCAGGCATGCATTCCCCTATGGGTTAGGGCTGTTGTCACTTGTAAAATGTTGTAACATTTTATCATGCATATTTTCATTCTTTGTATAATAACTTACAAAATGGGTGAGACCCATCCTTGATGCTGCTGCACTGCAAATGCTAGTAAAGCCTTGCTTCTTGCCTAGCATCTTTGCCCTCCGCTCCCTTGCCTTCTGAGCTTCCAGCGACCTGCGTATTGCCTTCTCTGCCTCCGTCTCTTTCGCTCTTTTTGCTCGTTTCAAGACAGCATCTCGATGCCTTTGTTGTGCAATTTGTTCAGGAGTTAAACGAGCTCTACGTTCTCGAGCCCGCTGTGCATCTCGCATCCGGCGAGCTAAAAACAAATCACATATTTCTAGATAGAAGAAGGGAAAAGAAGACAAGGAAGACAACATAACCAGCTATTGGGGTTTCAACAGGCTATAGTTTCTTAACAATTACAGATTCAAAAAACCAAACCCAGACATGAAAGTTTCTGTCAGCAAATTTTCACCCTGTCCTTTCATTATTGTTATTGTCATAACACTATTACATTGGTAGTGTGGGTTAATATTGCGTGTGCATAAGAGAGACAGACTTCTCTGTCTCCTGTAATTTCAAGCATTCATCTGGCTATGGTTGTGGCCTGATACGAGACACTATCCCAACATTTGTCCAGAGTTACTGATGAAAACCACAACAATCAGTCAAAATAAGCAGTCTCCAGGTCCAAGCACTGAAACCAGGGCTTCATGTTCATGAGGTCCAAGATTAGATCTCGGTTCAGAGACAGGCAATCCTCAGGTTCAACATGTCTTTCTTCAGCCCTTCCTTACAAATATCAGAACAGTATCCCAAATTAAGTCACAACCACTTCCACATTCTTCACAATTCATTATTCACCAATCATACAATATGACAATACAGAGCTTAGGTTACCATTATCATTAAAATATGAATAAACAAACAATGGTATTCCTTACAATTCAAAATTTTCACATTATCAGTTGGATAATCACTTTCAAATTACAATCAGCAACCATCATACCATTAAAATCATTAACATACATGACTGTTATCATACAATGCACATACATATTTATCACTTGAAACACAGTAGGTAGACTAAGGTGTTAATCATGAACGTTACTGCCTTTGTATCAGATATTTAGAGTAAACTGCAACTGTTACCAAAATACAGAGTAGTATCTTTAATCTTTTTCCCTTAGTTCAGCAGCTGTCACAGGAGCTTCACCACATACAAAACCTGATCTGCCAGGAATTTAGCATCCATTTTTACCCTGCAGTTCAACTTATCCTGTTTTATAGAACGGTCTGAAATGGATCACCTCCGACTTCTAAGCCAACCTTACACCTTCTGAATATATTTCCTGATGAGCTCATCTTGCAATATTAAAATTTCTCTTTGAAAATGGCCCCTCCATTCTTCCAATTAAAGTGGACTGCCATGTATTTTCTCCTCTTCAGTTAATTCCATGAATAATGGTGTCTGGATTAATTTAACATAATGATCAGAATTTGTTTGTTCAACAAACACAAGCCCTATCATTTCGTGCACACTCAATGCACTGTAAGGTCATGTAAAGAAAACTTCATTAACTGCATGGGGATTTTTGTAACACCAATATCTGCTACTCTGGCTGTTTACATTCCTACTTAATGTAAACTATGCCTCATCCAAAAATAACATAAGATTTCATATTTTGTCCAGCACTGAACCTGCAATTTGAAAATTTTCCACTCTTCTGTATAATATCCTTCTAGATGGCACTGTTGACAAAGGATATGTTTACAAACTTTCAACTACACTTCTTCCATGATGCATACTGTGCAAAAGTATTTCAAACACTCTGTTCAACAGAAAACATTTCTTGCACGCACTGACCTGTGCTCTATGAGACACAACATACAACTAGGTAAACATTTTCATGTCCAGGAGCAGATTAGGTGATGCATCTCTCAGCTGTATCACCTTGCCTGAGGGAGCTTCCATTTTTCTATCCTAGGGAACTGATTACAGATACATTCTGTACAATTATAAAGTCTACTCTGTTCCTCTACCTGCAATCTCTTCTGGGGTCTGACTGGCTCTCCTTTCCCTTGCCTTTTGAGCTTCTATAAGTCGCTGCCTTTTCTTCATCTCCTCCAATTTCTTCCCCTTCTCTTCCTCTTCCTCCTCCTCCTCCTCCTCCAACTGCAAGTCATCTAGTATCACCTTCTTTGTTCTAGGCATTGGCTCAGGCTACTTTCTTCTTCTCATTGTACTACAATACACTACAACAAAGATGCAAGCAAGCAGGTACTGTAACAGTAACCTGTATGTAGAGGTATCAAGTTTGGTTCCCAGCTGGGTCACTAGTTGTTTTTTTGTTTTTCTGTCCCTCATAGTTAATTCTGGGATATTAACTGAAATATACTATGACCACATCCTTCAAAATTCTTAGATACTAAGCCTACACCATCTTACCACCTCACCAGACACTATATAACCTTTGCTGTTGATACAGCATCGCTAAATAACCTAAATATCAGAAATGCACTATAAAGCATAATGGTCATCTCTGAGTATACAGGTGATTACAAACTCTCATATATCAGAATTTAACACAAAATTATGGTATAGAACTACTCATGGAATGAAGCACAGCAGAATTCAATCTCTCTGCCAGTACTACTTTGCCACAGCAAATTCCATAAATATGGTCAGTACTGAATTAGAGTGTACTCTGTTGATATATACACAGGTCATACTATCAACATTCAAGACACAAACTCACAACACCCTCACGGAAAAATTGTCAGTACCTACTGAACAAGAGGATGGATGGGCCTTACTTGATAGATCTGTACCTGGAAGCTCTCTACGCTAGCAGAATTATTTAACAGTACTATCAACAGGAGCTTTCATGACAATTTAAGGCCTATACTGAACCAATGAATCAGAAAAGAAGGAATATTTAGCATTACATTTCTTTCACACTTGTAAACCATTTTCAACTACATATTGGAGGCTTTAAAAGTTTCAGAATATCTACATCCTCGCATCGCCTGTTTCTACAGCATTACACTCCAACTTCAGCTCGAAGGAGTATGGAATCCATGGCAGTGGATTTGAAGGCAGTTTTCAACATTAAGTGAGAAAGAACTAGTGAGGGACCTATACATCTTCACCTACTCAACCATCATGTCCATCTCATTTGGCATTAAATGCCCAATGCAGTTCACACAACATTCTTAAATGACCTAAAAATTATGCTACTGCACAGAAAACAACACAACTTCAGTTAGGATGGAGCACGCTTCTGAGGTAAACACTTGGTAAACCAGACAGAAATATGAGATGCAAATACCCTTAAATTCATACAACATACAACTTCCATGCAACAGTTATTCAAAATCTGAACTCCGGCCCTTTTAAGATCAAAAAGTAATAATCTTTTACAGCAACATTAACTCCCCTT
The DNA here is from genome assembly GCA_021186555.1 of Reticulitermes speratus. Taxonomy (NCBI): domain Eukaryota; kingdom Metazoa; phylum Arthropoda; class Insecta; order Blattodea; family Rhinotermitidae; genus Reticulitermes; species Reticulitermes speratus. Next base: position 15,753,822 of record JAJKFL010000003.1, on the reverse strand, counting down.
CAATCACAGTATATATTTTCCCTTTTGTTATTCATGGATAAAAACAGAGAATAATTTAAATCTAACTGTGAGATTCATGGCATCAACACAAGATACACCAGTAATTTCCATTATCCGTCATCTAATCTAACAACATTCCAAAAAGGATCATATTACTTTAGAATCAAGGTTTTTAATAGTCTTCCTCCTAGCATAAAAAACTTAGTTCATGACACAAATCAATTTAGATCTGCTTTAAAAAGATTCCTTCTTTTAAATTTGTTTTATTCATTGGAAGAATATTTTAACTACAATAAGATTTAAAGATCTTGGTTTATTATACCCTTGACAACTAGTATTATATTTCACATGTGGTTACCGCACTTATTTTATATATTTTATTTTATTACCACTACTAGTAATAAATATTGTTATTGTTTTAATATGACACATGCTTTCTAGGCATACATATTTTATACGTTTATTATATGTATATGGAGACTAATTCCACATCCGTCAGGTTTTTTTACCTACAAGGATCCATGGAATGTAAAATGAATGAATTAATAAATGAAGTGGTTCTTGGTTGATACATTCATTCATTCTTAGTTTGGTTTGTGACTGGAAACAAGATGGTTTTATTGTAACACTTACCTGAAAGACAACAATTACAGGCCTAACATTTCAATGTACCACACATCACAGTAAACCTACGTTAAACTATCTGCTACCCGTATATCCTTGCCTGCAGTTGGGAACAGGTGTAGCAAAAAGGATGATAAAAACTCGTACGGTCGAAAAAGTATATCAAATGTTAAGTCACAAAACATTTTAAAGAGAAAGAAATAATTTCTTCAAAAGTTATGTACATATTACACAACAAGACAGGCAATGTACATATAACGTAACACTTAGGCACGTTCGCGTAACCACTGTTGCCGTGGAAAAGCAATACGTATTAAATATTTTGAGTGTGTATCTGTATTTGTGCCTTAGTTATCTGGCATACAAATCACTTATTTTCTGCACTGTATTATATTCTCATCTGTGGCCTATCTGGCTCTACCATATTTTTCCAAGTTATCTTATAAATGGCATGATTTGCAGAAACAATTATTGAACATAAGATGTGTGTTTTGATTTGCTCTACAACTTTTGTCTGAAACATTTTTCATTCTAAGAAGAATTCAGTAAGATATTATCATAAATTTACACATGTATAGTACCAACTATTCTTGTCAGACTCTTAATCAAACTTGAATTTTCTTGACAGATTTTTAAAAAATCCTCAAATATCAAATTTCATGAAAATCCATCCAGTGGGAGTTGAGTTGTTCCATACGGAGATGGACTGACGGACAGACAGACAGACATGACAAAGCTAATAGTCGCTTTTCCAATTTTGTGAATGCGCCTAAAAATGTTTCTTTGTACAGCTAATAAACTCCATTTCCATTACAGGCATGTTCCACAAGACCAAGTAAGTTTCCTCTGTACATTATCTTACCAGACCTCAAATTCTTGCCAGCCAGACTCTGTATCCAAATGCTGAGGGCAGACATTTCCATCATGTCCTGTAATCGAAAGTATTTTATATTCAAATAAATAACAGCAGGACTGAAAAAGTTGCTCATGTCATTATATTCAAGTAACACCATCAAATAAATAGAGTGTGTCAATATTATCATATCCCTAAGCATGGCAGCTGTCGTGAAAGTGTCTCATGATCAAGAGCTGAATGGTAGCAGGCATTTTCTTAATAAGTAAATCACTTTTTATTGCATCTGTTAGCATATGTAATACAAATGACAGTACATTTGGTTTAAGGCACAGCAGGAAATTTTGCAGTCGACTGGGCATGATAACTTAAAGAGTACATTTTGTGCTTCCAGCTGTGCACTGAAGGTAACAAACTGTGGTCCTCTGGGTTTCATCACCATACAGTCTGCTTGGTAGAATTTCACATAATCAATGTACACTTGTTAGGAGATTGACCATAATTACTAGCAATACTAAAATGTACTCACGACTATAATAAAATTACATTACAAGATTATGAAATTCATTCATGCCTGTTGACCAAAAGGGAGTGGGAGAATTAATTTTCAGATTTTGTCTCCTGGTCAGGCTGTATTAAAATTTCCAGTTAGTTTGTTAGGTCTAGTAATCTTAACCCAAATTTACTGACTGCTCAGAAATGTCAGAAATCTGATTGCTACTTTACAAAATTGGAAACTGGATAGATTCTTATTTCGTCGTAACTCCTAAATTGTCATTAAACAGAAAGAATAATTACAACATATTGACAGATAACCAGCATCACGTATTTGTTTACACTTCTTCGTTCAAATTCTACCAAGAAACACAACGTAACTAACTTTTTTTGAAATGAAATCTTCGTGACGTACACTACGAGTATGGACAGGTAAACTGTAGGTACAAACCTACTTCATAATTTTCAAACATACTGACATATCCCCTATCGTCCACCGATATTCCCAATGATTGCCAAGCACAGACAAAGTTGAGTAAAAGCAATCCCGTAACTTACGTGCCACATCTTTCCGGTGAAAAAGGTTCCTCCGTACACAGTCGGTAACATTTACATATTATTATTACACATGATTTTAATAAATCTCAAATACCACGACTCTCGCATTCTAGACACTAGAAACTCTCACCCACAGATCATTCATGTTCTCAACCCAATTACGCAACTGAGATTTACTGGGAAGCTTCAAAATTTTGTGGCGACAAAAATATTCAACAGCCATCTAACGTAGGAACTACAACTTAAACAATAAACCTCCATTTACAGTTCCGCTTACCAGATGCCGAACTCATTAGCTCAGCGGGCATCACAACCTACTACGTGACAAGCCACAAACTGTGTAATCGTTCATAAACTCGGAATCGTTGTCATTGATAAGATGAAAGTATTAACATTACGGTCCTATGCGAAGGCTGTACTTCAAGTCTTTCTACTACACAATCCCCAAAATATAAAAACCTACAATGTCAGCAGACCCCTTTCTTCTACATGACTGTATTACTTCCTGTACTTCTTTATGGCTGGCGATACTGAACTGTGAAGGCTTTTGGCCACCAATATGTCTGCATTTTGGGAAAACTGTAAAAAATCTTTGCCTGTTTCCCACAATGGTAAGGCTAATTAGGTCACATACTGACACATTTTTTAACTGAAAGGTAACTAATTCTATACGCGTTCCGACAAAGGATTATTACATAAGATACATGCGTTAGATCCTCATGACACCCAGACCCACTTTCCTGTGACAGTTTTTAAGTTGAACACTAAACAATGCTAAATGTTAACTAAAATGTTAAACATTAAAAAGTTTATAGGGCTTTTTAAAACTTTCTAGTGTTAATATTTTAACATTGATTCATGTAAACTATTACATATTTTATACTCTGGGATCTTAAGGCATATTTATTTATACCTACTGCTTGAGACATAGTGTATTATTGTTTTTAACTTACAATCTTGTGCATCTATACATCTTGAATTGTGGCATGTGTAAAAACTTTTACTGTAAAGCCACATATTGTAGACTTGGATGCAGAAAACACTTGTAGTTCTCTGATAAATACCCCCTAAAGATGGCAAGTCATTTGCCCAAACATATGTAGGGGTTGAAAATACATCTTATTCTTGCCAACAATCTTGCGCATTTGTTGGTTGATTTACACTTACGATAAAATGCACAGTACATACAACACAAAATTTGATATTATTTTGTTAGTATTACCAGTTATCTGGTTTACCAGAACACAATCTGTGGGAGTTACATTCAGTTCAGCAGACGAACTGACTTCAACGTAAGCTTACTACTCTCCCTTCTTACCATTAATTATGAATGAAGGTAACAGTAAAGGTGAAGATAAAAGTTGTCCCTGTGCATGCCATGAAGACTGTAGTGGGAGTAAAGGTATAGTTCCACTCACTCTTAACCTCAGCACTAGACAGAGGTCAGTGGTCAGTTGCATGCCCCAGCAATTTTAGCCCCAGGGGAAGAGCCCAAGTACCCAATAAATAGGATAAGTAATTATGAACACATTTATTTCAAATTCAGCATAACACACATTTGTACATAAAATTAACAAGTTCCATAAATTCAAATATTTTGATTCCAGCATGACTCAAGAACACCCAACTCATTACAGAAGAACAGCATAAAATTACCACATCTCACTCAAATATTACAAACTATGACAAACCAGAGAAAAAAAAATCTTTGATTTCACAGCTTCGATTCTGCATAATGTTACAAGATAAATCAATCATGGAACATAATTAACAGAAGAATTAAAATATCTTGTGGAACTTTCAAATTCTTATCTTCATATCTCACCCCATTCTATGCAACATACTAGTAATGGAGTATTTGCCAATATCCAATACATGATCTTCATCGGTTTCCTCCATTCTTCCTAACATTATTCAAGAACATGTGGAACTTTGAAGCTGCACTTATTATGGCATAAAATTTGTAAAGCTATAAAATAAGAATTCATAAAAATAATGCAGCATAAAACTGTTCTAATCTAAATTCTCAGCATGAATGTCAATTAAAATGTAATGCCTTCTGATTTGTATCTCACAACATAGGTGACTTACAAAAAGCTATGTCACATCTCCACGAAACTTTTGAGTCTCTTGGTCATTTGGTGTTCTTTATGAGGTCACATGCTACCAGCACACTGCCCTTTGAAAATGGCTGCTTTTCAAGGTGAACATTCTATATGCACAGCAATTACTGATTATCATACCAGGGAAGGCATCATTACGATGGAATTTCATATGTGTTTAAGAATTATGTATGGTGACTGTAACAATGGCAGGAGCAGTGTCAGATGTTTCAAAGATCACTTTAATCTGACGTTGTTGACAGCACTTGAAGTGGCAGAGCTGTACCAGCAGTTAATACTGTAAAACAGGAACCTGGCTAATGTTCTGTATACATGATGAATGTATCACAATTCATGAGCTCAGGCAATGGAAAGTCAGTGGTCTTAACAGTCATTGAGGAAGTCTGATATTCCGTGACTGCTTATGGAAAGGTGTCCCAAACGATGCTCAAAGAAGTACAACAGCCTGCACATGCAACTGCATGGAACTCTTCAAGCAGTACGAAGCTGAAGGTGAGCATTTTCTTTTATACTACATTACAGGTGATCAGATATGGATTCATCATTAGGACCCCTAAACCAAGAAAGTCTACAAAATGACACCATTAATATTTCACTGTAAAAGTTCAGAATACTTTTGCTGAAAGAGACATGGCATCTATACATGTGGACAAAGATGATGTCCTTACTGTGAATATTATGGACACAGCAGTTAATTCAGACTTAAATGACTATTAAATGTTGGATCGAAACACCATGTCGTCTGTGAAACAAAGCTGCTGTTCGTACCATTGCCCACCATCACAAAGCAGTGTGTATGTTTGAGGTTATCACATTCATTCCTCCATAACCTACATACGAGCCAAAATCTTGCAAAACCTTGTGGCCTACTAAAGACTGAATTATGTGGATAGGAGTTTACAAATGACAAGATAATGAAGAATGTAACTTCTAACATTTAACAAGGAGTTTTAGAACACCATCACACAGATCCTGCTTTAATGTTAATAGTACATTATCCTTAACAAGGTATTTTGTTACGTTTGTGCTCCTCTATGTAATCACTGAAACTAGAATTATGTTCTTTGAGAAAAAAAGAAGGCATTACTTTTGTAACAACACTTGTGTTTCATGAATAAAACAACAATATTGATCTATAAACATATTACCAAAGGCACTGTAAACAGCTGAATATAAATCAAATATGACAACAGGTACAAGTTTATAAAACACTGATCAAAATACAGGGATTACAACTTGGTACACATTTTCAATAAACTGTCTAACATCATGACATATTCATTGCCTTCTGACATTGATACTGTCTCACTGATATGCAATCCAATACTTAAAACAAATCAAAATGAGGTACAGGAGTACATCCGCAACCCACCACAAAGTATATTACAGCCCCTCTGAGTGCACACAAAAATAAAAGCTCAAACAGTATTCAGTGTCTAAATCAATAAATTTTGGATTGTGAGGCATGCACAATTTTTGAGGCACTTCTGGAACAGATATGGCACAATATTTTGAAAGTTCATTCCAACTGTTATAACTTTTGCACAAATGCACTATCTCTTGCCAGTGGCTATGTAACAAAATATTAATAATGACATCTGTTCGAGTAATCTTCTAAGGTTTCACACAGCTTATTGTAAATGCATTATACTTTCTATAGTTGCAGAAAAAAGCGATGATACTAATCTTAACGTATCTTTTGCAAATACACGCCAAGAAATCCGAAGGTTGTTGTTTACGATGTCTAATTTCCAACCTGTATTGTTTCTAGGCTGATACGTATTGTACTGATGTAGGACCAATCATGATCTACTTAGATGTTAGACAGGCATGGGTCATGGCAAATTCTGAGATGTACCTTGTTTGTTCAAACAACAACTGTCATTTTGAAGTTAATTTTTCTGCTTTAAAAGTATGAAATCAGTGTTATATAGGACATTGCATAGCTGGACACAAGTTGTAATATACATGACATATGCTGCACTAGAAAGTATAAAATTCATCAGGTTTACATCTTCTGGTTTCATTAATGCAGTGTCTCATAAAATATATGCATCCACTCATACATACACAGACTACCAGCAAGTACCCATGTCTGACAAATACCCAATGAATATGAACCTTGCTAAACTCTCTTTACAGACAAGCAACCCAGTGGAGTGACCAGAGCCTGCCTCACATCAACGAACTTGTCAGGTTTTTGGAATAAAATCTATGTATTTCCTTCTTCTCTTAGTCCCCATGGTTTTAAATGGTTTTCAAAATGTGTACTCACATACATATTTTTTTAAATTTCCCTTCAGCTTTTAAGGAATGAAACACAACTTGGTAACTAACATAGTCCAACAGTGCAATTTTCAAATAATTTGTACTTGATACAAGTGCCAGTTCAGTTCATACAGCTCTGTTCATTAATGTACTGTAGTGAATCTTGCAAAGATATGGATATGGGGTCAGGAAAAGGTGCTAAAAATAGCAAATTTGAACGCACATGCACAGATGATATACTTGTGACAGACAAATGCATTACTAGTTCCTATTCTGTGATAAAACAATGTTTTTGATAAGAGATATATGCTGCATGGTTTAATTTTACACCAATATTACAAATTAATTTTTCCTTAATATCATTAACCTAAAATTCAGGAAATGCTAGAGATCAGTTGACATTAATGTTGTGGACTGTAACTTGGAAATACTGACTTCAAGGTCCTTGGCACCTACACATTGTATGGATGTGTCCTACACAAATTTTGTCAACCAGGATGAATAAAATTTACAATAAAATACATCAACAGGAATTGTAACCTTAAAACTTCCCACTGGAAGACAGTAGAAGCGCTAAGTTTCTCAGTACCTGTGAATATCATAAGCTTTGTAAAAACTAGAAGCAAAATTCTCTTCTATGATAGTGAATGTTTTCAGAACCGGATCATTTTTATCAACTGGTTCAAGTTCCGACAGGGATACCCTTATAACTTTCAACATCAATAAGAAGTCAAGCAGCAAAGCAAAATCTTCACCTTGCCTCAGACGATTGTCGTTCTTGATTGCAGCTGCAACACCATGGTTGTAGAAATCCCATGCATATCCATTATACGTTTTATCCAACTCAACAATGGGTGCCACCTTTATGTCTGTGAAAACCTGTCATAACCACAAGTAATAAATTTGTCACTAAAATTAAAATACAATGCAGATATGTCAAGGCTAAAAGTAAATTAAAAGTTTCAGTTATATAAATAAGTAGTTTAACATTTATACTGTGCAGTACTCAACCACAGAAATAGATAATTTACTTTCGAAGGTTTCCAGTGTTCATACTATGGCTGCAGTTTTTGAACTTTTTTTCTATCTGTTCACTTCCATGTCATAATCAGGATTTTGAGAAGCAGAGATATTGTTGGAATTAGTGATTATATAGGTCAAGAAAATATGTGGTAGCAAAAATGCATTTTGAATATACAACACACTTCTTTCCCATTCACTTCACATGCAGTACTGTAATAGTAGCCAAGTCCCTCTTTCACTCTGATTTATTTAAATACTTGCACTATAAAACTGAATACTGACGTACAAACTATCTATATTTCTTTGAGACAAAATTTTAATTTGAGAGTGTTAAGAGCAAGGAAAATTACCTAAACTGTGAGTGATTTTGTGAAATTTCCTTTCATGAGCATTTAAGTTGTAACAACTGATTTCCACCTTCATTACAATTCAATAAGATTTCTGGAAGGCATTCTGAAAGGAAGAACTGTGATGACAAGGGAAGAATGAAATCATGAGACATGTCAATATCAAACGGTGCAATATTATTATGGGTGTTGGACTCTTTTCATATTCACGCCACTCCATAACAAGTCACGTCTCAATTAAGAGCTCCGTTTTGTTGCTGTAGTCAACCTTTCCACATCATGGCTGGAGGGAAGCTGGACTGAGTTAGTGGCAACAAAGGCTTGAATAACAGTGAACGATTACGGATGGACAGATGTCACTACGTGCATTGTAAGTGTCCTATCAGCTCTGTCTGAAGTGTCTAAAGAAAATAATAATAATCTTCAGTAAACTAGTACAGAATTGTAAGCTTTAATACAAATGTATATAAAAATTATGTGAAACTTGTATACCTGATGGCGTATGTTGGAGACCATGCTCTGTTGCGAATACAGTCCCCTGTCTGTGTTGCCTGAAAGGGCAGCAAACAAAGAGCACATGGCTCGTGGTTCACAGCTCTCTACAATGTACCTCTCAATAGTCATAGAACCTGTGACAGACGATAAATGTAAATCAATACTAAAGACAGCACCTACGGGAATACAGTACTTCATAACATTCTAATTGTATGTATCACTTAATGAGGCAGGAACATTTGTAACTTTGATAATCAAGGCCACCACAGCAACTAGAAAATAAATGGCAACGTCAGTAATCACCGCTACCACAATAACATTAGCAACCAAAGTAGTCGTACTGTACGTAGCTCTTAACATAAAGCGCCTGTTGTTTTCGTCTGATTTTAAACAAAATTCAATTTTCTCAACATAATTTTGTCAAACACACCAATATAAAATTTCACCAAAATCTGTCCGGGAGGAGCCAAGTTGTTCCATGTAGGCGGACAGATCGACATGACAAACCTAAGTCCTGTTTTAGAAGTTTGTGAAGGCATCGAAAAATGACATAATACAGCAGTTTATTGTGCAAGTACAGAGTAAAAATCTAAAGCTCTGAAGCATCACAGACATGTGAGAAGTGATTAAGTTTGAACAATACAAATATATATGTGCATGTGTCTTGCGCGCATGTGCATGCGCGCTCACCCACCCATGCATGTGTGAGAAGACGCAAGCCTATGAATCTCACTTATCACATCCATCCCTGATGATAAACAGCAATGCCCTAAAAATACAATCACCCACTAGATGCCCACCAGACAGACCAGTAGTCAGTACAGAAATATTTGTATGACATGCATGGTTAGTCTGCACGTGAACACATTTTCTTAGGTGAGTATGTTTAAACTGTACTTCTAGAGCACTACTGCAGATCATGCAAGCCTCTAAAAATGGATCCTCACTTCTCCTAGCTGATCAGCTGAGAATGCTTCGCTGTACAATTATATCCTTAACTGTTCCCTAACAGCATACGTATATGAAAATTTCTGAAAATCCTTGGGCCAAAATAGCATAGCTGGTATAGCAACTCACTACGGGCTGGACATGCCAGAGATCAAATTCTGATAGAGGCAAGATTTTCCGCAGCCATCCACACCGGCCCTGGGGCCCACCCAGCCGCCTACACAATGGGTACCGGGTCTTTCCCAGGGGTAAAGTGGCCGGGACGTGGGGTTGACCACCCACCACCATCTAGCACCGAGGTTAAAGAAAGAATAGAGCCCTACCTCTACTCCCCCTCTGGGTCTTCATGGCCTGTTCTAGGTTGAACTTACCTTTATCTGAAAATCCTCAGTGCATCCTCACTTATCCTAGCTGATCATTTGAGAACACTTCACTGCACAATTAACTGTTCACTAACAGCATATATGAAAAGTTCTGAAAACCCAAATGCATCCTCACTTCTCCCAGCTGATCAGCTGAGAACACTTCACTGCACAATTATATCCTTAACTGTTCACTAACAGCATATATGAAAAGTTCTAGAATCCCTTAATTATAACATGAATCCCATCACTTCATAATCAGCAGCCAAAGCTCTATGACTACAGCAATATTTGTCAGTGAAAAGATTCCCCCAAACATCTTGTGCCATTAATACAGTTGATACATGAATATATGGAACCAGCACTTTCACTCAAAAACTATACGGAAATGTTTCTGATGAGAAACACTATAATTTTAAATGGGTTACCTCCAGTACTTGGCCTGAAATTCCCTTCTGTCTTGATACGGACTCGTGACACTGGCAGGCTGTCATCATCTCCCAGCTTGTCTGCACATTCCCTTGCTACACACCTGAAGTAATTGTCATATATGCACATGACTTCCTCATTGTACATTTCCAGCACCTGTGGCACCCATGGAAACAACATAAACAAAATTGCAAATGGTGTACTCTGTGATGTAGTAACAAGCTTCACTAAGGTGTTTTACTTTAATGATGCTACACGGTTTCACAGTGGGCCGGGATAGCGTAGTCAGTATAGCGACTTGCTAGGAGCTGGACAGTCAGGGGATCGAATTCCAGTGGGGCAAGATTTTCAGCACCTGTCCAGACTGGCCCTGGGGCCTACCCAGCCTCCTGTACAATGGGTACCGGGTCATTCCCAGGGGTAAAGCGGCCGGGGCGTGGCATTGACCACCCACCCCCATCTATAGCTGAGGTTAAAGAAAAAGTAGAGCTATATCTCTACTCCCCCTCTGGGCCTTCATGGCCTGTTCTAGGGTAAACTTTACCTTTACCTTTACACGGTGTCACAGTACACTAATTTATGCCCAGACAAAATGTACAGCCTTCCCTGCGCTGATTTTCACAGAATTTGCTAACATACAACAGCATTATGCGCAAATCTCTTATACAAAACATCACCCAATCAGATAACAAAAGTGGGAAGTATGAACAGAAATACATTTATGTGACCATATTAGTTACAGCTTTCATGGCACTGAATTTCATGAAATGTCCAACTACAACCTGGCATCATGTGGAGATCCTCTACATCAAATTCACACCAAATTGGCCAATAAATATGGAAAGCATAGGTAAGAATTCATTTTAACACTTATGTAAAGTATGATTGTCACTGAGCCAATTTTCATGAAACTCTAGCTTGCCTGATAATTTTTTTCTACAGAATTCCTACACCAGGGTTTCTGAAAATCTGAGAACTGTTTAGTTCTTCACATTAGTCACAGACACAGGCAGACGAGTGGGTGGTCAGAAGGAAACAGACAGACAGACAGATAGACAGACAGGGTCACCACATAAGGCATTCAGGTGAAATAAAAACAATTACTGAGTAGCAAAACACAGTACATGTCACATATATCAAAGAACTCTACAAGATAGAGATGAGGAACAAAAACAACTACAAAAGGCACATCTGCTGACACAGTCATTTGTTTTCCCTTTTAAGAATGTATCTCTGATCTCAAACATCCCAAAACAGAAAACTTCACAAAATATATACACACTAGAAGCACTGAAACTACATATATAACTACTCCTGTGAGATATGAATTCCTCACAGTAGTGATCACAAAAATCCCAGAAGAGAAAACTGTGACATTGAAAGTGTCACTTCCATAACATATAAAAACTAAAACACCAAATGTATAGATATAACTATTCTTGTGAGATTTAAATTCCCCACAGTACTGACTATGAATATTACTGTTCTGGAGGTAATGCCATGTAGTTTGGCAGATACTAGTTTTTCTTCAGAACACTTGTGTGTATCTACACAGGAAAAGACAGCAGTTTTCATTGCTGTACGATCACATTATACCACCAGAAGTACGTAACTGCATAGAACTACTACTAACAAACACCACAGCTATCTTTTTGGTACATAATCATCAGTTATTAGAGCCAGTCGCAGTTGTCACATCAAAATTTTATACATATGGATAAAACAGTCACATGCAAATGGGTAATGCATTTTCACCAACTTCTATTTCTGCAACTGCATTTGGATGTGTTGGAATTCACCACCTTCTCACACTACCCCCAACTACACTCAACATTGTAAGTTTCATAAAATTTCTTATATATCATGCCCATGCACAAATGATGGTAATTTACACTCACTTCAATGCCTCCTTCACTGCTGTGGCATATGATGAAGAAACAAAGGTGTATTTAACATTTCAATTTTATCTATTATACACAGAACCATTAAACATTAAGCTTACTTATATCTCGGTGACTTATGTCAGAAAGGGGAAGTGCTGTTCTTGGTAATGAAACGAGACACAGCTTTGTTGAAATGCACACACACCAGATCAAACGGCATTAAATATAAGAATGCTGTGCTACCAAGTTTTGTCGTTTCTTCAGGAAAACAGCTACAGCATATGCCGTAACACAAGATGATTATGACAAGGAAAACATATCACATACTAGGATTTCCTGTTGATATTAAATATACTTCTGCAAGGCATCCATGCTGGAAGATTATCAAACAGGATAAGATTCAAACAGAATACCCGCAGAACTACACACATAATTGCAGTTATACTTCAAGAACTTGCAAATGGTGATAAATTTCAACAGGTTGCACATACACTATCTTGCATTCTGAATTCTCCTTCATCACAACAATGAATGCCCTCTATGTCATACAATGCTTCTGATTTTACGCAAATAAAAGTTTTCACGATTGTATGACATGCTCCCTACAGTACAATCTAACATCTTATCATGCTCTGGCTCTTTCAAATAATAAAGAAAAATCTCACTGAAGCAGACATTTCCATTTACTGATAAGTTCATACAGTAGAGATGAATTACTTGGCGTCATACGCTGCAATCATTAACAAGTAATGAGGTAAGTGCACTGGATTCCAAGACAGAGACTTTGAAAATCAGCGTGCTGAACTGGGCAGTGCTGTATATATACTTGCCTTCTGGCCTGTTAAACAGTTTTTATATATTTTCAAGTTCAATAAATTACTTGGAGATGTGGTATAGCCTGTATTATGTCTTGTCATAAAATTCGCCAGTGTACAAAATTTCTAGGCCCAATATGAAACAGGATGTGATGTACCTGTATTCATAAATTTCCAAAGAGCTTATTGGTTACAACAAATTAATTAGTATCTTCTAACAAAACACTGATTGTAGTGCAGGGAAAGTCAAGCCATAACTCCTGGGCAAAATGTTGCCTGCGACACAGCGTTATTTTGCCTGCAGAGGCATTCAAAATGAGAAAACCTCTTTTAACCCTTTACCTGGCAAAGCTGAGATACAACACCAAAGCAATTTTGAAAACTTATGACCTGTTTATTTATGGAGACATGTATCTCATCACTAATTAATTTTGTAAAAATGTGCTAAGAAAAACAACACCCTAGCCTAGGTTGTGAACAGCATCTGTTCATAAAATTTTCCTATTATCAGTAGTTTATAGTTTTTATTGCACATGATGTATTGAAAACCCCAAGTAAAATTACACATATAATTACACATATGTTATCCATTCTTCATTTTGTGCATTCAATTCATGCTGTCCACATGTAGACCAAATTCTGTCAAAGTTTCCCACACCACACAAAAGGTCGAGCACACCTGTTTTAGTGTCACCACTCCTGCAATAAGCTTTAATTCCTTCCACCTTGTTACACTTATACAGTATTTGTTATGAATTTTTGGAATGCATACAGTGCAATTGTAAAGCCACCCTTATATACTCTTGGTCTCCGAGAAGCAGTTTGCAGCAAACAAATCCTTACAATCTAAAGAATCTCAATTAATGAATGAAAATGTAAAGACAAATTCAAGAAACAATCCCTTATAATCATACAACAGACAGTAAGGTGAAAAACAGTAACACAAAAAAAATGTTACACTGTGGAGTATAATCTGAAGAAACAACTATCCACAATTACCTAGTTATAAAAGATTGTGAGTTCAATTACCGTCTTAATTTCTGCTGGAAGAGGAGGCAACACCACTCTCGAATTGTTGTATTTAACATTCCGAGCCCTCTTATGGAGAATAAGAGGCGCAAACAAATAGCTCAGCACAAGAACAACATTCATTTGTGTCTCCTTGGAGATTTTACCATCTTTCTCTTGTTTACACAGCATCCTCAGAGCCCCACTTCTTAGGAGGTAAACAAATGCCAAGTTTCCCGGTTCATGGTAGTGGAGATGAGTGATGATACCAGTTAAGAACTGTGGGTTACCGTCATCATCCAATAAACCCTTTAAAAACATAAAGTATATTTTTTTACTGTTTACATAAAAATCATAAAAGCTGCACTTCAATTCTTTCAACTAATCTGAATGGCATTTTTATGATTATTCCAGAACATGCTTCATAAACAGTACTTAACAATATTTTAAGTCATCATGGCAATTAAATTTAATTGGCTTTCCAACAACACACAATGTTCATGTTTAAGACACTGAACTGCTGTCCTCCTGTGAATGGCAATAAAAATATTACCTTTAAATAGTGAAGTCACTGATTAACCTTCATCTTTATGAGCGTGTAATGTTATGGACACCTGCAATGTGTCATTCTTCCTCTGACCTCATCATTATTGGTGAAACGTCCGAAACACATCTCCAAAACTAATTTTTTGAATGCATTCAGAGACTTGGTGGGTACATGTCCATCTGTCATGAACACAATAAATTTCAAGCCAGGCATCTCTGCTGATTTGTATGCCAGCTCTAAGAAAATTTTGATGTGAAAATACTTTACCTGACAGGCTATCACACTGATAATGGAAATGGCATCTACAGGTATTTGTTCCCAAACCACTTTCATAATATTTACTACGAGCTGGAGGATTTAATTCAGTTTCCATTTGCTTTCTCAGCAACTACGTGGTTAAAGGAAATTTAAAAAACAAGCCAGCTTATGGAGTATGACCGAGTTGCTAGTTACTCAACAGCAAAAGTCTTAATTGCAACCACGTGTTTCACTTAGTTTTAACAAACAAGGGGCTCACTGCACTGTGGGAAAATTCGTCCCTGAGTGAGACATAAAACAGTAAGTTAAAATATTTTTGATGGATGGGTAAGACAAAATATGTGTTATCCTCATAAATTATGACAAAGAAGATTAATACAGCAGTTACACAAACAGCTGCCATCCATTACCAAGCATTCAAATACATTCTTTGAACATACTGTCAGTCCAGTAAAGCACTGTTTCAGCTTTCTGGTCACATTTATATATAGTCAAATACCTGATACTGCATCAGAACCCCAAGGCTGTATCATGAAAACCAAATACACCCAATTCAAAATGTATTTCATACATTCTTTGCAAACACTGTCACACTCAACCATCTACTTCATCACTTTAATAAATAATTTTTTTTAAATATCAACACAGTAAGTAATTGAAGCAGTATGGTTTCAGAACAGAACCCCAGCTTATACAGCTACTGTAACTGTGGTTCTTTTGAAATAAGTCTTTAAAGATAATATAGTATTGGAAAATATCTTAGGCTTCCTTGTTCTTTAAAACTGTGGAAATATCTGATAGACGTGACCTGTATTTATAATCTGGAAACACTGAATGAACTGATAGAAAACCTGAGGAAAAGACTGACAATATTTCTGAAAAAACTTCATAGCTATAGTATACACGATTCACTTCAGCTGGAACAAAGGATTTTCAATTTGAAGATTCCATTCATCTGGAATATGACACCATGTCACTAGGTAATTGGTTTCTGACATTTTAAGTAAACGCAGTGGCCTTGTCTTCAAGGGTAAAAATGTCCAAGAAGACGAGGTCGCTGTGTTGCCTTGCAACACAGAGATTACCCAGTTACACCCAGAAGAATGGAATCATCAGCTACACCACTGCAAAAACTTCAAAGATTGATTTACAATTCTTTTGTAACAATAAAAGCATGGGCAAGTCAGGAGAACTCACCTGTAGCATCAGCAATTGCGTAGAAAATGCAAAGAAATGTTTCATTTGTATCTTGAGCTCTGGAATTGTTTGATACACCAAACAGCAGTTCAACAATGTAAGAGCCCTATAAAGCAAAATTAACTTCTTACACTGCATGGAATAATGTCATGCCTTCTGTAAACAAAATCAGGCAGAGCATCTGGCTAATGGACCATTAATGATCTAAATATTCAAAACAATATACAGTATTTCAATCCCAATAACGATGCCCAAATTACGCAGAAACTGTCCTTTAACTAAAATTTACAAATTAATGAACTTAATACCTTAAGAAATGACTATGGTGAATCTATTCAGAAATACTTATCTGGGAAAGTCAGTATGACACACTTTCAAGATTCAGGTCTTCTGGGATGTGAGATCATGTAGAGTGGTAGATTGGTGCCAGCATTTTGGAGGAACCTACTGCCTCTTTCTTTAGATGCAAACTACATGGCATCACATAGCAGTAAACCATAATCTTAATACAACAGAAACCTCCTGGGATACCAGTCACGCAGCTGGTTAATGGCAAACAAACCGTTCCAAGAACTATCTCGGTCTTTGTCATCAGTCCCTTGATGACGAGGCTGATGATGACGATGGAGATGGTTCTCAAAACGTTCAATTGCTCGCCATTTAACCATCACATGTGGCTGGTAGCCCAACAGTGTTAATGTATTCAGTCACCATAAAAGCTTCACAGTATGTAAAATGATCTTAATACCCACTCCCATAAAAATCTGAAGTCTTATATTATCTTTAATTATAATACATGTTGAAACTGAGAGCTAAACAACAAGTCATCTCGAAAACCTGAACTACTCCACAAAGGAAGTTTAATTCATAGTACAACCATCTAAGCATACAGGATAAATTTCATCTGATTAGCAGAAAAAATAATTCCTGCTATTTCTCTCTCTCTCTCTCTCTCTCTTTTTTTTTACAACCACAAACACCAAATAAGTTTCTGTTCTTGCCTATCACTTGATTTGCAAGCTTTACCAAACAATATTATGGTGATTAAATCAAGGATGAGATCGGCAGGACGTGTAGCATGCACGGGAAAGAAGAGATACGTATACATCTCCTTCACCTGTTACGGGCCTTCTGATCAGTCACACATTACTGGTACTGCTTCAAGTATTCTAACCAAGGAGATTCATCATCACCATACCTTCAATTCTGAGAAAGTGTAAACCAGTAACACTTACAAATTGTAAAATTATTTAATTGCATTTTCTACTCTGAATGACTTCCCCTAAGTTATGGCCTTATCTTATGAAATACCCTACATAAATTTATTGACTAAACCATGACAGAAACCATACAACATAAATCCCCATATGTCAAATCATACATCAGGACATTTATACACTCCAAGATGCTCCACATTTGCAGTGAACCACATTGCAGTCAACATATGCAGCCACACTTATTACCACTGCCGGGCAGGATTAACTGTCACTTTCTCAAATACAGTGAAATCACATATTCAGTGAATCTTTTTTTCTGGTACCAGCTGAAATCCAGTATACACAACGCATTCTTCCCTCTTTACTACATTCTGATTTCGTAAATACCTTCACTTAGTGTAAGAAAAGTGCAACTGTTTAGACATTAATTATATGTTATTATGTAACTGTACTCACACATAAACAGTTTCTTTAACTATTTATGTAGAGAGATAATTTTATAATTATATACACCAAATCTTATTAAGAAAAATAACAGTGTATTAATGTAACAGTGCATCATTGCACCTAAACCACAGTTTAGTATAATGAAAGTCATTCCACAAAAAATACATTAAACAGAACCTTCACTGTTCATAACTGTAAAATATATTGAAATTCTCAGACAGTATACATGAGCCGAGTTATCAGTCTTGATTTACAGCAGACTGGTACTTAACTTTTATGCAAAATGAAAGAAGTCAATCTGCATTTATACAAGAACTATGACAATCAATTTACATTTCAAGGAATAAAACTGGTTTTACACATGACTTCAGATGAGATTACTCAGTTTTAAGGTGTACAACCATCACTAGTAGGGAAAGTGATTGACACCAAAGATCAGTTAGTACCTCACTCTCCACAGCAGTAAATGTATTAACACAAATACTCCAGACAGATACATACCTGGACAAGGCAACACGAGTAACTTCTTCACTGCGGGCACCACCAGAAGTGACGTCGCTCACCATAAGCAATAATCGTAGGACCATGGTTACGTTCAATGGAAAATTTCCAACCATCGTTGGCAGTTTTCCTGTCAACAATCTGCGCATCTTACGCTCATTCAGACCCATGAACACAACATTCCCTTCAGTATCAAAACCTCGTCGGCCTGCTCGACCTGACATCTGCTGAAACTCCAAAGGGTTCAAAAATGGACTGTCACCAATTACTGCAACTGTCTTACAAGGCATATGAATGCCAAGAGCCAATGTTCCTGTGGCAAACACCAAATTCAGTACTTTCATCCGGAAAAGCATTTCTACAGCACTTCTCTCTTTGGAATTCAATCCACCATGGTGCATGCCTATACCCAAACGTAGTCCTCGAGGAAATAGGTGGTCTTGCTTGTAACCTATTCTCAAAAGTCTATGTTCAATAAACTCTACTACCTTCTCATCTGCATGGCCAATACCTCTGATTGAACCAGAATGTTTATCTGCATTGTGTAACAAATTCAAGGATGCTTCATATTTATTTCTACCAGGAACTCCTCTGGACACACCGAAAATCGAGGTCATCAATATTGCCTTTTTTATCTTTTGGGTTTCTGTCTTGCATTCCATCCTTCCCCAGTCTCTTACAATGCTCTGACTTGTTTTCCTTGCTACTGTCCTCATACTGCTCTACAACACCTTCATAATATTCTGTGGCATCTTGAAAAAAGGTATGCACTAATGACCGGTTATACGAGAAGACAATGGCTGGCAGCATATTTTGTTCCTGAAGTTTCTGAACAAAAGGAATAAAATTTTCTCGAATGAATCTTCTTTCACTTACACTGCCCAGAGGTTCTGTAACCGTTCTTAGAGCTATTACAACTGATTCAAAAGCTGTACTATCTTCACTAGCCCAGTCCTCAAGTAAACTTTTCAGTTTTGCTTCAAAATCTCTGACCATCTTTCTCGAAATGAAACCACTGGTGCACATGGAAAAAAACATTTCTGGATGAAGATCACTCAGTCGAGGGTCCTGTGAACATGCAGAACTCATGGCATTGTACAACTTATGCACTTCGTCTGGGCAAAGAGCAATACTCTGTGGAATGTGTCCTTCTGCTACAATCAGAGCGCGATCCAAGTAGGCATACGGATGTATATGATGGACCTGCCCATTTTCACAATAAATATGTTTTTTGAGATCAGCATGGCGATCCGGGTGAACCACCAAATTCACTCGATAGATATCATTGGGCTTTTCACAGCCATTTGCAATGTCCTGTTTCTCCTTAAAACTCTGCATGTTTTGAAGCCATTTGTGGAGAGATTTTGGGTCTTCTACTGTAGCCGACAATGCAAGAAACGGGCAACGAATAAGGAGCAGACAACATTCCCAAGAGAAGCCCCCAGTCTGTCCAGCTAAACAGTGAATTTCATCAAAAATAACATATCGCAAACTTCTTACCCAGTCATGCCTACGTGGAGAAAGTAGCAACAACTCAAGGCACTCTGGAACTGTGACCAAGATTTGACTGTTCAGTGCATTAGTGCGATAATCTCTAGTGAAAACACCATAAACTGACTTACCAGGTGGCATGGGTTTGTTTTTAAATCTTGCATATATAGTTGCTGCCACTTGGTTCACCAATGCCTTTGTGGGTGCCACATACACAACTACACCATCATTACTCTCACGAAGAACTCTTTCCATGCAGTAGTATGAGGCATATGTCTTTCCTGATGATGTTGGAGCTACCACCAAAACAGACTGATGTTTGTCCACACTATCAAAGAGTTTCCTCTGCCAATCATCAGGTATAAAACCTTCAACTCTACTATCTGGAGTACTTCCCACTTCCCTCTCCAACTCTGGACCCAGATGAAGGAGCTGAAAGTCAATCCAAGACATTCCAATACAATATGACTGGTTCGTAGTACTCCTTGATGGTCCTGGCAAATTCCAGCACTGGGCAATTCTCTCTAGACCCATCTTCCACAAACAGCATCCAAGGAATTTGGCATCATCATCACTTAATGCAATACTTTTGAAGTCTTCCAATACCCTCCGAATGACTAGAAACAGTTCCTTAGCATACTCAAGATTCCTTTCCAAAACGACAGGTAATCGTTGGCACTCATCCTCCCAGAGATACCAAAGGATTCTAACCATATACAACAGTACATTCTGTAACACTTGCTCTGTCTTCACTTTTATCTCCACACGTTTCACTTCATCCAAAGCTGCATGATATGATCCCCTTTCTTTATATTTTTTGTAAGTTTCCTTGAACACATCAAACAACTTTTTATCCGATTCCTCATACTTTGCTTGTAATTTTTTCCGATTATTCTCTCTTATTTTCTCTCTCTTATTCTCTTCTCTTTTCTGTGGCTTCTTTCCAGGCTTCTTTGCCTTAGCAACTTTTCTCTCCGATTCCTCATGCTCATCTTGCAATTTTCTCTGATTATTCTGTGTCTTTTTCTCTGCCTGCTTCCCAGGCTTCTTCGTCTTATCGACTTTTTTCTCCGATGAATTTCCACTTTCACACACAATGCTTCTTGAAATATCAGACCTTCCTTCAATACTGGATCCATATATTGACATGAAATGTGCAAACTTACCTTTAATCCTATCATGCTTCTTCAACTGGTACTTATCGACAGGTTTCATTGTGTTATCACTCACACGGTCATACCCATCAGACATGGGTTTCTTTGAATGCCAATGACGCTTCTCTTTGAATTTTGAATTTCTGGTAATATAGTCAGTTACGTCATTAACACGTATATTTCTTGGAAGAACATCTCTACAAAATTCAAAAGTAAGCCAGCAATTTGTAGGCACTAGTTCATTAAGCTCATAAAGGGAAGGCAATAACACAGCAGAGTTCTCTGTACTACTGTTTACTTTGGCCTCAATAGCCCCTTCACTAAATGCTATCCCTTCAATAGTCACAGGCAACTGCAACAGTGGTTCCCCTGTCAGTCTAACCACTTTCTCCAACAGCCTGCCATAAACAAACAAAGTGTGATCACCCAGCAAAATTTCTTCACGAATTTCATATTCAGTCACATATTTTAAAACAGATACAAATAAATTTCCATGCCAGAGATCACATATAGTATCAAAATTGTACTGCACATTATGGTTGCCATGAAGGATTGTCTGCAACATACAATTCATATGTCTGTGAAGTTGCTCCACGAACTGTGTAAAGGCAGTGGTTTGGACCACATATGAAGTGCACCCTCTGTAGGGGAGGGGCAACACTTCTAAGACTGCAGAGTAGATCAAGAATGCTCGAATCCAGTCTTCACAAGGTTGTGGAGCATTAGCATCCCTCAGTAACTGTGCAGCTGCAGAAACTGTAACAATATGCCTCACATCTGTCTCCTCTTCCATAGGAGGAAGTTGTGATTCTTCAGTATTTGTGGAAATGACAAGGAGTCTGCATTCATCTTCGATTCTTGTAACAATATTATGCAACACGCTCCTTAGTTTTACATATGCCAATTTGACTCCAGGTTGGCAGTAGAAGGCATTCAAAGTAGAAACAGTTAATTCTACATCATTCATGTCCACACAACCAAGATACAAAGCCACAAGTGAGTAGCAGATGCTAACATGGAATATCACCTCTTGTAGCACATGATCCTCATGGGGGAACAATTCGCAGTATGTATCCAACATTTGAAAATCAGTCAACATGAAAGCACAGTTACTCTCTTCAAGTATTTGTCTAAACTTTACATCCCACACACTGTCAAATTCATGGACTCTGCATGACATGTTGAATCTGAGGTGACTCATTAGTGCTGACCTTGCTAGAAGAAGTGTGTGTTTGCCAGACCAGGCTTGACTCCATATATTAAAAAATATTACTTCAAAATTTCCACCCTTTCTGGAGAAAAATTGTAAGTGCCGTTCACACAAATAAATAAGATGTAACAGCTGTCCGCCATTATTTGTGTCATAGTAGGCATTTCCCATAAGATTCAACAACATAGAATCCCCATCAATAAAAAATACTGCTCCATTGGAAAACATGTTAGTAATATCTTGGAATGAAGGCTTAAGGATTTCATCTGTCACACCTTCAAGACATGTCAGCATTGGTCCAAGCGTCTCACTCTCCTTGATGTTCTGTATTTGATTCAGAAAACCAAGCACCTGAAACAGCAACACCAGGTCACACACAATTCAAAATCATGTATGATAACAGCAGTCAGGGTTCCAATATCGACAGACACAAGCTAGAAGAGTAATATAGTGCAGTCGTCTGACAGCTTCCCACAAACTGTTCTGCCACTCAGGTGGATGCTGGACAGATGCCCCTCTCAACAAGTGACAGCAAGGGCATTCAAATTTCTAGCACAACCAAAATCCTAAGATCATATACACATTAAACTTCAATTCTGCCACAGCATGTTTGAACAGCTAAAGATTAAGCAAACTTACACCATACACTTGGTGGCTCGGCAGTTCGCAACACTCTTGAGACAACCATGCTGTATTTATTGTAGACTTGGAAGCAGGTAGTTCTCTACTTCATTCACTCCCATCAATCTTGAACTTCAGACAGAAGAGAGCACTTTTTACCCGGTTATATACAGATGAAAGTTGTGTATTAGTTTCATTCGCAAATGCTACGATGATACTATTCACAGCACACAAACTGGGCTATGCATATAAGCCACACTGTGTGTGTGTGTGTGTGTTAGGTTGAGATCTCAATCTTTAAAATATTTGAATTCTACACGCAACTGTTAAAAAAATATAAAAGTTTATGGGTGTAGCTGTATATCTTGTATGCCAAAATCATATCAGTTGTGAGAGTAAGTTGTAGATACCATAAATAGTTGAGTTCATAAAACTGGCATGTGTATATTTAGAATCCTATGTGTAATACCAAATAATCAGAGTTATAAAAATGTTCAGGCCACATTGAATATTAAGCATTGCTTATACTGTGGAATGCTTATTAATGGAGTGAATTATGGCATGTGAATATTCAAATATTAGAAGTGTAATTCTGAACTAAAGTTTGACTTGGGGAGGACAATCATTCCAGGGTCCTTGCTTCGTGCTGTAAGGAAGAAGCTCCTGTTTATTTTCTTACTGGTGACCTACAAAACCACACAGTGTTTTGTTTTCTTTTCACAAGGTATAGAGCCTTCACTGTTTTTATGATGTGGGGGTATTCATTATGTGGTGAATGACACATGTCAGTACTTTCTATTGTTCTATATATATGTGTAATTTATATTAAATTATCATTTGTTACTTTGACTCTCCATCTTGCATTATATGGCACATGCACATATTGACCATTACTACAAGTTCCCCAAAATATACATAATGTGTGTACTAGGGGAAAACCATCACAGTAAGTAGCAAGGGAAATTAAATTGTTAAATGGGGAAGTAAATAAACAGTCAAAACAAACACAAGATATGAACTCTGTGAGTACTAATAAAATGGCATTTCACAAGCAGAACTACTCATGTCAGAGAGACATAAAAATTGGCAGTGTTGCATTCAGAGTACTTTAAAAATCAGTTAATCTCATGAAGTTGTAGTAATTAAGTGCAAGTAGTAAAGGATGAGAAGGGTGATCTGTTTGCAGACTCCCACAGTATTTTGGCTAAGTGAAGGAATCATTTCTTTCAGCTATTGAATGTACATGGGGTTTAGGATGTTAGGCAGACTGAAATACATACAGCAGAGTCACTGGTGCCTGAGCCCAGTGACTCTGAGGTTGAGATGGCTATTGAAAAGCTAAAAGGATAGAAATCACCAGGTATTGATCAAATTCCAGCAGAACTGATTAAAGCAGGAGGTAGGACAATTCGTTCTGAGATCCATAAACTTATTAATTCAATTTGGAATAAAGAGGAATTGCCTGAGCAGTGGAAGGAGTAAATCATTGTACCTATTTATAATAAGGATGACAAAACAGATTGCAGTAATTATCGAGGCATATCACTTTTGTCAACCACATACAAAATTCTATCCAACATACTTCTCTCAAGGTTAACTCCATATGAAGAGGAAATTATTGGGGAGCATCAGTGTGGATTTAGACGTAACAGGTTGACTACTGATCATATATTCAGCATTCATCAAATACTTGCGAAAAAATGGGAGTACAATGAGGCAGTGCATTAGCTATTTATAGACTTCAAGAAAGCCTATGATTCAGTTAGGAGGGATGTCTTCTATAATATTCTCATTGAGTTCGGTATCCCCATGAAACTAGTAAGGCTAGTATAAATGTGTCTAAATGTAACCTACGAGGTCTGTTCAAATAATTCACGAAATTTTTTTTATATTTTTATATTTTTTCGAGACCCACTGACAAAATTGTGCATTTGTTTCCACATCATAACCATAGACCCATGTATCATTGCTGGTGATGATTCAATTCATGAAGTTTTCGTCTTCATTAGCGCGATCCAAAAGTTCCTGACAAAAGGCGACGCGACGCTCTCTTTCATCCTCAGTCAAGAGGCGTGGAACAAACTTTGCTGCTACCGGATGCATTTCTAATTTTCCAGTTAGAATAGCGTAGCGTGACCCTACGAATATTTTGCATTCCTCAGCTATTTCCCGAACCGTCAAACGACGATTGGAACAAATAACGGCATGAACGTGGGCAAAATGAACGGCATCAGTTGACGTTGAGGGCCGCCCCGGACGTGGGTCATCATCAGTTGACTGCCGACCGTCCTTGAAACGTTGGAACCATTCATAGCACTGCGTAAGGCCCACACACTGATCCCCGTAAGCTTGTTCCAACATTTCATGAGTCTCGGTAAACGTTTTCCCAAGCTTAAAACAAAACGTAATGTTTACGCGCTGTTCATGAAGTTCGCACATGTTAAAAATCGCAGACGACACTTTGCACGTAGTCAAACCGCTCCAGCACAATGACTAAGCCAGATACAATGACGCGGCTTGTGGCACATAACTCCCGAAGGTCACAGCTAGGAAGCGCCACTTGCCGGAAAGCGCTGCGCTGTTGCATTGGAGCGCTATTTTAAAAGTTCCGGAAATACTTGAACAGACCTCGTATAGATGAGTCCGGGTAGACAAACATTTGTCTGACACATTTCCTATTAAGAATGGTTTAAAACAAGGAGATGCTTTATCTCCATTGCTTTTCAGCTTTGCTTTGGAATATGCCATTAGGAGGTTCAGACAAACCAGGAGGGTTTGTAATTAAATGGTACACATCAGCTAGTAAGGAGATTGGTCTAGAAGTAAATGCTGAGAAACTAAGTACATGGTCATGTCTCGAGGTACGAATGCAGGACAAAATCACAACATAAAGATAGATAACAAATCCTTTGAAAGGGTGGAACAGTTCAAATATTTGGGAACAACCCTAACGAATCTAAATTCCATTCAGGAATAAATTAAGAGCAGATTGAAGTCAGGGAATGCTTATTATCATCCGGTGCAGGATCTTCTGTTTTCCAGTTTGCTGTCCAAAAATACAAAGATTAAGATATACAGAACTATAATTTTGCCTGTTGTTTTGTATGGGTGTGAAACTTGGTCTCTCACTGGGGGAGGAAAAAAGGCTGTGGGTGTTCGAGAATAGAGTGCTGAGGAAGATATTTGGGCCTAAGAGGGACGAGGTAACAGGGGAGTGGAGAAGACTACATAACGAGGAACTTATGATCTGTACTCATCACCAAATATTATTCGGGTGATCAAATCAAGAAGAATGAGGTGGGCGGGACATGTAGCACGTATGGGGGAGGTGCATACAAGATTTTGGTGGGGAGACCTAAGGGAAGGAGACCACTTGGAAGACCCAGGCGTAGGTGGGAGTATAATATTAAATTGGATCTTCAAGAAGTGGGATGGGAGGGGGGGCATGGACTGGATTGATCTGGTTCAGGATAGAGACAGATGGCGGGCTCTTGTGAATGCGGTAATAAACCTTCAGGTTCCTTACTTGACTAGCCGAGGACCTGTTAGCTTCTCAAGAAGAACTCTGCTCCATGGAGTTAGTTTGTTAGTTTAGATTCAATTCATCTTCCTCACTTTTGTCTGAAAAATCATCATGGAAATCTGAAGACAGTTTCTTGTTTCTGTATAATTGCAAAATGTTGTTCAAGATTAAGGCAGTTGACATAAATTATCCTTTTATTTGCCGATGTTATTAGATTAGATACAGTGTCCTTGAGTTTTCTAATTGATACTGCACGACACTTTTCTGCACGAAAATGCGAGTTCTGAATGTCCCAGTGTTTTTAATGTAAAGGAAACAGTACTGCCTCTCAAGCCAATGAATCTCTCCACATACTATTTTTTCAGCAATATCAGACTTGCAGAGGAAGTTCTGTTTTGAGCAAAAGCAAAAAATAAATAAATAAAGTTTCAAATGATATTTCAGTAACACCAAATGTCATGACTAACTGCATTCGATGACAACAACGATAATGAAACACACATCTCCCCCCTTTCCAATGACTTCAGCAGCCACCTTAATGAAATTTAGTCACCCTGAAGATGGAGTCAACATGTTCCTCTGAAAGGATGGAACAAAGGCATCTTTCTACAACCACAAGGAAACAACTGAACAGGATTTTCCAGCTAACCTTATAACAACAAAGAAGTTACATCCAAGGATCATACAAAAGAAAGTGCTACTAGAATGAACCTGTGTGACGAACAAACAGGAATACAAACATGAAATTAGTTATCACCGATGACCAAAATAATGATGTTTGCACATTACTAAACACGGGTCTGTACTGCAATAAGGGAAAATACATCAATCACACCTAAACACACTGAAAACAAGCAAATATATACAAATATTTACTCAACTTTTCAACATACAGTCGAACTCAGTTATAACGTCATGAAAGGGACTGAATATTTTATTTCATTATAAATGAGTGTTGTTCTAACCAGGAGGTATAATGTTATGGTTAACAGTGAGGAATTAATTCGTACCACAGAATGTCTGATGCTATGTACGAGGTGTTGCATAAACCGATGTCGTTATAACTGAGTTCGACTGTATTTCAAATATTTTAGGAGTGACTAAGTGTAAACATATCTTCGAGATTTTAAGGACTTGCGATGCCCAAAAATCTAAGAAATTTGCCAAAGACTGTGATGCAGAACTTAAGCTAGCATCAGTGACATTAATGATGGTGCCTGTGTGCACCAGAACACATTTTAACACGACATACATGTGTAACAGCCTGTTGGTTTCTTAGAGAATGAACGAAATTTAATCACAACAATTATGACAAATAATTAGAAATATCTTTTTTCTTCATATATAATTAGCCTCACAACTTGACTATAACATGTCTTCTCTGGCTGCATGCTTCAGTCGTTTGAAGATCTGTATATACAAGAAATAGCTCATTTTGCACAGGGGTGAACCTGGGTATAACAAAACTGGGATCAAACATAACACCATCAAAATGTATGTTCTGAAAGTATTCAAAAAAACTGATAAGAACCATGGTACATAAACTACAAAAAAACTCTCACCGTCACATGTTACACGTTTCAGATGTCAAATAGAAATACTGAACACTACAAGTTAACTCCACAGGATGAAACAAATTAGAGAACAACAGATCTTCCATAATGTAATATATCTACTGTAGAACATGATGCTACAAAGCCTACCCTGTCTTCTTCTTCTAACTCATTCTTCAAGTTCCCAAGCTTCTTAGACTCCAAGAGAGTTAGGTCACCATTTTCCACTTCAGAATCAGAACCAGAATCAGTCTCACAAGATTCAGAATTTCCACTCTCCATGGTAATGATTTCCTGCTATAAAAGATGCAACATAAATGTCTGTGTTGTCTGTCCATGAAGTTTCAGTCTAAAATATAACATTAAAAAGTGCTTAAACATGCTCCTTCAAAACAGTCAAACCTAACATATATTGCTTTTCACAGCAACAAATAATTTGGAAGTGAAAACCAAACAGGTGTGCACCCAGAATTTTTCCTTTGGGGGGGGGGGCTCTCCCTGAGGCTATGCATAATTTATGTTTGATTTCAAAAATTATGTTATAAGAATCATGTTGTAAGTACAACATAACACTGTTTGCAACTGCATTTATATACAGACCAACATAACTACATGTTCTATGACTCAATTAGTTTCCTTTCTTCTTGTTTTCTTATTAATTTCATTAATTTATTTGTCAAAATTCTAATTTACTAGTTATCAGCCGATTCCAGTGGCTGATTTCGGCTGAAGGGGAAATCACGTAAAACTTTTGATATAATGTCTACAAAATCTGTTTTTTTTTTTAATTTCGGTTTTGGGGTTTTTGTGGGGCAGCAGCCCCCTGGGTGCGCCCCTGAAACCTAAACACTCCTTATTACTGTTAATTTCATATATTGCCCGAGTTTCCATTAATTTTTGTACATGGGAACCACCCCAGAAATTGCAAATTATTTTATAATGGATGGTTACATTATGTCCAAGCTGGGCATCCCTGAAATAAAACACCCGAATTTTATTCAGTGGATACCTGTTCCAATTTTCGCGAATTTTCTGAATCATATTCCTGTGTTTCTTCCTGCTCATTCTACAGTAAAATTGAAATGGCAACTTAAAAATGGTCAAAACTATTTTAACTTATACGTGAACCTGTACTCACTTCCTGCATCAATATCGAAACAGCAGACCTCTTAGTGGTGCAAATACCCGATAACGTCTCATTCATGCAACAGCCCACCACCTTTCACGCCAACATAGCAGCCTTTCTCTGAACAACTTCAATGTGCCGTTGCCAACACGTGCGATACTCAAAGCAAGTTCGGTTCCGCCTATATTGTTGAAATTACATTACCAATAGGCCTACAGCGGCTAGAAGAAGACTAAATACACGGTAACTGGCAATGTACCCTGCGCTTGCAACACTGATCTGACCTGCTTCTTTGGGGACTGTATTGCTCAGGTTTCGCTGTTCAGTTCCAATGGTCAATCGGTGCAGTTTTCGCACACGATTGCTTTATTCTTCTTATTCTCACAAAACCCCGGACGTCCAAACAGGCTCTGGGGGCCACCCCGCCTCTTATTCAATAAGTACCGTGGTTCTTTCCCGCGGGTAAAGCGGCTGGGGCGTGTAGCCCACCACTCACCTCCATCTATTGCCGAGGTTAGGAATTTGTGGAGCTATACCTCTACTCCCCCTATATGCCTTCACGGCGTGGACAGGAAAGACTTCATCTTTTAATCATTTACCACGTTCTTCTATACTATACTAAACCACGCCCTTCAATTCTATGGAACCACCCTATCTGCTTCTGCACCCTTCTATGCTGTTAGTACCATGCGTGCCAATATACATTTATTATGTCTTACACGTTCAAAAAACGTACATGCAGTGTACTTTATATCACAGTCTAACATAAACCATCGGATCAATACAAAGCATGTCTCCTTACCTACTACGCACCCCTCTCACACGCCATTGACCGAACACAGTACATGCCACGTTGCTTTCTTAACTCAACAACTTGTACTTACGCCCACAAATTATCTAGTATTACGTCATCGAGCAGACACACACAAATTGGGGGTAAGCTACAATGTTGCAAATATTACATACAAATTTACCTCCTACCAGTGTAAATATTTCCCTTTCATAGTTTACATGTTCAAAGATCACAGATTACTTCACAGATGAAGCAACACAGCTCAGTAGCTCATCTGAGAAAATTGCGAGGTGGTAATCCGTGTTCATGAGCATCTGCCGACGAGATGAAGAAATGTATCATCATTTATTGTCAAATTCCGTCGATCCAGTCCAGGCTACAAATGCGCCTGTTGGATATAGAACCAGCCAGAAATGTCTTTATGCCAATATAATAATCGCCTTTTTGATATGTTGACAACCTTAGTTGTGGAAGGTGAAGATTATTTTTACTTCTAGTATTTATATTGTGCAACTCAGTATTTGTTTTGAATAAACCAATGTTATTAGTTACAAAATTTAGCAATGAATATATGTACTGAGAATATAACGGTAATATATACAATTTCTTAAACAGATCCCTACAAGAGTCTCTACTTCTAGAATTTGTAATAATTCTTATTACCCTTTTTTGTAGTTTAAATATATTGCAACTGTGAGACAAGTTCCCCCAAAAAATTATACCATACGACATAACAGCGTGAAAGAAAGGTAAATCATCCTCAAAGATTCCTGCGACACAAAGGGTCTTAATGATCTAATTGCATAGCAGGCTTTGCTTAATTTAGCCATAAGTCCATCAATATGATTTTTCCATGACAAGGAGCTATCAACGGTAATACCTAAAAACTGAGAATTTAAGTTATTGACAATATGTTTGTTATTATAATTGATATCTATTTCAATTGTTGAGCTATTAATAGTTTTGAATTGTAAGTAATGAGTTTTATTAAAATTTAGTGATAACAAATTGGTATTAAACCATACATTTAATTGTTCAAATGAAGTGATAAGATCATTTTTTAAATTTATTGGATTAGAATTGCTAACAATGATACTGGTATCATCGGCATAGAGGACCGGCTTTGCATTATTATTTACTACTTTAGGTAGGTCATTTATATACAGAAGAAAAGCAATGGTCCCAGTACAGATCCTTGGGGTACACCATGTCTAATCTTCCCCCAATCTGAAGAGGTATGAGATTGTGCCAGATTATCATCAATAAGGACTCGTTGGTATTTATCATTAAGATAAGATTTAATTATTGCATTTGCATTACCTACTATTCCATAAAATTCTAGTTTCTTCATTAATAAGTTATGATTTACACAATCAAAAGCTTTCTCCAAGTCACAGAATATACCTCCTACTAATGCTTTATTGTTTAGGGCCTGTATGACGTCAATCAGTAATTTAAACGTTGCCCTTTCTGTTGATGAATTACTTCTAAACCCATATTGTTCAATAGATAATATATCATTGTTTATTACATGTTTATAAACTCTTGCATATACAATTTTTTCAAATATTTTAGAAAAGGATGTCAGTAGCGATATAGGTCTATAATTTTTTATATCTTTTTTGTCACCTTTTTTAAATAATGGCTTTATTTCAGAATATTTTAATCGTGCCAGAAATGTACCAGATAAGATTGACCTATTGCATATATAATTTAAGGGGGCAATAATAAAAGGGAAACTTATTTTAAGAATTTTGACCGAAATTTCATCATAACCATATGAGATTTTAGATTTAAGGGATTTAATAGTCTTTTTGATTTATTTAGTTATTGTACAATCAAATATTATATTTGGAAATGGGTTCTTGAAAACGCTGAATAAGTAGTCAATGCAATTATTATCTTTGATATCCTCATTATTATTGATATTGCAAATTATTTTGTCCGCTGTTGACAGAAAGTAATTATGAAAAGTATCTGCTATGACTTGTTGATTCTCAGCTAAAGCACCATCTATATACACTGACTGAATTGCTTTGTTACAGGACTTTTTACCTGTTATTGATTCCAAGTTGTTTTCACTTTATTATTCGAATTTGTTATTAATCTGTCATAATGAAGTCTTCTGGCCGCTTTAATGACACTAGATAAAGTTCTACAATAAGATTTGTAATAATTTTTAAAGTGAGGGTCGTTATTATTTCTCACATGTCTGTCAACCTAAAGATGGAGACAGCGTGTACCTCTTAAAAATTCGTGTAAGAATCGAAAAGCACAAGACCTAGATTTGTAAAGCAGTGTAAAGGTAAAGTTATCCCTATGCATGCCATGAAGGTATATACGAGGAGTGGAAGTATAGCCCCACATGTTGTTAACCTTGGCACTAGACGAACAGCGGTCACCTTCAAATGCCAGTTTGCATCTCAAAATGCACACCAACCAAATCAGTAATATGTAGGCCTACTAGCTGGAACCACATTCTTTACTTTAGACATCATGTTGACACATACTGCCCAGAAATCAACCCATATAAACAAGTATTGCAATAAAGACACAATAGCAAACACACCAGCCTTCGGCACACCCACACATGAATTGGCTTTCAAGGGTTTTGTGGATCTGCACAAACAAGGGCTATAATGGGCCTGATTGCATATGTGCACTGTGGCGGCAGGTACATGCATGCACTACGATCTCAGGGCCTGTGACAACAGAACAATCACTGAACTCTCTTCGGCAGATTGCTGACAGCAGACCAAGGCACCCCACAACCAAACATATAAGTTGCATATCACACTCTGCACCTTCACACAATCATCACTGAGATGGGGTAATTTACTGCACGTCGCTTTCATCCACCCAGAGCCAAGGCTAAGAGTGAGTGGAGCTATACCTCTCCTCCCCCTATAGGCCTTCATGGCACGGACTGACACAATTTTACCTTTACCTTTCACTAAAAAAAAATAAAGAAAGGAAAAAGAAAAGAAAAAGGAAGAGTACATACCTCACAATTAAATTTCAAGTTCCTGAATTACTGGTTATACTGTACCTCAATTTGCCTCCCTGCAGCAATAAACAATTTGTTTTTGAATGAAAATAGTCTTATCTGTCCCATCCTGCATTTATTACCTTTACAAACATTATAACATGTCAAAACAAAGTGTACAATTCATGTACTTCACCGGTTCAATTTAATACATTTTACAGAAAAAATTACATAATCTGTATGACTTCAATATATATATAATATAATGCAAAATTTTAAATTATCCAATGTACACATTCATTATTTCATTTTTTGTACAAAGACCGTGTAATAATATAGTTCCAATGTCATCAGCTTTGTCTTTGTTCATTTGCATCATTTAAGCATAACAGAACTGTGTTAGAGCACTAATTGGCTTCGAATTTTACTGTGAAAAATTATATCCTCATCACAAAGGTAAGTTTCTTATGGACCTTAAAATTGCTCAACTCATTACAAAATTGTAAAACTAACAATCTTTATACATTATTTTAACAATGACCAGATAATGTTATCACTAACTTACAAATTTTATTTAATCCTGTAGGGTTTTGATGACGGTGTATTACATTCAGCATGACTTGGCTTTTGGATTTCGAACATCGCCCAGTGTTCCAAACAACACAAAAAAGCAACACAGTATTTCAGAAACTCAACATGTTTCTGTCTTCAGGTAAAAAGTTCTACCTACTCAGCTGGGTCCAACTGCATACACAACTTCATTGCCTTCCCATGTTTCTTCTCTGAGGATGGAAACAGAAATAGTTTCCAAAACAAGGAGTTACTTTCTGTGCCTTTTGGAACATGTGATGATCATCAAAGTCCAGCAGCCATGTAATCTTAAATATAAACTTCATGTTGTGACATGACAATAAATGAGGTGTGCAAGAAAAAGTATATGGTACCTGTAAAGGTTTTGAAATGAGGACTTGACTTCAATTGGGACAAATTCATTCAAGAGAATTATATAATGAGATTCCTATCTATATCATTCAGATATTAATCATGGAAATCACAAAAATTAGCTTTCCACATAAATAAAATAAGAGGTGCGCCAGAAAAACGGGTGATTTTAAAAGCCAGTTCTTCAGGGTTCCACTGGGGTGGGGGAACTGTAACCACCTGCATGGTGTTTGCAGTCCCATAGCATTTTATTACAATGGAGAAGTGGACTGTTGCAAGACGTGCTTTTGCTATCAAGGCGTATTACAAAAATGGAATTAGTTTCGTGAAAGCCCAGCATTTGTTTCGTCATTTTGAAATTCATTGCAATGATCTTCAGTGCACCACTCCTGCAAAATATCCTGGAGGTTAAATGTGGAATTCAAGAAGTTGCCGGAATTCCTATGCAGATGCTAAGCCGCATAACAAACGTGTGTTCTACATTGGAGGAGTGTGTGCGGAGAAACAGAGGCCATCATCAGGATGTTACCTTCAGGACATGAGACACGAGAAGAAATCACCTATGGGTAAAAAATTAAATGCTTTTATTTGCTCTTCAGGATAGCAGGTGTAAGAGTCCCTACATAAATTAGTTTAATCAGCTGTGAAGTTTTGAAAGTCGCCCATTTTTCTGGCTAACCCTGTACAATAAAATTTTACACATTATGAAAACTAATACAAGAAATTCAAAGGAAGAAGAAACTCCAAACTCTCATCTTAGTATACCCCCTCTAAAACCCCTTCCTTTTAGCTGCAATGGAATGCTTAACTGTACTCTAATTTATTCACCCATTTTTGACTATAAAATGATTATCTCAGTTCTTTCCATTATGCAATGTAGCTACACTAATCATAGCCAATTATAAAATTTCTCAACATAAAACACATTTCCTTCCAGCTCACACTGAACAAGTCTAATTATGTTGCAAGTGAAAGACAAGCAAAAGGAAAAAAGTGAAAAATCCAAGAAGCTGTTCTTAGACACCAACAGTCCATTCTTACATCAGTTATATACAGGCAGCCCCTGTCGTATGAGTCCCCATTACCCATTTCCCCACATATACTAAGCCAAACTTACAAGGAAAAATACGTAAACATTTCCCACCCTTAACGAGATTAACATCCATGGACTACAAATTTCCCAGCAGAAAAAATGTTTTCATCCATTTCCCCATATACAGGCACAATAATAATTGTCAAAACATCACCTGTAAAAAGTACATTTTTACACAACAATTCTCTGTTCGTAATTTTTAAATTAATAACTCACTGTATTCAATGTTTATGTCGCAATCATATGTCGCTGCCTGATGTTTAGAAAGAACAATGTGTTGCACCCACTCACAGCTCGAAATTTGAAATGCAAACAAAAACAATGTTTTCAGTAATTTCAAAATATTTAGCTCTGTGGCACAATAAAATTGGCTTTTAACATATTGAGCTGACAGACCTGGACAATGACACACTTTTCACAAACACAGTGCTTATTTTTAAAAGGTACTGTACACACCAACCCAGTGGTAATTAACCCATTAGTAACATAAATTCTTATGGACAGAAATTCCACACTTAAAGCAGATTTGATACAATTGGCATTTTATTGGATTCCAAAAGATCAAAGATGTGGATCTAACAAAGTCCAGAACACTTATAACAGTACCAAAAAATTAATTTAGGATTATTTAAAATTAACAAGATTTTAAAACTAAATATAATTTTAACTACCTCACATGGTTTCAGATTCTACCTTTAATGGTATCTTATATGAGACAAAGGGTTCACTTACATGTATTACTTGCATCATTACAAAGACTCCTCCATTCCACATGTTACACATCACATACAAGAAATCATACATTGAGATAGCTATGCTTCTGAAATTCACCACAATGTGCTGACAATTCAAGATATGAAGATGGCAACACACTGATGAAACACATTAACTTACTAACTTCTTTGCCTGTAAAAATAATACTGTACATCACCGGTAAATAATAAGCACTTTTGAAAATATGCAAACAATTACTGTTATATCAAAATCCTTACAACAGCAACATATTCTGGTTTAGTGTTACCCAAACAGTAGGACAAGCTTCATTCATGAGACTTGATTACAGAAAAGGTGAGACAACTAACTCCATGGAGTGGAGTCCTTCTTGAGATGGTAACAGGTGCTCAGCAAGTGAATACATTCCCTGCATTTTATGCAATTGAAGGTTCATTAGATGTTCACAACAGCCCACCACTTGTCAATTTCCAAAGCCAGATAAATCCAGTCCATGCCCTTACATTCCACGTCTTTACGAGCCATTTTAAGTGCACTTGCAAAACACAGCAAAAAAGAACTATTAGCTGTGTCATGCCTGTCTGTCCATCTGCAAGGAACAACTCAGCTCTCACTAACCATAATTTCATGAAGTTTTTATAATGGGGATTTTTATTAAAATCTGTCTACCAAATTCAAGTTTGGTTAAAACATCAAAAATGACAGACCCTTTACATGAAGACCTATGCATATTTATGTTAATATCCTGCTACTTATAGGATATGTAAACAATATAGAGCAAAGACAGAGAGACCAAAGAAACAGGTGACAATCTAAAGCTATGACAACACAGATATCTGATTTACATACTATTCAGTTCACCAACAAACGCACAAACATAAACTACTTTTATAGTTTTATTAGTAATGTTGTATTCCCCTACACGTGTTTCGGTCCGTAGACCATCTTCAGGGGGGTAATTAGGCTACTACACTTCATATTGCATGTTAAAAGGGGCCCAAAGAGCACACTTGTCTCAGTAATAGGTTATAAGACATTTGAATTTTTAAAATTATGTAAAACTGTAAAACTTATAATTTATCATATAAGTTAAGTCAAGATTTAAAATAGCAGCCTTGTTCACTCGGTACACAGAATCCTGGTATTGTATTTGTTGTTGCTTATTAGCTGTAATATGAATAAAATTATATGTAGTTAGAAAATATTCTATCTATATTGATTACTTTCCACATAAACTGGTTAATATTAATGCACCGAGTGAACAAGGCTGCTATTTTAAATCTTGACTTAACTTAT
This sequence comes from Reticulitermes speratus, assembly GCA_021186555.1. Classification (NCBI taxonomy): domain Eukaryota; kingdom Metazoa; phylum Arthropoda; class Insecta; order Blattodea; family Rhinotermitidae; genus Reticulitermes; species Reticulitermes speratus. Next base: position 15,716,904 of record JAJKFL010000003.1, on the reverse strand, counting down.
ATGATAAATTATAAGTTTTACAGTTTTACATAATTTTAAAAATTCAAATGTCTTATAACCTATTACTGAGACAAGTGTGCTCTTCGGGCCCCTTTTAACATGCAATATGAAGTGTAGTAGCCTAATTACCCCCCTGAAGATGGTCTACGGACCGAAACACATGTAGGGGAATACGTTACTAATAAAACTATAAAAGAAGTTTATGTTTGTGCATTTGTTGGTGAACTGAATAGTAAGTGAAAATGCGCGGTGAAAGTAATATAAAAAATCTGATTTACATGTTGGGTAGTGAGGGAAAAAATCTGAACATGCCTCAATGTTACATTACATGCATACAAATACATGTACATACTATCATCCTATCTATACCTAGGTCTTCCAACCAGATTCTTTCCTTCAAGCTTTTCAACCAAAAGCCTGTATGAATTTCTCTTCTCTCCCATGTGTTCCACATGCCCCTCCCATCTCATCCTCCTTAATTTGATCACCCCAGTAACACATTAATTTAATCCAGCACTTGAGGAAAGTATTCCCAAGACCGGAAGTTTTGCTTTTACCAGCAAAAAGCTTCATCAATGAAACAGGCAGATCTCAAGGACATGTTCAAAAAGGCCTCCAGGAGTGTCTGTACATCAACCACTGTGGTATCTCCTGACCCACTGTCTCCTACTCCATCAACTTCTTCAGCTACAAAGATCCCAGAACACACAGAAGAGGACCCTGAACTGGCAGATGCAGGAGATATCCAAATGGAATACTCCTCTGATTAGTTGAGCCACACAAGTATGGGAGCACTAACAAAAAAATTACATGTAAGAACTTGGGTCAGTATAGGTACTGTCTGATAATACGGAATATCCAATAACCTGGCACCTGCTCAGTCCCTTGGGCACTGGATTAACTTAATTTTACTGTACACGGGGAGAAGTACAAATCATACAGATCCTCTATTACGCAATTTTTACTGCCTCCTGTTACTTCCTTCCTTTTAGGTCAAAATATCTTCCTCTGCACCATTTTTGACACCCTTAGTCTAAGTCTAAGACCAAGTTTCCCACCCATACAAAACAACAGGCAGGGACAGACACAATGGTTAAAGAATTCTATTGGAATACCAATGCAACATTACACCTTTGTACAAGAAAAACTCTTTACTTCCAGCATTATTTAATTAATAGTCACAATGTGACATTTATTCTTCAGGGAAGTTACATATTGAATATAAATTCTTGTGATTAGGTACTGATAAAAGTAGCAGAATTAATTCTTCTGTTTTCTAAAAATTAGGTTTAAAGGCTGAAAGTTTGATTTTTACTTCTTCTGTTTTCACTTCCTCATTTTTATATCTACTTGCAAACACTGTATACCTCCCTGGGTTATAAGATATCGTGGATTGGTAACGATCAACAAAGTCATGAATGACCTGGATGATATGGTGCCCCCCCCCCCACAAAAAAAAAAAAAAAAAAAAAATAATAATAATAATAATAATAATCATACAGAGTGGTTACAATAACAATACCACAGTATCTGATGCAGCAAGCAGCAGTACTAATTAAAACATACTGACTAGGCAACCAAAGATTCTCTCATATTTCGAAATACAGCTTCAGAAAAATACAACAGGCACGTGTTTCCAACAAGTACTGTTCATGAGAATAGTGTCTCACCTTTCCTGCATAGCTGTCAAGAAGAAAGGGATTAAAACCCCGAGGTCTTTATCTTGTGAGATGTTGCACAGTTACACTGCAGTGAAAATCTAAAATCTTACACATTAGAACCCTACTCTGAACTTCAGAAACACAACTATAAATTAAAAAAAAAAAGTGGAGTCATCTCCACGAAAATGACTTAAATATTCACCCATACCCTGACTTACAAATTTATTTATTAATGTCATCGGTTTCTGGTAGTTAAATGATAAAATTATGAAGCCTCTTTTCATTAGGACAAAACTTCTGCTACTTGAAAGAGTCACATGGTGAAGCAATGGTAGTACATGTGCACAAATACTTCCCATAATGCCCAGTAATATCTTGACAGTGCTCATGCTGCTAGTTGTGCAGAAAAATCATTGTACGGCATAATTCATTCAACACGTCCACCATTCATGAAGTGCTCAGACATCATGAGTGATCTTCAACAATTCTTGTTCTACAACTATGGAACTCTCCCACCCAATGATACACCTTCCTTTGCATAATACAACTGTACTGTGTCAACAATGCTCTACAAATCAAGGACTTTACCCCCTCTGACCATAAAAATCACTGACGGCATGTTGCACAACAATGGTGCAATCCAAAAGCAGAACAAACACGTTTACACTACAAGTGCAAGAGCATCACTGAATATAATGGCTACCTAGTGATATGCCTGGACTTGGCTCAGGAAGAGTACTGTCTCACAAATTACCAGGTTTTTACATAAAATATGCCCTTAATTTCCCTTTATACACCCACGTACACTACATGCCATATATCTGCAGTTCTGACTTATGTCACAGAAAATGCAGAGTTTACAAGCAAGATATGGCAGTGCAAGGACACATTAAAAGCCTTAACTGCTCACCAACAGCGCAAGTAACTATTCAGATACACATAATATACTTGATTGCTAGTCACTCAATCACAATGTTGGAGTTCACTTAAGTTTATTGGATTGTTATATTAAACATCTGCTAAGAAGCAGAACATATACAATCAAGGAACATGTACCTGCCTCCCACCTGAGTCGAATGATGTCATCAAAATGGTATTAGGAAATAAATGTCCCACGCACGAGCACAGTAGCACACGTTCCGTCTCTAACCACCTCCCAGGCTTGCAGATATTTTGCACACACTGTTCTGTTTAGCTTGCACCTAATACAGAGCCTCTTTGGAAACTACAAAACAGGAAGACTGCATCAGGTAGAGGCAAAGAAGGCAAAACAAGATCCCACAGGGTGTTACACAGGTAAGAATCTGCCACATCTGAATACTCCCATGCCAATAAGATAAATGTACCTACCAGGCGGTGCATTCTCTTCACTTTGTACAAGCACGAGGACACAATCCAGCACAGTTTTTCACAAAACCCCCAAAACTGTGAATAACGCAGTTAAGTGTGTCTAAACATATTCACCAGAATCAGCAATGCCACTTCCATAAGACACCTAGTACTTATTGATGTACATTACACCCCATTCATAATTTGAATTAAATACTGCAGTTTCTCATACTGAACTATGCAATTATAGTTATACATGGAAACAATTTTCCAGTCAAAGGATTTGGAGTTATGTGTTGGATGCCTTTCACTTTAATGAGATCTTCGCTCTTCTGGGATGTTATGCAGCATAGATTGTTAGTTAACTACCAACCTACAAATAACAATCTACACTGCATAACATCCCAGAACAGCAAAGGTCTCATTTACACTGCAGCGGAAGCCTGAAATCACGCAATTTTTACTTTCAATAACTGCATTTCTTAAAATGTAGAAATGGTGAAGAAAATCACCGGAGAGCAGAAGTATTGTCCCTTACTTTCCATTATGCAAGTTGTCTGATTTTGATTTGAACTAACGTTCTCCAAAGCCTTCCCCACTAGACAGAACTGTAGTGGAAACTTTTGCCCACTTAGAGAATTAAATGCCTACATTTTTACCATAAGCTTTACGGAATTTGCCTCTGAAGTTATATTCCACAAGTGTGAATGTTCTCAGTACTTCATCCTCTACATTAATTGGCTGAAGTTCTTCTAGGGAAGTCCTTATAGCCGTCAACATCAATAAGAAATCGTGCAGTAGGCAATAATCATCACCTGCCTTCAACCCATTGTCTCTGCGGATTGCAACAGATACACCATGGTTGTAGAAGTCCCAAGCATATCCATTGTAAACTGTATCCAGCTCAACAATAGGTATGACCTTAACATCTGTGGAAACCTGTAACAACCAAAATAAACTGTCAAAACAAATCAATTATGGCAAAGCCCAACTGTCAAAGTCAATGCTAACAGTAAATAAAAGTATAACCTTCATATATTGAGTGCTAGTGTCATCGCCGTCATAAGCGCGTAGTCTGTCTTGTGACAGGTCCATAGCCTCTTCCAAAGCAAGTTCTCTAGACAGCATAATCTAGTGCTTCCTCTTTCGAATTCCAGTTGAGGTCATCCAGTAGGTGCTTACGTCTTCTTCCTTGTCTTCTCGGCCCTTCTATCTTTCCTTCAATAACGTGTTTTAGAAGGTAGTTCCCACACAAGATGTGACCATTCCAGTTAGCCTTGTTTTGTTTTACCGTATGTACGATGTTCCTTTCTCCTTTGACTCTACATAATAGTCTTCAGTTTTCACATGATCAGTGCAACTGATCTTTTCCATCCTTCTCCAGCACCAAAACTTTTAAGGTATTTCTGATCTATTTTCCAAAGTGTCAAAGTTTCACAACCATAAAAGCTATGCTCCAAATGTAGTATTCATTAATTTCCTCCTTAAATTTAAGCCCAATCTGCTGGTGAAAAGAGTCTTCTTTTTTTGAATGCCACTTTTCCATGGCAATCATGGATTTCATTTCATGTGCATGTTGCATCACTTGTTATTGGGCTTTCATGGATACATCTTGCATCACTTGTTATCTGGCTACCCATATGGCTGAAACATTCCACATTCTCCAGTTGTTTTTGATCTATCATAATCTGTACCAGGGATGGCTGTATTCAGATTCTCATTGCATTAATTTTTTCCACATTCATTTCCATTCCATAGCATCTTCCAACTTCAACTAGTCTACCAAAAATGCCCTGTAGTACCATTATCTTCCTTAGCCAGTAGCACAAGATCAAAGTGGTAGTGTAGCCGTGCTTTACTACATACCATAAAGTTACTGATGATCATCTGCATGATTTCTTATAGAACAGACTAAATATAAACCTGACATTCTGCAGGCAGTCAGTGGAGAAAAAATGGGAGTATAAAAAACAAGCTGTGTGAAGTTACCAATTCCACAATAATGAGGAAGTAGAAATGGCTACTTGTGAATAGGTGTGAATGAAAGAGCCTAATTTCTACCTCAACGAAATGTTTACTCTCATGCTGAGATGGGACAAGTGAAACTATGCTTGGGGATTATTTCGCTAAATAATTATACTACAGCGCTATAAGTGAGCTGCACTTAATATATTAACACTTCCCATTTAAGTTTTGAGACCTATAGGATCTTATTGAACCTGCCTTGTACATCTCAACCACATAGGATGGGATAGTGTGCACTGGATTAGTCTTCCTCAGGATAGGAACCAGTGGTGGGTTCTTCTGAACAGTTATGAAGATTTGGTTCCAAAAAAGGTGGAGAATTTCTTGAGTAGCAATGTGATATTAGCTTTGCAAGAACAAGTGTGTTTCAGAGAGTTCATTACAAGTCACCAAACTCTGCATGGAATATGCAGCAGCAAACACAATTATGAAAAGTGAACAGGGAGAGATGGGGTAGGAAGAATTTGCTTTCTATATTAACCAGCTGAAGTTTGGTGGTTACTATATGTATCACCACAATTAACATTCAAAAACTCTACACTTTACCCACAATGTCTCACATTATTTGCACAACAAACAATAATTATTTCCCTATATACAATTAATAACATGGTCCTTATGATGGAGACACAATTCTCTGTGAGGTAATATCTGAATTTTTAAACACAATCTAAGTTAATGTTAGTCTTTAAAGCTATATCCTGACAAAGAACTGAGAGGGGCTTAGAAGAATTCAGGAACCTCTTTCAGACAAAACAAGATGCACCTAGTATTGAACCATGTAAAGGTAAAGGTAAAGCTATCCCTATACAGGCCTGGACAGGCCCCCATGGTTCCAGGAGGTTGAGGCTCCCAGATTTCCAGACAATCAGCATATGAAGGTGGTAAGGTTGTCAGCCCTATGCACCGGACACCTTTACCCCCCAGGAAATATTCCTGGTACTCATTTCTGTTAGAGGCTGAGTTGACCCCAGGGACATAGTGTGGCCAGAAGAATTAAGTCAATGAAAAGTTCCAATGACTCCATTGGGAATCAAACCCGCAACCTTCCAGCTTGTAGCGCAGTGCCTCAACCAACTGTGCCACCACATCTTTGAACATTCTCTATCTGATCCATTGTGGGAAACTGAAGAAAGAAAAGAGTTGTATTTTTATATGTATTATATTAAAATATATGCTAGGAAACAGAAAACTTGATGCGTAACACAAATTAAGGAATTCCGTGTTACAATATTATCACAGCTTATAGTAGTTTAGGTAGGCTTTAACAATCAGCTGTCTGACACAGACAGTAAAACATCTAATGAAGAGAATGCAGAAAATGAAATAAATGATAACAGTCAAAAACACCCCACATACAATCACAGCATCACAACTCACCATCATAAAACATTATCACCTTTCAACCATGACACTTATCCATGTTCTTATGGCTCCTAATGCAAGTTCTCAGTTTCAGTATGAAAGTCATGTAAAGTAGCTATGTTTTTTGAAACTGTGTCCCTGCTATTTATTTTAGTTGTGAAAAACAAGTAAAATAAACTGAGGTGTAACCATACCCAACTTAGTTATCTCACTTAGCCCAATCTGACATATAACAACTCCCAATGACGAGTTAAAGAATTATACCACGACAGCAATTTATTAGTAGAAAAATGCTGCTCAACAAGTGTTATATACTCAGGAAGCATCATTATGTACACAACTTGCACTGTTGTGACAGCGATTGCAGCAGATTTAGAACTGGATACCTTCAGATTACAAGACATATTTATCCTGTAGCACCCTGTAGGCATTAGACTAGCACTCTTTAAAAAAAAGAGATAGGCACCATGCTTGGTGTGTGTGTAGCACTGCAAGATGACACACATGAACATACAGTTTTCTGTCATATTGCTACATGAATCAGCTGTTTGCTACTTACACTTGGCGACAAGTCAGCATGAGTAACACAGACTGCCTGCCACTCCTCACACGTCACCAGTTCCCTCGCCTGTTTGCAGAGAACTCTGCACTTGGTGCTTCTCCTTCCATATTAAAACCCCATACAACAATTAAAATCACCCAGACAGCGTGCACACTAAAAACAGCTGTAGCAGACTGGTTGGTTCAGCAACAATCTTAGAGTCATGTGACAACAATATTGTCATGGCGAATGAAGTATCTACACACCTCTGTTAAATATCCATAGTTACTGCTTGCTTTTTAAGACTTACAGCAGTTCATACAAAAGCGACAGAAGAAAATAACTACCCTCTATGACCGATTACCTACCCTTCCAACCAATAAATATGCTTATATCAAAACTGGTACAAATATCAGACAGAACTTTTATACCTGATGGCGTATGTTTGAGATCTGGCCGTAATGTGAATACAGTCCCCTGTCTGTGTGACCTGAGAGGGCAGCAAATGCAGAGCAAATATTTCTTGGTTCACATCCCTCTACTATGTACGTCTCAAGATCCACAGGGCCTGTAACAGAATCAGTATGGACATTTTCAGAGTACACACCATCATAACATTATGTCTATACACTCGTCACAAATGAGTAACATATAATCAGAACCTTAAGTGCGACAGTTATCAATGCCAAAATAAGTCACTCAAGCCTTTGGCACAATAGTAAATTATGGAAGTTTTTAAAAAAGGGAAGTCATAAATTTGCTTATAGCTGCAGCACCCAAACCCCCCCCCCGACATTCTGATTTGTCCACAAAAATAGTTTCTGTGATACACAGCAAGCATGATTTTCAGACATACATTCAATTCAGTCAAGACATCTAAAGCTGTGTCCAAGATTTGAACTGGCTATCTCTGAAATATCAATTAGGTATGGGAGCAATGTATCAACCTGCTCAATGCTAAACTCTTTTAACCCTTCTGCTGCTAAGCTAAAAATATCAGTGTTTCAGTGTGAACATTGTAAGGGGCCCAAAGGAACAGAATGAGTAACATGCAGTTAGCGAATCCCTCATTACCATATCAAATTCATGGAAATGCTGCACTTATGTTTAACAATATAATTAACAAAGTTTGTTACAAATTTTTGCCACTGTTCAATACCACAAAACTTCTCCATGGTAATTACAATTAATATTACCTTCAGTAATTTGATTGAAGGGCTCTCGTGGCACAATACGGTTTCCTGACAGTGGCAGGGTATCATCATCTCCCATTCTCTCTCTACATTCTTTTGCCACACTCCTGAAGTAGTTGTCAAATACATACATGACTTCTTCATTGTAACTTTCCAAAACCTGCGGCACCAATGGAAGGCACTTTACCAAGCAATCAAACCCAGAACAATGTGTGAATGAGAAGAACAGAGGAAAGGAAACGGTAACAAAGCATATGAAAGACAGACCTCCTAATTAACATGATTTTATTTAAATTAAATTTTAAAAGCACAGCTCATCAACTAGCAGTCTAGTAAGTTTTGAGAAGGCCAAGATGAGCCTAAGAAGCACAGACAGCCCATCTCACAGACACTGTTGAGCAACAAGCCACAGCAAATGCTCTCATGTACATCAAGTGGCTTTGTTGACTTATTTCTAGAATTTTATATTTATTTGTATGTGAAATAATGACTGGTAAGGATCTTAAGTATACTGGCAGCGCTATTACTGTTTGCCAAAGTAAGAAATATAGAAAAGTTAAAACACTAGAGCAGAAACTAAGAATACATAAGTGGTATAAGAACAATGAAGAACAAGTGATATTTCACATGTTATAAACTTGAACAAAGCAATGCTTCATTCCCTCTGTTGAAATGCTGCCAAATTACAGCAACTTCAGCTAATGATAATCCTCTAGGAGTAGGCCAGTCATCACAGGCAAGGCCTACAATCATGCAAAGCATGGAGGCATGCTTGTGATTCAGACTGGAAACCAGGTAAAGATAAATTCATCTGCAAACCTCATGGTTATAAAGACAAAAGCCATAACTCCTCTCCCTAACTTAAAGAATAACTTCCCTCACCTAGCAAATCTAAAAGTCACACCAGGTACTGGAAGATTCAACAGGTTTAAAATTTTGTAGCACATTTGCAAAATAAAATTCACTGGAGAATCAGCTGGTTTAAGTATCTTGACTACTGGGTAGTTTCTGGGATATTAGAAACAGTTCTGAAGGAAGCTGGATATTCAACCAAGCAGGTGCTGAAGGGAGATGATACTTGCTTGTTTTGGAAGGGATGCCTCTACCAACACACATCTCCAAGGAAGAGCAAAAAGCCCAAAACTCAATGCAGCATTGGAGTGAGTGACAATGTTGTGTGGCAATACCATCAGAGATTATAAGGTTAAGCCTATGTGGAATTTATCAAATCTTCCTTTCCGTTTACCGATGGTCTTACAAAAGAAGGGCTGAATGTCAGGCCCAGTATTCACTGAATGGCTCAATGACAAACTGTGCCGTGAACTAAACGCATACTGCAAGGCCATGAATGTGGATTTAAAAGATGTTACTAATGTATAATAATGTTCTTGGACATCCTCTCATGATGGAGACATTATCCAAAAGTCACCCTTTTGCCTCCACTCCACCAACATGCCACTTCCCAGCCAACGGACCATGGGATAATTCCTACACTTAATGCTTACATCAAAAACATATTTGCTACACTTATTTAGGTGACTGATGGAAAACCAAACCTTCTGTGAAGTAATTTTGGAACTCCATCTACATCAAACAGGGCTGAGATGGCACAGTCATTATAGCAACATGCTACAAGCTGGATGGTTTGGAGTTCAAAGGTAAAAACTGTCCCTGTACACACCATGAAGGCATTGGGGGAGTGGAGGTAGAGATCCATTTACTAATTTGTCTGGTGTCAATCATTAATCATATCCCCAATATCAGCAGCCCTTATTTTTATGATGTAAAGTTTGGTTCTATCAACAGCAGTATAACAAATATAGAAAGAATAATATCTGACTCAACACAAGTAGAAAAACTGTTGTATGGATACTTGTACTGAAATTCTCAGCTCAAAAATAAGACATATTACAATGAAAAGAACATTGTGTTGAAGATGCATTACATAAGGAACCACCTACATTTAAACATACATACCCTTCCCAAATTTCTGTTACCTTCTGAGTCTGAAAATTGTAATTATTCCACAACGTGATTTTCAGCACACGCAATACAAAAACTGACATATATTTTTATTTAAAAAAAGCTTTGTGAACTACCTCAGATTCCAATTCTGTTGTCCAGTCTATAAAAAGAAAACTTTCAATATGTAAACTGTTCTTCTCCACATCAGTGTACAGTGTACTCAGTGCTGATTCTTTCAGTATCATATCTGTGTGGCTGTTGTTTATATCCGATACATTTTGCCAATTTTAAGAAATGGTTAAGTCAGAACTCTTAATCTGGTCTCAGCTTATGTTACTGAATTATTTCTAATAACCAAAAATACAGTATCCTCTCTAACCACCATCTTAACAAACTAAGACTGAGACTGCACTTTTCACACACTGGAAAACGTATGTCAAGCTTAAGGCCCCCTGTAATATTTTTCTTTGAATAAAAAGTTATAAGTGACTTTGAACCTTCTATGCAGTTTCTTTCGTTAATAGTTTGCAATTAATTGTTTTCACTAGTTAAGCTGAGTTATACTTTGGAACCAACATGAATGGATTCAAAATGGAAGACAGATAAATTGGAAATGAATTCCTCCTTGTGCTATAGCCAGAATTTTTCGGTGGAGGGGAGTCCGCAGGGCTGCAGCCCCCCAGCAGTGCTGCAGACAGATTTTTAACATTCTATCTAAATATTCCAGCACTTTCAGAGCATTTGCAACACTTTTTAAAGTTTTGTATTTCCCTAGTTTTCAAGCAAAATATTACACAAAAATAAGATCTTTGCTGTTGATATGAAGTTCCTGCAATATTTACAATTCTGTTTATAGAGAAAAAAAAAAAAAAAAAAAAAATAGAATGTGGTATTTAGAAATAAGAAACGAAATTTTCTAAATTTTAACTTATATTGCAGCTGCCATTCCTTTTAGGCAAAAATTTATTTTATTTTCATGAATTCGAAATGTCTGTTTTCGTGACTAGTGGCCCTAAAGAGGTGGCAACCTATGGCCCCCATCATTCCCCTAGCTATGCCACTGCAGTGAGTAAAATACAAACTGGGCATGACATTAATTAACAGAATGAGCGAAACTGAGATAAACAATTTACAAACAAAACCATGAACAGTACCAAACACGTGTCTTTGAATTTCAGTTACTGAAACAAAGTTACTTTGCAAAACACAACGGAACTTTCTGATCATTGTGACACTGGGGAACTTCCAGTTTTCACATGCAGTTTTCATCTATCAAAATCATTAACCACCACCTCAGCACATGCACATTATTTATTTCATTACTGATATAAAGCCTGCCAAATTTCAATGAGAAAATTTAGCAGTGCCCACCTCTAGCCACGATTTCCACAGATAACCCTTCCACTGGTCCACTCTTATACGTTACAGCCCTTGAGGGACACTCTGAAAACACAATTTGACTCAATAGGCACAACATGAACTTTAAAACTTCTTGGAAACACACCTTTATTGGACAAGCAGTGACACAACATAACTGATAAAGGTCAAAGCTGCAATACTGACCAGAGGAACAGTACCTCTTTACTGTGTCACAGCAACAGATTTTCCATCACTCACTGCAACATGACATTCACATCAGGAACTATAATGACTTGCTACACTGGGAGAGAATAATCAAACATTTCAACACTCAGGCCCACATATGTGTGCGCATACACAGAGATTCCAAAATGAAACCTTTACAAGTTTGAATAAGTACGGCTTCCAAATGGGGTTACATAAACACAGTTTTTGCATATGGTAAAGCAACTCAGTAAGTTTACTTTTATTTCTTGTTATCTGTTATTTTCTTTATTATTATTTATTACTGTTTATTACAGTAAAATTGAAAATGTCAAAACTCCAGGTGAAGGCTCAGCATGTAGCATGGTTCATCAAAATGAGATCATACTTTCAGACACAACATTATTTTCAAGCAAAATACCAAAAGACACCAGAAAGTACAACTGTGATGCGTGAATGGCATAAGAAGTTCGTGGACCCTACAAATGTCCTTTAGCAGAGAGAATCGCCGTGTGCAAACACAAGTGCTGATAGGGTGGAACTGATCTGAGAATCATTTGTGCATAGTCTGCAGACACTGCTTTGAAAGTGAAGCCGTGAACTGCAACTACCACATTCAACAGCACTACACGAGGCTTTTCAGAATCCCAGATCCTACATTGTAGTGACTGACTCACCCTAGATATGGAAGGTAGCCTTCCTCTATAAATACCACACATTTTATTAATACACTGTCTTCATCTAGTCATTACTAAACACTTAATGTAGCAGGTCCTCTGCTACATTAGGTGTTCACCACATTTGTCACAGACATTTTGTAATGACTGGATGAAGACAAATGGATTCCTAAAATATGTGGGATTTATACACAAAGGCTACCATCCATATCTCAGGGACAGTCACTACAGTGTTAGGATCTGAGGATCTGACAAGCCTAACATTGTGCTCACAAGCCCAAATCCTGTATGACGTAGGACACTTCCAGTGTCCATGAATTTCTTATGCCACTCACATATCAGCGGTCTACTTGGTGCATGTCCTTCAATATTTTGTTCGAAAATTACACTGCATCCAAAGGTCTGATCTGGTCTCAAAGAACCATGCTACACACTAAAACTTCACCTGGGGTGTAAACATTTTCAGTTTCACTGTAACACATAAAAATAACCAATAATAATAATAAATAAAATTAAGTTATAAAGGATAATTGATAAAATAAACTTTCTAAGTTGTTTTACCATTTGCAAAAACTGAGTTATGTCATGTGACTCCACTCAGAAGTTGTACATATTGCAAGTTGTGAAGGTTTCATTTGGATGTCTGTATGTGTATACGAGGGGGGACCCAAAAATAACCGGAATGTAAATGTGGCGCGCGAACTAGAAGTAGTTGCGCGATGCGCCGCTAGGTGTTGCGAGTCAACACAATACTCTAGCAGTCTGCCGCGTGGCGTCAATCTAGGTTGACTGGTATTGTTGTTGTGGCTTTTTTCCTAAGTGCCTCCTAGGCAGTTCGGCGATTTTTATGATGGCTGATAATAAAGAACAAAGAGTGTGCGTGAAGTTTTGTAGTATCGTACTTCAAAGTATCCACACCTAGGGTCCGGCCTACTTGGAGGCGTGGAGGTACGGGTGTACGGGAACCGGTGGAGCCACACCTCCATCGTCACCCCTACACCCTGAAATACCTCCACGCCCCATGCGCCCTTGACCCGAGGTGGGATAGGGTCCGCAGAACGGATTAATTTCACAAAGTGTCGGTCCTGCTTGGAGGCGTGGAGGTACGGGTGTAGGGGAACCGGTGGAGCCGACCTCCACCGTCACCCCTACACCCTGAAATACCTCCACGCCCCATGCGCCCTTGACCCAAGGTGGCCCATTTGTAGTACTTTGAAGGAGACTAGAGTTGTAATAGTATTACACCTAATAAACCATTTTCACAAAATACAAGTAATTCCGGTTATTTTTGGGTCCCCCCTCGTATATACATATATAATCGAGCACAGTGCCAAAAAGTGAAACCAGCATCACGTTAAAAGTTTTAAATCCTTTCACAGATGAATAAATGACTGAATTCATGATAGAAATGACCTAAACTCTGTGTATATTAATAAAAGACATCCAAATTTTTCATACAATGATCTTTCTCAGCACACAGTGCATGTTCATGCTTATAAGTTAAAACACTTTAACACAGCTGTTTACAAGCACGACAAAAATATGTGAACAAAACTGTGCTGTCAGTATGCAACCACTGTGTACAAAAACAAGCAGTTTCAGTGTAACACAGAACCAGGTCGCTTCACCCTTCTGGGTTAACTTCACAGGTTAATTTATCCAACACATGACTCTGGCCCTGCTGCAATATTACTGCACAAAACTAATATGGTGTTACTTAAAAAACAGTAAAGTTTTCAAAAAATGAAATCTAAATATTGTGCAGTGGTGAATGGTGGCATACAATAAAAAGTAATATTGGGCATATCCATAAAGATACTTAGCGCCATGTATCATTGGACTGGTCCTAATTCACAACAACAACAACAACAAAATTCATCAATAAGAACATGCCTGTAAACATAAGAACTCGTAATTACAAAACAATGCAGGTGAATATGCAATGCTGAATGCCAAATTATGAATACAATGAGTTAAACTGGTAGACAATATTTTAGGTGGTACTAGGTAGCATACCTTCACCCAGAAATTCAGTGATTACAACTTATGTTTCCTGTGTAAAATAATGCAATATTTTGGGGACACCAAATGTAAAAAATATCTGTGTCCACTTCAAATACAGTATTTATCCCTGTCAGTACTTCTTAAATACAATTTCTAAAGCCAACCAGCTTTTACAGCACATCTGTTAACACAAAATTTTATGATATATTTATTTCAACTTACATTATGTTATCAGTGTTACTATCAATGGTTATATTAGCTTCTTGTCAGTGCTTCATGTCAGTAAGGAATGGTAGTAACACTGATAATGACCTCATGTAGATTGAAACATTTACATCAAACAACCTTGGGTTGATAGCTGAGCAATAAATGCTAGCTGGTTTACACATTGTATTGTATAAAAGCTACAGGGTATTAAAAATTGTAAGTAGTAGTTATTTCAATTTCTGTTTTAACAGTACAGTTTTATATGTTCATCATAATGATATTTAACTGTGTTATAAGACAAATGCTGTATTTCCTTTCTGTTACAGGCTAGTCACATTTCTTGACTGAAATTTTTGTCACACTGCTGTCCGTAAAGTTTCACTCTCACAAGGCAAGAAAACACAATATTAACAAATATTAATTCAATAAACTTTTTTACATTCTGTGGCAATAATTTGCATATCAATATCTTTAAAAGTAACCAAGGATTTGAGACTGTGGTCTTCCATTTAGACTACATCTAAATTCTTGCTACTGAACTTTCAAACTATGAGGTAATTACCTTCTTAATTTCTGGTGGAAGAGGAGGCAACACCACTTTTGAGTTGATGTACTCAACACACTCTGCCCTCCTGTGGAGAATGAGAGGTGCAAACAAGTAACTCAACACAATAACCAAATTCATCTGTGTTTCCTTGGAGATTCTGCCATCTTTCTCTGGTTTACAAATCATCCTCAAGGCTCCAGATCTCAGGAGATACACAAATGCCAAGTTCCCAGGTTCATGGTAGTGGAGGTGAGTGATTATTCCAGCAAATAACTGTGGCTTTCCTTCATTGTCTAACAAGTGCTTTGAACAATCAGAACATAAAATTACAGTCACTCCACAATAACAATAAAATCCCATAACAGTATTATGATGATGATAATGCACATCAGCTTTGAAT
This sequence comes from Reticulitermes speratus, assembly GCA_021186555.1. Classification (NCBI taxonomy): domain Eukaryota; kingdom Metazoa; phylum Arthropoda; class Insecta; order Blattodea; family Rhinotermitidae; genus Reticulitermes; species Reticulitermes speratus. The sequence continues at coordinate 15,701,427 of JAJKFL010000003.1, read as the reverse complement.
AATAATTTACTTAGATGTAATATTTAAAACACACCTGCAACATAAGGAGCTGCACTGAGAAGGCAAAAAAGTGCTTCATTTGAGGCTTTAATTCTGGAAACGTTTCATACACCAAACAGCAGTTCAACATTGTGAGAGCCCTGAAAAGTAAAGCTGTTTTCTGTAAATGTTTGAAATAAAAAATCTAGCATTTTTATTTGATTAAGAATAGAAATATAAAGATAGCATTCAGGGCTGATAATACATTAAAGAGAAACATAAAACAAAATCAAGATTCTAAAAAGTATTATCCAGTGGCATATGAAATTAGGTGTACTGACTGCAAAAAAAAAAGTGTACACCAAACAAACTGGTAAGAATTTATGTATCAGACACAAGAAGCATATAAGAAATATTCCAAAACATAGGAAAGATTCAGTGTATGCATTGCATACAGTGAATAATGAATGTGCCTGTGAGGGACCAGTGTGCCAAGTGCTGTGGAATGTGATGCAGGGTTAGTTATCTGTTGTGTCTCATACAGAACAGTTCAATGTGTGTTCCGAATATTTTCTGCAGAACAAAGTGTTCATTTGCAATATTTATGCAAAGTGTAAAACACGATGCCAGAAGTTTCATAAAAAGTATCCTTCAACATAGCCATGTAAAAGAACAATATGCAAAATAGCAGCATAAAGGTTCAGTCCTGAAAAACAATAAAGTATGAAAACAGTACATTTTAACTGAAGAGCAACTGGATGATATTGGTGCTTGAACGGAAACAAGCCCCCATACAACTCTTCCTCTGGACTGGTAAGCAAGACACTGCTATTGTAGGAGGTTTCAAGAACTGGTAGCCTATTAATTTCTTAATCTGGAACTCGTGTTCTTCTCAGATAAGGCAAAGTTTGCATTAAATAGGAATGTAAACAGCTAGAATAGCAGGATATTGGTGTTCTGAAAATCCCCATGAATGTCCTTCACATGACCCTAAAGTTGCAGTCATGTACAATGAACGTAAAAAATCCTACAGCCCAAATTTTTTAAGAAAAAAGCAATAACTTGTGGAGTGCAGCCCTTCTAGATTTCCAGCTTTGAAGCTGTGTGATTATTATTTGTGGTGGACAATGAAAACCAGAGTCTACGTGAACAATCAACATTCTTTGCAAGAAATGACATACAAATAATCAAAGACAACTTGCCGATGAGCTCCGTCACATGTCGAGAAATATTTTCAGAAGGTGGGAGGCCCAGTCAGAAGCTGGAGGTCGGCACTTCGAGACTCTTCTATGAAATACAGCAAGTTGAACTGCAGGGGAAGAGTAGGAGCAGGATTCATATATGAAAATGCCTGTGACAGCTGCCATGTTGTGGGAAAATATTACAAATATGCTCTGAAGTAGAAGAAGCATGAGACTGACTACAAAGAAGGAAAAACATTGGAGAATAAACACAACAGGAAACCTGTATATCTGCTTATAGCAGGAAAGCTTACTGAAGAGCAAAAGGGTCAGGGACATATACTCTTTGATGTTGTTTGGGATGTAAATAAAGGGAGTTACCTAATAAAAAGGGAAGGAAAAGTCAATGATAAATAATACAACAGACCTGCTCTGCTTCCACTCAGCTCCAAACTGTGTGATCCATGGGGCATGGCATGTGCCTATGGGAAAATTTCTGCGCATACATTTGTAAAATGATTTGAGTTACTGAAACCAATATATCGGCTGACATATGAAGTAAAATGGGCAGATAATGAAGGATGATGATATGTTCGATATTATTACCTAAATAACTAACTAACTGCATGGAGCAGAGTCCTTCTTGAGAAGCTAACAGGTCCTCAGCTAGTCAAGAAATTTCCCGTTTTATGGAACCCGACGGTTCATTACTGCATTTACAAGAGCCCGCCACCTGCCCCTATCCTGAGCCATATCAATCCAGTCCACGCCCTCCCATCTCACTTCTTGAAGATAAATTTTAATATTATCCTCCCATCTATGCCTGGGTCTTCCAAGTGGTCTCCCTTCCTCAGGTCTCCCCACCAAAATCCTGTATGCACCTCTCCCCTCACCCATACGTGCTACATGCCCCACCCACCTCATTCTTCTAGATTTGATCACCCGAATAATATTTGATGATGAGTACAGATCATTAAGTTCCTTGTTATGTAGTCTTCTCCACTCCCCTATTGCCTCGTCCCTCTTAGGCCCAAATATCCTCCTCAGCACCCTATTATCGAACACCCTCAGCCTATGTTCCTCCCTCAGTGTGAGAGACCAACTTTCACACCCATAAAAAACAAGAGGCAAAATTACAGTTATGTATATCTTAATCTTTGTATTTTTGGATAGCAAACTGGAAGACAGAAGATCTTGCACCGAATGATAACAAGCATTCCCTGACTTCAATCTGCTCTTAATTTCTTCCTGAATGGAATTTCGATGCGTTAGGGCTGTTCCCAAATATTTGAACTGTTCCACCCTTCCAAAGGATTTATTATCTATCTTTATGTTGTGAATTTTGTCCTGCATTCTGATCTCGAGACATGATCATGTACTTAGTTTTCCCAGCATTTACTTCTAGACCAATCTCCTTACTAGCAACTATTAAAGCTTCTGTTTTCCTTTATAGCATGTATGCTTCCGCCCAATACATTAACATCACCAGCATAAACTAGAAGCTGATGTGTACCATTTAATTTCAAGCCCTCCTGGTTTGCCTGAACCCTCCTAATGGCATATTCCAAAGCAAAGTTGAAAAGCAATGGTGATAAAGCATCTCCTTGTTTCAAACCATTCTTAATAGGAAAGGTGTCAGACAAATGTTTGCCTACCCGGACTCTGCTTTAGGTTTCATTTAGACACATTTTTTCTAGCCTTACTAGTTTCATGGGGATACCAAACTCAATGAGAATATTATACAAGACCTCCCTCATAACTAAATCATAGGCTTTCTTGAAGTCTATAAATAACTGATGCACTGCCTCATTGTATTCCCACTTTTTCTCAAGTACTTGATGAATGCAGAATATATTGTCAGTAGTCGAACTGTTACATCTAAATCCACACTGATGCTCCCCAATAATTTCCTCTGCATATGGAGTTAACCTTGACAGAAGGATGTTGGATAGAATTTTGTATGTGGTTGACAAAAGTGATATGCCTCGATAATTACTGCAATCTGTTTTATCACCCTTCTTATAAATAGGTACAATGATTGACTCCTTCCACTACTCAGGGAATTCCTCTTTATTCCAAAGAGAATTAACAAGTTTATGGATCTTAGAACGAATTGTCCTACCTCCTGCTTTAATCAATTCTGCTGGAATTTGATCAATACCTGGTGATTTGTGCCTTTTTAGCTTTTCAATAGCAATCTCAACCTCACAGGCACTGGGCTCAGGCACTAGTGGCTCTGCTGTATGTATTTCAGTCTGCCTAACATCCTTAACCCCATGTACATTCTAGCTGAAATAAATGATTCCTCCACCTAGCCAAAATACTGTGGGAGTCTGCAACCAGATCACCCTTCTCATCCTTTACTACATTAGTTCTAGGCTGGTAACCCTTCTAAAAAGTCACTGATGTCCCTTTACAAGTCTGATATTCTTGTTCTTACTGTTTGTTTCAAGTTCATTAATTTTAGCTTTCAGATATTCCTTCTTTTTGTTCCTGAAATGTCCACTAGCTTCACATTTTACAGTGTTCAGATCATCTACATTATTTTGGTTTGGATTCTGTAACCACTGCATTTTAGCCTGCTTCCTTTGATATAAAAATTTTGAACATTCTTCATCAAACCATGGTTTATGCTGTTCCTTTCATACAGCCCTAGACTCACTTTAGCTGAGATTTTTATACTCTCTTTAATGTTTTCCCAAGCCCTATTTATGTCCTCACTAATGTTTAAGTTCTCTAAAGCTGCAAAACTGTTTGAGATCTTTATCTGATATTGTTTCCTAACCTCTAGTTCACTTAGCTTCTTGAGATTAAATCTCTCTGCATCCAAGTCCTGTCCTGCTTGTTTACTTACCGCCAGTCTTTCCCTAACTTTTGCAACCACCAGATAGTGATCAGAATCACAGTCAGCTCCCATGAAAGATCATGCATCAAGTATACTTGAATGCCACCTTCTATCTATCAATACGTGATCGATCTGATGAGTCTTCCCATCAGGAGAGGTCCAGGTGTATTTATGACCATGTAGGTGCAGGAACATTGCGCTCTTAACAACTAGATCTTTTGATGTGGCAAAGTTTACTACTCGAACACCATTATCATTACTATCCTCATGTAAACTCTCACTCCCGATCGTCAGTTTGAAAGTATCCTCCCTCCCCAATTTTGCATTCAAATCTCCTAACAGAATTTTCATATGGTACTTAGGAAAACGATCGAAAACCTGTTCTAATTCCTCATAGAAACTGTCCTTTGAGTCATCACTTTTCTCCTCAGTTGGTGCATGCACATTCAGAACAATGATATTACACCAGCAACCTCTCAGAACCATATATAACATCGTATCACTAACAAACTCTACTTTCTTAATTGCTGATACTATTCTCTGGTGTACAAAAAAACCTGTTCCCAATTGATGACTTTCATTTCCTTTTCCATAGAAAAAAGTATAATCCCCTGCTCTTACAGTGCCTCCTTTGCCCCACCTAACTTCCTGTACACCCACTAAATCTAATTTATACCTAGCTAATTCCCTGGCCACTGTCATAAGTGACCCTGACCTATATAGGCTCCTCACGTTCAATGTCCAAAATCTCATACCCCTTTCCTGTTGCTTAAGTTGTACCAAAAAATCAGTCCAGGTCCGAGGCTTTGTGATCTGTTTTGTAACATGGCAATTTTTTACAGTGAGGAGTTGTTAGCACCTCACCCAACCCCCAAGCTGGAGGACTACCCCTTGTCGGTTGTCCGCGACTGCTTATTCAATGTATTCGCAGTTACCCTCCATATCCGGAGGCCGTTCCTCCATCCGCAACCTGAGGACGCGCCATGCTGTGGTGACAGGGACCCACTAATGGATATTCGATATTATTACACACACTAAAAGCAACTGAAAGGCTGGAACACCCACAGAAGTAGACACATTACTGACAGTGTATATTAACTCAAAAACTAACACAAAAATTTATATAAATTTGGACAAAGAATCCATCAACCCATATAAATGCAACTTAACAACAAAAACTTGTAAACAACCTATTGGTTTTAATACACTTTAATATAATATTAATAAATTTAATACAATGTAACTACTATCCTTTAGTATGTAACATACTACAAGAAGTACAATAATAAAGCATGACATGGATGACGAAGACAGCACATGAATAATAGACTGAAAACATTTGACACACCTTTGTGAATGTAAAACAATGTGTTTGTGATATGCCTCCTGAGGATGATCCATAAGGGTAGAAACATGTCCAGGCTGCAAATCATATTAATGAAACTCATCACGTATGTTATGCTTAGATGTTTTTTAAATGTTATTGAATATTTCCCTTAATTCAGTTCAGGATTAATGTCAAACAAAGTTACCAGTGATGGTGATGTGTCATGAAGATACTGTATCAGGCTGTATGTAATGATGTTTCTAGTACACAATTCCAATTCCCTAACAACACAATCAAGAGTGGAGAACTGTAGGAGAGGAAACAATCTTCATAGGAACTATGGCTGTTAGTAGACGTGTCATTCTGAAAGTTTCCAAGTATACATATGAAACTTGGGGAATGAAGAATGCACATCGTAAACGAAGACACCAACACAACACTATGAGACAAACCAAACACTAATGTGCAAGCCTGTCTTTAATGCTGACAGTAACTGCATCCACATTCCAGTCACAGATTCTAATCTTGTAATTAATTTGTGAAAAGACATTTTACAATACATACACACATATAAGAACACATTAAAATACAGTGTTATATATACTAGTTTAATCTTAACAATTGACACCATGGGCCATTCAAAAATCTGTATGAACCACTGATTATGCACTAACTAAACTGAAAAAATTAAAAATTCATTATAAGCTCAGATTTGTAACATACAAAAATATACTGTGCACACATAAAATAACCATAATCACTTCAAAAAAAAAAGCAAAATGAATATCCGGTATCCAAAAAAAAGTCTAAAATAAAAGAAAAACTCACACATCAAAAACCTTTTACCATAAAGAGAAAACAAAATGACTTTTCATTAGCATGAATGTCCAAGTTTTTCTCAATGTACTGGTGTCGCCTACCACATTTAAATATGGGCAACATTTGTAGCTTGAAAGCCATCAAAATTATAATCTCCTTCCATTCATTCTCAAGCACTACATGTCACTGCTGCAGTCACCTCTGTGATGTCATGTCTCGGTGTACAAAGGTCCAAAATTGTCTCTGCATAAGATAATATTATTTACGTAACCCCGCAGGAAAAAGAAAACCAGTAATGTTAGGTCTGGTGACAATGGAGGCCAAGCCAGGGCAGCATCAAATCCAATCCAGTTCATCAGGAAGTGTTCATCTAAAAACTGACACACAAGTAACCAAATGTGGCAGTAAGCCATACTGTTGTAATTGTGCTTAACTAGGAAACTGTGGAACAACATGTCATTCCAACATGTCCAGGTATGAAGGACATAGTACCTTCCACAAAAAAGGAAGGGTCCAATGAAGCCATCCTTCATCATGCCACATCATATACAGTGGAACCTCGTTCCATCGTTTTCCCGCATGTATCGTCTGCATTATTTGGTACCGAAATTAGCCCCATATAAATAACACTATTTTTTACCGCCTCCATCGTTCCTCGAACTGTCGTTTACCCGCATCAATCGTTGAAAAATCACGGTCCTGGCTCAACATTTTCCGGCATTGATAGTTTTTTTTAAATTTGAAGCGATGGTATAGTGCGCTGCGCGCGCGTGTATTGCCTTCTTAGTGCTTTCTTAGTCTTGTCATGGCGGGAAAAACTGTAAAGACAGACTTACTATTTTACTTTGTGTTAACAGTGATGGAACTGACAAACAAGTGCCGATTGTTATCGGAAAATCTCCGACATCGCGATGTTTCAAGAATGTAAAAAAATTACCCGCCACATACCACGCGAACAATAAAGAGTGGATGACCACAGACATTCTTTCTTCATTTCTGCGTTCATTAGACGCAAGTATGGGTGCGCAAAACAGGAACATTGTCCTCTTTGTGGACAACTGTGCCGCACATCCAAAGGATACATCGTTTCTAAGAAATGTAAAAGTCATACGGGACCCGGCAAATTGTACAAGTGTGCTCCAGCCCCTTGATTTAGGGGTAATAAAGTGTTATAAGCAGCTTTATAGAAAACGCCTCGTGCAAACAGCTGTTTGCTTAATGGATGCAGGCAAAGATACGAAAAAGAAGTTAAACGCGTTGGAAGCTTTGCACTACACTGTGGCAGCCTTGCAACAAGTAACCCAGCAGACAATCGACAATTGTTTTCGGAAAGCTGGTTACGTGCAGGGACAATCTTCAGGCGATAGTGACGTCATATTGACCAACGATGACGACGATTTCCGCCAAGACTGGGGAAAGTTCAGTGGCATGAACAAAGATAAATTCGAGGACTACGTCTCTGTGGACAGTCACGTGGCAACCTATGGTGTAGAAACAGTGCAGGAGCTGTGCGTGAGCCTCGTGGCGTCCGGAAGTGTGGAGGGGGAAGGAGGAGAAGATGGCGAACCCGAAGTTGTGCCGAGCTTTGCTGAGACGCATGAAGCGCTGATGAAAGTAAAATCTTTCTTTTATGCGCACAGCACGAGTGACAGTGATCGTGAAAGTGTTCTAGGCCTTGAAAAATCGTACTTTGAATTGAGTAGTAAAGTTTGCACAAAACAAACGTCAATGAAAGATTTTCTCAGCAAGAACTAATAATAATCATTAAATTGTTCTTATCTATAATTTTTTATGGTTTCCCGGTACTATCGTTTTCCCGTATGTATCGTTTTTTTGTTTTCCATCCCCCTGAAAAACGATGGATAGAGGTTTCACTGTATTCATTTTCAGTGTGTCCTTTTAATACTCAATGATTTCATGAGGTGGCTAGATAACCCAATTTTTGCTGTTATACATGTTCAACGGGCCACTAGAATGAAATGCTGTCTCGTCAGAAAAGCACGACATCCATAAAATTTCAACAGTGTCCAATTTATTCCAGCATTTTATCATGAAACATCTTCTTGGCATGATGTTCTAGTGACTTGATAAGCTCAACGGAAATTTGATACATACATACATAAATTATTGTGCATAAGAACATGAATTGTAGACCAAGGTAAATGCAGCTGCTTGCCTGATTTGTGCATGGACTTGCATGGGCTTGGATGTCTCAGGCACTTGTCATTCAAAACACTTAAGAGCTTCTTTCAAACACCTATCCTGCTTCAAAATAAAGTTTTGGTTTGGTACTGAAACCCTATACACCAAATTAAACTTACACTGTACAAGTGCAATTGATTTAAACTCCACAAACCACAAAATACATGCACTCTCCTGTTGATCTGTCCGCCAAGTGATTCTGCGCAGTCACACACAGTAATGACACAAGCACTTTAGGTTAACCACTAATACCAACACATGAAAAAAACATGGACATTAATGCTACTGAAAAGGAATGTTGTTTCTCTCTACAGTAAATATTTTAACATACATGAATTCTTTTATTTCATGCCTTTCTCAGATCCACTGCATATACTATAAAGTCAACACAAGTAACAGTAACATTGCATACAGGTAAAAACATAAAATTTTCAAAATAACATGTATTTTACACAACGCATACTTTAAATTATTTATATGCTGACAGTGTCACTAAGGAGACTGAAACCGAGGCAAAAATAGTGACATATAGCGACATATCAGAAGATAAGTTACTCACAGGTCTGTCTAATGGGCCAAAGGATGAGGAGGAACCGAGAGAAACGAAGGGAAATTTTTAAAATATTATGCTTTCATACAATTTTGTTATTTTCTGCATCAGAAAGTCACTGTTATCTTAGTACTATGTAGTGAAGGCATATAAAAACTCTACCCCTGGGGAGAGATCGCCTGGTAACCATTCAATAGGCAGTTAAGTGCACACATTATGCATTTTGGACGTCGTAATGAAGTAGGTAACTGTAACATTTCTCCCAGGAATCATGCCCCTACCTTCATCTCAGTAGTCTGTCAATTCACTGAAAAACCATGGCTACATAAATATGTCACCATGATGTATATTTTATTTCCCCTTCTTGAAAGAGGGGAGAGGGACTTAATGAACACTTTTCAAGCCAGAAAGGGCTCTTTTGTCAAAGAATATGATAAGGGAACTGATCCAAATAATAGGTATGAACTGTTTTCAGATCACATGTAACACAGCTCATTGCAAAGATGTAAGACAAGTACATACCTGGACAAGGCATCACGGGTAACTTTGTCACTGTGGGTGCCACCAGAAGTGATATCACTCACCATGAGCAATACTCGCAGGACCATGGATACACTCAAAGGAAAATTGCCAACCATTTTTGGAAGTCTATCTGTCAGCAATCTGCGAATCTTCCGTTCATTTAGACCCATAAACACTACATTCCCAACATTGTCAAAACCCCGTCGGCCTGCTCGACCTGACATCTGCTGGAACTCCAAAGAATTTAGAAACCTACTATCTCCAACAACTGCTACTGTCTTACACGGCATATGAATGCCAAGAGCTAATGTCCCAGTGGCAAACACCAAATTCAACATTCGCATCCGGAAAAGCATTTCAACAGCACTTCTCTCTACTGGGCTCATTCCACCAAAGTGCATGCCCAGACCATTTCTTAGGCCACAAGAGAAGCATCCATTTTTTTTGTGACCATTTCTCATCAGTCGCTTTTCAACAAACTTCACAATTTTCTGATCTTGAAACAATACATTCCTGAGACCAGTGAATTTAACATCCCCAGTATGTAGCAAATTCAATGAAGCCTCATATTTATTATTTCTGCCATGGCCTCGTTTACGTACAACAAAGTCACCTTCAAATACTTTTGCTTCTTTTGATCTTTCACTTTTTTGAATGCAAGATTTAGTTTGACTTGTTACTTTATTTGCCTCATACTGTTTCGCAACTTCTTCATAGTACTTGGTGGTTTCTGAAAACAGGTAATTCACTAACAAGCGGTCATATGAAAAGACAATTGCTGGCAACATGTTTTCTTTCTGAAGCCTCAAGATAAATTTAATAAAATTGTTTCCTATAAAATTCATTTCACTTACACATCCAGTGGATGATGACACACTGTTCAACTGTGATACAACACTTTTGAAAGCCTCACTATCTTTAAATGCCCATTTTTCAAGCAACTTTTTCAGTTCTGTCTCAAACTCCCTAACCATGTTTCTGGAAATGAACCCACTTGTGCAAGCAGAGAAAAAGATTTCTGGATTAAGCTCCCTTAACTGAGGGTCCTGTGGACAGACAGACTTCATGGCACTGTACAAATCACGTACTTCCACTGGGGACAGGCTAATATTTTCAGGAATTCTCTGCCTACGTGTCACCAACTTTTCATGCAGATAGGCATATGGGTGTACATTATGAAGCTGTCCATCTTCACAGTAAACAAACTTCCTGAGATCAGAATGACGATCTTTGTACACCACTAGGTTCACCTTATAGAAATCACTGGGGTTTTCACATCCGTTTGCAATGTCCTGTTTCTCCTTAAAACTCTGCATGTTTTGAAGCCATTTGTGGAGAGATTTTGGGTCTTCTACTGTAGCCGACAATGCAAGAAACGGGCAACGAATAAGGAGCAGACAACATTCCCAAGAGAAGCCCCCAGTCTGTCCAGCTAAACAGTGAATTTCATCAAAAATAACATATCGCAAACTTCTTACCCAGTCATGCCTACGTGGAGAAAGTAGCAACAACTCAAGGCACTCTGGAACTGTGACCAAGATTTGACTGTTCAGTGCATTAGTGCGATAATCTCTAGTGAAAACACCATAAACTGACTTACCAGGTGGCATGGTTTTGTTTTTAAATCTTGCATATATAGTTGCTACCACTTGGTTCACCAATGCCTTTGTGGGTGCCACATACATAACTACACCATCATTACTCTCACGAAGAACTCTTTCCATGCAGTAGTATGAGGCATATGTCTTTCCTGATGATGTTGGAGCTACCACCAAAACAGACTGGTGTCTGTCCACACTATCAAAGAGTTCTATCTGCCATGCATCAGGCACAAAACCTTCAACTCTATTATCTGGTTTACTTCCTGACTCTCTTTCTAATTCTGGACCCAGATAAAGCAGTTGAAAATCAATCCAAGACACTCCAATGGAATATAATTGGTCAGTAGTACTTCTTGAAGGTTCTGGCAAATTCCAGCATTGGGCGATTCTTTCCAGGCCCATCTGCCACAGATAATGTCCAAGTTGCTTGACATCTTCAACACTCAATGAAATGTTCCCAAATTCCCTTAAAATCCTCCGTATAACTAGAAAGATTTCCTTCACATAGTTGAGATTTCTGATGGATATGGCATGAACTGCTCTGCATTCATTCTGCCACAGATGCCACAGGATTTTTGCCTTACACATTAATATGCTCTGTAACATGTATCGTGTCTTCAACCTTCTCTCCAAAAGCTTTGCTTCATTTAAAGCAGCTTCATAAGCTCCCTTTTTCTTAAATTCTTTATATTTATCATTGAAGACTTTAAACATCTGCCTGTCTGATTCTTCATCCTTTGCTTGACTCTGCTTGATATGGTCATCTATTATTTTTTGTGCTTTCTTGCTCTGTTTTGTGGATTTAGCATGCCTGTTCTTTGGTGAAGTTGAATTTTCACATACAATGCTTTTTAAAGTAAGTGGTCTTCCTTCAATACTGGACCCATATATTGCCAAATAACGAGCATGCTTATTTCTGAAGTTTTCATACCTCCTCCTTTGGTACTTATCTGTAGGTTTACCCGAGTCAGTATCTCTTATACGATCAAAATGATCAGACATTGGTTTTCGTGAATGCCAATGTCGATCCTCTGTGAAGTCTGAATTCCTGGTGATATAAGCACTCAAAACTCCATCAGGAATAAGTTTCTCTTCCTTTGGTAGAATATCCCTACAGAATTCATTGGTGAGCAAGCAATTTGTTGGAATCAGATGCTTAAGACACTGAACAGGAAGTGACAGGGCAGCAGTGTCCTTCTTTTGTGATTTTCTATTGCGTCGTTCTTGCTTCTGCAGTTTTTTCTTCTGTGATTCTTTCTTTTGTGCTTTTTGATTCACATAAAATTCCAACTTCTGCTTTGTTATAGGAAACTTTTCCAAAGGTTTTCCTGCAAGTTTAACAACTTCCTGCAACAGCCTCTCATATGCAGAAAAAGTCTGTTTCCCTAGCAGAACTTCTTCACAAATGTCATATTCAGCCACATAAGTTAAAACAAACATAAACAAGTTTCCATGCCACAGATCAGATACAGTATCAAAATTATAGTTCACATTACAGCTGCCATGAAGGACTGTCTGCAAAACGCGGTTCATACGTTTGTGGAGTTGCTGCACAAACTGTGTAAGAGCAGTGGTGGGGTTTGCACTTGAAGCACATCCTCGAAACCTGAGGGGCAACACTTCTAAGACTGCAGAGTAGATCAAGAATGCTCGAATCCAGTCTTCAAAAGGTTGTGGAGCACTGGAGTCCCTCAGAAACTGTGCAGCTGCAGAAACTGTAACAATATGTCTCACATCTGTCACCCCTTCCATTTGAAGAAGTTGGGATTCTCCTGTCTTTGTTGGAATGACAGACAGTCTGCATTTGTTTTGTATTGTTCTAATAATAATGTGCAACAGTCTCCTTAGTTTTACATCTTCTACTCTGACTCCAGGTTGGCAGCAGAAGGCATTCAAAGTAGACACAGTTAACTCTACATTCTTCATGTCCACCCAACCAAGATTCAAACCCACAAGTGAGTAGCAGATGCTAACGTGAAATATCAGCTCTTGTAGCACGTGATCCTCATGGGGGTACAGTTTGCAGTATGTATCCAGCATTTGAAAATCAGTCAATATGAAAGAACAATTACACGTTTCAAGTACTTCTATGAATTTCACATCCCACACACTATCAAATTCATGGACTTTACATGACATGTTGAATCTGAGGTGACTCATTAATGCTGACCTTGCTAGAAGAAGTGTGTGTTTGCCAGACCAGGCTTGACTCCATATATTAAAAAATATTACTTCAAAATTTCCACCCATCCTGGAGAAGAGTTGTAAATGTCGTTCACACAAATAAATAAGATGTAACAGCTGTCCACCATTATTTGTATCATAGTTGACATCTCCCATAAGATTCAGTAACATCGAATCTCCATCCACAAAAAATATTACTCCACTGGAGAACATATTAGTAATATCTTGGAATGAAGGCAAGAGGATTCTGTCTGCCACAGACTTAACACAAGCAAGCATCTTGTCAAGTTTCTCATCATGCTTTACATTTCCTATTGTACTGATACTCTCCAGTATCTGAAATGGTAACAGAACGTAATCATTTTTTGAATGAAGCATATATGAAAGTAGTTAACGATAACAATAACATATGAACCACAAAATGATACAGAAAACTTCTTGGACACCTACATGAAGTGGAGACCTTTGACAATAAATTCTCTCTGTGCTGACTTGCTGTCAGAACACACAGCCTGATCTCCCTATTGCATATATGTCTAGCCATATACCTACTAGACTACTGTTATATTCTGCTTCTCTGAGGAAGTTATTATTCAAGTACAGATTACATGTGTGTTAAATTTGTCAGATAAAACATGAAAGAACAATGCCACAGCTCAGGCAGTTAGTTGCCAGGCTCTCAATGCAGAGATCTGGGTTCAATCCTGTGCCAGTCCATGTGTAATTTGTGGTGGACAAAGTGGCACTGAAATAGGTTTTTCTCTGAGTATTTTCACTTTCCCCTGTCAGTACCATTCCACCAATACTCCATAAACATTGATTCATCTATCACTGACACGACATAATTTCAGCAACTGACAGCATCATTACATAAAACACTAAAAAATAGCTTCAAAGTTCTGCAAAATTGCCATTTTTGTAACGTTTGACTTACAAATAATATTTGACACAAAACGCACAGATATGTTTATGATCCACGAGTTCACAAGAGCTCACCATTTGTCCCAATCCTGAGCCACATCAATACAGTCTAAACCTTTCCATACTTTTTCTTGAAGACCCATTTCAGTATTATCCTCCCATCTATGCCTAGGGCTTCCAAGTGACCTCTTTCCCTCAGGTTTCCCCACCACAACCCTGAATGCACCTCTCCTCTCCCCCGTCCATGCCACATGCCCCACCCACCTGTCTCCTTAATTTGATCATCCCAATACTATTTGGTGAAAAATACAAATCATGATGCTCCTCACATTGCAATTTCCTCCCACTGCCTTTTACAGCCCAAATAACTTCCTCAGCACCCCATTCTTGAACACCCTCAATCTATGATCTTCCCTCAATAAGACATACTAAGTTTCACACCCACATAAAACAATAAGCAAAATCACATTTCTGTATATCTATGATCTTTATGTTTTTGCAGAGCAGATGGGCAGACAAAATAGTCTGGACTGAATGGTAGCAAGCTTCATGAATACAATGGATATCAACCAAATCATATTATCATAGAAGACAATGAATAGTAGGTAACAGAATAAATACCTGGATATATACTAAATTATATTGTCACAGAAAACGGCACACAGCATGAGCATCAAAAATAAAAGTGGCATCTGAACTTAATCTCAAGTTTCAAAAGCATTATGGAGTGTCAACAAATGGCACACCAGTGATATGTTGGTAATTGAATATGGTTAATCTGTAAAAACCATGATGAAACAAGCTCTTATTGACTTGCAACCGTCTTGTATCAGTGCAAAACGTACTAGCAGAATTTGTGAGACAAGTCAATAAAATTTGTATGTGTATCTCTAATGTAATTTAAAGCATTAGTTTCATACATCAAACGTTATACTTGCAGCAAATTTTCATGACATCAAAGCTGAATGTAGGAACCTTCACTATAACTGAAGGATTAAACCTGACCCTCAGAACATAAAAATAAAATTTAAATCCAGTACAAAAATAATATAAACACATTTTCCATAACAGCCCCTTAAGTGCTACTCGCTTCCATTAGAGCACCAACATGTCAGGGCAACCAGTGTACCTGTACACGCTTCTACTGAAGTGCTGATGCAGGCATGCACCTGCCTGCTTCTTGCACTAAATTCTCCACCTCGGATAGACCACACTAATCATAACACAGCCAGCCAACTGCAGGAGAGTTGTTGAACCTCTTAGTAGTCCACTGAAGAATAATGTCTTGTGTTTCTAAAGCAGCCTTGTAAGCTAGCAAGAAAAAAAAACTCTGCACACAGTACAGGTGAGGCAATTTAATACCCAGCACCCAAAGTTTGAGAAAAATAAGGACATGTGAAATGTCTCATCATTCCCACTAGGATCTCACATCAGGATATAATTATCAAAGTTTGTACCTTGTTTTCCTTCTCAAGTTCCTGGACAAAGTCACCAGCATCTTGTGGTTCCACCACCTCATGGTCACCTTCACCTTCAGAATCAGTGTCAGAATTCACTTCCTCACCATCACTCTCACCATCACTGCCTGAATATGAGCTCGCCATGATTGATGCTCCTACTATACAATGAGAATAAAATGAACTGTAATATCTTCCTAAATTTTGCAAAGTAATACCTGAAATAAATTAGCAAGGAATGGTACAGTATAAAGAAGAGTGCTACAAAAACAAAATTTGTTTTAAACTAATGTAGTGTATGTGAAACAAATTACAAACTTAAAAACAGAAAACCTTCAATGCCACCTTGGGATCCATATTCTTATTTTTCAACATAAACGTTATCAATTAAGAATTGATCCAAGCAATGTCAACAGCTCCGACATACTATGTATAACAAAATGAGCCACCAGACACTACTTTCCAGCACTAAAAGCTACAGTCTCAAAATAGCAGATCTCCAAAGTGAACGAGGTATCTCAAATGATAACACTTCTGATTTGTATTCAGGAGGTGCCCAGTTTGAACTTGACAAGGACTCTTATCACTTGCAATTATGTGGTTTTCCTCAGTTTCTCCAAGCAAACACCACTATGAGACCTCAAATTAAGCCATGATTACTTCCCTCCACGTCCTTCTTGATGCATTAATCACTATCATCCAACCATATATTATACAGCCCAACTTTTAAAACATCATGTCTGTCATATCTGAAGGTTAATCTTGCCATTCTTTACTCTCCAATGCAAATGCTGGCAGCCATTTTGTTAATACAGGTAGTGTTAGCTATTTGCACCTTTTTCAAGGGCGGTTTAAAAGTAAACTAAGTTGTATGTTTTCAACTTAAAACAATGCAGCCAACATTTGCTGGAAAATGTGCAACAGCTGTTATTTCTTCACATAAATGAGTTAATAATAATCTCTGAAGAAGCCTCTAGGTCTAAGATATTAACTTTGAGAAGGGGGGGGGGGGTGGAAGAACATAATTGACTTCATATAATAACACTTAAGAGTGCATGAAAATGCATTTGAAATCATTACAGTAACCAATATTTTTACCACACATACATTGAAGCTTTCACATCAAATACATGCAATAAAGACTTCAAAGGGGATCAGCCAAGTGAATGTGGAGTTCATATGTGTGCAATAGCATAACAGTTGAGTTTCACACATTTTCAACCTCAGCCACTCAGTAAAGGGGACCTGAGTGGCATCCAGCGAAGGGCACAAGAGCAAAGAAATGCCTGGTGTGGTGGCCATGTTGTTATTTTCATGCTATAGGTGAGAAACCTTAATGAAGTTACACTGCCCCATAATTTTCAGGAGATCGTGTTTGCTGCTCCTGGTGAGGTAGTTGTACCCATGGATGGACTGAGTGCTACTAATGATAGTAAGTGCGAGGACCCAAGGAGCCAAAAGATAGCACATATGACACACTACCATCAGAAACAGCACTACTCAGATAAATATAATAAATACAAGAGGAAAACAATATGTACAAGTCTTTAACAGCATAAAAGAACTCCCTTCTACCATATTAAAATGAAACAAATGAGAATAGTGGGGCAAACAGCATGCCTCAGCAATAGACTCTGACTGGAGCAACAGGCAGTCCAGAAAGTAAAGATTACAACCTCGATCAGAATGATAAAAGAGAAAATAAAATGTAGACAGACTGGTGGCCAGAAATTTGCTTGCAAACCCAGGTTTAAAATAATTTACTTCAGGCTCTATATTGTTCATTCTGTGCGATGTCGATAAGCAATTCGTAACATTCAACCAACAAGATGTACAATATTATTCCTTGGATATTTGTATTATAATATCACACTGAATATTCCTACATGTTTCGATCCACAAGGGTCCATCACCAGGAAACCAGGCCTTGCAATGCCATCGTTGAACTGTTGGAGTCCACAGCCAACGGCCGACCCCCCACTCGAAACAGAATTTTGAATACGCATAATTCAATTCTATTTATTTCATCCCTTTGACAACAGCTTGTATAGGATACATCAATATTTCTATTTTATTCTAAAATCTATGTGAATTCTCCCATACGTCTTATATAAAATGTATATACCCTTACATATACATATATAACTTGTAAACCACAGGTCTTTTACAGTTATTATACAAAATGCTTAACCAATCTGTCAGATCTATATCACCTACTTTTATACAAACAATATTCTTCTACTGAATAAAAAGATTGCTGCAGTAAAAACAATTTCAGCTTCCTTCTAAAATGTTCGATGTCTTCTATAGATTTAATATGGTTTGGCAATTTATTATACAATCTCTTTTCTAAGTTTTTAACACTATTTTTACATACTTCTGTTCTTCAGTATTGAATATGAAAATCTTTTCTTTGACAGGTATTATGATCATGTATAACTGAATTTTGTTCATGCTCTCCTATATTTACTTTTATATAACACAAGATTTCCATGGCATATATACACGGGACTGTAAGTATATTCCATCTTCTAACCAGCTCCCTACATGATGTAGTTCTGCTCACATTGCTAATTATTCGTATCACTCTTTTTTGAAGCTTAAAATGTTTTTTGTTTTCCCCATTATTCCCCCAAAAAATAATACCATACCTTATATATGAATGAAAATGAGCAAAATACATACTCCTCCAAATATTTGTACCTGTGGTATATTTGAGGGACTAAAGTACATAGAAACTTTTATTCAACTTGATACTCAGATATCTGATATTTCCCATTTTAAACATTCAGTTAAGTGTATTTTGTTTCAGTTGAATAATTAACATCTGTTATTAAATATAATTCAAGGTTTTAATGGAATCTTGTTCTGCCAGGTGTGAAAAGATAATGCTATTGATTTGTCAGTATTTATCACCAAACCATCTGTATCAAACCAATTGTAAAGAACTTCCATTGTACTATTTATTTTTTGTTCCAAAACCTTTCCATCTTCAGCCTATATTAAAATATTAGTGTCATCCGCAAACAATACCGTTTCTGCTTCCAAAATATTTGTTGTTAAGTCATTAATATATAGCAGAAACAGTACTGGACCCAACACTGAGCCCTGCGGAACTCCATTTTTTATTTCTTTTAAACCCGATAAACATTTTTCTACAATTGTTTTCTTGTTTCCTATGTACTTTATTTCAACACATTGTCTACAACCTGTTCGATATGATTTAAACCACTGATTTACTACTTCACGGATTCCATACGCTTCCAATTTATCAAGCAATATTTCATGATTAATTACATCGTAAGCTTTTGATAAATCTAGAAAAATACCAACTGTACTTATTTTTTTCTCTAATGCTTCATAAATTTTATCCAAGAAGGCCTGAATAGAAGTTTCCGTTGACTTACTCTTCCTAAATCCATTTTGAGCTTCCACCAATATATCATTATTTGTCATAAAATTTGTTAATCTAACGTTCATTACCCCTTCTATATTTTTTTAAAACACTGGTAGTAAGAATATCGGTCTGTAGTTTTCAATATCTTCCCTATTTCCCTTCTTGTATAAGGGTTTTACCACTGCCGTTTTAAATTTATCCGGAAAAATAACCGCTTCAAAGGAGGCATTACATATGTTTGTTAACGGTTTAATAATATATTCAGCACTTCTCTTTACCACCATTTCTGATACTCCATCAATACCAATTGTCAACTTTCCTTTTAATTTATTTATTGTTTGTTTCATCTCAACTTCTGATACTGGGTTTAAAAACAATGTGTTTGGGCAACTGTTTAGTTTCCAAGATGACCCTTGATATCTACTATATACAATATCCTTATGATCTGTCATTTCTCCACAATATCCACAAAATATGTATTAAATATTTCTGAAACCATCTTTTGGTTTGTTATTTTACTCGAATTCAAGTTTAATTCAATGTTCTTATTACTAATTGTTTTACCAGTCTCATAATTAATAATCTGCCATGAAGCTTTTGTTTTATTCTTTGCATTTGCTATGTAATTGTCATTATCCTTTTCTTAGCTTCATTAATAACTTTTCTATATATCCTTCTATAATTTTTAATAAACTGACAATCTTCCTTACCTACTTTCATTTCATTCTTTTGTTTATCTAATATTCGCATCCTTCTACTTGAGTTTTTGATGCCTTGCAAAATCCAGCGTTTCCTAATTGCTTCTCTTTTTGGTATTAACCGTATCAGGAAAGCAATATCACAATAATGTATGAAGTTATACAGAAATTTATTAAATTTAGTATTTGCATCTACTTCTCTATAAACATCTTGCCATGACTCCTGTTGTAATAAGTGAAGAAATTTCTGCATGTTTTCTTCATTTAACTGTCTTTCAAATACTTTATATGATCTGGTAATATGGGTTTTTATACGAATTGACAAAATTTGGGCATAATGATAGGGCATTCCCAATTCTATTACCCTGGCTGGTCCAATTAACTTTTCCTCATGTATTATGATAACATCTACTAAAGAAGAGGATATTTTGTTATCCTAGTTGGGACTTTTAACAGTATTTATAAGGTTATACCTAATCAATACATTATTTATTTCTCTTACATGTAAACCATCTAGTACGAAATTTATGTTCCAGTCCCCTCAATATTAGTCTCTTATGTTTATTGCTTAACTCCTGATTAATAAGTTCTAATTTACTTAAAATACATCAAATTTCCCAGCAGGGGATCTGTATATACAAATTAAACCTTCCCCAGACTAAAGTTTACTAGCGATCCGTCTCTCTGTGGCATCTCCTGGCATCAGGACAGCACACTCTCACACACAGGTTGGACAAGCGTTACGTTCAAGGACAAAGAAAAGAAAACGGTACGGGATAAGTTTAACAGCGGCACGACCAGCGAAATCTGAGCGGTACGGCTCAGTTATCACCAACCTGGGCCATTTTTCATTTGTGTCAAAACCGCACCTCGCAATGCACACCTTACAAACCTTCAGCACCAAATACAGACGCTCTCTTACGCACACTGTCCTCACCGCTCCCTCACAGATCACTCATGACTGAACCACAGACCATATATCATCTCATGGAGTCTGAACACAGCCCTCTCAGAGATCAGAGTCCCAGCTCAACTATCGTCGTTTCCGAATGAAATGCAGTCTAGGCACGTCTGATACCCTCGGAAGAGCCAAAGTCCAACTTTTGGCCTTTCCATTCAGGCGTGTATGTTAGCACAGGCCACAGCGAGGAAAAAGCGAAGGATTACGAATGGGATTGCTTGCACCAGTACCCCCGCAAAAAAACAAGTAGAAGGGGCCCTCCAAAATGCAGGTACATTTCTAATAGAGGCCAGTGAACAATACAGCATGTGTACTTACAAATTCAATCTCAATACAAAAAACATATTCTCCAATACAACCAGTGAACAATACAGCATGTGTACTTACAAATTCAATCTCAATACAAAAAACATATTCTCCAATACAAGTACAATGACTATATGACTTCAACTAGGACTAATTAGAATGAAAGGCGCATCTGCAACAATACATAATGAATATGACATGACATATAGGAATACTAGCATACATAACAAAGAAAACGAAACGGAAACAAATGTGCGTTTGTGTAGTAAAATAATACTACAACTTGACTACACTCGTAAATACTTAAAATAGAGGCAATACAAGTCATTTCAACCTCTTTGTAAGTATAAGGCACAATGTGATAGCTCGACCTGCCAGGAAATGCCTCTTTAAATGAGTTAGGTGGACCTTTCGTACGACACGAGTCTCAAGGTTTCCAAGTTGCACTTACACCAGTTACAAATCGAGGAATTAGAAGGCGTGGCGGCCACTTACTGCAAGCCTAGCGGTATATCGCTTAGCTTTTGAACTCAAAGCATACGTCCCGCGTAACACTAAGCCTAATTTCAACTGGATCAATACAAGTATGCATATGAATTTCCACTGTCCTGATTTTCAACGTGAGCTACCAACCACAACTCCAACGACATCTTCAACTTATCCGTGATTATGACAAGTATAACTGACGATCATCTTACGTCATCGGGCAGGGGAATCACCGTTCATATGCATTCATTCATTTATTTACATTCCATAGATCCTTACATGGTTAGAAGTAAAATAACCAGTGGATATAGAAATAGTCACAGATAACAAGACAAGTCACATCAACTGCATAAATACTGAATATACATAATCCGTCTCAACAAACACAAATCACACACATGTACAAAATATCCAAGACAAGTCATAATTATTAAATCACTAAGAAGCCGCATCAAGACCAATGAACACGGAAATAGTACAAAACAAAAACAATAGAACAGGTCACAGATGCCATAACACACAGAAGGACACAGATACATAACAAATTTGGTGATAGCAATTATCATTAATTTTGTGTACATCATGTAACAGCAGTCTGTATATTATAATTAAAATGAATAAAACTATTGTAATAAATATTCTATGATGTAATTATTATGTATATGAGCTGTAGCAAATAATATCATTACAAAAGTTTACTTAGTAAAGGATTAAAACCCAAGATCTTTAATTAAAGTTACAGTTAAAATATTCATCCAAGGAATAAAACGAATTGGAAAGAAGAAATATTTTCAGTGCCGGTTTAAATAGTTTCACTTCATTACTCAAGCTTTTTATACTAGGTGGGAGATGATTAAAAACTCTAACTTAGATTACGGGTAACGTAAGCAACATTGCAAAATCGGTAAAGAACTGTATGAACAATATCTCTTTTCGTCGATAGAATATAGGCATACTAAGTCGCAAATCAAGGACAAAGTCGTGAAACATGCACATTTTCCACATTCTATCATTCAGCAAATAAACAAAGGCTTAAAATCTTCAATAAAGCAGTACAACTATTGCGTTCAGCTAGTTCGTCGGCTCTCTGATCGGGTTCACTACGCACCACGTGCACCAAACCATTGCTTTGCTAAAAGGGTTCTCTCAATACACCATATATGGCGCTGTAGCGCGTACAAGGCGTTCCGACCGGATTTCAAAGGCCCTTTTCTTATTGCATACACTTATAGCCCGACAGATTTACAACTTGCGAGCACTCATAAGGTTTTATCAGCCTCATTTTCGGCATTCATTACTAAATTGGACGTCAAATTTAACACCGCCTGTAGCATTATTGCTTTGGGATTTTGACAATTCGTGCTCCAATGTTTTTTCCTGGCACATGTTTAATGCCACCCACTATTTACCTACTCCATGCAACAGAGTCCTTCTTGAGAAGCCTACAGGTCCTCGATTAGTCAAGAAATTCCACGCATTTAATGGAACCCGAAGGTTCATTACCGCATTCACAACAGCTCGCCACCTGTCCCCCATCCCACTTCTTGAAGAACCATTTTAATATTATCCTTCTATCTACGCCTAGGTGTCCCAAGTTGTCTTTTTCCCTGATGTTTCCCCACCAAAACCCTGTATGCACCTCTCCTCTCCCCATACGTTCTAAATGCCCTGCCTATCTCATTCTTCTTTATTCGATCACCACTAGAATAATATTTGATGAGGAGTACAGATTGTAAAGCTCCTCATTATGTAGACTTCTCCCGTCCCTCTTAGGCCCAAATATCTTCTCAGCACCGTCTTCTGTAACAGCCTCATTCTATGTTCCTCCCTCAGTGTGAGAGGCAACATTAACGTCAGCCACACCCAGTTTATTACAGTTGTATTCTCCTTCGAACGCAATACAAGTAGAACGAAATAAATCCTTATCACGGGGTAATCATATATCCAAGCAGCTCTAAAATACCAATACTTCTCAGGAGCCTTCAAAAGGCAATTGCAAAATGCGAGTACTAAACTCGTCATAATCATCCATATACACCAACAAATTTACACAATTTACATGCAATCATAAGTCGTACATACACACGAACTCTCGTACATGTCTGAGCTATGATTTGTGCGTGATTTATGATTATAATATATAAATTGTGTGCATTTGTTGGTGTATATAGATGATTATAGTCACAGTAAACGGAACAAATAATATTAAACTCGTCATGTCTCTCTGTCCATTCGACCGCCCAGCACACGGGGGTTCCCATCGTTCAGATTTTTTTAGGTTTCGTAAAAATGTATGGAAACATTCTGATTTTGGTTAAAATCAGACAAGAATAACGGATTCTTTACACGAAAACCTACATGCATTTTAATATCCGGCCGTCACTGGTTTTTAGAGGCAAAAGTCATCTTTGTTAATTACACGGTGAGGATGATCAAACAGTCGATCATTGAGTATTATCGATTGTAAACGTTGGGATATCGACGCTTAAGAGATATTAGTAATTTTATACCTCTCCACGTATGATATCTTGATGATGAAGGATTGTCTGTTGCTAAGACACGGAAAAATCTTACGGCATGGACATGCCGAAGCAAACCAGACCAGCAGAGTGTAAACTTATCTGTTGTCTGTTTTTTTTTGTGGCGCAACAGCCTAAATCAGCCTAGGACGGCTGTTTGTGAGGTTTCTAGATCACACACACACACCCGGTAGGACTCCTCTGAACGAGTGAATAAGTCCGTCGCAGAGGCCGCTACCTACACAACACACAACACAAGAGAAAAACATCAATGCCCTAGGCGGGATTCGAACCTGAAATCCCGGGCCTAGACCTTAACCGCACGGACACCGTTGAAACTCTGTTAACAGAATTAGATACCGGCGATCCAACTGCATAATTCACAACCAGACACAAGAAGGCCTGTTTTCTTTTCTCTGGAACATGACGGCTCGTACGCCATTCTTTGTCATTGAGGAGAGCAGTTGAACAGGTAGCACGGCCAATTTCGACACTGAAGGCATCATTACGCATTTCTAATTTGATATTCTTTTATTGTTGATAAAATAATTTACTGTAGTATAAGTTCACAGTGATAATACTGGGGAATATTGCGAACTTCTTTCATAAGAGTTGTGGAAATTTACACAAATTATGTATCCCCAAATGTCAAATCACAATCCAAACCCTTGCTAAATATACTCGTACTGTATATCACCCCTAAGTATGCAACGTTTAAAATTTCATTACTGATGCATTTTCCGAGTTGAACAAATGATTTATAGGAAATAAACTTACATTAAACATAAAAAACCAACATCATAGAATTTGCTACTAACGATAAAACGTGAAGGGAAAAGTCGCCTGTTATGTGGAGGTATTTAAACTGCACTTAAACTCAGAAAAAATTAATAAATTGGAAAACAAGGATAGTATTTGAAGACTGAAGAGACAGTTGTTATATAAACATCACGAACGGGTCAAACACAACCACGAGTAAAATTCCTTTACCAAAACAGTGACAACCACGCAGCACGGAAAGCTCGCGCAACTCGTTACTGTAGCTACTACGAACATCATCTCTCTGATGAGACACAGTTTTGACACACAGAACGGAACTTTTTCCTGTTATAATCCCAACACCGCTGCAGCCGCACGTGCAGAGAGTGGCTTCTACCGTTAGGAGGAAGGGGGAAACCCGCAAGGCAGAAGGACTATTTCCCAGTGCTGCTTTTCCTTTAGCCGCACCTGTTGCTATCATTTACTCCGGTTCTAGCTGCTCTCCACACCCCCCCCCCCCCCCCAATTCTCTTCCTCTATCAGCGATCTGGTTCCTTGTCCTTTCTATTCCTATTTTTTGATCCGCCTGGTTTTTCCTCCTCTTTTCTTCCTTTTTTTACCCATCGATTGATTTAGTTTGGAGCATGTTACATTCTGTTTTTAATTTTCTTTGTCTTTACTTTTTGTACTTTTATACCCTTATTTTGTTTTAATTTCATAATTTTGTTTTTATTGTTTGTTCATTTCATTTATTTTATACTCCTTAGTTATGATTTTTATTTTTATTTTAAATTTTCATTTTCTATGTTAATATTTTTCAAATTAACTATTTCTTTATTCTTATTTAATTTTTCCTTTTTTCCTTTTCTTTACGATTATTATGCTCAAATTTATTTTATTCCTTATTTGTTTTACTTCTGCTTTTATTATTTTATTTTTTCCTTGGTTATTTTACAATTCCCTCTTTTATTAATAATTCGTTTAGTTGGTTTACTTCCCTTCCTGTTATTGCTGCATTCCATAAATTTTTCTCCCATTATTCCCACACTGCCCCAAGGGCAGCACTTGACCATACTGAGACCGGTTCTCGCACAGTTATCAGAGAAGCCACTTCTCGTGTCTCTCCTCCCCCCCCCCCCCCTCCCTCACGCTGTTTTGATTCTTTATTCTTCTAATTTATTCATTTATATTTTTAATTTTTACTGTTGGTTTATTTGGGACTTATTTATCTAGCTTTATCCTTACATTTTCCTCCTTTACCGTTACTCTATTCCATACTGTTTTTCCAACTGTCTTAGCTGTTTGCTTTCTCGGTACCCCCAGCAGCTATACGTTGTTTGTATCCACCCCTCTCACACCCTATTGGCTGTCATCACATCACACGTTTTGGTACCCCGCCGTACATGCCAGAATCTATGTTATAGGCTTTCTTTCCTACTCGGACTCCTGACTCGTGAGGATGGGACCGATACGTTGTCCCGAAACGTCGGTAAACAATTACCATACGACGCCGTGTAATAACCCAGAAGACCACAGATTTCATCAACATCGCGGCGGAAGCCTGAAATCAATAGCCTGACGTCTAACCCAGCACAGTAGTAGGGTTATAACAGGAAAGGTCCTCACTTTGTATGAGATACTGCTTCTGCCCAAATTAGGAAATTTCCCAGTATGGAGTGTCTTTTCCCTGCTACTTTACATACGCGTTTAGTCAAAACGAGTTGTACAAGTTTAATAATTGATTATCATGTTATTACATATAATATTTCAGCAAAACGTACATAAAAAGTATACAGCATAAGGTAAAGCAATCCCATTACAGGCCTGGACAGGCCATTAGGATTCCAGGAGGCTGAGGATCCCAGATTTCTAGACAATCGGCACATGAAGGTGGTAAGGTTGTCAACTCTACGCACCGGCCGCCTTTACCCCCCAGGAAATATTCCTGGTACTCGTTTCTGTTAGAGGCTGAGTCGACTGCAGGGCCATAGTGCGACCGAAAGGATTATGACACCATCGGGAATCGAACCCGCAACCTTCCGGCTTGTAGCGCAGTGCCTCAACCAACTGCGCCACCGCGTGCCCCACATAAAAAGTATACTAATTTTTTTTTTTAATTCAGGCATCACCTCCCACTCCTTCAGTTTATATTCCACAGGGCCGCTATATGTCAACGTTACATCCGCCGGCTGTGCTGCAAGTCACGCGGTGTGACGCAACAGGCACGGATTATTATGGGTGGTGCAAATTCGTTAAATTATGAACATGACAGCTGTTTTAGTAAAAGAAAATAACAAATATAGAGACCGGCTATGCAAACCTTTACAGGTGCGACAATAATAAGCTCAACGTTTTGTGTAATGTGACATTCAGTTTAGAAGGGCGAATTTAATGTTTCTTTTATTATAATAATATCATTATGCATATATATATATACATAATGAAACTTGTAAGTTCGTCGAAACCAAATAACTTCTAAATAACCTTCGTTACGTTTATGTATTTTGTACGCACTATGCTGAAGGATGTAAAACTTATTATTTCTTTCACTAGTTACTAATATATTATCTTTGATGAGCCCACTGTCCGTAAAAAATCTTCATGTCTTGTCACTGGGATTTTTCTTTGTCTTCTTGAAGTCCTAATTGCAACACCTTTTAATGCTAATGCACTATAACTTTGAATATTTAACATTAAAATATCTTTCATTTCTGATGCACTGTCACTTTGAATACCTGATATGACCTCTTCAGAACTGAAGTCCACTTGATCATCTTTCCATTTTAAGGTGATAGAGGGTCTCTTCTTCTTGTCAGGTTTTGTTTTATGTTACTTGCTATCAACTTAGTCATCCATTCCTTACCATTTGTGTTCATATATAATGCATATTGTGTCAAATATTCCTTAGTCAAGTTCGTCTCTGTTATTTTTTGTATGATCCAAGCTCTTCATTATTTTGTGCAATTTCCTGTTATATACGTGCACCTCCTTATTTATGCATGATGATGCAGGTAAATCACGCCTATGAGGAGCAGTCATTATTACAATGTTCTATGTTGCCGGTGTACTACAAAATTTTTGATCTCATTAAATACATATCTGCACCAGAACAGCACGTCTTTGAACCATACTTTTGTTTTCCAGTACTGCCCTCTTACTTCTGTTATTTTAGCGCGGACCGACGTTAGGTCCTTCTATTCGGTATTGTTTGGTAAAGTGAAGTGAAGCAACGAATGAGTGTCAAAAAGACATGGCCCAAACCAAGCACTTGTAAAAATATGTTGTTCGTGCTGCAGTGGGTCAAAATATCTTTCCACCTACACAATGGATCATGTCGTGAGCAGGCCGGCCGTGGTTCAGGCGGATAAGATAAAATCGTGGGCGAGGCGGACAAAGTGTAAATTAGCGTGGTCCAGTCGGACAGCAGAAGTGCTCGTTTTTTACCTGTTACAATATGATATTAACACATTTTCTGTTAATTATTTATAATTTTTCCCCGTGGCGCAACAGTCCCGAGTGGGCCAGGGCCTTCTCATTATCGAGGCTTCACGATCACATTCAGACACACCACACTCGGTAAGACTCCTCTGGACGAGTGATCAGCCCGTCGCAAAGACCTCTACCTGACAACACACAACATTCACAAGAGACAGACATCCATGCCGCCCCGGCGGGATTCAAACCCGTAATCCCAGCAAGCGAGCGGCCACAGACCCACGCCTTAGACCACGAAGCCACTGGGAAATTATTTATAATTTTTCGTATTTATGTATCTAGCTTAACGTTCTTAGACATTTGTACAGATCATTTAATTTATCGTATTCCTCCACATTTTTTAATTATTTCGTCTCGTTTTACATGTCTTTCTTCGTTTTTGACCGGGATCTCCAGGTTCCTTTAATTTCAGCTGCCAAGATACCAACTCTGTTTCTTCTATTAATGTCTGTACCAGCAGAAAAACTTTAGGCTGTTCATTTTTTTTTTTTTGTATTCGACCGTAAGACCAATATTTGGTATTTTTCTCCACAGGCACTGATTAAAATGAAAATTACAGCCAGTAATAACGGAGTCTGAAAAGACTTAATCTATTGCACTGATGACCGCTGCTTCAAAATCGAAATTTATAATTTTTGGTGACCAGAACACACACCAATTCATCAGCAAAGTTAACAAATAATGATATGTTGCTTCTTTTTTTATCCAGTAAAAGTGCAAACAGAACTGGATATATGTACGTGTAGTTTTCATGCGATGTGCTTCCGAGATCTGCGTGTAAGCTATACAACTGAGAGAATTGTTTCGGACATTTGAATGTGCCGTCTACAAGAAAAAATCTGCTTCTAAGTAAATATTCAGTATCTTCCCCAGCGAAGACAATAATTCTTTTTCCTAAGTCATCAGTGTGATCGATTCGAAGAAAGCTGGAGTTATTTGCCCGAGGTAAAACTTCTTCCGAAAATACAATTTTCGAAATTTCTTCCGAATTTTAGCTCAGTAACCAGAACGTTTCGCCGTTCTTTGCAGAGTCGGGTCTTAACATTATCTTATTTTGATATTTAAGTTACCATGTCATATCCTTCCGCGAAAGTGTCTGACAAGTCTTCCTTATAAATGGCATGTATACGTCTTCCCTAGCCCTCTTTATGCAGTTTTCCAATTTTACTTTAAACTCTATTCCAGCTAGGTTTGGAACGCAACTATGGAAGTTTTACTAACTATTTCATACTGTAAAGTAGATTTCAGCTTCCATTTGCACTTACTGCACTTGTCTTTAACACACACCCAACTTATCAACTTCGAATTTTTCCGATGATTTCAATACTGATATCCACTAAAAATCAAAGACTGTTTTCCCCAATCTCGTAGAAACTATACTAGTCCGGTGGTAATCCGGACCCCGGTAATCCGGACAATTTAGGGCCAAATGTAGCCTCTCTTTCATCCCGGTGATCCAGCCATTATCCGGATCACGGGGGGAAATTCGGAGACAATCCGTACTCCAAGACTGGTGGCGTGGGTGAAGCGGGAGGAGCCAGCAACAATCTAACTCCTCAGCAGGAAGGACGTGATCTCTCCGACAATCGTAGCTCTCTTTCTCCCTTATTTCGCTATTAAAGTGAAATGATAGCGACAAAATGTCCCATTATTATTATTATTATTATTATTATTATTATTTATTGCCGATCCCAGTGGCCGTGCGGTCTAAGGCGTGGGTCTTCGGCCGCTCGCTTACTAGGATCGTGGGTTCGAATCCCACCGGGGGCATGGATGTTTGTTTTGTATTGTAAGGACGGTAGTATGGAACGTAAAGTGACATGAAGGACGAAAGGATTTAAACAGTACAAAAATGGATCAAAAGGGGTAAAACCCCGGACAGGCAAAAAAAAAAAATCCCACCGGGGGCATGGATGTCTGTCTCTTGTAAGTGTTGTGTGTTGTCAGGTAGAGGTCTCTGAGACGAGCTGGTCCCTCGTCCAG
This sequence comes from Reticulitermes speratus, assembly GCA_021186555.1. Classification (NCBI taxonomy): domain Eukaryota; kingdom Metazoa; phylum Arthropoda; class Insecta; order Blattodea; family Rhinotermitidae; genus Reticulitermes; species Reticulitermes speratus. Next base: position 15,671,235 of record JAJKFL010000003.1, on the reverse strand, counting down.
AGGAGTCCTACCGACTGTGGTGTGTCTCAAATGTGTGTGATCATGAAACCTCGACGAAACGAGGAGGCCCAGGCCCATATAGGGCTGTCGAACCATAAAAAAATTATTATTATTATTATTATTATTATTATTATTATTGCGCCGTATTTAGGCTCCGATAAATTATGCTTTTGCATTGAGCGATGATTTTTTTGTATATTACCTATAACATGGATTTTCCTCTCGGTGGTCCGGATTCCCCGGTAATCCGGACCACCCCTCCCCCATATAGTCCGGATTGCCGCAATTTCACCAGCTATGATTGACTTATTAACTGGCGCATGCTTACGTTGTTTACCGTTTCAAAACCAAATAGAAAATGATGAAGACAAAACGGCAGGCAACCCACTACTTTGTTTACGGCTGTAGGGATGGGGGTATTATAGGGTTTGAACGACTGAAGGTCATTGTACGCATTTTTGTGCACTGCAGGTATACAGGCCTGCAGGTATTTATTGTAGTATTTTGTATCCTCTACCTTTTAAAAAAATATGTCCGCCTGAACCTCGACGTGTCTTTTAGTAGCCGCCTGGCCCACGGCCGCTACAGCCACGGCATCCAATGGATGGAAAAATTGTGTAGTGTCAACTATGTAAGAAAGACGTAGGCTGTTGTTATGTTACGTTGGCGCTGTATTATAGTGCATCTATATCAGGGGTGTCCAACCATTTTTGGCAAAGGACCACAACAGTTATCGTGGGCTGGTTCGCGGGCCACATGTTTAAAAATCACAATAAGTTGTATACCTAACATCCTAAATGTTAGTGTAATTTTTATGATATATAATCTACAAGCGTGACCGCGGGCCGTAGAACACGAGGTATCGAACTGCATGCGACCCGCAGGTTGCACACCGTTGATCTATATGCCTTCTGTTATGCTTCGTGTCGTTTCCTTTTTTGCCATTGTTTTATTTATTTATTTTCGTAATCTAAGTTTGACATTGAAGTATTTCGGCTCCTGTGTGTGCGCGCGTGTTTATGGGCAATGCATAAATCCCTGCCATGCTTGGCACATCTTAGTAAACTCAGGGGCGCACCCAAGGGGGGGGGGGGCTGCCGGGCTGCAGCCCTCCACCCCCGAAACCCTCCAAAACCGAAATTTAAAAAACACAGATCCTGTAAACACGATGATATCAAAAGTTTCGCGTGATTTACTCTTCAGCCTAAATCAGCCACTGCAATCGGTTGATGACTAGCGCATTATAATTTTGAAAAATAAATTAATAAAATTTAAAACAACAGAAAAGGAGGTTGGACAATGTGATTATGTCATGGAACATGTAGTTATATTTCTATGTATATAAATGGAGTTGCAAATAGTGTTATGTTACAGTTGTACTTACAACATGATTTTCATAACATAATTCTTAAAATCGAACATAAATTATATATAGCTTCATGGTCAACCCCCCCCCCCTTATTGAAAAATTCTGGGTGCGCACCTGAGTAAACTCATGTAGTTTCGTCCATCAAGCTCTGAATTTTGTACGTTCCACTATTATATAATACTGTATATCGTTGCCTAATTATAGCTGGTGCACTCGCCCATATGCGTTAGTCGAAATACTTGACGTTTTCAGTCTGTGTGTAATAGTATAAAGTCTGTCGCTCCTGCCAAGAGTAATCCAGAAGTGCCCCCTACAGCAGTCACTCGCATCGCGGCAGACCCCCACCCCTCCCCCCGGCGGGGATCTTCTCGTGATCTGTAGTTTGTAACAAGGTCAATTCAGCCTACCGTTTCTTCAAATTACTTATTAATAATTAATTAATAATTATTACACTAACAGTTATTCGTTAATAACACTGCAGAATGCAACAGTTGTACTGGATGGACGCAAGAAAAATCTTTCTCCCAACAGCACCCAGTACCCAACACATGTCACATGTCGGACAGAAAGAACTTCCTTAACAATGGATTCATGTTATGACTTTAACAATCTTTTTTTACTTCACTCCTCCCTGCTCTCTTCCTTTAGCCTCAGCTGAAGTCTGTAAGAGTGATACGATTTCCGCTAGTAGTGTTCTATGCATGTCGTACAAAGGACGCATAAAATCCAGTAAAACAGAATGTTATACTTCGATGCGAATTCGAATTTGTCTCTGTGGAAGTTTTCATCCCATTATTTTATCTTATTTCGTGGGACGGAACCTAAAATCCCAAGAATATATCTTAAATGGAAGTTTTGATAAATCTTAATTGATTTTAATTCGGCCCAGGAAAAACGTGCGGGTGGATTAAAAAATTCTAGCTGTGCTTCTAGGATTCCAAATAGCTTAGAACTGATCTCAAGAAATGAACGCAAGAACATTTTGTGTATAAATTCAATGGACGTAGATCGTTATTTAGCGTACATATTCCGTTCCAAATGGCATGGAGCTGCTGAAAACTGCACAAGTAATCTGTGGCCAACATGGCGGAGGTGGAGGAGGTGAAGTTGGCTGGTATAATATAGAAAATAAACGTTGTATAACTTTTGTACTAAAAGTGTGGATGTCTTTTAGAACCCATGAAACATGGATGTAAGTAATACGTTTTGAAGTTCTGTTTTTGTCTGATGTGTCAAGTGTTTATTAAAGGGTCTTAACCTAACTTTCATAAGCTTTGTGACAATTTTGCAACGTATTGTACTAAATTCTGACGTTCGTAATTTAGCAGTCTGTCTTTAGTGACCCTAATACATTGTTTTTTTACTTTACAGGAGATTAAAATGGACAACAGTGAAATTATATGCGTTGAAGTTGAAGAAAATGAAAACGGTGAAATAATTTATGTTGAGAAAATAGAAAATGATGATTACGTTGTTATGGATGATGATTTCTGTGTAGTCGAATGTGAAATAGCAACTTCTGGTGAGAGTACAAATTGTTTAGATGATAATGACAGTCCTCAAGAATGCAACCCTAACGAACCGGTCCAAATAATATTTTTGCGTAACTTTGACGAAGATGGGGATGGAAATCCAATTATCTTAAAGCAAGAAATTGAAACGAATGATAGCGAAATAGTTGAGGAGACTCTAGATGATAATGTTGCTGCTGGTAATACTTTAAAAACATACGTTAAGAAGCAGCAGAACTTTGTGAAACTGGAACCAGTATCAGGCAGTAAGTATTCAACATTCAAGTCATCAGGGAAGTGTCATTCTCCAACCAAAACAGTGACACAAACACAGAAACTTAATGCCCTCCTCCAAGTTGCTAGTGGTAAAGTAAGTCAAATGTCTAAGCCACAAGCATCATCTGAACATGAAATTAAAGCAACAGACAAACGGCTCATGACTAATCCCAACATACACATTCGGCGATTAAGTGCTTTCAGCCAACAGCGGCCAAAGCTCTGGTCCCATCGTGTTGATAGAAGGAATTTTGATAAGGACAGTCTGCTGAGAAATATAACAAATACCACATCTTGTCAAGAGGCAGTAACAAAAGACAGTTTATCAAAACAAAGTAATGTTAAGCAACTGGACTCAAATATGTCAAAATGTGAAGTTAATTTACAGGAAGTACAGACGCAGTCAGTAAAAAAGTGAAGGAACTGCCATATCAGTGTGAAGTATGTGATCAGTCTTTCAGGCAGGCAAGTAGTTTGGTCATACATCTTAAAGTCCATGCAGGGAAATATACAGACAACTGTGTGATAAGTTGAAAGGTCAAATCAGATAAGATGTACATAAAATCTATGATAAAAAGAAAGACTAATATGTAGATGTATTCAGCAGCTTTTAACAAACATTAACATGCTGTGTTAGTCATGAACTTGTATATATGGATCATGTCTGAGCATACAGTTAGTAGTTTCAGATATTGCTGGTAATATAAATGTTTCTTTCCATTAATGGTGCAGAATAGAATACAGTTGGGGATCTCCAACTGTGTCATGTTGCAGGAGAGTTTCCGATTCCTTACATCATCCTGGTATGGTGTTGAAGGCTTAAACTGGGTTAGCTTAGTTTAGCAAGACCCAAACCTTCTTCTGAATCTTAACGTACTTAAAAGATAATAATTTGCAGGTCAGTTGTCTCACTAATCTTGAAAATTTATATGCCTTAATATGAAAACAATTTCAATCTGTAATTCATGTAAGTCTGAGCTGTCTACGGATGAGGAGAAGCTGCCTCCTCACCCTTTCACCTGAGGATGGAAACATATAAAGTTTCTAAAATGTTATGTTGTTTTTGGAATCCTAGGTGGACAATATCCAGAAACCAAGTAATCCTATGTCCAGGAACGTAGCTGGCGGAGGGCAAGTGGTGGGCCCACCACATGTGGCAAAATAAATATTTTAAACAAAAAAATTTGATTTATGCACTGACCAGGTTTTAAATTATTGAGCCAAGTATAAGGAAATTAAATACATAATTGTAGTTCTGTTTAAAGTCCATGATTTCTGTTATGGGCGGCCATTGTGATTGCTCACCCCAGATGCCAAAATACCTAGCTACGCCACTGTCTGTGTTTATTGTATTATTTTGGGGTTTAAAAATCCAAACAACTTTATAGTCTGTAAATATCATAGCAGCAATAAAATATGTTGAGAATTAGGTGTATTTCTTAAGCCGTTTAATTATCATGTAAAATGGTGTAAAATATCAGTTATTTATTACAGGCTCCTACTATAATTTGACAGGTACGGTTGCGAAGGAAATTGATTTGGTATTAACTGTTATTTTATGAGATATGTATATATAGCTACCAAAGTTTATGCCTCAGTGTTATGTCCCCAAAGCCTACTATGATTACTGACCCCTACAGTGCTCTTTCCAAATTCTGTGATAAGAGGGTACATAATTGTTCAGCCATGTCCCAAGTAATTTTGTATCTTAGGTTACTGAAATATGGTCACTTCATGCAATGTTTTATTGGTACTGGAAAGATCAGAGTGCTTGCTTCCTTGAATATGTTACATTGTAAGTTTTGTTAAGGTGGCAAGGTTGTGTTGGAGGTATTCTTCATAAGCACATAAACAGCAACAGATCAAACTCCTGCTTCATATTTGGAAGCCCCCCCACCACCTAAGTTCAAATTTCAGTCAGATATCCTGAAGTTTTTTTGTGGGTTATCCTTGGTCTCTCCAAGCATATTCCAGGATAAATCCTTAAATCCATTAAAATTACAACTTCCTTTCGTGCCATGCTATATAGTCTGGGTTGTCAGCTTCAGTAAATAAACCATACACAAATGAACAAGTAATGTCTGAGAGTTTTGTGTAATATTGACATGATGACTGAATCCTTTACAAAATATACTCTAACAAATATCTCCATCATGATATGGGCTTTGGTGAACAGGGAGGATAATTTGCATGTAGTTTTTATTACATATTGTTCATACTGGTTAGATAATTAAGTTACTAACCTTTTAAAGACCCAGAAGATACCCCTAGAAATTTATTTCATATATTTAGGCAGCAAGGAAATTTACAGCATTTTTAAGGCATGCTGCGTAATCTGTTTTATTTTCTACAGAATGCCACTTATTTTCATAATTTCATCTTTTTTTGTTCAAATGATAAATTCTTCATAAACCATGCACTAAAATTTAAGTACCCACCCCAGCAGGATAAGGGTTATGAGCATGTGTACCTATACCTTAATTGCTAGTTATTTATGAATGCTTTGCATTCTTGTTTGTGAAGGGAATTTCACTAACTTGTGACATGACAGTTGCTGTCAGCAAACAGTGTAAAAGTGAGTGGATGGGGAACTGCTGATTTCATAATATTGTGTACATTTACATTGGTTATGTAGAATGTAAGTATTTTCAACTTTTGGCAGTAAAGGAAGGTACAAAATTATGTTGAACATTTCTCTGACATGCTACATCCTACTTTTCATGAGAAATTTGAACAAAAATATATTTGCTCCCATCTGTCCATTTTATGAAAACTGTAAACCTTTTATAAAACAAAAATTATCAAAAATCAATACAGTGTATTTAAGCATAAAGAAACTGAAATGCAGCATTCAATGGTACATTGCATGTGTTGTATGATCCTCATGCATACTTGGAAAGACCTAGTCCTTGCACCCATGTTTGCCAACCTCTGAATTGTATGTAACTTTAGATGCATTCGCAAAGCTGTGAAAAATGACTAAGCTTCATCATGTCTGTCAGTTCATCTGCATGGAACAATTGGGCTCCTGTCAGATGGATTTTCGTGAAATGTAATATTTGGGGGGTTTTGCTACTCTGTTGAGAAAATTCAAGTTGGTTAAAATCAGACAAAATAACAGGCACTTTACATGAAGACATACGTACATTTATGACTACTTTGGTTACTAGTGTTACCATGTTTCTGTCAATCACAATCAATACTATCTGCCTTATTTCGTCATGCAGCTTACATGATGCATAATTAAGGGAAATAAAAATGTGCAATCACAATATTTAATATTTACTGATTATGTCTAGGAATATGAAATGTGGTATGTAGATTGACTATGAATATACCTACAAATTGTGTACAAAATATTGTTTTCAAGTTGGCAATTACAAAATATTTTGATGGGGTAAAGATCTGAGGTTATGTGTGACCAATAAATTCAACAAAACAAATGCAGACATAAAACATTCTAAAGTATGTGCACAATATTAGTAACAAATAGTGTGACCACAGTGGATTAAATGGTATAACCATCTGAGAAGGGTCCAGGATGCAAAGGCCCTGCATGTGCCTCAATGTTAAATTACACATACATTTCCCATTTTGTTGATGAAATCACTTTCATGAGAGTATCATTGCATGTATAGCAATTACAAATGCTGTACACCAATTACAAATGGACGAGAAGTCTCCAGAAGTATTGAAACACAATTTTTCTTTCTAAATTTTTCATTACCAGTGATACCATGAACTATATGGCTATATATGAAGCAACCCACTAGATAAACAATGCATAATAGCACCATTGCTACACCCTGTGCAAGGAAATGACAGATGTCACTGCTATAAATGGAAAATTCTGAAGTATTTTTTTGGGCAGACTGAATGAAAAGCAAGGCTCCTAAGGATTGGTCTCAATGTTTACTATGAGAAAATGGTGCGAACATCACAAATTACACAAGTTTTAAAATCATTTTGTGGTACCTACCTTGTATAATGTGCTACTATGCATGAGTGCATGACAGTCACGCCCAGGTCAGCATCGTTAGTGTGTGATGTTACAAGCATGGTTTATGATGCAACCTGCATTTTAATGGTTACAGTGGAGCCTGATGAAAGACAGGGTCGTTAGTGCTGGCTGTTTTGTGCACCTTGTCATACAGTGGGGCATTTCTAGTTTGTCAAATAATGGACGTCCATCATGTGAGCATTCCGTCACTTCTTGACTACCTAGTACAAAGACTTTGAAGTGCCACTGTGTCAAACTGAAGTGTGTACTGATTACACCGTGTTGCTGTGTCATTGATATCGTAAGTTTAACCGAGTAGAAAAAGAAGCTATTTAACTATGATTTCAGTGTTCCAGTCAAATCTGCTGTGGTCTTGTCACTGACAGAGGGTATACTGAAAGCTGGAATGGGTTACAGAATATTAACATTTTTGTGTTATGGTGGGAAAGTTAGAAGGAAAGATAGAAATGATGGGAAGACAAGGAAGAAGGCATAAGCAGCTACTGGATGACCTTAAGGAAAAGATAAGATACTGGAAATTGAAAAGGCTACGGACCTGTCGTAAGACAGACTACAGAATGAACGGTGGGAAAGTAAAGTAGTACTCTGCATTTTGACTGGGATACCTGTAGTGTACTTTAAAATAATTTTGTGTTTCAAAAGAATGAAGCTGTAAGTATAGAAAATGAAAGAGAATTGACCTGAAATTATTTTTTTTAATTCAAAAAATATGTGAACCTTACAAAAGCAGTACAGTTGTATTTATGGAAACACCTGTTTGTCTTCTCACAGCATACTTACAGGCATGTATTTTACATATTCTGAACAATTTCATTTAACAAGTAAATAGTCAAGCCATTCCAAAAATTACTCTTATACATATCATATAACTACACACACATATATATACAAGCCTCTCCTTTCAAAATAATGTGTAGTTAGAACATATATGTATATAAGATTCACCATGGCTTGCAGCAAATAAATACAAGGCATTAAAAAGATAAACACTTTCAGACATACTGTCAAGCACATCGCAGTTAATTTACATTTACAGGAATGGAATGACTTGAATTTCTAAGGCCATTAGATCAGTACAATATAAAAGTATGCCATAACCCATTTAGGTATCTTTTCCAGTAGACATAAACCATGAAAATGAAGCAGTGTTGTGAACACAGGATTTGAATTTTGAGATAAAGTACCACTAATCTCAGGAATCACGACATGAAACGTTAAGAGGCAAGACATTCATTACTAAAAACTACCATATGCATGGATTTACAGCATTTTTATACTCGCCCATCTCTGACTTGAATGACTTCTCCAATAAGCTTGCAAGATGGACTGTTTTAAAATCTTTATATGATGCTTTATCATAAATAGTATCATAGTTATGTGAAGTTTTAGTGATAACAGACCAACTGGAAAGTTTTGTATAAAGCTTGATGATAATATGACCAAATTTTTGTCAGCTTTTATCTCCATATAATCATAAATTCTATGCTTCTTGCTCATTTCTTTTTTTTGTATTCCTGAGTACTATGTTCTGATATATGCATAACAAGATTAAGACTCTTAATCTCTAGAACAAAAGAAAAAAAGCTTCTAAGGTAATGAGTTACTGCATACTTTTATAAACATTTAATCTAATTATATTGTGATCATCATCATATCATCACATAAAGTTCATAAGCACACATTTATTTCCTTTTATACCAGCTTCTTAAAAGCCATCACTTAAACTATAAGGCCAACAAAGGAAACAGCTGAAAATATTTTGCACGACTGGGGTGGAATTATAAACACATCCATATTTATCAATCAATTTAAAACAAAATGTCATAATTACACTACACTGTCATTGGTGAAGTTCTAGAGTTTCCATTTACTACATAAATTCTGGAATCCATAAATAATACTATTAAGGTACTCTGAAGATTTAAAAATTTGATTTATTCACATAAATACACTTTATCGTAATATTTCAGTTGTATATTCCACACCAAAAAAAAGGGGGGGGGGAAGAATTATTACACAAAATCTATCACACAACTGAACTGGTTTTGAAATGTAATTCCCCCCCCCCCCAAGTTTTTTCTGTCACATCATGCTGTCCTAATTTTTCAGTTCCATTTTTATTTCAGAAATGTGACTTTTTTTTAATGCTGCTGCATTTTATGTATATCACTGACAATTATTATAATGCCAAAACATATTAACACTAAAGCTTCAAATTTCAATTCACCCGAGACTGATTGTTCCATTTCTCTTCCATGTTGCTCTCATCATTACATCAATTAGAGAAACATATACAGTAATTTTTTTACGGCAAAGAAGAGCTGCAGCGTGGGAGTCCTCAATCAACCCAAAAAGATGGAAGTTCCTTGGCACTCTTTGGCTTCAAATATTAACATAGTCACTTTTTTTGACAAATGAAACCTAACCTCCAAGAGAAACTCTTAAAAATTACTTTTTTTTACATCTAGTGAAGGGTCAGTGACAAAACAGTAATTTGTGTATCACCATACAAATTTGCTTCTTCTTTTAATTAAATCTCACTTTCCGGCAGCTGAAAATCAGAGCTGTTAAAGGAGTCGCCTTATGAAACCTCAGAACGTACAGTGCATGCTTTTCGTTTAGGAGCAAAAATAAAGCTGCAGCTGCTTTAAATGAAGACTTATAGGAAAGTCAATACCTTCATACTCTCGGAACTTTACTGCATTTACAACTACCTAAAAGAAAAAATGACTCAGAACTTCACCATGTTTGGTGCTACCTACAACAAAAATGATGACTACTGTGCACAAATATACGGTAAAGCTGTTGTGGTAACAAACGCATTATGTGACATCCAGGACAGCAGAGAAGTTAAAATATAAAGGAAGTGCCAAATTAGGCTGCCAACAATCAAGGACTTCCCTCCATTTCACATAATGACAGGAAAGTTTTGGAATACAGTCCTGTACATCTGAATTAAGTTCAATATAATTAGCTAGAACTTCATAATGACATACACATTTCCATATACACCCAACCATATACCTAAAACAATAAACTCACTATATAAAGAAACCCACAGCAAATTTATTATGCATTAAACAAAAGGAAATACTAACCCCTGATGTCTCTCTTTAACCACTGCCTGATGTGCTGATTTGTTGCTTGTATCACACACATGAAAAGTGTGATTAAAATTAATTCAATATACTCTGTGTACTACGGAAACAATGAATTCGTGCCTTAGCTTCATATTTCTGCACACATATGCCTTTTGCTGTTTCTTACTTATACTTGGTTATGTACTGTTTCACCATATCAGCATTAGCTCCAGAAAAGGCATCAACCTAAAAATAAAAAGATAAACATTCAGCTAAACAGGAATAAAAATACTACAACTTTGTACTGTACCCAGAAGCATAAAAGTTATTTAAGAAATTGTTCTCAATTATCATTACCCTGCTAAGCCTGTGTTGTTATATACTACTGCATTATGATGTCTTTCCTGCGCCTGTATCATTGCAGGTGCAATCTTCAGAGACTTGTCTCCCCAACTAAGTTTCTGAATGCATTCAAACTTGCTGGAACATAGGATGAGGGTGTTTGAGAGTAGGGTGCTAAGGAGGATATTTTGGCCTAAGAGGGACGACGTTAACAGGGGAGTGGAGAAGACTACATAACAAGGAGCTTACTGATCTGTACTCTTCACCAATTATTATTTAGGTGATCAAATCAAGAATGAGATGGATGAGACATGTAGCACATACAGGGGAGAGGTGCATACAGGATTCTGCAAGACCCAGGTGTACATGGGAGGATAATATTAAAATGGACTTTAAAGAAGTGGGATGGGGGGAGAGGGGGGCATGGACTGGATTGATTTGGCTCAGGATAGGGATAGGTAGCGGGCTCTTGCGAATGCGGTAATGAACCTTCGGGTTCCATAAAATGTCGGAATTTCTTGACTAGCTGAGGACCTGTTAGCTTGTCAAGAAGGACTCTGCTCCATGGAGTTTGTTATTCAGACTTGTTGGGTATAACTTCTATCATGCATATGATGAACTGCATGTCAGGCCCCTCTGTTGCCTCTGTATGCTATCTGTATTAGAAACTGCTATATCTAGCAGTCGGAATACCCTACACCATGTATCACCTGACTTTGTCCAGCAGAGGAATACAAAACTGGAATTCACAATTACTCATAAAACACCTTCACAACATACAGTTACATTTAGCATTATCAATTAAATTTCTGTCACTTCTTGTGATCTCCATATTGAAAGATGACTGCAAAAATAAATCACCACTGCAAGTACAGCTGGACACTAGGTTATCAGCAACTAAACGGTTAACACACTGATGATCAGGTGTGACACTCTGGCTAACTCCCTCTGAGGACCACATCAATAAGCATGTTTAGTCCAAAAGTACATCATCCACAATGGAAGGAACAGAGCAAGGGCATGTACCTTACACATCTCGAGTTTCTACTTAAAGCCTCACTATTACATAGGTCTAAAATACACCAAGAGATGGCAACAGTGACCAAGGAAATCCCGCATGTCTAAAAGCATAAATTAACACAGCCCATCAACTACAGACAGCCGTGAAACTATGTTAAAGCAAGCAAATGACTCATCAAGTATTTTCTTTCATTTCTTCCGCATGAGCAGAGTCTGACACAAACTTTCAGGATTTTAATTCTGTCAATGCACCTATCTGCAACTGTTCTTTACATCCAACACTGATTCCCTGTTATGAAATCCTTTTTACTAATCATCGCTGACTTGCTAGGTACATCAACATCAGGAATTTCTTTCTGTGAAACGTGCAGCAACATTTACTGTAGCATGAATTTTTAGCACATGATTTGATTATGAACACATGTTCATAACAATACACCACATTCTCAACACAAGTCCACTACAAGGAATAATGATTTGCGATATCTTATGTATGACTCATTGGAAGAGAGTATGACACTCATGTTTGTGCTGAACTAGTCTTAGCCGGTTTGCTGTTATGTTTGGGTTTGTAGCGCCATAATTTTAAAATCTTGCATCACATATAAGCTGCTTGGTAATAAGATGTCTGTATGTGAATGGGAGTGAATTATAAATGTGAAATACTCACCTTCTGCTTGTTCTTGATGAAAACAAATGTTGGCATTGCTGTGATTTCATAATCTGATGCTATATCCTCACACTCATCTACATCAACTTTGAGAAAAACAACATCTGGGTACTCTGCAGCAAGCTCCTGTTAATATAATCTCTAGTTAACAACAGTTCGTGTAAATTCTCTGCCCTGAAACTTCAACTTCATTTAAATATCGCTAAAAAATTTATACTGTGATCACATGACACCTACGAATAGGAGAGGTACAGGATATCAGCGATATGAGTCATCAAAAAGTTGCACACATCTCCTAATATAAAGACAATCATGAATGTACTGCTCAAGAGAATATGATCAGACACAAGCATGAAAAACATACAGTCAATATTTGTAGAGAATCAGAAATTATAATTCATTATGAGCAGTTTACAATTTAGATCTGCATAACGAATAAAAAACTACATGTACACAAATTGTTCACCTCTTCAAGAATACCTATCTGCCCATGTCCCATACTTCCATTTCATTCATCTACCACCAGCACTATACAATCTTGGCAACTGACAGCAGCGTTGAAGTAAATAAAAAAAAATCCATACTCTGAGGCCTGGGGTTTCATTGCTGTTGCCACTGAAGCCATTATCCTAACTACAGATGTCAACATCAGCACTTTAGAAACCACACTTTAACTGTCTTAAATTTGGTTTCCAATTCTGAACTTACCTTGCGCCTAGATGCACATCAATACCGAAACTGTTAACCTCATACTTGAAAGTATATTAGAACCTAGAACCAAGCTTCAACTTTATGTTTCTCTTTATTCACCAACCTTGGAAAAGAGTACTTACTAGTTTGACATAAATGACATGCTGTAAACAACATTCACATACAAGTAATTTACCATATTCCAGAAATACAATATAAGTACTGCATATAAAATTCTACACAACTGTAATAAACATTTTTTGCTTCAGATGATATGAAATGAGAACAAGTTCTAGTGAAGTAGCACATGGATTAGCAAGCAAAGCAATAAAGTAATATTACAGTTTTAGATTTCTTTGAAGATGTCCAAATTTAAAGTTCAGAATCTGTAAGCAGAATGAATTTACTTCAGACTACCTTTCATGTTTTATATAAAGTTATAATCCAGTCAATTATGCATTTATAGGTTCGTAACACAGCACAAACAATTAAAAATTTCAACTTGTGCTGCCAGTATTAAATGTTATGAAATTTCACAATCCTAACAGATGGGTAGGGTAATAGATTACTTTCGTCTAATTTCAAAATGTTATTCAAACTAAGGTGGACAACAGTTGCAGTCTGAAACACCTCCTCAGCACAACACATTTCCCCAACATCCATTTTAGTATCACCTTCCCAACTTAGCACGTCTCCTAAGCAACTGATTAAATGAAGGCCACCTAACCAAAACTCGGTACGCATTTGCTTCCACACTCGCCTCACCAGCTTGTCTTCTTTATGCCAACATGGTCAACTTTATGACCTGATACTGTACGCTGCTTAAGTTTTATCATGGTTACAAAAACATGCAAATAATGTGGCATACATATGCTTTGGTATGATGGCACTAAACAAACTTCTGTAACTTGATATGAACACATCTTCATGTTTTGCAATGTAACTTTTGTTTCAAGAAAGTCAATTTTAGGAGAGAAATTACAGACAGCATACGTTTTTCAACCTGTAATGTCAAATCCTTCATAATCCTGAGTGTGCTTTTTCGCATTTTGCTGTCAGTCCCTATATCTTCACTACACCATGTTTTCAAAATGATTGCAAACAGGTCTTCTCACGATTTTGTACTGGATTCCAGATGATAATCATGCAATATGTTTTGTCTCTAGACAAATACATTGAGTTCAAAGAGGCTGAGTGTATTTTTTGGGTAAGACATCCCATTGTGACATGTAAATAATAATATGAATAAAAAGGGGACCATCAATCACAACTATGGGTTTGACAATATTTTACTGTTGTTCATGCTACATGTTTCAACTCACATAAAATCCATCATCAGGCACCAGAGATCTCAATTATTTTTATTAATAACCTACTGTTTACAAGTATTTTTGGCTTATATATGTTTTTAAACTAGTCACTGACAAGTAGTCAGGAAGTGACAAAAGCATGTTAATTTGGTATTATTTCTGACAACTCTGAAATTCAAACCACACTATGCATCAGCCTTTCTGCAAACAATTAAATTTGTATTGCTTGCTTGACTCTGAACTATGTGTGATAGCACAGACATTCATCATCACAAGATATGTCCATGTTCATTGATATCTCATTTTGTCCCAACTGAACAGAGCCCCAAGTACGGTTCCTTGACCAATTGCAAGCTTGGAAGGCACAGCACATAATGCAGAAATTATCAGTACACCATCATACAGGGACATTATTTCAGCTCAAAACTCACATCACTCTTCACTCAAGACCATTTTCTGCAGTGGTGGGTAGTGCAGCACTTGCAGTTACTCTGATCTGCCATGAGTTGGAGGTTTAGTTCAATGCACCATGGTTCAATATTAAGTTTTTACTCACCACACTTAAAGCATTACATCGCACTCTGTGGACAACTCGCTTTGGAAGAGGCTACAGACATATCGTCAGACACACTACAGAATGAATGAACCAGCACTTAAAGGTGCTGGAAATGTTTTCCTTCTGCTTGCAGACGTGTGTCACGTCTAACATATGTATTTTTCACTGCACACCAAAGGTCTGCTGCATTTTATGTTACGCAAGTAGATGGGAAGTGAATAGTGACAGCTGTCAGATAAAATAATGTCCCTATATAAGCAGCTGGGATAGCATAGTCAGCACAATGACCAGGCTGATGACTGAGGAACAGTGGTTCTATTCCGAGCCAGGGCAAGAGATTTTTCTATTCTCTACAATATCCAGACCAGTCCTGTGGCCCACCCATCCTCCTATTCAATGGGTAACACAGGTGCTTTCCTTAGGGATAAATTGGCCAGAGCATGAAGGTGACCACTCACGTCCACCTAAGTGCCAATGTTAAGAATGACTAAAGCTATACCTCCACTTCCCCATATGCCTTCAGGGTGTGCACAGGGACAGCTTTACTTTCACCTCTTAACGCCATTATATTAAGGGCAGAATCAAACTTAAATACATGAAGAATTCTATCACTATAAAGTTACATAAATTACCATATCAACTGAACCAAGTACAACAACAGTCATCTGTGAAAATACTGTTCTCTAAAGTTGTATAACTTCTAAATGGATTTTTAGGTTCTGTTGTTAAGTTGAGCATCAACTTACACACTTGTGTTCATCACAATATTTCAGGCTTTCTACAATGTTACATATACATTATGCCATCACACTGGTAACACATGGCTGTTTGTACAAGCACACAACCTTAGAGTTAATGCAGTTTTAAAGTTATGCTTATATTTCAGCCAACCATGCAACTCATTACTGTCGATTCATATTTCTAACAGCTGGAAAATGTGTTAGATCTGAGGCATCAAGCCCATGGTCTTTTGAGATAATGCTGCATAGAATAGAATAGAATAGAATAGAATAAATAATGGGTTCAGCCCTTGTGGTCCCAATGCACGTAGGCCTTTTACAGGCCCTTTGTGCCCCTTAACTAAAGTCCAAGTCATGAGAGCCTTGTCCTTTTAATACAGTTCCAGATCACCCACAGACTTAGACCTCTGGTGTCCCCAGGGTCCAAAAAGAAGGAACCCAGAGAAGTGTGTCTGTGTGTTACCAAGGCTTCACATGCTGCACAGTATGACAGGTACATAAGTTTCAGAAGAATATGTTTCCTCCATGTTTGAGACAGAAAAGTCATTCAAAAAAACCTCAAATATAAAATCTCAACAGCAATTCTCACACTCATAACAGCAAAGAAATAACTTATGTGACATGATCATACAGTTTCCAGACTGAATTTCTACCTCCATAACAACATTTACCTTGTAATCAATGCTGTCCTATTCAAAGTAGTCTCCTTGGGGCTTTATACAGCAAACCTAGCAATTGTGCCACCGTTCTAAGCATTTCACTAAGTACAGTTTGAAATCCAGAAAATGCATCCCATGATTTTTGCCTAAATCATGACAAAATCATCGATTTCCTTCTCTTATCACAATCTTGAGGTTTGAGAAAAGAAAGAAGTGGCAGGGCACTAAATCTGCTCAGAAGCGAGGGTGTGGACAACAGCCATTTTGTTTTTTGCCAGAAATTCACACGCTGACAAAGCGGAGTGAGCAGGTGCAGAGCAAGAGTTTGGCAACAATGCAATCCATGTTCAGACTGTCTTTCAAAACATCAAACCCAATGAAATACGCAACATTTTAGCAACTTCACGGATAGTGACTCATCTGTTTTCAATGTAAAGTGTCATCACTCAATCCACATTTTCATGTTTTGTTCATCAATGGACTCCCAAGCATTCAGCATGTTCAACAGAGGCCACACTGACTTCAAACTCAGATAACCACTCAAAAACTTGTGTTCTGCCCACTGTCTGCTCCCCAAAATCTATTTTCAACATTTTGAAAGTTTCAGTTGCATTTTTCCCAGTTTAAAGCAAAATCTTATGCATTATTCTTTCAAGTCTGCCAAACTTGTAAATGGAACAACATACACTTGTACTTAACAAGACATTACTTGATATTCACATGTGTTACAGCCATATTTCAAGCAGGATATGCCTCAGAAGACCCTACTCTATCTACACCTTGTGGTAGAAACTTCATGGTAGCAGCAGTAGTGTCACTTCATAGTCAGTCCAGAAACTACTTGATCACACCACATATTCAAATCAATGCTTAACCACATTGTTACTGTCAATGTATCATCATGAACGTGTCTGTAACACATACCTCAATTCTGGGTGCAATCACCTTACACGGACCACACCACTGTGCAAAGAAATCTACAACAACCAGGGAATTGCCTGCCTCTGTAAGCTTTGTATCAAACTCGTTCTGAAATAACAGTAATATAATTAAAACACTAAATTTTTTTGACTACCTATTACAACCTGTCCCAGTATCACAATACGTACTTCCCCTCACTTGTCATGATTTATGTAAACAGTGAAGAAGTTCTTATATTGCACCTTCCTCACATACTGAAGTAAAGCACTGAAATGGACTCAATCCATACCAATGTACAATCAAATCAAATTTATTTCTTTAAACCAATAATGGCTAAGAAATAATGTCTGGTATTTGGTTACTGTGTTGCTTTGCTGGTATTACTTGAACCCTTTACAGTACTTCACTCATAAACACCATGAAAGCAAGTCATGCCAATGATGTCTTCTGCAATGTCATGCCATGTAATCTGGTAGAAATTTACTGACATTTCAGAGGATCCTGCCCACTCCATACTCAGGGCAGACTTAGCACTGAACTTTGGTAAATGTCTACCAGAGTACACACTGTCACATCCCAGAAGATGAACAGAATATTATTTATACACATTTCACATGCAAACAGTAGTAACTACTTGGAACAATAATCAATATAATATGCAGATCATATATATTAAGCCTATATTTATTGGTACTGTATAATATGATACAACAGAATTATTAAAAGTTATTTCATATACGAAACATGAGTACCAGTGTTTAACATGCATATTCCTAAGGAATTCCAAAAAAAAAAAAAAACCCTTTACAAACACAATTAAAAGTATGCACGCAATATTACACATGTCAATACATGTGCTTGTCCACGAAATATAAGTTTTCAATTGAAGTACATTCATCAAATGAGTAGGAGTGAGGTAAGAAGTACTATTGTAATGAAGGCTTGAATACTTTTATACTATACTTTCAACTTTTAATTTCAGATGGAAGATTTGTGAATAACTTGATACCTGTACAGTACAATGTACTCCTTACGATATTTAATGTGGTTTATGAAAGTCATATTTACAGTCTTTAAGCTGTGTAACACTGAATTTATTCGGAAATTTTTCCAAATTCCCCACAACAAATGATAGTGACCAGAGTGTATAAATTAACTTGCAAGCCTAATTACACTTAACTTCCTAAATAATTTTCTACAAGCTATTTTTTTCTTTTGGATGTTAAATACTTTATTACCATCTAATGAGTTTCCTCTTAACATTAATCCGCATGACACTATGGAGTGGGAATAAACAGAGTAAACTAATTTTAAAGCATGTTTCAGTGAGTTGCGCATCTGTCCTCATGCTAAAGCATAGTGTGAGATAATACATTCCACGTAGTTTACGTTATTATTAATTTGTAGGCTGAGCAAGTTATTTGCTTCTACTTCCTCAATTAATCTACTGTCACGACCTATATTCAAAGTAATACATGTCTGATTCTTTGTAGAATCACTTAAGCCTGAGAAACACATCTGCTCTTACGTATTTCGACAGAACCCTTATCTCAAGTAAATCCGCTCGCACTTTTTGTTACATGGTATCAATCCTACAGTTACGAAATACGAGGGGGCCACCTATGACTGAACGATTACCGTATCACCTATTTTACTCCGTTTTTAAACCAGTGTCTTTACTATGTGGCTTTGCGTTTTTCTAGCATTCTGTACACTAAAATGTTACACACTTGAATTACATGAATGCTTACCGCGTCCTTAATGTGAACTGCCATTCTATCTTCCACTTTAAACTAAATATGAAGAATAACAGAATCAGGTACGATGAGTTAAGTGATTGAATATGTTCTATCAATTATATCGTATCACACTTTACTCTTATTCCTTCCTTCCACACTCTCTTCCGAGCCGTCCGGCTACGTATCAAATACTTCAGCGGTGCGTACAGTCACCGACGCATAACTCTCCCTTGTGCCAGATCACAGGACTACGTGAGACAATAATACTACTCCGTGCTGGCAACACTGTTGAGCAAACACCCCAATCTGTAACCAACAATTACCGTTGCATAACTGGCACGAAAATGTTGGAAAATGTGACGAAATTAAATTTGCTGTACAGCTACACATTTCATTCTGAACTTGTCTCATATGTCATAGCAATTAACTTACAGTAAACTTCACAAAACACTTAATGATACAATAAATAAATGTATGTAAGTCGTACTTCGCGCGTATTTCCACGTAGGTGACGTATCATGTTATCCGTTAATCTTCCGCACAAATTATTTTAGACGTAATATTATAAACTTTATAAATTATTTCACAGACGTTAACTATGTACAGGGACTTACAATTATGACGCTACGAACATACTTGTAGAAGCGAGTGGGCCTAGAGTATGCAGCACGTACGACGAGGCGGGCGTTGTAGCATGTTAATAAAATCCACTTTCATTATTTCATTATGATAAATGAAAACTACTACCATGGGCGTATCAAGGGGGGGGGGGGGTGAGTGGTGCAGCCGCCTCGGGCAGCAGAGTCGAAGGGGCGGAAAATTGGACGGCAAAATGAATATTTTAAATGAAAAATTTGATTTTCTGCGCACAACGGTTTTTTAAATTACTGTGCCTAATGCAAGGAAATTCAATATACAGTTGAGATTTTTTTAAAGTTCATAACTTCTGTTAGGGGGCGGCCATTGTGATTACTCGCCCCGGGCACCCGAAAATCTAGCTACGCCACTGACTGCTACCACATTACTTTGTGGAAATAACAACGAATGTGTGTACGAGTAGCATATAAATCATCTCAAAATATAACTGCAAAAATGTGACACTGAGTGCCAAATAGCAGTGGCATCTACAGATTTAATTCCATGGAGCAGAGTCCTTCTTGAAGAGGTAACAGTTCCTCAGCAAGTCAAGAAATTCCCCGCGTTTTATGGAACCCGAGGGTTCATTATCATGTTTACAAGACCCTGCTATACGTCCCTGTCATGAGCCAAATTAATTCACTTTATTCCCTCCTATGGCATATCTTTAAGATTCATTTTAAAATTATTCTTCTCTCTACTCCTAGGTCTTCCAAGAGGTATTTTACCTCCATTTTTCCTCCTTCAAACCCTGCAAGCATTTTCGTCTCCACCCATACGTGCCATATGCTCCGCCTTCCTCATACTCCTTGATTGGATCACCTGAATAATGTCTAGTGATGGGAAAAATTATGAAGCTCTTCACTGTACAGCCTTTTGCAGACCGCTGTTACCTCGTCCCTCTTATGCTCAAATGTCTTCCTCAGCACCCTTTTCTTGAGCACTGTCATCCTACGTTATGCCGTTAATGTTAGAGGCCAACGTATAAAACAACAGCAACTGCAGTTATGTATATTTTAAAGTGCCCTGTATATTTTTAAATAGCAGACCGGAAGCCAAAATATTCTGGAAATGAACAGTAGCAAGGAATCCCTGAATTTAATCTGCTCTTAATTTCTTTATGCATGTAGTTTTCATTTGTTAGTGTCGTTCCCAAATACTTGAACTGTGCTACATTTGTAGCTATATTTGTTTCACGTTATTACCACCGTGCATCTTTACTAAACAGATTATATCAAACCAACTGATGCACAATTAAAAAACACTTTTTATTGTAGCTTTTATAAAATGTTTGTACCCCTACATATATATATGTAGGGGTACAAACATTTTATAAAAGCTACAATAAAAAGTGGTTTTTAATTGTGCATCAGTTGGTTTGATACAATCAGCTATATTTGTGTTCTGATTTTGTCCTACATTCTGTTCATGAGACATGAAATTCAGTTCTTTTTTCAGTATTTTCTGCCAGACCAACTTCCTTACTAGCAATTAATAAAGATTTTATGTTCTTTCTTTATAGCAAGGGTACATACATTCCGGGCGCCATGTCGCTGGGGCCAGTACATTTTGTACATTACCGCCTAATATGTAGGACCCTCGATAAGGAATTTGTTTCACGTCACCTTTCTGGTGCCTAGAATTTTGAGGCGGCTCCTCGATGTTGGGAAAACGTGTGGTCCTTTGATTCATAGTGGGTCTATAGGGCCTATACGTTTTCGCCCAAAAAATTAACATCACCGGCATAGAACAGAAGCTGACCTGTCCCATTCAGTTTCAGTCCCTCTTGATTTGCTTGGACTTTCCTAGTGGTATACTCTAAGACAAAGCTTAAAATTCAGATCATCTACAGATACGGACCAAATTACAACAGATTACGTACATATTTATTATTAATATATTATTAAGTTATTATTAATAAATAATAATACTAATTAATTAGTATTTTTTATGGCGCAACAGCCCCTGGTGGGCCAGGACCTCCTCATTATCGAGGCTTCACGATCACACTCAAGACACACCACACTCGGTAGGACTCCTCTGGACGAGTGATCAGCCCGACGCAGAGACCTCTACCTGACAACACACAACACTAACAAGAGACAGACATCCATGACCCCGGCGGGATTCAAACCCGCAATCCCAGCAAGCGAGCGGCCGCAGACCCACGCCTTAGACCGCGCGGCCACTGGGATCGGCAATTAATTAGTGTTATCCAGTTCTAAAATCCACATCGTTTAGTACATAGAAAACATATACGAATATTATGATAAATCACTAATGCATTCTAAACACATGTTATTCAGTGAGTTATTCGACAGTGAAATAATTCGTGATGCAGGTGTGAGGTTTCCAAAACGAGTACTACTAGGGGTGGTGATTTCTGAGACGTGACGCCGTGCAGTTTGGTAGATATTCACCGCAGTTTCAAAGGGACTGCTTTCTCCACAGCGAGAGAGAAAGTAAACTCTGAGGTGGCACGTTTCTCTAAAATCCAGGCAACTTTTTAGCACACTGCACAAATTCACATTCAAGCAGACAATTTTTCTGCATGCATTATGGGTCGGCGCACCCTGAAGGTAGATGCGTGCGACTACACGCGCTCTGGAAAAAAATTTAGTTGGGAGAAACAGAAATGAGCTGGACACATAATGTGGATTCAGTACGAAGGGGTAGTATCAAAAGATGAATGCGTATTTTAAGATCACAGTTTTTATATGATAGATTCCTTGGTGTAATAATACCATGTGTAAAGGTGAATATTTTAAAATGCAATTTACGGTTGTATTTATAAGGGAATGAGATATAACGTTGAGACAACTGATCTACCTTAATGGGGCACCTCAAAATTACGAGGCCTACGCAGAAATACAGATATGAGTTTGTTGGAGAAAAGATTTCTATTTTAGTTGCTTACAGGTTTATTTTCTTTACTAATCCGCAGGCGATTTTGCAATTAAATAAAGACAAATATAAGGAGATGAGAAAAGACTGGTGTCGATTTCACCCAGACAGAGCTGCCCGTCCTTCGCGAGGTAGCTGCCCCCCTCCCCCTTACAATTGCCCATGTTTTCCATTATTATTGTTAATACTAGTTTCATTGATATTGGAAAACGCGATTTAATCTCCTTGAAGAAAATTACGATACGATTAACATACGTCGTTTGGATATAATTATGGGTAGAGCAATCAGAACAATTAGCATTTATCGATATTGTTTTATAGCATGTCATTAAGAAGAGCCAAGCAGACTAAGAGGCAGTTGAATTTAATAAGATACATTGGCTTCTGGTGTATGTTATTGATCCTAATTTGTGGGGCGTTTTCCTCCGCTAGTTACGTTGATTTCGAAATATAAATTGTCTGAGACTGATAAAACGTATAATGATAATCGGCATGACCAACTTCGTCAGAAACATTAGAACTACAAAATGTTTCTGGGGTTTGAATATAAATAAACGTGTTTTCTTATAATCGACAAGGAAATTCCGAGCGGATATTTCTTGGAAAATCGCACAAAAAAAAAGTTAATCATGACGCATTCTTAAATACGCCCAAATTATGTAATTCACCAACATTGTCAAATGAAGGCTAACATATAAATCGTATTTGAAATTCAATACGAATGTACTATACAACAAAATATCCTGTTCACAAAAATGCAGTGAGTTTGGGGAACCTCACTTTCTACGTTGAAAATTATAATGTATTGATTTTCACTTCTGTTTTGGCACCAAACTGGCAACAGGGTATTGCTTAGTCGGTCACTAAACATGGCAGACGATGATTTGGAGTACTACATCAAGTTTCCATCACCGACCCCGAAAGATTCCACACCTACTAGCGAAACGGAGGAATTTGTGTTTGTTTATGACGAAGATAAGTTGCCTGTTGTTATGCTATTGGGATGGGCAGGTTGTCAAGACAAATATCTTTCCAAATACAGTGCCATCTATGAAGAAAGAGGGTAAGGGGCAATTGGTATGAAGCCGGTATCTAACTGACAAGTTTAAATTGCGTATAAGACTGGAAAGTGGTCGAACGTATTTCCATAAAAGATAATGAAAAGAGAAGGTCGAAAGGATGATAAATTCAGCAAATGATGAATTTTCCTATTTGGCTGGTAAAGTGGGAGCGCTGTGTGATTGTGCACAGCTGGAAGTTTGGGACCGCGCTTTCGAATCTCGCTCCATGCATATATGCATTTGTACATTTTGAATGCCCATTTTCGTTTCGTAACAAGAAGAAGCGTTCCAACAGAACTCATAAAGCCCGTTTCCCCATTACAAAGATCTAATTACAAATCTTGTGTTTAAGTGAAGTTTGGATACCACTTTTTTATGTTGGATGCCGGTAAGTTTACACATTCATAGCGAAGTGTAGTTTGGGCTCATGAGTTAACGTTTTTGGCTCGTATACAGTTAGACATTGGTTCCAATACGCCTCATTTAAGTATTTTGTACATTACAGTTGTAAAGATACGGCATTGTTACTTTGCAGATAGAACCACCAAAGTTTCGCATCGTCGCCATGTTCATAATTGTGGTCGGTCGGACAATTTATACGAACATTCGTCACACGTCTTCACATACAATTTAACAGGAGCCGAGGTGCGCGTAGTAGATGTAATGAATAGGTTACGGGTTGGACAAGCGCGTAATCGTGGTTGGATTCCCGGCTTAGGCAAGAGATTTAGACTAGCGGGTTGGATAACTGGGGAATCATGGTTTGATTTGTGGCGAGGACAAGAGATTTTTCAATTCCTCGAAGCGGCCAGACCGCCTCTGCGGCCTGCCCAGCCCCCTGTTGAATGGTTACCGGGAACCCTTGCCCGAAGGTAGAGCGGCCGGGGCCTGAAGCTGATCGCACATGTCCGTCCACTGCCCACGTTAAGAATGACTGGAGCTATACCTCCACATGTCCTCATGACATGCCTAGGGGCAACTTTACCTTGTATAAAACTTAATATTTTGTGACCTAGCAGCCCATTAGTTTTCACTGCCAACAGCAGAAGCACTAACCTATGCAGGAGGATCAAAGAATTACAAGTTTTTCAGGCTTTCGTGACAAGTATTGTTTTGAGTTGGTCTTCAGGGTTCTGATTGGACTAATCCTTTCACCCTGAATATGGAGGCAACATGTTGCTCTGAAATGTTGGAGGTGTCAAAGTCCAGAAAATCACAATCTGAAGGAGTGAAGAAATTTAGCCTATTAAAAGTTTAGATACTTTTACAGGATTTGAAAATATAATTTAGACACAATCTTAAGTTGTAAATTCACAATGAAGCTAGAGTTTATATGAAAACAAAATTATCTATATACTGGCAGTTTATGCAACAGATATGAGAAATATTAAAATGTGTGGTAATAGATACTCGGAAAGTATATATTTTTAAGAATGTATAGCAAAAGGGCATCCTTGCTCTTTTAGTATGTCGTTGACAACTAATAGACCATTGCAAGCTGAGAATGACTTCATTTACGTGCAGTTGCGGCAGTTCCGTACAACAACTGAACTTCAGAGGAACTTTACCTCAGTAATTGTTTGTTGTTGAACAGATGCATTACTGTCCGCTATACAGCACCAGTTGATTGCTTATTTTGAGGAGAGGACGTCTGCATCAGCTAGGGCATCGACTTGTGGAACTTATTACTGACATGAGTTTGGAGGAACATCCAATATTCTTCCATGTCTTCTCTAATGGGGGAGCTTTCCTGTACCAGCATGTTAGCCTGGCAATTCAAATGCATGAAAAGCCCCTGAAGGTACTGACTATTAATATAATTAAATCACTTTATGATGTTTTACATGCCTTTAAGCTGAATGCAAAAAGTGTTTTGCCTTTTGAATTGCTGTGGATGAGATAATTATGTTCTACTTAATAAATGTAACAATGAGCCGGATTTTTGTTATTAATGTATGGGATGTTACAGTCATGCATTTCCTAATCACCGTGTACTTTTCTGGGTCCTTGCTTTTGTGACTTCTCATTTTATGGATGATGATGATGGGGATGATGACCACAACTGCCACCACCATGACCACCACAACCACAATCACTGTCACTGCTTGCACCACCATCACCACCACCACCATAGATGTGTGTAACAATATGTGAGCTTATGTCCGAGTTTGTCAGTCTTGATGAATGTGATGCTATTCAGGATAAATGGATTTTGATTAGATTTATTTTTATATAGAGCAGTTTATTTACCTAATGTAACTTTAGTCCAGACACGATGACATAGAGGCTACTATGTTAGACCAGGGCTAAAACACTCTAATTGGTATTTTGATAAATTAAGGCATATGTGGAACATGTAGCCAGCATCTGGAAATCCAAATGGCATGACGTTTGTAATATATTTTATGAAATTCACTGTGGGTTCAGGAGTTACATAGATTAACACATTTGGTGAGAAATTACTACTTCATTAGAAGCTATTGTTAACTTTCAGGGTTTAAAGCTAAAATGAATTGAAGCTGATAATTTAAACAGCTGTTGTAAAAGTTTAACCTACTCTGAAGATTTTTAAATGCATGTTTACATTTTGCATCTGATTTTAAAAATATTTTATGTCTTTGGAGTCCCTCTGAGAAACAGAAAATATAGAGAAATCTTGGTGATTCCATTGCTTAATTTGGTAAGTGTAAGAAGAGAACATTATGTATTACAGGTGAAGGGTGTGATATTTGACAGTGCTCCAGGAGAAAGACGAATAACATCTTTGTTCCGAGCATTAGCGGCAATCATTGCGGGTCCCATCTACTGGAGAATTCCAGCTGCTGTCCTTATCACTGCATTTCTTGCTGTGGTATGGTTGTTTGAAGTGATAGCACGATCACTGAAGGAGAAGAAACCACCCCAGACTGATCCAATTGATCTAGCAGAAGAACCCTTCAGTTGGCCTCAGCTGTTTCTCTACTCAACTACAGACAATTTGATTCTGTATGAGGTAAAAAAATTGGAGTAAGAAAATGAAGAAGCTAGATGTATTTTATAGACCTGTCTGTATTAAATGTTTAATGCCATATGTACAGAAAGGTAGAATCAGATATTTCTATACCAGAGACATTAGATGCGAGTTGGTTTTATTGGGCCCCAAACATAATTTTTCACATATTTTCACATATTTCTGGTAGATGATCCTAGCCTCTTACTGTCTCACATGATGATTTTTTTTAAAGGATGTAAAACATGAACGGATATCAGCGTACTCCACTTTGCTACTATTTTCTTCTTTTGCTTGCCATAAGATATTTAAAGTGATGGTTCTTATGTGTTTGTCCTTCCCCAGATACATTATGGAAAATTCCTGTTCATACAGACATACATACATTTCACAGATCCAAAACTTTTCATAGGACAGCTGGATGTGAAACAAGTCACAATAATACAATACACAGACACAAACAAAGCAAGACAAATAACAACACACACAAAATCAAATCTGTTTAACAAAACATAGACAGATATAAAAAGTCACACTACACTCACAATACAATTTCAAACATCTTGAATACAAATCACAGGCCAAAAAATAAAAATTACACGTTATAATTTATAGTCATAAAAAATATCCTTTCTACGCGTCAGAAATTCAGCAAGTGAGTAAAAAGAATTATCCATAAGGTATCTTTGCAATGCAACCTTAAAACATAATTTATCATTTCTGAGATTCGAAATACTGGAAGGTAGACTATTGAAAATCTTGACGCCAGCATATGAAACACCTTTCTGAAAGCATGAGAGATTGGCAATGGGCCTGTGAAGCTGAGTCTTGTTTCTTGTATCCACACCATGTATTGACGAATTAGTCTGAAAATTGTCCTGAATATCCACAACAAACATCATCAATGAAAATATGTATTGACATGGGACAGGTAAGATATCCAGTTACTTAAATAAGCCTCTACATGAACTTCTAGATCGAACACCAGCCATAATTCTAATTATCCTTTTTTGTAATATAAATACCCAATCTGCATCAGTAGAATTTCCCCAAAAAATGATTCCATATTTTATTACAGAATGAAAGTATGCAAAGTAGACCATCTGAAGAGCATCTAAGTTTAGAATATGAAACAGTCAAAACATGCAAAACATGCAGCACTCAGTTTAGGAATTATTTGATTATATGACTTTTCCAATTAAGGTCATTGTTGATTTGTATACCAAGAAATTTTATACTTGCTGTTTCTCTTATAAGTTTATCTGCTTATCCGACATCCAGTGGATAATGAGGTAAATTTGTAGTAGTAAATTTCATTACATTTGTTTTTTCCACATTTAGAACCAACTGATTAGCATCAAACCATTCACACATATGGGACAGAACAAGATTTGATGTCTGTTTAAAATCGTCATAGTTATCTTTAGAAATGATGACACTAGTGTCATCAACAAACAGTGTGGGATCTGAAATAGTATTAACCTTCAATGGTAAATCATTTATGTAACTTCATATCAGTTTTATTACAGTTGTTGACATACGGTGCTAGAAGTACATTTTAGCATAAAGCAATTCTGTTGCCACTCAGGAGCTAGCCTACTTAACATGACAAATTTGTTTCCCTTTTTCAGGATATTGAAAAATTTGCAGAGCGTAGGCGTCAGAGAGGTGTAAATGTATCAGCAGTTCGGTTTGACGACTCACCTCACGTCAAACATTATTTTGTTCATCGAGAAATTTACATAAATACGATATGCAGTTTCCTTCATTCATGTTTGTCAGGTATGTTACGTTGTCATTATCATACTAACCAGAAGATGGTACCACTTTCATTCAGTCTGTTGGCAACTGTTTTTCAATTTGGATCTCACTAACTGCAGTATTTGATTTGGTGTATCTGAAAGTTCTAATCTGTGTATGTACAGAAAATACCAGTGGCACAGAAACAGCATAGTTGTCACCATCACGAATGCTGTGATCATCGTGGACTTCAGTTCAAAGTAATCTAATGTCTTGCATCACCACCCCCTCTTCGTACCAAGAGAATGAATCATGCTATTTACATCACGACACATTCTCTTGGTATGTATTCCATTCAGTGCCGTTTTGCCTTTCCATTTTACTGATTTGCAATTATTTAACCCTTTACGTCCGAACGGGAAAACACTATCCCAGCAATTTAAATACCCCCACGGCCAAACGGGAAAACATTATCCCGCAACGCAATGTCATTTTCAAAATTTTCTGCCTCTATAATTACACATCCCTGTTTCACAATATTTGTCTACAAGGCTTGTACAGGCATGAAAGATTGTGTAAAATTTAATTCTAGTTGAAATTATCACTAATGAGGTTTAATTTTTCCTATTAATATCCTTATGATTTTTCCTGCAGTCACGAATTATTGACATACATCTCCAGGCAGTGGTTCCTCATATTGGTGAAGTGAAGCAAATACACATACACAAAGGACCTTCCGACAAGTCTTTCTTCCTTCATACAGCCCCTTCTGTAAAATCCACAACTCCTTCACCCCCATTATTTCATCAAGAAGACACTACTGAAAAATATCAGTTCAGTAATTACAACAGTTATATTTACTTACATTTGCATGTTCCGCTTTTCCATTTTGGTGTCAGTTGCTCCTCAGAAATGCAGTTTTGTATGATATATCTCTAAACATGTGGTAGCACACAACCCTATGTTGCATTCTCGACACTCGACTATTGTTCTTTTTTCTTTGTTCTTGGCAGAACACACAAGTCACCGAATTCTCTTACACTGCATAAGCCAGTGTCTGATTTCTCTTATGGTAATTCAAGCATCTGCACTGCCTGGCTTATCACATGTTATTGCTAGGAAGGGTAGTGGAATGAACTGTTGAATTGAAGATAGACATAAGTATGAACGTAAAATTCAAAATAGTCGCAAAGAAATCCTTACAGCAGAATGAAGGACATTTGCCTCTGGTCCCATATTGCACTAACCAGAACAATGAACGTCTGTATTCATTCCCTTCTCTTCCCACTGATTGAATATGAACTCAGCACCCAGATAAGCCAGAACTACCAGGAAAACTAAACACATTATAAGATTGCAACCTACACAGCATCTCAGGAAATACAATGACATGTAGTCAGCTCCAAATTTTATAGCACGGTGTCTTCACTTACAGCAAGAGATATTTGCAAGTAATAAATCTAAAAAAATGAAGCTTAAAGTGAAAAATAAGCAAAATAAAAAATGACCTTCAACTAAGCTGTGTAAAAATAGGTGGATTTTCTTGAAACTTGCGTAATGGGTAGATGGATTCATTCTTAAGCGTGTACTTTTTATTTTAAGTTTTTATCTTTAAAAATGTATGAAATACAACGGATAATATCAGCACGTGCAAAAACGGGCATTTAAAGCGAAAAGAACCCCGGCCATCAGCGGCCACTTTGGGATTTAAATCTCCCATATTTTAAAGGTTAATATCCAATAATGCATAGTGTCAACGGCCATACCACGTTGAAAACACCGGTTCTCGTCTGATCACCACAGTTAAGCAACGTTTGGCATGGTTAGTACTTGGATGGGTGACCGCCTGGGAACACCATGTGCTGTTGGCACAAAAAAGGGGCACGCGGTGGCGCAGTTGGTTGAGGCACTGCGCTACAAACTGGAACGTCGCGGGTTCGATTCCCGATGGTGTCACTGGAATTTTTCATTGACATAATCGTTTCGGCCGCACTATGGCCCTGGGGTCGACTCAGCCTCTAACAGAAATGAGTACCAGGAATCTTTCCTGGGGGTAAAGGCGGCCGGTGCGTAGGGCTGACAACCTTACCACCTTCATGTGCCGATTGTCTAAAAACCTGGGAGCCTCAACCTCCTGGAGCCCTAAGGGCCTGCCAAGGCCTGTAATGGGATTGCTTTACCTTATCCAATAATGCATTACAAAAGATCTTGCATTTACACATTCCTGTTATTACAGGATGGCGAATTAATATGTGAAACTTCTGCGTATACCATCCAATCAAATATTGGTACATTTCTTATTGGCAACAACTTTTATTTATGTATTTTAAACTATGTTTTTTATGATTGTTATTGTATATTTGTAGATTGGTTCCAATACTTCTGTAATTTTATTTTATACTTTTAATGTACCCATCCTTTGTATTTTACCTCCCTGAAGATGGCCATGTGGCTGGCTGAAACATGTAGGTCATTATGTATATAAATTAATTTCAATATATGTGTGTGCATTTGTTGTTATTACTATTATATATATTCGATTAATGCACAGATTGTGGATCATATAAATTTGGTATGGACATTATGCTACTGGAGGCCACCCCAACACAGTGCTTTTTAATTTCCAACTAGAACAACATCAACTTCATGTTAGATTTACACCTCTTTTACATATGTTCCTGATGTGCAGTAAGGGAAAATACCTTAATAAACTATGTATTTTTTATGAAGACAGTCTGTTTTTGAATGTAAAATATCAGTTCTTTTAGCATTTGGGTTATTGGCAGTAACTGATGAATCACTGGAAGTAGACATGTGAAATTTGGCATGGAAGTATATTGTGAACATACCTACACACTGTGTATAAACTAGTATTTGTAAGTTAAAATTAACAAACATTATGATAGTCCAAAACTCTTCAGGTTATATTCATCAGATTTAGCATAGACAGACTGTACATATGTGGCAATTTCTTCCACCACAACAACGATGACAACAACAAAAACAACAACAACGAATCTGGAAGATCTGAAATCTGCAAAAGGAAGTTAGGGCTATTCTGTGTTGATTTTACTTTACTTTGTTTCAGAATTGAGTGACAATCCAGTGGGTAAGTTTGACGAGCCCAAAGGTGAAACAGACTCATCTGCAACCCCTTCAGCATCCCCAAAACATCACGTACAAGAACCTACCGAGCCAGTGAAATCTGATTAGGGATGTACCTGGTATAAATAACTAGACTTTTTATAAATTTTGGACAGGTTTATGCAGTATGAAGTGAATTTTGGTGAACTTGTTTAAACTGCATTCCATTAGAGATTTAAAATCATAATTCATATAAATTTAACTTTATTTTAGCCTTGAACATTTTTATTTTATAAGCACTGGCTGGACATCCAAGGAATTGGGATTCAGTTGACAGCAGCAGGGTGAGTTTAAGGTATTTATGGGCCCAGTGCAAAAATAAGTTTTGGGCCATACCCATGCATTGTCCTGAGTGGGCCCTATGCAGCCACACAGACTTGATAGCCTTAACTGGCCCCACCCCAGCAGGAGCAAGAGATTTTCCTCTTCTCCAAAGCCTTCAGATTGGCTCTGGGGTCCTCCCTCAGTCTTCTTTTCAATGGTACCAGGGGCTCTTTTCATTGGGGTATAGCGGCCTGGTTGTGAAGCTGTCCATGCACTTCCATCAAGTGCCGAGGGTAAGAATGAGTGCAGCTATACCTCCACTCCCCATACACCTTCATGGCATGAACAGGGATAACATTACTTTTACTTCTAAGCATGTATTTTCAGCCATATGTATTCTTTTAGTCAAGGTGGAGATCCTTAGATGTTGAAAACTTCAAATTGAATGAAATATTACAGACCGTATGTACAACATGTGTCATATGGCTTAACATGTTTTAAAATTTGGAGGGGTCATGTTCCTAGCAAACTTAGCATTTGTATGGAAGTAGGGGTAGTGACCATGTTGAATGTTCACATGTACTGTGAATTCTTATGCTTGTTCAGACATAATCATTCCAATGCAGTACAGTATTATTTACATACGAAAGCTTAGACTCAGCTCATGGAATGTGAAGAAACTTCAGTCAGCTGCACTTTGGTTATGTGTAGCCTAATTACTTTTCCAACACGTGACAAAAATGCTGTTATCAGTTCCGTTGGGTAT
This sequence comes from Reticulitermes speratus, assembly GCA_021186555.1. Lineage (NCBI taxonomy): Eukaryota > Metazoa > Arthropoda > Insecta > Blattodea > Rhinotermitidae > Reticulitermes > Reticulitermes speratus. The sequence continues at coordinate 15,638,827 of JAJKFL010000003.1, read as the reverse complement.
CAGATTGATAAGTGATTTCTGACATTTGGCTGGGAAAATGCATGCCCAAAGATTTCAACGTAATTTAAAATAGTTGTACTTGTGCTGTTGTGTAAGCACAAGGTATTGGCTGTGTTGTAATGTCATACAGTTTATTGAGATGCATATACTTAATGTCAGTTTAGCCAGATCATTAAACCATCACACCAAGTCATACCTAATGATATCATCAGACATAAACCAAAGCTACTAGTGACACATACTGAGGTCCCCAGAATGAGATAATGTTTAGCTATAAAAAGTTTGTACATGAGGTTAGGTGTAATAGTCAAGCGATTAGGTATACTGAGCAGTAAACTACGTAATATATTAGTGGGAGAACTCATGTAAGGCATAAATCCTTCTTACCTGTACATATATTTTTCTTTCTATCTTTGTACAGTCTCTGCTTACATATGTAGTGTTTTGAGAAGGTCATGCTTATAATTCTTCATGCATAAACTTGTCCAAAATGTCATCAATTTGACGCTATCCATCCTGTTGTGTATAGAGAATTACATACATAACACTATGTATTCCATCTGACATAACCCTTTTTTATTATTATCATCTCAAAAACACTACATGTTTCGATCAGGCCGATCATGTTTATTTTATACAAAATCTTAATTGCCGATGAGCTCGCAAGGGAGGGTTCCGTTCACCATTTTGTTGGACTGGGGCCGGTCCTGTGGGTCTCGAGGCAGAGTATAAAGAACAAAATTCAGTGCTGGTTGGATAAACATCACGAGACTGTGGCAGGGTCTTGCTGGCACTCAGAGACAGGCTTGAGAGTTGATTTCGGGCCCTCCTACTGCTGCTAAGACCAGGCTACTGTCCTTTAATAGGACGCAATCCAGGGTAGTTATTGGCCTTCTTACCAGACATAACACCTTGAGAAGACACCTTCACATTATGGGACTTGAGACAGTCCCTTGTATAGGAAATGCGGAGCAGAGGAGGACACCTCAGCTCATGTTTTGTGTGAGTGTGAAGCCCTGGCGACACACTTATCTGGGTTCCTTCTTTTTGGACCCTGGAGACATCAGAGAATTAAGTCTGGGGGCGATCTGGAACTTTATTAAAAGGACAGGGCTCTTATGACTTGGACTTTAGTTAAGGGGCACAAAGGGCCTGTTAAAGGCCTACGTGCATCGGGACCGGAAGGGCTCGACCCATTATTTATTCTAGTCTATTCTTATACAAAATCTTACCTTGAGTTTTAAGTTTTTGTATAAAAAAACACCTGAGGATTGGCCTGATTGAAAAATGCAGTGCTTGAGATAATAATAATAATAAATAAGGGTTGTGTCAGATGGAATATGTAGTGTTATTTACAAATGTCTTCATAATGGAAAAAAATATAAGAGACTGCATTAATCGTATGGTGAATGCAGTTGCTGAGCAGGCGAGCTGTTTCTTAGTTGGCAGTTGAATATTAAAGATTGAAGAATTAAAGTGTCCAATGATACTGCAATATTTCACATAGAAGTATTTTTAACTTGTGATAGTAATTATTGATAATTATATACCCCTTTTGTTTTACAAAGTACAACAAAATGGTACCAAAGGCCCCTGCATTTAATGTGTAAGTACAGCAACTAGAAAGGGGAGGTGTCCAAAACAAAATTATAATTCTCTATGTACACATTTTCAGTGCTTGGAAATATGTACCCTGACTTTCTGGTGCTTGTATTTACTTGAACAAAAGAGATACTGTATCACACAGTGATATGTTTGCCACATTGGTATTCCTCATGTCAAGAACAAAAGAAGTGCCAGATGGGCAAGTATTTCCAGATGTCTCCTTATTCCAATGTAATAGCTCCTCTGCATGTCTTACAGGATGTTCACTGTTAAGCCTGTGTGATGTGTAATCATTGCATAGCTGCAGATATTTGAAAATAACCAGGAAACTTTATGGCTGCTTGTGTTTTTCTCCTGTAAACACTTGCCTTCCGTACCTAAGGCATTGATCCTGCAACTGTAGGAAGCACCTTTTGTCTATTATTTCATGACTTTTGTTAGAAGTTTAATCAGACTTGATTATGGCTTTCATGCCGTAGAATTGTCATCCTTTAAATACTTTGTTTAGCTTCAGCAGTACAGTTACAGTTGCAGTTACATAATGATCACATCCTGTAATTATTTGCGCAGTTTCCTTTTTTATGCTGTATATTTTTTACCTCTATGGCATGAGTGAAGACATGAAAATAGGAGCGTTATAAATAGGAGTTTAATTTAGAATTAGTCTCCTTACTATAAAAGCTAAAATTACCCTTATTACAGTATAAATTGGTGCCCTGTCATGTGCTGCCAGTAATTCCATTCCCTCAAAATGCATGTTAAAGATGATGAAAGAAAAGGTTCCTGACGTACTTGGTTTGTTCATCTGTCACAACAGTTAAAAAAAGCAAAGACTGGAAGTCAAATAATTTCTTTTTGCCTGCCATATTTTCCATCTTTGTATTACTAAATCTTCAAGGGAAGATAACCAAGGCAGAGATGATAAGTGTATGATAAACCGCATATACCTCACATCCTCTGGCTTAACCGGAGACTACAAATTGTTAACCTGTCTTATATTTCTCTTAATGTTTTATTCCACTTTGAGGAATGCTACATGATGCAACTGTCAGCCAGTGCTGGTTTCAACAGTAGCTCTAATTGACTGTGATCAGAAGTAAATTGAAATTTAAAAAGCTGTAAGAGAGAGCAACTATAAAATTTAGAGACAAGGTGCACCAGAAAGCATAACTGTTCGCTTGTGAAAAATCTGCTTGGATAACGAGCAATGTCAATTTGGAACAGAAGTCTGAAATTTTGAGACCTGCTCTGCTTGTGTAATTAGGAAATAATGCAACTTTATTCCATACTGAACCAGCTGTTCATATCAAAGATTATTTTACCACTTTCGGTTACCCTGAAAGTTTCAACTGTTCACAGAAATGTTTTATGTATTATATTTACTTAATTTATATATTTATATACCTTTTTAACAAATACTGGAGAGAATTCAGCTTAGTTTGCAGTTTCTCCAACATGCCTGACATGGCACACACATACGGGCATACACAAAAGAATGGTGCGGTTTCAAAAGTTATTCACTTTTGATACCGCACCATTCTGTTGTGTATGCCCTGTACATGTGTATGCAGGCAGACTTCACCTGCCAAGGTAGCACACACATCACGTGTAGCCTGAATAATGTTCAGCTACAGAAAATTATTGCATTATGTCTTTGGACAAGTCTTCTACAAAATGAGTAATGGTTTGTAAACCTGTGATCCAATTTCTTAAATATTTACACATGAATCAGTCTGATGAATTTTGATACATTATTTTAATTTTATTTATGTATATTTTATGTTTTTATGTATTAACCTTTAAAAGACAAATGGGACAACATTGTCCCATTAAATGTACATCCTTTCATCCAAATGGGGAGACTCTGCCCTGTTGTGGGAATTTACATTGAATAGTGCTCTGACCGCAGCAGAAACCTGACATGTAAAAGGCCATATGCTAAAGGCTAATTTATATGCATATTAGGCAAGTTTACTAAAACAGAATCATTAAAACTGATCAAAATACTGCGTCACAATTATTATTATAATTGTCTCCACATGGCAAAAGTGTATTTTTGATGATACAGTTATCATTACATTTTTTGTGCAGAATGTCCTTAAGGGTTCTCAGCAACTTCAATCACAGTTCATGCATGCATACATAGTGCAAGATTATGCAGTTTAATTTGTTTTAAAACTTTTTTCTTTGTGTATTTATCAGAATGAAAAGGAAGTGGTGTCATAATTTTGGCTGTTGCAGAATTTAGATGTAATTCAGGGCCGTCTTTTTCGTTATGGGGGTTATACAGTATTTATTTTTGTTTTGTTTCCTCCCGTTTTTACATTCACAGAAGTGACTGATTAAACAGGTCATCTTTCTGATTCCATTTGTTGATCAGTATAATTAAATCGGGGGGGGGGGATTAAGTGTTAAATGAAATAAAAAGTGAAACGAAGGGCAGTAACAAGCAGTATTTAGATTAAGGCATGTTGTGTAATTTACTGCCCATTCATCAAGACTAATCTTGTCTGGAGAATCTACAGTTTATTTCTTGTATCACTCATTTCCATACGTGAAACCTGGCATGATTTTTACAGTTCATTTTATGGGACAACTGAATCTTCAGAGTTACAAGTAATTTTCAAATAGGCCTATTTACTGAATTTCACAGCAGTATGTTTAGAATTTGAGCCACACATGTCCCAGAACATGTTACATTCCTGCATTTACATGGAGTGGTAAAATAAGGTTTCACTTAAGAGCCAAATGTGCCAGATTTCAACGTACTTTATACTCCCTCTGGCATAAACCTTCTGACATATTAATCTTGCTGAAGATCAACAAATTATGGAGAATTACATCACAGACTATATTATCAGGCATGCAACAATTAAAGGGTTGGTGACCAGCGTATTTAAGGGTAATATGTTTAATTTATGCATATTCTAATAAATTCAACCATTATGGATATTATTGTTTGGTGAATCTTGTAATTCTTCAAATGTATTGCATTTCCACAGAACTACAGTACATCTTTAAATATAACTTAAAGAAAAACATCCCTCTTACATGTACACACTCAGTAAAATAATAAATTTGAAACGCCTAAAACTTCATCACTTATATTGAGGTTTCGGAGGAAGTGAGTTCCTTCTCCAAAAGCCCTGTTGATGTTTTTTGTCCATTTGTGCCAACTGAATTACAAGACATCAATATTGTAAGTGTGGTAGGACTTCTTTAAGCTGGGTATGTGAATAGCATGCCATTAGAGGCCACTCCCATCTCATTAATTATGAATCCCACCACCACCAATGATATAAACACTGTAGTCATGGAAACTTGGGTGGTGGCATTTGATGTGGGCTTTGAATACTTGTGTGTTCACAGATGTTTGAGAGGTATACAGCTTCTGCTTGGGTGTTTTTTGAAAATGGAAATGAACAGGGAAATCATGAACATGGTTTTGTTAAAAATTGATGTATCATTTGAACATTATGTGTGAAATAACTAATTAAAACACATTTACTAGTAATAACAGGTCTAATCCTGTGGAACCATAAAATGTACAAATCTGTTGATGAGTTTGACTTCTTCTTTCGTATACAATTAATGAAGCTGACGGCAAATAACATCAATACTGCACATAATCTTTACATATATCCACCATACTTGGAAGGTGCCTGCTTGGCATCTAGATAGAGCTGGTTATTCCATCTATGAGAAAATGTTAGAAGAGTGCTTGAAAAACATAACTCAGTATTCATAAGACATTTTATCTCATGCTGATAATCTGACAAATTGATACAGCAGCACTAAATGAACTTAAAAAAATGAAACACTTTATGTAATACATATGTCAAGTGTCTCATAGTTGTGTTTAGTAAATAATTACCCCACAATAACTACAGCATACAAATGTAAATTTTTCTAAAGTAAATGGATATATTTTGAAGAATTTGTTATTCCTTCCATCATGTGTCATATGATGTTGGAGACTGGATTGTATGAACAGCTAAAATGTTATGCTATATCTGTGATAAATGATCCCTGAAATGTGAAGTGTAATGGATATAGAATATTTGTAAAGTGTCCAGATAACAGTAGGTTTTGAGGTTTCTGCATGTACATGACTATCCCCTCCATCATATTTATCCATTCTTCAAAACATTAGTTCATATCTCAATCAAATTAAAATAACTATGACTTGGGTATGTGTTTTTCATCCTTTAGAGAAGCAAGCATCCAAATATTGGTACATGATTGGTGGTTGTCATATTTCACTTTGCATATAAATCTTATATGAAATATACACTGCAAAGGCACAAACAATTCTTAGTTAAACTTTAGTTTGTTTTGTGATGTGACAGTACCAGCATTGGACTGTATTATTTGACTTATGTTTATCTATCTGAAGTTTGTTGCAGGACAGGCTGACAAATAACACTAAATTTGTTCAGAGTATATAAACACCAAAGAAACCAGAATCACTGAATTTGTATGCTGTGTAATGTACATGGGGATTTCATTAACAAACGGACAAATCACAGAACATGTGATGTTATTGTTGGGACATTCCATGTTTCTCTGTGCTAGAATTGACTTCTTTTCTTGTGATGTGATAAAATAATACTTCCCTGAATTAAACACAAACAACCTGGTGTTCTTTGTATTTGACCTTGGCAAACAGAATGTCTTGGAGTTTGTGATAAAACAATTGTCACATAGTTAAGATTTTGTGCTCATACATATCAAATTAATACATTATTATCTATAATAATTATGACTATAATCCTGTTCCTTCTGAAACCGTTTCTTAGCATAGTTATGGGTTGGTTAGCAAGGCATTTTCAATCTTAACTTGGAGCAACCTCTCCCCAGTATGACCACTTAGAACAGTACATTAGTGTCCAGATGCACTAATCCGAAACAAATTTGTGACTGCATATGTACATATTATTACAACACTATCATCAGTATAGATAACTGAGATCTGCGCTCAGAAACAAAACAGCATGTTTTATTTTATGTATTTGCAGTGTTCTGGAATAGCAACTGTGTTACTGCCTAAATATGTATGAGCTACACTGCCATTTGCTGTAACAAACTTCTATATTTCTGTTTTGTCTCAGCATTTTTGCTTTAAGTTGTATTCTTGTTTTTACAGTTAAGGAGTGACTCTATACAATTAGGTACAAGAAATATTGTACCACATTACTATGTCCAGTTTCACATTGATTCTCCTGTCTACATAAATGAGCTCGTCTGTTACGCTATATCTGGTTATTTTAAGAACCACGAGTGGGTGAAAGTTTGGAAAATGAATGTCATTTGAAGATGGATACATATTAATTTTTATTCACATTATCTTGATTTTTAAGCCCAGGAGGTTAAAAATTATTTGACACTACTGACACAATAACATCTTTTGAAAGGCTGAGTTTTGTTGAGGTTGAAGTGATACTGTGATATACCCACAAACATGATTTGGAACTCCCCATATATGCAGAATTCAATGTGTGTTAAATTAATATCTTGAGATTTACAACACAGTTGATTATATTCTACTGGCTGGTTATGAAACTGATTATATGTAAGTTAGAAAGATCATGTACTGCTGTGTTCTTAAATTATTACTTTGTCTTGACAGTAACAGTAAAACTGGCCCAATTTTTCTTTCTCTGACAGTCCATTTATGTTTTGTTTCTTTGGATCTGTACTGATAGCTTGCATCAACATTAAAGGCAGAAACCTTGTTTGTAATGGCCTTTTACAGTCACTAGTGACATATGGTGTCCCTAAGATCACAGGAAATTAACCCTTTGGTGCCAAACGTTTTATAATATATATATATAACATGCAATATGATGCTCAAAATGTTGAACATTATATAATTATATCTGCTCTTATGCAGCCCCATTTAAATTCCAGTCTTCTGCAGATCACTATGTGCATTTAATTCTGGTGTCAAAGGGTTAATGGAACATGACTAAAATAATACATCTGTTTGCCCTGTGGTAAAAAAAAAGAAAGCAGGCCTTCAGAAAGATGATTATGAGTGTCATCATATAATTTGTACTATAGTTTTCTTGAAATTCCCAAATGTCATATCCTTTTTTTTTTTTAAAGGAACAATGAATGAATTCTTCCTGACAGTGTCAGTTTCATCTAAGTCAGTGACTGATCCAGTATATGTTGTAGCCTGCTAGGCTGTATATAAAAATACTGGCAATTCAAACGCTGACATTTTGTAATGCAATTCTTGGAGCGACTTTAAGGAAAACAATGTTAGGTTTTTGGTGTGCAGACTTGTCTAGAAACATAACTTGAAAAGAGAAGATAATGAATGTAAAGTGATGCAAAGTGAGGCAGTGAAATGCTGCACAGTACAGCATGGTGTACGGCACAAAGAATGGTAATGCAAGAAAGTTACCTGGGGTCAGTTTCACAGATACCAAAAATGATCAAACACTTGGGTTGTAATTGATAATCTACCAAACTTTAAAGGCATGCAACAGTAAGGTATAATACAGATATTTCTTGATTCATATTATTTATTTGTTTGTTTCTGATCTTACTTAATGATGTGTTCTTGTGTGTGTGAGTTATGTAGCATCTGATGGAATGATGATTGTGAAGGTTGGGGGTGCAGCCTATTTTAAAGGCAGTATTTCTGCAGTTGCCTAGAAAGACTGAATAAAATCATGATAAACATCACACCTCTAGGCTGATTATTAAGTGAGGGACCTCCTGAATATAAAGCAGGAGTGCTAATCAATTTATCACAAAATTTGTTGCATAGCAGCGTGGTATGAATATTAGAAACAGGAAAGCACATTTCAGGAATGTGTTTAGTACACTATTACACATTTTTATAACTGCAGACATTTTAACTTATTGACCAAAGCATGATCAGAATCAATACAGGATCTAAACTTCACCTTCTTGGAATGAAAAATTACCGAAAACTGAAGTATGTAATATCGTTACCTCCTTTCACTTAAATCACTTAAGCCTACAACTTCTGAAAGCCTGCTTGAGTGCCAGGGATATTTTCAGTGTTTAGAAATGCCAACTTATTTTCAAGTAGCATTATATATTACAGTAATTAAACACATTTAAGATGTACTGCATACTATACTTCTGTATATAAGGTGATGTAAGAAACACTGAACACAGTGGAGCTAATTTTGTTAATTATGTTTTTAGTGAGACTTCATTCCTTTGGTGCTAATGAGAGTAAACATGCATATAAATTTAAGTATTACTAGATCTGTGATCAAAATCATACAGTACTTATATGCTTGTATAATACTTGTTATTAGTTTAGTGAAATATGTAAATTTGTTGTTAAGTTACATCACAGGTAATAAAATTTAACTTGTGCTTCTATCTTGTTTATATCTTTAACTAAGAATTTCCAGAACTGGTTTGTCAGAAAGTGCGGTCATTAACTTAAATAATTACTGTGCACTTTCTTTCAACTCGCATTCAGAGAAAAATGGGACTGAATCATGCTAGCAACAAGACAGGCAATGTACTTAACGTAACATGGAGGAAAGTTTGCATAACCATGGTTGCTGTGGAAAAGCAATATGTATTACATATTCTGAGTGTGTGTCTGTAGCCTTAGTTATCCAGCATGCAAAGCGCATTCGCCGTATTATATTGTTATCTGTGACTTCTCTGGGTCTACAACATTTTTCCACATTACTTCATAAATGGCACAAATTTTGGAAAAAAGTTACTGAATATAAAATGTGTGTTTTGATTTTCTCTACAACTTTTGTCTGAAACATTTCTCTTTCTAAGGGGCCTTGAGCGAGGAATTATCAGAAATGTATGTACATCTTCATGTAAAGTACCCGTTATTCTTGTCAAATTTGAATGAAACTTGAATTTTTTTGACAGTTTTTCGAAAAATACCCAAATACAAAATTTCAGGAAAATCCGTCCAGTGGGAGCTGAGTTGTTCCATGCGGGTGGAGAGACAGACGGACACACATGATGAAGCTAACAGTCACTTATTGCAATTTTGTGAACATGCCTAAAAATCAAAAGCTTCACTAAGTGGAATGAATACAAAATATAAAAAGAAATGCCCTGCAAAATAACTAAATTACATGGGAGGCAAAAACATAAACAGCAGCAACACAAAAATCAAAACTTATGACATTCAAATAATGTTCAAGATGCTGGAGAAAAAAATAACTGCATAGTGATCGGACATACAGCATGCATGGGACGTGAGACATGCATACAAGAGTTTATTCAGAAAGCCTGAGGGAAGAGACCACTCGCAAGATTTAAGGAAGACGAAAGCATAATATAAAACAGACTGGAAAGAAACAGAGTGTATAAAAGTAACTGCAGAAAACACAAAATGTTCATGTCTTGCTGCCATTATGGTGACAAATCACAATTACATTCATACAGAAATTAAGAGCATTAATACGTCTATATGAAACTACATGGCCTTATAAACCGAAAGACATTACCCTTAACATTCACAATTCATTCATGGTATGTTATGGGGTGACCAGACCTGACGCACGATTCAGGAAGTGCTTGCTACTACCGTATATTCTCGAATCTAATCCGCACCTTTTTTACAGTTTTAGAGGGCTAAAAAATCAGGTGCGGATTAGATTCGCGGTCTAGAGCTGGATTTTGGAAAAATGATTGAGCTGCTGTACAATATAACAATAACTTAATTAACGTAATTAATAAACAACGTAAGAACAATACAATACAATAATCTATTATTTTATTATTTATTATAATAATTTATTATTCATCAGACTTGCCGTCATCACTCATAACTGAATCGTTATCCGTGCTCTCCACCCAGTCACTATCATCTTTATCTTCAACATCGTCCTCCCATACAATGTCATCGCTGCCTTGTGTTTCCGCCATAGTCGAACGTTGCTTTCATCAACTCAAAAAATTGCAGCGGCTTTGCGGTTTCCATTCTCCTCTGCGCACCGAATAACTTCACGTTTGAACTTTGCCGTATATGAGAGTCGTTTAGATTTCAGGCGTCCCTCTTCCATAACTACGGTACACGACAAATTGGAACAAGCACCTCCCACGTTTCAACAACTAAGGCTCAGCTGACTTCAGACGAGATTGCGCACGTCTGTTGAGAAAGGCCCCGCCTCTATCGGTATGACTCATCGGCCACAGGCGTAGCGTCGGATTTTAACGCATTGGTAACATCCAATATTATTCAATCAGTCGCCCCGTGGGCAAGGGGTGGTTGAAGGAAAGGTGCGGATTAGAATCGCGAACTAACTTTTTTCGTTTAAGAAGTCGCCAAAAACTGGGTGCGGATTAGATTCGGGTGCGGATTAGATTCGAGAATATACGGTATTTATTCACAATCTTTTGGCCTGTCTGTTAACTATAAATGTAAAAATTAACATACACAAAACTATAATTTTACTTGTATTGTATGGGTGTGAAATTTAGTCTCTCATATGAAGGGAAGAATAGAAATTCAAGGTGTCTGAGAACAGGGTGTTGAGGAGTATATTTAAAGAATGTAAAAGGAAGGGCTGGAGAAAACTACATACTGAGGAGCTTCACAATTTGTACTGTTCATTACTGCAATCATCAAATCAAGGATGAGATCAACAGGGAATGTGATATGCACGGGAAAGGTAAGAAACTCATACATAATTCTGCTCAGAAAAACATGAAGGGAAGAGACCATTTGGAAGACCTAGGTATAGATAGACAATACAATGTATCTCAAAGACATGGCAGGAGGGTGCAGAATGGTTTCATCTGGCTCAGGACAGAGACTAGTGGAGGGCTTTTGTGAAGATCGTAATGAACTTTCAGGATCTGTTATAGGCAGTGAACTTCTGAGTATGTGAGTGACTTTTAGGTTCTGAAGAAGGACTCTGTTCCACTCAGTCAATTTTGGTGAGAGAAAGTGGACAGGATTCATCCGTTCCAGGAAAGGTTCCATCGGAGCGTTCTCGTGCACATGACAGTTGACTTTTGTGTTCCATAAAAGCCAGGGAACTAGCTGATCATGTATTACCTTCTCAAGGACTTTACTCCACATAAATAATAATGCTGCTAGTAGTAGTAGTAGCAGCAATAAATATGGTTACAACAAGACATACATGTTACCATTGATGCAACAGAGTCCACCAGATATGTACTGTCTATTTTTGAAGTGCTAGTTTTGTAACAGGTAGTGCTCATTGCCTGGATACAAAATATCACAGTGTTACTGAGATAGTACTGTGTCTTATTCCTTCAGGAATACAACATGTGCAAACACTACTACCGTGTCAATGCATAAGGCACTGTTTTTACGTCTGTAATCATTTTAGGATAAGTTTTAAAGAAAAAATTATTTGAATACATTATACACCCAAAACTGAAGTTCTGGCTGCGACAAAATTATGACCATGAAAAGTTAAAATGTCATCTAAAAGTTAATCAACTAATGTATCATGATGGAGACCAAAACCAGTACTATATACAAAGCCTGCAAATTACAACCCAGCGATTAGATACATATATTTCAGTCATAAATTTTATGAAGAATCTTCAATAAATAAGCTTCCATAGGTTTTATAAATTAAATGAGAAGTGGTTAAAACATTAAGAACAGCTCACTTGTACCAATGAAGTACAGGGTAATTATTCTGCACCACAATCCCCAAGCACAAAGGCACACTAGAAATTGGTCTCTTACTATCATGAATGTCTGACTATTTTCACACTCTCTGCACCGTTTTCTGACATACTGTACTCTCATAACGCCATCACCATATGCCTCTATCAATTGGTACTGAATTTCAATGGGGGAAGCATGTTTCACCCATAAAAAACAAATCACACTAAAAATTCTTCATGGGACCAAGTTTACAAGTTGCCATTGCACATCAACTTGCATGTTACCTGTACTACAAGTGCTGCCTCCTACAGAAAAATAAAACACTTGATTAATACCAGTTACACAATAGGGAACCTTACTCATCAAACATCCCACACACTACGACAGTGTAGGATCCTAGCTTTAGCATTACAGGTAAGTACATTTTCTGTGTTATGTTAAAATGCCTTCTTGATAAAATAAATTATAATCGACTTGATACATCACCAGCTCTCTCTTTACTATTGGCTATGCGGGATCCAAACTGGAATGCTCGTTTTGGTAGCCCTGCTGCATAGTGCAGACCAAGTTTCCATGCAACTAATCTAAGAAGCAGTTTATCTCCCACACCTGGTGGAAAAGCTGGCTTTGGATAGCACCTGAAACAAACATAAAGCTCAGTGTGCTAGTTTGAAGTTCTGCCACACTCTTGCTTTCACCAGAAACAATGATGCTGTATAGAATATCTGGTCTCTCACACTGAGGAAGGAACATAGGCTGAGGTTGTGCAAGAATAGGGTGCTGAGGAGGATATTTGGGCCTAAGAGGGACGAGGTAACAGGGGAGTGGAGACGACTACGTAACAAGGAACTTGTGATCTGTACTCATCACCAAATATCATTCGGGTGATCAAATCAAGAAGAATGAGGTGGACGGGGCATGTAGCATGTATGGGGGAGGGGAGAGGTGCATACAGGATTTTAGTGGGGAGACTTGGAAGACCCAGGTGTAGATGGGAGGATAATATTAAAATGGATCTTCAAGAAGTGGTATGGAAGGGCGTGGACTGGATTGATATGTCTCAGGATAGGGACAGGTGGCTGGCTCTTGTAAATGTGGTAATGAACCTTCGGGTTCCATAAAAAGCGAGGAATTTCTCGACTAGCTGACGACCTGTTAGCTTCTCAAGAAGGACTCTGCTCCATGGAGTTAGTTAGTCAATAGAACATCACCACAATGCCTGACATTGCTAAAGAAAGGCTGCAAACTAGAGGCAGCACTATGCATGTATAATTATTCTTGATTAGTTTTCAGCTTACCCATGATGCAACCTTTTTTGTTTAACCTCTTAGTGCCAAGCCCAAAACAAAAAATGCCTCCTACAATTTTCAAACCATGTTTTCTTTCACAAACTAGGGCTGAGTTAATAATGTTGTATTCCTCTGTAATGCCAACTTCATAAAGAAATATAACTACCAAAGAAAAACTTGGTTTCTTCTTCAAACCAATATGATATTACAACCATGAGAAAAATGTGAAGTAACTTAATGGAGGACATCCAATTGTGCTTCTAATATTCAATAAATAATGAGATGCTGTCCAACACAACTGTGTATGTTCATGTATAGCTACATGTGTCGGTCCTTTTGGACCATCATCAGGCTCTATGGATAAAAATTTAAAATAATGGTAAAAGCATAATATACATACATACTTTCTTGTGAGATCTCACAATTACATTAGTATTGGTATCAAATTCATTTAATACATTGTTTACTGATGTACATATATTAGCATTACACTTTAAAACCTTCCTTTTTAATTCCTTGTATTTGTTGATATTATAAGCTTGACTAGCTGTAATTGTGAGATCTCACAAGAAAGTATACATGTATATTACGCTTTTACTTCTATTTTAAATGTTTATACATACAGCCTGATGATGGTCCAAAAAAGACCAAAACATGTAGCTTACATGAAAATACACAATTGTGTTGGATGGTATTTGACTGCTTGTTTATAGAAAATGTGAACTGCCATGAGAAGTCTGAACAATTCTCAAAAAACAAACACTTATGGGTGGTTATTTTTAAATAAATACAGTAAAAGCCATTGTAGGTTTAACTAATTTATGAAGCATGACAGAAAACCATAAAATATCTTGGATTATCTGTGTTCTTTTATTATATAATGCACCTCTTCCCCTGCATTAGCATAGACAATGGTCAGTATAATATATTAACACAGGGGTGCACAAATCTCAGGACCAGGTCACTGTGGTGACTAAATTTTGTATGGTGATGCCTGATATTTGTGGATCCTCAGTATGGAACTATCTTCGTCATCCTTGTGGTGGTACCTAGATTTTTGAAAAGATTGTGCACCCCTGCATTAACAATGCTGCAATACTGAGCTGTAAGCAAACTGGTATACAAATCTGAAGTACAAAATATGTTGCAATACAGAAAGAAGCAAAAAAAGCAATAAATTATTATGTCCTTTACCAATCAATTATCAAATTTTGATAATACTAACTGAAATCTTGCTTGATGAATAGCAAAAATTTACCACAAAATGGAACAATGTGAAATACCTTTCCCATGGCTGCAAGGAACTAACATAAGAGACAACAGATTCATCCAGGTAAGGCAGCCTGCCCTGGCAACCATGGTCTGAGATGATTCGATTATCTCGTCCCAGATTCCTGGTTGATATCCTTGAAAGGTCCAGCTGTAGCTCATTCCTTAAACCATTCCACCCTTCAAGGTTAAGAGCCGTCCTATGCCTTCTATATCCTCCAAACAATTCATCAGCTCCCATTCCAAGGACAAGCACCTTTCAAGTTAAGAAAATATGAGTAGAGTCTTAAGGAGTAGGAAGGACGAAAGCAATTATTGTGGAAGTGTTCATTTGACTTAACCATTTCTAGTAATGCCACTAGTAAACGCAAATGACAAAGAACAATCATTTATCAATATATTCATGGCTAAAGTTTGCTCGATAAGGACACTGCGTGATATCGCACACTGGGAATTGGTCAGAAAATAAATTGACACAGACATAACACAGTGGAAGATCTGGACTGTATGAGGGATGGTCCAATTACCTTCCAGCACATGGGAATAAATGCCATATGAAGATGCACTGTTGTCATGTGCGATGATGATGCCCCACATGAACATGCTGGAAATCTCTCTCTTGATGGTGGTACAAAGAAAGGTCTTGTAGGTTTCCACAGTGTTGTGTGCTAACAGTCATGTTGGGGTCCTTGAAAGCTAAGTGCTAAATGGCTCTAGGTCTGGGTTTAGCACAGACATCCGGGCCATGATAGTAGAGTGCCAACAGCAGCCACCCAGGGAGTTGTTTGTGGAGGGGACCAATAGCTGGTATGTCGATAAGATACCTGCCTAGGGACCTTATTCTCCTGGGATATGATGCTGCATGACTAGGTAATCTGTTCCTGACATTTCAAAGGCATTATAATCGTTCAAAATGTTGGGAACCAATTACCCAGTGATGCAACATCACATCCCAGAACAGTGGGGTCCTCAACCACACTTGTGTGAAAACCTCACGATGGAAATACCAACCCATTGCCAGTGGGGACTATTATTAATGACATATACTCCTTTGCAAAGAACAATCCTTGAACGGGTGTCCTTGACCATCCCTCTTAAATTCTCTTAATATTTACCCTTGTAGGTGAGTTGTAATGTATGCGTGGACCATTTGGTTGCACAAGGTACCCTTTACCTCGACTTGCGAACCAGAGAGCACAACCCAAGCTTTCATCAAGTACTGTGTTCAGTGGATATATCAAATCTGAAATGATTTTGTCACGTTCTCTGACCAATTCTTCTTGAGTTACATCTATCTGGAAAAAATTGTAGTATATAAATAACTACTTCTATGTCAGATTTGAAGTTATCATGGAAGCGACTATGAAAAATGTTGCCTTCTGGGACATGACGCCATGTAGCTCAGCAGAAATTTGCTGTTGTTTCAGAGGTACCCGCTGTTTCCAGCTTCAGAATAAATGTACCCTGAAGAGGGAGGCAACAGGTTCCCCTGCAATGTTAGTAAATTTCTGCCAGATTGCATGGCATCATATCGCAGAACGCAATTCCTCAACTACAGGCATGTATTTCCTAAACAATGAATGAAAACTTAACATTCTTACAGCACAATGGGGGACAGACTGTCAGGATGTTTCTGCTGAATTTGATGTACAAATGAAATCTCTAACACAGAGTAACAGATTTTTCACTTTCTTTCTTTTGGGTTTTGATGATGTGTAGTAATGGAAAAGGCTGATACTTCTGAAGAACATAATGTTTACAGAAAACTGCATATGGACTGCCATAAAAATCTGACATCTTGCAGAAAGCAACACCATATGATTCAGTCTCCACAGAAGGATGACCTCTGTGTCAATAATTTTGCATATGGTTTGCCTGATGTGGACATATGTCAGTGTGTTTTTCATTAAATTTCCCACCATTAAGACAATACTATATTTCCCACCTAATTGTATAGGAACTTGGTGCAGTATACTGATCACACAGTCAGTCCCCATTGTGTTAAAGTAATGGCACAATAGCATTTAAAAGTTTTGATTCACCTGTACAAAATTCCACTGCCTGTTTGGATACAATTTTTTCAAATCATCTGAGGCCCTCTTTCCTGTAATTCTATCTGGAACTAAATATTTATCTTCTTCATCCTGTGACGAATCCAAGTGTTTCTTTTTCCCTGATTGTTTTTTATTCAGATCTCCTTTCTTCTTTTCTCTTTCAAATGCAACATTCAACAAATCTATTGGCTCATCATGGGGAACAAATTCATCTGCAAGTGCTGCCAGTATTGTTGAATCCAAACCACCAGAGAATAAGATACCAATTTTTGAATGATGGCACAGCTTTGCATTTCTGCTGATCCACATTTCTTGGCATGGGGTGAAACTTGACTGTGAACACTGTCCTACATCTGTATGTTTTAAGCTAGGGCATAAAGTTAAATTTTTCTCTTGACACACACTAGTATTGACGCAAATGCTTCTGTGTTCATTGTTTGTGTATGAAGTGTCTGATAGCTGCACTTCACACATGGCACTGTCTACGGAAGACTGAAGAGATTCTTGCTGATATTTCAAGCCTGAGTGTTTTGAAATCTCCTTATGCATGTGAGTCTCAATATCCATGTGTTTTGCACATTGTAAACACTCCTTACAAAATCCTGGATGAGTCTGAACCCTCACTCTCACAGCATCTCTTAAAAGAGAAATTAATTTTTGAACAGATTCTTTACATTTGTATCGGACTGTAATTCTTCCATAACATCCCTAATGTGATGAACACCCGTAACAACTTCAGTGTAATACTGACTCAGCAAATGTTCTGACTCTAACAGCTCTTCTCTGCTGCTTTCACCTAGTGTTGTTATTGGTGACCGCACAGTTTCTGATGATATTTCAACTTTTAACACACTTTCTTCAACAACATTTGAAACTGTTTCAGCAGAAATGTCTGACCACGGGTAAAGGGTAATGGGTTCTAAATCTGTAAAAGAAATTATGCAATTCTGATTACTTTAACTAAGCTTCCCTGAACACATTAGAAAGTGTCAAACTTAACTACGTACAAAGCATGTCACAAATTTATCATATAACAAACCTACAGATGGGTTGTTTAATGGGCTTAAGGCTTATCGAACTATACCAGTGATCCACACACTAGAGAGAAGAAATAAAATGTGTGTAAATGATAACTTCAATGAAGACCAGCACACTACAAGGCAGATGCAGCTCCTGAGGTGAAACTGATTCATGAATGGAAGAATTTTGTCAGGAACTCATAAAATAACAAACACCACAAACATTAAACTTCTGGCAACGTTCATTTCATAAGTATGTCAATATTAAAATTAATGAGTATGTACTGCCCTTTCAATTTTCTAGAGCTCTACACTTCCTGCCTCTTGCTGTAGAAAGCATCTTGGTACAGTATGGCAGCTATCCACCCAACAGAAAACACTGATCTAAAGTTCCTTTCCTCAGTACTGTTAGAAGAATTATTGTAGGTTATGTGCGTTTTCCTTTTCAGACAGTGGAACAACTGGCACATACAAGTAGCAGTCTGGCAGCCACCACTCATCTACCCATAAATCCTTGAATGAGGGTGGTTTAACTTGTCTAGTAACTAGCACATGGACAGCACTTTCTTCATTATACCACTATAACTGGCATGTTGAACTCAACTCTGGACAATCAAAAAAAGCAGACAAAAAATGTGAAGTTTCAGGGTTCTGCTGTGATGCAGTTTAGGCCTTTGCCCTTCTGGGATGTTATGCAGCATGGGTTGGCAGCTTGACCCCTGTGGGACTGATAGGCTGTCACAAAATGTCAGTAACCAGCTGCCAACCCACGCCGCATAACATCCCAGAACAGCGAAGGCCATATGAAAAGAGCACTACTGACATCTGAATTAAATTAATTAGAAATGCATGTTACTGTCAGGTCATAGACAAAATTAAGACATTTTAGAAGAAGATGGATTCTAACACCTAGGCTAAGAATGAGTGGAGCTATATGTATACTTCCCACATATGCATTCATGGCATGCATAGAAACAACATTTTACTCTTTGATGGTACACAGTGGAAATAACTGGCAGCCACGAAATTTATAACAATGCGTCCCAAACTAGTCTACCTACACAGGAGTAAAAAATATAAATACCAGATCAACACACTCTTACCAGAAGAATTCATATCAACCATAAAGATGCCAATGGCTGGTATCTCTTTGAAATCCAACACATTTCTTTTCCCTACAGATGTCAGCACAAGTCCTCCTTCACAATCACTGCTCCACAGCAAACTGTGTCTTCCAAGTCGATCTCGTCCAAAGTACAAACGTTGTTTCTTTATATCCAGATAAATAAAGGCATATGGGCCTTGAATGCTTGATAGAATCACTGGAATCTCACTTCTACTTATTTGAGAAAAAGACTGGCTTATCTTTAAAGTGTCCGATATGCTTCCGTGGTTTACCTTAGCAGAAACAAAAAAGAGGACATACACACTATATACATGATGGACGTACACATATGGTGAAACAGACTTTGTGTGGGCATAAGTTAAAGAACTAAAAGTGCTACGATAAAGGCAAGAAAAATATGTGAAAACATGGAATGAATTAATCTGGTTGTGGTAGGGTCCAATGGCAAGCTTGTAAGAACATGGTAACAGACCTTCAGGTTAAGGCATGTAATTTCCCAAAGCATTTTGGCACTTCGGTATTAGCTTTTGAAGGACTCTGCTACACAGACTTAATGAACACAAGGCATAACACATCTCCATTACGCTGCAAACAGTGGCTTCAAATCAACTTTAACAGCTTTTTTTTTTGTTACTCATACCAGGCATATTCTTACAATTATACACCAATCAACATACACACTTAATAAAATACAATTCATGACAAGTATTAAACTCCTACATCTTTCAGCACCAGTGTGCCATCCTCAGCGATTTTTTTTTAACAAAGGAATGCACGCTACTCTGGATATTGCATCACCCTCGTTCCAATAATGGTGATGCAATACCTTGATTAGTGTGCCGGGCTTGTATTCCTTTGTTCTAAAAACTCCTTGAGGATGGCACACCGGTGCTGAAACATGTAGGAGTTTAATACTTGTCATGAATTGTATTTTATTGCATGTGTATGTTAGCTGATGCATCAACTTTCAGATATTTAATAATTGATTTCCTTTCCCTCGTGGGTACAATTACAACTCCTATATGAGAAACACTGAACCTTTTATAACACTTTGGTTCGTTTCCTTACCATTGATCCATTAAAGACATCTCCATTCCACAACAGGATATTGTACTCATCGTCTAATAAGGGCTGAATGGTCAGGTCAGACCCCTGCATCCAAAGGACACTGCCGGCAAAGTTGGCTAACCACTTGCTTCCAACATTAATTTTATATTCAGAAAAAGCATCTGGGCCCCTGTGTTTCAAATACTCCTTAAGCCTGTGTAATACACTGTCTTCACAATAATTTCCAGTGCTTTCACCGAATTTAGTACACTTCAAACAACAATATATACCACACATTGCGAGACATCAAATGTCACAACCTCAACATATACGTCCCCCAGATGACATAACCTCAATACATACGTCCCCCACTTCATGCACGTCGTTGATATTGTGCCATGTAACTGCATTCGTACGTTGTTCCATTTCTCGTATCATGATTCCTGATCTCCATTATACTTCTACACGTAACCTTCCATGAAGGCAGAGTAAATACGTCCAAATAGTTATGTTGATACCCATTTCGCACATGTTACGGACACGCAAAAAAAAATCAATTGGCAACCAGTTTTCCGCTTTCAAATTCAAACACATGCCATAATCCTCTGCGATCATCTGATCCACGCTCGATCCACTACATTCTCAGCCATCGAAACATCGTCGTGGCCGTGGATCTGTGTTACCTTATCGCTATCCATGGGCACATGAAGGAGAATCTAAGCAGCACAATCCGTTCCCGATCCATGATCCGTACGATAGGGCACTACTATTTCGTTAAAATACACGCATACGTTGCACAAAAAGACTTGCCAAATGCTGTACTCATTAATGCGATCAGAGAAAATAAATAGACCTTGCAGTGGGTTTGATGGAGCTATCCGTCTCCACTCTGATATGGAGATAGATCATACACATATTCTGCAGGAAATACTGAAAATACGAACAGGGCAACACGATGAAAATTTGAATTTATATTTCACTAACAAAATGTATAGTAAATCAGAATTTACATACTACATTCATCTCAAAAGTATAATAATAATAATAATAATAATAATAATAATAAATAATAATAATACCAGAAATAACCATTTAAAAGTGCAAGCACTAAAATAAGAACAAGATTAGAATAACATCAGTTCTCACAGCAGTTTTCCCAAGGATTCAAGTCTTCTGGGATGTGATGCTGTGTTGGATGAGTAGTTCCTGATGTTTTGAAGGATCATGGTGTCTTCACCATCAGGGTCAAGTAGTCCAAGATTACTTGGCCCAAAAGATAAAGGAACTATGATCCTATGAAACACTGGTAACTACTTGGCCACTGCCACAATGTTACATCCCAGAAAACCAAATCTTCAATACAATATCTTACACCAGTATTATTGAATTTTACGAGTATTAACATCAAGGCACAAGCACAACACAACAATTCATATGGTACTTTATTCATTCTGCCTGCTGGTTACTGCATTAAAGTTGCCACCAACAAGCAAACGTATATTAAATTGAATATTATGCGTAATGAGAATAAACAATTAAAGCAGCAGAAACAACTAAATTCCTTGACCTACATATCAATAACATAAATTTGGGAACATACACTGAACATCTCAACCCCAAAATAAATTCAGGACGCATTACTACTAGGGCAGTCACATCAGTCATGGAAATAATTTTAAATTACTTTACTTTGTTTATTTCAACTCCATCATGTCAGAGTACTATTTTTAGAGTACCCAACAGGAGCAAAGATTCAACAACCTATGGTGGGTGACAGAATAACATTTTTTTAAGAATTGTAATACACTTTCCATTGACTGCAAATTCTTCTTGTTGAAAACTTGGATGGGCCCAAACAAAATTCAAAAAACATACTATATAAACACAAAACAAACACGACTTTGTATGTCGAATGGATCCTCAAAATATAAGATACGTACAAGTCCACAATCCCTTATCCGCAATTCCGAAAACCAAAAAGCTTTGAAAACCAGAAGTTTTTAGCTTATTTTAGCTTGGTTTGAACCTGTTTATGTTTGACATTTTAGTGAATGTTTTCCTTAGTAATAAAATGTACTAGGGTACTTACAGTCTACATTTATCCAACTATTTCACTTACCAGTTTATTACTACAGTATATAAATAAAAAGTAAAAAACTGTAACACTGTTTGTAGTCTTTACAGTAGAACCCTGTTAAGAAGTCTTTCAAGGGACCAGAGGATTTGGGACTCCTTAAGCGGGAAGACTCATTAAGAGGGAAGCTTATTAAAAGCACTAGGATTTCGGGACTTTAAACATCAGACTTCTTACAGGGGAAAACTTCTTATGCGGGGACATCTTATCCGGGCTCTACTGTATTTACACCCCATAGTGGGAATATTCATACATTTCGCTTCAGCAATAGTAATGTGTTTGATTACAGGGTGCTGCCCCAGACCCCACTGGGGATGTTATGTAATATATGGTATATGCACCATATTACCTTTCAAAAATTTGAAAAATTCTCATTTCTGAAACACAACTTGCCCTAACAGTTTCGGATAAGGGATTGCGGACCATTACTACACAAAACCACATTATTCATTAATGTTCCATCTACTAAATCCAGTACACAGCAGAGTCTTGAAGCCTGTGAACCTCAATGTTCAGGATTTAGACCTTTCATGACCGGTTCTGATGAAACGGGATATAACCACGCGGCTGGCAGGGCAGCTTCCTCCACTCTCTTGCTATTGTGCAGATCACATCAGATCATTCTGCATATTTTGTACCACCATAAATTCAAACAAAATCAATTAAAATGTACCTTTTATTGTGAAGAGTTTCTTCTCAAAAATAAACACAAATAATAGGTAATCCAAGCACAGCACTACAAAAACCTGAAACCTTAATAATTAGCAATCCTTCTGATGAAGTTCAGGAACTGCCTGTGCCCTGTCCCAAAACCATCATACAGAAATTTAAAATAGTATAATAAGAATGATATTACAGACAGACACAAAATGCATGTAAAGTATGAAAGAAAATACCGTATATTCTCGAATCTAATCCGCACCCTTTTTACGGTTTTAGAGGGCTAAAAAATCAGATGCGGATTAGATTCGCGGTCTAGAGCTGGATTTTGGAAAAATGATTAGCTGCTGTACGTGCCGTAAGAACAATACAATACAATAATCTATTATTTTATTATTTATTATTATAATAATATAATAATTGGGTCCAGTGAATTTCCTTCGTGACGCCTCACACCCGCTGATCGCTGCCTTGTGTTTCCGCCATAGTCGAACGTTGCTTTCATCAACTCCAAAAATTGCAGCGGCTTTGCGGTTTCCATTCTCCTCTGCGCACCGAATAACTTCACGTTTGAACTTTGCCGTATATGAGAGTCGTTTAGATTTCAGGTGTCCCTCTTCCATAACTACGGTACACGACAAATTGGAACAAGCACCTCCCACGTTTCAACAACTAAAGATCAGCTGGCTTCAGACGAGATTGCGCACGTCTGTTGAGAAAGGCCCCGCCTCTATCGGTATGACTCATCGGCCCCACCTCTATCGGTATGACTCATCGGCCACAGGCGTAGCGTCGGATTTTAACGCATTGGTAACATCCAATATTATTCAATCAGTCGCCCCGTGGGCAAGCGGTGGTTGAAGGAAAGGTGCGGATTAGAATCGCGAACTAACTTTTTTTCGTTTACGAAATCGCCAAAAATCGGCCACAGGCGTAGCGTCGGATTTTAACGCATTGGTAACATCCAATATTATTCAATCAGTCGCCCCGTGGGCAAGCGGTGGTTGAAGGAAAGGTGCGGATTAGAATCGCGAACTAACTTTTTTTCGTTTACGAAATCGCCAAAAATCGGCCACAGGCGTAGCGTCGGATTTTAACGCATTGGTAACATCCAATATTATTCAATCAGTCGCCCCGTGGGCAAGCGGTGGTTGAAGGAAAGGTGCGGATTAGAATCGCGAACTAACTTTTTTCGTTTACGAAATCGCCAAAAACTGGGTGCGGATTAGATTCGGATGCGGATTAGATTCGAGAATATACGGTAGTATGCATCATTACTCTTGGATCATATAAAGGCAAGGGCACAAAAACATTAAAATCTACACACCTAGTTGATGCCAGGTGTATAACGAAACCTACATCAGAATAACAAAAAAGACCTTGGCTTAACATTCACAGAACTTGGAAAGATCTATGTTGGCATATGAAAGTGATGAATAGACAATACAAAATCCAATGAAAAGAAAGATTATTTTGAAACTGGTTAACACAAAACACCATATAATTTTAAGCATGTGACATGCCCCAGCTTTAAACATAGGATTTTGCACACTTTTCAATGCAGTTACCTTTAATTTGTCCTTCAAAGCTATGTTACACACCTCTGATCACTAGAAGTTGAATAATTTGAAATATTATATTATTTTCTGGCAATTTCCCTAAACATTATTGCACTAATGCAGACCAGACCAGGCCAGTTATCATCTTACAGCGTGGCAGTCAGGTTTGCACCAGCGTCAGTAGCTCAGCTGGGTTACTCCATACACCGGCACGACATTCACAGAGGCAACCAAAATTCAGCAAATTTGATATTATTCATTCCAAGCATTATTCTTACAAGCAATCATATTTACATACAAATGCACACAACAGGATTACAAACTATACATAAGTTTTAAAAACTCAGAACTTCAACCACTGATACAACAGGCTTGTGCATGAAAAAAATTTGGATAATTCACTCACATAACTCAAAGCCAGATTTCTCAGCCCCATGCACTTTCCACTAACAAGGTTTTACTGTATTGGTATCCAAAATGAAATGTATGAGGAGAATTAGATCATAAACAAAATAAAGACATTTTAAAAGAACTAAAAATTCAATTACTTATCAAATTCATACAAAATTACCTACCTTACTAGAAACAACATTTAAGAATAATGGAAAAGAACAAAATACAAACATGACCAGATTACACTATACAAGCCTGTGTGAAAAGGAAGTTTGTGAAGGCCACTGAAGAGATATCATTAAATATTACTGTGTCACAGAGCCTAAAGGCTGACTGGATCATAGCTTTATTTAACACTTTTGTCATACATTTTATATAGAATAAATAATATAATTACATTACAAAAGGTAATAAATCAGTAAAACAACATGTGCAGATAAACATATGTACACAATTTAACAAATGCCCACTTCTCCTTAGATAAATCTTTTGTCTTCATGACCAAGACTAAACTTCTCAATGCACAATTATTCTTGTGTCCAAATTATAACAGCAGGTCAAAAAACTCTCGTGCTCCCTTTGTCCTATGCCAAAAGAATGAAAGGAGAAAACAATGTCATTACATGTGAGACAGTTCCTGAAGTTGCCTGAATAAAATCAATTCTTTCAATCACTTG
This sequence comes from Reticulitermes speratus, assembly GCA_021186555.1. Taxonomy (NCBI): domain Eukaryota; kingdom Metazoa; phylum Arthropoda; class Insecta; order Blattodea; family Rhinotermitidae; genus Reticulitermes; species Reticulitermes speratus. Next base: position 15,613,374 of record JAJKFL010000003.1, on the reverse strand, counting down.
AACAATGTGGTACCTTCTTCTAGCTTCAGAAGTTAAATTTACTGCACAAGTAAGGATTGCTTTAGTTGTCACATGTCTCATCCACCATTCCCACATGTCAGCAAAAGTTACAAAGCTAATGGAAGATTATCAGCTAATTACAAGAAATAGCTGATAATTTTAGTTAGCATGAAAAATGAAAAATTATTCCAGTTACACTGAAGTTCTCAAAACTATTAATACAACCAAAGACTGGAAGATAGCCTTTTAGATTGGATATTGCTTTTTGTGTATTACACCTTATACTATGCATGATGCAGAAATAAAGAAAGAACAAGAAGTGGAAGAAAACATTCACAACTAAAAAGTGTGGCTAAAGGGAAAGTATCTAGCATTACATGTGCTATTTGCACATTTTGAAGTTCCCTTGTAACCCTCTGCATTCTTGCACTTAAAGACTGTGATGTACAAAACAAACTGACTACAAACTGTGTTCTGACTAATCACCCACTTCAAAATTTGTTCAGTCTTGAATATGATCATAAGATGTCTACTATATTTACTGAATGAGAATTTTTTCCTTATTCATCATCTCGAAAATGGAGGTTGCCTCTTCATTATGCATAAAAGTTAAACATGTTCCATACAGGAATTTACCTTAAAATTAAAGAATGTGAGAGACAGATCTCATTTTGGAAAATACAGTACAGTGAAACCTCTATCCATCGTTCCCATTACCGTCGTTCTCCCGCATGTATCGTCTGCGTTATTTGGTCCCGAAATTAGCCCCATATAAATAACACTATTTTTTCCCGCCTCCATTGTTCCTCGAACTGTCGTTTTCCCGCACCAATAGTTGAAAAATCACGGTCCTGACGCAACATTTTCCCGCACTGATAGTTTTTTTTTTTAATTTGAAGCGATGGTTTAGTGCGCTGTGCGTGCATTGCTTTCTTAGTGCCACCTGGATTGGCTCCATCAAAGAGTATGGAGTGCATTCTGTAATCTTTGCTCTCCATCCTTTTCTTTGGACTAGATGAAGACTTGGCAACTCTGTTGTGGAGCTTTACTTCATTGCAAGTGGTTCTGTGCGTTCTGGTGTGCTTCATAGTTTCATAAGTTACCCTGGTTTAATCTTTTCCATCCTTTATTATCCTTTTCCTGTAATATTTTATTTCTGTTATTAATTCATTCCTCTTTTTATTACTTCATTATATTTTATTCCTGCTATTTATTTTGAAATCCGTGGACCATGTCCCAACCTAAAAAGCAAGTGAGAACTCTGCACGAGCGATTGAAAATAGTAGAAGAGGTGGAGAAGAATCCTGGAGAGAAACGTGTCGACATTGCCAAACGCCTTGGGTTGGCTCCAAGCACACTAAACTCCATATTCGCAAAGAAGGACGAAATCCGAGAGCAGGCAGAAAAATGTGGTAACGCCAGTAAGAAGAGGAAAATAGGTAGGGAGTCGACATTCGCCGAGTTGGAAAGAGTACTCTTCTCGTGGTACCAGCAGGCAAGGGCGTCGAATATCCCAATTGATGGAACCATTCTTCGTGGAAAGGCGAAGATGATTGCAGCGCAGCTGAATATAGAAAATTTCACTGCATCCAACGGCTGGATAGCGAGGTTTAAGGACCGGCATGGCCTAGTATACAAGAAGTTAGTCGGAGAAAGTGCGGCAGTGGACAGCGAAAGCACGGAAGCGTGGCTGGAAATACTGCCATCTTTGTTGGAGGGCTACGAACAACGTGATATTTACAACGCGGATGAGACGGGGCTCTTCTACAACGTGCTTCCTGATAGAACCTTGGCTCTCAAAGGAGAGTCTTGTCATGGAGGGAAAAACTGTAAAGACAGACTTACTGTTTTACTTTGTGTTAACAGTGATGGAACTGACAAACAAGTGTCAATTGTTATCGGAAAATCTCCGAAACCGCGATGTTTCAAGAATGTAAAAAAATTACCCACCAAGTACCACGCGAACAATAAAGTGTGGATGACCACAGACATTTTTTCTTCATTTCTGCGTTCATTAGACGCAAGTATGGGTGCACAAAACAGGAACATTCTCCTCTTTGTGCACAACTGTGCCGCACATCCAAAGGATACATCGTTTCTAAGAAATGTAAAAGTCATACGGTACCCGGCAAATTGTACAAGTGTGCTCCAGCCCCTTGATTTAGGGGTAATAAAGTGTTATAAGCAGCTTTATAGAAAACGCCTCGTGCAAACAGCTGTTTGCTTAATGGATGCAGGCAAAGATACGAAAAAGAAGATAAACGTGTTGGAAGCTTTGCACTACACTGTGGCAGCCTTGCAAGAAGTAACCCAGCAGACAATCGAAAATTGTTTTCGGAAAGCTGGTTACGTGCACGGACAATCTTCAGGCGATAGTGACGTCGTATTGACCAATGATGACGACGATTTCCGCCAAGACTGGGAAAAGTTCAGTGGCATGAACAAAGATAAATTCGAGGACTACGTCTCTGTGGACAGTCACGTGGCAACATGTGGTGTAGAAACAGTGCAGGAGCTGTGCGTGAGCCTCATGGCGTCCGGGAGTGTGGAGCGGGAAGAAGAAGAAGAAGAAGAAGAAGAAGAAGAAGAAGAAGAAGAAGAAGCTGGCGAACCCGAAGTTGTGCCGAGCTTTGCTGAGACGCATGAAGCGCTGATGAAAATAAGATCTTTCTTTTATGCGCACAGCACGAGTGACAGTGATCGTGAAAGTGTTCTAGGCCTTGAAAAATCGTACTTTGAATTGAGGAGGAGTAAAGTTTGCTCAAAACAAACGTCAATGAAATATTTTCTCAGCAAGAATTAATAATTATCATTAAATTGTTCTTATCTATAGTTTTTAATGGTTTCCCGGTTCTATCATTTCCCGTATGTATCGTTCAAATTTTCCGGTCCCCTGAAAAACGATGGATACAGGTTTCACTGTATTTATTTGTCAATAATACAAAAAATACACAATTTTATATGTCTCAAAGTCTGTTCTCTACTCACATGAAAACTTACATCTCAGGACTGGCCATTCTCTTGCTGCTGCTTCAAATGCTCCTCCCTCAGCTCCCTCAGGTTTCGCTCTAATGTTTCAACTTCATCATACTTTTGAGCAGATCTGAAATTCAATATCATCAGATTCAATGTCCTCTCAATTCACCTGTCCATTGAGGTACTTGAAAGGTTCTCTCTTACCTCGCTTGCTTTATATAGTCGCAAATGTTATTCATCTGCTGAATCATCGGATCTTCTGAAGGAAATATCTGGGCAGGTTTTGGACCCCAGCCCGTATCAGATGTAACCTGCAACAATAAACAATACAGTTAAACACAATTCTACGAGAAGATATGTTCTTTGTTGCTGCTGGCAACAGGAACAGGGAAAAGTGACCACATTTGGTAAACTTGAGATCTGTCACAAGGAAGTGGCCAAGGCCTATCAATGAAAAATCCCAGCAATATTAATTTAGACACTCTCCCTAGTCTTTAGTTGTTTCAGAGATAATATTTTGGAAACTGGGTCTATTTCTGTCATCAGATGAAAGGAAGAAATGTCCCTACCCAATCAGAAATAGACATTCCAGCATCTGCATACAGTGACCAGGGCAAACAACTGAAAACTTCGCAGGAATATTTTGTGCTCTAGCCAAAATTTGAACCAGGCACCTCTTAAATACAATTCAGTATTCTTACTGCTTGAGTCAACTAGGTACTATATGGTGACAAACATCTGAAAAAGGTGAAGTTTAGTTTTCAAATGTTTAGCTGAAGTAAATCTTGTGCAGTCTTAGAGAACAAGAAAATTCATTACTTTTGAAAAATGCTGCACGAAATTCCTTTTCCTTCAAAATGAGGACAGTAAATGGAGTCAGTAGAAACCCCACATTCTTTGAGTAACCTCACCTGGTCCGCAGACTTCTGTTGACTAGGTGAGGGGTTACAATCGACATCTCTGTGCTGGGAAGAATCTCTCTTCCGTAGCATCTTGGACTGTTGTGCTTCTAAGGCTAACCATTTCTCTTGCGAATACGTGCAGACACTTCTTTTGCTATAGAACAGTTCATTCAATTCAACAGATACTCCCTATAATGACAATTCTTCACATCATTACACTCTCATTTCAATGATCTCTCACTGTACTGTTTCAGACTGTTACAACACAATGCACTTTATCCTTTGCAATAAATAATGCCAATTATCATGCTAACAAAACGAGGTTTAAGACTAACGGAGGGGAGAGAGAAAATGAATTTAAATGGAATACCAAACAGAATTCAACAAGAAGACTCTTTTTACCAGCAAATTGGACTTGAAGTTAAGAAACCAGTACAGTCCTACATTTAAAGCACAGCTTTGTATGGTGCTGAAACTTGGACACTTCAGAAAATAGATCAGAAATGCCTGGAAAGTTTTAAAATGTGGTGCTGCAAGGATGGAGAAGATCAGTTGCACCGGTCTTGTGAAAAATAAAGTATTACATAGAGTCAAGGAGGAAAGGAACATTCTACGCACAATAAAAAAGGAAGGAAAATAGGACTGGTCACATCTTGCATAGGAATTGCCTTCTAAAACAAGTTGTTGAAGGAAAGATAGAAGTGATGGGAAGACAAGGAAGAAGATGTAAGCAGATACTGGATGACCTTAAAGAAATGAGAGTATACTGTAAATTGAATGAGGAAGCACTAGAAACACACACCATGGAGAACTCGCTTTGGAAAAGGACAGACTACAGAATGAATGAACTAAACAGAAAAATTCAGTGTCAGGCTAGGTGCAAACTGCATGAATTTCCATTCAACAGTGGTACTTCTATTAACTGTTTTGCACTACTTTACACAGCAGCGCTTCACAATTGTTAAAGTTCACTGCAAATTAAATTCCTTAATACAAAAACAGCAATCAATTTAAATTACAGAATACAAAGCAGCCTGAAAACACAGGACTACATATATGATGTACCCTCCAAAAAGCCTTTTAAACTATATACTATTTGAACTTGCACACATACTGAACACGTGAAGTTTACAATTTAATGATGCATTATTATTTTGCAATTAAGTCAACAGACACAAAAACACCAAGGATCACATTCACTCAACCAGTGCATATCAAATCTTGATTATCTGTAAGTCAAGCAGTACACTTGCTGCAGTGTATTACACTTAAAATGTATCAGTGAAATTTCAAATTATTGAAACATTAGAAATTTGTTTCACAGTTACATTTAGTGTATGACACAGCAAAAATTATAATATTTGGCTCTTCATGCATTGCAAATAATACCAAGTGTAATAAAATTGACATGAACCTTCTCCGTTCCTGGACAGCCTTCAACTGAGACTCAGTCAGTAGTCTTGGAAGTGCTACCAACTGTTTCTTGCAGTAGCTAGTGGCTGCAGTTCTAATCATCTGCTGGAGTTGAAGTGTTTTTCCACAAGGTGGGTTCTCAACATCCTCGGTCCCTAGGACGGCTATCTTCTTGCTGCAAAGACAGTAATAACTGTAACAACTGCAATGTACAATTAAGACAGCAGCAAAATTGAGGGGCTCTTAAAAATAAAGGTACAGTCATCCCTGTCCACACCAAAAGGCATATAGAGGAAGCAGAGGCATAATTCCACTCATTCTTAACGTCGGCCCTATATTGAGGTGAGTGGTCAACTTCACACCCCAGCCACTTTACCTGTGGGAAAGAACCCCAGTACCCATGACACAGAAGGCCGGGTGAGCCCCAGAGTTGGTCTGAACATTTTGCTGAAGCAAAAAATCTCTTGCCCCTGCCAGGAATCAAACCCAAGACTTTCCAGCCCAAAGTCTGTCGCTATATGACTACGCTATCCTGGATCCAACTGATGGGCTCTTAAGTCAGGAATAATCAGTATGTAGGCTCTTGTTCCTCGAAGTACTCAATTCAAGTGTCCACTTTACAATTTCCTGAAATTTTCTTCCATTCTATAACATTACACCTTATCACGATTCTTATAATTAAGCAGTATATCTCTCACCTTTATTGTGAATAAAATGTAAAATATAAAAATGTAAAATATAAAAATATATAAAATCTACGTTTCGGAAGAAGAGCCATCTTCCGAAACATAGATTTTATATATTTTATATTTTTATATTTTACATTTTATTCACAATAAAGATGATGGACAAAGTCCTAGTAACAAGTGGTTCGCAATATCATATACCATCGTCAAAACCTTTTAGAATTCAGTATATCTCTCCCTCGGTCAATTTTGTTTCCTTGAGCGATAATATAATTCCAGTTTAAATACCATATCTGGTGATGGGATAGCTCAATTTATACAGTGACTATACTACAGGTTGGATGACCAAGGAATTAAGTGTTAGTTTTTGGCAGGAATTCACCTTTCCTCAACAGCACCCAGACTCAGAATTGGGAACCACCCAGCCTCCTATCTAATTGGTACTGGGCACTCAGGGTTAAACATCCCAGAGCGTGAAGCTGTTCACTGACTTCCATCTAGTAACATCTTCATGACAGTGCTTAAATTAACCACCAACACAAGTTTGACTTAAATATTTCTTTAGCTTAAATTTTCAGCCCAAAAGTATGGGGGCAAACAACATGCAGCATAGGTCATTCCTGTATAATATGAGGTTATCAGCCGAGTGTCTATGACAATAATCATCATCCAGGATGTGATGGGGTGTAGTCTGGAGGATAAGAATGGGTGTCACAACGGAACCTGCTACATCAACCACCACCCTGGTGATGGAGGCAGCAAATTCCCCTCAAACATATGTATATATCGCCCCGACTACAAATACAAGCGTGCCAAACAGGCCCCTTTCAGCACACATGATGAAACAGATAATAAGCTATTTGAGTGTAAGGTTTCTACAGCAGACCACATTCACTGCAGTCTTCTCACGCACCATGTTGAAATCATAAAAACTACATACTCTAAAACATATGTGCTATCTAGCAACTGAACACAATGCTATATCCAGACAACTCTAGAGCTGAGACGGTCCACTGATTCACATAACCACGCCTACTTTAAAATAAAATAAAAAAGCACAGTCAAAATTTGTGTGATTGAAAAATACTTTTAAAAAATATTACAACTCATAAAACTAAAGTTTCAAGTATGGCATGACAGTTTTTAGTTTCCCCAATTAGAATGCAACTCTTGACTGAGTAATTAATATTCACTTCAAACGGTCTCATACTACAGTTCCACATATTGAGGGATAGACACAAATTGAAGGTGTCCAAAAATACATATTTGGACAAATTGTGTGTGATGAAATAAAGGCATTATTGCATAATGAGGAGCTTTGCAATATACAGAAATCATTGGTGTGGTGGAATGAATACCATTACAGTGGGTTGGGCATTCTTGGAAAGCAATTACTTGGAAGATGGATGATGAAGTGAGAGAAAATACTGGAACAGATTTCATGAAAACACAGCATGGTGATATGGGGATTTGAACTGCATGAACTTGCTTAGGATTGCATTCCATGGTATGGAATTGCGTTAGCAATGTCAAAACTATGTTGTATTACCAGGCAGTTAATATGTTAACACATTTTGGGGCTTGCTGTAGAGATAATTCTATTATCTGTAATGGCATGACATTCAACTTGGGCAGTGACTCACCTCCATAAATCGATGCTCTCTGCAAGTTTAAGCAGTTTCACTCGTACTACCTGAGCATCTGCTAGGTTGTAAGTTGACTCACCAGACCTGAATAAGTTCATACTCACAGTAAATATCTTGGTTCTTCATACACTTGTAACAAGGGTGACAGTAACATTACACAAGAATATGCAACTATATGCTATTTCTGAGAATATAAAATGAAGTGCATGCATTAGTTACCAGTATTTTTTCAGGGGTTCTTAACCGTTTTTGTGCCATGGACCCCTTTCAGAGTCTGGTGAAACCTATGGACCCTGTCTCAAAGAAATGTATTTATAAAATAGAGATAGTGAGATTTATTGAAGTTAACAAATATTTTTGGGGTCTAAGAGGCCATAAATTACTTTGTTGCCTACATTCATTATTGAATGAAAAGCTAAATTTCAGTTAGAGGTTAGTGAAAATAAAGTTGTGTAATTTTTTTCTCATCCAAGTTCACAGATTATAAAATGTGACCTAAAAACATAACACAAATCAGTGTCCTATCAAATTATAGGGACGTAGAATTTATATTTTGTGGCTGGTTTTGAACAAACATCTGACCATATAATTACAGTATATGTAAATGTCACACCTCAATCAGACCTGCAGTGTCTAGAACACATTTTGGTTTGCAAATTTTCAGGCTTTTGAAGCAGTGCGATTGAGATATTCATTCTTCAGGTATATTGCGCTGTGTCAGTCGGTGTGAACTGTGTGATGTTTTCAGAGCACCTAGTGGCCTCATCTTCAAGGGTCAGATATCCAGTTCTTCATCGTATGTCTGACCCTTGAAGATAAGGCCATTATGAAGTCTCAAACACTACGCAATAAACACCCAGTGCCTAAGTGCAATATCCCAGAACAACAAAGAGCTCATATTTTGATCTGGATCATCTTACATGACATACACTACTCCCTGTATGGGTATTTAAATGACATGCAGCAATGCATGGAGTGGCCATTTAAGTTTGTGTTACAGCTTTTTTGACTCACCGTTTTCTTTGAAATTAAAGGGCAGAAACACACAGAACAATATATCCAAAGCAAACAGCCACCTCATGCTGTGTACATGATACAAAAAGGTGGCCTCCCTGCCACTTGCAAATGACAAGGAAAAATATATTGCTAGACATACTGAAAACCTACAGGTGAGACATAGTGCACAAACTTTAAAATTTCATGAATGTCTCTTCAGTCAGAGCACAGTTTTTTGCACTTACATATCCAAAGGCAACAACTAGTTTCAGACTTAAACAATTCAAACCCAGCTGAATATGCATAACATCTACAAAGGGTTAAAATTTTCATCACACTGTAACAAACATTTAGCTGCCTTGTATTCTCTTATAAGTGTACACATAGTATGTCAGTATAACACTGTATAGCAGGATTACATCCACAAAGTCCCCATCATTTTGTATGACAACCTTCAGCATGAGTCTCACAAACCTTATGACCCTCCTATCTCAGTCACAGAATTGCAGCAACCACATAAGCAGAAGAATATTGGCACCTCCACCGCTCAGACTGCAGAAACACACTGACATACGTGCTCAAGACTTCATGCACTCTCGTGACTTGTGACATCAGCCTTGGCTGGCTGATGTTACCTGCACCTGAAGCTGGAGACTTTGTGGAATTACTCCTCCTATACCTAAACAACAGGCCATGCACATGCATATTGCAGGCCTGGGTATAAAAGTACACACTGATATAATACAGAGGTGGCTGTCCAGCTTTATACTCCAGCTGCTTTATTCCATGGTACCCACCAGATGGGAGGGGTGGTTGTGAGACTGGCCAAGAGAAAAAGTCTCTGCTACAGAGGGAACTGAATCCCAGTCATCCAGCTTTAGCCAGTCACTGTGCTGACTGAGCTACTATGGATGAAATTTAACAAAAATAAAACTGTGGAGACAACAATGGTTGCATGCTTTAGTGGCTAAACATACTCAAGAGACTGGCATATCTTGTTGTACGTAACAGCCAACTCATCTGCCTTTGCCTCATCAATTTTCAGTCTTTCATAGTACTGGCTAATGATTGGTTTCAACATCCGACTCTCCTTCAGCTTCTCACGTGTGTCCAGACACTGCCAAAATAACAAATTCAACAGATTACTTTTCTATTTCAGTAGGAAGCCAAAATGAATGCAGAATGAGATAAAATGGAACCACCTCTCATGTACATGGTACATTTCTTTCTTCTTGGTCTCTCCATCTCTTTCTTTCATGCGCACACACACATCTTCTAATTAACCTTTATCCTGCTGGGGTGGGTATTTAAATTCCAGTGCATGGTTTATGAAAAACATATTATTTGAATAACAAAACATAAAATTAACCTTTAAGAGCCGGCGATTTAAATGCCCTGTACTGTCAGCGGACCGGAGTTTTCTCTGGGGATTTAAACGTTTGTTGCAATGGTTAGGAAAATTTTGAATATCTTGAAGAATATTAACGCTGGATCTGTGAAATAAATCGTAATTACTCAAGTGAAGCATGGAGAACACGGTAATGTATGTCATAGTTTATTATAAAATATTTTGATGCAAAATAAGAATGAACCACTTCCCTAAGAGACAGAAATTTTAGTCTTCTTTTGTTTCTTTATCGTGTCTGGACCATTAATGGAATTTTAGTAATATGTTATGTTTCGTTCTCTTTACCCTTAAATTCTGGCTCCTTTCTCCTGAATTCGTCCCCACTTTCAAGGGAAAATATTTCTGTGAGGTTATTTTAACAACAGCGAAATGCTTTTCGTTGGTGTGATTTCTGTAAGGGTGTACTTACAAAGAGGTTTACAGTTTTACAACCATGAGGAATCTGACCTGCGAAAGGAAACGTACGTTTCTCGGTATTCCTACCAGTGGCCACACTCTTTCAGTGTTTGTCGCATAGTGCAGTGACCCTGTCGCTTGTGAAAATTATTTCTTGTGAGTACATAATCAGCATCATGGCTTGTAGAAGGTATATTCGTGATGAAGATATTGAATCACAGCTGATCTGTGATATTGATTCGGATGAGAACATCTAATAATAAGGTATGTAATAATTTCTGTAACAAGTAACTTCCTTCTGACGACGCATCATATACTGCCTTTCTCGGGTGAGCTATGTTTCATTCTTCCATCAAGTACGTAAGGGTAAATACAGCCGGAAGCTTTTAATTTCTTCGTATATTTGGACAAATATATTGTGAAAATGTATTGAAAATTTTTCTGTGAGTACAAGCACGGGCTAGAACAGTGAATAAGTTATACGATCACCAGAAAGGAGATCAGGGTTCGGTTCCCGGAAAGTACATAAATATATCTATAGACTCGTATAAATCTTAACTCGATTCTACCGGCTTTTTAATCGATGGGTATCTGGGGAACATGAACGTACAGATGCTGGAGCAAGAAGCTGAATACGCTCTAAACAGTGTTAAATACATCATTTTATGGTATATTACCTCCGCGCCCCAATACGCCCCCTTGATATGAGGCACAACTCTAAAATTACCTTCAAGTCTGCTGTATGTATACATAATATTTACACACGCTTATTGCCCCGCCAATATCGTATTTAATGCGAAAAGTTTACATATATCTTTTTGGACAAAAATGTCCGTTTCGGCATTCATACCTACACAAAACGATGGACAAATTTGTCCGTTTCGGCTCTTAAAGGTTAAGAAATAAATGACCTTTAGTTAGAAAATAAAACAGAGATTATGCAGCACATCTTAAAAATGCAGTACATTTCCTTGTTGCCTAAATATATAAAATGAATTCCTAGGGGTGTTTTCCTATGTGCGTTCATGCTTGACAATGCAGGTATTTAAAAAGTGAATTGAGCTTCCAGGTTCTCTTCATCTGATATTCGGGACATACCTAACATGCCTGTGCCCACTTTCTGGGACAAGAACATTTAGGTTGTATTTCTGTGGTTCTAAAACTAACTTAAGTTACAATTACAACAAACCTTTTTGAGTTTAACCTAAACTCAACTTCAAATTATTCTTTTAACATAAACCTAATGTCCTATGTATTTCTGAATTCTGTAACACTGACAAACAACTGTACTTAACCTGTCCATTACTTGGTTATAACATTATTCTAACAGCACACAAAACAGATTCAAGTTATATACCATTGTACGAGGTCTGCTCAAAAAGTTCTTGGACTGCACACATAACCTCTTGTCAAAATCACGAGACAGCTGCGTGATAAGTGAGCATGGTTTGGTAGATTGTCTCAATCCTGTTGCTGTTTTCCATTCAGCCACAGCATGTTTTGCTCTTGAGTAAAGATACTTTGATTAAAGAAAAAGTGCATTGGTGATTGCTTGAAGATGCCATTTACAGAACCTTGCACCTGTGCAAAATTTTGCTGCAAAACAGTAAGAAATGCTAAGGAAGCCAAGCAACAATCTTCACAGTGAAAGTCAAAATCATTCCCCAAATATGGCAGATTGAATGTGAAGACTATCTTCATTGTTTTCTTCAACTGCTGAGGTTTAGTGCATTAGAAGTTCATTCCTAGAGGTCAAACAGTGAATCAAGAAGTATACTTGACCACTTTATGGTGCCTAGGACAAGCAGTATGAAAGAAATGACGGGAATTTTGGTGGAAACACAGCTGGTTTCTTCAACATGACATTCCCATACATACAGCACATTCTGTTCAGAAGTTTCTCACAAAAAACAAAACTTCAGTGGTCCCACAGCCACTGTACAGCCCTACTCTCAAAATTAAAAGTTAGTTTATAAGAGCATAGATTTGAATCAGTAGAGGAAACACAAGAACAATGCTAAAGCAACTAAACAAAATGTCTTCAAAATCATACATGGAATGCTGGGAAAAATAAAATGTCAATGGAACCATTCTATTAATGCAGCAGAGGACCATTTCAAAGGAATAACATTTAATAAAATCCATCTGATACATATTGTGTTGTATTTATTAAGTCTGACAACTTTCTGAATAGGCCCTGTATGCTCTCTGACCTGACACGCAAGCTCCTCCTCTTCTTAATCATGTATCATTATCCTCAGTCACAACTGTTTTGCTGTCATGGGTAACTGCAGTTACCACAACCCACAAATAAAACTCTTGTTTATGCTAATGTGACCATCACAATCATTGGCTTGTATCATGTACCCTCATATACACCAAGGTTTTAAAGTCCTATTAATCAATAGTGGATTGAATTTAAACATTTTCCACCCTAAAACCCAAAATCCCAATAATTTCAAACAACTTCGGGTCCACATTTCTGTCACAGAGACATTGTATTTCATAAATCTCGTTTTGAAGAAGCTGATTATGGTAGGAATCATACATGAAACCCAATCAAATTTTCAGCATATCAAATTAATGAGGCTTTACTGTACATCTACTACTTTATTTTACAGTGTAAAACATTATGTATATTGAACTTCGCGTTATATTTATATTATATTATATCCAATCAATTATGTATATTATAATCACTTGAACATCAGAAACTGAAAAATACTTGCTAAATCACTGCAACAATTATGAAGACGATAGTACCTGGTTGCAATGTTTACACAGTCTGAAGTGCTGCTCTCCTGTCCTAGTATCAACTAGTGACAACACTGAGTTCAGGCTTGAATTTGAGTTACTTCTGCGTAAAAGTCCCAAACTAGAATAAGGTAAAATGGTCGCACTGGGTGGTGAGCTTAGACTACTAGATGTCCTACTGCTGGCACCATCTTGATGTCCAAATGCAGGGCTTGTCATTTTATCTACAACAGAGTAAAAATACTACAAAGGGCATAATAAACTAGACATTCTGCATGAAGAGACTGCTTGGGATATTTGCAATGGTAACAAAACTTTTATTGCCTGAAATGTTGAATAAATACTGACTGCACAGAAAAAACATTGTGCCACAAAGTTACAAAAAATACCAAATGATCTTCCTTCCATTACTTTCATGTGAATCAATTTACTTATATTTTGCAAACAGCTAAATGGACCGAAGCGGTTCAGAGCCACTAGTCCGCAAACTTGTACCAGTTTACGATCACATAAATCTTGACAAGTAATAAGTTACAAATGGAAAGTAAATTTAAGGATCAAAATTATTAATACTGGTACAGTACTTGAATTGATTACTCTTTTACTCTGTGTTGGGGAGGACATGTTTTATTAGACTCTGACCGAATGTGAAGAGTGTGATATAGCACCTCCCGTAACTTATGACATGGAGACTCAAGTCACCTTCAGGGCAGTAGCAAAGAGAAAAATTAGGAATGGACATAATGAAGAGTGAATACCAGCCATTGACTTCATCAAGTGAGCTATATGATGACAAAAATGAAAACATACCTTTGCATGTCTTTAGTCTCTACAATAAGTGGAACAAGAAATATTCCATGCAGAAGAATGACGAGCAACTGTAAACCTAGGTAGACAAAAATTCACTTTGAACACAACTTTAATAGTTTCACAGCATCCAGAATCCTTTAATAAATATACTTCATGATCAAATACAGTGGGTGAGAAGCTTATAAAATAATCTACATATCCTATTTAGTAGATTAAATGAACTGCTTATCATTAATCTTTAAAGGAGGAATAGGACAATGTTGTCCCATTAAATGTACATCCTATTTGTCCGAAAGGGAAACCACTGTCCTGCAGTAGGCAATTAAACTGAATAGGGCCCCAGCCGCAGAAGAAGCCACATGCTAAAGGTTAAAAACTGCTTAAAAAAATGCTCTGTGACATAAAAGATAAAAAAAACATACTGGCAAGTGTTAATGGCAGGAACTGTGTACAGTCGTGGCACATGATTGCACCACACAGCCGACAGTGATGTTTCCGCCGAGCAACATGGAAGTTCTTGGCACATGTTGGGCACAGCTTAACATCTCTATCATCAATCCATGGCACAATTGCCTGCTCATGGGCTGCCAAGAAAGGAAACTCAAAATTAATAATATCTATGTACAAAAAATGAACCCGTTCTTTTGCCTTCAAAACAAAAGATCTGGGTTACTTGGTATTTTCATGTTCACCACTTGAACAACTCTACTTGCAACATATGAAAGTTGTAACATACCTTTTCTTTTACCAGGATCTGCTGGCAAGTCTACAAGTAGCTTATCAAGTCTTATCAAAAGTTTGTTAGTCTCTGCAGCATACCGCTCCAGCCAATTGCTCCTACATTTTCGGAATAACTCTGTGTAACTTCGAGTTGCTCCTACAAGCAGGAAACCTACTGTGATTGCTGCATTGTTAACATATCTATCTGTATGGAGTACAGTTCTTCTTGGAAAGCTAATAATGATTCAGCTAGTCATGAAATTCCTCATTTTTATAGAACCTGAAGATTCATTACTGTATTCACAAAAGGCTGCCATTACACCCTACCCTGAGCCAGATGAATCCACTCCACACTGGCACAGCCTTCTTACTTAAATCTAGTTTAATATCATCCCCTCATCAGACTTCCTAAATCTCTCTCCCTCCCTCCCTCTCTCTTCCCCTCCCTCCTGTCTCTTGCTGAAGAGTCTTTCAAGCCGAGTGCTGAGATATGCATCAAACATGCCCAACATTTTCTAACACAGTATTCCACTGGATTAGCAATGGTAGGCAGAGTGACATGAAAATGTACCAGATATAATCATCAACATATCCTGATAAAGTCATCCTGATAATATAAAAAAATGTTGTAATGTAAGTGTAAAAATAAATGAAGAAATAGCCCTTGCATAATTAACTTACACATGAAATAAAATATTTTAGAATTACATCAAATAATTTAAGTTCAGCAGCTATCAATGAATGATACTTGGTTCACCCTTAAATGGCATTAATGACTGGTATTACATAAACAAGAGCCGTAAATTTTACACAATGTAGTGCTTCAGTATAAATGCAGTTCAAACGTGGATACTGTACGAGTAGAATACTTGTGTTATAATATTTTGTTATGTGCTGTACTCTATTACAATGTTGGTAACATTGTAATAGAGTAATTATAAAACCTGCTATTTAAATTAAGAAGAGATACAGATGGCCCACCAAGTATAGACCCTCCAGACCTAATACCCAGCAAATGACTGTCATTACATGCATTACTATGTTCCAAAATGCATCAAAACATGATTATTAATCCCATTGTTATTTACACACTTTCCCTTTTAAATTTCTGATGGCTCAGCACTTTCAGCTGTCACACAAAGGTACTCCCCATATGAGGAACACAGAGATGAACCATGAATTGTGATTACACAATTTAAGAGATACACTTCATCTAAAGTGGCATTTAAATAACAGCTCACTGGTCACAATAAATTACCTGTAACACAAACAGAAGCAGAATACTCCCTAGCAAATTATTAAATTCTTATGCAATAAAAAAGAAAGAGGACAAAACTAATTAACTACCATGACCTTCAAACTTTGCCTGTTGCAGTTTAGGATTAATTAACTTCCTGTTAGATGACATTACTTAATAGATAACATAACTTAATATTCGTCAAAACTGCCAACAATACAGGTACATTCATGCATGATGACTTCAGAATTACAATATGGAGTGAAGGAGAGACTTTTAACCATTGCTAATGACTGATCACAAAAACTGGCCCATTTGTTCTTCTCCATTCTGATTTATTTTCTTCATATAATGTACACTTAACCCTAAAACTATTACAAGACAAAAAAAAATTCTACTGCTATCATTCTTACCTATCTCTTGGGGTTCAGTATCCACAGGAATGTAGGAAGATGTAAACTGACTGGTAGAAGAAGTTCTGGCTTGCCCCTCATAGTCACCAGAGACAGTTTCTTCATCTAATTTCAAAATCTTCTTCTTTGCTTTATCAAACACATCTACAAAGCAAAAATAAATAGTATAAGGCAATTAAGAATGTGAACTTCCATAGGTTCACAAAAGTCTGTCTACAGTGAAGACTGGCATGAACAGGCACCAGAATTCACATCAGGTACATCCCAAATTGTAAGCAAATATAAGGCCAAGTGAGTTATACAGACTTGTAACAGCCAGGACACTTCAACTAAATAACAAAATCAAGTTTTCTGCCATATCAACTGAATTTTAATAGACTAAAACACTAATCAGGATATACACAAGAAATACTACATGGTAAGCACATAGTAATAATTGTTCACAAACTAAGTATTTTTAGAAGTAAATGGTGCGAGTACTGATAACTTATGTAAAAATACATGATACATGCATTAGCTTGGCGGTTCAGCCTTCCTTGCTACGCTGATCAGGAAATCTCCATTTTATATGGGACCTCAAGATTTGTCTCCATACCCACAAAAGCACAACAGTACATTAATATAAAGTTGAAAACACCGTTACCTTTCAGAAATTTAAGAACATCCTCTTCTTCTCTATGTTCTTGGAAATGAATTTGCAATTGGAGATCAGTTTCAAGATCAGTTTTACAAACAGGACAGAGGAAACCCTCAAGAATTTCTCCACCCCCTTCTGCCATAATTGTAGAATACAGTACACAGGTCAATGTTTGTAATTAAATCTGCAACTAGGAATAAGGGTATATTATAAATTTTTCATGAACAGTAAGCATCAGATGTGTAACACCATAAAATATGACTAAAACTGGAATTAGCAAATGTAACAACTACGCGCATCACGTTTTGATAACGAACAATCGAATTCACCGAATGCAAATGCATGTAAATATGTCAGTACTGGTCAATTTGCCCAAAAACCGGTAATTTACTGCAAATATGTACAATGTTCGTTTAACATAATTACCTTTCAACATGACAAATATCAAGGTTTTATATCATTAAACGTCAACAAATTACGTTGCATGCTGTATTTTAGGCCTTATAATAGAATATGAAATGATGAATATCCAATTCTTTACTGTTCGTAACTGAAAAACCAGGTATTTCCACCCATGTCACGGACAGTCGCAAAGTGGAAAATTACGGTGACACATTGTATAATTGGCACTACATGCACTGTGTTCATTCAAGCCGCACAAAACATGACAGTATAACACACGAACCCGCCTGACCCACAGGATCATGGATTGTATGGTCAGTGTCATGGATTAGAGTTGGTCTGTGCCATGATTCTACACATCCGTCAGATTTTACGCCTCTTATCCGTGGTTTCACGTGCATGTCATCCTCACAGCTTTCCAGTAATGTGAGCAATTAGAGGACGCTTGTCCTCGGTAGCGCAGTCGGCAAAAGGCTAAATCGCAATTCGGGCCTCCACCTCCCCTTCCCGAAAGCGATATCCTTCTATCAAAGTAAAATGCAATTTGAAGTTTCCGTTTTTGTGGAATACGAGTGCAATCTTTTATATTATCTTCACCGTACATTTTTTAACAACTCACAAATTACACACCAACAAAATGCACTATATTTTCACTTTTTATTCTTTAATCCCTACATATACCCCCTGTTTTATATATTTAAATACAGAAATTGTAAGTAACTACAATCTATAAATGATAATGAAACGTGACTACACGTGATATATAACATATCAGACATAAACAATGGATGTAAAATAAATGTAGTTTACGAGCCCCTTGAAGATGGCCTTGTAAAGGCTGAAATAAAAAGTGAAAATATAGTTCATTTTGTTGTAGGAGTGCACTCATTTCTTTATTTAAAATACGGTATTCATTTTGGCACCCATATTGATGCCCCTTAGATTCTTCCGGCCGAGGTGGCCCCACCACTTGCCTCCCCCCCCCCCCCCCCCCCTCTCAAGCTATGTCCCACGTCATAAATAGGCTTATCTTTAAGCTTATGAGAGATGCCACTGTAAGCACATATGTTTGGCAATCTGACCCACCAACCTATCTACCCTACTTCATGGCTAACTACTGCCCCACTGAACAAAGACCTTCTTTAAAAGCCTGCCACTGGATAATATTCCAAACCAGTCCACATTATCACACACAATTTCATTAAGATTTACACATTTATATCTGTTTCCCATTTGCTCTCTTCTATATAGGTTTCCTGGCCAAACTTGTGTATTTCTCATTGCTCTCTCAGGCATGTTACATGTCCAGTCCATTCAATCCTCTCTGATTTTGCACAGAGTAGAAGTTACAATGCTAATCATTATGCTATTTTCTGCGGCTCCCCATCATCTCCTCTCTTGTAGGTCCAAATATTCCTTTCAGTACCCAGTTCATTAAATCATGTAATATGTACATCGCACTGTGAATGTTATGGAAATGAAACTGGAGAATTGTATATATGATAGACTGAGGATCAATACAACATGCATGAATCTTTACCTACACTTCATACAGCTTTAGGTACAGAGACAATGTAAACCTCAATATGGCAGTTAAACTGCTACACACTAATTCTCTATTAACAAAACTGTTTTGAAGTTGATAACAACCTACACTTTGTGTGGCTGACAGTGTACAGTAAAACAGATTTGGAAACTTTGCTTCTTATTTCTTAGTCTGTGAAGTGCTTGTTTAGAAAGAAAACAGAAGACCAATGAACTTAAGTTCCTTACTCTGCAACCAGCCCAGAGATGAAGTTCCCACTTTGAGGACAGAGGATGTGACAACACATTGCCTGGTCAGAGCTATTGCATACCTCACAGAATGGCAACAGATAAGTATGGGGTAATAGCATGATTATGATTAGCAAGGGAAAATCAAAGAACCTCACATGAAGTCACCCAGGCGTGAACCAGAGGCTCTGTAGTAACATCCCAGGACAGACCACCTGAGCTATAGCACAACCACACAGAGCAAAGAGTAAAATAAAATAAATAGAACATTATACCAGGGGTAGCCAAATGCAACTCCCACACATCACTGGTGCAGCTTATGCAAGTTGCCTGTAAAAAACAATAATCTAATTTCTCATAAAGGACACTGCAGAACAGACCACTAGCACATCTCATGGATAGCCCAAAAAGCAGTATTTCCTTGTGTTGCTAACATAAAACACTAGATGGCTTCTCTTTGGCAGTGAGCAGTGCTGTTACAGTGCGTTTGACTTGATGAATAAAAACATGGCTGTTGCTCAAGTTACCTGCTAAAGTGCAGCTACCAAAGTCTGCCTAGCTGGCCACCCTTGCATTGTAACAGAATACATAGAATTTAAGAACAATAATTCAGCTGAAGTGTAATTACACATGGAAAAACATGGAAAGACCGTTCACACAGAATTGTTTAGTTACAGCTGAACATAACACAGAATTATGAACTCACAGAACAAAGTACATGGGGATGAATAAGGTTATCCTACAATGTGGAGGCAGCAAGTTGCCTCACCCCTTAAGACAAGATGAAGTTGACGATTCAGAGCACAATTGCATACAAATATAATTAATTCTTTTGCAACAGAAAAATGGCAAAAAGATGACAGTAAAAACGTTTTTGTTTTACTATGAAAATGATCTATTCTATTTAATGCAATCTGCCAATGTGTTTTGAGTTAGGGTATTTGTGACCATTTGTCTTTACTCACTTCTTTTTGTTGGGTTTGGAACCACTGGCCAAGAAAGCATTATGGTGTATGTTCATATAGTGGCGTGTTGCTATACATGTGTGAAACTGGGTTGGAGCCTATGTCACATTAAATTAGCTGACATCTGTTGACCAGCCCCCTGATGTGAAGTAAGATTTAATTAATTCTGCATAAAGTGTACTCTTATATATCATGCTTTCTTATAGGATATTTATATTCTTATGTTCTTTTTCACTTTAATATGATAAATTAATAAAGTCAAAGAAAAATTTACTACCAAAGAACATTTTCTTTTACTCCAACAAAATTCATAAACATATAAATACAAATGCTTATATTTTCTTTTGTTCATCCAACTTTAGACACATCAGTATATAAAATCATATTATTTTTGTAAATGTTAAATACACACACTACCTGTTTTTATTTCCATTTACATTAATGGTTTTATATAAAACCTGTTACATAAGTAAAATATTTCATCAGTACAAGAAACGTACAAAAGCTGGAAAATTATCTTAATTGGAGTCCATCAGAGCTACACATGGTGCAACATGAGAAGTTTAACCTTTAGCCGACTTTAGGGTGGGTACTTAAATTTTAGCACATGGATTACGAAAAATGTATTATTTGAACAGAAAAAGACAGAATTTCGAAGTAAATGGAATACTGTGGAAAATAAAACAGAGATTATGTGGTATGTCTTAAAAATGCAGTAAATTTCCTTGTTGCCTAAATATATAAAATGAATTTCCAGGGGTGTTTTCCTACATGCATTTGTGTTTGGTAACACAGGTATTTAAAAGGTTATATAACCAATATTATACCCAACCACAAATTTCAGTCAGTCCCTGTAAGCATACAAAAAAACAGTCAATGATAAAAGGGTAACTATGGGAATTCAGAAAAAGTCCATGTGATTGTAATAAATGTCCATTTAGTGCAATAAACTTACTCATGAAAAGAGTAAAATTTGTGATATTGCGTACTATTCTGCAAACGTCCTTGATACACAACAATCTTATGAAGCCAATCAAAAATTAAAATGTTCAATAATCATAACAATGCATTTGTATCAATACTAACTGTTTCAATCCAATACACCCAGCCCTTTTTTTATGCCCATTTGTTTGATGACTTTTTGCTTTAATGCCCTTGCCAATTTACACCACTTCTTAATGCCCGTTGGCTGGCTGCGTTCTATTATGCTAACACCTTATTTCTAATCGAAATACAACTTTTGATTTATGCCCACTTTTCGGAAATGCAACTACGGCACAAAGTAAGGGCTGGGTGCAATCATAATAATGTGTTCGTATAAGTATCAACTGTTTCAATCAAATAACCATAATGATGCATTCACATCAATATTAACTGTTTCAATTCAGTCATGTGACATTCATCCTTAATGAAACTACTCTTAAATTATCTTAAGAGTCCACTGTAAAGTGTTTCGATCTGGTATAGTAAACTTATGCATATCTGGATTCTGGACTATGTTCACTGCCTCAAACCATTCTTTAACGCCCAAATTTCATGAAAATTTATGACTGGATCAAAAGAAGAGGAGAGATTTATAAACTATGATTCTATGTATCAGCTATCCATGCATCAATAGCTTCTGATGTGCCAACCAAACACTGATAACACATATCCCAGGTTCATATCATACATGAACAGGACTAGTTTTAAATTGTGTGGTCTCCTGAGTTAGAACACCATAGTTCTGTAATGTCTTTCAGTATTCCCTCATAACTTCACTGCCAACTAGATATATAACTTGTCATTTAAATCAGTAGTGCACAACACAGGGAAGTGGGTACTCATTACAGTTATGCTTTCCATAGATTATCACATTCTCCCGCACATGAGCGTGATGACAAAGATACATGATTCTGGCCAATTCCGTCAGTGATCACAGTTGTGAATGAGCAGTGTTCTGCCTCACCTGCACCATTCCCCCACATATAACGACTTACTCATAATGCATAAAACTTACAAGTCACATCAGTTGCATGAAGCAGTCACAATATGTGGAGTGAGAGCCTGTTCAGTCATTATGGACTATCCAAACAATTTGGGGGGGGGGGGGACTGAAAAAATAATTCTTGAGGCTAATATACCCAATCCTTAGTACACCACAACACTTAAAAGGGCTAACTGAAAATCATGCTTCAGTTACATACCCATATTACACAATTTGGGGACAGGAAATGGACATCCCTGAACAGAATGCGACTTCTAGAAGCTCTGATCCAACAAACCAGTCACTAAGACAACGACAAAGAAAGTTCTGATTTTTCTTCTCTTGTTCAAGATATTGTCTCAATAATCTTGGGAGTAGCAAATTTCAAACTTTTTCCTAATTGCAGCACACGGTCTATACAATGTGGGGAGTGGAAGTGGTTCACCAGCATTTTCCAGCTTTCAAATTTCCAACAGATAAATTCCAGAAAAAAAAATCTCAAAAAATTATCTGTGCTAACTTAAGAACACTCACAACATTTCATTTTTGAAATACATAAAAATGAAGTCAGCCACACACACACACACACACACATGCACACACTCAACACTCTCAACCCGTTCATGTCATTAACCCTTCTGCGCCAGAATTAGATGCTGTGGGCACTTTAAAGAAGACCAGAATTTAAATGTCCGCCACTACTGTGTATGTTATTGGTGACAACTTGAAGCTCACTTTGGCATTTTTAACCGCATGCTGTGTGTCAACTGTGGCTGACATTACCGGGCAAAAGGGTTAAATATTGCCCCTTACATTTAATAAAATTTGCACATTTATAAAATTACAACACCAAATCTTAGGTTCAGTAATTAAAACAATTCTGGTATCTGAACTCAAAAACAGTAAATAATCATCACTTCTATTAAAATTTCACTGCACAAAATGTAACACCACTGAAGTAAAAAGTATTTCTGTATATGTAACCACATCACGTATATGAACACACAAATAGTGTGCATTCCATGTCAAAAACATCAATGTCCCACTGATGCCAAGATTCAGAATCTGTACACAGTTTTGTGATCAGCATTCCAAATGATGCGCTGTCAAGAACCTAGTTATCAGACATGACGATCATCAGGTTGGCTCTGACAAGTGACTACCATAATATAATTCTTCCATCTATAATACAGTCTTCCAATTCTTCCTCTACCACAAACAGCTGTTACTTCAAAACCATGGAGACAATGAAGACTGTCAAATAAAACGTTTTCAGTGTAATCAGTTGCCACAGGTCAGCAGGCTTCATAAGTACAGCAAAGTATCAAAAGAAATAGTAGATACAATACAAATAAAATATTCCTTGACACATCAGTGCCACAGCATTACATCGCAGTGATTCAATGAGAAATTCAACAGAGATCAGAATAAAAATACTCTATTACTATAAATTAGTAAACAGTCCACTGACTTTTGATAATGGGAAATTATCTTCTACCTATTTCCTTCAACTGCATGAAATTCCAAGGTCTTATAGTATCAACATTCTGGGGTGGGGTGGGGGACATATTTATGAAAAATATGTTTTAGAGAAGGTGTGTGCAAAGAAGTTCGAATTTCACTGTATAAGTTGTAACACTCTGTCCTTACATAAGTAAAATTATGTTTAATGTTTACATACAGGAACATCTTGTTAATCAAATACAGATCAGCAGAAGTGCTGGGCAATCCAAACCCGATTCTGACACAGACACCATCATATTATATGACATGGAAAATTTAAAACAGGGTAAAACTGAGTAAAATAATGATTATACATAATAACAGTTTGCACATGATGAAAGGAAGGCTCCTGTATTGTCTTCCTTACTATCAATATATCTGCATTAAAAGCTGGTGCCTCTATTCTATCACCTAATTGTGCTGTACATGGCAACCCATATTCAATGACATGAACAATATACGGTCTTCAATTCTGGCAAGTTACAGTTTCCAAGTACACTGCTAAAGGTGGTATACAAACTGGAGGTTCTCATGACGGTGACTATGAAGATCAGGGTCTTCTGGGATGTGCTGCCATGTACTTCTGCACAAAAACCTGCTGCCTCCAATTTATGGATAGGCTTTGTCATCCAGAAGATGCTGGTTACAGGTTCTTCCAAAATCCTGGCACCTATCTGCCAAAATACACGTTGCCACATCCCATAAAACCATAATCTTCAAAGCAGTATGTGATGCCTGTACTAAAAAGTAAACAAAACCTGTAAGAATCTTTGAGTTCCATAAAAATTCTGAAATTAGGTGTGACATGGTTCTCAAACAAGACTCTGCTCCATACAGTTGTCAGTAAATATACATACTTTACAGATCTGATACAGAAACTGTTCATCTATATCAAAATTAACCAATGAGGATGCATTGGTGAAGTTTCAAAACCGAGTCTATGCAATAAATTCCAGCATTGTTTTACACTCAATGCTGCTTTCTTCAAGTGCCGGATCTCTGCACAAGTTTCAATTGCCTTTTTCTTAACTACATTTTCACGTCCTCAAACTCTTGTACTTCAAACAGTAGCAACTATACACCATATACCACTCTGCAGAAATGGGCACAGCAATATTCTCTTGACAGACCATCTGTGTATTAGTTTTAGATACACACTATACTGAACATTTATTCTTGCTGGCATAACAGGCACTGTCAAAACTGCTCATGCTCCTTTTGAGCAAACATGAAAGAGAATGAGTACTTGAAAGGTTCTCACTTATACTCAGTACTTTGTGTAATGTGCGATATTTGGAACAGATCACGATGAATACCTCACAGCTTCAGCAAGTCAGTTTATAAACAGCCACTTTAATTTAAATTACCAGAATTCTGTACACTTTCAACTACATTACACTTGTATAAGACTGGCATTCTATTATACATTTGCAAAAATGAAAAGTAATAAATGTAAATTTCATTGCATTTCTACTGAATCTTCAATGTGACCTTTCTCAGAATACTAAATTCTCTTCACATAAACTTAAACTTTTGCTTTAATCTGTTACATACATAAAAACTTTTAAACTAACCATTCCTGGTAAGCTTGTCCTACTGGCCTAGACTGAGACTTAGCTCCTCCCCTCTGCTATGGGTCTGGAATGACAACCTGCCAATATAACATTAGTGCATTTCAAACTACTAATGAGTAGTGGTTTGAACACTAATGATAAACAAGCACTCAGCATACACATCAGTCTCTACATTTATGTGCATAAAATACTAACCCCTTTCTAACGAAACACTGCATAGAAATACACAGATAAAAGTCAGTTTCCTACATACAGCAAAGATTCAGGAAGACATCATCCTCCCAATGACAACACAGGGAGTTCAAGAAAATAAAAACAGGTTATATTGAACGATAGGAATGTCCAACATGGGTATAATCACGACAGACAACAAGAATTTATAAAATAATGTACAACACGTGTATGACTATGCTTGAAAGACGGTTACGGAGAGTATTACCACTGCTCATATTTTAAATGTTACCAGTACACTGCAGCCTGCTTATTTACAATTTTATTGATATACATTGTATTATCCCATCATTTGGCATAATAACAAAATTATAAACTTGTATTTTAATTGTAAAGGAGAGGCTTGTACCTCAGTTCTTCCTTTTTATATAATTGTAGCAGTACCGGACAATGGTCGCAATTACTGGCCGAAACATGCCGTAGTGAATGTGCTGGATAAATGAATATACAATCATATATAGTGTTGTATTATGCAGAGAATCAATAAACCAACATTGATAAAACAAATACAACGGGATGATGTTACCCACATTTACACCAGGAGTACTGTGGTAATGCTGTCATTAATACAACCAACATGTCCATGCAAAGAGTCTTTTTAAAATACGTGTAGATTAAAAATTATTCAAAAGACTAAAACATAAAAATCCACATCATATGTAAAACTGTCATATATGATGTACCGAATACTCAGTACACAAAATACAGTACATGTCCGAAGTCGGTAACCACTGCTCTAAAGAGAACCAGGTGTATATTATGTACACTTTTCACACATTTTCCATTTATCTGTTAAGTATCATAACCACAGATCCAACCATTTTCAAATACTTGTAAACACCCGATACTGTTTGAGTGGTATATGAAGTATGGAAGAAACTACACTTAAAATGGATGCACAAATAACACATACATCTGGAATACATGTCACACAGTACAGAAAAGGAGCATATCTGCAGTTATGTTGCCATGATCTTTTACAATGTTACTCACTTCTTTATCAAAATACAATAAGCTATTTACATCTAGTATCATACTCTGATACCTCATACATGGGCCATTTCAGAAGTTTTGTGTATGATTTTATTGTAATAACAAAATACTAGATAAAAACACTATTGATATTCCTGAATGTTTACATATACCGGTATGTCCTCTACTCAATGTAATTACCAGCACTGTCCACACACTTTTCTCAAATGCGTGGTAAACGATCAATTGCAGCTCTGTATTCATTCTTGCTCAGATGATTTAAAGAGGCAGTGACAGCAGTGTTGATATCATCTTCCAATTCAAATCGTTTTTCCCGAAGATGTTCTTTCACACGTGAAAACAACCAATAATCACATGGGGCGAGATCTGGAGAGTAGGGAGAATGTGCCAACACCTCCCAGCCCCAACGTTGCATCAGATTTTGCACATCACGATGGCAATAAGGTGTTGTGTTGTCCTGGAGCAAAATGGCACCACGCTCCAGCAGTTCTGGTTGTTTATGTTGAAAGGCCGGCCTCACCATATCCTGTAAGAGTGAGCAGTAATATGGGCCATTGACCGTGGTACCAACTGGAACAGGATGGTCAAGCACAAGCCCATTTCGCTTGAAGAACATGACATGCATGACTTTCAGAGTGCCCTGACTGTGCCGTGTAATTTTCTTCCTTGGTGATATTGGGGTGCACCATTCAGCATTCTGTCGTTTCAGCTGAGGGTCAAATGGATGCATCCATGATTCATCAACAGTTAAAATGCGATCGAGGAATGCATTGGCTTCATTTCTCCAACGCTGCAGATGGGTGTTGGTGATAAGAACACGCAAGCTCTTTGGTCATTGTTGAGCACATGTGGAATCCACTTTGCACAAACTTTTCTTTTCCCCAAGCTGATGGTGAGGATAAGGTAAACACTTGCTGGAGAGATTCCGACTTCTGTAGCAATTTCCATGCATGAAATACTGTGCGTATCTTCAAGGACAGATTTCACTTGTTTCACGTGGCGTTCATCCATTGCCGTCGTTGGGGCTCCACTGCGAGGGGCGTCGTCTGTCTGTTCCTGGCCATTCTTAATGAAATTTACCCATCAGCAAACAGTTTCATATGAAGGAGCATGTGTCCCTAAACCTTCCTTTGACTTGTAACACTTTAGAGCACTTTTACCCAACAGAACATTAAATTTTATTAATGTTCTCACGTCCATCCGCGAGAAACTTCCTTGTAGTATTTCCCGATCCCTAGCTAAACAGCAACTGACTTCACAAAGACAATGCACCTTTGTGACAGCAGCAATAGCACCACTAGCACCACACACGTGATTTGAGTTCAGTCACATGACACACTACACGGTGCAACCACAGTACACAAAACTTCTTAAATGGCCTACGTATTTCAATTGCTTGCAAACATGAGAACTCTAAGGAAATGATGCTGCTAACAGAAGTAACATGATTCACGCAAAATCAATTACATATTCCTAGTTTTAAACAGGGAATTTTTAGCAGGATTCAAAGCCTCTGTTCATACTGCTTGATGTTCAATTACTAGTTGTTGTTTAATTTTATGTTTATGAAGAACTAATTACATAGTTTCTGTATACGTGAAATTTACTGGGCACAAACTCAAATGGTCACACCACTACCATGTCTGTAATTGTTAAAACCCTAACAATATTTCATACATGTTTACTAACCACCTCTCTACCAAATTTCACATGTCTAGCTCACATGTTCCATTCGTTATTGCCATCATACAATGATAATGAAATTTATCACACAGCTGCTAATTTGTTATTTGGCATTCTACAAAAACATTACCTTAAGAAAGGTTGCATATTTTTCCAAGGTCTATTTCTGCATCATTTCAGGACCTAAGAGTAAGTGGAGCTCGTGTTGGTGCTGCCATCAAAAGTTTATGCAGGAAATATAAAGTATTGCAATAAGGTGACCTCCAATGACATTACATTCACATAAGTCTCATGAAAATTGGTCACATGGTTCAGAAGGTAAAACTGGGGGACACCCATGCCACTTCCTTTGGTTTTTAGAAAGGTAGGTTAAAAGTGACTCAATATGATAAGAAATCTCTCAGTAAGACCAATAATTCTTGTCTGAAATATCTTCTGACTTTGCAAGATACACAACGAGTTCACATTTTTCATGAGAGCACCAGTCTGTATTCACCATCACACTGCAGCCCAAATTCATACATTATCAGGCTACCTTACATCAAACTTCACAAAATCTAACAGAGGGTTAAGATATTAAATACAGAAGACAGACAGACTCACAACTACCGTTAGGACATAGGTGTAACTTAGGGCAGGGCAAATGCCTGTCTCAATATTTTTCTACCTAAGAATAGCTTTTTGGCTACCGAGTTGAAGAGGGGCAAATAACAAAATTGGGGTGAGAGTGGGGGAAAGGGGCATATGTATATTAAGGACTGGTTCAAACCAATCTTCCCTCTCTCTAACTTGACTAATTCATAAAGTTTCCCTAATACCCATGGTTGATTTTGCCTCCCCCCCCCCCCCACTCCAATGTTATTAGCCAAGTTATGCCTATGCTATAAGACATTCTACACTTTAAGCATATGCATACAGAATGCTTACAGCACAATGAGCATGGATGTGTCTGATATTTTAGCTGATATATATTTACAAAAATAAACTGTACTATCATTACAGTAAATGCTTTCATAGTAAGATGGTTAAAGGCATTAGAAGTTGCTCAACTAATGAAGACTTAAACACACTGCATTATGAAAAACACAATGCACCACGACAAGTGCTAAAGTGCAAAACAGAACACAATTCTTCCCATGACCTAAAACCAACACATGGTGTCCTGAGGTCATACTATTGTTATTATACCACACAATTTTTAGAATAATGTAATGTACTGTCCAGGAACTGGTCTATTTGCCATCTTGCGCCATGACTTAAGTTTTGAAGATTCACTTTTATTAACACAAAGCTGTTTCACATTCACTAACATTAATACATGATTTTTACACCTGTATACGGCATACTCTGGAGAGGTAAAAATTCTTGGATTATACCTATGATCTGCCAAACAGTCACCTTCAGACAATGAATAAGTAATTCTTGGAACACCTGGATGAAGACTTCGTTCTGAAAGGTTTCAATGACAAAATATTTCACAATGAAATAATAAACAATAATTGTATGCATATTATTAACCTTGTGTGGCAAAATGGCTTAGACAGAATTTCTAGACTGAACCTAGAACCCATTACTGGAAATACAACAAATGTACTGAAGCCTGCAACACAACATCAGCTACGTATTCTACATTATATACTCATATTTCATATTCATTAAGGAGCCAATACAGGGACTAGGCTATGGGTTGGCCGTCTGAGGAATCGTGGTTTGATTCCTGGCAGAGGCAAGAGATTTCTCTCTTCTCCAAAGCATCAAGCCCAGCTCTGGGGCCTACCCACCCTCCTACTCAATGAGTACTAGAGGCAATTTTCTCAGGGGTAAAGCGGCCGGGGCGTGAGGCTGACCATCTACTTCTGAGGTTAAGAATTAGTGGAGCTACACTTCCAATCCCCCCACAGGCCTTCATGTTGTGCTAAGGTACAACTTTACTTTCACCTTTATTCCATAATCAGTCACAGTTTCGTTTCAATCTTAAATTAGTACACTAGTGTATTTTTACGCCAATAATGATATGCACACTTTATACATTTTAAAACCAAAATTTCTCAGGAAAATAGAAGTATGTACTAAAGCATACCTTTGTAAAAGTTCTAGGTATGAAACTTCTATGGGGTCCCTCAGCTGAATACGAGATTGATCAAACATTTTTATATGACAGGCAATGTATGTGTAACATAACGTTGAGGCACATTCACGTAACCATTGTTGCTGTGGAAAAGCATGAGTATTAAATATTATGAGTGTGTGTGGGTCTGTATTTTTGCCTTAGTTACCTGGCATGCAAATCACATCTTTCCTGTGCTGTATTATACTGTCACGTGTGGCCTGTCTGGCTCTACCACAACGGCATCATTTTTGGAAAGAAGTTATTGAACATAAAACATGTGTTTTGATTTTCTCTACAACTTTTATTTAAAACAATTCTCATTCTAAGAAGAATTCAGTGAGATATATCATAAATGTACATAGGTCTTCATGTAAAGTACCTATTATTCTTGTCAGATTTTAATCAAAATTTAGTTTTGTAGACAAATTTTCGAAAAATTATCAAATATAAAATTTCATGAAAATCTGTTCAGTGGGAGCCGAGTTGTTCTGTGTAGACAGACATGATCAAACAAATAGTCGCTTTTTGAATTTTGCACATTCATTCAATCAGTCGTCTGTCTTACGACACGTCCATAGCCTGTTCCAAAGCAAGGCACACGTGCCTAAAAAGATTACTGTCAGAACTCACTTACATCATGCTTTCAGGGCTGCAGATTATTAAAAAAGTAACACTTATGAATAAGTAACCATACTTCACAAAATCGTATTAATGTAAAATCCAAAAATTACAGTATTTATGCTCAGAAATACTTCTCAAATCTACATCATTAAACACAACTAGAAATATGGAACATGTTTGCAAACAGCTGAACATGACTTAAAACTCCAAACACCTAAGTTTCACACCTGTGATATGAGAGCTAAATAATAACAAGCATCTTTCAATATTGTCTTAAATCCACCCTTCCACACTGACATCAGATCATATGTAAGATACAGTTCACATCAATTTCTTATAAATACAGTTTTCTAACACAAGCTGATCAGAGAGGAACTTCCCAAACTATTTATAAAATGCAAAACATACGTGATATTTAAGAATCTCACAGCAATGCTGAAGAAAATTCCTGTCTATGGCCCTTCCACAGACTGACCTGACTGTACAGCATAATCACTTCCATTGGCCTGCTACTCCCACTGCCTTTCCTATCCTTCCTCTGTATCATAGTCTTCTCTGCACCACTTACTCAACTGGACTTCCCTAAACATGGTGAGAGTATGCTCCTCCAAAATACTGGTACTTGTATACCAATCTATAGTGTCAAACCTCAGAATATTGAATTCTTAATAATATAAAATGTCTAAACAAATAGAGTTCTTACAATGTAAATGTTTAAATCAAATACCTCCAAGTTTGGATTGCATGTGTACATTGTGTGCATTTTAAAACTGGGCAAATGAAGGAAACATCCTTCTGCTCCTCCCTTCCCTGTTACCACATTAACCTGTCTCTGGTCTATCTACTTCACCTTCTACCAAACTCTGTATATGTAATGTTTTAAGTTACGTGAAATATACAATGAAGCAGCAGCATAAATGAGGAAAGTTCATCAAACAAAATTCTTGCTCCACTTACACCATAATTTACAAGGTACCGTGTCTTTATACCGATCCAATTAACATAAACATTTGTATTTACCTTATGTAGTAGCTACTGAGCTACTGTAAATACATAAATCATGTTCAAAGACGTGTGACAATTTGAAAGTTAAAGAAAAAAACTGAGCGATAAAGTGAAATTATTTCCACACATTTATGTGGTTATAACCCTGCATTCATTGGTCATACCAAACAGGGTAAAGAAGTTGCTGATTTGCACCCTACTTAAAAGAACAGAATACAGATAAAGGAAGAAAACCACACACCGGTAATTATGTCACAAGCATAATTCTTTCTAAACTTGCTAAAACCATTCTAAAAGAATATCTCACAGTGACATTTCCACAACCAGAATTCATAAAATTTTGTACTATGAAAATTAATGAACTCACCTTGTTCAACTGCCTTTGAAAACTGACTTATTCCCTAAGACATTAACTATTTTGTTGCCATGTAACAATCAGCATCACCCACAGCACATCTAAACACACAAAATGGCACCTGTAACGCCATGTTAAGTGGATGGTTTTCTACAGGTGCACTGTCCTTCATGTAAGTAAATTAAACGGAAGGTAAATTTCAGTAAGCAGCCAATGATAAAAATTAACCGGCTTCAAAATATGTGTCTTGACACTGATATTTTCCACAATACACCTAGACAGTTAACATTACAGAACTGGGCTGTAAAAGACATAAATATAATTTATAAGTAAATACAAAAGTCCATGGACAAGTTCCAAGAAGAACATACAATACCTTTTTTAAGTTAAACCAACTACTGCACAAGAATTATTAACAAAGTATATTTGTAACCCCTACATACGTTTTGGCAATCAAGGTTGCCATCCTCAGGGGGCACATCAAAGAATCACAAATATCTATGGCATCCAGATACACATACATTTGGCATTATAATGGAAGTACACATGCTGCTCACAATATTAAAAGGAATTGATGCCTACAGTCATAAAACTAAACGTTAAGAGTAACATGACAATTCACCAGACACACAACATCCCAAGCCAAAGGCGAGATCGACGTAAATCAACTATATTATTGCATACATGGCCAACAGCCAGTAAAACTTTTTTAAAAAAAACTTTTACATGTTTCAATTGTCTAAGTCAAATCACGTAACAATATTTGTATACAATAATTTTTACTGTGTTATATGAAGTATCAGCTTGCATCACTGACTTAGACACATTGTATTATTTACTCTTAACGTTTAGTTTTATGACTGTAGGCATCAATTCATTTTAATATTGCAAGTGGCATGTGTACTTCCATTATAATGCCAAATGAATGTGTAATAGATGCCAGATATTTGTGATTCTTTGATGCGCCCCCTGAGGATGGCAACTTGATTGTCTAAACATATGTAGGGGTTACAAATATACTTTGTTAATAATTCTTGTGCATTAGTTGGTTTAACTTAAACTTACGACAAAATGCATGGTACATATAATATAAAATACAATACCTGTTTTTTTCGAAGCCCCAATCCCAACAAAGGCTAGCAAACACAATAAATAATGACACAGTTTAGTGGCCTACTTCTATGCACATATTCAACAAGTCCAGATGCCTAATACTTGAACACTGTCACAAATAACTTCAAAGATGTTCATTGCTGCCATACTTGACATTTTTAATATGTGAACAACCTGTGGCACTATGTTATACCACGTATCCCATGCCTAGCTGTTAACAGTTCACTTGTTGCTACTAACAAACCGAAAAGTACATAAAAATACATGAGGACTCGCTGATCCCAGTGGCTGGGCAAACCAAGGCCTGATTGCTTGATTGCTGGGATCGCAGGTCGAATCCTGCTGCAGGCATAGATGTTCGTCTCTTGTATTTGTCGTATGTTGCATAGGTAGCAGCCTCTGCAGTGAGCTAATTACTTGTTCAAAGGCATCCTACTCGGTGTGTGTGTAATTGTGTGTGATCTAGAAACCTCAACAATGAGGCAACCTAGGTGCAAGTTGGGTTGTTATGCAACAGAAAAAAAAATATAAGGACCTTCTTGGGTGCCATGCTGCTTTTACATTTACTGCTAGATGTTGTGACACCAGTCACACAATGTTTACCATCAGCATTACAACACATCTGCACATCTCTGGCAAGCTGCATAGCATTTTAGTGACAATATTTATTATCACTTTGTATTATAAAACTTTGTACTTTTTTAACAACAGTCACAATTTAATAAACTAATAATGGAATATATTTTCCCTGCAGCAACCATCTCATTTTACAGTCTTTTTCTTTTGGCATCCTGTTCAAACTATAGCTTCAGGATTCTTCCCCATGGCCTGGCATGATACAGATAAAAATAATGACAGCTCTATTAGCCTTGACAGAATCTGCATACATATGATGAAAAGGAAAATAAAAATCCACAGCTGCACATTTCAGTTCATACCGAGTTTGAAGCAGCTGATGGCTGCAGTTTGACCCCTTCACAGTCACACTCAGAGATGCTGAGACTTCATTCTATGACTAACATGGAAGCTACATGGGCACAGGAAAACCCAAAATTTCATTTCATCATGGAAAACGAAATGATTATCCAAACTTCCAATGCACTGTAGACGTAGTTCAGACGCTGGACTGAAACGTCCTCACACACAATACAGTTAATAATATTAGTTGCCAACATGACAGTGAACATGTACATATACCGGTACAGAATTCATACTGTATGACCCACAAAACCATTCTAATCTGTATGATACTGTAAAAACTTGTTGTAAATTTTGACTAGGTCCGCGACAGAAGAAATATATTGAAATTCAAATATGATGTAGGCTCACAGCTCTTGAATATGCCATGGTCTCTCTCCTGAATACATAATACAATTACAAACAAATTACATTACTGTTGTCTTTTTCAATGACAGATCAATTATGACAATTATGGACTGTATACATTCATTCTAAATTTCTTCTTCTTTACTATATGAAAAGGGATGGAAACAAAATTATCTTACCTAGATGAAACATTTGTTTACATGCCCTTTGGTTTACTGTAGTATTCCACCCGTGTCCTTACTTTGGTTATATGTTTCAAATATTTGAGATTTTGGTCTCCACATTACTACTTCCATTTTTGTTATAAGGAGGTGGCAACCTGACAATTAGCTGGGCACTTCCTGCTTGTTGCCTTCCATTTGGTCCACCACTACCAGCACCAGTTCCTACAGACTTGCCAAAACTATTTAAAACTGCCTGTCCTCCATTTGATTTTGGAGTTCCCTGTATTTGTGCAGTCTTCTGCTTGCCTCCCAAGGAATCTGCAGGAAGCATGGGCACATGATAAGTAACACTGGATGCAGGGGAACTACAGGTTATTTGCTCACTCGAGGGGGTTGAAGGTTGAGCTTGAACCAAATTTGAAGTCTGTCCTTTCCCTGACTGATGAAACAGTGAATTTGGACTTGAATGCTGACTTGTTTGGGAAGTTATGGGGCTTTGCTGATAATGCAGAGAACTACCTGAACCATTTCCTTGCTGGATATGTAATGGTGCACTAGACTGGCTAGGAAGTTGTGCTGCTGATCCTGGAGCCTGACGGTTTGGCGTCGAAGATGATGACGGTCCTCTGAAGTTTGGCCCAAATGGCTGGATATGTGATGGTGTACTTGGCTGACTGTGTGGTTGAGTTACTGCAGAGTTAAAAGCAGGTTTACTTGAATTTTGCGGTGGGAAATTCTGTGGGGTGGAAATATTGACAGAGAGTTGAGTAGATCCAGTCTTGTTGCTGGGACCTGTGCTAGACTTCTGTGATCCACCACTGTAGCTGCTTGCTGGTGCTGCAACTGGAGGAGCCCAGTTCGAGGACACATCCAGCGAACCTAATGCCCCAAAACATTCACCATATACTCATTAGCTGTATCATACAATGACAGGCAGGGGAAAAGCATTATAAAACTTGCTGCAGTTCTACTGACCTGTAAATAAGAAAGGTGGAAAACCACTACTGTAGATAATGCACACAAGCAGACTTTTACATTACTCTGTTAATCTAAGATCCTATTCTCATGCAGTAGAGTGAGCCAAGACTTATTTAACAATAAAATAAAGTACTGAAAGGAGATATGAGTAACTGTAGCTATACAAGCACTTGCTTGTACTTGCACAATATACATGAACACGATATACATTCACCGAAGCTAGAACATCTCAGGGGACCACTGTACAGTAACAAACACAACAAATTTTTGGATCACTGTACAGTAAGAAAACACAACAACGTTTTCACATTTTGTTGATAACATGTACATTATAAGTTGGCATGGACTGCACTGGGTCTGCTGATTTAGGAAGTGTTTTTTTTTGGTACTTGTTGACCTAGGTTATACAAGCCCCTTATTCAAGAGGCCAAGATGACTGACAATATTTGTTGCCAGAAACCTAAGGAAATGTTTCACACATTCCATCAAAATATTAACTATTAATAAAACAATGCAGTACTTTATTTGTATGCAGCAAGATAATGACAAAAGAGTTAAATCCCTGTTTACCTGTTTGGTGATAGCTGCCTAGGATACCACAAGCATTTGGTGAGGTTGGCCACCAGGACCGGAGCCTACTGTTGATCTCTGGAAACTGCGGTCTTCTACTGGGGACCTCATGCCAGCACTCTATCATAAGTGTATATAATCTAGAAGGGCAATCCTCAGGGCAAGGTAGAAGCTGTCTTGACCGGATCATGTCTATCACTTCTTGGTTGCTGTATCCATAATAAGGCTGTAACAGAAGATTCCTATAAACTGATTTTGTTAAATTAGACAGGACTTGTATTTATGCTTGACAGATTTAAATTTGTGTTCAATAAAATCTTCTACAAAAATTAACCCCTTATCCCATTCTTTAGCTGGCAAGCTATACAGACTTCAAATGATACTAAAATCCCCAGAAACACAGAACTGCCTCAGAAAGTCAAGAAGTAAAACTTGCAGACTTTGCCTTACGTGTTTCCTTATGGTAACAAATTAAGCTTATTATTAGTAATTAGAGGCGCTTTACCACAGTTTTATGTAAGGACTTCAATGAAATATGAGAAATAATTTGTAAAACTGTACAAACCTTTGCCTTTGAACATCATTACCCACATTTCAAATTTTTCCAACAGCAATCGCAAAGGAACAAAATAATAGTCAGCTGCATCGAAAAATGACAGTACGTCAGACAGACAATGGACATGAAGAAGGTGCAATATGTATAGGTTGGTATCAGTGGATCAACAGTGACAGTAGTCACAGGCCATTTCAAGGTCTGCCTTGAGGTACTGAGAAAATCTACAGGAATTGTTAGCCTGCTTTGTCAGCCACAATCATCAGTCTGCAGTCAGTCAGTCACAGTCATTAGTCTGTAGTCAGGGGGGGGTGATTCTTTAATACAAAAAAAAACATAATAATTGCAACTCTAGTTGCCATCACAAGCCCTGCAGACTAGGATATAAGTTTTGACATTCTTGAATGAGTTTGATTTTAATGTTCAAATGTTACTTAACACAGAAAGATGACATTAAAAGTGTTGTACTCTTCAATCAGTTTCAAATATTCCACAGAATCTTTACCATCACATTTTGCATGAGGAAGAAAACGGTACACTGTGTGGAGGTTACTGCATGAAAGTTAACCAATTTCATTTACATCACACATCAGCCCACCTGTAAACCATAGCTATAGATCTCCCACAGAACAACTCCATAGCTCCATACATCTGACTCTGTTGTAAACTTGCCATAGAGGATGGATTCAGGAGGCATCCATCTGACTGGTAGCAATGATTTGGACTGAACCCTGCATTATAAACAAGCCCACTCACACACACAATTCACATATTACAAGGCTGAACAACAAGTGAAGGTTTTAATCACCATTTACAGTACCATGTTACACCGTTCAAGTAAAATAACAAGACAGGCAATGTATGTATACTGTAACACTGTGGGACATTTTCATAATGTTTATAACCTCCTTGGCTACCCTAACAGCCTGACACCATTTCACTCAAAGACAGTGCTTTTATGGTGAATTAATGTTGCCGGCAATAATAACACATACTTTGGTCTTCATGTAAAATGCCTGATACTTTTGCCACATTTTAATTAAATTGGGGATTTCTCAACACATTTTCATACAAGCCCACAATATCATACTTCACATAAATCCATCCAGTGGAAGCCACGCGGATACATGCACGTGGACGGACGTGACAAAGATAACAAGCACTTTTTGTGTCTATGCGAACATGCCTAAAATGGTCATAAAAGAAGGAAAACAGCATTCTGTGCCTGTACATGATATCTGTTTTCTTCAGCTATTACCTTATTGTAACAATATTGGTCCACGCAGCTTCCTACTGTGCCCATACTGTGTGAATGACAAATAAAATGATATGCAAACAGAAGCCACACTACACATAAAATAACCCAATTCTGTGCTGCTGCTTACTTGTCATATATGCCTGGTTCTGAACAAACACAATTTAAGATTCTTTACATTTGTAACATTGTTCAGACAGCCCTACGTAAGCATGCAGTGCTTTGCAATGAAAATTTTATACAAATGCCACATTGGCTGAGGATACAAAATCACACATTTAACAGAGTGAGCCCTTTAGACAACAGTTGCCAAATTAAATACATTACCTGTAATAATCTGAAGAATAGACATCTCTTGAAAGTCCAAAGTCTGAAATTTTAACTGTAAGATTATCACCAACCAAGCAGTTTCTAGCTGCAAGGTCTCTATGCACATAGTGATGCCCTGACAGGTATTCCATTCCTGCAACATTAACACAAAGAATTACTGTTACTTCCAACTTACAACTCCACCCAAAGGCCAATTACAGGAACAGAACAGGAATATACAAGAAAATACATAGAATAACTAACCACAAACATCATAGGGGCAAAGGAACTATCTCATAATTATTCAGAAAATATCTGAGCAACATACCTGGAAAGCATGACATCATGAAACTCAAGAAAACAACCACACTGGGCATTGTGCACACACTTCAAAATAAACTAATGTGAAAGTACAAAATGTTTATCATGGGAAATAACACTACATGTACCACGTATTATAACCACAGAATAGCTGCAACATTATATACTCTGGAAACATGGTTTGTTTCAGGTATATAATTGTAAATACCCTGCTGCAGATGTATACAAGCTTGAAAGAAGAGTGTATAAAAATGTGACAACTAAAAACCGCTTACATAATACCACTAGTACTATCCACAATGGGTATTATCCAAAACAAATTACACGAAAGTTTGAAACTGCTTAATTTCCACCCTGCTCTGCATATTCTAATGCAGAAAGCAGTAATACTTAATACATGCTATACAGTTAGAAAGTTTTAGGCAGAATAGTGAACAAGAAGTGCTTGGTCAGTGATAAATAAGGAAAGTGGATGATGATGACGACGAAACAACAACAACAAAAATGACATAAAATTTCAATTTCTGTATCTTCTTTCTTGTAATATACTAAATTTCATTCTACACTTAAAATGTTCAAATATCTGACAAAAAACTTTGTAAGGTTAAGTGAAACATCAGATGTTTTGTGTTATCCAAGTAAAAACAATTTTATCAGGAACATTCTCATAATTAAATCATGCACAGATGAGATACAGATGCAGAATCTTGATATGGTATCTCCCTCACACTCAGAACTTTCCTGTGGCTCTCCTGTAGCATACTGAAAACATGATTACAGCAGCTCATCCTATCATCTTTCATTTATGTTTTTAAGTTCTCCATACTATATATACATCAGCAGATAATGCTACCTTTTCTGTAAAACATCATGACTAGCAGTACAAGAACGGCTGAAGTTTAATCTATCTAACGGTAGGCAGTAAAGAAACAGAAAGTTATAACTGGGGCAGGTAACTGTTTTGCTTTAACCTGTGGAAAATGCCACATTAAGAGACAAACTGACCATTTTTTAACACAGCAAAAATCCAATCCAGATGTAAGGTGTTTCACACTTCTGAACTTTAAAGAATTAATACATAAGGAAACTGTTATGAGCATCATGTTATTCACAGCAGAGTGGGGTGCATAAGATGTGCAGCAATATACAGCACAAATATCGACCCAGATAACCATCACAGTCCTTGTATAAATTCTAAGGTGAAATGCTGCCCATTCACATATGAATCACAATGATATGCAGACTGGAGGTACACTTCATTCAAACAAATTTGGCGGGATAAATTGACATAGGCAGTTCACTCAAACTTGTATACAATTTTGCAATTTTATTTACTTGGAAAAACTTTGATGCTTTTGTAAACAGACTGGACATTGGAAATCCTAATAAAAATGTGATACAGAAAATGGATTCAACTTACCTGCAGCAATTTGCAGGGCAATATGTAAGAACTCAGGCTGCTCAAGGACGTGAACGTTGCCATCATCACTACAAGCAGAGCCATCTGAACGAGGAGAATGGGAAATAAGAAATTCATGGAGGTCACCCTGACAAAAAGAAGATAATAAAGAGGCGTAAATAAAAGAGTGCAAGTTAAATATTGATCTCAGCAGGCTCACTGGACAGCAGTCTAAATATTTATCTCAGTAACATCATTGAACATCTGCCTATATATTGATCTCAGTAAGCTCATTGAACATCAGTCTAAATACTGATCTCAGCAAGTTCATTGAGCATCAGCCTAAATACTGAGCTTAGCAAGCTCAGTGAACATCAGCCTAAATATTGATACGTACGAGGTGCTATCCAAAAGTTCCCGAAATGTATCAGAAAAAAAAAGCAGAAACAATCAAAGTCCTAATCGCCACTGTCCCCTTCAAAGTAGTCCCCTTGGGAGTGTACACAACGATCCCAACGTCTCTGCAACGATCGGAAGCTGTACTGGAAGTCCTTTTGTGTCAGCGTGTTCAGTACCTTCTGCAATTCGGCCAGGATCTCCCCTACGGTGTCAAATCTTTGCCCTTTGAACTTGATTTTCATCTTGGGGAAGAGGAAGAAGTCACAGGGGGCTAAATCAGGCGAGTAAGGGGGGTGGGGGACGACCGTCATGTTTTTGGAGGCCAAAATATGCTGCACAGCCAACGTGGTGTGCGCGGGTGCATTGTTGTGATGGAGCACCCAGTTGTTAGTGCGCCATTTGCCTGGCTGCTTCCGCCTCATGTCCTCCCTAAGCCGCCTCAGGACGTCACAGTAGAACTTCGCATTGACAGGCTGACCTGGAGGCACGAATTCCTTATGGATAATCCCGTCAATATCAAAAAAGGTCGTCCAGAACGTTCGTCATCGTCAACTGACGTTCGGCCATTTTTAAACTGGTTAAACCAGTCTTAGTTTTGTGTCTGACCCAAAGCGTCATCGCCAAATGCTTATTTAATCATTTGGTGAGTTTTTGCCGCACGCTTGCCAAGTTTGAAGCAAAACTTGATGCAAACACCCTGCTCCTTCACGTCCACCATTTCAACGAAAAAAAAATCGCAAAATGGCACAAACACAACGTTATAAAAATGCGTAGATCAAAAGAATACATGCACTCAGCGCGAAGCCACGTCACACACTGGTTCACAAAGGATGCGTGCAGTGCTACCAGGTGCCACTAGTCCGTACTAAAACCGGTTCCCTTGTACTTCACTTTATATTCACCGTGCATCTTTGTATAATTGATTATTTCTACCAACAAATGCACTTGTGACGTTCAAATTTCGGGAACTTTTGGGTAGCACTATGTACATACATACATGCATACATTCCATGGATCCATAAGTCTGTCAAAGTGACAACTGGATGTGGAATAAGTCATAGTATACAAATATACAGCTATACAGACTATAGAATTTTACATTTCAACACTATAAACTAAAACACTATAAATGTGTTACATACCTCACTATGAACCATCTTTATACATAAAAAATTCATCTACTGAGTAAAAGGAGTGTGTATTTAAGTATTTTCTTAAAGCTACTTTAAATTTTGTCTTTCCACTCTTAAGACTTATGAGACTCAGAGGGAGTCTGTTGAAAATTCTGATACCGGCATAGAATGTACTTTTTTGAAAACAAGATAGGTTGGCATTTGGTCTATGCAGGTGGTGCTTATTCCTGGTGTCTATATTGTGTATAGACGAATTTGTTTGAAAATGTTCTTGATTGTTTGAAATAAAGTTCATTAATGAAAATATATATTGAAATGGAATAGGTAAAATCTCTAATTTTTTAAACAGACTTCTGCATGGAATTCTTGGTTGTGCACCGACCATAATTCTGATGATTTTCTTTTTCAACAAGTTCATTGAATACTAAATACTGATCTCAGCAAGCTCATTGAACATCAGCCTAAATATTGATCTCAACAAGTTCATTGAACATCAGCCTAAATACTGATCTCAACAAGCTCACTGAACATCAGCCTAAATATTGATTTTAGCAAGCTCAATGAAGATGTCTAAATACTGAACTCAGCAGGCTCACTGAACATCAGTCTAAATATTGATTTCAGCAAGCTCAATGAAGATCAGTCTAAATACTGAACTCAGCAGGCTCACTGAACATCAGTCTAAATATTGATTTCAGCAAGCTCACTGAATATCAGTCTAAATACTGAACTCAGCAGGCTCACTGAACATCAGTCTAAATATTGATTTCAGCAAGCTCACTGATGATCAGTCTAAATACTGAACTCAGCAGGCTCACTGAACATCAGTCTGAAGGCATACCTGTGTCATGTACTCGAACAACATGCAGAGAGGCTCCCCCTTCATAACTACACCCAGCAGACAGACAATGTTTGGATGGCGTAGATCAGTCATAAGTTCTACTTCACGTCTGAAGTCAGCTTGAGTCTTGGGAGTAGCATTCTCCTTGAGTGCTTTGATGGCCACTAAGAGTGGGCCTTCACTGGCCACTCCTGTGTTAACTTCACCCTTATACACTTTTCCTGCAGCAAAAATTGACTTCTATACTTTAATTATCCCACCATGATCTTCCTTCTAATTCATCATATGATACTCAGAAATGAAGACTAAAACCACAATTCTGTACCTGTTATGCTAGAGTCATTGATATCTACCTATGTACAGGGTCATTCATATAGAGCGCCCGGGTCATTGAGGCCTGTAATTTTGTAATGCGTGCATGGAATTAAGTAAAACTAAAGTGACATATACACGAAGTCATGATCAACTGGATGACTTTACATCAAGTGATGAACATGGCCCCCACCCTCCTCTAGACACAACTGAACACGACACTGCATGTTGTCTGCCGTTCTCCGCAGAACATCATTCTTGATGTTTGTGATCTCCAGTCAGATGCTGTCTTTCAAGGCTTTTATGGTGTGAGGTTTATTCCTGTACACTCTCTCCTTCAGATGGTCCCAAAGAAAGAAATCCGGAGATGTCAAATCTGGCAATTAAGGGAGGCACAGTTTCTTTGAAATGATTCTGTCTTGGAGAAAAACTCTTGATAACCTCCATAGATTCCTGTGACATGTGGCATCTTGACCACCCAAATGTTTCTTGCAATCCTTCTGAGTAACACTG
Organism: Reticulitermes speratus; assembly: GCA_021186555.1. Taxonomy (NCBI): domain Eukaryota; kingdom Metazoa; phylum Arthropoda; class Insecta; order Blattodea; family Rhinotermitidae; genus Reticulitermes; species Reticulitermes speratus. The sequence goes on along the minus strand of JAJKFL010000003.1, from coordinate 15,570,013 downwards.
GGTGACCCCGTAATCCAATACGTTTTCTCCGAGAACATTCGCTGGCCCACAGAGTAAGACATGTTGTTCCCACAATGCAGTGGAGCAATGACCTGCACCATGAAAATGAGTGCCACTCAGCGCCATTTGTTGAGCTCATGGCAAATTACTTGTGCACAGTACCGGCATGAACAGGCAATGCTCCCAAAGCAAGTTCCATCTGCTTCCGCTCATTCGTTCAAGAATTACAGGCAAAAATGACCTGGGCATTCTACATGAATCACCCTATATAAGTTAATAAAAAATGTGATGGAAAGAAACTAACATTTCCAGTGCTGACAGTTTAACAAATCACTGAGCCAACTTACCAAAGGCCCCTTCTCCCAGTTCCTGTAGAAACCTGACATTGGACAGTTGGAACTCTCTTGCTCTTACAACACCTCCACTTGCACGCTCCCCTTTTCCACCAGTGTTCCCACTAGCCGGGAGCAAAGAATTCATTTCCATCAACTGGTTGTTGCCACCTGAGAATGGGGAGTTCTTGCTGCTCCCTTTAGATGGTGATGATACACGTGATGATTTGAATGCAGGGACCTATAATAAAAAAAAAGTTTAGATGGGTTGAGAGTACAGGATATCAAATGTACACAGATTTACAATATAACAACACACTGGTGTTTCTCATGCACTCTAACCTCACAATACAGAATGGACGTATTCTTGAGCATGACTTTCACTGCTGCGGTTAGAATGAGATGGCATACACACAGAAACCATATTTCGTCTTTCTGTGAAATAGACAAGTCCAAGTACCTCAACGGGTGTGACAGTTCAGTCTACTACCAGCTGCCGAGGTGTGCACATCAGCTGGTATCATTTGTACTGTGCTGGATAGGCTATGTTTCGCGGTCATGTGAGGCTTACTGGATAACCACTCCAGTCTCCTGTTTCCCCTTCACTTCCCCTCCCATGTGTCACCATGCCATCCCATACTAATAGGGCTCTACCAAACCCCATTTTTCCACCAACTCCCATATCATAAGCAGATTCCAATGGGAATTTACTACATCAGTATTTTCTAGACATATGATTAATCAAAATCAAGTGTTAACAAATTTTCACCTTCATAAAGTCAAAAGTGTGTGTCACAACTAAGCCTGGGGCGAAGTTCACATTTCTAAGACTGTGAGAAACATACACAGTCTACATTTCTCACCAAACAATGAACTCAAACTACAATTCTGACCACAAAGAGAAGCCATAAAATCTCAGACAAGTGCTACCATACTTGTTACAGAGGGGAGGATTTTGTCGATAAGTAAAAAACTGAAAACATAAAATAATAAAATCTGAGCAAAATCTCACTTGAATCAATTAAAAATGTGTGACGTGACACAATGCCATAAGCATACTGCTACAATGCCAAGCACCAAATATTGTTAACATTTAAAAAGCATCATTAAATAATGTAAGAACTGACTGACCAATCAAATGCTGCTGATATATCTTTTGGACCTTGCCTCACACCAAGACAGCAAATCTCGTAATGCATTGCCTCACCTGTTTCAAGTTCACAATTCACTTCATACACAAAGATATGGTAAACCAACTGACACAAAACATTTGCCAGCCAACTTTCTGACAAATGCCACTGAAAATTTGAGTACTTTTCAACCCACCTTTCGGGTCATGTGTCACATCCTTTGTAAGTAGAAGCCTAAATAACTAGCATGAATGTAAGAATACTAATGTGATGGCAGTGTCCCTACACAAATTTGAGACTAGGACTGAGCAGACCACTGTGATAAGCTTGTTAACTGATCCTGTATTTAGTCAATCAAAAGTGCAAACTATACACATACTAACTAACTAACTTACTAACTCCATGGAGCAGAGTCCTTCTTGAAAAGCTAGCAGGTCAGCTAGTTAAGAAATTCCCCGCGTTTTATGGAACCCGAAGGTTCATTACTGCACTCACAAGAGCCCGCCACCTGTCCCTATCCTGAGCCATATAAATCCAGTCCATGCCCCCCCATCCCATTTCTTGAAGATCCATTTTAATATTATCCTCCCATCTATGTCTGGGTCTTCCAAGTGGTCTCCTTCCCTCAGGTCTCCCCACCAAAATCCTGTACGCACCTCTCCCCTCACCCATACCTGTTACATGCCTCGCCCAAAACTATACACATATAACTTTCATTTTGTCTTACCTTATTACCAGGTCCATTGAACTGTCTGTTGATGCTATTTGTTCTTGCTGATCGTCTCCGTTTGTAGCAGCACCAGTAGCATATCAGGACAACAAGGAGGACCGCCAGAACAACCGAGGAAATACTAATGTACAGCCACAGACTATTCGCTGCAATTGACATCAGAAAGTACAGTCTCTGATATACATGAGTGAAAGTACTGGTCATTTGTTTTAACCTCTTACTGCATGGCAGGAAAGTCCACTGTGTGGTGTTGTTCAGTTTCTTTATTGGTCTTATAGTGTGCAGTACAGGTCTGTCATTGATACATCTTACCTGTCACACATTAAATACACAAAATAAAGTGTATCAAAACAATATATATGATAATTCCCCTCACAGCACAGAAATGGGCACTGTAGCCTTTAGCAGTTTCAGACAGAACAGCTTGTGTAGTATCTTGCAGCAAAGGTATCCGTTCCCCATGTATGGGCTTTCTGCTGAATTACATGGCCAAATGTTTTGCGAACACACCCAGTAAAGATTATTCCAGACAAATTTTGTAACGACAACCTACCAAAAAAGGAATATCAAGAGGTACAAGTAACAATGTCCTTTTAACCCATACAGTCATCATTAAAAATTTGTATTAGAAACTGCACAACAATCAATAACCTAAACTGTCAGGTAGCAATTCAATTTTTCTTTTAATGCCATCTTCATCTCTCCATTCACACCCTAAACAACTTAAAATCATTCTAAAGGCAGACTTATTTTACCTACAGCTAGGTGTTTTAAATTATTTATTTATTTATTTTAATAAGAAAACATGAAACTTATGGCTGCATTAAATGCTTAACCCTCTGAATGCTATAGTCCTACCAGAGATAACTGGCTGCTAAAACTGTAAGAAAGTGACACGCAAAGTTAAACACACACTGAAAATATCTTTCTTGAAATACCTAATTCATTTCACATATTAATCGTAAGAACATGGCTTTTAAAACTGGTATCCTAAAGACCAGAAATATGTATGGACATGATAAAAAATTTAAGATAATGAAAGGGAAAAAGAACCCGAAAATTACTACTGATATGTATAACAGCCTGTTTCAGATTGTGACCAAATACTACAGTACTATAAAATTACATGCAATAGTCAGACACAGTATGCACTAAATAAGAATATGTGGAGAACTGTGTAGTCACCAGCACTTTGCTAGAAAGACAAAATCAACAGAAGGACAACACAGGCGTGAATACAGAAAAATAACAGAAATCACAGGAACTGGGAAAGTCTATTTAGTAACAAATCACAAAAGAATGTTGGAGGATTTCAAAAAAGATGACAGGGGGGAAACATAAATAAGAATGTAAATAATATTTTATGAACACAACACAAAATGTAAGAATTTTATCTCCGACAGCAAAAGACACTGTGATGATCATATAACACAGAAGAAATAAAAGAACTAAGAGGACACTATCCCAGTTCCACACTACTAAAAAATGCAAAAATTCATTTTTTATGAAAAAACAGAGTAAAGCCACAGAATAATGGATTAAATAGTAGAACAATTTCATGTATGTTTTACCACTAAAAAATTATTTCACAACTGCTACCAAAACTTAAGAAACAGAATGGCACCCCAAGTTTTAGCCTTGACACAGCATAAGATACTGGATATCTCAGTGTCATCAAGTAGTTTCTATCAAAGTGTGGTTGAAATACTTAATGTTAACATTCTGCAAGTGCATTTATCATTATCATATACAAGTTGGACTATAAATGTCTGTCTCTTGTTTTGCAGGTACCATTACCTACCACATTTTGGAACATCACATTTCTCTCTCTGGTTATACTCTGTGTAGCACCATGGTTTGTCTTCCATTTCTCCTGGATTGCGACAAAAGCTGTGACCTCCTACAAGTTCAGGATAGTCCGAAGTCTTAACATAAAACTGGTGGCTCCATGGTGTACACTTGTTGCGAGATAATGTCATGTGTGCTATTCCTCGGTATGACTGTCCATTGCCAGTGTAACACACCTCATCTGTTATAACACATACACAAAATGAGAACCTAAATTATGCACAGTACATAACTCTGTATCCCCTGAACATTGTCATACACGTGTAAACACACACACATATGTTACTGGAAACAACAAATGTAACACATATTTCTTGAGTTACATACTTTCATAAATTAAATCTCTTTGCTTCACGTTTACTAACCTTGTGTATTCTGGAACACTTAAGCTACTAATTCTTAATGCCACTGTGTCTAAAAATAAATTATCACCCCACTTTACTTTTAACCAAAGATATTTACTTCTGTGGTTACCATTTTTGAGTCAATATACTGTCCAGGACTGATAACTTGACAATTGAAAGGTATTTAAGGACTGCAGATAGTGTAACAGCATGGGTTAGCGACTACTATCTATCAAACAACATCAAATGTTGATGCATTAGAGAAACCTCTTTTCAAAGGTTCTATCTGACACTATATTTGGGACTAGTGTTTTTTACGACTTGCTGTACAATCAAGCAGGTAATAACCTCAAACCCCTGGTTTTCTTTTCCCTCCTCTTTGCCCTGCTTCCTCACCATACAAGTCTCAAGTTATCACTCCTAGACGGTATTAACATTTCTGCACTTGAATGCAGATTCTCACACATGAATTCACCTACACATGGATACTGATAAGAAAATATTATTTTATAATAATTTCTTAATGAAGATTATTTAAACTTTTGGTCTCAGCACAGGGTATGGTGACTTCTTGGCTACCCTTTAGAATGTAATGATTCAATTATGAATAATGTATGCATTTAGAAAGCTGCACAAATGTTCTGTCTACCTGGTTCAACATTTTCAGGCCTTGGAATCCCAAGTTTGAGGCAATTCTCACTGTCTGCAGACCCAATTGCAGGAAGTTCCCTACACTCTGGCAATGCTAACTGCTGACCAATCAAGGGATGCCTTTTTGCGATAGCATACTCCATACGGCAGAGTTCATTCTCCAAGATCTCACAATCATCTCGACAAATCCTGCGTGGCTCTCTTGATGCCACTTTACTCCAGTTTTCAGACGAACCAGTTGGATCAGTGTCTTCTTCACGACATAGAGGAAAAGTTGAGTAACAAAGGGATGGCACTGCAAAAGAACCACAACTTGGAGACAGATCCCTGAAAACAACCAAATATTTTAAATTAATAATATCACTCAAAGCAAAGGAAAAGTACAATAGTCCTATAAATCCATAATGAACTTAGCAAATTTAAGCCACTCTTTTACAAAAACAATGCTGTGTCAGTTTGTACAAACAAACAAACAAACAAACAAAGAATATTGGCAGTGACTCGAAATGGGTGTCCACACTACACAGACTCTCATATTACTCCCAGGGTTCTTTTGCTTCATGACACCACGCATACGCATTCCGCGGCAGCTACCACTGAAGCAATCAGGCAGGTGAAATTTTAACTTCTCCCATACCCCCCATATAGTCAGGAACTAGTTCCATCTGATTATCACATATTTGAACAACTAAAAGACGCCTTGTGTAAACGAAGACTTTCCACTGATGATGAAGTTAAGGATGCGGAGCATAGGTGGCTTTGATCACAAGTGATCCTTCACAGATGGGATCAGAAGACTGGTAAACAGCTACACAACAAGCATAAAAAAAAAGGGGTGGTTATGTTGAAAATTGCTAAACTTTGCATTTGTCACAGATTGTTGTACACAAAGTAATTAATAAACTCACTTCACTTTTTGACTGTGTCTCGTATTTACCACTCCCATGATTTGGAAGTAGAAGAATAAATGAATGGCTCTTGAGCATGTTTAAAATAATGCATATCTGGAATATTGAGAAGCACAGGATAAAGGCACGATGATTATCTAAGAGTACAATTGGGTACCCACTGTCAGGTACAGTTCATCTGTTTAAAAAAATAAAACTCTGGTGGCAGAGCAATCAGTACAGAGGTGCACAAATTCCAGCTTCCAGGATGCCATGGTGACTAAATTTTGCATGGTGGTGCCTAATATTTCTGGGACCTCAATACAGAACTTGCTCCATGTCACTCTTCTGACACCTGGAACTTTGAGGTGGCTCCTAGAATTTTTTTGGAAAACTTGTGCACCCCTGAATCAGTACATGAAATGCATTTTAACAAACCCTGCATTGCTCATGGAACCTACGTGGAATGTTCAATGACCATAAACGCAGTAGCCAGTTTTTCTTCAAGTAACCTCTGTGTCATCCTTGGAGGGACAAAGACAGTTTTGTTGCCAATTAAAGTGGAGCACTTTGAACCTCGGTATACCTGCAGATGAAACATTTGTGAAAATCAGTTTCTGCACATCTAAATGACATTATATGCTTGTCATATTAGTTAAGATAACCTCACTGTAACATACATGTCTACATTAAAATTGTGCAATTGGCCTTCCATTGCACGTAACTGCAATTTTATGATTATGTTTAATCGTAGTACCATATTTTTGTTTCGACTTAACTTATTAGTTTTCTTATGTGTTTCACTTGACACTTTTCCTTCTATTTGCTGTGGGAACAAGAGAATAGTCAATATGGGTAGAAATTAATAATAATGTACTCATCAGGAGCATATTTCAGTAGGAAGAGAGAGGAGTCCTCAATTATTACAGTTGCAAATGTCCTTTTGCTACAGCCAGAAGGGAGTTAAGTAAATGTTTATGTTTCTCTTTTTCGTAGCTTTGTATTGGCTGTTCTTCTTACAAAACACAACTCCTCTGTACAGTGAAAATCATAAAAATGCCTTGAATTTAGACTGTTAACCAATCAGATTCATCAATTAAAATTTAGTGAGCTGCTTCAGGAGAGGGCGGTTATGTCACACAAGAATGCAGTACAATGAGACCCAGGTCAACACTCAACCAGAAAGTTCTAATTAAAATATTAAACCAATTATATTGTGTCTTCCCTGAAAGTTAACTCCACATGTAGAAGAAATTATCACACATTCTCAGTGTGCATTCTGACATAATCCAGCAACTACAGATAATATATTCTGCATTCATCAATACAACAAGACAGTATATTAGCTGTTTATAAAAGGCCCATTATTCAGTTGCACAATGCTCTCACAGAATATAGTTTATGCATGAAACTAGCTAGGTCAATTAAAATGTGATTAAATGAGACAGGAGGATGGAGAAAACTACAAAATTAGGAACTTCATAATTGCCCATCTTCACCAAACAACCTTCAGGTGATTAGATTTTGGGACGACAAGATGATGAGGTCTGCGGTACACTTTATAGAGATCAGAAATGCATACAATATTTTGGTCAGAAAAGCTGAATAAATGAAACCCCTTGGAATAGATTAGGTGTAGAAAGGAGGATAATACTAAAATGGTTCTTAAGGAGATAGGGCATAAGAGTGTGAATTGAATTCATCTGACACATGATATGGTCCATGTGCAAACAGTAAAGAACCTGTGGGTTCCATGAATGGCAGGAAATTGTCAAATGGGTGAGCAAATATCAGCTTCTAAGTAACTCTGCTCCACAGAGTTAGATGGTTGGCAAATTGTGAATTTTAAACAATATGAAACTTGCACCACGAAACTGCTACTTTCCACCGTGAAGCAACTGGTTGATCATTACTACTGTTTAAACTGTAGCAGTGGACTGTGCTTTGCACTGTGTTGATATGTACGTGGCAGCAGTATCTTCCATACATTCTGATTAAATGAATCCAGTTTTATAACACTTCTGTGGAACATGCAGTGGGCCTAGGGACAAATCTTTATGCCATTGCCTCTGTTGAAACATGCACTGTTCAATACTGTATCTCACCAGGGGTGGGCACAGATACTATCAATGCTGAAAGTTGACTGACCAAGTCAGCATGCAACAAGTACAGTGCATTTGCTAGCACACCAGCCACCACAATGGACAGCAGGTCTTAAACAAACAAGTCAAGTGGTTCCACATGTAATGTTACTCTTACACAATTTATATAGCACACATCTGATGTGCTCTTTACAAAAATAACACTGATAAAAAGTGTGTTGCTCTTGTTAGGTCATCTACCAACCTGACAAAGTCCTTCCTTTCCAGACACATCAGTGTTATCTGTGCCTGGTAGAGCAACGGCGTCAGTTGCGCTGCCATATCCTCCTATTCCAGGCTGGAAAGTGTGGGGTCCTGGTGGAGGTGACAAGATGGTACCCACACCACTGTTATCTTGTGGAGATGAACCGCCCAAATTTATGTCAGCATTACCAACCCTGGAAAACAAAGACTGCTCCACTGCATTTTCCTCTGAACAAAGCAAAGACTGATGCAGGGTACAGTCACATACATCAGTATCATCCAATCCATTGTCACTTATCTGATTATGTTCCTAGCATTCATTTTCCTATATAAATGTGGGGGGCAAAACCCAAGCACAGAACATACTTGCAAAAACTTAAGGACTGGACTGGAACTAAGGATCTGTTCTGTCCCCCACCGAAATCAATCACAACTAACTATGAACACCAGAAAAGTATCTTCCTGTATTAACAACAAACTATATCATTAATACACAACACATACACTGCAAAAGGCACAACTGCATCAGTTCTGTTGAAGTTCCACATCTCTTGTAAATGTAAGGTTCCAGAGAAATGAGAATGAATCTTGAAAATTACATAAACTAGAAATAACTGAATAATTAGTAACCATGTGTACCTGTCACTGGATTTTGGCATTTTTTAGCCACTACATCTAAGGAGCTATCTAAATGTGAAGCTCTCTGTCAATGAAGTTTTGTTTAGGCTTCCTGCCAGGATGCTAGTCATGCTCCCACAGAACGAATACCTCCAAATTAACCGGTAACCACACAGTGTTGAATAAGCTTTGCTTCACTGCATTTATTCAAGGTCACTGAAAAATGACTTTTAAAATATGATTTCTTTGCAGGTTGTCATATTCCACATATTTTTAAATTGTTATGTTGTGTGCATATGTAAAAAATATAAAAGTGGACTTATGGAACCGGTAGGCCATTTTTATTCATTTCGAGAAATGTTTTATACTCTCGGATACAAAATGCTTAGTAACTGCTGGCTATCATGCATAAATATTTTTGAAAAAAATAATTAAAAATGTATTGGGCTTAGTGAATTTCGATTGTCATTACTTTCGGTCTCATAACCTATAATGTCAATTAATTTATTTCTACCATCTGTCCTGTGATAGACAGCAAAATAAGTCGTTGAGATTGCGAAGACGTTAGAAACGTGAAAGGAAGAATCAGAATTCATTCCACTTCGAATTCTACATTTACAACAACCATGCAAGATTTACTCAGGACGCTAGGCTGATGGGTTCTTTAACCTGACTACGGGATAGGGAATTTACTATCTTCTGATTGGGGTTAAGGGATCTACTGTCTTGGAAAACAAACTGTCACCGAAAAGACAACAAAACAATCCCTTGTGTGCATACTCAGTTCCATTCGTTTCCGACTCCTCTTGATCGCCAGTCACTAATACCATACAAAATAAATTAAAATAAATACCATAAAAGCACTTCATAATATTACTGTTATATACGCATTGCTATATACTGCCATAATTCATCTTTTCACCACACCCCTCCACAGGATAATCAAACCTAAACATGGTCAACAATTCCCATTATCGATAAAACGGACGGAACAAATTAATAACACTAATCCATCGAAGTAGGCAAGATGGCATGCACCATCTTCTGTCAACGACAAATATTCGCTATATGGCGGGCTGTACACAGAACGTGATTCAGACAGCCACCTGGTATCAAATTCAGGAAACATTCAAACTGTCACTGCGTTTCGAGACAAGCTCGTTACGTAGATCATCGCCCTCAAGGCGGAAAGGCACCAACGTTCGGTAACATAGGCTGCAACTGTCTTCAGTGTCGACCTGTTTGTGTATTCATTGTCGTGATTCATTCTGCCACGAATCAATTCGTATTGGAACCCACTGAAGACGTCCCGTTGTGTTTGTATAACCATAAGTTATCAATAAAAAAAATGCCGTCAACACAACTGTATATTCGTGTTGCGCACTCTTTGCACATTAGGCAGTAAATGAACGCATAATGGGCAGGTCGTGTTTGTCCGTCCACAAGTTTCGGGTCCATAACCGGTTCTATTAAATTTGTTATTGGTAAAGCACAATTAACAGTGGTGTTGGTGGTGGGGGGTTGGGGCAACAGTGCGGCCGTCCTGGTATCGGGGGGCGGGGCAAAATGGGCCAAAAATGAACATTTTAAATGAAAACAAAATGTATTTTCTTAATCCATAATTTCTGTTAGGGGGCGGCCATTGTGATTACTCACCCCGGTCGCTAAAAACCTAGCTGTCACTGCAAAATGGTAGCAAATGTGAATTGTATGGTTATTTTTTATGGTTTATTTTATGATGCTGTCAGTAACTCTTAACCACAATGTGTTGCATAACTGATAACTGATGAGCCGGAAAGGATTTGGAAAGAAGTGACCATGACCGAACTGAGGTACTGTCCCAGTAATTGCTTGGAGGGGCTCAGGAAAACAATGTAAAACCTCATTCAGTAGAACTGATGACCTGGCCGACACTCAGCACTGTATGGAGGTCAAAGTCAAGGTGCTAAACAAGAACACAGATACATATTATCACAGCATGCCAGAGCTACACTACTGCAAGTCAATGCCATGCTTTTCAGCATCATCCATTATCACCATCACTGCTCATCATCTACCTGTCTCGCAGAAAAATTATGTAATACTGAACTGTCTAGCTGATTGACTGACTGACTTCTGACTGACTGACTCACTCACTCTCCTGAGCCAGATGGACTCTGAAATGACTGACTGACTACCTCAACTCACTCTAACTCACTCTAACTTACTGACTGACTACCTCACTCACTCACTCACTCTAATTCACTCTACTCTACTTACTGACTGACTGACTCACTCACTCACTTGCTCGCTCGCTCACTCACTCACTCACTCACTTGCTCACTCACTCACTTTAACTCAGTCACCTCTGATTTAAATGTAACACCAAAACTAAATTTAAATACTTGTAATCATGATGTAATGGTTCTGCAACAACCATGAGTGATATTAGAATGATGGAGGCAGGGAAATTTTGAAAGTGTGTGCTTCTACTGTTCATAAATGCATAGTATGTTGCCATCTATAAATGACCGAATAACATACACAACGAATGATTCACACAGGGGCCAATTTGTCAAAGATTTTAAGGACACAAAAATGTCTGTAACCAGAGCCTATAAAAAAGTTGACTGGGTTAAAATACATTTTAATATTATAATATTAAATAATTATCTTCTCGTATGTGTCTAGGTCTACAAGTGGTGTCTTTCTTTAACGATTTATGATCTAATTTTGTAAGCATTCACATCTCTATTATGGGTGGTACATGCCCTGTGCGCCTCATAAATTTGATGCAAAAGTAAATAACAGCATGGGTGGAAGTAAAATACGAACATAATCTGGTTTGGTAAATACTATTAACATGCATATTTTATCTCGTTGAACATATGCTGAATCTAAGATATTCACAGTTATTTTATGAGTAGTTGACTAAAATAATGGTCCTATAGTACTTACCCATCCAACAATCCTGGAAAATTTGGGAAAACTGGTGAGAGATTAGGAATATCAGCAGGAGCATTATTCCGGCCTGTGAAAGAAGAGAAAACCACTTGCAGCACTGTCACCAAAGGCTGCCTTTACAAGATACGGATTATTTTTTGTAGCTACAAAATTATTTCTTTACAATACTTTCAGAATTTCAAACCACTTCAGTTATAAGCTATATTCACATGAATGATTTACCTGAAACTGGTGCAGACTGATAAGAACTCATGGCCAGTTTCATTTCATAAGTGACAGTGTGGAAATAATGAAGAGACATTACGTATTAACAATAATTTCATATACACTAGATCTCAGAATATTGCAAATATTGATTAGAAATACACTCTGGTAAAAGTTGGAAATTTTTTGGTGGGAAAAAAATTATATTTAGCAATGCACACATGTTCACTTAACATTGGCAACCAGACAGAAATATTAGTTCTCAGATGCTTGTACCTATACTACAGGGAGGTAAGTTTATTATGTCACTGAAATTTAGACATAAATGTCCTGTACTCAGATACATGACAAAAAAAACTCCTTTAGAAAAATGTATGTAAAATGGCAAAGAGATCTTAAATCATACTTCCAACATCAAACATTTCTGGCATATACAAACTGTTTGTGACAAAAATTTTATCTGACAAGAGTTGCTGTTAATTTCAATTTTGGAATATTTGTTTATAATTATACAGCACATACCACTACTGTATGAAAACTTTATTTTCTGTAATTTCCATCTAAATATTATGTGTAAGTGAAATTACAGTATAAGCATGCACACTTACCCCATTGATTCATCTTAACTAAAAGAATGCCTGTAGAATCAATCTTGTGCACACCATTATTCGCTTCACACTTGTAGTATCCTGTATCATGGGTATCAAGATGTGTAATTCTAAGGCGTGATCCCAAGACATTCTGACCTTGATGACTCTACAAGAAAATATATAACGTACTGCTATTGATGTCAGTGAATTAAAAAGCTTAGGAAAGACATTATCTTTAAGAGATGGGCCTGATGGCCAGTTTTGCCCTTGTGGAATAACCTTCTACAATGCTTTCATCTTTATGAGAGACAGACACGAAAGATGGTGGGAAAGTGACAATGACAAGATGATCAGTAATGAATGTCAACACATATACATGGAAAAAAGAATGGGAACTGGGTCTATTCATTTATAATCACATCAAGACAAAAGAAAAGTCCAGTCATGAGCCTGTACATTTCCTTCAAGCGCTCAGATGAAACTTAAAAATGATAGGTATGGCCATTATTCTAATGCATTACGATGCATAGTAAAAAAACACACTGGCAAAATCTGACAAATTACGTAAAAGTAAAATTCAATATAAATCATATTTAGCACATCTAAGTTTTAATCAAGGAAGAAAAACCCAGTTAGACATGTGGCATGTATGGGGAGAAGAAAAATGCAAAGGTTTTGTTGGAAAACCTGAAAGAAAGAGATCCTTTGGCAGATCTAAGCATAGACAATAGCCCATTAATATTAAAATGAATCTGAAAGAACTATGATGGGGTAGAGTGGACTTGTACAATGTGGCTCAGGACAGGGACCATTGGCAGGCCCTTGTGAACACAGAAATGCATGAAGATAAGAGTCTTCTGGGATGTTAGGCTGAGTCACTGACTAGTGAATGAGCCTGGCATAGGGAACAGATTCCCCTTAAAATTCACAATACAATATATGTGCTAACATTTTCTCATTCAGTCATATCAAATCTTCACAAACCATAGCACAAGCTTCAAGGAATTAAACCATGTATCCAATTCTGACACACACACCATAGGAGAATTTGTTTTCCAGTCAATGAGCCTAGTATTACTCTCTTCAGGAATGGGTGCTTGGCCAATGGGAATTATCCTACATTGAAACACTGCAGTGAATGTGTTCAGGAGTAAACATATTCAAAGTTCCAAGGAATTCAAGATCTCCTGGTTGTGGTTAGAGAACTTCCAGAATGCGAGGTGGATGGTACCAGTTTTCCTTTCTTGTTCTAATCATCTGACACTCCATCAAAACAAATTTAGGATATTCCCTGCACAACTGCCACAACAATAAAAATTTTTCTACTGCACTTCACGTACTGTTTTCCAGTTGTCACAAAGCCATGCAAGTAACAAGACAACCAAAAATTCCCTGACTTCTAGGTACACATTTCTCATATATAAAATTTGAGAGCTTGATCTTGTAGATCAGTGGATCTTTGCAGCATTATAAATCCAAACCACATGAAAATGGAAATGATGCACAAGGCATCAAAAACAACTAAAATATTACAGTATGGAGAGAAAAAGAAGAAAAAAGAAAAGAAGAAGAAAAGAAAAGAAAAACTGGAAACATGTGTAACATGAGCCCATATTCACAAAATAATATATTACCCTGCTGTGTGGTTTGGTTACCTGTGGACTGTATCGTCTGGTAACAAGGCGGCCCTTCTCTTCAATAACGGGAGCTTCATTCTTGAACCACCGAATTTTGGTTGGAGGTGGGTCACCACTGACTTCACACTTCAACTTCACAGACTCCCCAGCTTCTTTGGTGATGTTGCCAAACAACTTTACAAATCGCAAAGACCCTATAAAATATGACACCATATTTCTTACAAAATTAAAGCAAGAGGTTTGAGATAAAGGCGTGTTATGAGTTGTATTGGGCTTTCTCCAACGTTTCATATTGTTGTTAAAATATAAGAGTTTGGAAGCTGGCTCTGCGTCCATCATCAGATAAAGGACACAAATATGAAACCTACTCTGTTGGGTTCACCACATGGCTTCTCATATTATCAGGCAGTACATAAAATTATCAATTGCATATAGTATAACATGAACCGTTCATTACACTTGACACAAGACTTATAGTGTCTAAAAAGGGAGGACAACATTTTAAATCAAAGTAAACAATAAAAATATGCATCACGATGCTGCCTCCCCTCACATAACATATACAATTTTAGTATAGTAACGCATTATCATATATGTAATGGACTTGGCGGAAAACAGTATATAACAAAGAACAACAAACTTCTGCTGGATGTGTTCCAAATTGTTGGCATCAGTATTCGTAATATAATTGCAGGTAAAACAGTCCAACTCGTAGTTATAGCACGGGCAGAATATGACATCAATAAACACTGATGGGAAGAAAAAGAGAAGGTGACAGCGCATACGAGAACTAGCAACTTAATGGACTGAGAAAATGTGTAATGAACACGATGATGAAACTGAAGTTTTGAATTAATAAATGCTCCAGGGTCATCAATACAGCAAGCACGGGTTATAAAGGATTCATAAAGTTTATAACTATAGATCAAAGTCTTACGTTTCCTTGAGAAAGTAGTAACTCTAGTTTCGCTGACAACGGAAGTTTCATGAAATTAGTAGCGCAGCGTCTCTGTACAGAATCAGTATCAGATTGTAGCAGAGTAGAATCATTAGGAGATATAATGGAACGAAAGATTTAGATGTCGTCAGCGAAAAGTAGACATCGAGATTACTTACTTGCCTTGCGCAAGTCATTCATTAGTACGGTGAACAGCAGGGTCCGCAGAGCAGATCCTTCTGGAACACCAGAAAGTACTCCAAAATGCCATGGAAATAATTCCAGAAATTCGAGGAAGAGGAAGAAGAAAAAGATTGTCTGTTGGTTACGTAACCAAGAAATCATTGCGAGATATTATCACAGCAGTGTTGGTGAAGATTCAGGTCTTCTGGTACAACACGCTGTCGTTGGGCGAGTAGTTACAGATGTTTTCGGAGATCTTAGTGTCTTCATCTTCAGCAACACTTCTTGAATTGTTTTACTCTGAAGATGAAGGCACTACCGATCTTCGAAACGTTGGCAACTATGCGCTCAACGAAATAGCGTCATATTCCTGAAGACTACGACTATGACTTATTATCTTCGACTATTAAACCGGTTTACGGAAACATCAGAAAGCCCAAAAGCACTCAGTGTGTGAAGAAGCAAGGCATGAAAAAGAGGAAGGAAAATACTGCTAGGATGAAAATGGAATCGACTTAATGCTGAAACGTGACTAACGGGATAGTACAGTCAAGACAGGTGACCAAATTGGTAGTGGCTGATTTGGATTTGGATTTAGTAAAATCATGCTGCCAAGGATTTCTTTTTGTGAAGGGCCCGCAGCAGATGCTACAGATGCACCGCAGCCTTGAGGATTATTGTGCAACACTAATGATGATGATGATTAGTTTATTTTTTTCGTTTTTCGTTGAATGAAATTGACAGGGAAAACCGAAGTACTCGGGGGAAAAACCTGTCCCAGTGCCACTTTGTCCACCACAAACCCACATGGACTGACCCGGATCGAAACCGGGCCTACGCGGTGACAGGCCTGCGACTAACCGCCTGAGCCATGGACGGCCTGCCAAGGATTTAGTTTAAAGTTTAAACAGTTATAACATTATCATGAATACAAAATACAAGTAATTTGGAAAAATTATTAAGAATCGAATAGAGCAGACCACAATTGCTACTGCTACAGTTTTTAAAACTAGGCAAAATTGCAGCTATCTTCCGTAAAATCGGAAACTGCTACTGAGATAAACTGATTTTGAAAACATATTTAAACATAGGTACAAACATCTCAAACAATCCTTTCTATAAAACCAGGTATATCATCAAGACAACAGATTTACATCGTCGTAAACATTTCACGGATTTATACATACACGGAGTCAGAAACGGGAGCTGAAAATAAAAAATCAGAGGGCAGTGAACGGGAGGGGGGAGAACAGCAGGATAAGCGGTAACGTAGCGGTAGCGTAGACTGACTGAAAAGTGTTCTGAAAGTGCATCTGCTACCTTACGATATTCGCAGAGTACCGTTGACATCAAGATGAACAGATATAAAACTTATTAACTCACACCAACAAATGCACAAAAATAAGTTTTTGTCATTGATTTCTTTATTAAAAGATTACCCCAATACGCATTTCGGCACTTCTACATTGCCATCATCAGGGGGATCGTTGAAGTTTGTACATAGACCATGTTCTTGAGTTACATCAGAACAGTTAAGGCTGTGTATGGTAATATTACAATATTCGTTGTTATCACTTTGTATAAAATTGTACAATAATAGTATTGTTAAAATTGCTAAAAAAAAGTAAAACAGTATAGTATATTATATTAAAGTACATGCTGTGATATAATTCATAAATTATTGGCAGCGTGGTCCCTGTATTTTCCGGTGTGCTCTTTTGTGCCGGTTATCTGTTAAAATATTACATATAATTAGGGCCGTGACAACTACTGTTAATTAATGTAGAAGTGCCGAAATGCTTATTGGGGTAATCTTTTAATAAAGAAATCAATGGTGCATTTGTTGGTGTGAGTTAATCAATTGTACAAAAATGCACGGTGAATATAATGTGAAATTCAGATATAAAACTATTTTTCCTAAATGACGACACATGGTAACTATTTCCAGGACGTACTGGGTTGTGACTTTAAATTATCATTAACAGACTTCAGCCAAATAAGTACATATGTCACACTTTACAGTAGCTCAGGGGTGCACAAATCCCTGGCGCAAGGTCGCTATGGCAACTAGCGTTTGTACGGTGGCGCCTGATATTTGTGGGTCCTCAGTATGGAACTTGCTTCATACTTGTATCACTTTTATGGTGTCCAGAATTTTAAGGTGGCTCCTACATTTTTGCAGTTGGTTGAGGCACTGCGCTACAAGCTGAAAGGTTGCGGGTTTGATTCCCGATGGTGTCACTGGAATTTTTAATTGACAAAATCCTTTCGGCCGCACTATGGCCCTGGGGTCGACTCAGCCTCTAACAGAAATGAGTACCAGGAATATTAAAGGAATATAAAGGCGGCCGGTGCGTAAGGCTGACAACCTTACCACCTTCATGTGCCGATTGTCTAGAAATCTGGAAGCCTAAACCTCCTGGAAACCCTAAGGGCCTGTCCAGGCCTGTAATGGGATTGCTTTACCTTTACCTACATTTTTGCGAAATTTGTGCAAACCTGCAGTAGCTTTTACGACGAAATGTCTAGTTGCTACAAAATAGTTCATTTTTTAAAATGTTAATTCTTCTTGCAACTATGTCTTGGAGAGCTAGAAAACCAAGAGCGAAATTTAGACTTTCTAATAAAGGCACATGTAATTGCCTGTTACATTGCATCACGGAGATCAGCACCCAAAGATGTGTTTGTGGACACACACCACTCGTAAGTAGAAAAAAAATATTATGTAATAAGGTGGATGCTAACCTCCTGAGGTGAATTTTACGTTGTGTTCACCGTGCATTTTGATATCACTCAACAATTAAACAAACAAGTGCACTTTATACCACTATCGAAACATCAAGAAAGAAATAAAGTACATCTGTTGGTTTAATTGTTGAGTGCTCCTGAGGTGAATTTATGATCCGAATATTTGCAATCTTGAGCACAAACATCAAAAGGCACGGCAACGACAGTAACCAAAGGACGGCGATATGCATTACGCATTACAGTTCCGGAGTCGACAGGCGTGTTATGTGAAGTCACTAATGTGGGGAAGGAAGCCAGGATAACGTAGTCGGCATAGTGATGGGCTGGGCGATCCGGGGTTCGAATTTCGACACAGGTAAGAGATCATTCTTCCCCAAAACGTCTACGCCGGCTCTGGGACTCATCCAGCCTCCTGTTCAATGGCTACCAGGTTCCTTTCCCGGGGTAAAACGGTCGACTCACTTCCCTCTGGAGCAGAGGATAAGGATGAGTGGAGCTATACCTCTACTCCCCCTATATGATTCCATGGCTTGGACAAAGACAACTTTACTACGCCAAGAGATTTAACTGCCGTGGGCAACACCAACGTGATGGCTGCGGTCAAAAAGACGTGTGGAGCTGTAAATAGCACCTCCTTTAAGTCTGTAATAAAAATGGCAGCCACGGAGGAGGAACATTCTCGATCACAACCAGGAGCGTTAAAATCCCGATTCAAAATAACGCAGTTAACTCTGAATGTCTGATGTTAAAAACACATATAAGTGAGTTTAAAATAATTTCAGGTTTAGAATCGGAAGCAAATAATGGTTTCCAATAAATTAACCAAGGTTATCGAAGACGGGAATTTCAACCCATAAGCATTCCTCGCAAATTGTAATCCATACCTGTTTTTATACGCACGAACTCTAAAAGAGATATGGCTATTAAAATTCCACCACCAAGCGTGTTACGTACACAACATGTCGGAACATCAAACACTGGAAGAGTCAGGAAATAAATTTTGATCGCACCACGGGTCATTAAGCCATGTCGCAATTAAACAAATTACATTACAGTCTGTGCAACAAACATCGTAAAATTCTACTTGTATTTTTTCTACGAGATTTAACACTTGGCTTTAAAAAATACAGAAACAGTCACGAGGCTGGATACTAGACATACACGAACCACCCGTGCTTGCATGACGAAGATTAGCCATTAACTCAATGTAACAGCGACATCCTCCCTGGACTCAATCGGTATTTATAGAACGGCCAGAAAACAGTCATATACATAAATAAATCACATTACAGAGAACAGCAGTCGGTTACCTTATTGTTCTGTGACGCCACTATCAACTTGCAATTGATATAACAACTGGAATGAAACTAATGAAACGACCGAAAAACAAACACACAAAACAATAGATAATCGTGAAAAAAGAGTACTCTCTATTTTTAACGTAATTCATATTCCGTGCAATAGACTGATAATACAGCATTATTTATTTTTGATTATTCATTATTCACTGTGCAATTTGTTGGAAGCAATACTGTATAAGTACTCTTTATATTAAAATAACCAAACACGAATAGAATGGAGAAATGAAAGAGTTCCATAACAAAACTTAAATATTACCACAACATAAACAAATTATTTAAAATGTAAATAGATATAAATTTTAACATAATAATATCAACTATTACCCTTATCAAAAGGTTTTAATAGAAAAACAAATTATAAATAAGAAAAAATAGCATATAAGCAGTTCAGTTCTGAATTCGACAAAGAAAAGACCTGATAATATGATGCATCAAACCATGTGGTCAAAGCGGCAACTAAAACATTGTTTTATTTACGTACGATATGTTGTGTCGACTGAATATATCAATGTAGTGAGTCATGAGACTGCACTAATCTCAACCTAGGGATACGCTTTGGGAGTTAGAGACATTACTTATGTATTGAGAAACTAGCAGAGAAATAAAACATTTATTGAGACTGTTACGCCATTTAAATAGCTGAAAACATTTCTATAAACATAAATAATTATTAACCGTTCAGCAATAAATTTTACACAAGCCACCTGAAAGATTTTAACCACACAATGCATCATTATTTTGTTACATACATTACTACATTACACATTATTACAAATTTTGGAAATTGCTTTATCTTTGCATTCTGATTTTATTGCTTTCAATACGTTTAAGTTGCTCAGAGCAAACTTTAAAATAAATATTGTACACGCAAACACTGTGACTGAAGGTCATCTCCAGAAAATATTTTCTGCAATAAAATTGGAACTAACTGCACACGTTTATAGAGCGAAGAATATTTCTAAATGAGTAGAATACAAGACAGCGGATTTTTTTAAAATCATAATATCCTCTATGTCTACGACGAACGACATTTAATTTTCTTCAATCAAATGAGCGTTATAAGCCTTCTGGTAAATTTATTAAAGGATAAAAATTTCACAATGAACGTCACAGTCTGGCGACACTTATTGCCTACAAAAGCGTCTAGGTTTATAACACACAACACATTTTTAACCTTGCTTTGAACATTCTCCACAACAGATTGAAGAATTAATATATTAACTAAATAAAAACATATAAATTTTAAAGAACCTCTGAGTCATGAAGCTGTTACAGACAACGTGTGAAAAAAGGTGAAAGAGTGACTGCTTTGTACCTGCTTTATCAGGTGGCACTGTTGTTGCTGCTCCAAGACCTTCGGAGTCAGTTCTGAAAAAAGAAAATTATATATTTAAATATATGTTATCCATAGTCAATGTTCAGGCTCTTATATTTTTTTTAATGGCTCGACAGCCCCTTGGGGGCCTAGGCCGCCTCATTTTTCAAGGCTTCAAGATCAACACTTTTTTAGACACAACACACTCGGTAGGACTCCTCTGGACGAGGGACCATCTCGTCGCAGAGACCTCTACCTGACAACACACAACACTCACAAGAGACAGACATCCATGCCCTAGGCGGGATATTTTTTTTCCTGTCCGGGGTTTTTCCCCTTTGATCCATTTTTTTGTACTGTTTAAATCCTTTCGTCCTTCATGTCACTTTACGTTCCATATTACCGTCCTTACGACAAACACAACACAAACATCCATGCCCTCGGTGGGATTCGAACCCACAATCCCAGTAAGCGAGCGGCCGAAGACCCACGCCTTAGACCGCACGGCCACTGGGATCGGCTCAGGCTCTTGTATACGATGGTGAAATTAAAAAAGCATAACATAAAATAGTTCCATGCAATAACAAGTAGTTTAAATATCAATTTGGCTATTTTTTCTATAAGTAAGATCATGATGAAAGCAAACATGTTACGTTCCAAGCACAACGTAAGGCCTGCTTGCCCAATGCACAGCCATTCAGTTCCACATATCTATTAGCATTATGTTATGTTATTCTTTTATTTTATTTCTGCGAGGAACGACGGACTTGTGACTTAAGAACTGACTCTAAACGTGTTAAATTTGTCTGACGTGAACTCTGTTTTGCAATACTGACTTACTGACTTATGTCTATGTCTAATTTCACATGCTTAGCCCTGGTGTTAATAATAACTGTCGAAAATCTGATAGTACAGTGATGGACTGACTTACAATCGCATAACGTGCGTGCCACGCACTGTGACGACTGATAGACTGGTTTAAAGTTTCAAGGCAGGGACGAACAAACAACAAATATAATGTTCACTATAATCCTTAGAGAAAGGTGTAACATGCGACGCATCACTGATGTATATTTGGACTTTTTCCATCGCCACTGATTGCACAAACACAGCGTTTCAAAAGCACACTGCTTTCGTCTTCAGGTGAAATACAATCTTAACAACAAGTAACAATCTAAAAGGAACCAAAAACCTACAAATTCATATGTAAGTCACAACACAATCCAAACCTCTAAATATAAAATTAGTGTATACAGTACTCAATCTGAAACTGTAATGAAATAAAGTGAAAGTCTCCCTTACTAAAAATGAAAATTACAGAACCTTAACAAGCAACAAAATAAGATTATCCAGTAAATTAAAATGTGAGGTACTAACAACCCATTTACTGGATAACCGTATTTTGTTGCTTGTTCAGGTCTTGTAATTTTCATTTTTAATAAGGGAAAATTTCACTTTATTTCATTACAGTTTCAGATTGAGTACTGTTTACACTATTTTATATTTAGAGGTTTGGATTGTGTTGTGACTTACATATGAATTTGTAGGTTTTTGATACCTTTCGGACTATTCCTTATTCTTAAGTTTGTATTTCACCTGAAGACGAAAGCAGTTTGCTTTTGAAACGTTGTGTTTGTGCAATTAGTAGCGATGGAAAAAGTCCAAATATACATCAGCGATGCTTCGCATAACAAACATAATACATACACATATTACATAAATACAGCACGTACATATATTACATACATAAATACAAATACAAGCACAACACGATCTCATATTTCTTTATTATAATTTCCAGCAACTTATGAACTATGCTTAGGTCTTTATGTCTTATGCACTGATACACGCGCTTTAATGCTCACAAAAGCACTATCTTCACCGTCATCCACGATAATAAATTATGATTTACACATGTCTGCAAATCATATAACATGCATTATTTGACTACTAAAATGCTATGATTTTAACTTACAGAATAATTTTAGATAGCTAATAATGGTGTGATTTTAACTTATAGAATAATAATTTTAGATGGCTAATAATGGTGTGATTTTAACTTACAGAATAATTTTATATAGCTAATAATGGTGTGATTTTAACTTATAGAATAATAATTTTAGATAGCTAATAATTGTGTGATTTTAACTTACAGAATAATTTTAGATAGCTAATAATGGTGTGATTTTAACTTATAGAATAATAATTTTAGATAGCTAATAATGTGGTTGATTTTACTTACAGAATAATTTTAGATAGCTAATAATGGTGTGATTTTAACTTACAGAATAATAATTTTAGATGGCTAATAATGGCGACACGTAGCATTTCAGCAGTCAAATAATATGTTATATTATATGATCGTCAACATATGTGTAATTAATAATGCACTGGCTTATATAATACTAACGTTGATGCTGATGTAACATCGAAACGCTTATTTCCATATACAACACACAAGAAAGTTGTGTAGGTTTGTTGAGGAAAAAAATATATAACACAGAAGCACAGTAACCAAACAATATGCATAAAATTGAGTTTATCACCTCATATGCCTAATTCCTTTCCTTAAAATAGGAAAGTGCGAGTAGATTACAAAAGCCAGAACATAAGGAAACAAGAAAGTAAATATCACACTCATCTCTTCCCGTTAAATTCTAGAGTTCCTTTTTAAATAATTACGAATTCAAAAAATTTCTCACCGACTGCTGTTACAGTTCAGTTCACTGCAGGAAAATTTGTCGATATCGAGACAAGATATCCGTTGTATGAAATACATATTCATTAAATAAATGATGGGTTAACCCCCTCGAGGATTATCGTTCGAGTGTTTAGCCTATCCGTGTGGAACATCCACATGGGAACAATATAAAGGCATGGGGTATCAACCTCTCTAATAGGATAATACTAGGTTTGTGCACGGAATAAATTCTATTTAACAGCTGTTGCAAGGGCTTTGTTTAACTATATACCCTCGGGGAGCATGAAGGTATTTAAACCCTCTTCCATATCGAACAGCTCAACGGCATTCGAATTACGGTAACTGTATGTTTAACAAAGTAATACAGTGCCCGAGAACAACAGCTTTAACATTTTAGAGTCCAGTGGTAATAATACGTACCATCTGCTGTAACATTAAGAAACTGAATTTTGCCCACACAATGTGTTTATGTGTTTCGTGTGAGTCCCAAAATAAATACCGACAATTTCCCTAACATCATTTATCGAATGGTTTTTGTAATGAACATAGACTGTGTTCTCTGCGAGGTACGGCCTGAAGTTTTTCATGATAACTGAGACAGAAGTCAGTCTTCAACATGTTAAATTGGTTCATATGTCTCCGTGTAAACTAACATGTCCAAAAGAACAAGTAGGAACAATATTGCCATCATAATACGACATGAAAACACTGACATCATTTTCGCCATAATAAATCAACCAGCTGTATTTTTATTACGAACAGCTATACTGTACTCTGAAAATCTAAGGAACCCAACTGGTGGTTCATTAACAAAAATTAACAAAAGTCGCTTCCCTGTTTTCGTCTTTGATTACCGTATATATAAAAAGAGCCATAGCTCAGTCAGTAGATTGACTAGGCTACGGGCTAGACAAACCGGGGTTCCAATCCCTGTATGAAAAGAAAATTTTCTCTTTTCCAAAACGTCCAGACCGGGCTCTGGGGCCCACCCAGCCCATAATCAATGGGTACCGGGGTTCTCTCCGGGGGGGGGGGGGGGGGGGTAAAGCTGCTGGACCGTGAACCTGACCAGTCACCTCCATCTAGTGTCGAGGTTGAGGAGAGTGGAGCTATAACTATTCTCCCCCTGATACCCCTTCATGGCGTGGACAGGGAAAATTTCCCTTTTAAACTTACATGTATATATATATACATTACATACACATCGCTGCCTTCGCCCTCCGAACGGCCTTCTGGCAGCTGGGTCTGTGGTTCATCTACCGCAGCCGCATGGTTAATTACAACACGTGGTTTGTGACCACGTGTTGTAATGAAATTGCCGCAAAAACGCAACGTGCTAACGACAACAGCGACAACAAACCCGCTGGCGATTATTTACACAGCAGAATGTAACATGATCAAGTGAAGGGCTGTGGGTCCCACAGCTTCTTGCTCTACATTTTAACATCGCACAGCCTACCATAAATTTCATTTGTCCGAAACCTTTCTATTTCGTGCGTCACCACACTTGACAGTCAGATCGGACAAAATCCTGAGCCCTCCGAGGCCTGGTCTCTACATCTGCGAGCTTAAAAGTATATATTTGGTGGTCCCATAAATAACCCACAGCGCCGTCGAGACCTTAACAGATCCTGTGGCGTCGCTTGCAGGATCCTGGTGTTAGGGGCGTCTGTGAGACCTATTTCTGCGCCGTAAGTGTGAATGTGCCCCTACCGAGGCAATTTTTTTCGAATATACTGCGGCCAGTACTTAGAGGAGCACCAGTTGCCATGCACTTATTTCTCCATGCCCTTCAATTCATTATTAGCATCATCCTTCGTTAGCATCATACTCTTCATTAGATATCATCCTTCATTAGCATCATCCTTCATTAGCTCATCTTCATTAGCATCATCCTTCATTAGCAACATCCTTCCACATCCACGGAATTTAAAAAACTCTTTGCTGAATAACCACAGAACCAAATAACAAATCAGCACATCCGGAATAATGTGGATATAGACCACTTTTTCAGTGAAATGCATTTCTCTTTCTCCCTCTATTGTCCTTTGCTGTCCTCAGGCCGAATCCTGTTTCTCCCCCTCCACTCACCGCGTGTGAGTGCTTATGCGCGTGTGTTTGTGAGAGTGAGTGTGAAAGGAATTGGGGAAGGGATCTGATGATGAACTGCCGACGAGGGTTTTGGGATGGATGGTTAGAGACATTTTTGGGCCCCGTGGGATTGTCCCAGTGTGACGTGCATTGTGCCTGTGCCACTTGAAATAAGGGCGCAGGCCATCAGCTACCACAACTACACGACGTCCAGATATGAATCAGAGCCTTTCGTCATCCACTTATTTATATTCAAACGTTTGTGTGCGGAGTTTTACAGCTGATTGGTTATCACACCTATTTCGTATTAGGGAGGTCCTGGGTTTCATTCTAGAGCCTGTCAATGGCTTCCGTCAAGGGTGACAGACCAAGATCTTCGCTCTTCTGGGATGTTACGCAGCGTAGAATGGTAGTTACCGACGTTTCGGGACAAAAATTCTTCTTGGACTGCTTGACATTTGAATATGGGACCAATAGGCTGTCTCGAAACATCGGTAACTAACTACCAATCTACGCTGCGTAACATACCAGAAGAGCGAAAATCTCATTTACACTGTGGCGGAAGCCTGAAATCACACGTGACAGACCAAGTTACAAGTTTCTAGATCCTGACAACGGCTTCCGTCAAGTGTGACAGACCATATTTCACTCCCATTAAATTACATAGTTTTTTGTGTACTCTCATACTCAGATCCTTATACACGGAAAGACACAGCTGTCGAGCTGAGTGCTGACAAGCACTCCCCAAATCTAGTCTGTTCTTCATTTAACCATGAACGTAATTATAATGCTTTAGTGTCGTTGCAAAGCATTCGAATTTGTCAAATTTTTAAAAGGATTTATTATCTGTTTCATTTCTTGCTTTGCTTGTATTGTCATATGGAACATGAAGCACTACTTGATTTCGTGTGAACATTTCCAGATGACACCTGTAGGCTACGAACATAATTTTCTGCAGCAGTTACTAAACTGGCAAGAGCTTATGGCTTCATCAGACACATTTTGAAGTGTCAGCAAGAATCTGGTGTCGACAGCAGGATATAAGCCCCTGAAACTTACATTAATTTCGAAAATCTAACCTTTGCCTAAGCTACGTACTTATAAAAGCCTTCTGAATTTTAAATAAGTTACAGACATCCCACCAAAGATGATTTCGTATGGAAATCACAGTGCCAGCAGTGAAGAGTGTTCATACAGGGAAATTACAAAAGTATTTAAAAACTACATGTGTATTTCGCAGTGGTTGGCTGATCACAGGTTGCACACCATCACAGTGCATAATACTTTGTGTATATCCACTGTAGCTCTACGCAAAATGTAACTTCATGATACCAAAAAAAAAAAAAATGTGATTTTATTTTTCAATTTTTAGCGATTACAGATGCAAACGTGGATTTCCGCTTCGTAGTTCCACAATCACCGGATGTGCACAAGAAGCGCTGAAGCCCTTGTACACTAACTCAATCCATGGGGGGGGGGGGGGGCAAAGAGCGTTCAACAACGTGTTCAAGTGTAATCGACGGGGGTTTGGGGGAGGGCGACGACGACTCACGCCCTCCGTACAAGTGTCATCATGGGAAATGCAACAGTTGTCCCGACGCAACAGACTAAATGCAGTCAGAACAAGTAAGACCACGAACCGTTTTAATAGCAGTGGTAAATATATGTACTATCTATTGTAACAATAAGAAATTGTGCAGTTTGCCGTACAGTGTATTTGTGTGTATCGTATGATCCTCGCAACAAGAGCCGACAGCTTCACTAAACAGCCTTGCCGGTTGGTCTTTGTAACGAATACGGAGTGTGTTCTCTGTGGGGTAAGAAAGGTAAAGTTCTCCCTAGAACAGGCCACGAAGGCCCAGAGGGGGAGTAGAGTTATAGCTCTACTTTTTCTTTAACCTCGGCGCTAGATGAGGGTGGGTGGTCAACTCCACGCCCCGGCCGCTTTACCCCTGGGAATGACCTGATACCCATTGTATAGGAGGCTGGGTAGGCCCCAGGGCCGGTCTGGACGGGTGTTGAAAATCTCGCCTCCACCGGGATTCGATCCCCGGACCGTCCAGCTCGTAGCGAGTCGCTATACCGACTGAGCTATCCCGGCCCACGATATTGCAAGGTAAGTTCCTTAACTGTATGTGCATTTGGCTGGACTTACATGAATAGTATGCTTAATGCACGGAATACGTACAAATAACATTAAGATGAACAATATTAGCAGGCAGTTGTCAGTTTGAAGTATGGCCTGCGGCTCATGACAGTCTTTAACTGGCACATAATGTGAGAAAAGTGCAAAAATGCAGCGTCGAACTGACTCTACAGTACTCTACTCGTACCGTAATGAAGAAACACGATCGTCTCTCACCTCTACAGACTACTGACGATAGTAGGTCTATATCGTATTTGGAACCACCGAACTTTCGGATGACAAATTTTCCAGTGTTTTAAATACAACAAGATAGTCAATGTACATATAACATAACATTGTGGTGCGTTCGCGCACCATTGTTGCAGTGGAAACGCAACAATGCAGTTTGTGTGTTTTTTCAACATTATCTCATAAACAGCACGCTGTTTGGAAAAGTTTAACGACAAAATGTGTTTTGATTTTTTTTACAACTTTTGTCTAAACTCTTTCTCATTCTAAGAAGAATTCACACAGATATTATCATCAATGTTCCCGGCTCTTCAGGTAAAGTACCCGTTATTCTTATTTGATTTTAATCAGACTCTAATTTTGTCGACAGATTTCCCAACAATCCTCAAATATCAAATTTCATGAAAATCCTTTCAGTGGTAGCCGATTTGTTCCATGCGGAAGGGCAGACATGACAAAGCTAACAGTCGCTTTTCGCAGTGTTGCGAAGAAGCCTAAAAACTGAACACAACATTTAGGACACAGCATCTCTTACTATGTTTATAAATATTTTGGGATTATACTATGTTTATAATATATTTTCATGGTTTTAGCTACCATATCTATGCTCTTAAATGCTCTTTAATTCGGAGTTCAAAGAACAAAGCCCACTGACAGAATGCACGGCACCCATGTGACCTCTTTAACCATTATGCTTCCAGAGTGGGTATTTAAATTTTAGCGCATCATTTATGAAAAACGTGAGTATTATTTGAACAGAAGAAGATAAAATTATGAACCAAACGGCATATTGTGGAAAACAAACAGAAATTACGTAGCATGTCTTTAAAAACTCACTAAACTTCCTTGTTGCTTAAATACACAAAACAAATTTGTAGGGCCGATGTCCTACGTGTGTTTGCATATGGAAACGCAGGTGGTTAAACGGGTAAAGCCTAGTGGTTTACTTATAAGCCCCTAAGTTTAAATTTAATAAACTTAAATTTAAAAAAAAATTATACATTCTGCCCACAGAGTGTATTTATGTGTTTTGTATCATCCCTGAACAAACAGCGATTATTTCCTCATTCTGCACTAAGTCACAGAACATTTACTAAGAATGACATATCCGCGGATTCCCAAGCTAGTGTATGAATACACTCCGGCCAGCAGAAGAAACGTAGGTCGACCAAGGTAAAGAGGGAGAGATCAACACACATGAAGACGGAAAAATACTCGAATGTCTTATACCATGTTGCTGTTGATTATGAGCATTGACGGATCGGGTTTCATGACCGAGACGAATTGTGTTTACTGCGCGGTACGAACTTGATCTTTAAGTACATTTCAGGTTAATTTTCGTCTCTTGGCTCAGGCGGTTAGTCGCTGGTATCTCACAGCAGATGCGCAAGTGATTGTACATGAATTTCTGATTTTATGTCGTGTTATACAAACCAAATAAATCATAATTTAATTTCTTTGTAACGTGTAAAGTTACTAGGAAGTGTGAGCAAGACAACGGGGAAACAGTTGCAGAAAAGGAAAGCTACTGAAACACGTAATCAGACATGACATCTGACATTTCAAGATGGTAAACATTTGGCACCCCTCGAAGGAGTCAGTCTTGCCCGACATACCTTAAATTAATAGAAAAAGAATAAGGCAAAATTATTCTGAAAGCATCATCTGTGAATTCCCCCACTCGTGAAGACCATTTATTTTTCTACCTAATATTTCAAGGGTTTCTTTTTTTTTTTTTACGTTGCCATATGCCTGCTTCCTCAGTCACTCGACAAAAAAAAATCAATAATTGCCCATCATTTAAATTACCGGATATTTGAACGCACTTTCCTCTCTCCTCCCCCTTTCTAGCCTTCCATAGCCCATCAATTCATGACGCATCCATCTCTGACAATTCAAATTAAGATAGCGTTTGTTTTGGAGAATAAAAATGAACATTTTATTTAATCAGCTGGAAGGGATTCTGATCTTCGCTTGTCCGTAACTTTTTCATGCAATCTATTCTGTGTTTGTTCAGGATGATGACTTGATTTAAATCCACTGACATGAATAAATGGACCGAAGACTGATGGACGTACTTTGGAAGGTGAAGCCGCTTTAATGCAACCTTTTAATAAAGGAACTCGTTACTAGCGATAAATTTCGATGTGAACTACACGGGAATAAAGGCCGTGCCATGGCTCAGGCGGTTAGTCGCCGGCCTCTCACCACGGAGGCCCGGGTTCGATCCCAGGTCAAGTCCATGTGAGATTTGTGGTGGACAAAGTGGCACTGGGACAGGTTTTTCTCCGAGTTGTCGGTTTTCCCCTGTCAATTTCATTCCACTGGTGTTCCATTACTTGTTAAAACTTGGTAAAAAACTGCTCATCTTCATCTTCATCACAGGGTTGCACAATAAGCCTTAAGGCTGCGGTGCGTCCGTAGCATCAGCTGCGGGGCCCTTCACCACAAAAAAAAAAAAAAAAACGGGAATAAAGCGGTACCACAACAATAACTGTTTCCTGTGTTCTCACTTGTTAGTTATACCGAAATGTTTTAGCCTGAATTACTAGAAATGAATGGCTCGCAATGCAACGAAACTAATTAGCTGTTAGGATTTACTGGCGTATTAGAAAGAGTACCGTAGTCGGTGTACCGACTACCTATGGGCCGGACGATCCGGGGTTCGAATCCCGTTATGGTCAAGATATTTTTCTGTTCTCCAAAACGTCCAGACCGGCTCTGGGGCGTACCCAGCCGGGGTATTTCCGAGGGATAAGACGGCCGGGGCATGAAGTTAACTCACCTCCATCTAGTGCCCACATTAAGAATGAGTGAGCTATGCCTCTACTCCCCCTATATGCCGTCATCGCGTGGACAGGGAAATATGCCTTTACCTTTATTAGAGACACAGATGCACGTGTGACTTTGCTCTGCTTTTGGCATTAGATGAATAGTATAATCAGAAATGAGAAAGGTCACGTGGTATTTTAGTCGGTATAGTCCGTGTTGAGTTCGACAGTCGGACCGAACGCGTGCGAAATATGTCAGAAGCGGCACGGCAAAACTGATCGGTGCTTTCTGCTTGAGTAAGTTAATTTTATATAAAAAAAACTAACACTCCATGACTTAAGCAATTTCAGACTGACGCAATTTTAGAAAATTAAAAAAAACTGAAATAATAACATTTTTGAAAAGTGCTCTGAATGTTTCCTTGCCGGCATGAAAGTGCAATGAGACGAAGGTGGCGGAAGAGTACTGATGGGCGATAACACAAGCGGCGGGACGGTCATGCTGCAGCCGATCAGGTTCCAGGGTGTTGGAGTTTGGATTTCAACTGGATTCCCACGTATACGCGTACACAGTTGACCGTATGTATAATGAATTCCGACTTGCGCAAAATTCGAATTGCGCCGAAGCTTCCGAAATCTAACTACTGCGTAAGTCTGAGAGTGTCTGTAGTGCACAGTGCTTACCCCCGATTTCCTTGTATACAGGAACTATTGCAACTGTGTGACAGAAACCTGGGTTAAATACATTTTTGTATACAAATTATACCGTGTAGTGTCAGGGTTGTATTCGCTGTCTTTCTTCTTTAGATCTTTCAGTCTGGGTCCTTCCTTTCTTTCACAGTAGTCCATTAAATACACAAAGACAAGGACAATATCGTCAATCACAACAATTTTCGTATAATAAACTTCAACGTATTACACGAAGATTGTTGTAAACTTCGTATAATAAATTTCAACTTATTATGCGAAGAATTTTGTAAATCGTCGTATAATAAACTTCAACTTATTATACGAAGACTGTTGTAAATCTTCGAATAATAAATTTCAACTTATTATGCGAAGAATTTTGTAAATCGTCGTATAATAAACTTCAACTTATTATACGAAGATTGTTGTGAATATTCGTATAATAAACTTCAACTTATTATACGAAGACTGTTGTAAATCTTCGTATAATAAACTTCAACTTATTACACGAAGACTGCCGTAAATCTTCGCATAATAAATTTCAACTTATTATGCGAAGAATTTTGTAAACGTCGTATAATAAACTTCAACTTATACGAAGATTGTTATGAATCTTCGTATAATAAACTTCAACTTATTATACGAAGATTGTTGTGACTGACGATATTCTACTTACCTTTGTGTATTTACATCGCAACGGACAGTCACACTTAAAATTAGTCCATTTAATATCCTGCACACATCTCCTCAAAGGCCGGGTATAAATCTTTGCTACTTGTGTGATAAATATTCATTCGGACGTCAACGACACGAAGCCAGTACGAATCAGAACTGACTCCAAGAGGCAAGGTCCTTGGAGTGTAGAGAAATCCAAATAGTTTGATGAACCCGGAATTTCGTCACCTGATCCCTTCCCAAAAACTGTGTGAACACACAACAAAACTTTTTTTCAAGCGGACGGCTTACTTGAGGTAAAATTCACGGTAATCATTTCCGTTTCCGATTCAGTTTCCTGTAATTGTTGGTAATCTTACATTAATTTCTAGCCCATTTTCTTGGAACTCGTGAGATTTCCCTATAAGTTTTAATTAAAGTTCCAGTTGAAATGGCTTTATACTCTAACTCTTCGGGAATGCTGAATATTAGACGGAATTTTAATGCAGTACCATTTATAAGGAAACTTTCTTCGGGTTACGTTTTACATTTCTCCTCCTACTTGAGAGACAAAGAAACAAATTCAAAATTCGGACAACATCCTTAAAAGTGAAGAGTACAGTCTTCCGTACGATGACACCGTGTTGATTTGTAATCTGCTACCGAAATTTCAGAGGAGTTTGATGCCTCCATATTCAAGGTAGCCCAAAATAATTTTTTCTAGGACTACCTTCAAGATGCAAGCAGCAGGCTCCTCCGAAAACGTAGGCAACAAATTACAAATAAACACGGTGTCATATCTCAGAAGACTAAACTTCATCAACAGTGCTGTGGAAAAGTCACTTAGCCCATCCTTAAATGCGTTCGTGTTTGTGTCCTCGTTAGCAGTTCATTATCCTCAAAGGAACTCGTACCGGCGCGAAAAGCGAAGGACGGGAAGATTCGGGAGGAAGCAAATCAAAAGAGGCCTACATGTGACTCTCATTGGACACTCAGAACGGACAGATGGTTTTATTGCTTTTAAATTTCGTTCATAATAAGGAAAAAACTACTGCGTTTATATTTTCGCTCTCCAGAAGATATAAGGATCATTCTGTGGCCAAAATATGAACTTGCATTTGTTACTTCAAAATTGATCACTCCGTGCAGTGGGCTGCTGACTCCGGTACAAGACACTACACAACACAGGGACCCGATCCGTTTTGGATTGAGTTACGTACTAAAGTCAAGACATGGCCGTGCCATGGCTCAGGCGGTTAGTCACCGGTCTCTCAGCACGGAGGCCCGGGTTCGATCCCAGGTCAAGTCCATGTGAGATTTGTGGTGGACAAAGTGGCACTGGGACAGGTTTTTCTCCGAGTTGTCGGTTTTCCCCTGTCGATTTCATTCCACTGGTGCTCCATTACTTGTAAAACTTGGTAAAAAACTGCTCATCCATCTATCATCATCATTGGGGTTGCACAAAAAAGCCTTAAGGCCGTGGTGCGGGGGCCCTTCATCACAAACGACAAAAGAGTCAACATATAACGCCACAACACTAGAGGTTTCCACCAACAACACTATAATTTTAGTCTGTTAAAAGGCATATTTTTATCTTTTACAGAATATTTTAGTCTTGTTTTAACTGTCTGTATTTTAAAATAGAGGCTGTACTTTTTATACGACAGAGATACTAACAACGTAGCCTACAACAATTTGTGGAACCATACAGGTAGTGGCTCGTCAGTGACGGTTGGTTTCAGATTTGGCAGCCTGTGATCCCTGAGGATGGTGCACTAGCACCGAAACATGTCGCAGCTTTATGTGTAACACTTATGTGAATATTAGTGTGCATTTAGTTGGTGTAATAAATTGACTGTGTTGTGAATTTATTAATTAATTTCAGAAAGAGTAAAATTCATTTAAATGTCAATCTACACTGACGAACACTGCAAACCGAAAGGCAACACACGGGCACAACTGGATACATTTAGAGTCCTAGTATTTTTTTTCTGGAATGTACACGCTGTGAAGGAAATGTAATTTCTGCCAGTCCATACTGGATGTGAGGCTGAATTTATGGGGCTAAGGAAAGGCTTGTTCGTGGATAAATTAAAAGCAGTGCCTAAAACATAGGATACATGGTGCCAGAATTCAAGGAACGGGTAGCACGCTAAATTTCCCGGTACCGCGACCACTGTTACCAACTTCAGCAACTTTCCACCCTCCTGTAAACTGATAAGCACTTCCACTTGAAACCTAAATGGAAAGGAATAAATTCTTAAGCCACTCGCCTTCCTTATTTGGGGTGATGATTTTTTTCTTTCCTTGTGGGTGTAGGCAGTTTGGATTAGTCGTGACGCTTTTCCATTCTGCTACGCAAACAAGAAGGCAGAGCCCTCTGTACACACAAGCCGAACTATAATTGCAAGCTGTGTATCAACATCCCTCTGGCATCGTACCCCGACTTATCTCTAATACCAAGAAGACTATGTAATTCTATATAGCATCACTTAATTTCAACCTTCTCCACGACGTGTTCAAATGATTTCTTGTCATAAACACAGGGATACACAACATTACACTAGAAACATTTTATCATGAACAATTCAGGTGGGATTGACGGAACAAAAACATCTGTGCAAAGAACAGATATCTGTTTCTACCGCCATCTTCGAATCGACAAAATTAACCTAAGAATGTGGACATAAATCGACAAGGAAAGCTATTGTTTGCATCTGAATTCATTATTTTATAGACTTTTACCATCCTATGTATTAAAATACAACACACTACGTTCCGGAAACAGGATCAGTCCCCCTCTTTGGGCTTGTTCCTTCCAAAACACACGTTCCTACTAATAATTATTTACACTGCGATTAATCACGGATTAGAGACACATTAGTAAATACAACATATTTAAATAATGTGACTATAATCCGTGTTTAATTAAAGTGTACATAATTATTACATAGTGACATTTGTTTTGTAGAAGCAAGGCCGAAGACTGGGACTGATCCTTTCCCTAAACGTAGTAGTGTGCTAAACTTGAATCATACGATGAAAGCAGTCGATAAGTTCAATGTATTCAGATGTCATACACAATCGTCAGAACCCTACAGAATAGTGTCTTCATGTCTGTTCCTTACACATTCTGAAAACGAAAGATTCGTGTATTCTGGAATACCACACCGTATCGACTGGTATTTTTCTTGGACTGCACGTAACCTGAATACTGGCGCAGCAGGCTCCTCCGAAACTGTTTTCTAACAGATACTGAATAAAAACCCGCTACGATAACTTCAAATCTCACACTGTCTGGAAACGATACAGGGTGTCATAGCTCCATTAACTCTTACGGTGCGTGTGCTACTTAGGATCATATCAGTTGATAACATTATACAGGGTTAGGTCTTCTAACTAAGTGGCCTGAATTTGATTAAACTGGGTATATATGTCTAACAGAGGGCGACAGCTGCTCTTACAGAGGACGTACCAGGTTCGAATCCCGTCCGAAGCACCAATTAATTTCAGACAGCGTATTCTGTCGGTGCCGCATGTTAAATGTTGAAATATCAACACAAGTGCCGCATGTTAAATGCTAGAACATCAACACAAGTGCCGCATGTTAAATGTTGAAACATCAACACAAGTGCCGCATGTCAAATGCTGTAACATCAACACAAGTGTCGCATGTAAAATTCTGGAACATCAACACAAGTGCCGCTTGTTAAATGCTGAAATATCAACACAAGTGTCGCATCTTAAATGCTGGAACATCAACACAAGTGCCGCATGTTAAATGTTGGAACATCAACATAAGTGCCGCATCTTAAATGCTGAAATATCAACACAAGTGTCGCATCTTAAATGCTGGAACATCAACACAAGTGCCGCATGTTAAATGCTGGAACATCAACACAAGTGCCGCATGTTCAATGTTGGAACATACACAAAAGTTCCATAACCTTTCCATGTTGAATGTCACATTTACCACACGTCATGATCCTCGCTTTCCCCCCTATTGTATACAAAACTGTGCAACTGACACAGTGTCACAAAATAACTTTAGGTTTAACAATACAATAAGATGGTTTTTCCGTCCGAATTCATTACTCACATAAGCAGTCCAAGAAGAATTATTCTTGGACTGTCTGAACTCTGAAGATCGACCCATAGGTTGTCCCGAAACGTTGGTAACTAACTACCAATCTATGCTGCGTAACATTCCATGAGATCGAAGATCTTATTTACGCCGCGGCGGAAGCCTGAAATCATGGAACTGAAGGACTTATTTCGAAACTACTGTACCTCCAGGGAACAGGATTGCATTTGCTGCATAGTCCATATGGGATTTGTGGTAGACAAAATGGTACTGGTACAGGTTTTCCTCCGAGTATTTGGGTTTTCCCTTGTCAGTGTCATTCTACCAATGCTCCATACTCTGTTTCATCCAATATAATCCACGCTACGTAACTTTAAAAATTTGTCATTGAATAAAACATATTTTTGATATGTAAACCCCGTTGGGTGTTACTTCTACTACGAATAATGTGAATTCAGTACACAGAAGGAGCAGGTAACGATTTGCCAAATATATAAAACAGTAATTCATCTCAATACCTGACCATTTATGAACATCCGACCCCTCCCCTGTGTAGCAGGAAGATTGATCATAGTCTGTGGTTACCACATGCTGAGTGGGCTTCAGAGGTGGTCTGGATACTTTGGAGAAGAACGAAATCTTTTTTTCCGGTCCCAGGAATCGAACCCCCAATCCATCGATCGTCCAGCCAGTGGCCTACTCACTATACCGACTAGGATATAGTGTTCACATATATATTCTGAATATTATGACACTTTTCGATAAAACGTTACGTGAGGCACCTTCATGATAAGGGCAGGACGTATCATTCATGCTAATCCACTTTAGGAGCCACTTTACTTAAGAGCTCAGGGACTAACAGGATCACATGTAGTCTTCACACAGATTCTGATAAAGCTTTCTACACTTCCCTTACACGAGTACTCCATTACCGCAGGTTCATTCGTTTTAATGAATTATAAAGGTCACTTCACTTAAAGAACAGGTTGAACTTTGGCATGCATTTTTAAATATTTCGTATAAGTTCATGAAACATGATGTTCCAACCCACGACACAGAGTATGTCATTGCATTTCCTGTGTAGATACAGAGGCATGAAGATATTACTACTGGTTAAAACAAGGCACGGGTCTACAGCCGCTCGTTTGCTGGGATTGTGGGTTCGAATCTCGCCAGGGGCATGGATGTCGGTCTCTTGTGAGTGTTGTGTGTGTTGTCAGGTTGAGGTCTCTGCGACGGGCTGATCACTCGTCCGGAGGAATCCTACCGAGTGGGGTGTGTCTGAGTGTGACCGAGGAACTTCATAGAGGAGGCCGTGGCCCACTAGGGCTGCCGAACCATGAAAAATAAAAAATAAACTGTTGAAAACACAGTCACGTGAATACTTCTTAAATCTTGCTATCGAACTCCGTAGCACATGGTCCTTCTTGAGGAACTTATAGTTGCTCAGTTAATCAAAACATTTTCCATCTTTTATGCATTTTAGTCGACAGGTACAATACTGCACGGCGTCACACATGACAACCGTAAACAAGAAACTTTAATGTTGATATCCTTAAAGACAATTACTTCTTTTACATCCATACATAGTTCCAAAAACTCTTCCCCTTCCAACGAATTGTTTTGAAGGCCTAAATCACTGTCTTCAAACTTTCAACAGCTGTTCCTTTGTGACTAAATCTAAGTGTTGACGAAACCCTACAAATTAAAAGCATACTTTTGGGGGGTAATAATAAAATTAACCTTTTTGAAACACAAACGTTTATTCAAAGGAATATCTATGCACATTTATGAAAAACGGAATGTAATTATTGGTGATTTACACTGAAAATAACACCAAAGCCGATTTTGCAACAAGATATGGAGGAAAATAGAAATTAAATTGCAAATTATCCAAATTAAATTCACCAAGTTCGTTATAAAGGCAATGTGTTTGCGGAAACCTGAAAGTCGCCTGCGGAACCCTTTTGATACAACTGGGATAACTTAATGCTGATACCTACTGGAAAGTAGGCCCCACCCTTCAAATAAATATATAGCAGTCATCAATTTACCAATTAGCCGGTTCCTTAAAGCAGTTCGAACGCTTTAGTTCATCCTTAACACAAAACGTGTATTCGCTGACTTAGAGAAACTTACGGAAATTGAAGAGACGGAATAAATTGCTCCGGAAATTCAAACGTATTTCTCAGATATGAAATAGCCTAGACAACAGTGTAGCGTAACTTACAAAGGTTGCCCAAAACGTGCAGTAACAGAGTAGCGTAACATACAAAAGTTGGACAAAATGTGTAGTAACAGCGTAGCGTAAGAAAAAAGTTGGCCAAAACGTGCAGTAACAGAGTAGCATAACAAAAATTTGGCCAAAACGTGTAGTAACAGAGTAGCGTAACATACAAAAGTTGGCCAAAACGTGTAGTAACAGCGTAGCGTAACAAAAAAGTTGGCCAAAACGTGTAGTAACAGAGTAGCGTAACATAAAAAAGTTGCCTAAAACGTGCAGTAACAGAGTAGCATGACATAAAAAGTTGGCCAAAACGTGCAGTAACAGAGTAGCGTAACATAAAAAGTTGGCCAAAACACGTAGTAACATTGTAGCGTAACATACAAAAGTTGGCCAAAACGTGCAGTAAGAGTAGCGTAACATACAAAGTTGGCCAAATGTGTAGTAACATCGTAGCGTAACATACAAAAGTTGGCCAAAACGTCTAGTAACAGTGTAGCGTAACATAAAAGTTGCCCAAAACGTGCAGTAACAGAGTAGCGTAACATAAAAAGTTGACCAAACGTGTAGTAACAGTGTAGCGTAACATACAAAAGTTGGCCAAAACGTGCAGTAACAGAGTAGTGTAACATACAAAAGTTGGCCAAAACGTGTAGTAACATTGTAGCGTAACATACAAAAGTTGGCCAAAATGTCTAGTAAGAGTGTAGCGTAACATACAAAAGTTGCCCAAAACGTGCAGTAACAGAGTAGCGTAACATAAAAAGTTGACCAAACGTGCAGTAACAGAGTAGCGTAACATAAAAAGTTGGCCAAAACACGTAGTAACATTGTAGCGTAACATACAAAAGTTGGCCAAAACGTGCAGTAAGAGTAGCGTAACATACAAAGTTGGCCAAATGTGTAGTAACATCGTAGCGTAACATACAAAAGTTGGCCAAAACGTCTAGTAACAGTGTAGCGTAACATAAAAGTTGCCCAAAACGTGCAGTAACAGAGTAGCGTAACATAAAAAGTTGACCAAACGTGTAGTAACAGTGTAGCGTAACATACAAAAGTTGGCCAAAACGTGCAGTAACAGAGTAGTGTAACATACAAAAGTTGGCCAAAACGTGTAGTAACATTGTAGCGTAACATACAAAAGTTGGCCAAAACGTGCAGTAACAGAGTAGCGTAACATAAAAAAGTTGGCCAAAATGTGTAGTAACAGCGTAGCGTAACATACAAAAGTTGGCCAAAATGTCTAGTAACAGTGTAGCGTAACATACAAAAGTTGCCCAAAACGTGCAGTAACCTATACTAAAAAACAATCGATAGATAATGGAGCGGCTGACAACGTTACTGCAGACAAAAACCAGATGTATATCAGTATGCATAACAATAACAAGAACTTAATGAAAGAAATGTCCACGAAAAAGTGTTTAGATTATACAGCGACTTTAACCCCGTTCAGCATTAATCCAATGTATGTTTATGTTCAAAAGTTTCTGCCGCAAACCTTTCACTACAAATTTAAATTCTGTCACCTTCGTCACACAGTTTAAATACATATGATTACAATAATTTATAACAAATTTCTTACAAACTATGCTGTTATTAACAAGCCATTTAGCACACATGAAAAACTACCTACAGGCACATACATTCTGAAACACAATGGAATCAGATATATGTTCACAGCGAACAAAGGTACACTGACAATAAAACTACTGTTCCAGAAAAAGTATTATAATCAAATGTGACTAAATCATAAAGCATAGTTCTTCTCGAGAAATCTCGCAGTAGCTGATGAGCTGGAAAATAAATCCCACGCTTTCTGTGAAACCCGAAGGGCCATAACTGTACTCACAAGAACCCGCCACTAAATGTATCATACGCTAATTAAATCAATGCCCTAACACTCTATATTCTTCAGATCCTTAATTTTGTCCTCCAGTCTTACGACTAGGTTCCCAGTTGAACTGATCCAACCGTTTTACACACTTCGCAAAATAAACTTCGCGTGTAATATAGGGTGTGGTAATA
The DNA here is from genome assembly GCA_021186555.1 of Reticulitermes speratus. Classification (NCBI taxonomy): domain Eukaryota; kingdom Metazoa; phylum Arthropoda; class Insecta; order Blattodea; family Rhinotermitidae; genus Reticulitermes; species Reticulitermes speratus. Next base: position 15,529,599 of record JAJKFL010000003.1, on the reverse strand, counting down.
TAATGTGACGATTTTCATGTAGCTGGTTTGATAAATTGGACTGAATATGAAAAACACAAAAGAATTACATAGTATCAGCAGTAAAATGCCATTTAATATTTGCAATTTACTTCTAAAAATTGATCTCTTAATTATTTCTCCCTGGCATGCAATACATTCCTGTAATCGTGATCGGAGCCGAGCTCAGTGGCCGCGCGGTCTAAGGCGTGGGTCCCCGGCCGCTCGCTTGCTGGGATTGTGGGTTCGAATCCCCCCGGGGGCATTGCTGTGTCTCTTGTGAGTGTTGTGTGTTGTCAGGTAGAGGTCTCTGCGACGGGTCCATCACTCATCCAGAGGAGTCCTACCGAGTGTGATGTGTCTGAGTGTGATCGTGAAGCATCGATAATGAGGAGGCCCTGGCCCACTAGGGGCTGTCGAGTCATGAAAAAAAAAGTGGAAGGAAATTAACCATAACCGCACAAGGCACACAACTTGCCCCCGACGTTGCGGTACGTTAGTTGCAGGTGAGTTCTGAATATCATCGCGTTAAGGGACGAAGGAGCACGTCAGGGTCGACATTAGAGCCACTGATAAACGTGTGCTGTGAAGTTACTGTTACTTTGTGGTCACAGTTACAGCAATGTACTGCACGACAGGGTCGACATTAGAGCCACTGATAAACGTCTGCTGTGAAGTTACGGTTACTTTGTGGTCACAGTTACAGCAATGTACTGCACGTCAGGGTCGACATTAGAGCCACTGATAAACGTGTGCTGTGAAGTTACTGTTACTTTGTGGTCACAGTTACAGCAATGTACTGCACGACAGGGTCGACATTAGAGCCACTGATAAACGTCTGCTGTGAAGTTACGGTTACTTTGTGGTCACAGTTACAGCAATGTACTGCACGACAGGGTCGACATTAGAGCCACTGATAAACGTGTGCTGTGAAGTTACTGTTACTTTGTGGTCACAGTTACAGCAATGTACTGCACGACAGGGTCGACATTAGAGCCACTGATAAACGTCTGCTGTGAAGTTACTGTTACTTTGTGGTCACAGTTACAGCAATGTACTGCACGTCAGGGTCGACATTAGAGCCACTGATAAACGTCTGCTGTGAAGTTACTGTTACTTTGTGGTCACAGTTACAGCAATGTACTGCACGACAGGGTCGACATTAGAGCCACTGATAAACGTGTGCTGTGAAGTTACGGTTACTTTGTGGTCACAGTTACAGCAATGTACTGCACGTCAGGGTCGACATTAGAGCCACTGATAAACGTCTGCTGTGAAGTTACTGTTACTTTGTGGTCACAGTTACAGCAATGTACTGCACGACAGGGTCGACATTAGAGCCACTGATAAACGTCTGCTGTGAAGTTACGGTTACTTTGTGGTCACAGTTACAGCAATGTACTGCACGTCAGGGTCGACATTAGAGCCACTGATAAACGTCTGCTGTGAAGTTACGGTTACTTTCCGGTCACAGTTACAGCAATGTACTGCACGACAGGAAGACCAATTAGGAGATGTAATTTTTAAAAAATAAAACGAATATATTAAATGACATTTTACTACTGATACTCCGTAACTTTTTTTTCTTATACTCAACCCGATCCGTCAAAACAGCTATCTGAAAATCCTCACTTTCTACTGCCACCCTCTGCATATGCATCGCTCGTCTCCCAGTCGTAATTAACCACCATAATAGAATTTGTTTAAGAAAAGTTGTCGGCCTTCTAAGAACCCAGTTTTCTCCAGGCCCCTGTTACCTCCGCTCTCTAAGGTCCTCGCCTTCTCCTCAGCATCTTCTTCTCCAACACCCTCAAACCACGCTCTTCCCTCAAAATGAGAGGCCGGATTACACACAAAGGCGGTACAACAGGCAAAACATAGATCAAAGTGAAAGTGAAAATTATTTTTCATCCTTCCTCTACAGAAGAGTGTCAAAGGTAATGGGAAGTTTGAAGTAAATCATTTTCAGAATGTCTTTTCACTGATTTATGTACTAGCGCCAGTTATCAGATAACTTTCGCTATGCAAACTTTTTAACTTTTCCAGGTTAAATGATACAAATGCTTCATAACACAGTCTTTCTTTTGTCGTCGAACCGAGCACGGCAGCTTTATCGCACAGTAAACCTGCGTCTGCCTGGACATGCCGTGACAGCTGCGGTGCTTAGAACAGCGATAAAAAGAACGCGCTCTGCGGCGCGCCTAAGAGCAGAAAGCATTTATCAGTTCATCTACCCGCTGCTTCTGACCAGTGGTTTGAAACTACTGGCATATAATTCGTAATGAGCTTAAAACAGACTTATGTTACTAATTAATACCAGCTGGATTCTGACAGCTAAGGGAGTGGTACTGATATTCAAGTTCTAGATTTCAGAAAGATCGGAAAAATGTTTCAAAATTAACCACAAGAGATTACATTTGTAACCAGTCCTATATGTTTCAGTCACACACAAAGATCTTGTAAAGTTCTTACACTTATTCCTACGATAGTACCATCTTCAGGTGAAATATCTATCGTCCTGTCACAAGCTATTATAAATGTAATATATTCAATTTGTAGTATCTATTAAAATAGGTTTAGAATTAATCTTGAAGAATTAAAACAGATGGTATGTGCTCCGTCACATTAAATTGCTTTAAAGTTTAGTAAAGTACATAAGGAATTAAATTAAAACAACCCAAGTGATTACATAAATACACGCTTGGAGCGCTACTGCATTTCGTTACGGATTGTTAGACGGGAGTTTAATCTATTAGAGTGGGCTCTGAAAATATACGTACAAGAGTGCGTGATGAGTGAGAGAGAGAGAGACAGAGGGGAAGGGGGTACCGCGAGCATCTGGAAAATCAAACCTTTCGTGTGGCGGTGTACAAAATGAAAACGTTTAGAAAGCACAAACGTGTACCTGCGTTATATTACATTATATATATATATATATATATATATATATATATATATATATGAGGAATCTGCAGGTACAGTACAAGGCCCTGGCATTTCCTTTGGGCGTCATCGCACCCCCCCCCCCGAACACGAGTTTCGTATCCAATTTTGTCGGATTCTTGTGTCGTAGTACACAGTTCGTAACAGTTTGAAGCACTTCTACGAATTACAGAGTTTCTCCAACCTATAGACTGGTTATGACAGAGGAAAGAAAAGAGCGCCTACGTAAAAAAAAAGTGCTGGCTACTATGAAATCCTCGAGCCGATGTAAAACCCGTTTCACTTTAATAACATTCTTCCGCGTTATTTTTAAATTTCCTCAATTGTTTTAAGGAGAATCATCCAGGGGTTTTTATAGTACTTATAAACAGGCCTACACTATTTAAGTTTCGTATGAGGGCAGCAGCGTCAGTGTAGCCTATTTACAGCTATAGCAGGATTACATCCAAAAAGTCCCCACAATTTTGCATGACAACCTTCAGCGCGAGTCTCACAAACCCTATGGTCCTCCTACCTCACTCACATAATTGCAGCTACTACGTAAGGACACAAAAACTGGCACCTCCACGGCTCTGATTACAAAAGCACACTGATCTACGAGCACACGATTTCTTACACTCTCCCGACTTGTGACATCAGCCTTTGCTCGCTAACTTTACCTGCGCCTAAAGCTGGGGACTTCGTGGAATTAATCCTGATATACTTTTAAAAATGCTCCTACATTCGTAAAAACTATGTTATTTTTTTGTAACTTATGACATTTGTGACAGAGAAGGTTGTGTCGAATGTGGTAACAAGGCTGACAGCAAGGGAAAGAGGGAGTAAAATGTTATAGTTTATAAGCCGACATGTGTAGACAGAGATAACAACTTAAACATGGACACGGTGAAGCTTCAAACAGTTCGGAAGCCACACCGGATATTGTGGCTACTCACGTGTTGGAATCATCATACACGTCACTGTAGTCATCGTAACTGCTGTAGTCATCGATATTGGGAGCTGCATCCCCGTTGTTGGGCAGATGCCCATGACCCCACACTGAAACAAATAATAAAACACATTAACATGCAATGTTACCTATTGTCCTGAGGGGATATGCAAAACAACCAGACCGAGTTTCCTGTTCCATTCAGAATGTGGATAGCTCCAACTGATGTTAATAATATAACAGGATTTTTATGCAACATAGCATAAACCATACACCAAGGTAAGCAAATGGTCAGGTGATGAGAATCGGAAATATTTAACGCACGAATGGCTACAAAAATTCAGAGACGTGCAGTCACAAACTGCAGCATCCAGAACGTTTAAAAAAATGGCTTTGGTCGGGATATACCTACTGAATACTGTGAACTGTGAGTAACCAAACACCTGCAAACTTTGTTAAATAACCATGGTTTTGGTCGGGATATCAGACTAGTGGGCCCAGGCCTCCTCTATGAAGTTTCTCGATGACACTCAGTCACACCACACTCGGTAGGACTCCTCTGGACGAGTGATCAGCCCGTCGCAGAGACTTCTACCTGACAACACACAACACTTACAAGAGACAGACATTCATGCCCCCGGCGGGATTCGATCCCGCAATCCTAGCAAGCGAGAGGCTGCAGACCCATGCCTTAGACCGCGCGGCCACAGGATCGGTGGACTGAATATTATGCACTACAATATTAAAAAAACCAAAGATCTGTCAGTATTATTACCTATTATAATTCGGCAGAGAGTATTATAATTTTATACATATTAAAATATTCAGTCACTAAGGCTGAAAACATATTGACATGTGAGGAATTAATTAAAATTCACAATCCTCGTATGGGAAATTTAATTAAACTGGATGGTGTACTGATTTCCCTCAACTTTTCAATTTTTAATGCCATACGTGTACGAAGTAATGGTTTAGATATGAATTAACGTGAATAAAATTTCCAGTCAGTGTAGTGGATGTATTGATCTTAAAACCACAAAACAGGGTGGGAGGTGAGATCTGCGCTCTTCTGGGATATTATGCGGCATCGTGTGGTAATTGTTTACCGACGTTTCGGTACAACGTATCGGTCCCATCTTAAGGGTCAAGTGTCCGAGGGTGGGAGGTGTCGCATCCATGGGTACTCAAATACGACTTCGCTGCACTGTGACGTTATATTGGTAAAACGTCTTTAAAAATTTGTCACACTTACTAAATACAAGCAACCAGCGTAGCTTAGCCCATCATATTCAAAACAAAACGCCACACAACATTTATTTAGGTATATGAAGGCAAAGGCAAAGAACGAAGAATCAGTACCAAGGAAATTACAAAACAAAAGTTTTGTGTGGGGTGCTTACTTCGAAACATTAAAGGGGTGTCTTTGGGTTTACTGTTGCAAATTACCTCAAAATTGGAAAACAACGCTACAGATGCCTAGGCCATGACAGGTGTAGCATCCAGTAATCTTCTCAAGAATACTGTCTTCTGCATGTGACGTCGTAGAGCCTGGCAGAACCTCGGTACGTATCTGCGACACTACCCACAGTCACTTCCCGTAAGACAGGAATATTCAGGGCCATCGCATTGAGAACCTCGAATCTCACACAGCACTCCTCTGTCTTTAGGAAAAACTCGGCTCCCACTAGATGGATTTCATGAAATTTGACATTTGAGTATTTTTCGAAAATCTGTTCAGAAAAGTTAAGTTTCATTAAAATCTGACAAAAATAACATGTACTTTACATGACGACGTTTGTATATTGATGATAATATCTCGCTGAATTATGTTTAGAATGTGAAGTGTTTCAGACAAAAGTTGTAGAGAAAATCAAAACAAACATTTTACGTTCAATAATTTTTTTTTCGAAAATAATGTCGTTTATGAGATAATGTGGAAAAATATGGTACAGCGCGACAGGCCACAAATTACAATAAAATAAGGCGCATGCGCTTTGCATGCTGGATAACTAAGGCTAAAAACACACACTCAAAATATGTAATACTTATTGCTTTTCCACGGCATCAGTGGTTACGCGAACGCGCCTAAATGTTACGTTTATATGTACATTGCTTGTCTTCTTGTTCTTGTAACAGCATTTAGTGAAAATCCAGTTTCATGCAGGTGTGCTGTGACAAGGCAGATACACTCCCGGGCGGCATATTTCCTTCCAAATAAGCGAAATCTTGAATCGAATGAGACATTCATAATTTTTCACTGAAATGCAGTTTCATCCTCGTCTGTAGTTAAAAGTGACACTTCATACTGTTAATGTCTTTTAAATAAAGAACAAAGCCCAAACACTGAAAAAATAAAACAGCTTTCTCATAAAGTTCTGGTTTCAAAACGCTCCAAATTTCAGAAGAAAAATACTAAGAGTTCTGACTTTCATGGCGTTTAATCACAATTTCAGCTGTATGTTTTAAAATGTCAACACAAAACCACATCTAATTACGTATTATAAAATTCCCCACACAAACGGACAGTGTAAAAGGAACACAATTTGATGATTTGCCTTTTATTATTAAGGCAACTCGGAACGGAAGAAAATATCGCGAAAATATGAGGTTGTTAAAACGATGACTAGTAGAGATGAAGTGATGAGGATACTTTAACTGACCTCGTCACCTGCAGGCCTCAAAGTCTATGAGGTTACCACGGCCGGGGCGAAACATGTTGGCTCCGCGGGCAGGCTAATAATTTGGCGCCCTTTAAATCTAATATTCTAAACCTTTTCGGCCTAGGAGAGGGCTGGCGAAAGTTTTCGATGGCTCGTGCCAAAATTTCGGATAATTTCCGGAAAAATTCTTTCGCGTGTGGAAACCTGAGTTTACTAGCACCATATTTACGCCTATTCCAGTGACGTCTTACCGCCCCTTATAGTTTGGCGCCGCGGGCAGCTGCCCGACTGACCCGCTCCTTAGTCCGGCTCTGGAGGTTACCAAACTCGCCTGGTGGTACCGACTTTATTAAAATGATCCCTAATATTTCAATTCCGACTGAAACAGAGTGTGTACATGAAGGAACAATACACTGGCCACCCCTTGTTCAAACTTATTACATGGCAAATTCTCCCCCTTTCCTCTTCCCCTAGACATCTGATAGCTGGAGAGGAATCTGGATATCGAATTGCTTGGTCGACTTTTTCTTTTAGTCGCTGCAGTCGTAATTGGAAACAGAATATACAGCCCATTTCTTTTCACGTATTAAATATCCGTTACATTTGCTGACTGTTGGCGTTGAGGCACAAGCAGGAACTTTACGTTCCGTTAAAAATCAGTACGTTAAAATGGCGGACAATAATAAAGGTGTTCGTCCATTACAATTTCAAAAGCTAGACACTAACTTACTAAATGGTACTGGGTCTTCGTTCGTTCCATTAGCCGTGAAATTGCCAGCGCTTAACAAGCCTGCAGTTTTGCACATTGTCCCCACGACAGTCTGTCCTCACAGCTTGCCCGAGCCACTTTTAATATTATCTTACTGTGTGTGTGTCTGTTAGCTCGTCTCTTCCATTCGGGGTTTCCTAACAAGATCTTTTATACATTTCTCATTTATCTTACGGGTGCCACAACTTCTGTACATTTTAAACTTATTTTTCATTAAACGGTCTAAAAATGCTCGATGAACCATGCTCCCCGTATCATGGTTATGTAGTCACTACATTTCTGTGAGGTCCGCATATCGTTCTTAGTATTCTGTTGTCTTTCACCCTCCAGTCGTGCTTATGTGCAGACCCATATACCATTTACACAATCACAACTATACAATACGATAATTTCAATATTCCGGCTTTTAAAAGGAACTACAGTGATCCCTCGGTAATCCGGACTCCTGTAATCCGGATCTCCCGGTGGTCCGGATAATTTTGAGACAAATATAGCCCAGTACTTCCCATTTCAATTAATATTACAGTACATTGTTATCATAATTTCCGGGTAATCCGGACAACCCTCCCCCGATATAGTCCATGCGATCAAGGGACTAGTGTATCTGCACTGAAGTGTGGCAAGCAATTCTGGAATTTGATTTCTTAAACTTCATCACGAACATAATTTCAACTTTTTACAGTCGTTAGTGTCCAGACTAGCTCTGGGGCCCACCGAGCCCATATTCAATGGATACTGGGCGCTATTTTTCCGTGCCGAGGTTAATGAGTGCAAATACACCTCCGCGTCCCTTCATGGTGTGTATAGGAATAACCTTACCTTTTTTACAGTCGTTAGTACTTGAGTTCTCTCACGTTTTGTAATGATTTCTCAAGTACCCGGTGGCGCAGTTGTTTGAGGCACAGCACTACAAGCCGGAAGGTCGCGGGTTCGATTCCCGGTCGGGTCATTGAGATTTTTCATTGGTTTAATCTTTCCGGTCGACTCAGCCTCTGACAGAAATGAGTACCAGGAATATCTCCTGGGGGGTAAAGGCGGCCGGTACGTAGGACTAACAACCTTACCACATTCATGTACCGATTGTCTGGAAATTCTGGGAGCCTCAACCTCCTGGAGCCCTAAGGGCCTGTGCAGGCCTGCAATGAGATAGTTATTGGCTACGAACCAGAAGCCCATATTTCGATCCCCGGAGGTGCAGGGATTTATGTCTCGGTCAAGAGAGACTCATTTCATGATGTTCAGAATCCTTTGCAGCCAAACAGGAGTGGTTGGGTTAAAAAAGAAGATGTAGGGGGTCCGATGAATACCACCACGATACAATATAAAGTTATGAAGCGTCTTACAGCATTTACTTACATTTCTTACTAAACTGACATTAAAACTTAACCATCTTTCTGCTTTACGACAGTTTTTAGATTTTTATACAATAACTGAACTGTTTAAAAATCGGTGTACTCCCATTCGTTTTCGTTCTTTATTCTATTTATAATGCTGTACTCCTCACCAAATATTATTCGGGTGATCAAATAAAAAATAATAAGATGGGCGGGGCATGTAGCACGTATGAGAGACAGGAGAGGAGCATATAGGGTTTTGGTGGGAAGGCCTGATGGAAAGAGACCGCACTGAAGACCTAGACGTAGATGGGAAGCTAATATTAAAATTTATCTCCAAGAAGTGGGATGGAGGCATTGACAGGATTGATCTGGCTCATGATAGCAATAGGTGGCGGGAGCTTGTAAATGCAGTAATGAACTTTCGGGTTCCAAAAATGCAGGGAATTTCTTGACTAGCTGAGGGCCTGGTAGCTTTTTAGGAAGGACTCTGCTCCATGTAGTTAGTGAGTTAGTTCTATTTATAGTGTGCCGCGGAAAACACATATCCCAATGGTGCTGCGAGCACAAAGAGGTTCAGAAACGCTTGTCTAAACCAGCAGCTAGTGTATTCCAATCACTTCGACTCTCTCTTTGTCATCTTGGGTGTTTGTAGTGGAAACATGTAAACTATGTTAAAGAGCAATGCCAATAACATCGGTTTAAACCATTCTCTGTGGCAATTAATAAGGCATAAGCCCGCCTAAAACAGAGAGCTTTTTATATTTCCACGCACTTCTAGAAATGAATTCGTGCATTATTAGGACCAACTTAATGTGAAGGACAATTCCGACAAATAAAGGTCCTGGTGTACATTTTTACATAAAAAATATCTAGTGAAATTGTACGTACATCAACGTGTCACACGATGAACAAAGAGCTTAACTTTTCGATCAGGCCACTCCATTGTGATTGGTCGTGCTGTTATCAAGTGGCTACTCTTGCCACAAGTAGAAATTCAATTTTGAGATGAATTAATGGAAGGGAGAAGAAGAAGTGGGATGACTGGGAGCTTGACAACCAGTTAAATTGGTGGAATAAAATTAACTCGACTGTAATGACAGACGATGAGTATTTTATTCAGAATTATGTATAAATTAACGCTAAATCTTTGCATTCTCTTGCAGAGACTTTTCCTCCGAAGAACACAGGGAAATAGAGGTAAATTTCGTACTCCAAAAAACAGTCATTTCGTAAGTTAAGCAACAAAATTTTAATAAGAATATTAATACGTAAGAATAAATAAGACAGGCAGTGTACGTAAAACATAACAATGAGGCACGTTCGCATAACCATTGTTGCCGTGGAAAAGCAATAAGTATTACATATTCTGAGTGTCTGTAGCCTTAGTTATCTAGCAAGCAAAGCGCATGCGCCGTATTACATTATCATCTGTGGTCTGTCCGGCTGTACCATGTTTTTTCACATCATCTCACAAACGGCACGATTTTCGGGGAAAAAATTATTGAATACAAGACGTCTGTTTTGACTTTCTGTACAACTTCTGTCTGAAACATTTCTAATTTTAAGAAGAATTCAGCGAAATATTGTCATAAATGTATACAAGTCTTCATGTAAAGTACCCGTTACTCTTACCAGATTTTAATGAAACTTGAATTTTCTCGACAGATTTTCAAAAAATACTCAAATATCAAATTTCATGAAAATCCGTCCAGTGGGAGCCGAGTTGTTCCATGCGGACAGACTGACAAACATGAAGAAGGTAAAAGTTGTTTTTCGCAATTTTGCGAACGCCCCTAAAATCAGGAAGTTTATTTTTCTGCTAAAAGCCTTACCATCATATCCAAATACCTAGAAATATTAAAAGTAAGAGCCCTAAAATTAAAAATCCTCGTGGTGCTTCTCGTCAAAGGTAGCTGTTTGCATGCAAAGATTATGAGTGAAGGAATAAAAGGCTTGCTCGAGTAGATTCAAGTACTGTATTTATCATGTAACAAATCTTGGGGGGGGGGGGGGGGGGTACCATACCCTTCTGTTAAGACAATATATTTTGTAGAATGTAATGTATCCCCCCCGAAGGTATCCTTACTTTGATGTAGTGGTTGGGCTTGTGTAGTCAAATGATCCTGAGAGCTATGCTGGCGGTAGCGTAGCTACTGGTTGGGCCTGACATGCCAGACAGGTCAAAGGTGATGACCCAGAAAAAAGGGATACCCTGGTCCTCCAGGTTGCGGGGTTGGGCGTGGGGCTGACAACCGCACCCCATAAAATTTCTGTGGAAAAGCTTCTAAAATTGGAAATTAGACGACACTTTTGGAAGAGGCTAAGGTCTACCGAGGTCTGTAATTCCAGAAGAAGAAGAACAAGAAGAAGAAGAAGAAGACGAATGTAAAGTATCCAGATGGTGGTCATAAGTTCTGAGATGTGACAGCGTGTAGTATGGTGGATGTGTACCACCTTTTCGGGGAAACCTGCTGCCTCCAGCAAGAGGCACCAGCGTTTCGGAGGAATCAATTTCCACCGAAACGGCTCCAATGTATCAAACTGGAAGGTGGCACATCCCAGAAGGCCATAATCTTGATGCGTATGGTGTACTGTAAAGCCTCGTATAAAAAAAGCTGTTAATTTAAGATCTATTAAAATATTAGATGTATGTGAGGCTTGTCTTACTTAGGAAAGACGTGCTCATCTATGTAACAGTACTGAAAGAACAGTGTTATGTAACGCAATTTCTCTCCTGTAAGTTAATTACAGCTCCTGTTTTTATTAATACGCTTGGTGCCTTTTCCCGCCTTCCGTGAAACAGCCCACTGTCTCCCTCACACCCCCCCCCCCCCACCCACCACACAAGCACAAACCCCATATAATGCGTTTACTACAACTCTGCACGGGGTCTAGCAGATGTCCATTAAAGCACTCAACAAGGCAGAAAATCTACAGGGGGTCACACTTCTAATTCTTCACACTTCGCATAATTGTATACGCTGGTTTGATTGTAAAGACACATGACAGGAATTTCCAAAACTGAATTACCGTAATTTAATCTTGAGTGTGAATTTGGTACTCGAATGGATAACATTAGATTCAGTGCTACAGTCCCACTAAAATGTATACCTACACATCACTCCGTGACTGAGCTCGAAAACCATGCATCTCTTTCAAAGAGCTTCATAATTAGAAGAAGGAACAACTAATATTAATACTCCAATAAACAGCCAAACATCATTAAAATCCGCCATCATTAAGATAACATATTTAATGTGTTGATTTAGTCAATATAAATATAACATGGCCGTGCCATGGCTCAGGCGGTTAGTCGCCGGCCTCTCACCGCGAAGGCCCGGGTTCGATCCCGGGTCAGTCTGTGTGGGATTTTGGTGGACAAAGTGTTACTGGGACAGGTTTTTCCCCGAGTACTTCGGTTTTCCCCTGTCAATTTCATTACACCGGTGCTCCATTACTTGGAAAAATGAAAAAACTGATCATCTTTCTCTTCATCTCCATCACAGGGTTGCACAGTAAGACTCAAGGCTGCGGTGGGTCCGTAGCTTCTGCTGCGGGGCCCTTCTAAAAAAATCGATTTAAATCTTTCAGGATGGAAGGTGCCGGGATAGCTCAGTCGGCACAGCAACTCGCTATGGGCTAGACAGTTTGGAGTTCGAGCCCTGGTGGAGACGAGATTTTCCACACCTGTAGAGACAGACCATGGAGCCCACCCCGCCTACTATAGAATGGGTACCGGGTCTGTTACCCTGGGTAAAACGAACGGGGTGTAGCGTTATCTACTCACCCCTTTCCAGCGCCGAGGTTAAGAATGAGTAGAGCTATACCTCTACTCCCATTCTGTGTCTGCAATGGCACACTACGGGACGATCTTTACCTTTACCTCTTTTAAAATGCAGATTAAAATCTAACAAACAGTTGCTGTCTGTACAGATATACACCATCTGACGACCTTCACAGGTACAGACCGTATCTCCACCTTCTCAATAGCAATACCCAGATTCGTCAAACTGTAGGCATGTATTAGAAGTTAAGGATTTGTCAAGTTGCGTGGTTTTAAACTGCTGTTTTCTTAGCCCCCTTTCCTTAAGCTACATTCATGTAGCAACTAAAAACTTCTGAATCAACTGGCTGGTGAAACAAGGTACAAAGTGACCTCACAGCCACTTATTCTTAAATCCCAATTACACGGATAAGATTGCTGCCGTTCGCGATCGCGAATACTAGTGTCTTTCTTTTAAGTCAGTCAACCCATTGTGTTACTTACAACATAAAAGAACAAAACGCCGTCAACACAATTAAAATGTTTGTATTATTTGTTGTTACAACATTTTTGTACCGTAATGGAGTTCTGAATACTCGTGTCATTCGGTATTAGTTTAGAGGCCCAGTCTTAAGTTTTGGTAGTTCTTTGAAAAGGGCGTGATTCTTTTCTTAAGAAAAGTTTGATATGAGTTTAAGTAACAATACGGAAATCTCAGGAACTGGCTTTGGAGGCCATTAAGGCGCTGATTATTGCGAAAATTGGTATCGCGAGGTTACGAACGTATCTACAGACAAATATCATATGAGACGCAAATATCTGAAGTTATCCACACTTAAATATTTTATCTTTTCTTGTTATAGAAACGTGTAAAGTACAAATGTTTATAGATATACATACTACATCATAATGCCTCATGTAAAAAACAGTTTGAAGTTAATTTAAATTTAAATTAAAAACAAAAGACGCTTAATTTGCCATAATTACGACGAACAAATTATGTTGTGATTTTCGTCCGTAAAGAACAGAAAGAAAAAGACGTTATAGACATATCTAAAACAGTTAAACATACGAATAATATTATACATTAATTACTAAAATAGCTTTAGTTTGGACTAACCTTGGTAGGCCTAACAGATCCCGTAGATTCACCGCTAATACAAGTCATCCAATCAATGATCACGATCTTGTGCAAGTTCCAAAAATTCTATAACCTCAAAACTCTGGTTGCTAAGAATTAAAATCGACCCCTCCTCGCCTTCTCCTTAGACTTTCAACTGGCAGATTTACTACAGATTTCCGGGCCAAAATTTTGCATGTGTTTCAGGTGTCCCTATTCGGACTACATGGGTCCCTTATGACCTACTGCAAGGAGCGACGGCGAAATGCGGATACGGATATGGACCCGAGATACGGTCGCATGCCGACTGTATTGAACTACGTAACTTGACACTTAATTTTGTGGAAATGAAGTCGAAAGCTTCGTGTTTTGGGTTAGGTGAATGATTTAATCTAGGATTTGGAGAAAAGCAGTTTCGTATACACTGAATTATGTCTAGAACGGTCATCGAAAAATCCAAGTCTGCTATGGGTTCAAATATCAACCAATTAACTAAATAACCAACGAACCAACCAATCCAATAAATAACCAATCAAACAACAAAACAATTAACTAGGTAGCCAGCTAGCTAACTAACCAACTACATGGTGCTGCGTAGCGAACAGTCCTCAGCTAGTCAAGGGGTTCTCTGCATTTCCATCTCATTCACTGCCCTCTCCACACGAGTCCTTCACTACGTTACAGTAATCCCACACGTTTTGTAATAACACTGAGGCTACTCCGCACAAAACCGATGGTGACAATTAATACAGGATGGAGGAACAGTCGCTTCCAGCGCCAACTTCTCATCTGCAGTCACGGCTCTCAGCCCCTCTCAAGATGGCTCGTGCGATGAAACGCTCAACAGCTGTCTTAATTCATTTCCTCAAGCATTACTGTTGATTCATTCGTTGTTCAATAGTGCCGTTTAAGATTACAGAGATTATACTGCATCGAACGAGGTTAGAAATGATAATGCACGTTGAGCAGATAAGGAAATGGACGGACGCTGACGGATTTCGCAGTTTGGCGCCTTATATTCTGTTTCCTTTTATCAAAATAAAATGTTAGCTTTCTGAGCGGCTAATCCAGGGACTGTGCTAGCTCGGAGTCAGGTATTTGAGTTCGTGACTCTAGATGACGTCACCGCATCTTCTTCGTCTCCAGACGAAGCGTGTTCATTTGCGTTTGGTATGATGATCCTATTTATAACACCAGAATCGATGTCATTTCGCAGCACGCTTCTTCAGTTGCCCTCAAAAGGTGACAGTAGTCTTGCCAGTCACCTTTACCTACTTAATTCGCGCAAACGGTTTAAATATAATTAGCGAAGTTAGAACTATTTTATTTTACTTAATTTTTTTCCTATGGCTCGACAGCCCCTAGGGGGCCTAGGCCTCCTCATTTTTTCGAGGTTTCGCGATCACACTTTAGACACACCATATTCGGTAGGACTCCTCTGGACGAGTAATCAGCCCGTCGCAGAGACCTCTACCTGACAACACACAACACTCACAACAGACAGACATCCATGCCCCCGGCGGGATTCGAACCCACAATCCCAGCAAGCTAGCGGCCATAGACCCACGCCTTAGACCGCGCGGCCACTGGGATCGGCGAACTATTTTATTAGATGGCGAAAATATTTCCTTTGATGAAAGACTTCTTATGTACATGAATAACACTAGTACTCCTCCAACTATAATTATAAACAGAATGTATGAGAATCAGAATCTTTTGTATATTGTGCCTCTAATTGTGTATACTATTACTGTTTGTAATAGTAATATTATCCCTAAACTAATAAAACTTTTCACTTTAGCACTTGGCAAGTTCAACTGAACTCTAAATGCAACTATAGGAAGGCTGGGGGGAGTCTAAGTGTCACCTGATAGCAATCCATTTTTTAAACTGTTCGTACCGTGCATTGTCGGTAATCAAATTACACAATATTCAGTGCAACAAAAATGCACTTATTGCTTTCAGATATCCTAAATTATAAATATCTTGAACATCAATCCAACATGTTTCGATCCCTCATGGGATCATCATCAGGGATTTGTTTTTGTGAAATCTTACTTTAATACAAATCCCTGATGATGGTCCCACGAGGGATCGAAAACATGTTGCATTATGTTCATTCATTCATTCTGTAGTCTGTCTTACGACAGGTCCGTAGCCTCTTCCAAAGCGAGTTCTCCACAGGGTGCGATCTAGTGCTTCCTCTTTCAATTTCCAGTATTTTCTTTTCCTTAAGGTCATCCAGTAGCTTGCTTACTTCTTCTTCCCTTCGTCAGTCCCAGTCATTTCTATCCTTCCTATCTATCCATTGATGTACAAGATATTAATAATATAGGATATCTAAAAGCAATATAAGTGCATTTCTGTTGGACTGAATATTGTGTAATTTCACTCCACTTTTCTCCACTGATTCTTGATTGCACAGCCCTTTAACGTGGTATATTCCTCTGGCTTCACTGCGATCGATTTTACTACTCTTTCCACTGGTCGCCATTTGCTTCGTGTTCAGTTTACAAGAAGCCTAAGTAAAATTTATGCACTGCTCTAACCAGACAGAAGACAACAGAAATTAATGGTAAAGTCTCACGCACAAACATAAATGCATTTCAGCCCAAAGTGTTTTTAACTGGATTAACTCTGACGGGAAGACGAGGAAGAAGGCGTAAGCAGCTACTGGATGACCTTAAGGAAAAGAGAAGATACTGGAAATTTAAAGAGGAAGCACTAGATCGCACTCTGTGGAGAATTCGCTTTGGAAGAGGCTATGGACCTGTCGTAAGACAGACTACAGAATGAATGAATGAATGAATGAATGAATGAATGAATGAACTCTGTTGCTGGTCATAAGCAGCCAGCGTCTGACTTTCCCTGCGAAAACACTGTCAAGGTCAAGCCCAGTCTCGTGAGTCCACCACAATACTTCAATTCTATGGATGTGTCCTTGCTACATGTGAAAATAACGTTTAAAAATGTTTACCCAGTGAATGACTGAGTTTCGAATAGGCGTGATGAAATATGTTGCCGCAGCTTACAGTAGTTAACGACACGTATGCTAGGGTCCGTCACTTGCACCACTTTCACGCAAATGCGTGTTTGTAGAGTTTTTTTTCCCCCAGCAATTTACAGAGCTCGTTGCTAGGTGATCAATGTGGTTCACATCGTTTATTGCGCACCCTACTCGTGTGCCACTAACCTGTTATCTAAATCCAAACGACAGTCAAATACACGATTACAAATATTCAATGTACCCTCTCTTTTGTTCGCAGAGGTTACATACTCGTGTATTTAACGTTTTGCAATTTTAACAACATTACGTGGATATCAAAAGATCTCAGACATGCATTATCAGTGCGTGGCCATAAAGTATGTGTCAGTGTAATGAAACTGTTTCAGGTCGCAATGCTGCCTTGGAGGAATGCCTATGCCCAAACAGAGAAAGAGAAAGGGAAAAATACAAGACCATAAAGACGAGGAGCAAAGAAAAAGAATGGATGACAGGAAGAACAGGGAAAGAGAATAATCCCAAAGAATAATATGATAAAAGGAGAAAGCAAAAGCACAAGAAATAGAAGAAAATAAAGTGGAATAAACGAAAGAAAAGCTGATAAGAAACTGAAGTGGAACTAAACGAAAGAAAAGCTGAGAAGAAACTGAATGGAACTAAACGAAAGAAAAGCTGAGAAGAAACTGAATGGAACTAAACGAAAGAAAAGCTGAGAAGAAACTGAAGTGGAACTAAACGAAAGAAAAGCTGAGAAGAAACTGAAGTGGAACTAAACGAAAGAAAAGCTGAGAAGAAACTGAAGTGGAACTAAACGAAAGAAAAGCTGAGAAGAAACTGAAGTGGAACTAAACGAAAGAAAAGCTGAGAAGAAACTGAAGTGGAACTAAACGAAAGAAAAGCTGAGAAGAAACTGAAGTGGAACTACACGAAACAAAAGCTGAGAAGAAACTGAAGTGGAACTAAACAAAAGAAAAGCTGAGAAGAAAATGAAGTGGAACTAAACGAAGAAAAGCTGAAGAATCTAAACGAACGGAAGTACAAAATACGAACGGGAACAAAACGAAGACAAAGAAATCAGGAGAGAGAAGGAGAGAGAGTAGAGTTGTTCCAATGCACGGCATGAAGGCATTGGGGGAGCAGAGGTGTAATGCCACTAGACCGAGGTGTGTGGACAGCTTCACGCCCCGGCCGCTCTACCCCCAGTGAAAGCGTCCCCGGTACCCACTATGTAAGCGGGCGGGTCCCACAGCCTACCTGCACGATTATCATTCTTGAACAATACAAATGGACAGTACCTTAAACAATGGATGATAAAAGATAAATAAATTAACAGAACTAGGAAAACTAAAATAAAATAAATCGAAAGGAAACACGGAGAGAAGAAGGCGACAAAACAAAAAAAGAATTAAAATTTGAGAACGGAACACTGTATGGGAAGGAAGGAGGTAAGGAAAGATAAGACAAAAACAATTGGACAAGAAAAGAAGAATTCTAGTGAGATCTGAGTCTTCCACAGCGCTTCCTGGCGTTTCGCCGGAGCTCAGTGCCTTCATCTTTAGGGGTCAAGATGTGCAAGAGGAATGTGACTCATTGGCCTCGAAGACGAGAGCACTCCGATGTTTTTTCGAAACGTCGGGAATCACTATCTCAGAGACACATGATCACATCCCAGGAGACCTGAATCCTCACAAGGCCTCTAGTGGTACCAAGACTGTTATCTGTCTTCTATCGCAAGGCAGAAGTCAGGAGTGTAAACAAAGCTTCATTGCCCCTCTGACTTCAACCGATTCATCTCTCAGCATGAAATGAGTCAGGCTGTCCTACTAACTGGGTGTCGATGAGTCGTGCCATGGCTCAGGCGGTTAGTCGCCGGCCTCCCATCGCGGAGGCCCCGGGTTCGATCCCGGGTCAGTCCATGTGGGATTTATGGTGGACAAAGTGGCACTGGGACAGGTTTTTACCCGAGTACTTCGGTTTTCCCTTGTCAATTTCATTCCACGGGTGCTCCATTACTAGGAAACATGAATAAAACAGATCATCTTCATCTTCATCACAGGGTTGCACAATAAGCCTTAAGGCTGCGGTGCTTCCGTAGCTTCTGCTGCTGGCCCTTCTCAAAGGAAAAGGAAAAAAACTCGGTGTCGATACAACATCATTACTAAAACTAAAAGCAGGTGTGACAAGCGACACGCCGCCATTTTGCATCATTAGTCGGAACCAGGTCGAGCATTATGCACTAGGAAGCATTTTGAGTGGTTACACGCAGTAACAAACAGCCGAAATTTTGTGGGATGCCACCGAACGTGCGTGTCAAATGTGTAGCATCCTGCGTCATATTCGGGAGCTGCAGGATCCAAATTTCGGCCCCAGAATCGGCTTTCCTGACTGATGTTTTTCGTTTTTTTTTCAAATACTCGGATATTACCTCAAATGACACCACTAACACTTCCAACCATACCTTCCTATATCATCATTCACTGTCATCTTATCATTTGAGCCACTGTCGTTAAAATAAATAAATCTTACAATTTGTGCTATTATCATCAAAAATAAATAAATAAACGGGTTTCCACGTCTGTGCAATATAGTCATGGCTAAATAAAACCACCAATACACAGTAAATAACAGTGCAAGATAAGCCGGGTCGATCCCGGTGGCCGCTCCATTGCTGGGATTGTGGGTTCGAATCCCGCCTGGGGCTTATGTTTTTTGTCTTGTGAACGTTGTGTGTAGTACAGATAGAGGTCTCTGCGACGGACCGATCTCTCATCCAGAAGCGTCCTACCGAGTGTGTGTGTGTTGTCAGTGAGTGTGATCAGGTGTAACAATAACCCTCTACACCTACCGTGAGTAGATAGAAGAGGTCAGACTGAGAACAAAAATAGGCCGGATGCTTCAAATGTACTGTTAATTGCTACATTGCTTTCGTCTATCTTACAGGACATTTTAAGCTCACAATGCAGCAACCCAGTCTTTTTCACGTGCGCCAATCACCGTATATCCCGCCCAAGACGCATCTGTCTCCTGAAAAATGCCCCAAAAGATCACCCTGCTTCCTAACACCGGAAGATTAATTGATATATAAGTAGGCTATTAAATTCCCCAAATAATTTGCTCATTACAGGATGCTTCGTATCACTTGTAGTGTCTTATGAACCGGGAAATACGATATGTTTATGAAATTCTATATGCTCTACACCACTGCTTCCCAAACGTTTTCCTTCATTACCCAAAACCGCTTATCAGGAAGTCCTTTTTACCCAATGTAGGTAAAACACTTTTTTTTTCTATGGCTCGACAGCCTTATATGGGCCTGGGCCTCCTCGTTTCGTTGAGGTTTCATGGTCACACATTTGAGTCACACCACAGTCGGTAGGACTCCTCTGGACGAGGGACCAGCCCGTCGCACAGACCTCTACCTGACAACACACAACACTCACAACAGACAGACATCCATGCCCCCGGTGGGACTCGAACCCACGATCCTAGTAAGCGAGCGGCCGAAGACCCACGCCTTAGACCGCACGGCCACTGGGATCGGCAGGTAAAACACTAACTGCACAGAAAACATATTTGACAAGTGAAGAGAGATCGGTAAAAAATAGGAAGCAAACAATATGTTTGATGCAATGTCTTTATTTTAAACATCTCTAAACATTTTAGCAGCCACAAAAAATTTGGTAATTATTCACCATAAATATTTCATCACCCAGGTCCCAGCTAATGAGTATAATGCCACTGTTAGACTGTTTTAGAGTATCGGTGCACACTGACTGATCACTTTCTTCAGAGCACTTCTTCTTCTACACTTTACGGTAAATTTTAATGTGTATTACGAGGTGTGTCGTTACCCAAAGAAAAACCACTTTTACCCAATTTTGGGTAATTTATCCAGGTTTGGGAAGCACTGCTCTACACAATGTTTTATCGTGAGCAGTACGTATAGTATGCAGCAAATCTATTGTCCCGTCAAGGAATTATTTTCGTTTCTCTCCATCCATATTTTAACATGGGTGACCCAAAAATAAACTACCTCTTCTTCAAATCGTGCGAACTGGCCCTGTGGCCCACCCAGTCTGCCTTCCAATGGCTTACGAGGACTCTTCCCGAGGGTGTAAAGCGGCCGGGGCGTGAAGGTGACCACTCACCACCAACAAGTGTCGAGATAGAGAATAAATTAAGCTACAAATCCACTCCTCCGCCTTCCATCATGGCGTGCATATGTATGGGTGACCCTAATAGAAAGAACCCAAAGTTCTGAAGTATTTTCTTGACTCTTGAGTACCCTGTAGGTTGAAAAGAGAAACACATTACAGGTTTGGCGAGGCAAAATAGTAATGTCTGAGCGCGACACAATAGTTTATATCCATCGTGCAATGTTTTGGACACAATTTTCGCATACTTCTATGAACACAATGCGTTACTGTCGAAAGAAGCCTTTGACGCTGTTTTTCTTTCTCCCGCTCCCCGCGTGGCGGTTTTCAGGAGGCACGAGTGAAGGTCTTCGTGCAGAGGGTCTCCCAGGAGCTCGATCGCGACAAGGATTCAATCAAGTTAAGAGGCCCCCCCCCCCCCCCGAACTTGTGTGCCCTGTTCATCTATCTTCTCACGGTCCCTGTTGTTTTCTTGGATTCTGACAGTGACGACCGTGGTCTGACGTCAGCAATGCAGTTCATTTAATGTTTGGTGTCGAGCGCTCAGATAACAGAGTAGAAATAAATTCAGCGCATCACACTTCGAAGAATAATTTAAGAATGTCACATTGACGGGTTCAGTTAAGAAGCGTTGTATTATGTATGCACAAATATGAAGGAAAGAAACCATTTGGGAGATCTAAGTTTAGATGGGATCCCAGTGACCGCGCCGTCTAAGGCGTGGGTCTGCGGCCGCTCGCTTGTGGGATTGCGGGTTCGAATCCCGCAGGAGGCATGGATGTCTGTCGCTTGTGAGTGTTGTGTGTTGTCAGGTAGAGGTCTCTGCGACGGGATCACTCGTCCAGGGGAGTCCTACCGAGTGTGGTGTGTCTGAGTATGATCAAGAAGCCTCGATAATGTGGAGGCCCTGGCCCATTAGAGGCTGTTGGGAGGGGAAAAAAATGTAGGTGGCAGAATTAAAACTGATTTCCAAGACATAGGAATGTAACTGTGTGGACTGAATCCGGGTGAGGTTAGACTCCAGTGGAGACATCTGGTGAGCGTTGTAACGAATATCCGGGTTGCATCAGAGGCAGGGAATTGCTTGACCAATCTTATGTAGACGGAATCTGCTTTATGCAGTTAGAATTAGAGATATTAGAACTAATAAGAATGAACAGTAGGAATATGAGAGGATATGGCAGAAGTTTGCTGCAAAATACTGATCCGAAATAGTGTTGCACGATTGAATAAATCACGTTAATAATTATTAATGAGCAGTGTGCTGTACAGTTTAATTAAACAATGAATACTGCAAACGTATTTATTAGTTATTAATTCTGATGCATGCACTGGAAAGATCCGACAAAGTGGAATCAGTGGGTGGATTTTACGAAATATTGTGCATACTAACTGGCAGACATATATACACAACATCCCCAAAACAGACAACTGCGGTAACTGTCCATTAAACATTCCATGAACAACTAGCCTATGGAAACACAAACAGCAAACAACAAATGTATTGCACGTACAGTCAAACCCGGTTATAACGACATCGGTTTACGCGACACTTCGTCTATAACGTCAGATATTCTGTGGTACCAATTAATTACTCACTGTTAACCATAACATTATGCTCCTCGGTTATAACAACACACGTTTATAACGACAAAAAATATTCAGTCACTTTCATGACGTTATAACCGGGTTCGACTGTATTTTGTAAGCCGTGGACTTTTACAGAAGTCTAACTCGGAAGCAAGGCCAGCGTACGAAGAATAAATGTGGGAACGTCGACTTTTCTCAGTTCCTACTTCCCACCGTGATTTGCTGAGTGCGCGCATCACAACTCAACGCCTTACCAGTTGTTTACCTGCTAATTGGGTTCCACTACCAAGACATGTCTGGCTATACCCTTGCGCTTGAGCTCTCTGCCGTGTCACAGACTCAATCTCTAATTAAAATTTAGCAACAACATTCTACATTATTCTGCCAGCGCTGAGTTTGTTACGTCAAATGCAGTGGAGCCATGGTTCATGAAATGCCGACGGGACCTCAATTTCTTGAACTCTAAAACCCTCAGCACTTTACACAGCTCTGTTAAGAATCCAAACGACTGTACTGTGAAACTGTGTTCACTGATGATTCATAATTAGTAATTAGCGGCAAACTACATCTGACATTATATTATCTGTAACCTAATCGAACAGCCACGGAAATAACCGAAGCGCAGTCGTACAGAAAAGCAGTAGAAAGGGATGGGGAGATTTCACACAGAACTTCAAAGCGAGTTTCGTATTTTAAATTTATATCCTTGTTTTCTAGAACGGTTCAGGAAAGGGGCTTACATTTTCTATTACGTTGGTCTAGATTACACACCGACCTATCTCGTACACCAAAGCGAGGGTAGAAGCAAATTTATGGGCCACTGAACGCGCTTAAAATAGATTTTAAACATCTGAGGCCTTCCTCCAATTAATTCAGTAGCAAGTCCTGCGCAGAGGAATGTTATGGCAAGGATTTATGCATGGATTCTGTTTCAAAACTGATACCTATTTCTAACTGAGGACCTTAATACAGGTAGCCAAATCTCCTGCCCGAGTTCACATTCTTCTTGTCTGCCACTGCATCCAAATTAACTGCAGGAAATAATAAAAAAAACTGTAATATTTACAAGTAAATTTCTCCTGTATGTTGTCTCTTTCCACTTTAACTTAATATCGTAATAAATGAAAATTATTATTGAAACCAAAGCCTCTCTACACGTGCGAGTCACTAATGTGGGTCTGATGTGTAAATCGGGCCCACTTCGCGTGCCGGACGTAGTTCGGATGTGTGCTGAATGCGTCGAAAATAAATACAAAATAACACTTAAGTGTTTCTGAATGAAAAGTTGTTTAAAGGGAAAGCTACCTTCACTGAAAACTTTTTCTGCTTCTGATAGCAGAGAGGGAGAGGCTTGATTGGATTGATCTGGCTCAGAGTGTTGGACTCTTGTGAACGACGTAATTAACCTTCGGTTTCCATAAAACGTGGAGGATTTTTTTACTAGCTGAGAAAATATTAGCTTCTCAAAAAAGACTCTGTTCCATGTAGTTAGTTACTTAGTCAGTCAGCCAGCCAGCCAGTCAGTCAGGAAATACATAATGAAAATCAGCCATTCGTTAACGTTGGCGAAATATTTGTTGTTATTGTAACTGAACTGTTGTCTCCAATATAAAATATAATATAAAAATAAAATAAAATTTAAATATAGAAAAAAATTTTACTTCTCGTTTAGTTCTGCATTATGCTGACGATATATGTTACATACGTGTAAGTTTTTTAGCGTTTAATTATGGATCATCATTGTTAATAGCGTCTGATATAGCTTCAGTGTTCCTATATTATACTTCATATTAAAATTAACGTGTAAGTTAAACTAGAGGAACGAGTAATAAATTTATATAGTGACTGACAAAAATGAAGTATCAGATTGAAATTGGCGATTCTAAAAGCGTGCAAGAAGTAACAGATATAAATAAGACGAAAAAGCGATTAAAACATGTTAGAATTGAAGCTAGTGATTATGAAAATAATGTGATATTTCTGGCACGACAATAAAAGATATTACGTATTATGTTACTAAATTAGTATAAACAAATGTAAAGGACAACAACAAAGACGAAACACACAAACCGATGAGACGACAAAACTATTCTGAACAAAATACAGTCGAACCCGGTTATAATGACATCGGTTTATGCTACACCTCGTCTATAGCGTCAGATATTCTGTGGTACAAATTAATTCCTCTCTGTTCACCATAAAAGTTATATTCCTCGGTTAAAACAACACTCGTCTATTACGACACAAAATATTCAGTCCCCTTCAAGATGTTATAAACGAATTCGACTGAATCACAGCCACACTTTTTGAAGGCGCAATCCGCAAGTTCAAGTGTGCGATCGCCTGTATAAGGCTCACAAGAAAGCTGTGAGTCATCGTAAGTTTACCCCGATGAATAGGCACCACAGCATTAGTGCAGTTAGAGTGCAAGTAAATAGTTAGTCATCCTCAAAACTGCACTATATGCCTGTGTGTGGTCAGCTTCAGGTTTCGGTGTCTTTACCTACGAGGAGGAAAGCTCCGGGTCCAGATCCACGGCAACCTAACTGAGCCCCAGAGGCAGACCGGACGTGGTGACAAAGAGACAAAGCTTTTGCTCCTGTTAATAACCAAACTCTGGTCGTCCAGTTCGTAGCCACTTGATCTGTAAGCCTAAGAAATGAAACTGTGTTGTTATTCTGTCTACAAGTATCAAGGCTTTCTTATAATTACGGACACGTGCGCTAGGTGGCACTGACAGCCGTAAGCAATCTGTCATTATAAAGCAGTAGAGAGGTACCTATACTTCGGTCGATACTGTAGCCTCCACCTTTGTCGATAAAAAGTTATCTCTAGACACCGGCATTGTTTATTGTATCAGACTGCCTGTCAAGAATTGTTAAATTTAACAGGGTAAATATTTAGTGAAATTGTTATTTCACAATACCCTTCAGGGGTTTTACTTTGAATGAAAGGTTCAATAAAAAGGCCTTTATAAATAATACTTAGAGAAGGAAATTTTGGACATTTTTGCGCTGAAATATCAAAGGACTTTACATTAGTGAAACTACGAAACAACCAGCACAAACGCGACGGTGGTCCACCTGTGACTTGGTAATCCCATGTTGCCGACCCTCACCCTGTTGTATAAAGAAGATGCAAGCCTACAGCAAGTTCAATACGAAACATCAATGCACAGGAATACAGAAGCCTTTGCTATTTATTTTCAGCTGTCCTCAAGGGACCATGTTTCAGTCAACGCCAAGAGATTGGATATTGCGTTCTGTGAGTGAACAGGGGAATATGTGGGGTGCGGGACGGGGAGGGGGGGGGGGGCGCGCGTTGATACCTTTCAGTGTTGTAAAATTCCTTTCACGCGTGAAGTAGAAGTAGAAGTGAAGTAGAATTGCGCATATGTTGAAGAACCATGAGAATGACGACAAAATAACTGCCTGCTGATTGAGAAACGTACTGCTGTCGCACATTACGTCACTCAGTCACCATGCTTCAAATGGAGTGCTGTATTTGCTCTTCACCATAAAGACCCGTCAGTGATCAGGCTTTTGAAGTCTAAAAGCGTTAGACAGAGCATCTAAAAATTACAGTAGGGTTTTAGACAGTGTCGAGTTCTGTAGTTCCTCATATGCATTAACTAAGGCAGCTTTGGCACAAATGCGTGTGTTTTTCTTTGCCAAGTGCAGATCCCACAGTAATTATTTAATTATCTGCAGAAACAGTAAGTTTATTATAAGGTCAAGGTACTTTCTCTGGGCTTTAATTGGGTTAAGCGCATGTACAAGTATAGCAGAAAGATACAATAATTTAATAAATCCTTTTAAAGTGAGGGGAAGTTCAAGTAGCTCTTCTTGAAAGTGACTTAATATATCTAACTTAATGTTATCAATGAAAAGTACAGTTGATTGAATTCGAAAAACACAGAGTACTAATCAGTGCAAGCTCTTCCACATTCTCGCCCTATGTACCTCAAAGCATAAAGGTTAAAATAGAAAAAAGTCCACACAACTTCGCCTATTTTTACATTGGTGTTAGTCTCACACTAGACGAAGAGCAGAGATTGATGGTGTTGAATAATGAAGTGCTGAAGAAAATAGTCTATATGGATCGACAGACAAAATAACATGAAACTGGAGATAATTACATATTGAAGAACTTATAATAAGTAGTCTTTAGTTAATAGCGTTAAATGATTAAACCAAGGATGAGATGCGTGGGACAATGAAGTAAGAGAAGTAATAAATATACATATAATTTTACTTGGAAACACCAAGGAAAGAAACCAGCTGGGAGATCTAAAAATAGATGGAGCTAATATGAAAGTAGGAAGTAAAGTTACTAACGGATTCATCTGGCTCAAAATGGAGTCCAATGGGGGCATTTGAGATCAAGGTGATGAATTACCAAGATCCGTAAAGGCTTGCAATTTCCTGACTATCAGAAAACAATAAGCTCTTCAGCTGTATATTTATCGTACAGTATGTTTGGCTTCTTCAGTATGTTAGTTAATTATCACTAATAGCGTATCAGGATTTAAAGTTTATTTGAACCAACGATACTATCAACTTTATATTTTCTTCCGTCGATAATCGGTGAATAAGCAACTTCCTGTGCCCTAAATGCACAGGTATAAATTTTAGTTTCAAACACAAACAATTGTACTTCAGAAAAAAAACGCAAATTTCTGAAAGTCTAAAAATTTGACACATATGTATTTTACACTTCATTTAGCCAGTATTTTTTCCCTAATGAAATAGCTATTATTGATAAGGCAGAAATTACAAAAGCATGCAACTTAAAGCAATAATCTACAAATAAATACTGTATGCACAACTACATATCGCGCATATCTGAAGCAGGGACACCCCTCAAATTCACTGTGACAATCTTCTTCTTTTTTGACTTTGTACATGGTATAATTTTTAATAAAGCACGACCTTACGGTTTTTAATTTGTGGATTGATCCAGACTTTATTTTTTGAGTCTTGCAATTAATTTTTAATTGTAATTTTCCTGGTACTACATTGCACAAGATATGTTTTCAGGTGCATATCTTAACAAGTTTACTGACCTATGTTGCCCAATAACGGAGATCAGCTCTATCTAAGGGGCCAAACAGCGTAGGTGCTTAATTTACCTGAAGACGGAAGAACAGCCGGCTTCCGAAACGTAGTACTTCGTTAAAAATTAGACGATACACAAAGTCCAAAAAAAAAAAAAATATTATATCATTATATACCATCGCCAGAGCCCTACACAGTTGAACCCCTCAAAATGTCTAAGTCACGGCTTTGTGGCAAGTGGATCTGCGTGGTTAAGTCGGCGTCGTCTTGCAGTACGTTCCATCTCCAAGCATGCATATGTAATCGCTTGTCCATCTGCCTGTGAATGTTTAAGCACAGCAATACAATTGGAATTTCACTACCCTCACTGAATTTCATACCAATCCACTGCACACACCTCCCGTAGCCACAGCGTTCAAGCCCTAGGCGTTAATTAAACACTAGTGTAAGGGGCACAGGTTCGGTAAGTTAGCTTGTTCTATCCTCTTCCTCCCCCCCAAACCTCCCCCTCCCCCGTAGCTTCCTAAACTAAGCCTATTCATGCACTGTATGAGAATCCTCTCCAATTTTCAACAGCTGTGTGCAACAGTGACACATGGCGTAATTTACACAACTTTTGTCACAAGATTAATTGCGACTGAGCTCTCTCAACGAGATTGCTGCTCCAAATCCCTTGTTCTATTTCCGTTCCTCGTTGTGTGTATATAGAATGCCTGTGAAGTAGAAATGCCTTTAATATTTTAGTGCACAGCAAACGATAGCGGAGCAAAGAATACCTCAACACTGAACTGATGAATATCTTAAGAGCCTGCTTAAGGAACTAAGCAAACGGATTTACAAACTTCACAAAACAGATGAAACTTAACAATTAAGTTTAATTCAGTCCCCTAGCCATGATATTTTGGAAAGCAGTGACAGTCTGTTGGGATATTTCAGGTTATAATGTTGGTTACTATAAAGTTTATTGTCGCTTGGATTGTGACAACGTGCAGTTTGGTACAAAGTTACCACCATTTTCGAAGAATCTGCTGCCTCTTCTCTTCTGAAAAAAAGGACGGAGCAGATTCCTCAGAAACCTTGGTAACTTTAAACCAGACTACACGGTGTCAGATCTCAGAAGAAAGCAAATTCCAGCCAGCCTCTATTTTACGCAGACCTGCGCAATATTTTATTTCAATCTGCTCCCGTCTTCAGATGATTCGTTGTCGTTACACTGACAGTCGCCACTAAAATTGGTGACATCATCATCCTCTGTGGCGCTACAGCAAGTTTTCGGCTCATTACCCCCCCTCCCCCCCGCCGGGGTTTCAACACAATTGAGTTCTTAGGCGGTGACGATATCAGCCCAAGGCCCAACTTGGAGGGCCAAGGTATCAATCGTTATCCCGCACCCCGCTCGAAACCTGTCTGGCATGGGTAGCCCCACCATAAAAATAACAACAATGCAATGATAAATCTGTCAGTATAATGACAATCAACCACTTTCAGAGGCGAACACAGCCCACTCCAGAAAGGTGCTGCGTATCAAAATGGTCGCACCTCAGATGCACAGTGTTTAAACTCCACAATAACAGCAGAATTGGATGTCAGACCGCAGTTTTTATGATCAAAGCAAACTGTTTTAAACCAAAGTTGTCCCTATGGGTGCCATGAAGTCGTACAGAAAGAGCAGAGGTATAGCTCCACCAATTCTTAACCTCGGCACTAGAAGGAGGTGAGTGGTAATTTCATTACTCGGCCGCCTTACGCCCGGGGAAAGAATGCCGGTCTCTATTGAATAGGAGGCTGGGTGGGACCCAGAGCCGGTGTGGACGTTTCGGTGGAGAGAAAAGGCCCAACAAAGCGATTGTAAAAATTTTGACACTTTCTTGAAGCTAAGGATCAGCAAGTGAGGCCTTGGATGAGACAAAATTGAGCTCTTTTGAGCCCTGTAATAGGGACTGAAGACTGAAGGAAACCGATAACAAATGGGTTCGAGATTTGAGGTTCTAACATTGGTATTTGTGTGTGGTGAAGAGCCCCGCAGCAGTTCCTACAGACGCGCAGCAACCTTGAGGCTTATTGTGCAACCCTGTGATGAAGATGAAGATAATTAGTTTTTTCGTGGAATGAAATTGACAAGGGAAAACCGAATTACTCGGGGAAAAACCTGTCCCAGTGCCACTTTGTCCACCACAAATCCCACATGGACTAACCCGGGATCGAACCCAGGCCTCCGCGGTGAGAGGCCGGCGACTAACCGCCTGAGCCATGGCACGACCTAATAGTGGCATTGCTAAAGTTTTAAGTCGTTGGGACGTAAGACTTTGCAGACAGGTAAACAGTTATGGATGTTAAGAAGAAACTACTGCGTGCCTATTTAAAAGTCGACACTGCTTAATATCCCAGACGATCTGAAGCTTCGATAAATGAGTCGTCAAAAGACTTACAAGCAGTTATCCAATAGATACTGGGGGCCTCTTTCCACGAAGATGAAACGGTCAAGGCTGACCACTCACCTGAATCTAGTGCAGAGATTAAGAAATGAAGGAGACATATCTCCACTCCCCCATACATCTTCTTCCTAAGGGGTTCAATTAAGGACAGTCACGATTTTAGCTTATCCAGTTTTTAAATGTCCACAGATGAAGTCTTCTGGCCTGATCCCAATGAGAATTAGTTCTGAAAATGAGAAGTCTTGAAGATGCCATACAGCACTTTTTAGGACGGCTTTCGATTAGTGGCAAGGTCTCTAATAACACGGAGCAACGCAGCACATAATAACGCGAAACTCCATTATTCAACACACATCTTACACGGTAAGTTAAGTTATCTCTATACAGGATCAATAAAACTGTACATTTGATAGTTAAATCCAAATCAGAGTTGTTAATTACAATTTCACCGTTACGGAATATAGACAACAAATGAAATATGAACATAATTTATCACCCAGAACATTAATTAATAACGTGACTACGTATTACAAATCACTGATCGATTCTACATCCTGATTCCTTACATTCTTTAATCGCAGGGCATTACATTTTATACCTCTCTTTTTATCTCTTGCACGTCAATCCAGTGCTGCCAAAAGTAGCAATTAACTGACTCGGATCTCATTAGTTCGGGGATCCAACACTACGTGGCGTTCACTGTCACAGCCAGAGGACAATCTGAGCGATCGGCGGTTTGTTACAAGAGGATATTGCATTGTATCTGCAATGTAACAACGGCACAAGAGAACAGTTACCGCTAGTAGGTAAACCTACAATACAGGAGAGCGAAAGATAGCTCCCATTTCGCCAATCCATGGTTATTAACCTGGTCTTCGGAGGTTGAGTCGACGTTGAAAAAATATTTTTAACAACTTTAGTTACAACTGTGAATTTATTCTTAAACATATCTCATTATGATTTCGCCACAAATGTAAGCACAGAGGTCCCACATCTAATAACAATTTTAAAACAATATGTTCTAATTCTGTCTGGGGAAGAGTTACTCTGATTTTTTAATGGTTTCCTTCGGTTTTTGAGGTGAATATAAAGGTTTCTCTCTCCAAGTTTTTTGCACACCTCGTAAGTGCTCTATGTGTCCGCCCTTCGTGACACAACAGACATGAAGCCAATAATCCACTTCCGCCCATACCCGCTGCAGCATATCACGATCGATTTGAGATGATGCCAGCAATGATTCGTCTTCGCAGCTCAGGCAGATCCTGTGGTACTAGCGGTAGAAAGACAGAGTCCTTAACATATCCCCATGGCGTTAGGTCAGGTGATCTTGGTGGCCAGCGAAGCACCGCTTGGTTAGCTGCAGCGGGTACGGGCGGAAATGAATTATCGGCTTGACATCTGCCGTGTCACAGATGGCGGACACATAGAGCACTTGTGAGGTGTGCAAAAATAACTTGAAGAGTCTCTCTTTCCGTCTGTAGGTCGCATGTTACAATCCTTTCCGCCATTGAAGTGTATCGATTTTATGAAACGTGTCAGGGCATTATGAATAAGCCTGTAGATTACCGATAATGCTGCAGGCGTTTGTCACAGCGTGTGGGGCATGATTTGTACCTTCAGCTGCGCCTACTACGTCTTAATTTTATACTTACTGCTACACTAACGTTTCTTATACAAATCTTATTCAGACAAATGTACACTGTTTTATGTTGATTATCATTCACCAACAAATGCACAAAGATAATTTTTCACTAATTACTTTATTAAAGGATTTCCCCTATACGTATTTCGGCAAACTATATTGCCATCTTCAGGGGGTCATTTTTGGTCTATGTACAAACCAAAAATGACTCCTTGAAGATGGCAATATAGTTTGCCGAAATACGTATAGGGGAAATCCTTTAATAAAGTAATTAGTGAAAAATTATCTTTGTGCATTTGTTGGTGAATGATAATCAGTTATATAACGATGCCCGGTGAATACAACGTGAAAAACTGTTTTATGTTATTCAACACAACTTTTTATTAAAGACTGTTTCGACATGTTTCGAACCTATACAAGGTTCATCTTCAGGGACTTACTTGTTGAAATTACATCAGCTATACATTAAAAGTTACATATTTACATTTCTTATTCTTCTTGTGGGAGCGGAAGCTGCTACGTTGAAATACCAACTCACATCACAATTTGGAAAGGAAGGCGATATACGTTGTATCTGCGTTATTGACCGCTGCGGCTCTGTAGTCGTAATGCAGGTATGTGGATAACATTTTATGGCCCCAAATCTTACCTACATCACAGTCCCCCTCGGCAGAAAAGCTGTACAGAATGTTTCGGATAATAATGCAGCATTTTAACTGTCGTGACCACAACTGTAAAGGAATAAGCCCGGCTGTTTTATTTTTGCAGTGTTATAAAGGCGACTACTTTTTATTTTCAAGGAACGTACTGAAATGACTACAACTTTATAGCGAGGAAAATAGAGATGTAGCAATAAATGTTGATTTCATGGGAGTTTGTGCCTGGTCTCTCAGAAACTGCTGGTGGGATTCAGGTATGGTAAAGTTGTCGCAACTGTCATTGTTCCGTTCGGACAGCTCCCACGGTCAAAAAAGGCCTCAAACGTTCATTCAACCACTTGTATTCAACTTGTAAAACACAATTAGACCTCAAAATGGAGAGCAATTATTTTCAGAAGTCCTTAGCAAATTTTAGATTACCTTCTCTCTATGCTCAACTTCATCATACGGTAATAAATCCACGGACGCAACTTAATTTAATTAAAATTTCCCTGTTGTTTAATTACTTTCAAAGTTATTACTGAGAAAACAGAGCCTTCATTATAAATTCACATCCCTTCCACTCTTCGCCTTCAAAGAAAAGAGAAATATTCTTTTATGGAGCCGAGATCAAAAGTTTAAAAAGGTGAACTTTATAGAATACGCCCATTATAAAAATACAAGGTATGTGTAATAAAATACATAATTATCACGGAATTTAATAAAAATTGCCTATTAATAACATAAAATATTATTTTCTATTTTAAATAATTTTCTAGAATAATGCGCACTGGGACAAAAGGTGAGTGTTTCGCTTGCCCTTGGCCCGGCATATTATTCCGGATAAACTCAGGTTTCCTTGGACACAGAGCGTTTCCGTCCGTATAATTTTAATTAACTTGTCACTGTCGGCGACGTCTTTGTGTCTACTGTACTGCGCGAAACTATCAGAGCAATTTAATGCACCTCTTCCGATATTGCACTTTAAGATATCAACGAACGTCGCGAACCTGCTTCCTTTTCTTAAGTTCCGGGTTCGAATCCAGACACTAAGACCGCCTTCCCTAACTGACGTCATTAACAGTATTCCTCAGTTCCTACATATAACTACTTTAAAAGAGGCCACATGTCATTCCTTCTACATTTTTTAATTTCATAATTCACAGCTAATTCCACCACTTGATGCTACTAACATAGCCTTCGGTGTAAAAGCATTTAAGCCAATAATCATAAATAATACCGAAATTTCGACGTGAAATATACATCCAATGGCCACAATCTCGTTCAGCCTCACACGCACAGCAAATCACGGCATCACCAGAAACATTAGAGAAAAGCAGGAAATGAAATGTCAATGTATTCATGTCATCGTGAAACAGAAAAAGAAATTGGTTCTATTCGCATGGGAGGCACTCAGTTTCGGAACAGAACGGCGAAGGTTCAATGTACATAGTACCTGCGATGTGTTCACGACTGGAAACATGCAGCAACTTGTTAATTTTGTGGAGCATATTACACGTGACTTCAAAGAATTAACATTTTGATTGCGGAAGGATATTGCGAACGTGAAGGGCATAGTAGAAAGACTTCCGATGTAAGGACGGCACGCTGGAGAAGAACTGGTAAGCTGAAAGAACATGAAAAGAGGAGGCAGCGAACTTACCACTACATTCTTTTGTTTAAAAAACCTGCCGGTACTCACTCCTTGTCAGAAAAAAGCCGCCGGTACTCACTCCTTGACAGAGAAAAGCTGCCGGTACTCACTCCTTGACAGAAAAAAGCTGCCGGTACTCACTCCTTGTCAGAAAGAAGCTGCTGGTACTCACTCCTTGACAGACAAAAGCTGCCGGTACTCACTCCTTGACAGACAAAAGCTGGCGGTACTCACTCCTTGACAGAAACAAGGTACCGATACTCTTTGTCAGAAAAAACCTGCCGGTACTCACTCCTTGACAGAAAAAACCTGCCGGTACTCACTCCTTGTCAGAAAAAACCTGCCGGTACTCACTCCTTGACAGAAAAACCTGCCGGTACTCACCCCTTGACAGAAAAAACCTGCCGGTACTTACTCCTTGACAGAAAAACTGTACTTACTTCTTTACAACAGCTAAAGTTGAAAATGCCCCCTGTCTTCGCATTAAAAAATATGATATTTCTGTTTCATTCTGTAATAATATACGTGGAATGTATAACACAAATAAGATCCATTTCTCCCGAGCTCTGTATTTATAATATCCATCTAACACACACATGATACAACTTGTTAGTTCGTATGGAACAAATAGAAAAAGTAAGATAAGCAGCAGTCATGACATCCTGTCGGCTGTACCTTCCGAATACACGGCCACTGAAAGACACCCCGCTCGGATAGTTGAAAATGTTACTTGAATCGCCCAGAAAACTACGGCAAAATTTTAAGCCACGTATTTGTCTGTACGCTACACTGGAACTCATCGAACTGAAACTTTTATATTTGCATGTTATGAAGTATTCAAGCAGTCTTGAAAGGTTGAATGTACACACTCATATGCTCACAAAAGGGACTTATCATTGCTTCCATAGTTTCTGTCAAATTAAATTTACGTATTTACAGCCTAAAGAATGTCAACAGTACTTACATAACCCACATAACTACATCACGCAACCTCCTGTACAATGGGTACCGGGTCTCTTTCCCGGGGGTAAAGCGGCCGGGCCGCGGCGTTGACCACCCACCCCCATCTAGCACCGAAGTTAAAGAAAGAGTAGAGCTATACGTCTACTCCCCCTCGAGGCCTTCATGGCCTGTTGTAGGGTTAAATTCCCTTTTGTATATAACTACATAGGTAACATCCAGTGCCCACATCATACATCGAAAGCAAGGTTAGACTGTTTACCATTCTTGCTTTTGTATTCAGGTGGTCACAGGATGTTCCCTAAAACAGGTCACAGCCATGCGGTCGCCTTCTTCCTAATTTACAAAAAATATATTCGATAATGTAACTTAACGCATTTCAGAAAAGTCTTTGAATGTAATTATTATTATTATTATTATTATTATTATTATTATAAGTCGAGAAAAATCTCTCTGGTCGTAAGAGCACAAATGCGAGCTCAATAGTGCGGTCAGCTTTCAAAATAAAATCCACGTACGACACTACAACACGCCGATGAATCTCACCGGTCCACGTGTCACGTGTTCAACACACGGTCAGCACAAAACAGCAATTTAAAACTACATTAACACGAAAGAGCTTATCACTGCCAATCGGATTGAATCCTTCACAAGCGTGCCATCTGACGACCAGCTTTACGGCATTTCGCATTGCAATCACAGGGAGGCGGTTACGTTCAATTAAAAGAACTACAGTGAGAAAGGGAGACTTTATTGTTATTTATCATTATCATTAGTTATCACCATTACGCAGTGTATTTACAATTATATACCTCAAACAAACCATGTTTCTAGGGTACATAATGTTGCAGCTATTCTGTAGTTACAATTTATGCTATATGTAATGCGATTTCCCATGATAAACGTTTTGTACATTTACATTGTCACTTCCCGAAGTACGGATGTTTTTGTAGTTCCTTGATGTTTATTGTCGCCCTCGGTGGACTAGTGGTTAGTGTGCTCGCCACTGGACCCAAGGTTCGCGGGTTCGATCCCGGCTGAGGTCGATGCATTTTTAAGGGTGATAAAAATCCGTAGCACAACTTATTTACGTAGATTTACGGCATGTAAAAGAACCTTTTCGTAAGCAAAATTCAGCGGCCATTTCTCACTGACTCCTGTCTCCTGACTGACTGCTAGATGGCTCTGGCAGTCACATCAGGATTGAGTATAACTTGTGCAGTCAGTGGGCTGGTCACTACACCTATGCACACGACCAAAGAAACCTCCGAAAGGAGGCCCTATGCTCCACAAGGAGCGACAGGATAAATAATAATGATGATGATTATTGCCGTTCCGCTAGATGTGTAACAGCTGCAAATTTGGTATGCAGTGATATAGATATATTTATTAAGCAAATGAGATCTTTGAAACAGATTTTATGCCAGTAACACGTTTCATTTGAGTTACGGGTTTTAATTATTTAGCTAAATTGTGTTTCAATTTAAGCCGTAAGTCTAATTTTTGTCATCGTTTTGTTGTGTTGTTTTTGTGTGTGTGTAATTTGTGTTGTAATTATTTCGTGCTAGTTTTGTAATTGGCCATTGTGCTGTCAGGCTAGCATTTTAATCAATGAGAATTGAATTGCATTAAATTGTTATTAGTCCTAGTAGTAGCAGTAGTATGGCTTGCTTTATGTACCACCTGCTTTAACAATGACAAAACGCTGCGTTTTGACCACAGAGTGTATTCATGCGTTTTGTATGAGCATCACAACAAATACCGAATTTTTCCATAGAAAGGCCTAGCACTTTTAAGCCTAGTGATCCTTTTACACAACACCTGGTTTAACATTCACAAATTCTACGTTCTACCCACACAGTGAATTAATGTGTTCTGTATTGATCCCAAAACAAACAGCGATTATTTCCCAATATATAACTGAATACCTGAGTGACGGGTCTTTATAACTAAAAAGTAAACTGTTTACTGCGCGGTACGAGCTGAATATTTAAATATAAATCAGGTTAATTTTAGTCTTTAAAGGGTTAACTACCAAACAAATGTTCTCCCGTATGTATTATGACTAGGGGAAAATTGTGCTTTCAAATTTATCACGGTCACTGGTTAAAGGCAGGCAAAATAGAAGGCATAAATTAACCAGATTTTACCTTGATGATCACCCCCGTCAACAGCCCAGCTACGCATCTCATCGCCTTCACCCCACATTAACTTGTTCTTTGTAGCCGGAACACCAAGCTCTGTGCATGAACACGGAGTAAAAATGGATCGTAGCTGCCAGTGTTTGCCTTCTTGTCCTGCTCATGCATTAAGCGCTTGACCTGTTTTATAGAGGAGACTATCAGAGCGAGAAGGGTTGAAAATACTAGAACAAATCGATAATTACGACATTATCGAAATATCACTAATAAAAATCGATTAACAAAACAAGAATTAACCGCAAGGAGAAAATTACCTTCGGTAAAGGTAAAGTTCACCCTAGAACAGGCCATGAAGGTCCAGAGGGGGAATAGAGGTATAGCTCTACTCTTTCTTTAACCTCGGCTCTAGATGGGGGTGGGTGGTCAACGCCACGCCCCGGCCGCTTTACCTCCGGGACTGACCCGGTACCCATTGTACAGGAGGCTGGGTAGGCCCCAGGGCCGGTCTGGACGGGTGCTGAAAATCTCGCCCCCACCAGGATTCGATCCCCGGACCGTCCAGCTCGTGGCGAGAAAATTACCTTAACGATTATCAAAATGTCATAACTGGATGATTTACTGTATGGGATGGGGGTGGGGGGAGGCAGGCAAAATCGACTACGCCTCTATTCTGCGTCCCTTAAAACGCAGGATTTTCATTTTCTCCTCTCTTTACATCATCCAAATAATCCCTTAGAAAATATTTTTATTTTTTATTTACCCCTAATCAACTCAGTTGCCAAAACACTACTCTTAGGTAGAAAAAATATTAGAGGAGGATTTGCCCACCTTGGACCCCCCAAGTTACGCCTATGTGTAGGATAAAAGGATCGAACCTGATACCTTCCAAACGCAAGTTAGGCACATTAGCGTTCAATCCTGCTCACTTCACCGACATTTAATAAAAAAAACTATATTTTTTGGTATAAATAATTCTTTTTCCCAAGGGCGCAACAGCCCTTCGTGGGCCAGGGCCTCCTCATTATCGAAGCTTCGCGATCGCGCTGTTAGACACGCCACACTCGGTAGGACTCCTCTGGACGAGTGATCAGCCCGACGTAGAGACCTCTACCTGACAACACACACAACACTCACAAGAGACAGACATCCATTCCCCAGGCGGGATTCGAACCCACAATCCCAGCAATCAAACGGCAGCAGACCCACGCCTTAGACCGCGCGGCCACTGGGATCGGCGGTATAACTAGTAGACACAGTAATTTCAGTAATACTTACAAAACTCCTAACCTGTGTGTGATTTATAATATTATGCATTCAACAGGTTTCAGTAAAAACGAAATGCATATATTATCGAAAAACAACGGACGAGGCAACGAATCACAGAAATCCTGAAGCCAAAGAATATGAATCAAATTATGATGGTATTTTGTGCTGCTACATCGTGCAGTAATCAAGCGTTTCCTAATTCCGGACGAACACACTGCCTCCATCCTCAGGATGAATCAGGTTGTTAATATTGCTCTAAGTGATAAGATGGAAGAAAATGTGTCAGTCATACACGAAGGTTTGAGGAAATTTGGCCAGTCACAGCTACAGAAGGCGGGTGCTAGTTGGAGTTGAGAATTCCAAGAAGACAGGCAATGTACGTATAACGTAACATTCAGGCGCGTTAGCGTAACCACTGTTGCCGTGGAAAAGCAACAAGTACTATATATTATGAGTGTGTGTCTGTAGGCTTATTTATTGAGCATAGAAAGCGCATGCGTCGTATTGTCATCTGTGGTCTGTCTGGCTCTAACATAGTTTTCCAAATTATCTCATAAACGGCAGGATTTTCGGAAGAACGTTATTGAAAATAAAATGCCTGTTTTGAATTTCTCTACAACTTTTGTCTAAAACATGTCTCATTCTAAGAAGAATTCAGCGAGATATTATAAATGTACATAGGTCTTCATGTAAATTACTCGTTATTCTTGTCATAGTTTAATTAAACTTGAATATTTGCGACAGACTTTCGAAAAATACTCAAATATCAATTTCAAAAGAATCCCTCCAGTGGGGGCCGAGTTATTGCATGCGGACGGACAACCAAGCGACAGGACGGGCAGACATAACGAGCTAATAGTCGCTTTTCGCAATTTTACGAAAGCGCCTAAAAAACGGATTAATATTTAATCACTAGCATCACGCAGTCTGTCTTACGACAGGCCCATAGCCTCTTCCAAAGCGAGTTCTCAGAGAGTGCGATGTAGTGCTTCCTCTTTCAATTCCCAGTATCTTCTCGTTTCCGTAAGGTCTTCCAGTAGCTGCTTACGTCTTCTCCCTCGCCTTTCCATCCCTTCTACCTTCCCTTCAATAACAATTTAGAAGGCAGTTTCCATTACTATACTGTGTAGAAATCCAAAAGATGACCACCATTTGAACAACCACCACCGCGCAAACCTAAAAACTAATAGGAATCACTTGTAATCTTCGAAATAAACGGGACGAATTAAGTACGACATTTAAATTTTGTTTAATTTTTCGCTGGAATCTCGCACGTTAGGATGACAATGATGGAAAGAGCCGCATATGACATATCAAAACCATTTTTTCACCACAGTCGTAATAACAATGCTTAATCTGTTCTACGATATTTATAAAACCATTAAAAGTATAAGATCAAGTAAAGGTAAAGGTCCAGTGTCCGTGCGGTCTAAGGCGTGGGTCTGCGGCCGCTCGCTTACTAGGATTGTGGGTTCGAATCCCACCGGGGGCATGGATGTCTGTCTCTTGTGAGTGTTGTGTGTTGTCAGGTAGAGGTCTCTGCGACGAGCTGGTCCCTCGTCCAGAGGAGTCCTACCGAACGTGGTGTGTCTATCAGTGTGATCGTGAAGCCTCGAAAAATGAGGCGGCCTAGGCCCCCAAGGGGCTGTCGAGCCATTGGAAAAAAAGGTAAAGTTCATCTCATTACATGCCTATACAGGCAGAGAGGGAAGCTCCTCCCACCCATTCGCAACCCGACTTAGAAGGAGGTGGGTGGTCAGAACCACGCTCCGACAGCTTTACCCCCGGGAAAGAGCCGGTATCCATTGTACAGGAGGCTGGGTGGGCCTTGAAGCAGGTCTGAACGGCACGTAAAATTTCACCCCACCGGGATTCGATCCCTGGACCTTCCAGCCCGCAGCGAGTTGGTATACGACTGACACAAAATTAAGCAGCGCACGTTAACATACTGTTCTTTTATAATAAATGAATTCCTTTAACACACAATAGAATATCTTTGTCTTTTAATTCTTAGACTATCGAATATCGAATCAGTTGTTGCAGTGTTCTGTTCCTGTCTTAACGATTTATGAGACATTTAAATCTTTGTTCTTTGTTTCAACCTTGATCCGTGGGTAATACAACTTACTCCGTAAGCCTTTTGCATGTTCGGTTTCTCCATATGCACTGAACACTAACAGCTATCTTGCTGTCACCCTTCGACCCGACATAGATTTAAATAATCCAGGAATCACACGATTTAAATTCACAAAGAAGAGCAACAGTTTATTAGACACTTACATGACCACGTTTCTTGGTTCCAGCTTAACAGAGTTTCAAGGTAGTTCACCCTCCCATCTTTATGTGGGTTCGGACCCGTTCTTTCCTCGGAATAATAAACCGCCTGCAATATTCTGCTCCGGCTACCTGCTTAACTGGCGAGATGAAGAAGTTGCCGCCCTCTCGCGGCGATCCGTTCGTATGAGCCTTAGTTGTGATCGTCAAGATTTTAATTTTAACCTACGTCCAGCCCCTCCCTAGACAAAGATATTGTAAATTATTTAATGACGCTCCATCAAATAGAAATGAAATGATAATTACTGTGTATGGTGTATTGGAAATGTCTCATAGTTTTAAAGGAAAACTACAAGTCTTCTGGTACCTTACACCGTGCCGACTGGTAAATGGTTACGAACGTTTCGGAGGGCAGTAGTGACTCTATCTTCAGGTTAAAGTAGTCCCAAGACCAGTCTACACCGCCGGGTGAACATCTAAGCTTGCAGTTACGAACAAACCTCTATGATCTGTTTCAATACATTAACCTGCCTTCACCTAGAATAAATAGGGAAAGTCATACAAAGCCTGTGATGATGGCCGGAATCCTCTCCTAGACGTGAACCGGGTACTTCTGCATACAAGTCAGATATGACGCCGATATTCTAACCTTATGGAGTGAACACATTACACAAGTACAAAATTTGATGACTTATCTAAATTCCGCATTGGGTGGGTCAAAGCTAAGCAAACAGGTATAGGAAGTTTAGTCAGTACTTGGCGGGCTATTCTTGATCCCATACAGAAGATGCATAGCGGAAAAATTAATACGGAGTGTCAGTGAGCAATTTAGCATAAAAATAAAATAACGTAACAACACATTTAAAGTTACCATGTAAAGCCCCGGCTTTAAAATCACGAACTATGCATTTTGTTCACACAATTAATGCATTTATACACTTGGCATGTTTC
Source organism: Reticulitermes speratus (assembly GCA_021186555.1). Taxonomy (NCBI): domain Eukaryota; kingdom Metazoa; phylum Arthropoda; class Insecta; order Blattodea; family Rhinotermitidae; genus Reticulitermes; species Reticulitermes speratus. The sequence goes on along the minus strand of JAJKFL010000003.1, from coordinate 15,488,316 downwards.
GTAGAATGAACAGCTTCTATTTCCGTATACACCATTAAGTGACTATTCTTTGTAGAGGAGACGCACTGTGTTTTCGGTGAAGTCGAATTTGAATTTTCCCTGTCACCACGACATGGCGCACCTCAGGCTGCGGATGGAGGTGACGGTCCCTAGATATAGACTGTAGCTGCGAATATATTGAATGCGCATTCGCGGACAGCAGAAAATGGGGCTTGTGGGTTGGGCGAGGGGAGAACAACTCCTCATCATAAAAACTTAACATGTTACGAAATGGAATAGCGAGCCTCGGACCTGGAGAGATCCTTTGAAACGACATAAGCAACGAAGAATGGACGTGAGGAACCATTACATTCTCAAGAAGTACTGCTCCACGGAATTGGTTGGTTGTTTGGCTGTTTACTTAGTTAGCTGATTGGTTGGTTGGTTAGTTAGTTTATTCATGCATTCATTCATGTCATAGTCTGTCTTACGACAGGTCCATAGCCTCCTCCAAAGCGAGTTTTCCATACAGTGCGATCCAGTGTTTCCTCTTTCAACTTCCAGTATCCTTTCCTTTAAAGTCATACGGTAGCTGTTTACGTCTTCTTCCTCGTCTCCCCGTCGCTTATATCCTTCCTTCTATGTTTCCTTCAATAACGTGTTTTATGAAGTTCCTATGCAAGATGTGACCAATCCAGTTTGTCTCCAGGAGAAGAATCTCCCATTTGTCTCTGCTTTTGGAAAGACACTATCCAGGAAAAGTAACAATGTGCTGGCTTTTCCATTTGCTTTCCACATCACAGTACAGCAGCCGTTCAAACCACTGTGATGACACCTGCTGCTATAAGATAAAGAACAATTTCGAGTATCATTTGCTCTGTGTAGTTAGTTTAAAATTAAATCTTTGAGTAATATTTATGTGCGTTTCTGACTTCAAAATGTCAAAGTAGTTCAGAATTTCCAGGTGGTTTGGACTTTTGAAAGGTTTTAATTCCCATGAGCAAATGGACTGTTCACGTTTCTATCCGATGGGCCGACCCTAAGTTCAACGAAGAGCATCAAGTGTCAGAGAAAAGAGACACGCTTAGCTGATTCTGAATCTGAACAGACTACGTCACGTAATCTGTGAAAACCGAAGAAGAGAAAAAAAATAAAAGCATGGCAATCATCCAGGTCAATCCCCGTCACCAACAAGTGTTTGCCATTCTGAAGTCAGTGTGCCGTCTATGCAGGTCACTTTGGAGTTGCAGCTGCAAGCAGTAAAGGTAAAGTTCTCCCTAGAATGGACCATGAAGGCCCAGAGGAGGAGTAGAGGTATAGCTCTGCTCTTTTTTTTAACCCTGGCACTAGATGAGGGTGGGTGGTCAACTCCACGTCCCGGCCGCTTTACCCCCGGGAAAGAGACCCGGTACTCATTGTATAGGAGGCTGCTTTGGCCCCAGGACCGGTCTGGACGGGTGCGGAAAATCTCGCCCCTACCGGGATTCGATCCCAGACCGTCCAGCCCGTAGCGAGTCGCTATACCGACTGAGCTATCCCGGCCCACACGCTCCAAGCAGTAGAATGGCAATAAGGCTGTAAAGGCAGAAATCGTGAGAGGCACCACAAAAATAATACTAAACCACACGTTTCTGTGTACTGTCAACAATATGGGAAGGCTTACATCAATCACAGCTGCGACTTGACACTGTAAAGTCCAACATCTATGGCTTCGCTATGCACGTGGTACCAAACAGCCAGATAGTAGAAAAATATGAAAGTGTCATTTTAGTCCATCATATTGTGGAGCCCTGAATTAGAGGATTAAGTTACTAGAAAACATGAAATGCTTTAAAGGCTCAATTTTAAATTGACTGGCTTCGATTATCCTGAGGCAAGAAATCCATGGGGGAATGGGTATGTGGATAAGAGGGTTTGTACTCGAGGGATGATGTAATACGGAGGGGGGGGGGGGAGGAGAAATAAGAACTGCATTACTCATATAAGGGGAGTGAAACAGACTACTGGGTAAGGCGGACGGAGGTAAAATGCGTTCATATCCGTAACCCACAATTCGTTTTCTTTTCAGTTTCAGTTAAAACTTAACACGTCTTTTTCAGAAGCCTTAAGACTGTTTGGTTAGCTACGTCAATTATTAACAAACTCTGGAATCGTTAATTTTAGTCATAAGGAATCAAAAGACAAGTTAACCCTATGGAGCACGAATTTAAAGTAACAAATATTGAAAACTGAGCTCGTACCTCACAGTAAACAGGATGTGCATCACAAATTAGTCGGTTAAAAGGCCTGAGGGGATATATTGGCTGCTTGTTCTGAAAACAATGCGAAACATATAACTAACTAATTAACTAAATCTATGGAGCAGAGTCCTCCCTGAGAAGCTAACAGGTCCTCAGCTAGTCAAGAAATTTCCCGCATGTTATGGAACCCGAAGGTTCATTACCGCAACCACAAGCGCCTGCCACCTGTTCCTATCCTGAGCCAGATCAATCCAGTCCAAGCCTCCCCAACCCACTTCCTGAAGATCCATTTTAATATTATCCTCCCCTCTACTACTAGGGTTTCTGAGTGGTCTCTTTCCTTCAGGTCTCCCCACCAAAACCCTGCATGCACCTCTCCTGTCTCTCTTATGGGCCACTGCCCCGCCCATTTCATTCTTTTTGTTTTGATCACCCGAATATTTGGTGAGGAGTACAGATCATAAAGCTCCTACTTATGTAGTTTTCTCCATTCCCCTATTACCTCGTGCCTCTTAGACCCAAATATCTTTCTCAGCACGCTATTCTCGAACACCCTCAGCCTATGTTCCTCCCTTAATGTAAGAGACCAAGTTTCGCACGCATATAAAACAACAGACAAAATTATAGTTCTGTACACCTTAACCTCCATATTTTTTGAATAGCAACTGGAAGACAAAAAAATATTTTGCACCGAATGATAGCAAGCATTCCCTGACTTTAATCTGCTCTTAATTAATGCGAAACACACAAATACACTAAGTGGGCAAAATGCCGAGTACTTTAATGTTGATACGGGCTGAACGGCCCACGGATCGACTCCCGGTGGGGGCGAGATTTTCCGCACCCGTCTAGAACGACCCTGGGGCCCACCCAGCCTCCTATACAACGGGTATTGGGTCTCTTTCCCGGGGTAAAGCGGCCGGGGCGTGGAGTTGACCACCCTACCTCATCTAGTGCCAGGGTTAAAGAAAGAGTAGAGCTATACCTCTACTCCCCCTCTGGGCCTTCACAGCCCGTTCTAGGGAGATCTTTACCTTTACCTTTACTTTAACGTTGAAGTATGCAGTGTCTACAGTAACCGTTGCGCTCTCTGAAATCTAGGACTGAGCCCACAAGATCAAACGTCGTACTGACTGGTAAAACAAATAACGTGTCCAACGTAACTCTTTGAACGATACCGTCACATAAGATTTAGCGGGCGAGACTTAAATGCCTTGAGCATGCGCTGTTAAACTGACACAGAGTACGAATATTTGATTGTCTGTTACATACATGAACTGACATTCCCCACTCCTGTTAAGACTGGAAATCTCACAGATGCACGGAGGGTAACATCTCAGCAGTCTAGTCACGCACTGGGCTAATGCTGCGTGTGAGTGAGTGTGGATCAGAAACTGCAATTTTTAAATCCACTGCTAGGGGAGCCACTTACGGGAAAAATGTGCATTGGTACAGTATAACTGTCTCACTCACTAACTGACAAGGTAATAAAGAAACACTAAGACATAAACCCAGATTCAGTTTAGGAACTATTACAAGCAAAACTGCCCCTGCGCCCAAGTACCTTGTCATAACTTTGAAGGCCGGACGGTTTGGAGTTCAAACCCCGGCAGGATTAAGAGATTTTCGTTTTTCCAAAACCGTCCAGACTGGCCCTGTGGCCCATCTCCAGTATAATTGGTACCGGAGCACTTTTCTGGGGGTAAAGCGGCCAAAGCGTGGCGATGAAAATCTAGCGCCGAGGTTAAAAACGAGTAGAGCTATACTTCTACTCCCCCTCTGCGCCAGCATGGCCTGTTACGGCGAGACCTTTAACTTTAGTGCCTCTAAGAACAGTTTACATACATGTTGCACTGCTTTCAGAAAAGGGCCCATATAACGGTAACCAGTTCAACATTTAAAGAGAAATTAACTTCTTCCTGTTTACTTGTGTTTCGCAAAACACACGAGAATTCTGTATCACCCTGTTGCTGCGCGTCGCTGAAATCCACCCCTTTTCTGCGCCCACATTAGCTGGTTTACGTGAAGGGTTGATGGGGAAATTTGATAGAGGAACCTTATAATGAAAATTGTAAATGATGCGAAATTACCTTTTTCGGAAAAATGCAATGGCTGATCCATATTTATGGTTAATATTACCAAGTTATAAGCTAAAGGCAATATACGGGTTATTGCAGGTTCGTGATAATATAACAGATCCTTCTGTCCATTGATATTGGATGCATTTTGTGATTTTTGTTACCGGCATTTATATAGTACATACCGGCCTGAATGAGTTGCTGAAACGGTGAACCGGTTCAACACACACAATAATATATATACATACTCGTATAATTCATAGTCTATTTTCATCCCTAAAATGAAAAAGGGTTTTCACATAATTATGCTCTGTGTGCGGTCCCCTCTACCCCTTAAACTCAGAAATCTTACTATGTAACACTGTGCCACTGAGGACATCCCAACGCCGTAATTTTCAATATCCTTCAATCAGCGACAACAACATGGCGGGCGCGCAAACTCGGGATATTACTGACAATAATTACTGCTATTTATTTATTCCAGTCAGATTTCTCGTCGCCAAGAACACGATTCAGTGGTTGAACCTTTCCTGTTATAACCCCACCACTGTGTCGCCGTACAAGAGGGCCTTAGGTTAGACGTCAGTCTAGTCTCTCTGTGTCATGCGTGTTTCCCTCCTTCTCTACGCGAAGGGCTTAGGTTAGACGTCAGTCTAGTCTCTCTGTGTCATGCGTGTTTCCCTCCCTCCTTACGCGAGGGGATTGGGTTAGACGTCAGTCTAGTCTCTCTGTGTCATGCGTGTTTCCCTCCTTCCTTACGCGAGGGGCTTAGGTTAGACGTCAGTCTAGTCTCTCTGTGTCATACGTGTTTCCCTCCCTCCTTACGCGAGGGGCTTAGGTTAGACGTCAGTCTAGTCTCTCTGTGTCATGCATGTTTCCCTCCATCCTTAAGCGAGGGGCTTAGGTTAGACGTCAGTCTAGTCTCTCTGTGGCATGCGTGTTTCCCTCCCTTCTTACGCGAGGGGCTTAGGTTAGACGTCAGCCTAGTCTCTCTGTGTCAAGCGTGTTTCCCTCCCTCCTTACGACAGGAGCTTAGGTTAGACGTCAGGCTAGTCACTATCTCTTACAATATGCCCCTTTGTAGCCAAAACAGGAGAGGTGGGATTATAACAGGAAAAGTTCCCAGTGGTTTAAGCACAATGTTACATGTCTGGAGAGTGCGACTTGGTTACATAGTGAACTCGAGAAAGGAAGCCCCACTGACTCTCACTGGTTTAGACCCCACCGTATGACAAATCAGCGTTACGGAATGACTGGTAACATCCAATTTGGCTGGTGGACGAAATTAAACTGTTGCTTTGAGACACGTGGCAAGAAAGCATTATCAAAATAAACAACCACGCCCATGTTTGACTTTGAAGGCGCGCCCATTTGCCATAGGAACTGCAGTGCAACGCGACACGTAATAAGCCACGAGGATGGCAATACAATCACACAGGAAAGTAACAGTTGCAAAATTTTGTTAATGACAAACATGCAGGTTAAATAGTGTTTCCATTACGGGACATGTATTACGAGAAATATTCACAATTTAAATGGATTCAGTGTAGGTGAACTCGACTGATGGCGAAATAGCTAGTCTGCCTCGTGTTTTGATCATCCCCTGAACAGTCACCCTCGCTACTTGTAAGGGATGTTTGGGGATGAAATAACGGCCAGTAATTGGAGATTGATGTGGCTAAGCAACTTGACTGCTGAGTGCTATCTTGTAGGGAACCATGCGGCTATGGCTTCGTGCAAAATCGCTTTACGCCCTCTGCAGTGTGGTTCAGTTCTGAAACAATAACTTTAGCATTACTAGAATTCTGGACTTGGTCCATCCTGTCTTATTACAAAAAAAAGGACACTTTTGGCAACCGGTTTTGTTTTCGTCCTCAGGGCTGGGAGGCAACGACTCAGTTCAGCATGACAGAATGACATACTGTCAATTGCTGGATCACCATGGGATCAGCCACTATTATTATTATTATTATTAAGCAATCCCTGTACAGACCTGGGCAGGCCATGAGGGTTCCAGGAGGTTGAGGCTCCCAGATTTCAAGACAATCGGCACATGAAGGTGGTGAGGCTGTCAGTCCTGTGCACCGACCGCCTTTACCCCCAGGAAATATTCCTGGTACTCATTTATGTTAGAGGTTGAGTCGATCCCAGGGCCATAGTGCGGCCAGAGAAGGATTAAGTCAATGAAAAATTCCAATGACACCATCAGGAATCGAACCCGCGACCTTCCGGCTTGTAGCGCAGTGCCTCAACCAACTGCGTCACAGCGTGCCACTATTATTATTATTATTATTATTATTAGTAGTAGTAGTAGTAGTAGTAGTAGTAGTAGTAGTAGTAGTAGTAGACTGATAAAACAAAGAAGCAGTGTCTCTTACGAGAATATCTGTTTTGTTTAGACACAGCACCTATGCAGTTTTTAATCATAGTGTTTTATTTCCCTGAAAATGACTGTACAGTCAAGTCATCTAAAAGTAAATTACGGCCGCTACCTGAACCTGCTCGGTGCAATAGACGGACTCTCCCGTGGGCCCCACAAGTTTCATCACATCGTACGAAGTAACTAAATGCCACGCTGCAGGGCTTCCCTCAGAAGATACCAGCCAATATCTTCCCTGCCTTTATTGCCGTCTTACAACAAACGGCTGCCTGCCATTCGAATGTATCCTAAGAGGGTTAAAACAAGTTCACTGCCTCACAGCCTATTTTCCAAGATCAATTTTTAGCTTACGTTCCTAAGATCACAACCTGTCTGTGTGTGTGTGTGTGTGTGTGTGTGTGTGTGTGTGTGTGTGTGTGTGTGTCACCTTTCAACTTCTTAATCAGTTTACTTGTATTTAGGAAAGCTGTCATGAACAGTACGCCACTTAAGGTCACTCCAGTGCCTAACAATTCCCCCACTAACTAACTAACTAACTAACTAACTAACTAACTAACTGACTGACTAACCAATATATTTCTTTAAGATACATTTTAATATTTTCTTCCAATCTAAGTCTTCATAGTGGTCTATTTCCACCAGGTTTCCCCACCAAAACCTTGTATGCACCTCTTTTCTCCCCCATACGTGCCACATGCCCCGCTCATCTCATCATTCTCGATTTGATCACCAGAAAAACATTTGGTGAGGAGTCAGATTATGAAGCTCCTCACGGTGCAAGTTAGTTAGATTATAAAGCTCCTCACGTTGCAAGTTAGTTAGATTATGAAGCTCCTCACGGTGCAAGTTAGTTAGATTATGAAGCTCCTCACGGTGCAAGTTAGTTAGATTATGAAGCTCCTCACGGTGCAAGTTAGTTAGATTATGAAGCTCCTCACGGTGCAAGTTAGTTAGATTATGAAGCTCCTCACGGTGCAAGTTAGTTAGATTATGAAGCTCCTCACGGTGCAAGTTAGTTAGATTATGAAGCTCCTCACGGTGCAAGTTAGTTAGATTATGAAGCTCCTCACGGTGCAAGTTAGTTAGATTATGAAGCTCCTCACGGTGCAAGTTAGTTAGATTATGAAGCTCCTCACGGTGCAAGTTAGTTAGATTATGAAGCTCCTCACGGTGCAAGTTAGTTAGATTATGAAGCTCCTCACGGTGCAATTTCCTACAGTCCGCTCTTACCTCTTCCCATCTTAGGCCCAAATATCTTCATCAGCACCCTATTCTCGATCATCCTTAACCTATGACCCTCCCTTAATACGACAGACCAAGTTTCACGCCCACATGAAACAACAGTCAAAAATTATAATTCTGCTCATTTTAATATTTATTTTCTTGGAAAGCAAACGGTAGGCAAAACATTCTGGACCGAATGGCAGGCATTCCCGGAGTTCAGTCTGTTCTTAATTGCTTCATGAATGCAGTATAATAGGACAGTAGACTTCTTCAGTTCCACTCGGAACTCTCTGATGTTATGCCCCACTATAGGGGTTCTCAAATATTTTCGCTGACGTACCACTAAATAAAATATAACAACTTCAATGTATTTAAATAAAAAAACAAATTGGAAAGACTGGCTGACAGCAGGGTGAGTTGTATAACGTTGCCAGCAATGCTGCGTGGTAGCAAATATATATGGCTTATATTTTATTTATTTACTATTTAATATTGTTATCATTTTATATATATTTTTTTAATTAAGGCCGCGTACCGGTATAGAGTGGTACGCGCACGACAGTTTGAGAAACCGTGGTCTACTAGGTGCTTGAAGCACTGTGCGTTCAATTCGAAGGCATGTTGATAGTTCCCTGCCTTCATGAAATTAAATGCTAGTGATTCCAAGCAGCAGTGTGGGAGCAATAACAGTTGGCTGAAGACCCCCCCCCCCCTTTCGAGACACAGCAGTTTCACACAAAGTCGGCCTGCAACATTTTCCCCTTGAATCAGGTTCTTTTCCGCAGACCCAATTTCTTCTATACGCCTACACCACTGCTGCTCGCTCTCCGATCTTTGCTAATTTGTAATTAACAATGTGCTCCTCATTAAACCTTCACATTGTGTACAACCTTGCATTAAATACGCTACACGACATTTACGACCACTTTACTTTGATTCACGACCGGACCGGCCCTGGGGACCACCCAGCCTTCTATTCAACCGGTACCGGGGTTCTTTTCCGAGGGTAAAGTGGCCGAGGCTTGAAGTTGGCCACACACCTCCATCTAGTGCCCACTTTAAGAATGCGTAGATCTATATCTTTAGTCCTTCCCGAGAGTAAAGTGGCCGGGGCGTGGCGTTGACCACTCATCGCCACTTATTGCCGAGGTTAAAGAAATAGTAGAGCTATACCTCTACTCCCCCTATATGCCTTCATATCACGGACAGGGACAGTTTTACATTTTTCACTCTCCATGACATTTTCTTGCAGAGGCAAATTGCCTAATCCTGAATCAGAAAAATACGAAGCCTGTAGAGTAACATTGTGTGTCTCTAAACAAGCTTTCTTTCATTCATTCATTCGCTCTGTGTTTATGCAAAGCACGCAGACGCTGCACTGACACAGCTCACATGTTACTTGCATTCAAGATGATGTTACAGACCCACCAACAGGAATTAATCATCACATTAACAGTTATTAAACATCACATTAAGAGTTATTAATCATCACATTAACAGTTATTAATCATCACATTAACAGTCATTAATCATCACATTAACAATTATTAATCATCGCATTAACAGTTACTAATCATTACATTAACAGTTATTAATCATTGCATTAACAGTTCCTTTTCGGGTTCGATCCCGGATCAGTGGACAAAGTGGCACTGGGACAGGTTTTTTCCCGAGTACTTCGGTTTTCCCCTGTCAATTTCATTCCGCCTGTGCTCCATTACTTGAAAACATGAAAAAACTGATCATCTTTCTCTTTGTCTTCATCACAGGGTTGCACAATAAGCCTTAGGGCTGCGGTGCGTCCGTAGCATATGCTGCGGGGCCCTTCTCTAAAAAAAAAAGGTCATTTTCAACACAGCTTTTTCAGTTTACTGAATTTACAATATCAGACTATGTATAGTGACATATATATAACTACATGTTTCGGCTCATGCGAATCACCTTCAGGTCATCACTGAACACTGTACTTCTTCAATTAGCTGTTTGGCATTATTACAATGCTATTAATATAAGGCCACATCACACAGTAATTATGTCCTTTCTTTTAAAAAAACAGCGGGGAATTGCTAATTTCTGTACAACAAAAGTTTTTTTTTTAAGTATTAGGTTAAACCTATCTGAATGCTGCGGAATGAGCTACAACCTACTTTATTCAAATATTTTAACACCCTAAAATTTTGGTAACTACAGTAAAAGTAATTTTGTAATATCTCTTAATAAGCGAAAGTCTCTTTAACATGGCACAGGAAACGAAGAACAAAGTTTAACGGAAAATACATAGTGTGATTGACTGTTCGTAGCTTGCTACTGTACCCGGCGTTTTGTCCGGGAGTGAAACTTGTATCTGATTGTGACCAAAGAATATGGATTTAAGGGGTCTGAGAACAGGGCACCGAGGACAATATTTACATCCCAGGGCGAAGAAAAAATGTTAGAGGAAGCTGCACACTGAGGAGATACGTAATTTGTATTTTAGTCACACATTATTAACTTCATCCAATTAAGGAGATGTAAATGGAAAGGGCATGTAACACGCATGGGAGAGAAGAAATGGGCTATGCATACGGAATCTAATAACCGAGTTCGAAGGGCAAAGACAGCTTGAAAGACAAAGACAAAAATGGCAGGACCGTACTAAAACCGATCTTAAAGAAAAGAGGATGTGAGGATGGGACTGGATTCATCTAGCTTAAGATGGGTGCCGGTGACGTGATCCTGTTAACGTGTTACAAAATTTTAGTTTCCACCAAAGGCGGGGAAAATTCTTAACCAATGGAGGGAGAGACTGGGAAAATTCTTAACCAATGGAGGGAGGGACTATGTTTTATGGAACTGGTCCACGAAAATGTTAGAGTTCCATAAAATGGGGGCAACTTCTTGGCCAGGGGAGGGGCGCACTATGTTTTATGGAACTGGTCCACATAAAATCTTAAGTTCCACAAAAAGCGGATCAATTCTTGACCACTGAAGCAAAGAGCTGTATTTACAGAACAAGTTCATATTAATTTACTTCGCATTCTCCTTGTTTAAATTTGTGATACAGCATATTCTTCTCCCAAAAAGTACTGATTAAGCCCAACCGCTTATACATTTTTGGGGGGAATAGCATAAATGGTTATTAAATTAAATGACAAATCATTTCTGGAGAAAAATCATCACTGAGAAACTAACAGTGGCTCAGCTAGTCAAGAAACGTCACGCCTTTAACAAAAACTGAGACCTTATTCATGTGTTCGTAGAAGCCCGTCACTGAGCCAAATAAATCCAGTCACATCTTAATATTCTTTACATTTTGTGGTCAGTTTTAATACTATTTTACTTTCTGCTCCTAATCTTCTATGTGTTTTTCCGACCGAAGTTTTGTATGAATTTATCATTCCATGTCCACCATTATAACTCCCAGAACAAAAAAACACACACATGAACTATAGCAGTGTTACATCCATAAAAGTCCCCGTCATTTTGCATGACAACCTTCAGCGCGAGTCTCACAAACCTTACGGCCCTCCTACCTCAGTCACGTGATTGCAGCTGCTACGTAAGCAGACGAATACTGGCACTTCCACCGCTCTGAGTGCAGTAACACACCGATCTACGTGCACATGACTTCACGCACTATTCCGACTTGTGACATCCGACTTGGCTCGCTAACCTTACCTGCGCCTTAAGCTGGAGACTTTGTGTAATAAATCCTGCTATACTGAAAATATGTACTGCTTAATGAGAGTGCAGTGAACCTTCGTATAAATAGATGGTAATGACGATTTGATATATCTTTGATGGTGTTTAGTTACGAAAGCTAATTATCGGTTTTTGTTGCTTCATCCGTGATGCTGCAGCAAGTTCGAAGTATAAGCCGCAAGAAAATGTTGAATTTGAAAACGTGCTAAACCCCGACAACAGGAAGGCGGGGACTTTAATTAGTTGCGGAGCAAAAGGAATTATTTTAGCATATACTGGAAGCAGAGACGGAGGTTAATGTGAAAACTGAGGAAATGCGTTGCGCAGTCGAAGGAGAAAATTAAATGGTGGGGGGGGGGGGGGGGGGAGGTTAAGGTGGCCTTTATGACTAGCAAGTGAGATGACACATTTCCTTCACGCTTCAGGAACTTTTTCCTCAGTGCCTGGATAACTTAATGCGTAAGAAAGAAACCCTCCTGCTGATGCTGGAAGTGAATTCGATCTCAGTGGCCGTACTCTTACGTAGTCCACGGGTAACGACATGCTATTTTGTCGCTTTTAAAATCAAAACAGAGAAATAGGTCACTCAGAATCATTAAAAGTTGTTGTACTTGAAGATACAAAGCAAGAAGACTGACTTACCAACTAGCCAACAAATTAACCAATTAATTAACTAACTAAATAACTCCATGGAGCACGGTCCATGTGAGATTTGTGGTTGACAAAGTAGCACTGGGACAGGCTTTTCTCCGTGTACTTCGGTTTTCCCCTATCAGTTTCATTCCACCGGTGCTCCATTAAAATGGAAAAGCGAAAAAGCTAATCATCTTCATCACAGGGTTGTACAATAAGCCTTAAGGCTGCGGTGCGTCCGCAGCATCTGCTACGGGGCCCTTCAATATAAAAACTCCGTGGAGCAGAGTCCTTCTAAGAAGCTAATAGTTCTTCGGCTGTCCCACGTTCTATGGGACCTGAAATTTCATGACCGTGTTCACGAAAGCTCGCCACTTGTTTCCATCCTGGGCCAGATCAATCCAGCAGCAAGAACGCCACTTTGTGTAACACCAGAGTACCCTCCTGAGTTTAGTTCTGGTTGTGAGAAACACAGTAATGAAGTCACATTATTCAATTTACATACTTTGGCGGCAAATTCTCATCTATATGCCGTACACTTCGCCGAACTGGTAAACTGTCTGAGACGGTAAGATGTGACGCCTCCAGAGACGAAACTGACTGTGGCCAATTGCACGGGACTATCCAGCATTTAAGTTGGAGTAGGCGTACTGAGGAAAACCATAAAAGCTTTTATCAGGATACTCACTTCTGAGTCTGAAATCGAACCAAGGATCCCTTGCTCTCAAATACAAAGCTGGAGTACTAGCAACTGAACAGCGGTTTTTCAGTCCTATTATGTAGGTTAGGTAGAATCGAAGAGTGACGATAAAGAAATAAGTTTATAATGCAAGGTTCGAGATCACACAGTGGTGTTGCTGAAAATTCACGTCTTCTGCGACATTACGCCATGTCGATTGGTAAATACTTACTGACGTTTCGGAAGATTGTAATGCCTTCACCTTGAGGGTCAAGCAGTCCAATCAAGCCGTCAGTCGTGTTGTGATGATGAAGGCAATACGGACCTTCGAAACGTCCGTAATTATTTACCAATCGACATGGCGTAACATCCGAGAAGACTTGAAACTTCTTACGAAGCATATATAGTCGAACCCGGTTATAACGACATCGCTTTATACGTCACCTTGTTTGTAGCGTCAGATAGTCTGCGGTACCAATTAATTCCTCACTGTCAACCATAACATTATACTCCTCGGTTATAACAACACTCGTTTATATACAAAAGGTAAAGCAATCCCATTACAGGTCCTTAGGGTTCCAGGAGGTTGAGGCTCCCAGATTTCTAGACAATCGGCACATGAAGGTGGTAAGGTTGTCAGCCCTACGCACCGGCCGCCTTTACCCCCAGGAAATATTCCTGGTACTCATTTCTTTTAGCAGCTGAGTCGACCCAAGGGCCATAGTGCGACCGAAACGATTATGTCAGTGAAAAATTCCAGTGACACCATCGGGAATCACACCCGCGACGTTCCGGCTTGTATCGCAGTGCCTCAACCAACTGTGCCACCGCGTGCCCCTCACTCATTTATACACACAGAATATCCAGTTCCTTTCATGAGGTTATAACCAGGTTCGACTCCATTTTGGGCTCTTTCTCTAATCAGAACAATCAGATTTATCTGTATTGCTATCCCACTACTAGTAGTCCTCGCTACAATTGAAGGATTTATCATTTCGTGCGACAAGCTAGTACATTCCCTGTTGATATCTGTCCGCATCGTAGTTGTCAGCCACCGCATCACAACTGTTTCAACCTCGCGATCGTCTTAAAATTTGTGGCCACCAAAGACTTTGCTTCAGCTCGAAGCAGATGATAATCGTTCGGCGACGATCTTACCCTGATACAATCACATTCACTGCGAGACCTTTCTTTACATAATTACACGCATGTAAACTTATTTTCTGGCCGAATCTCGTATATTCCACCTTACGACTTTATCTTTCCCTCTTCTTCAGCCACCTTCGTTCTTCTCTCCTCCTTCATTGCACACTGCGCTTTTTGGTTTTCTAGTAACAATTCCGCAGACTCTGTCTGTAAAGTCTACCATCTATCTCTAAACAAATCATGCAAATAACTTAAAGTATTCCTCCACAGATTACGAAATCTTGCTTGTTTCCTTACAAGTGCACGACCAGAATTTTGTAACAAGGTTTCCGCCCAACATCATCACCTTCATATATAATAACTGACATCTCCAAAACACGTCTGTCACCTGACACACAAACTGTCAGACATTTCCGAGTACAGTACAATTTATTTCACAGTACAGTGCTCCCGTGACTCGTCAGGCCGGTCAGATAAAAATGTAACTAACATTTTTACGATGACACCCCCCCCCTCTCCCTGTATTCATTTATAACTGTAACTTCATTACTTACATGCAGGATTTAAGCTTTTAAATCTTGTAGCCACTAAAGTAAGAATGAAAGTAGATGGCGGGTGACAGACTGTTCTTTGCGCAGAGATAGAGACAGAATTATAAGACTGCGGTGTTAAAGAGACTGTTTCCATAACAGCCGCGGCCACAGCAGTTGAAGCTTGGGAAGATTCCCCGCTGTTGCCAGGTCGACACCACCAAAGGTACAGTCTATAAACTAGGGCAGCAGGAAAGAGTAACGAACAGAACATAAAAGAAAAAACTGCGTACATAATAACAATATATAACTTTCACTTCTCTCACTTTCTTCAATTTATTTTCATTCCTAACTGAGAATAACGCAACGAACGGAACGAAGTGTGCAATTCAAGACGAATAACTTTGTGATTTGTTACGGAGCCGAACCTGTGCCTCGCTGTCCTTGTCCAGTATCTGGCAACACAGCATTGTGCCTCTGGCTTCAACTGCTGCGGCCGCGGTTACTGACAAACACCGTAATGTCATTGATTTGGTACAGCCGATCGCATTTCGATTATGAAACTACATTTTAACAGTGTTATCACATTATGCATGCTTTTTCGATCTCTTGTTCCTAACAATACGTTTGACTCTTGTTACCTCAACAAGGCGACCTGGCAGACGTAAGAAGAAGCGTAAAATGTGGAAAGCAAATCGTGACTCACGCTGATTGAATGCGGTTACGTCATATCATAGAGTGTTACGTCAGATATAGAGCAAGGGATTAGTCGTTTAGTCGATAATAAAAACAATAATAATATTGAATAATAATGAAGACGTGGAGGGTAGCTGTTGAGCACGCCACGCCGCCGGTCTGTTGTAGAACAAATTTGAAACGTGGAATACGCGTGCTGAGACATTCCCCATCCGTCACAATAAAGATTGCCTCCGAAGTATTTTCATGTTTCTCCTTCCCTTGGGTTATGTCATGAGTCGCAGATAGCGTTTTTACTAAACGGTTAGATTATACAATTCCTTCTCCTTCGACGAAATTTTTATAAAATTATTCTGCGATACTACGACAGAAAATGGATCCTTAGTACCTGCAGAATTCCTTCCACACTTGACAAGCTGATGAAACGGGACTTAGCAAAATAATCAGACGACAAAACCATCTCTAAAAATATAAACCGGTTTTATGCATTTCTGCTTTTAATGAACAGCGCAAAACTGTCTCACGTTCCTCTAAGAAGCATCTGTCTTTCATTGTTAAGTTAAAAGAAATCGCAACAAACAGAAATTTCAAACAGCGGGATTAAATATTGTACGAACACTCTTTAGTTCATTGTGACCTTTACTTATTATTTCACAAATATAAGGCATTTGAGTACTGAAATGCAGATTCAAAATGACGAAATACGTGCATATGTGACTTATGTGACAAGCTGATACATTTAATATCAATCTATGTTCACTTCTAGACATCATCTCTTTTAAACAGAATAAGATCATGCATTGTTCTGTTTTTTTTTTTTTGGCGAAACAGCCTAGGCCGCCTCATTGTCGAGGTTTCAACATCACACTCAGACACACCACACTCGGTAGGACTCCTCTGGACGAGGGTTAGGCCCATCGTAGAGACCTCTACTTAACAAAACACAACATTCACAAGAGACAGATATGCACGGCCAAGGCGAGATTCGAACTCGCAATCCCAGCGAGCGAGCAGCCACAAACCTACGCCTTAGACCGCGCGGTCACCAGGATCGGAGCTTTGTTCTGGTGGTATTACGAATTCTTCCATACACCATATAGCGACATCCAATGTTAAAGGTGTCCTCTTCAACAGGGTATTGCGTGTCCCCGGGTTAAGGACGGAGGAGCAGTTCATAAGTCCGCTAAGATAAGAACGTGTGTTGCAGTAGTAGGACTTAGGTGAAAAAGGTAAAGGTCACCCTAGAACAGCCCTAGAAGACCCAGAGGGGGAGTAGAGGTATAGCTCTACTCTTTCTTTAACCTCGGCGCTAGATGGAGGTGGATGGTCAACTCCACGCCCCAGCCGCTTTACACCCGGGAATAACCCGGTACCCAATGTAAAGGAGGCGGGGTGGGTCCCAGGGCCGGTCTGGACGGTTGAGGAAAATCTCGCCCCCACAAGGATTCGATCCCTGGACCGTCCAGCCCGTAACGAGTCGCTAAACGGACTGCGCTATCCCGGCCCAGTACTTATGTAATATGAACAGTTAAAGTAATGTGAGTGTATTTTATATTAGACTTCATTTTTATTCGCATTTACTGATGGTTAATCTAAAGACGCTCTCAAGGGCTCAGGATAGGTACAGCGTCGAATATAGGATAAGTGGATAATGTACTCAGGGCGTGGAAGGAAAACGTCACAGCCCATTTTTGTCACCACGGCTTGTATTTTGTGTTCCGTATGACCTTCATAATGAACAGCGATTATTTCCTTAAACACCATCACGTACTGAATGTGATTACACTTTTGGAGATTAAACATTTCCACAATGCTTGCGTAGCTGACGCTTCCAGATCCCGCGGTAGAGTCAGTAACTGCTCGCATTTATCCGTGTCTATTTAAATTTTTCAGCGTTAGGGAACTCCCCCCCCCCCTCCCCCCCAATATATTAAATCACAGCCCAATCCAGCTATAACGACATCGGTTAATGCGACACCTCGCCTATAGCGTCAGATATTCTGTGGTACCAATTAATTCCTCACTGTTACCATCACATTATACTGCTCGGTTAATGACACTCGTTTATAACGACACAAAATATTCAGTACCTTTCATGACGTTATAACCGAGTTCGACTGTATTTTCAAACGCGTATAGTCAAAAGCGCGTTGGGCGACGGGTTGTGTATTCCCAATTTTTCCTTACACTCCGCCACTGTAGATATCTAGCAATATATGCAAGGTTATGCTTGCAATGATTTCACATACACGGTGACCGGCGACGTATACATCTCGATGAGTGTTAAATTTCTATTTGTACGATATTTTTTCCAAGTGATCTCGTCGTGTTCATATTAACAACTTCTGGCACCACTGCTGACTACCACAAATTTAGACTTGCCAGATCTTAAAACAAACAGGACAAATCAAAGAGTGTCCAAGTTCTTGTCAGCTGAATGGTGAAGACCGATCAGACTTCAGTCTATTTTTTTTAAGCTGACAGAAGAAACCCTGCAGTTGAGTGGTTAAATTCTTGGGTCGGAGACCGGATATCTTGTCTAGTGTTTTGTGCTCTCCCTTGGTTCCTGCCTTAAAATAGGCAGCGAACATTTCCTTTCACACGCGTTCCAATTGTTCATCCCAAATCATCCAACCATACGCAAATCAAAAGCGTCGTTTAAACTAGCCAACGTATTTACATGAGCTCATATTTGGTAAGAAATTCGGTATCCAACTACTTTGAGTACTTCAGCTGTAGTCAGATGTTATCGCAATCGTATAATTTCGTCACAGAAGCTAGTCAAATGCGCGCGCCGAGTGCGTCTGTGCTCTTTGTCCGGCATTAAACTGTCTTAAGACACCAGTTTCCTGTTGTAAAACAGATACACTCTAATCACCATAACAAGTTCCCACTTGACAAGACCCCAGACTTAACTTTATGTTCTGCTGGTTCCCCTCAAACTTGGATTGATGTTTATGGTTCGTAAACACTCTAAATCCGTTTTGTACGCATGTGCTAAATGGATCACGCCTACAACTTGTCTGTTGAGCCTTCAGTCCCTGGACCTCCCTGCTTTATACTGAAAACACAATACGTTGAATTTATTAATTAATGTATCTGACGATAGTTTGGGATTCAGTCTTTCTTATTTATTCTTCAACGAAATATCACATTTTATTTACGACACAATGAAATGACTAATACGTCTCCTGCTTCATTTTCGTACCTACTCCATTGTAGGTGTAGATGATTATTGTTGCACCTGATCACACTCAATTACGCCCACAGACTCACACACCGTAGGAGTCCCCTGGACTAGGGATCGGCCCGTCGCAGAGACCTCTACCTGTACAACACACAACATTCACAAGAGACAAACATCCATGCCCCTCAGCAGGATTCGAACCCGCGAGCCCTGCAGTCGAACGACCGCAGACCTACGCCTGAAACCGCGCGGTAACCGAGATCAGCTTCCTGCTTTATTTTAGCCCAAAAGTAACTTCATCAACTGAGATAAAAACAATTGCCCAAGCATTGACTTATACTCCATGTTTGATGTATTAGTCACAGTCACAACTTAGTTTTGCTCGCCACGTATGAAGTAGGGTCTATCGGTTTCTTGAATAATAAAATTACACGTATGGGGATTTTAAGTGGGGTCCTGTCACTACATTGCGTGTCCTCAAGTCACGGAGATGACAGATATGGACCTAATAGTTTAAAAATCTCATTTTCAACCATAGTGGACTTAGTTGGTTTTCCTTACAGGCCCACGATATATTCTCTCGAGTCGTCTAGACGTAATGTTGACAAAATTACTGGTAGTGATGAAACAAATGACGACGTAGAGACAAGAGCATTGGGTTTGTTGACATAGGCCAGTGGGAGATCTCGGGGAATGAAACAGTAGGCAGAGCGTGAAAACCTTGAAAGACGCGTTCCGTCACCATGAATTAGACTTCTTTCCGGAGCTTCAGTATAGGATCTCCCTAGAGTAAGAAGAGAGTATAACATCAGTAGATGAATCAGGTCGACTGCAGCATTGTTCTAAATTTAAAAACAAAAGTAGGTGGCAAAATGCCAACATCGTGGCGAACGTCTGTCAGCCATCATTCATAACACAGCATGCCATCTGTCTTTTGTCAAATGAAATATTTGAAACGTTTCAGTTTTATTACTCATTCCTGTAGCGCCGTCGTCTTGTATTTCTTTGCAACATACGCGTCACAGTTTTCATACACTTCCTAACGATTTGGGACACGCGGTGCCTCAGCCAACTGCGGCACCGCGCCACAAGCCGGAAGGTCGCGGGTTTGATTCTCGATGGTGGCATTGGGATTTTTCATTGACATAATCCTTCCGGCCGCACTATGGCCCTGGGGTCGACTCAAGAATATTTTCTGAGGGGTAAAGGCGGCCGGTGCGTTGGGCTAACAACCTTACCACCTTCATGTGCCGATTGTCTTGAAATCTGGAAGCCTCAACGTTCTGGAACCCTCAGGGCCTGTCCAGGCCTGTACAGGGATAGCTTTACCTAACCTAACGCTTTAGCGCAGACGCATGGAAATCGCGTTTTTATCGCCTTTATGTGTTATTTTGCTTCAGAGATGATGGATTCCAACGATGTAAACTGAACTTCTGACCGCGGTTGCCTGAAATATCCTTCCCATTAGACGTCACGTAACTGAATCACTTGATAAAGTGTCGTTAAGTAAATAAAAAATCAAAGCAATCCAAGAGTACACTTTCGAGAACTGGACTTCTAACGATTTTCTACACGAAGGTGAAGGTATCCCATTACAGCCCCGACAGGCCCTTAGAGCTCCAAGAGGTTGAGGCTCCCAGAATTTCTGGCCCTACACACCGGCCGCCTTTATCCTCAGGCGATATCCGTGGTACTCATTTCTGTTAGGAGACTGAATCGACCCCAGGGTCGTAGGGCGTCTGCAAGGGCCCCATCAGGAATCTAACCCGCGATCTTCCGGCTTGTAGCGCAGTGCCTCAACCAACTGAGCCACCACACTCGGTTCTTCCCTAGCGACATCATTCCCGCGATGTTCCATGCTCTTGTCAGCACCCCAACCCCGTCAGTACAACCGTCCTCAGCTGGGAATTTATCCCTGACCGGTGCTTGGTCTCAAAACGCTCTGAAGTGCAGACTTCACTGCTGAAAATGCACTGACTTTTCTTCAACGGTTCTCAAGCATTCTGAACCTACAATTCACCACCCCATACATCAGGTCCCTAAGTATTACACACCTTTAAATAATTTTTTTTTTATTAGACCAACATGTGCACTATATTCTTATAACCAAGTCAATCACCCCCACATATGTTTCGGCCTATAACAGGCCATCTTCAGGGGGTCAAAGTTTTTTACATAGACTTTACATCTGTTGTACAATTTTAAAAAAGTTAGTACATCCACATAAACGTAAAATGAATCTTAGTTCCCAATGGATTTAGGTATTATTTCTTTCAGCTGTAAAATCCTAGGGTATGTGTTTACATAAAAGGTTAAAATTACATATCTGTTGTTATATATAAATAAAACTTTTAATTAGTTAACAAGATGCACGGTGAATACAACGTGAAATATTACACACCTTATTATTATATAATATAGGTTTCACAAGCAAGTTGAGAAACGATCTTTTTCCATAACGCAATAGCCCCTATTGGGCCAAGGCCTCCTCATTATTGAGGCTTCACGATCACACTCATACACACCTAGGACTCCTCTGGACGAGTGATCAGCCCGACGCAGAGACCTCTACGTGACAACACACAACACTCACAAGAGACAGACACCCATGCCCTCGGCGGGATTCAAAACCGCAATCCCAGCAAGCGAGCGGCCGTAGACCCACGCCTTAGACCGCGCGGCCACTGGAATCGGCCAAAGAAAAATATGGATTTAAATAATCACAGAAAAGTTTTTCTTCATTTTATCCCTCCATAAGAAATTACTTCACAGCGCGTGTTGAGAAACGTTTAATTGAATGGGCAACGTTCTTTTGTGCTTTTTTTCTTTCCTGTGGGAGTAATACGGAGACCAAAGTACGTAATTCCAACGGCACGTAGGCCCCTGATGGATCACGTTAACTACCTGTGACGTCATAAGCTTTACTGCCAGAACTTCATACCAAATGCTAAATACTACAGAAGAATGTATGTGAAATATTAATACAGAAGAAGCCCGAGAACTTGCAGGGGAAATTAGTTCAGTGTAGACAAAAATCAGTACACCAATGTTGCCAACACAATAAAAAATTGTTTACCTTATTTATTTTTCTGCTACATGTTTTCGCTTTTACGCCTTTATCAGAGACAACTCTCTAAAAACACTCACGTGCGGTACCTAATGCTGATAGTGGTACACCGTCGAACATGCAACCCTTCAAGATCACTGAGGAAAACTGTACTAAAGCGTACGCTTTTGTGATTGGTAGGTTTCGACAACACAGTGCTTCGTAACAGGGGTGCATAAGTCCCTGGTGCCAGGTCGCCCAAGCACCTAAATTTTGTACAGTGGCGCCTAATATTTTCAGCATAATCACTGCAGTTTTATCCTTACACACAAAAATGTGTATCAGTTCACATGTACCCAGCAGAGAGCGCCAGTTAACAGTGAGGTTCACAGGTCACTCCAAAATTTTGTGGGTCTTCAGCGTGTAAATTGCTTCACGTCACCATTCTGGCACCTAGAATTTGGAGGTGGCTCTTGGACTGTCAGCAAATTTGTGGAATCCTGGGGTATATATTACACCCACAACATAATATTGTCCAATGGAGGGCTTTAATATTAGCAGTAATGAACATGCGGGTCCTACTTCCAGATGTATGTAGGTTGGTTAGCTGATTGATTGTTCGGTTGGTTGGTTCGTTCGTTGTTTGGTTGGTGCGTTGATGGGCTGGATGGCTGGCCAGTTACTTAACTGTAGTTGCTGCAACGCAAAGCATATAATCGCAAATATGAATCCAAAATCAAGAAGCAAACGCAGTCATTCTTGCATTTTTAAAGGGCACAATGGGGGTCCGAAAAGGGAATCTTTCAACCCGCAAAACCTGCACCGCCTAACGCAATTCATTGACTTTTTATGTATTAAATTTGAAAAGTTGGTAGCAATGTACGTCTTACTAAAAAGGAACATGAAAGACAACAAAAGGTTCCTTCCTTCCCTCTTGTCCTTATTGCTTAGTGACATCTTAATGGAAATCAAGGAACCCTAAACTTGCCTCCCCCTTTTCATTCCCTTAGGGGTCTTTCTTGTTGCCTGTCCCCCCCTCCCCCCCACCCGCCAAGCCTGACACAACAGCCTGATAAGACCCACCAGTACGAGACAAAAAAAAAAAAGGATGAAAATCAGTTCTCCAGGATGGTGACAATTCATCTACACGCATTAATATACGTATCTCCGCACCTTCCATCAATGTCAGTGCATTGGTTACCATTCGGAAGGCAATCGCTTGGAATCCAGACGAGACTGACTCTCCTCTATTACCAGAAGGTTTCCTCAGGCGACAGCTGAAATGTGTTAAAATATGCCATGATCACTTCCTCCCTAAGTCTCCCAGGACACACTAGGAAACCATTTCGTGAAGACTGACACATCAGCTAACTGAAAGTGTATTCCAGTACGCACGCATGATCAGCTGCGCTGTTGACACAAACATTCGTTCATTCTTCAAGAAATGAAAGTGTAAATGGAATTCAAAGACATGTCTAACAGCAGTACTAAACACTATTACATTTTTGAATGCCTCCACATACGTATGCACCACTGACAACCCTGTGTCCAGCAGATCTCCACTAAGGTAAAGGTAAAGTTCTGAACAGGACACGAAAACCCAGAGGGGGAGTAGAGATATAGCTCTACTCTTTCTTTAACCCTGGCACTAGATGAGGGCGGGTGGTCAACTCCACGCCCCGGCCGGGAAAGATATCCGGTACCCATTGTATAGGAGGTTGGGTGGGCCCCAGGGCAGGTCTGGACGGCTGCGGAAAATCTCGCCCCCACTGGGATTTTTTTTCTGTCACGTATTTCCCTTTGATCCATTTTGTACTTTTAAATCCTTCCGTCCTTCTTCATGTCACTTATGATCCATACTAGTCCTTGTACAACAAACACCACACAAACATCCATGCCCCGGTGGGATTCGAACCCACGATCCTAGTAAGCGAGCGGCCGAAGACCCACGCCTTAGACCGCTCGGCCACTAGGATCGGCACTTTCGATCCCCGGACCGTCCAGCCCGTAGCGAGTCGCTATACCGACTGAGCTATCCCGGTCCTAGCAGTTCCCCACTAGTCGCAATAATTACACAACACATTATTCTGTTTAATATACACAAAACATTATCTTTTTATCGCTTCAGACATGCGCAGTCGCCGCAAATCAAGTAGGTGCATAACAGCAAAGACTGCGGTATGGTACGGGTTCGACCTACCTGAGGCACATCTGAAGCAGCATAGCTAAGTTCGCGCCACAGTGGATGCACCAGTAATATCGCTCTAAGCCCGTCAGATATGATTTTGAGGTTGTTATTTCGAGGGATTTTCCCATGATACGACCGCTTTTGGATACACGGTTTAGTAATACAAACAGAAATTTCCTCATTTAAGTGCCAGCAACGCCATCTACGCCCACAGCTACAATTCCACACTTTTACAGTACGTGTTACAAAACAAACATGCATAGTTTAAATGTAGCCAAACCATGCAATTTGTATTAGCGCCAAATGGAAATGATTCGAGGAAATGAAATGTGCTAGCATCCTTGTTGAGGAAACGACCGCCATTGGCCAACCGAACGGAGAATGAAGAAGTTTGCGTGTTCCTACAGTGGGCCTTGGTTCGTGTCGCTTACAACAGAGCTGTATTTTACATGTCATTCATCCCCACACGCATTCACCGCTTTATTCTCAGCACCCCATAATATTAATGAACAATTTAACTTCACATTCTAACGATGATCCCGCGTCAAGGGCGGACTTCACCCCTCAATTACTGCCCGCTCAGACGCATGAAACAAAGAATCAGTAACGTGTTGATGTACTGACGATGAATTAATTGACTCTGGGGTTGCAGTATCAGAATATTCAACACCGCTGACATCAAAGCTCGTCACTGGACACGATCCTGATCTGCCTTCATTCAACTCCCAACTTCACAACTCATCTCCGTAAGACTGATCTTAAATATTATTCTCACATCTCCTCCGTCTCCCACACGGACATTTCGTGTGAGATATTCCCTTAAATTCTGCACCAATTCCTTGTCTCCCTAATCCCAGTCACATGTCCGACCCGTCTCAACGTCACAGTATCCACTATCCCAACAATTCTAGGTGATGTCTATAAATAACCTTGTACAATAACCTAAACTGGGACAGCGTAGTCGGTATTGCGACTCGCTACAGGCCGGACGGTCCGGGGTTCGAACCCCGGTGGAGGCATATCCGTCAAGGCCGACCCTGAAGTCCACCTAGCCTGCTGTAAAGTGGGTAGCGGGCTCTATCTCGGAACTAAAGCGGCCGAGTGTTGCGTTGGCCACCCCTCCCCCGCCTACCCGCCATAAATTTAACTATACCGCTATTCTCCCCATGTTCCAGTCAGAGCGCGTTACGGGGTGCTTAAAAACATTCCAAATTGCGTACTTAAAGACTACTTCATATATCTGTATTTAATTGTATTATTTTTTCCGAGTGTCTCTGTAAATCTACACAGAAAAGAGACATTATAAATAAAATTATTAATTTCTTTTACTTTACCAACTTATGCACAATATCTTACAATAGTATCAATCGATACTATTGTAAGATATTGTGCATAAGTTGGTAAAGTAAAATAAATTTCAACTGTAATAAGATGCACAGTCAATATAACGTAAAAATTATTAATATTATAACCAATCCCTACAGGTTTTGATTCCAATACTGGATCATAATGAGAGATATATACTTCATAAATTGGTTTAAAAGGCGTAGATCTGCGGCCGTTCGCTAGCTGGAATTGTGGGCTCGAATCCCGCCGGGGGCATGGATGATTGTTGCGAATGTTGCGTGTTGTAAAGGTACAGGCCTCTCAAATGAACTATTACTGTGAGTTACTTTTCTATAGCTACGGATACGTATTTCAGGTGGCAGGGATTATCGAAAACAATCTGTCGTTTTTAAGCGATAGGGACCTATAATTCAGTTGCCAATGTGGCCACAACCTTTACCAACCAAGTGTTATCTCTGCACAGTAGCGCAGCTTATTATATCGAGCTGTTTTTAACAAACTTAAAAAAGTATATTGCGTGGATATTCAGTGAGGCTGCGACTTCGGAGTACACCTGGAAGGCTACAATATGTAAGAGTGGATCGCTGGGAGGGTTATCTACGGAAACCAGAGTTACAGTTGAGAAATCTTTAATTTTATGGTAGAAATTTCGACAGGAATTTTACTGGGTAAGTATAAATCTGGCCGATCCCAGTGGCTCCGCGATCTAAGGCGTGGGTCTGCGGCCGTTCGCTCACGTAGAGGTTTCTGCGTCGGACTGATCACTCGTCCAGAGGAGTCCTACCGAGTGTGGTGTGTCTGAGTGTGATCGTGAAGCCTCGATAATGAGGGGGCCCTGGCCCACTAGGGGCTGTCGCGTCATTGGGAAAAAGATATATAAAGCTGTCACTCTACGCTGCGCTGTGTGTCGTTGTGAGGAATAGCCTCTGGACCTGAGAGAAGGAAATGACATAAATTACAGCTACAGTATTTGAATATACGGTACTGGTAAGGAGGTGAAGCTTTAGGAGCATGTAACAGAGTCCACGACTGAAGAACCTGTGCCCATACGCATGCGCGTGTGTATGACCGCCCTGGGTGATATTTATTTCCCTTCTTTTTAATTGGAAAGAAACGACAGGACTAGTGACATGTCGTACTGCATGCAGCAGACATCTGCTGGCGGCAGTTTGAATTTCATAATTCATTTGTCATTACTGTTATTCAGCATTACGAAGATGCAGGATGACGCACAGTAGCCTGTGTGTCCTGAAACTGCTGGTTGTTGATTGTGTTTTTGGAACTGGAACTCACTGATAGTTATCTTCAGCATTCCAAAATAATTCTCTTGCGATGAACCAAGGCGTCTGAGTGGTGCGCACGTGTCTGTGAAGGCCGGATGTCCATCCATCACGATGTCTGAATTGGTGCGCCATGTATTGTCACTGATGCAAACATTCATACTTGTCTGGAATGTCTAATGAGGTAATCACTCCATGGGAGAAAAGAAAGATACTGATAACATTGGGTTAAAGGAAGCTTCTAAAAGGTATTACAGTGGCCATATAGTTGCGTGTGAAGAAAATTTTTGTTATCGAATAAGGGCAAATAACTTCATATAATTACCGCCACCAAAAACAATTATTTTTCCTACCTTAAAATATGGTAAGTACAAAAATAGATGGCAAGGAAAGTCAAACAGAAGTACTTGTTTAACAGGTTATGCCACCAGATGCGCACCCAGAATTTCTCATTGGGGCGGGGGGTTGCTGACCCTGAGGCGATACATAATTGATGTTTGATTTTAAAAATTGTGTTATAGAAATCATGTCGTAAGTATAACAAAACACTGTCTGCAACTGCATTTATATACATACAAATGTAACTACATGTTCCATGACTCAATCACAGTGTCTACATTGTATTTTTTTAATTTATTAACTTAGTTTTCAAAATTCTAATGTACTAGTCATCGGCCGATTTCAGTGGCTGA
Source organism: Reticulitermes speratus (assembly GCA_021186555.1). Taxonomy (NCBI): domain Eukaryota; kingdom Metazoa; phylum Arthropoda; class Insecta; order Blattodea; family Rhinotermitidae; genus Reticulitermes; species Reticulitermes speratus. Next base: position 15,461,310 of record JAJKFL010000003.1, on the reverse strand, counting down.
TTTCGGCTGAAGGGTAAATCACGTAAAACGTTTGATGTCATAATATCTACAAAATCTGTGTCTTAAATTTCGGTTTTGGGGGGTTTGGGGGCTACAGCCCGGCGGCCCCCCCCCTTGGGTGTGCCCCTGTATGCCACAGTCACAAACAAGGCAGCTACTGGTTTCGGTTTGAATTCAATACGTCATCTTCAGGCTGCAGCAACAAGTCATATGAAGACGAAAACCATGCAGACGTATACATATTTATATTAAGTGATAATTGAGATCTCAATTTTACATTTTTAGTCAAGTATTGTCATTTCAGATTCTTTAGATATATCGTTAAAATTATTAAAATTATTCAAATTAAAAATGAAACAGCCGCAATTCGTTTTACGATGACTTAGTATGTTAGTACACATCACAAATCATACACAAAATATTGTAAACGCATTACATAAACACAAACCTTCATCTGACCGATACGCAGGTTTTGGGCCCTTGTGGTATATGCGTATTTACCAAATTATTTTCACTTTTTATAGGCCTGCTTACGAGTGGGTGTGCGAAGGCCCAACACCAGTCATTTAAGTTTTAGTTTAATAACGGAGTCAGGCTCTAATTTAGTTATTATTAATATCTGTGCTTATGTCCTGTGGTGGTCCGCAGAAAGTTAACAATGTAATTTTGAAGATTACTGTCCTACAGGGCGTTACGTCACGCCGACCGGTATAAATCCGCGAACGTATTGAAGGCATCAGATATGCTAACAAAACCAACAAATGCACATAAGTGTATGAAAGTATATTACACACACTGTATACCTCCTATATGTTTCGGCCACTCATGTGGTCATCTTCAGGGAAGTGCATTACAAAGAATACATACATAGAAATATTATTATTATTATTATTATTATTATTTACTGCAATTGGGTTTTCACCCGGTGGCAGTAGTCATTACACTAGTACACACAATACAAATGGACATATAAATATACACAAAAGTAACAATACAAAACAAACTATACACAATTACAAAACAAAATACATACAGTAAATACAAGTACACACATTAGAACACCGTACACACATTACAAAAACATCCACACCTTACAAAAACACTCACACACAATACAAAAAAAAAACACACGCATATTACAAAAACACCCACACATTAAATAATCTCAATACGTTTGTGTATCCTCAGTATAAAAATATTTCAGAAGTATTAGAACCAAAGCACAGAGATAAAAGATTAATTTTTAAAAAGAATACATATTTTAAAATACATACACACACTTATTTTTTCTTCCAGTATGGTAATTTCCTACACACATAATACTCGTTACCCACCAGAATCAATCATAATTTTTTACTGTATTCTAATCTTTAATATGTATTATAAATTGTACTGTTTTTAAAATTTAATATTTTATATCTGTGCATCGGTTCTAATACTTCTGTAATATTTCGATGTGTATATCCTTTGTAATGCACCTCCCTGAAGATGGCCACATGAGTGGCCGAAACATGTAGGAGGTTTAAGATATGTATAGGCCTAATACACTTTCATACACTTATCTGAATTTGTTGGTTCTGTTAGCACATCTAATTGCTTAATGCACGGTTATGGATCACTTACACATTTATAAACATTACAACATTAAGATGGAGGCAACAGGTCCCTCCGAAACGCTGGTAAATCATTACTGGTTACACGACGTCGCATCCCGCAAAACACCTTCATCGTGTCTGCCACGATAATCTCACATATTTTAATTAGGAATTCATTTAACACTACCCAATTTGAAAACACAGAGGACATAGGTGCAGCAGCCCGCAGCCGTTTCTAAATCGCCCCATCCATGCCGGGTGTAAAAATGATTGACCACCCATGACCCAGGTCATGCGTTCGTAGACCTGCGACAGAAACCGCAATCAATGATTCTTGCAAGCCAGACAGCGTGAACTGGATTGGCACAGTTGGTGCAGTGAGTGACTAGGCACGGGCAGGACACCAAAAGAAATGTGGTTCGACTTCCGGTGGGGAAGGCGACTGATCTCTTCTCCAAACAGTCCAGACCGGCTCTGGAGTCCACCCAGTCCAATACTCGATGGGTACCAGGGGGGGGGGGGGGTTCTTGAGGTTGAGGCGACCAGTTCGTGAAGCAGACAACTCAAGCCAAAGTTAAGAATAAATGGAGCTTACTTGACCCGATGCCCGTCCAATATGTCTCCATGCCGTCCACATGCGCAAGTTTATCTTTATACAAACTAGATAGGAACTGGAGAATTTTTCAAGCATTCGTTATTATGCATCAGTCGTCAGGAATACGGCTGGTAAAACTACATTTCGGAAGGGATCTGCGCTCTTCTGCGATATTAAGCAGCGTCGAATGGTAGTTCTGTACCGACGTTTCGGGACATGTCGGTCCCATCTTCAAGGGTCAAGAAGTCCAAGAAGAAAGTCCAAGAGGAACAGCCACTGTCTTCTTGGACTTCTTGACCCTTGAAGACGGGACCGACAGGTTGTGCCGAAACGTCGGCACAGAACTACCACTCGACGCTGCGTAATAACCCAGAAGAGCGCAGATGTCATCAACATCGCGGCGGAAGCTTGAAATCACGGTTACTTTTCGGAAGGTTGGCAAACCCTAAACTGGTAATCCACAGTGATGGAACAACCCTGCAGTAGCCGAAACAGGACAATGCTGGGTAAGAAATACGAGAAGGCTTTGGAAGTGGTAAAGAAAGGAAGAGGGAAGGAAATGGGTTGGGAGGGTTGTCGAGAAGTCTGCAAAGCGTCACCAAACAGCTCTGAAAGACAAGCAGCAGGATTTGCTTGACAAAACGTACTACAGTATGTCCTACAAATTGATTATAAGGAACGAACACAGGCATTGTGGTGGGGAAAGAAGTTTTTAAAATGGTGCACGTAAACCCTGTGGGAGGGGTAAAAAGAGAAAGATGGATTTTATGCGTGGTTTCGAGCTCTGTGAGTGGGGCTGGGAACTGGATTTGGTGCGGATGACGACAACAACAACAAAAAAAATGAAAAGGCAAAGAATTACAACCCCCAACATTTTTCTTACTTCCTTATGTTAGTGTATTGGACTGCAGCAATTAAGGGTTGATTCATAACACACTAAACGTAAGCCTCTTAACTTTGGCCGGCGGGGAGGGAGAAAGAGGGAAATAAGAATGCAGATTGCAGACTGGCGTTGCAAAGAATTTAACAGTTTTGTTCAACACGAGTTCCCACTCTTCAGCAGTCTTACAAGTGGCAACGCCGAGACATACTACAAAACATGTATTACGGATATGACTTCCAATTATGTTTCTTGTTTAGAAATAATTCTTTTTTACTTAATTTCCGACACGCTAAACAATAAGGCAAGCCACACTAAATAAAAGACGCCGTGAGACTTAAGGTCCTAACAGATGTGCACATGAAAACTGAAGTATTTTTCGACATGACGCCGTATCGATTGGAAAAGTCACGATCGTAGAAAAAAAGCTGGCCGCCGCCACCTTCAGGGTCTATACAGTGCAGCTCCTCCGAAACGTCGGCAACTGTTTACCAATCGACACGACATCATATCACTCAAGACTTGAATCTTCTAGTAAGAAGTCTGTTATTGCAATGATATTCACATTACGGCTACTGTGGTCCTCGAGACCGTGATGTCGTGTAGTCTGGTATATAAGTATCGTTTCGGAAAATCACACTACCTTCATCTTCGCAGTTAACCTCCGTTTAAACCTCAGATATCGCATATAATTTACCAACTAAAGACAACTACGAAAACATCGGACAGAATACATTAAAAGCTGCACCTCCGGGACCAAAGCGTTGACGGATATCGTAATTTTTCGAATATTAGAAAGTTATGCATGATAAGTATCTTAGTGTAACAAGCAACCTCATAGGCAGACATAACAGTTTAATTTTCCCCGCCCCAATGGCGCAACAGCCCCTAGTGGGCCAGGGTCTCTTCATTATCGAGGCTTCACGATCACATTCAGACACACCACACTCGGTAGGACTCCTCTGGACGAGTGACCAGCCCGTCGCAGAGACCTCTACCTGACAACACACGACACTCACAAGACACAAGACATCAATTTCACCGGCGGGATTCAAACCCACAATCCCAGAAAGCGAACGGCCGCAGACCCACGCCTTAGACCGCGGGGCCACTGGGATCGGCTGTTTTAATTAATCACGTCATATCCTGCCCCGTTTTCCATGCCGCACATTGTATTCCCTTTCCAGCACTACTTACATATGATGTGTACATAATCTATAAAAAAACCAACAATACACCAGTAATTAATGGCCGAAATATTGGAATCGGTGCCGGATGCTGCGAGTGGATGAAACAGTAAAATGTAACAAACCTCTTAGTCAATTTCCGGTTAATAAAGCTTTCCGGATCATCCAGTTCCGGATATTGCATGTTTTACAGTAGATGGCTTTTCGACCGAAATTCAAACCCGAAACTCCTCCTGATTAAAAAAAAAAAAAGATGTGTGGCTACTGAGTTAACCTGCTCATTGCGCACGGAGCACTTGCTGCGCTATTGTAAATATTTAATTAATGCTACTGTCCACATGTGAAACCGAGATATAATAAAACTCGTGTCTGTGTCAGTGTATTGGAGTGTAAATTACGGTGGTGTGATTTAACAGAATATTTGAATATACTGCATGCGTTCATAGATAAGTGCATCCCTCGCGGTTAATTAACATGTCGTGTGCAGTAACTGATACTGCGAGTACAGTGGTCACACATACGTTGTACGGTACGATATGCAAGTGGTTCGAACCCCGGCAAAGGACTGTCACACGCACGATTTTCGTCAATCGTAAAACTCAGACTCTGAAAATGGATATACGTTTAAACCCGATTGGTTGCATTATCTACCACCTGGTTCAACACTCAAAATTTGTACGCACTAAACGCAGAGCGCACTTACGTGTTTGTATGGATTATTCTTTATAGAATATTAACTGATAGGTGTTTAGGCGCGTTCGAAAAATTACGAAAAAGCAACTATTAGCTTCGTTATGTATGTCTGTCTGTCTGTCCGTCCGTCCGCATGCAACAACTCGGCTCTCACTGGACGGATTTTCATGAAATTTGATATTTGAGTATTTTTTGAAAATCTGTCGAGAGAATTAAAATTTGATTGAAATCCGAGAAGAATAACGGGTACTTTGCATGCAGGCCTACTTTGATTGTACTGTCTCGCTGAATTCTTCTTAAGATGAGAAATGTTTCAGAGGCAAGGTGTAGAGAAACTCAAACCACACATTTCATATTCAATATTTTTTTCCCGAAAATCGTGCCGTTTATGAGATAATGTGGAAAAATATTGTACAGCCGGACAGGCCACAGATGACAACACGACGCATGCGCATTGCATGCTGGATAACTAAGGCTACACACACACACTTGGAATATGTAATAGTTATTGCATTTGCACGGCAACAATGGTTACGCGAACGTGCCTCAATGTTACATCACACGTACATTACCTGTATTGTTATAACCGAGAAAGTATTGTTCACTGAGCGGTACGAATTGAATCTTCAAATATAATTCATGCATTTTTCTTCTTTAAAATGTCAAAGAGCTGACCAAATTAAAGCAGCCTAGCTTTTAGCCCGACAGCAACAAAGATTCTCCTCTTCGCCACCCTGACCACGCGAGCTATGTGACCAACTCACCGCTCAGTCCTATTGAACCTCCTTCGCCAGGATCAAAGCGGCAGGAGGGTGAAGCTGACAAATTATCTTCATCCTATTACGTGGTTACGAATACCTAAAGGTTTACTCCCACGCCCCCCCCCCTCCCATGGACTTCTGGCGTGATGTTTAGCCACACGCACGCTTTACTGTCTACGAAGAACTACCCATTAGTGATTTGTCTCCATTTACAGTTTTATACTTGTAATATCTGCCGTTCTCACAGCGGTGTTGATGAAGATTAAGTCTTCTGGGATGTTACGTTCTGTCGACTGGTCAAAGGTTACCGACGTTTCGGAGGAGTATGCTGTCTTATGGGTCTAGGAGTCCCATTGAATAAGAAGCTGTGTGGGCCCCGGCGCGGTCTGGAAAGGTATGAAAAACGGAAAGTCTCTTTTCCCCCCACCGAGATTTGAACCCCGGAATGTCCAGCCCGTAGCGAGTCGCTATGCCGACTACGCTATCCCCTGCCCCGCCCAGAAAATGTTTCTTCACGCTCGCAAAGAAATTCACTACGTTAATAGAATTCGAATATCCATTTCCGTCTTCACAAAAGTGCACTACGGACATGCAGTTACCAAATTCACTCCCTCGTTTAGTGTCCATTTTTAGGATCCAAATTTAAAAGCTTCTTTCCCAACAGGCACCTCCAGACTCCAACCAAAACTTAGCCTGGCTATTATTTACACGTGTGTTATTTAACAACGCTGTCAGTAGCCCAGACAATACAGCGTCGATAGTTAGGATGGGCAGATAATGGTGAATTGGACCGGATGTGGAAGTGGTCATGGTGCAGTTAAGAGCTAAAATTGTCTCTGTCCATGAAGGCATACAGAGGGCGTAGAGATATACGCTAGCTCCGCTCATTCTTAACCTCGGCACTATATGGAGTTGAGTAGTCAACTTCACGCCACGGCCGCTTAGCCCTGAGTCCACTCGAGTCTCTAACAGAAACGAGTACCAAGGGTAAAGTGCGGCCGGCGCGTAGAGCTGACAACTATGCCGTCCTGGTAGTGCCGAATGTCAACGTTAAGGACAGAAGCCCAACACTCCAGCCCCTCTCTGAGTGTTCATGACTTGTTGCGGGAAGGCTTTACCTTTAGCTTGTACCCATTGAATATGAGGCTGGGTGGTCCCCAGGGCAGGTCTGGACGATTTGGAGAAGAGAAAACTCTCTTGCTCCTGCATGAATTCTTAGAGGTACTATTCCTGTATTTGTCTGAACGTACCAGAGAATCACAAGGAACTTGAGACAGGTTTCCGAGCTGAGATATGAACCCAGCGCCTCACAAATATTGAGCCAGTGTGCTACCAATTCGACCTCAAAGTTCAATTATAAGTACTTGTTTTACTATCATTGTATTATTAGTGTTTTATTGTTTGTGGGAAATATTTACGTGTAAGGTAATAGGTGTGCACATGCTAACAAGGAACGATGTTTCTGTCATGAGTAATACCGAGACTAACATTGGTGAGTGATGGGTGTGACGGAGTGGTGAAGTTGTTTTCGGTGCGTGATGTGGGATGAGGGTTGATGTGAGGGTGGTTTCTCGCTGTTGGAAGGAAAAGGCTAGTTGCAAGTGAGGGGAGGGCGATCCAGGGATAGACAGACATATGGAGCTGCGTATCTCTACGGTTGAACAAGCCTCAGACAGGGGGCACACATTCGCCTGGGGGCACCGATTTATTACGTGAGATTATTTAACAAAATAAAAGAACGGAAAATATGTATTCTGAAGCTGAATGAAGTGCCTGTTGTACACTGAGGCCTACCCCAATTAATAAAATACGTAGTCCGTTTTTATTCCGTAACAGGCAGATTTTACTTCCCACGGCAACAGCCCCTAGTGGGCCAGGGCCTCCCCCATTATCGAGGCTTCACGATCACACTCAGACACACCACACTCGGTAGGACTCCAGACGAGTGATCAGCCCGACGCAAAGACCTCTATCTCACAACAAACGACACTCACAAGAGACATCCATACTCCCCGTTGGATTCGAACCCGCAATCCCAGCAAGCGAGGGGCCGCAGACCCACTCCTTAGACCGCGCGGCCATGGGAATTGGCGCAGATTTTACTATACTACCGAACTATATGCAATGTGACGTGCAAGGAATTTGTGACTTGTAGTTTTTCTCGTAGACTTTTAGAATTCCTGTAACTCTGCCCTACAAGATGACACACAAAGGTATTTGTAATCATTATCAGTGGCCGCGCTGTCTAAGGAGTGGGTCTGCGGTCCCTCGCTTGCTGGGATTGCGGGTTCGAATCCCACTGGGGGCATGGATGTCTGTCTCTTGTGAGTGTTGTGTGTTGTCTGGTAGAGGTCTCGGCGACGGGCTGGTCACTCGTCCAGAGGGGTCCTACCGAGTGTGGTGTGTCTATAAAGTGTGTGATCGTGAAGTTTCGACAATGAGGAGGCCCCAGACCTCTAGGGGCTGTCGAGCCATGAAAAAATTATTACCATCATCCTCATAATCATCATTTGTGTCTTCCCTTCTTCGTTTACTGAAAGGCATTTCATCAGGCCCATGGTTTACATAGTGTCGAAAGACAAGATAATTGTGAATAAGACTTCCGAAGAGCATGAAAGGAGGGCAACGCAGCCTATTTTAAGGGTAATTAAGGAAAGACACACAAAACGGAAGATTAACTTCTCAAATACGGAAACGTAGCACAAGTTAGGAGAGCTTAGCTAAGAACAGAACCACAAATTCATTTCAAAATGTATTCAAAAGGAAACGCTGAATATAGTCTGAGGAAGAAATTCTGTCACGCCGAAGGTAAGAAATGTAAAATACGAGTACTAAGGCTACGGATGCGGAGCAAACGCAGCCAGATACGGCAGCAGACGATTTGTCTCTAACTTAATGACTTCATTCTTTTTATCTTTAATCACATTAATCATCCCTCTTGCTCCAACTCAGAATTAATTTTAAGACAATCCTTTTATGCATTTGGCGCAGCTCTTTGGACAGAGAATCGGCAGACCCAAGGCCTAACAGGACAATCAAACATACCAACGCTGACATCCACTCTTACTCCCAAAGAAATTCGAACCCGCGATCCCAGTGTTTGAGCGCTGCAAAACCATTTGTACATTAAATAGCATAGTTACTGTGCTTGGCTGAAGTACACAGATCAATGACAGATCTTCTCACACGAATCAAGTCTAACTCTCCCTCGTGAGATGCAAAGCTGTGCCCTTTATGACCCAAGTAAGTTACAAATTTTAATACATCAACCAACAAATCCACTTAATAAAATACAATTCATGACAGGTATTAAACTCCTACATGTTTCGGCACCTGGGCGCCATCTTCAGGGAGTTTTTTTATAACCAAGGAATACAAGCCCTACAAATAAATACATAAAGTTGAAACTATATGTACTTTAGAATTTTAATATTTTTATCATTCCAATAAGAGCGATTCAATACCTAGACTAACGTGATGGGCTTGTATTCCTTTGTTCTATAAAAAGTCCCTGAGGATGGCGCCCCGGTGCCGAAACATGTAGGAGTTTAATACTTGTCATTAATTGTATTTTAATAAAAGCATTTGTTGGTTGATGTATTAATTGTAAGAATATGCACGGTGTGAGTAACATAAAATTTGTTACAACTTACTCGTTCCATTCTGACAATACAAAAAAAAAATATCTTCCGCGGAAATTAAACTCACCAATTAAACTGCCGTCAGGAAACAAGAGTCTTTGAGAAAACTGGAAGTTCACAACAGCGTTTTAAGACAGCCCGCCATTACTCTCTACCCCGAACCCGGTAAGGCCACGCCCTTCCACCCTATTCCTATAAGACACGCTAAGTATTACCCTCCCATCTACGCCTAGGTCTTTCACATGGTCTCTTCCCTTAAGATTTTTCAGCTAGAATCTTGTATAAATGCGTCATCTTTACATGTGTCTGTATTACATCGTGTCACTCAAAATTACAGCTGCATTCAAACGACGTAGGCTTGGAGTAGCAGTCATAACAAGTGGGTATAACGTGTGCATTAATATAGTCGACTCGAAGGCACTTCCCATATTTAGGAATGCCAGCAGAGACTTTAATGTATTCGAGATCAACGAGATACGATGATATGTCCGAGAATGATTGATAGGATTTTACGACACACTGATTCTAAAATGGATTGGGGCAGAGAAATGAAACGAAGCAAATGTGGAGCTCTAACGATTATTGTGCCTGATAGGGGCACCAGGGGCAAGCTTAGTTGTGGATAAGGAGAATTCACGCAATGAATGTAGTGTCTTTCAAAGTCTACATTCGTATTGCCTTTTATTTTAGTTCTACGTATCTACTGATACCATTACTGGTAAAAGGTAAAGCAATCCCTTTACAGGCCTAGACAGGACCTTAGGGTTCCAGGAGGTTGAGGCTCCCAGATTTCTTGACAATCGGCACAAGAAGGTGGTAAGGTTGTCAGTCCTACGCACCGGCCGCCTTTATCCCCCAGGAAGTATTCCTGGTACTCATTTCTGTTAGAGGTTGAGTTGATCCCAGTGCCACAGTGCGACCGAAAGGATTATGTCAATGAAAAATTCAAATGACACCATCGGGAATCGAACCCGCGTCCTTCCGGCTTGTAGAGCACTGCACGTCTGTAGGTACAAGTAAGATTCATATACAACGTGTAGATATGTTTATAGTCTATCTCCGTACCAAAGTTCACTTGTCTAGGTCCAGTCGTTCAATACTTATTACGAAACCGAAAGCTGAAGAAAACTTAAGCCCAATTGACATCTTTCTTATTTCATATTCTACGAAAAAAATATTACCTTAACAAAAGTTGCATATGATTCCAACACCTTTCACAACACATTATTTCAGAACTTAAAATACGTGGTGCCAGTGCTAATTCTGTCTTACATGTTCGCTGTTCCGCCATGTTGTTATTAGCGTTTTTAGGAAATTGAGAAGTATGTCGTTGAGATGTCCTCCAAGGGCATAATATAGTATATACCAAGTTCCATGAATGTTCGTGAAGGTCACTGAAAACTTGCAATGGGACGCGGAACACATCACACACAGAATAATGATGTCAAAAGCCGTTTTTGTTTCCTTCTTAGAAAGGCATGCAGGCTTAAACAAAAAAGAGAAGAAGAGAAGGTCATTGAAGCTATAATGTGAAGTCAAGTTTAGGACAAGGACTGTAAAATAACAGAATTCAAAGCTATCAGTACACAATGAAGCAACTATCTCCGTGAACCAGACTCCTTCTAGATAAGCTAAAGTCTCTCACCTAGTCTAGAAACACCTGCCTTTTACAGATCACGAAGGTTCACTGCCACGTTCACAACAGACCCCCACTGGGCCTAACCCACAGTCAGATAAATTCAGCACACACTCTCAAACGATACGTCTGCAATGCCTATGTCATCATTATTCGCCTGAACGTAAGTATCGCGAGGGTATTCAGATTACACCTATTTGGAAAACTTATCACACATCCACAATGAATGGTACATATTTTAACACTGGACTACAGTTACCTACATTAAATACTCTTTTTGGCCATAAGCGTGAGAAAAATGCACTGGGGGTGGGGTGGGGGATGAGACATGAAACTCAGACTCTCCAAAACACGAAAGAAATTTCCGGTACCATCGCTGTAATCTCTAGAAATTTTCGAAGTCTCGTGTAAGGGATGACGTGTATAGGTTTTCGATATCATAAGTGGTTAAAGCATCGGGTAAAATTCCATCAAACATCAACGTTATATGGATTTGTCAGCGATAGAGTAGAATTTGTGAGAGAAAAGTTCCTAGACAGCAATTGACAAGGATAAAAAACGATTGACGTCAATAGAGATTACATTTTTCAGAAGAGAAGCGGGATACGCATTTTCTGACCACAAAAGGAATGAAGAAATTTTGGAAGAACTGAAAGTAAAACCAGTTGACGAGAAACTAAGAAGATACAAGTCAAATTGGCTACAATATGTAGCAGGAATGAACAACAAGAGGATGCCCAAAATAATGCTTAATTACGGACCAAATGGACGAAGACGACTTGGAAGACCTTTGAAGAGACTATTAGACGAGGCCGAAACAGGTCTATTAAGGCCTAACTCGTGACGGATGGTGATGACGACAGCAAGTGGTAATTCAGAGCGACAGTAGACGGAACTTCACAATAGTTTTCCTCTTGAACCGAGTACCATGCAGAATATGCTGCTACAAATATGAATTCAGAATCACGATTAGTATGAGCAATTTAAAGTCCGAAATTTAATTGTTGAACTTTTCTCCCCTTCTGATTTTTCATTTATTCTAGCTACCCCTGACTTTATTGTGTAGCTAGGGATGAGGCAATGGCTGGAGTTAGACAGTAGGGGGTGAGTGGAGGGTTTCCTAACAAATCAGCTGTCAAGACCGGCATGACGGATTGCGTTTTAATATTATATCCTCCACCCCCTCGTCCCACACCACCCTCTGTCTACCACACACTCTGCATACACTTTCAGGGGCACCTAATGAAAACTGCTTGCAGCCCACAGCACGTTGTGCCAAGCCGGGCGTCATATGCCTGTGTGTACCCGTTGACATCTACAGGACGCTTTATAAATTACGGTTTCCTACCAGGGAAAGAGGAAACTACGCCAGCCACTTTGAAATGGCCCTAGATTTACTATGAATTAAAAGACTAACATTTTATGAATAACACGTCACATTCTTGTACCTCAGCAGACATAGATTACGCTCAGTTATATTCACCAACAAAAGCACACATTAAGATATAAATCACACGTAAGTCTTAGAAAACTCCTACGTGTTTCGGCACCGAGGTGCCATCATCAGGGTGTTACGAATACAAAGAAGTATAGGCACCAACACATCGATCTTGGTAGTACAATGCCTAGTATTAGGATACTTACAATATTAAAATTATAAATTATTAAATAATAAGTATAAAATTATAAGTATAAAATTACAACGTTGTTGACATTAATATTATCATGACAGTGAAGAGTCGCAGGCGAGAGTCCATGTCTGTATGTTCTATGGAGTGTATGAATACAAACATCTGAGTCCCTTCTATGCGATCCAAAACGATCTAGTCCATGTCTGTATGTTCTATGGAGTGTATGAATACAAACATCTGAGTCCCTTCTATGCGATCCAAGACGATCTAGTCCATGTCTGTATGTTCTATGGAGTGTATGCATACAAACATCTGAGTCCCTTCTATGCGATCCAAGACGATCTAGTCCATGTCTGTATGTTCTATGGAGTGTATGCATACAAACATCTGAGTCCCTTCTATGCGATCCAAAACGATCTAGTCCATGTCTGTATGTTCTATGGAGTGTATGCATACAAACATCTGAGTCCCTTCTATGCGATCCAAGACGATCTAGTCCATGTCTGTATGTTCTATGGAGTGTATGCATACAAACATCTGAGTCCCTTCTATGCGATCCAAAACGATCTAGTCCATGTCTGTATGTTCTATGGAGTGTATGAATACAAACATCTGAGTCCCTTCTATGCGATCCAAGACGATCTAGTCCATGTCTGTATGTTCTATGGAGTGTATGCATACAAACATCTGAGTCCCTTCTATGCGATCCAAGACGATCTAGTCCCAATAGCTTACAAACATAAACGACTGAAACATATCCTGCTGTAACCAGCTCACCATCAGGCATAGATAGTGTTTTTTAGTCTTTTTTCACTAATGATATTTATATTTCCCTACTTCTAATTTTTGTTTCACGTGCTCCTAGTTAGCTGAATTGGTTATAGGAACAATTTTATGATTTTTCTTTGTTTACGGTAAATACTGCCAATATCATCTTTCAAACAAATATTTAAAAAGTCCCAATAGCGTGTGTCGATGTGTATCGTGCTATGTACTCAGGTTAGACTCTTTCGCCTGTTTCTACTCACAATTAGCCGTTCAAAATGACCTGAAAATAATTTATTTGGTACAGCATTCAATCACTTTCTTCTTTTCCTTTTTCCCTCTCTTACCTCTATATACTTCTCCCCCTTCTCCTTTAAAGCAGTGAATTCATTTCCTTCGAATGGAGTTTCGAATATGGAGCTGCCATATGTGTAGATTTGAAAACAGCCACGTTTCCGAGGAAAAAAATGACATACACAAATTTGTGAATTCTTTCGTGTTATATATATATATATATATATATATATATATACTGAAAGTGTAATCTTTTCTGTACACATTTACTTAGGACTCCCTGGACGGGCAATCGTCGTATCGCAGGACTTAGAGAGGACACACAAGACTCAAGAGGACTCGACTGATCGATTTACCACCTATACGCTTTGGACCACACAGCCTGTTTGATCTGCACAAATGTATCGTATTGATATGCCTCAATATCGATACGTTCTTGTAAAAGCCTCCTATGTCGAATATCAAGGGATATCAGGATAATTTATTTACACTTACGTTATTAAATCGTGGAGCTGTTAAAAGCAGGGACCAGGCCTGAATGTTTAACGATGTATCCCGTTTGCATTATGGCAAAGATAATAGAATACGTAACAATAACTAAACCTGCACAGAGGAGCGTTACTCATACGAATGAATTCGCAGAGCAGCTGGACGATTACTGGAGCGCCAGAACACACTAAGTGTTTCTGCAGGTACCCTTGCCACTAGGACCAACAACCTACCACCAGTGCTTAGGTAAAAAGTAAAGGTAAAGTTCACCCTATAACAGACCACGAAGGCCCAGAGGGGGAGTAGAGGTATAGCTCTACTCATTCTTGACCCCGGCGCTAGTTGGGGGTGGGTGGTCAGCACCACGCCCCGGCCGCTTTACCCCCGGGGAAGACCCGGTACCCATTGTATAGGAGGCTGGGTAGGACCCAGGGCCGGTCTGGACGTATGCAAAAAATCTCGCCCCCACCGGGATTCGATCCCCGGACCGTCCAGCCCGTAGCGAGTCGCTATACCGACTGAGCTATCGCGGCCCCTCCAGTACTTAGGTACTTTCCCTTTATTCCATAAGTAGACCTAACATTAAAAATCACCAACCCCGCATTCATACTATATAACTGATAATCTTCACACACAGCACGAAAATTCGTAACATAGGTCTAAAGTGTGAATAAGCAGATGCATTACGCCTAGCATATTTGGGCCACGGCTCTTTGTTTGGACAGTAACCAGCCTGATTTAACATATGAGCAGGGATGCACAAATTCCGGGTGTCAGGTCGCCACGGCGACTAAATATTTTACTGTATCGACTAATATTTGTGGGTCCTCGGTGTGGAACTTGCTTCATGTCACCCTTCTGGCGGCAAGAATTTTGAAATGGCTCCCAGAGTTTTTGGAAAATCTGTAAAACCCTGCACACGAATATGATATTCTAAAAGTACCACATTTCGGTGAATTGTTCTGTATTCGTCTTCAGGTCTACTCTTCAGCTATTACTATTTCTTACGTCGCTTTCTCTCACTCACTGTCTCTCGCCCTCTCTCTCTCTCTCCTGTCTGTCAAAGAGTCAGGCTTCGAAGGATTAATACTAAACGGTCTTTTAATCGGCCTCTATTATTCGTGACTTCATGTTTAACAGCACTTATCGCCTACTGTTGTCAACTCATTCCACCATCTTCCCCTCTACACAAGTAAGTGAGCATTACTCTCACCGCGGAGGCCCGGGTTCGATCCCGGGTCAGTCCACGTGCGATTTGTGGTGGACAAAGTGGCACTGGGACAGTTTTTTTCCCGAGTACTTCGGTTTTCCCCCGTCAATTTCATTCCACCGGTGCTCCATTACATGGAAACACGTAAAAACTGATAATCTTTCTCTTCATCTTCATCTTCATCACAGGGTTGCACAATGAGCCTTAAGGCTGCGGTGCGTCCGTAGTATCTGCTGCGGGGCCCTTCGCCACAAAAAAGTGAGCATTAAGTTAATTAAAACCACTGTCTTACGTGCGCTAATTTCTTTGTCTGTCTCCCCCACAGTCCACAACACAGAATATTGTCATTTCGTGAAACTGAATATACCGTCTACACCAGGGGTGACCACAATGCGGCTCGCGCCAGTTGGCTGTAAAAAGATAATATTCAGGTAGTTTACACGCACACGAGGCTGACCGTGAAAACGTTTTAAAAGACGTTCTAATGAACTTAAACTCGCAACTAACTGTAACTAAACTACTGTAGTTTCATGAACAGAAATATGGTAAAAAATTTTGTTTCATCAAATCAAATCAGGTAAAAAAAAGACTTATTTTATTAATGCATGGCTGTGGACCAACTTTCCTCTTACAGTTGCAGCTCCCGAAGCTTGTCTTGTTGGACACCCCTTCCCCATACTGATATTAGTACGAATATTATACAGTGCGCTGAACTAAAGTAATTCATTCATTAGATTTGGCGTCTAAAGTGTACTCGTACTTTACAAACATTCTTAAGTTCCTTGTTTATTTTATGCAAAAAAAAAAATTATTTGGACTCACGTTTCCTTCCCTGTGCACAGGATGCTTATTTTTCCCTCGAGATGCAGGGCGCCTTTCGGCTTTTAATACGTTATCTCTGGCAACAGACATTTTCTTCATAAATTTGTGTTAACTTTCCAGGAAATAAAGCGTTCTTCCTGGCCCCTCATCAACTAAACCAACTTTTATATGTGCATAACATATCCTTAGAGCTGGCACAGTGAACAGGCTACGGTCTGGAAGTCACAGGCTCCTCAACCAAAACACATAGGCCGGCTATGGGGCCTACCCAGCCTCCTAGTCCAGCGGTCGCCAACCATTCGGACCTCACGGACCACTAAACTCACAATTTTGAATCCCGCGGACCACTAACATGAATTTTTTTTAAAAAGGTACAAACATCTATAAAATAATGATCATAAAAGTTCCATTTTATTAATACGAAATGCACTTGTTTAATTATAACAAAATTATTAGTGTGATATTTGTTGCTGCTTGTTTGAAATAAGTTTATGGATTCTTGGCTCCAATGACGTCACTGCATCAGAATATAATGAAACAGTATAATAAACATAAAAATTGCAAATAATGTCCAAATTTCTCCACGGACCACCAATATTTTCTCGCGGATCATCAGTGGTCCGAGGACCACCGGTTGGCGACCGCTGTCCTAGTCGATGGGTACCGGGCTTCTAAGCAGGGAGTAAAGCGGCAGGGGTATGAAGTTGACCGCTCACCTCCATCTAGTACCGAGGTTAAGAATGAATGGAGCTATACCTCTACCTTCCCTAACTGCCTTCTGGCGTGGACAGAAACAACTATACCTTTTATTGTTAGCATTGGATGTTTTAATGTAATATAAAAGTAATAATTACAAAAGAAGAGGATGTAATGGTCATCTACTTCTAACATCCGACAAACGTGCAAGGTTTTCTAACACTTCCGGTTTTATAATCGCGAACACTGTAATCCCTTTAGTCTGTTGCAACACACGTATATTCAATGTGAAGCCAGGACACGCCATGGCCTCGTCGTTCAACATATTTTAAAATATAAATAAATTTAACACAACGCGTAAACCGACGTAACACTGGTATTAACCGTGCCACGGCTCAGGCGGTTAGTCGCCGGCCTCCCGCCGGCCTCTCACCGCGGAGGCCAGGGTTCGATCCCGGTTCAGTCCATGTGGGATTTGTGGTGGGCAAAGTGGCACTGGGACAAGTTTTTTCCCCCGAGTACTTCGGTTTCCCCTGTCAGTTTTATTCCACTGGTGCTCCATTATTTGGAAAAACGAAAAAAAACTAACCATCTTCATCACAGGGTTGCACAATAAGCCTCTAGGCTGCGGTGCGTCCGTAGCATCTGCTGCGGGGCACTTCACCCAAAAAAAACACCGGTATTAATTAATTAATTTAATCATAGCAAGTACATAGCCGGCAGTGCGGTGTCAGGTTTCATAATCTGAATGTCCACTATGCCCAGAGTCCCTTTCCGTTGTAAACAAGACTCGTCCGTGATTTTAAAATGTAGGCTACACACAGTGCTGCACGTAGCAGTGTCCATAAACAGTACAGTACAAACACTTGAAACCTCTCAGGGCGAAACCAGAAGCTATAGGAACAAATTCAACCGTCAGGTTGAGTAAATCCAGCCTCCTACAGGCCTACTAATGTATTATTTTCATAATTGGACCACTCATGCAAATAAACTGCCAACAATTTCCAATAAGCAACTAAAAATGCAGCATGAAACGTTGCTACCATGAATACCTTGAGGGAGAAACAAGTGATTTTAACTATGGGTATAAACTGTGCACTATAGTTCTTAGACAATGGTGTAACATGCAAAACGTCACTGATGTATATTTGGACTTTTTCCATCGCCACTGATTGCACAAACACAACGTTTCAAAAGCAGAATACTTTCGTCTTCAGGTGAAATACAAACTTAACAACAAGTAACAATCTAAAAGGAACCAAAAACCTACAAATTCATATGTAAGTCACAACACAATCCAAACCTCTAAATATAAAATTAGTGTATAAAGTACTCAATCTGAAACTGTAATGAAATAAAATGAAAATCTCCCTTATTTAAAATAAAAATTACGGGACTTGAACAAGCAACAAAATAACATTATCCAGTAAATTAAAATGTGAGGTAGTCACAACCCAATCAGCACCCTCTGTTGGGTACAAAGCCGATTTTCTTAGTAAACATGCACACACTGGCTGGAGCACATTTGATCAATTTCACAGAAAGAAAATAAGCATCAAAAAGCCATAACATAAATTAATATTTTTATATTTCAATTTTTTTTTTTAACATTTAACTTGCAGTTGAACAAAGACTTACCCCATGTTTTGTCAGGTGACATCGAAATGCCAAATTTCAGGTAGCAGACGGACAGAGACTCACCTGTAACAACAACAATTACACATTTTCACCATTTATGTAACTGCTCATGTAACGATGAGGTACTTGGAATGAAGGTCACGGCATGATGAGAAGCATTACAGCATTTTATTCGTAGCCACATGTTCAAAACAAATGATAACTACGGGCGTCCGTCTAACTGGTAAAAGCTTTAGTTTTCGTCCATTTTCTGAGCTTGTCTGAGCAAAAACTAGGACAGTCCCTTCGAAATCATCAATAAACGAGTTACTGCATAAAATATCTGATTCACAGATAAATTTTATATTATCTTCACCGTGCATTTTTTAACAACTCACAAATTACACACCAACGAAATGCACTGTACGAGTATTTTCACTTTTTATTCTTTAACCCCTACATATGTTTCAGCCCTTACAAGGCCATCTTCAGGGGGCTCGTAATCTACATTTACTTTACATCCATTGTTTATGTCTGCTATTATGTTATATATCACTTGTAGTCAAGTTTCATTATCATTTATAGATTACAGTTATTACAGTCTGTGTTTTATATATTTAAATACAGAAATTGTAAATAACTGTAATCTATAAATGATAATGAAACTTGACTACTTGTGATATATAACATAACAGCAGACATAAACAATGGATGTAAAGTAAATGTACATTACGAGCCCCCTGAAGATAGCCTTGTAAAGGCTGAAACATATGTAGGGGGTTAAAGAATAAAAAGTGAAAATATAGTGCATTTTGTTGGTGTGTAATTTGTGATCTGAATCACAGTTTAAAGTAATCACTTCATTGGATGCTTTATAACTACTCAGCCTGAAAAACGTAGTTAAATGAACCAAGAGTCAATCAAACCAAAATTTCGGCTGATTATTACTTTATATTTTTTCCTCAGATCCGTCAGGCAAATTCCGTCACACCAAAATATGACAACGGTCTCTTCTCACGCAGTCCTTTCTCATTTTCTTTCAGTTCATCTGCCGAATTATTCGCTCCATTAGTTTACTAGCTGTCTTCACACTCGGATAGCACAACATTTCCACACGTGCGTGTAAAGGGGTCGGTGATGTGGTGTCGAAATTTGCTGTGGTGAAGAATCATTCGGCTGGTTGGAGCACTAATCGATTAACGAATATTCCGACAAAATGTTACGCTACCCGGGTCTTAGCAAAAAAGATAAATCACACACATAGTTTCATGTTTACAAATCTATTTAATTAAAGTTTATTTAATAAAACTTAAATTACTTTTCAACTCCGATATTTTCCATGTAATTAGAGATAACATAAGAGCAGTACGGAAGAAAGACGCAACCATTTCAGAACGCGCGCTTAACCATAATTTAAATTCCCTTACGGAGTTCCAAAAACATAAATTAGTCCTAATGAAAGCAAGTTATATTTCGTACAAGAAATAGGAGGCAGCTTATCTGCGCAACGGAAAATAACAGAGGCCCTGTAATGAATGCGTTAATGACTGCACAAGACCAAGCAGAAGCTCAGAGTTTTCAAGGTGCCTACATACTCACTAGCACGCTGCTACAAGAATTCCTTACATATCTGTTAATTTCACACTTTTGTGTGTATAATCGTCGACATTACTCTTGTAGCAATGTTATATATTATTACGATACGGGTGCAACTTTCAGGGCATGACGCACTTTATGCTTACGTTATACCAATATGTGCACAAATATGATATATCATAAATTTGAAGAGACATTTTACCTGATGGTTGTATGTACAAATCTTAATTAATGCGTAAATATTGAAAACTTTATAATAAACCCATACATTGCTTTACTACGTACGGATTTTATAAGTTAAACTCAATCGTATAAAAAGATTTTTTTTTTTCAGAATTAAAGGAAGCAGACTGAACTCACCATATATTATACAAAACATGTTTTAGGTATTTTGTACACATTTTATTTACACAAATGTAAAACTACAGTATGTCTGTGTAATTTAATTATATTCATTCGGTGCACTGTGCTTGAATTTACATACACCAACATACGCACACAATAAAATTATAAGTTATCCACAAACATTGACCTCCTACATGTCTCAACGATAAATCGCCATCCTCAGGCAGACATATAACTACATACATTGTAGAAAATAGCTTATCAATGAGTTTTAACCCGGAATATGTCAACATCATACTAGCCACTATTATATTTATCGTTCTCTTCATATTTAACATTGTACATGTAAAAATTGTATTGTTATTATGTATTTCTTTGTATTGGCATCTCCCTGAGGATGGCGATTTATCGCTGAAACATATAGAAGGGTTATGTTTATGGATAACCTGTAATTTTATTATGTGCATGTGTTGGTGTATATAAACGTCTGTCTAAAGTTCAAAGTAGTCCCTTAAAGATGGCCGCGTAGACCGGAACAGGTGTATTTTGTTAATTGTATCACTACACTTCAGAAAGTAGGCCTACTACCACATTAGTTATAATATTTTATTCAGGAAATAGGAGGATTAACAGCAAAATTATAGGAGGATTAACAGCAGAATTATAGGAGTATTAACAGCAGAATTATGGAAACACTCGAGAAAATCTAGACCCGTGAAGTGCAACCCGCGGACCGCCGGAATTATGTCTGCGACCCGCGAGAGTTTTCGAATAAATTTAAATTCTGCTCCCACATCAGAATGAAGGACTAATTCTTTTAAGTGATTTGGTGAATTTGCATGACAGATAAATCTGGTAAACAATATTTCAGTTGTGAAGAGTTTCCCACATATTGCATGGATAAGCATTATACGTTGGAAACTGTACAGTGGGAGGAGTGAGAAAAATACGGAGTGGTAAGCCCCACCATTCTCCAAAATATTTCAGTTTTAATTATCATCTAATAATAATTACTGCAAATGTATTTGTCATAATTTTATAGAATCGATTGAATATCAGTGACAAAGGAACAGACGAACTTGTCACTGACTTTCTTCAATCCCTCTAAAAATGTAAATCCTAAAATTAAATTATAATTAATACATATATTTTTACTAAAAATTAATCAACAATAAATTTAGTCACTTAATCGATTAACATAAAATAAATTTTCCCCGAAGAAACATAACTTTTCTGTTAACAATTGGTAAAGCGGCCCGCACACAGTTTGGAGATTTTCAAACGGCTCTCGCGCAATAAAAGTTGCTCTGCACTGATTTAGACAGTTGGTTGATAAAAATACCGGTTACTTAAGACTGGAAAGAATGATAAAATATGCTGGGTACGATGAATTCCACGCAGTACCGCAGCCCAGAGCGGGTCGTGGTCTTCTCTGACGTTAAACATCGTTAAACGAGGCGTGGTGTAGGAAGCAGGGTCAATAGAAGCATCAAAGCGTCGGACGTTCGGTGCATTGCAGATACCGAGCTTCTCAAATTGACGGCCTTGTCAGACCCCTCGATCACATGATGGATGTGTCTACCACGCAGTCAGCTAGCAGCCTTCTTTCGCCGCTCATCACACGTTAGGGGCTGTACATTTCCATCACTCATCCCAGTTTATGCATACCAACATATTTCTGTTACAACTTTTGGAACTATACATGTGGCTTTGCGAAAGAGAAAAATGGTTTCTTCACAGTGACAGTAATAATGAATTTGCCTCAAGCTGTGGTTTAAAAACCAATGAAAGCAGGAGTAAAAAAATCTTAAACTGAAACTTATAGAGGGTGATTCAGGAGGAAAGATCAATGTTTTGGAAGGTCACAGTATGGGTCATTGTGAGAAAAAAATTCTATGTACATGTGTCTAATTCTGAATGGTTACGAGATAAGAGTTGTTTGAATCCACAAATACAAAAGCATTTTGAATGGTAATAAAGAAAGATAAATTACTTACTGTTAATTTTATTTTAATTTAATGTTTTAATGTTCAAATGACAAATTTGTTACACTAACTACCCTAACTAACTACTTAACTCCATAGAGCAGAGTCCTTCTTGAGAAGCTAACAGGTCGTCAGCTAGTCAAGAAAATCCCCGCGTTTTATGGAACCCGAAAGTTCATTACCGCATTCACAAGAGTCCGCCACCTGTCCGTATCCTGAGCCATATAAATCCAGTCCACGCCCTCCCATCCCACTTCTTGAAGATCCATTTAAGTGATACATTTGTTACAGTTCACAATAAATATTCGAAAATCCCACCGTCACGTTCAATGCACTTTGCAACTCCTGTGCGAAGATCGCGTGTTGTTCGTCTCAGTTGATCTTCACGTTTCTTATGCCGCAGCAGCATCCAAAATGCGAGCGAGCAATTCGTCTCGTGTATCCACCTGTCTTTTGTAAACTTCGCCCTTCATGCAACCCCACAAACTGAAATCTAAAGGAGTTAGGTCTGGAGATTCGAACAGCTCTAGCATCTGCTGCGGGGCCCTTCACAAAAGAGAAGTATAAATTTAGTTGAAAGATGATCCTGTACAGCGCAATGAAAGGGAGTTTCAGCAGAAAGCCGCCAGAGGGCCATATCGCCAGTACAGGTGACTCACTCACACATTATGTCTAACATAAGCACTGTACACAGAACTCCTGAGTCACCAAGCGCTAGATATCTTTCTCCTCGAGGTGAGCAGTCTATTGCAGTCTATTGTGCAGACAGCGCCGCACTTCAGCGCCTGACGTGACTCCACTTCCTTCAAGTTACCCTTTTAAAGCGTACGAAGGATATCTGAACAATACGGACAATGATCCAGCGTCTCCCGACACATTCGACGTGACATGGCCTACACGCAGACGGCTACGATAATAACCTTGTGTTCGAAAGTTCTGGGTTTCGATCACAACCATTACCATTAACATTAAAGTCGAAAATAATACACCCTCTTTTATGTTGCATGTACCGTGCATTTTATCGTGAGCTTTAAGTCAAAACCAACAAATGCACAACATTATTAACAAGTATAAGATGTATTTACAGCCCCTACATATGTTTCGGCAATCAAGTTGCCATCCTCAGGGGGCATTCATCAAAGAGTCACAATGCCCCCTGAGGATGGCAGTTTGATTGCCGAAACATATGTAAGGGTACAAATACATCTTACTCTGTTAAAATCTTCTGCATTAATTCGTTTTAACTTAAACTAATAATACACCCTAACACCAATAATCAACAAAAAACGGAGATAAATCCCGAAACTCCAGATTTCGATATACCAAAATATATCTTAGGTAAGAGGATATATCCAAAATGTGTCCATTTACGCACATCGTGCCAAAAAACATAAAAGGAGAAGAAAATTAAGCGTTCAGTGGCGTATATAAGGCCCACGCAGACCCCCGGTCACACCCTCCCCTGTAGGTACAGAATATTAAAATATGTTGTGGGTTTTTGCGTTCTTGAATGTTTCAAAATAAAATTCTTATTGGCCCCCTGTTATGAAATCTTGGAATAGTATCGCTATTATTTACAGGGGAGCCCTAGTTCATCGAGTCGCTGTTTAATTCCTTGAGACCAACAGTGTTGCTGTTCGTAAGGCATACTCTCATGAAAGTGCAAAACACGAAAGCAAATGCGTCTGAACTTCAAGCATCAGAGTGGAGATAACAGTGTTAGAGAATTCGTGACGTCTTTAATAACCTTATCTTAATTTTAATTTTTGATTACGTTTGACCCAAGTGCTTAAAAATATGCACAGGCTACAGGTGATAAAAGGACATAGAATCTTAATCTAATTTATTGGTTTACGGAACAGAAGGAAAATAATCAAGTTTGCATGTAAAACGTGGCTGATGAAAACGTTGCTAATACAAAAACGATCTAAAGCACAAATAAATATGAACTCTAACATATGGAGAAAAGCAATTTTGTAAAACGCTGCCATTATCTGCATTCCATAACATTAAATATAAAATAAGTCATGTCTTGTCATTTTTCATGTTTGTGCGACACGTCTTCTTTTCCCGACCGAGGAAAGCAGACTGCAAGTATACGAAAGCAGTTTTCAGCTCTCACACTAACACGGACGTGACGTGGTAGTAGCATTAAGTTAGAACACGCCGAGCACGTAATTCAGCAGGGAGAAACTAACCAACTACTAACTCCATGGAGCACAGTCCTTCTTGAGAAGCTAACAGGTCGTCAGCTAGTCAAGAAATTCCCCGCGTTTTATGGAACCCGAAGGTTCATTACCGCACTCACAAGAGCCCGCCACCTGTCCCTATCCTGAGCCATATCAATCCAGTCCATGCCCCCCATCCTACTTCTTGAAGATCCATTTTAATATTTCCTCCCATCTACGCCTGGGTCTTCCAAGGGAGAAACAAACATTTCTTTTAGACTTTGGCTTGGGTGCCTAATGGGAGATGCTTTTATGTATGTTATTTGGTTTACACTACCAGTAATTTGTTAATTCCTAAAGAAACCAAAACCGCACAGCAAAAAATTCTTCAGAGTCCTAACACTGTGCGCTGCAGTGGGTTCACGAACCATGGATGTGTAGGGTCATTCGAACATGAGGGCTTCATCCAGGGGCGGCTCGTCCATCCTGCGTCTTGAGAAAAATTAAACTAAAAGTTTTCTTTAGGAGATAGTATTCTTTAAAGGAATATGAATAAAATCATTTTAAATTCAAATACTCGTGACGGACTCTAAGCGCTGGAAGCAGAAAAACAAGCGGGATGTGCCCTACCCAGACACTGCGCGGTGGATCAGCACAGCTAGGGCGGGTGGGGGCAAAGACAGCGAGCTACATGGCGGGCCGGGCTACAGGCAGTGCAGACCAGAGTGTTTCAAGAAGAAACTCGCATATCTGTTTACCTTTTCTAAGGTTTCAAACGCTGGAATTTTTATAACCAAGTTTATCTAGCTTTTTTCAAAGCCATATTTGTGAATGTTTCAATTTTAGTAGTTGCAATTTTAAGATAAACATTAACAAGAAAAGTGCGAAGTATTTACAGGGCATTAATTTTCGCAATTAATTCTCGCCGGGAAGACTGAGATAACGAATTTATGTCGCGCAACAACTGATTTAGTTATTTCTCAGTCACATCAAGCAGAATACAAACTTAATGTGAGAAAAATTAACCCCGCTATATACGCTAAACATAAGTGGTTGAGTGGCTGTGCTGAAAGAAGCGCTCTATTAAGCGTTCTCATTAATCATATAATAATCCTAGTCCCAGCTCTACAATAAGTCCCACGAGCCGCCACTGGTTTGATGTCTTTTATGATTTTTAAATTGGATTTAGGGCGTGTGTGCAGAAGGGAGGGAAGAGACTGCGGTGGCTAAGAAATTGATCACGTGGGGTTCGAATAAAAGCAATGGGTGTCACAGACAATCCTCTTTCAGAGATTATATTCTAATGTCTGGTTGGGTCAAAAGAAAACATGACAGTGCACGGAAAACAGGTCCCTCAGGGGGATTGGAGCCACCACTAGCTCCCTCCCTGAGCAGCTCACAGTACACCTCTTACGTCATGCAGCTCTAAGATTCATTACCATGAAAATAAAGTCCCGTCTTTGTCTAAGCATGTTCAATCCCA
Source organism: Reticulitermes speratus (assembly GCA_021186555.1). Lineage (NCBI taxonomy): Eukaryota > Metazoa > Arthropoda > Insecta > Blattodea > Rhinotermitidae > Reticulitermes > Reticulitermes speratus. The sequence goes on along the minus strand of JAJKFL010000003.1, from coordinate 15,435,221 downwards.
ACAATTTTATTCTCAAATTATATTTTAATATTTTTCTCCCCGCACCCTGCCTCGCATGTGGCCTCTGTTACTGTCCTTTACCAGAGGTAAACCACAGAGAAGATTAAAATCGCAGAATAGCTTCCTCGGAACAGTGCAAGTTGAACCACCTGAAGACTTCCCCCTTACCCAGATTTGCTCTGGTAGCCACCTCCTTGATTTCAAAACTCGGAAATCTCTTAACCGCATTAGAACAGGGGTGGCACCAGTAAAAACAAATATGGTGAAATGGGGCAAAACAAACTCCGTCGACCTGTATTGTGGCTGTGGAGAGGTACAAGATATGGGACATCTCCTGTCATGCAGGGACTGCCCCCAGAAATGCACCCTCGAGGATTTATGGCTTGCAAATAAAAAAGGATTTGACGTAGCCCAATACTGGGCAAAAAATCTTTAATTTAATGGTCCGGACACGATAAAGAAAAAGAAGACCAGAGGTAAATATATGATTAATTTACTTATACTTGTTATGCTTGAGGTCCACATCCTCCTTCAATTTACCATCCTAACAAGGAGAATGTTCAAAAGTAACTTCACTAATTTGTTTTTTTTTTATATTTTCCATGCCGTGCATTATAACTCGATTTTTTAACATTATCCAACAAATTCACTTAACTGTCACAGGTCCATAATAATGCATTCAAAAACATGTAGGAGTGGAATGTTTTCAAATATATTATTATGAACCTGTGACGATTAAGTGCATTTGTTGGATAATATTAAAAAACACATTTGCCTTTCAAATTTTACTTAACATATAATGGGTTCAGTTACTTTCTGATATCAAAGCAATAAAATATGAGTGTGTACTGCATTTATATGGCATAACAAAGGAACCGCAATTGTGGTCTCTTGAGGACACAGTAATGAGCCTTCGGATTCCATAAAAGGGGCAGAATTTGTTTAAGAGTTTTGCGACTATTTTAGCGTTTCAAGAACAATTTGTTCTGTTGTGATTGTTAGGCTTTTTAAACTTACGTTTGTTGGGCATTTAAACTTACAATGACGCTGGCTTTTAAATTCCAATTACTGCCCACGGACGGAGGAGTTTTTAATTTATATTATTACCCTAAAATGCATTCATGACCATACACTGCACCGAGGTTGGCGGCATATGACGAATTAAAGGTCTGTATGGTGCACCAAGGACGGTATTTAAGTGTTAATGAATACTACTACTAAAAGAACTCAAACAAATGTCAATGTACTCCTATCATTTGGCTCATAAAGAACATCTTTTTAAAACACGTGGTAGCTAAGTTTCAGTTTTTTAACCAACAAATGCACTTTTTATTTTCGTATTTCTGTTCAATTCACCCTACACATGTTTCGGCCGCGACCCGGCCATCATCAAGGGTACATTGATAAGTTAACTTCACTGTTCACTGCTCCATTTGCTATTATCACAGAACCGTTACACGTATACAAAACCAACTGCCAGCAATTTTAACAATTTTTAATAATTTTAATAATATTAACGATTTCAATAACTTCCAGCGACATAGTGCTTTATATTCAAATTCATAGTGCTGTACTTTACACTTCTAACGCAATATAAATACTATATACACCAAGACATTTCAAGAAAAAGCTTGAAGAAACTTTGCATACCGGTGATTGTCAATGGAAAAATTGCCTCAAAGAGTGTAACGGTTCTGTGATAATAGCAAATGGACCAGTGAACAGTGAAGTTAACTTATCAATGTACACCTGATGATGGAAGGGTCATGGCCGAAACATATTTAGGGTTAATTGAACAGAAATACGGAAATAAAAGTGTATTCGTTGGTTAAAAAACTGAAAATTAATGTCAAGATGCACGGCGAACACAACGTGAAAAACGTGGTAGATAATTTATCTTACCAGTCGAAACTACGTAACCTATGTAAAAGAAAAGAAGTCGGTAAAGCCCAAAATAAATCACTTTATAACTGTAACAGTACAGTCAGTGTTACTTGCTTGTAGCATTTGTGTTTGCCTCATGACGACCGGTGTGAGACGGTTTGTCGAACTGGAAGGAGTAACGCAATATCACGACACTGCTTCGACTCGACTGTGTCACGCGTTGTCATGCTAAGTGTATCGTGCATCTGCAGGTAACATAAATAATCGATAGACGTTTTATTACTGTTATCACATTATTTATTACAGCATAATTATTCCGTTTAGATTTATCCTTCTCTAGCAAGAAGTTTTACTGTCTTTCAACACCACATGCCTTAAGGTGCGACTTGGCAACTTAATTTACTAGGGTAAGGAAACGTTCGCTTATATTATCCGTTATGAATTAAGAAAGCCTGACTGACGCTGATTGGTTTAGCTTTAATGACGTCACAATCAGTGTTGCGATACAACACCGTCACCCGCGAAATTTCCTGGAACATGTTGCAGTAGGCCTATTAGCATAATGTAAGGTGAAAATTCACAGAAAGCTACTGCCGCCATTAAAATCGTTATTGAATTTGGAGCTTAACATATACTGATAAACATTCTGTGCAAGTGTAACATATTATGCCCATAACGATAAAGTTGGTCCAAATATCTAGCATCAAGCACTCCTTAAGACACTCTAATACCGCCTACAACAAATTTTGTGATCTATATGTATCTACATTAAGTTACTGAACGTAACCTTTTAAAGATTAAAGTGGAAGTACTTCTATATCCAACGCTCCCCCGATTTCCGGAAGAGAATTGAATTTCTGGAAGGTTCCCAGGCTTCGCCCCTTTGCCCTTCTGGTAACAGCAACGTGTAGACGAAGTGAGTGTGGGTCATTCGTGGGATGATACTGACAGGTGAAAACCGAAGTACTTGGACCAAAGCCGGTCCCAGTGCCACTTTGTCTTGACATCGAAGCCGGGACTCCGCGGTGAGAGGCCAGCAACTAACCGCATGCGCCAAGGCACGACCCATAAAGGCTAAATTTAACCTGAATTATAAATATTCGTCTCGTACCGCGCAGTAAACACCCTCCGTCTCCGTTATAACAACCAATCGGTTAATTCTATGCCGGGAAATAATCTCCCCCCCCCCCTTCTTGGAATCGTACGAGACACATAAATATATTATGTGGGCAGCATGTAGAGGTTCTGAATGTGAAACTTACTGGTTCGTGCGGTAAATACTAGACTTAAAACGTTATCTAAACACTGCTGTTAGCTGGACGTGAGGAATGACGGCAATAGCTATATTCTGCTTCTAAGAACTTTACCAGATAAAGAACACATATGAGAACAATCAGCCTTTTAGACAGATGGATTAAATGTACCTAATATGGCAATACAATTTCGATACAGTTAAGATGTAACCATATCAGGAAGACAATGAACGACGGAAATACAACCTATAACTGTTTAAAACGAAGTTCATGGGTCTGCAACATATTCAAAGCTTTGGCACACTTTATCCATCGTTCCACCGTGAATGGCAGAGAAAGATACGAGCGTTCATTACGGGACCAATTTACTTTGCCCTTAGGCCAGCACTGCGATCAAAGCTTGTTTGGTACTGAAATCTTTGCACATGCGCAAAAGACTTGGATTTACAGCAGACTATCCACAACAGCGCGCCTCTGCGTGTCCTCGTGGTGATAATGGTCGATTCTTGTGTTATTCCACGATGCTGTTTCAGCTGCCCAGGTTACAACGACGAGGAAGCCGGGACAGCATAGTCAGTATAGTTAATGGACTGCGTTGGAGGACGCGGGGTTCGAATGCAGGCGGGGGTAAGAGATTTTTCTCTTCTCCAAATCGTCGAGACAGACTCTGGGGTCCACCCAGTCTCCTACTCAATGGGTACCGGGGCGTGAAGTTCACCGATCACCTCCATCTAGTGCCGTGGCTGAGAATGAGTGGAGCTGTACCTCCATGCCACTATATGCCTTAGTGGCGTGGATAGGGACACTTTACCGTTACCTTTCATGCGCTATAGATGTTGAATGGTAAAGGGATTACGACGATGAATAGGAAAGGATGCTAAAGGAGACAGCCATAAGTTACGAGTTGCCTAAAGGGAGTATGGAAACACAAGAAGATTACCAGGATCTCACGTATCGACGCCTGGACTCGTTACCCGGATCTCTGGAATACAAAGCGATAACCACTTAACCGGTTCACGTTGTATTACTTATATTACATCGAATGGGAAGGTACAATGATCATGAATAGTAAGGAGGTAATAATGGAAGGCACTTTCAAGGCATTAGGCTCCAGAGCGACTAAAACCAAGAACAATCTAAATGAAGAGTGTTAGGCCGTGCCATGGCTCAGGCGGTGAGTAGCCGGCCTCTCACCGCGGAGGACCGGGTTCGATCCAGGGTCGGTCCATGTGGGATTTGTGGTGGACAAAGTGGCAACGGGACAGGTTTTTCTCCGAGTACTTCGGTTTTCCCCTGTCAATTTAATTCCACCGGTGCTCCATTAAAATGGGAAATCTGAAAAAGAAACTCATCTTCATTACAGGGTTGCACAATAAGCCGTCAAGGCTGCGGTGCGTCCGTAGCATCTGCTGCGGGGCCCTTCAATAAATTAAAAATAAATAAATAAAAATGAAGAGTGTTAGTAAACCCAACCCGGCCTAATTACGAACAACAGACCTTCGGCTTACATGTTTCTAGGGGTTACCATTATACCAATGTGGTATAGCTGTTGGGGCTAAGCGCCTTGTTGCTCAGTGTCCAAATTAACTGATAAGGAAACGACTGCTGTTCAAAGAAGACGTGACACTCAGAGGAGAAAAAGAAAGAAAACGAATGGACTTTGCCTGTTTCAGTTAATATTCTAACTGCGTGCGGTGGGGTACTTCTTGACACGTGTGCTGTTGGTCAGGTGGTCAAAAAGTGCCCGCTAATGCGGAACTCACGTGTTCATTGATGTGTTTCGGAAGGAATTAGCTTCTGTCCTGAGTTAAGTCCACTCTACAACCTCACATTATATATATATATATATAGGATACATTTTAATATTATCCTCTCTTATACAATTTGATTTAACACGTGGCGTCTACACTTAACGTTTTCTGACCAAACGTTTGTAACTGATGCAGTTACAGAGTGCAGGTATTGCTTTGTAAGATGGCCCAACTTTACCGAAACTTGATAAGACTTCGGTTTGAGCTTCATATCAAGACGGGTTATACTGATATGGATAGAAACATTAAATTAAATTTCTTGGAAAACTCCTGGTGTAGGTTTCAGGCAATAAGTTTAATCGAAATACATTAAGCAGTTTCAGAGGTTAAATCACGTGACCTCCAGTCGGACTTAATGAACATCGTTAATACAGGGTGACAGTTAACAAGACAGGCAATGTACTGCAACGTAACATTGAGACGCGTTCGCGTAACCACTCCTGCAGCGGAAAAGCAACAAGTATTAAGTATCGTCAGTACGTCTCTGTATTCTTGCCTTAGTTGTCCGGCACGCAAAGCGCATGCGCCTTATTATATTGTCATCTGTGGCCTGTCTGGCTCTACCATATTTTTCCACATTATCTCATAAACGCACGATCTTCGGGAAAAATTTATTGATAACAAAATGTGTTATAATTTTCTCTACAAATTTTGTCTGAAACATTTCTCATTCTAAGAGGAATTCAGCGCGATATTATCATAAATGCACATAGGTCTTCATGTAAAGTACGCGTTATTTTTGTCACGTTTTAATGAAACTTGAATTTTCTAGAGATTTTAGAAAAATACTCAGATATCAAATCCCATGAAAAACCGTCCAGTGGGAGCCGAGTTGTTCCATGCGGACGGACAGACAGACAGACAGACGGACGGACAGACATACAGACGGGCAGACATACAGACAGACAGACAGACAGACATGACAAAGCTCACAGTCGGTTTTCGCAATTCTGCGAACGGGCCTAAATATGAACCGTCAGTCGCAGCAACCAAAGAGCTTTTGAACAGAATCAAATAGAATACAATGCCCACCTGTGGAGGATGAATGAAAAAAGGACCAGTGACGTATACAACACTAAGGTAAAAGAACGAGGACAAAGGGCACGTCATATAAGATGGATGCACAACGTGAATGAACGTCCGGACACTCTGCAGGTGACCATCTCGTCCCAACTGCCGAAGGACATCACTGCTGTAGCCAAGCCTTCTATTATTCATAGACATACATTATATCACGCTGCGTCTGCTTACGTAAGCAAAGTTTCACAGATTTACATACAAATTTTAGGTAAAGTTCAAGTGTTGTCAGTTTACTTGAAAGCCTGAATAAAATGAATTTACAAATTATTCAACTACTCTTCTTCATACTGTAACACTGCTCTCACAAAATTTACATAATAATAATAATAATTCTTGGCTCAACAGCCCTGTATGGGCCTGGGCCTCCTCTTGCCTCCTCTTGTCGAGGTTACTAAGTCATGCGCATTCATGGCAGCTGGTGACCGGCCAGCTAGCCGCGCTTAGTGTTCTATCGATCCTGATGTGCACGCCAGAGCCATCTGGCAGGCAGTCAGGAGACTTGGATGAGAAATGGAGGCAATTTGGCTTACGCAACATTTTTATTCATGCCCGTAAGGTTCTTTTACATGCCGTAAATCTACGACATGGGACCGACGGCTTTACTTCCCCTCCGAAGGAAGTGGTGCTCCGGATTTTTATCATCCTTAAAAATCCATCGACCTCGGTCGGGATCGAACCCGCGAACCTTGGGTCCAGTGGCGAGCACGCTAACCACTAGTCCACCGAGGTCGACACAAAATTTACATACAGCACTGAAAAAAAAAACTTTGTGATAAAGACAAAACCCTTGTTAAATAATGTCTCTGCCTTTACTTGACTCTCTGAATAAACGAAACAACGAAAACATGAGTAACTGGCCTTGTGGTATTTATGTAACTACTTCAACATTCTGCAATACGATCCCTCAGACCTACAGGCTATATCACACATATCAGTGGCAGATATTTCCCTTTACTTGTCTTATTCAGTTTATCTAAAAGGGCTACAGACTTTTCTGTCGGGACACCGTAGTCGGTAGAGCTACTCGCTACGGACTAGACCAGTGGTTCCCAAAGTGGGCGGTACCGCCCCCTGGGGGGCGGTGGGATTAGCGAGGTGGTCGCTAATAGATACGAGAGGTGGAAGGGAGAGCTGTTATTATCACAGGGGGGCGCTAGTAGACAAGTAGTGCATTTATTTTTATAATAAAATTCAAATAAAGTAATTTTTGTGTGAAAAATAAAAAATGAACTAAATTTCTTAGTATTTTAATTTATGAATCTTATTCAAGCACATATTATTTTTTTAATAAACCATTGCTAGATGAATTATTGTTAATCATAAAAAATACAATAAATTTGAATTTATTAATTAACACATAAAACATTAAGTTTAACTCTTATAATTTTATTTAAACAATTTTTTAAATATAAATAAAAGTGGAAACAAAAGCGCATTTATGTTTTTTAAAAAAGGTAGCGGGGCGCTGTGGGTGTGTATATGGAACCAAGGGGGCGGTGTATCGAAAAAGTTTGGGAACCACTGGGCTAGACAGTCCAGGGTTCGAACCCCGGTGGAGGCGAGATTTTCTGTAAAAGTCCAGACCGACCTCGAGGCCCACCCAACAGCCTGTACAATGGGTACTGGGTCCCTGTTCCGGCAGTAAAGCGGCCGGGGCGTGGCGTTTATCACCCACCCTCTTCTAGCTTTGAAGCTGTGAATGAGTGGAGCTACAGCCTACCTCAACCCCCCTCTGTGGGTTCTGGCATGCCATAGGCCGAAGTTTTACAGACGTTTCAAAACATAGTAATGGAAAACACCGAGAAATGCGTTTATTGGCGCAGCAAAAGCATTTCTTTGTCTGGGCTAATGATGAGACCAGGTGTTCGATCCCTCGCCGTGAACACTAAATGCCGAATGGCCGCAGTTTGTCAGCTACTACGGGGGTTTGTTGAAAGTTGTTTCATCTTTATGGCTCTGTCTTGAGGAGACCGGGTGGCTGTTGGTGCTGTGCAGTTACAAGAGATAAAAATACAGATCAAAGGAACATAGCTCAATTGGTTTAGTGAATAGGGTACGGGCTGGAGACCGATGAATCGTGGTTCGATTCCGGACAATGGAAATAAAATTTTCTCTGATCGGCTGGGCCACACCTGGCCTCCTATTCAATGAATACAGGGGAATCTTTCCCGGCGACAAAGCGGCCGAAGCGTGAACTTAACAAATAATGAAAAAAATACGAATGCGTGAAATTATCTGCCTTCATAGCGTGGTGTTTAATTATGCACGGTATCACCTTTCTTCCTTCACTTTACACACACAGAGGGTGATAACGCCTGTGAGCCTGAAACACTCTAAAACTCCCTTTGTTAAGAATTTCTACAAAATGATTGTAATAGTGTGGTAGAATTTTCTCCACACACATACACTAACTTCCGATTTTTACAATTTTAACATTTCAATCGCATTTTATGGACTTTTATTCTTTCCTCAACGTGTTTTGAAAACAAAAATTGTGAACCTGAAGATGACCTAGTTTGGTCGAAGCATGTTCTGTGTAATAGATAGACTGTAGCTGTGTTTAGACGGATGTCTTGATTTCTGTTATAAATAACACAACGGAACGACTTCCTTTAAAAAAGGTACCACCTCAGGTTTCGTTTTAGGTGTGAAGAGTCGGGACTGGGACAGACCAAGTGTTCCTAGGATATCTAGTGTCACGCGTGCGTGCCACGGGTTATTTCTGACAGCTGTAAGCCGTTTTGAACTATGTTTCATATCCACTGGAAGTGTTACAGCAGATTGTGTGCATGTATCTTCGACTCACAGATTCTGTATAAAAATTATGATATTTTGGTACTTGAGAGCGGCGGCCTCGGTGGCGTCGTTGGTCGAGGCACCGCGCTACAAGCCGGAAGATCGCGGATTCGATCCCCGATGGTGTCAGTGGAATTTTTCATTGACATAATCCTTTCGGTCGCACTATGGCGCTAGGGTCGACTCAGTCTCTAACAGAAATGAGTACCAGGAATATTTACTGGGGCGTAAAGGCGGCCGGTGCGTAGGGCTGACAACCTTACCACTTTCATGGGGCCGACTATCTAGAAATCTGGGATCCTGGACCTCTTGGAACCCTAAGGGCCTGTCCAAGCCTGTAATGGTGTCGTATAGTGGTACTTGGGAGCGTGTAGTTTCGTAGATAAGTACAGAGGTTTCCAAGATACCTGTACTGCCTCCATCTTCGGCGTCCAAAGTTTGGTTCCTATGTAACAAATTACATGGCGTCATATTTCACAAGGCCATCATTTTAATATTCACAGCCATTAGAAACTTAAAGTGCGCTTAAATAATTACACGCAAGGAAACCGATTACAGGACCACACTAACTATAGGCCCATATTCTTAGTTGATTTATTTAACACTGCTTTCTTAATAACTAGTCGACCTCGGTGGACTAGTGGTTAGCGTGCTCGCCACTGGACCCAAGTTTCGCGGGTTCGATCCCGACCGAGGTCGATGGATTTTTAAGGATGATAAAAATCCGGAGCACCACTTCCTTCGGAGGGGAAGTAAAGCCGTCGGTCCCATGTCGTAGATTTACGGCATGTAAATGAACCTTACGGGCATGAATAAAAATGTTGCGTAAGCCAAATTGCCTCCATTTCTCATCCAAGTCTCCTGACTGCCTGCCAGATGGCTCTGGCGTGCACATCAGGATCGATAGAACACTAAGCGCGGCTAGCTGGCCGGTCACCAGCTGCCATGAATGCGCATGACTTAGTAACCTCGACAAGAGGAGGCAAGAGGAGGCCCAGGCCAAGAATTATTATTATTATTCTTCTTAATAACTATGCATACCTAACTGGTTGTTTAAAATTACGGATTACGAAAGACGAGACAGGCGAACGTGATATATTTTAAGTAGATATTGCAGTATTTTCTTATGAACCGAGAAGTATCACGAAAAACGTAGGGTGGAATAGTAAGTCTCTCTGCTGAAATTCAAGCCGGGGCCCACAGAAACAGAAAGTCCCAACCAATAGACCCATTCTACGGTTCATTGGGCCCCTTTGTAATACTGAACTGTCTGACCGATTTACACAAAGCTCAATTCTGACGCCATTCCTTTACATATCACACAAATTATATTTTCTGAACACCTTCTATCAAGTCCGCCATGGGAACTTGTCAGCTGAAAGCAACACTAACACCGGCCCGGAATTCTCAAAGTGTTGCCAGCGCTTAGCACCGAAACTAGATTATTTGATGGAAAAATTCGAAGTCAAGTCCTTCATATAACAGGCTTTTCCATAATAAATCGTTAAGTGTAACTACGGAAATTCTGATAGAACAGACATTATCTGGAATACAAGTACAGATGTCCTGGCTAGTGATACCTACCTAACTGCACGGTGTAGAATCTTTCACGAGAAGCCAACAGTTCCTCAGCTAGTCGAAAAATTCCCCGCATTTTGTGCAACCCGAAGGTTTATTACCCTGTTCATAACAGCCCGTCCCTTGCCCCTATCAAATCCAGTCCGCGAATTCCCACCCCATTTCTGCAATATCCATTTTAACATATCCTCCCATCTAGGCCTAGGTCTTGCACGCTGTTTCTTTCCTTCCGGTTTTCCAACCCAAACCCTCGATGAATTTCTCTTGCTCGCTCTTGCAAGTTATGTCCGAAATAGCGAAACGAGTGACATATGCACACCCACTGCAAACTGATCTCGAAATGTGAGGTTAGCTGCAATCATTATCAACCAGCAACGCATCAACTTCGGGTAAAGGCAAAGTTGTCCCTGTCCACGCCCTGAAGGTACACTGGGGAAGGAGAGGTATAACTCCACTCATTCTTAACCTCGGCACTAAAAGGAGGCGAGTGGTGAATTTCACGCCTCCGTCCCTTTATTCCCGGGAAATAACCCCGCTAACCGTTGAATGGGAAGCTCGGTGGGCCCCAGAGCCGGTCTGGACGGTTTTGAGAAAAGAAACATCTTTTGCCTCTGCCGGGATTTTTTTTCCCCGTCCCGTTTTTTTTCCTTTGATCCATTTGGTATCTTTAAATCCTTCCGTCATTGTTCATGTCACTTACACACAACATAAACATTCATGCCCCCGGAGGGATTGAAACCCACAATCCCAGAAAGCGAGCGGCCGCAGACCCACACATTAGACCGCGAGGCCACTGGGATCGGCAGATTCTAACCCCGATCTTCCAACCCCTAGCTTGGTCACTGCACCGACTACGGTATCCCGGCTCCCCATCAGCTTCAGGTGGAAGCTGATACCAACTGTTGTCTTCAGAACGCTACTGATGCTTAAATGTAGCCATATGTAAATTGCTCCAACGATCAGACAGTTCCATGCAAATTGTATTCAAAGGCTTCCTACAATTATCAGCACCGCTGTAACCACAAACTGCCTCCTTTCTTCAGCTGCAAATTTATGACCAGCGTACTGAGCAGGATGCTGGCTGCACGCGAGTGTTAGGAGACCGTTTCATTTCCCCCCTTCCGCAACAAAGTAACCGTAAGCCACAAGTTCCAACTTTAATGGCTAAAGTTTAACGGAGGTTAGAAATCGCCGCTGCAAGCAAAACTGAATAATGGACTTACCTCACAGTCACTAAAAGATAAATGTTACTGCTTAAAAGTACACTCTGTATTCAGACTTAATGGAAATCAATTCGAAGTATCAGCCAGTGCTATTCAGCATTAATGAAACACAACTTCAGTGTTAATTTAAAACGCTTCATCGCTCTCAAACTACAAGCTCCTAACACAAGCATCGAGATTCTTTTCATTCTCATTTGCTCTCTAGCAATTTAGAGAATAGACTACGAATATTTTACATTTCGAGTAGTCATTAAAAACCTGCTTTTTTTGTGGTGAAGGGCCCCGCAGCAGATACTTGAGGCTTATTGTGCAAACCTGTGATGTTCAGTTTTTTCTTTTTTCCGTGTAATGGAGCACCGGTGGAATGAAGTTGACAGGGGAAAAACCGAAGTACTCGGGGGAAAAACCTGTCCCAGTGCCATTTTGTCCACCACAAATCCCACATGAAATGACCCGGGATCGAACCCGGGCCTCCGCGGTGAAAGACCGGCGATTAACTGCCTGAGCCATGGCACGGCCCAGAACCTGGTATACAATTTGACATTATTGAACAAACAGGTATAAAAACACATCGCGCTGTGCATATGAGTGCTGAAAAGCAACCATAACGCCCGTCTTATAAAACAGACTTTGTAAGAAAGAGTTTTATAATTCCGACTGAGATCCCGCAGCTTGATTCCTTGTTGAGACGCTAACAGTTCCTCTGCTAGTCAAAAACTTCCCCGCATTTTATCAAAACCGAAAGGTCCTTAACGTGTTCGCAAAGCCCGACACTTGTCCCTGTCCTCAGCCAGATAAATCCAGTCCACGGTCTACCACCCTATTTAAAATCCTTTTTAATACTGTCCTCCCATTTACTCCTAGGTCTTTCAAATGTTCTCTTTCTCTCAGGTTTCCACACTAGAACCACGTATGCACCTCTTCTCCCCCCATATGTGACCGTATATTAAAAAATGATGTTGAATAACACTCAAAACATTCAAGTCTCCATAAACAAAAAGACAGTTTGCTGTAAATTCAGGTTAAACTCTGCCTCAGTCGATAATGCAACACCACATATTTTATCAAGCTATCTTTCCAGAGATGGGCATTACCACAGCTGAATTTTCAACGGGCTTGCCACTATCAGATTTACATTAATATGACTCGTAACATTTAATACAGGTACGAAACAAAAAATACAATCTAACAAGTCGCTACAGGGGTGCACAAACAGAAGAAGCATTACAAAACGTTGCTGTATTCAGCCTTACGTCAAAGAATCTACACAACGTCCACACAGCGTTTATGGGTGAACTAGCAAGTGAAAAAGGCACTGCCTACCATCTTTATTTAAAACTATAGTTTTTATATTCCATCTTATAATTTTACACAACCTTTATGCATTTTAACAAAGTTTTTATGACGTATACTGTAAGGGTATGAGACCTAAACCCCACATGAAGGTATACGTCTTTTGTATGGCTCTTGATATTTAATAGACCTAATGATGGCTTAATTGATAAGCCGAAACTATTAACCTGTAAATATTTTTTAAATTTTGTAGAGCATGACGGTGGTATACAATATACGAGTATATAACTAAATCCATGTAGCAGAGTCCTTCTTGAGAAGCTAACAGGTCCTCAGCTAGTCAAGAAATTCCCCGCATTTTATGGAACCCGAAGGTTCATTACTTCATTCACAAGAGCCCGCCACCTCTCCCTATCCTGAGCCAGATCAATCCAGTCCATGGCCCGAGGCTTTGTTCTATATTTCGTGACATGGTGATTTTTTTTACGGTGAGGAGTTGCTAGCACCTCGCCCAACCCCGCAGCTGGAGGACCACCCCATGTCGGCCGTCCGTGACTGCTTACTTAATGTATTCGCAGCTACCCTCCTATATATATATATATATATATATATATATATGTATGAAAAACACAGCGTTCTGAACGAACGTAACATAACTTGTACGCTTACTTAAAGGGTGACGTTACACACACAAGCCTGAACACAATATGCGAGACATCTGGTTGTTTATTGGAAGAAAAACAAAATAACATTCAGAAGTAATGTGACTTTCGTTGTAAGTAAGACGTGAGATCGCACAGTTATGAGAAGCTTTATGTTTATGAATTACGCTATCGTGACAGACGGCTCAGACAGAGGAGGATTATAAACTTCCAGGGCGAAGAATCTCAGAAACACAAAGCAGATGTTAAAGACTGAAATCCGAGGCTTGATAAAAAAAAGAGAAGAAGGCATTACCATACACGGCAGCACTCTGACGTCACTTGTCATTTCCTGTATGTTAAGGTAGGAATATAAGTTTGTAAATTTTCAAATTTCACAAGTTATTTGCATCGTCAGTAAACGTGGTCTACTGATTTAATAGAAACGTACAAGATCGTTGGTTCTACAGAATGAAACAGCCTACGGTTAGCCGATTTACTAATAAAACGAGTGTTTTGTGTTCTGGCAGTATTTTAATAAGCCGATGACGCAATCTCGCCCCCATCGGGATTCGATCCCCGGACCATCCAGCCCGTAGCGAGTCGCTATACCGATCAAGCTATCCCGGCGCACGCTCTCACCAGTACATTTCATTATATATATATATATATATATATATGTATGTATGTATAGGTACCGTTTGTGTATAACATTTACAAACACTTGGACCGCGATACGTGTATATTCCATTTCCTTTTATTGATAACATGTTAATTAGCGTCTACAAGAACGTCAGTGCGAATGAATGCCGGAGTCTGCTCCTTCCCGTGCCAGAATTTAATTGGAGGGTGGAAAATAAAATGCGAAACCCATATCTGACACACCAACCTTAAGACTGAAGCCTGGAATCGTCTGGAAGAAAGGGGGCCATACTTTGCCGAGGGCTTCAACGGTGTGTATTATTAGAAGCAAAGAACAAAACTTTCATGATACGGTTAAATGCATTTTCTACGTCTATGCTCAAAGCAGTACATTCACTATATGCGGCACCACTTGCTGGAAATACATTTTCTTTAGCACAGTGACGAATTTTACACTGCATTTGCTCCGTGCAGAAGAAAATAGATTTAGCTGCATGAAGTGGCTGGAACAGACCGCGGCCAATCTTCGGTGAGAGGCAGAAAATATTTTGTTCACATGAACTCCAATTATAGGGAGCGAAAATTCATTTTGAACAACTGACAATCATTCCGAAGAACAATGATCTATGTCACACAAATGCAGTCACTGACTTACTGGAGTTCTGGAGGGGAAAAAAATTGTGAGAACTGGTTGTTAGGCTTTCTCTGTAATTTCCTGGAATATTTAAACATTGCAGTGTAATTTGCATACAAATATATTGGCGCCACATCCACAGATTAATATATTGGCCACGATCTTCAACAGGAGTCCAGAAACTTTCCAAAAATCCCGGAGTTACGTCAATATTCTAGGCGCCAAGAATGGCGACATGAAGCAAGTTCCATGCTGAGTATCCAAAAACATTAGTCGCCACCACCAACTGGTATGGCACACAAAAATTCTACATTCAGCCCACACAGTACACATCTACGTATGATTTTCTTTGGTATCAGAACAAGCAACGATTATTTCCCTATAAAGCACTGAGAGTCCTTTTTTGGCGCGTTCGCAAAATTGCGAAAAGTGACTTAGCTTCGTCGTGTCCGTCCGTCCGTCCGTCCGCATGGAACAACTCGGCTCCCAGTGGACGGATTTTCATGAAATTTTACATTTGAGTATTTTTCGAAGGTGCGTTGAGAAAATTCAACTTCCATTAAAATCTTGACGAGTATAACGGGCACTTTACATGAAGACCTATGTGCATTTATGATAATATCTCGCTAATTCTTCTCAGAGTGAGAAATTTTTTAGACAAAGTTGCTGAGAAAATCAAAACACATTTCATATTCAATTTTTTTTTCATAAAATCGTGCTGTTTATGAGATAATGTGGAAAAATATGGTAGAGCCAGACAGGCCACAGATGACAATATAATACGGCGCATGCGCATTGCATGCTGGATAACTAAGGCTACAGACACACACTCAGAATATGTAATACTCATTGCTTTTCCACGACAACAATGGTTAAACGAACGCGCCTCAGTGTTACGTTATACGTACATTGCCTGTCTTGTTTATAATCGAGTTGGAGTAAGTTTACTGCGCGGTACATACTGAATCTTTATGTATAAATCAGGTCCCTTTTCGCCTTTAAAGTGTTATAAGTCAGTACTATTACCATTTAGATGTTATGTGTAATATACCAATCACGTTCATGAGCTAGACGCTAGACTGTCACGCCCTTTTGTTCTGTTATTTGCACTATCCACAAGTCAGTTCCTTTCACACAGTTCAAACTCTCTGTTCTACAAGCACGCTTCTTACTCAGTATTCAAGTCTTACGTTATCCTGTGTTGTCTGGTAAACAGTCAGAGACGTTTAGAAGGTTCGCTGTATCTTCATCTTAGTGTCAAGAAGGCCACAAAAAGGAGCTGTGGGGGGAGAAATGGGCGTACTGTGTAGGTATGGACGATGGAGACAGTGATAGCCCATTGGCTCACCACATCAACTGTATTTTCTTTCTTTTCTTTCTTTCTTTCTTTCTTTCTCTCTTAGTCCGGCCTCTTCTACCTACTCACTGTAGGTGTAGAGGGTTATTGTTGCACTTGATCACACTCAGTGACACACACACACATACACTCAGTAGGGCACCCCTGGACGAGAGATCGGTCCGCCACAGAGGTCTCTACCTGCACAACATACAACATTAACACGAGACAAACATTAATGCCCCCGGTGGGATTCGAACCCGCAATCCCAGCAAGCGAGCGGCCGCAGACCTACCAATTGTACCTTCACCACTCCTATCGTCCATACCGATATAACACGCCCAGTTACCCCCGCGCAGCTACCCCTGGATACACAGCTGACCAGGTCTACTGAAATAAATAAGGTCGGAAAGAGGACAGCCAGGAGACAGGGCTCACCTTAACAGAGAAGTGGCCTGCTCTGTAAGCAGCTCAGTCCTAAGAGGACAGCCAGGAGACAGGGCTCACCTTAACAGAGAAGTGGCCTGCTCTGTAAGCAGCTCAGTCCTAAGAGGACAGCCAGGAGACAGGGCTCACCTTAACAGAGAAGTGGCCTGCTCTGTAAGCAGCTCAGTCCTAAGAGGACAGCCAGGAGACAGGGCTCACCTTAACAGAGAAGTGGCCTGCTCTGTAAGCAGCTCAGTCCTAAGAGGACAGCCAGGAGACAGGGCTCACCTTAACAGAGAAGTGGCCTGCTCTGTAAGCAGCTCAGTCCTAAGAGGACAGCCAGGAGACAGGGCTCACCTTAACAGAGAAGTGGCCTGCTCTGTAAGCAGCTCAGTCCTAAGAGGACAGCCAGGAGACAGGGCTCACCTTAACAGAGAAGTGGCCTGCTCTGTAAGCAGCTCAGTCCTAAGAGGACAGCCAGGAGACAGGGCTCACCTTAACAGAGAAGTGGCCTGCTCTGTAAGCAGCTCAGTCCTAAGAGGACAGCCAGGAGACAGGGTTCACCTTAACACAGAAAGTGGCCTGCTCTGTAAGCAGCTCAGCCCTAAAAGGACAGCCAGGAGACAGGGCTCACCTTAACAGAGAAGTGGCCTGCTCTGTAAGCAGCTCAGTCCTAAGAGGACAGCCAGGAGACAGGGCTCACCTTAACAGAGAAGTGGCCTGCTCTGTAAGCAGCTCAGTCCTAAGAGGACAGCCAGGAGACAGAGCTCACCTTAACAGAGAAGTGGCCTGCTCTGTAAGCAGCTCAGTCCTAAGAGGACAGCCAGGAGACAGGGCTCACCTTAACAGAGAAGTGGCCTGCTCTGTAAGCAGCTCAGTCCTAAGAGGACAGCCAGGAGACAGGGTTCACCTTAACAGAGAAGTGGCCTGCTCTGTAAGCAGCTCAGTCCTAAGAGGACAGCCAGGAGACATGGCTCACCTTAACAGAGAAGTGGCCTGCTCTGTAAGCAGCTCAGTCCTAAGAGGACAGCCAGGAGACAGGGCTCACCTTAACAGAGAAGTGGCCTGCTCTGTAAGCAGCTCAGTCCTAAGAGGACAGCCAGGAGACAGGGCTCACCTTAACAGAGAAGTGGCCTGCTCTGTAAGCAGCTCAGTCCTAAGAGGACAGCCAGGAGACAGGGCTCACCTTAACAGAGAAGTGGCCTGCTCTGTAAGCAGCTCAGTCCTAAGAGGACAGCCAGGAGACAGGGCTCACCTTAACAGAGAAGTGGCCTGCTCTGTAAGCAGCTCAGTCCTAAGAGGACAGCCAGGAGACAGGGCTCACCTTAACAGAGAAGTGGCCTGCTCTGTAAGCAGCTCAGTCCTAAGAGGACAGCCAGGAGACAGGGCTCACCTTAACAGAGAAGTGGCCTGCTCTGTAAGCAGCTCAGTCCTAAGAGGACAGCCAGGAGACAGGGCTCACCTTAACAGAGAAGTGGCCTGCTCTGTAAGCAGCTCAGTCCTAAGAGGACAGCCAGGAGACAGGGTTCACCTTAACAGAGAAAGTGGCCTGCTCTGTAAGCAGCTCAGCCCTAAAAGGACAGCCAGGAGACAGGGCTCACCTTAACAGAGAAGTGGCCTGCTCTGTAAGCAGCTCAGTCCTAAGAGGACAGCCAGGAGACAGGGCTCACCTTAACAGAGAAGTGGCCTGCTCTGTAAGCAGCTCAGTCCTAAGAGGACAGCCAGGAGACAGGGCTCACCTTAACAGAGAAGTGGCCTGCTCTGTAAGCAGCTCAGTCCTAAGAGGACAGCCAGGAGACAGGGCTCACCTTAACAGAGAAGTGGCCTGCTCTGTAAGCAGCTCAGTCCTAAGAGGACAGCCAGGAGACAGGGCTCACCTTAACAGAGAAGTGGCCTGCTCTGTAAGCAGCTCAGTCCTAAGAGGACAGCCAGGAGACAGGGCTCACCTTAACAGAGAAGTGGCCTGCTCTGTAAGCAGCTCAGTCCTAAGAGGACAGCCAGGAGACAGGGCTCACCTTAACAGAGAAGTGGCCTGCTCTGTAAGCAGCTCAGTCCTAAGAGGACAGCCAGGAGACAGGGCTCACCTTAACAGAGAAGTGGCCTGCTCTGTAAGCAGCTCAGTCCTAAGAGGACAGCCAGGAGACAGGGCTCACCTTAACAGAGAAGTGGCCTGCTCTGTAAGCAGCTCAGTCCTAAGAGGACAGCCAGGAGACATGGCTCACCTTAACAGAGAAGTGGCCTGCTCTGTAAGCAGCTCAGTCCTAAGAGGACAGCCAGGAGACAGGGCTCACCTTAACAGAGGAGTGGCCTGCTCTTTAAGCAGCTCAGTCCTAATATGATGGACTCAGTACACGCATCCTATCTGCAGGTCTGCAGCCCACATCCACGTCAGGAAGCTGCAGGTGGTAAAATCCAAATGTCTTCACATCACAACTAACTCACATCGGTACATTTTTTAATTTTATTCACACCGTGCATTTTGTTACAGTCATTACATCAACCAATGCATGCACTGGATAAAATATTCTGCCTTTGTAAGTGATTGTAACTTATATACAAAGAGATTGCACCAGTATAATGGCAGACGTAACATTGGATGTAAAGTGAACGTAGTTTATGAACCCCCTGAAGATGGCCTTATATAAGACCGAAACACATGTAGGGGTTGATTAATACATAATAAAAGTAAAAGTATAGTGCATTTCGTTGGTGTTTTAAACAGTGGATAAAATACATTCGTAAGCTATATTAAAAACACCTACATGTTTCAGCACCGAGGTGCCATCTTCAGGACGGCCGTTCAATACAAAGAAATATTATTTGTTTCTAACACTTTTAATACTTTTAACATTGCAGCATTCTGATTTATGGTTGTTAATTTGATGTGGTTTGGAGTTTTAGTGTTTAATGTTTTGAACGAATAGATTGGTGTGTTGGAGCTACATTCCTTTGTATCGAAAGCCCCACTGCAGATGGCACCTTGGTGCTGAAACATGTAGGGGGTTTTAATATAGCTTACGAATGTATTTTATGTAGTGCATAAGTTGGTCGTTGTAATGACTGATCACATCGGTACGTTAGTAACAAAAATATTCACGGGGACTTGGAGGTTCCGTTTTTCGCCGACCACATCAGAGCACTAACTATGGCTTTCGTCATAAAGTTAGCTGGTGTGTGGAATCCCCTAGTTCGGAAACTTAAAGGCACTTGTGCCAACCCAAGGCTGATAAAAGTCGCCTGAGGCCTTAGCCGAATGCGATTCGACGTCAGTAAGCCAGACAGGCCGTAAAAAGAAGACCACGCCGACAGACAGAAATTTTGCTAGCATTTTTTCGGCCACCCTAACCGATATCCGTGATTGTTCTAATTGTAAGGCGAATGCCAGGGTACAATCAAAACACAGGCACGGAGGCCCCATCCGTCACACTCTTTCCCCCCACACAAGGTGGGAAATTCCGAGTTTAGATGGGAATCGAAATTTGATCGCCTCATTAATCACTCGCTTTACAGAGCGAGGTATTCTGGTTAATTAACTTATTAGTTAATTGATAATATTAATATATTTTCTAGTTTATTTATAAGCATCAAACACATCATTTTCAGATCCTTACAATTTATAAGTTAGTGCTTACATACAAAGACTCCTGGAAAATTTTTATTCCACGCAGATCGCAGCTTAGATGTTTAGGTAACATGTGTATTGATTACAAAAAAAAAATAACTTGACAGGAGAAACAGTTTGCTTCTCTGTGTTAGAGAGAAGTATATCGATATAGAGGGAAACACGCAGACACACCAAAAGCATGCCAGACGAACAGACGGCGTATGCGTAAACAGGGAGTTGACGACAGAGATGATCTCAAGAAATATGCCGGTACGGAACCGCCAAGCCTGAAGGGGAACGAAAGGTGAGGAGGATAAATAACAGAAAGGAAAGTAAAAATAATGGTAAACCCGTAGTAAGAGCACACTCAGTTTACAAACGGAGCACGTGGGAATCGGAAAATTGTCAGTAACTTTCAACGTCTACCTAAACAACCCTATACAGTGTTATTACTACAAAACCTTCCTTAATTTGTTAAAAAACGAGTTTGGTTCCTTGTGACATTTATGGGAACCGGAATAACGTAGCCGGTACGGACTGGAAGGTCCGGGGTTCGAATCTAGATACAAACATGAGATTTTTTCTTCTCAGAAACCGTCCAGACCTTCTCTGGAGCCCACCCAACCTCCTATCCAATGGCTACCGGACGGTAAGGCGGCCGGGGCATCAAGCTGATCACTCACCTCCCTCTAATGCCGAGATTAACAAGAGTGGAGCTATACCTCTACTCCTCCTATACACCTTCAGAACATGGACAGAAACATCAACCTTTGTGACACATTTATATATCTTAAAATAGAAAAACAGCATATTTTCCACGTTGCTCCCATTACATGTCGTCTCGTCTTTACATATACGCTAAAGTCTCCCGCAGTCAGTATATAGCGTATGGTTCACTGCACCCTTCATAGCAGTTGTTCTCCAATGCAGAGTTTAACCCAATCTCCGGTCGCCAATTTGCAGGATATTCAAGAACACATATCTTATGGTCCACGTCACAACTTCTTGCGCACTAACACGGAGTTTCTCACAGGGCAGAGCAACGAGTAGTTTGTTCCAATTAAAATGTAATGCCCTTAAGCTAAGACTCGTTACAGGATGCTAGTAAAAAATGTGTCTCGATTGACAGCCACATATAGTCGAACTCGGTTATAACGTCATGAAAGGGACTGAATATTTTGTGTCGTTATAAACGAGTGTTGTTATAACCGAGATAATGTTACCGTTAAGAGTGAGGAATTAATTGTTACCACAGAATATCTGACGCTATAGGCGAGGTGTTCGCATAAACCGATGTCGTTATAATCAGGTTCGACTCTATATAGCAGAAAGATCATATTTTCTTTATTCTAAAATCCCCGTGCATTTTTCACAAATCAATGTCTTATCACCAACTAAATGCACTTTATTTAAAAAAAAGTATAAGGTTTCTTTAAAACATTTTAAAAACCCTACATATGTTTCGGCTCTTTAGAAAGCCATCTTCAGGGGGTGTCACTCAACTGCATTTGTTTAAAACACGTCCGTGTGTTCGTTCAATAGTATACACATATAGTTCACCACCTTCACTACTGTTATTTTCACTGTCACTTTCTTACACCATGATCCTTCAACACGTCAATCAACAAGTGAAATAACATAAAGAGAACAATCTCACTTACAGTTTCAAAAACCATTTTATTTCTCATTTTAACATAAGGTGTAAAAAAGTGACAGTGAAAATAACAGTAGTGAAGGTGGTGAACTATATGTGTATACTATTGAACGAAACGCACGGACGTGTTTTTAAACAAATGCAGTTGAGTGACACCCCCTGAAGATGGCTTTCGAAAGAGCCGAAACATATGTAGGGTTTTTAAAATGTTTTAAAGAAACCTTATACTTTTTTTAAAAAATAAAGTGCATTTAGTTGGTGATAAGACATTGATCATATTTTCTGTTTCATTACATGCTGCTGAAATGCTGTTTCCTTAGTCCTTTTCAGACGTTATTTAAACGGTATTGGAAAAGAGAACCCCTTCCCCCCCCCTCCAAAAAAAGATGCATTTCTGAACATCGATACATAAACCAAGCATTTTTCTGAAACCACTCAATGAAATGATTAAAAATATTTAATCGGATAAACGGTTTCGGTATTCGACCCACTGACAATCCTCACCCCCAGATTAACCAGACTGTAAATCTGATGCCCCACATTCTCCAAACGATTTTCGTAAAGAGCACAACGACAAAGACCTACCGAAAATAACCCACTTAAAAAGACCGTACTGAAATATAAAACACGTTATTGGACATTACTGATGTTACCTGCGACCTTCTTGCAGTATAACTTCTGAATCCTTTTTCCTTCCACTTGGTGCTATTTACCCTTCCAATTTCACACTCTCGCGGATTTTCTCTTATGTGGATCTAACCTAACCTTACTTCACCTTAGTCAGCCTCTATTCTCTCTCTTTTTTCTCCATCACTTTTCTCACTTATTTTTCCCTTTCTGATTATATCTATATGAATGCTTCCTTCAGGGCACGCAAGCGTGTTCCTGTTCATAGACACACACAGACCTCTGGCACATAACATTTCTTTTATATCAGCCTTTCGTCTCTCTCATGTTCATGTACAGCGGTGCTTCATGAGACGACGAGAAACAATGTTCACTCTTTTCCCCTTACAAATTATGATTTTTATCAGTTTAAATATTTCTAACTTTAGTACGTTGAATAGATGTGAATTATTTTCAACATTCATCATCCACCTGTGTTCTTTAAAACAAGGGATTTTCAGAAAATGGGTAAGTTTTCATCATAAGGTATAAAGGTTCCCACTCAGTCGGGCTTCCAGTTTTTTCTAAGGGGCCCAACTGTTCTCTCCATTCCACAAAGTATAAACGTAAAAGTTCCTTAAAATCATCTGCACATTTCTCGCATATGTATTACCATAAAGCTTTAAAGACCTTGCATACAGTGACAGAAAACTCGCTAAATATCTAACAAGAAATTCCGGGAACAATTATGATGCACAGATCCCTTCAAATCTTGGAATCCCGTGGTGCATTATTCAGCGCCACAACACCAAGGTTCAATATGGATTTCGTTCGGGAAGTCATGTTGTTGTGTGCATTCTACAAAAGATACAGAGAACACTGTTTTAAAAATATCTGACGGTTGTAGCGGACTGATCACCACAAATATTTCACGACCTTGCATTGGCACAAGTAGATCAGTTTTCACAAGCATCAGAAAATTTATAAAATTGCAAATATGGCGTATAGAAGCGTGATATCTATGTCATGATCCTGCAAATCTGTCCAATAGGTTTAAACGCTGTAAGGAGGACATACTGACGGATCCATGGACACGGTAGAAACATGGCCAAAATTTCCTCATAAAATAAAGAAAATAGGTTAAAAGCTGGATTCGCCTTTCAAACAAACACACCGTCTCCACCATTTAACATTGATCGCTTCGGAAATGTTAAGAAAACATTTGTATTTTATTCTGCAAACCAGCTGAAACCGGCAAATGTACTTTATGTGAGAAATGTCTGGTTGCTGTCCCGTATGCCCGCGTGTTCAACAAAGCACTGTGAAAGGAACCATTATCTAACGTACTAAGATCTCAAAATGCTAAATGAGTATCCTAATTCCTCAAAATACAAGGCATGGATTTCTTCAGTGAATGATTCCACGTACAAGAAATGTTTAATATATTGTAAAATACACCATAATAATACTAATTCCACGAAGAAAATCAAAAAATTTCCTTCAATTTATGATACATAATGGTTCATTACCGTGTTCACAAAAGTCCTACCCTCAGCTAAGGGACCCTGTCCACACCTTCCCCCCTATTCTATAAGTCCCATTTTAATGGTACCCACCACCTAATTTAGATTTCCCAAGTGTTCTCTTTCCTTTAGTTTTCCCTACTAAAATTTTATAAGCTCCTCACTCGTCCCATACTCGCTACAAGCACAACAGAGCTCGCACTCCATTTCACTACCTTAATTCCGCCTGGTAAAAAGAACATTGTTTAAGATCTTCTCGCCTTAGTTGCTTTCTCGTACGTTCAAATATGTTTCTCTGCACTCTATGTATATTTGCAAAGGCCCCCAACATACGGCGACAAAATTAAAAATATTGAGGCTACAATGTTGCTTACACATCCACAGTACAGGTATACACAAAGAAGTGCGTTTCATGTTCACTATAAACCGCACCATTCTTTGTGTTATCTGATAAGATGACTCGAGATTGTAAGCTTTAACAGCGTGGACAGGCCCTTAGGGTTCCAGGAGGTTGAGGATCCCACATTTCCAGACAATCGACACGTGAAGGTGGTAAGGTTGTCAGCCCTACGCACCAGCAGCCTTTACCCCCCAGAAAATATTCCTGGTACTCATTTCTGTTAAGAGGCTGAATCGACCGAAAGGGGATCGAACCCACGACCTTCCGGCTTGTAGCGCAGTGCCTCAACCAACTGCGCCACTGCGTGCCCGCATTTTCATAATGGGACACATCAGTAACTAGAAGGTAATCCAATAGTAGAAGTTCTTACTGTACGGTGTACTGTGTATATCACAGCGTATACCTATTCAGCATCTTATAGGTTCATAATTTTGTGGGTTTCCTCAGACACACCAAGGGTAACTACGAGCATCACTTTCCATCTGACCACAACAGTTTCTTCGCCAGTCGTTTGACACAGCGGTGGCTAACATTTTTTAACCGCGGGCCACTCAACACGATTGATTTGGCGAAATGCCACGAACGGGTTTTTAAAGCATTATATTAACATTTTATATAATTTATTACTATTTGTATTAGATTATGATAAACAATTACAGCTTCATTAGGGAGAAATACCGATTCATTTATGTCTGTTCTCTATGGAATGTGTATGGGGCTGATGGTCATTAGAATCTTAAGGAATAAAAAGGCACAGGACCACAGGTTACGCACCACTGCTCTGATACGTAACAAGGTACAGGGCATACGGTTTATACATCGTCGATAACACAAAAACAGATGAATTAACAATGGAGCCCATCTTGGGCCCTGCATAAAGATCAGAGCTGCAAGAAGCATAACATAAACCTGCAGACCGTAACGTAATACGTAGAGCTGATTGGCTGAGGCACTGTTCCCTGTTAAGTACGGGACGCATTAGCATTTAAACTGTTACAACTTGCTCTACAAATACTAAGCAGTCCTGAAGCGACGTTTCAAAACATTCAGTAAAACCTACTTATAATGGAATCCTAACGCACCTTTACACCGAACCGTTTGAGACAGCTGGTCGTTTAACGCACACACATCACATAACTCACGTAATTAAAGACTCTAAATGTAGACTACATTGTTAATGAATGTTATACAGTTACAGTTTTTCTTTCCATTTCCGTCTACATTTTTCACAAGTCCTGTAAGTACTCTGCATTCTACAGGGTGATTCAGGAGGAAAGATCAATATTTAAGGAGGTGATAGTATTCGTCATTGTGAGAAAAAAGTAAATATTAACGTGTGTCTAATTCTGAATGGTTACCGAGATAGAGCTGTTTGAATCTCCAGACTTAACTCCGTTAGATTTTTGTTTGTGGCGTTTAATGAAGGGTGAAGTTTACAAAAGAAATATGGACGCAAGAGACGAAATGGTCGCTCGCATTTTGGATGCTGCTGCCCGCATAAAGAAACGTGAAGATCAACTCAGACGAACAACACGCGATCTTCGCACACGAGTTTCAAAGTACATTGAGGTTCATGGTGGGATTTTGGAACATTTATTGTAAACTGTAATAAATGTGTCACTTCTGCTTAACAAATTCTGTCATTTAAACATTAAATTAAAATTTCAATACAATTAACAGTAGGTAATTTAGCTTTTTTATTGCCATTTACAATGCTTTTGTATTTGTAGATTAAAAAAGTTCTATCTCGGTAATCATTCAGAATTAGACACATGTTCATATAAAATTTTTTCTTACAATTACTGATATTATGACCTTCCAAAATACTGACCTTTCTTCCTGAATCACCCTGTATATACCAGTGGTCAA
Organism: Reticulitermes speratus; assembly: GCA_021186555.1. Classification (NCBI taxonomy): domain Eukaryota; kingdom Metazoa; phylum Arthropoda; class Insecta; order Blattodea; family Rhinotermitidae; genus Reticulitermes; species Reticulitermes speratus. Next base: position 15,408,968 of record JAJKFL010000003.1, on the reverse strand, counting down.
AATTGCTTCTTTCTCATCTGTGACACAATGCTCTCTCCTATTTAAACTCCAGGAAGCACAGCAACAATGTACTAAACAAAATTATGTGAACAGAAAAGAACAATGAAGCAGAATATTTCATTAGGAGGTATTTTTTTTATTTCTGATTCCGCATTAAACAGTTCCATTTTATTAGAGATAATTTCACATTGATTTCCGCTTTATATATTTTCTGATAAAGACAGGGTTCCAGGGGTGCACAAATCCTGTGCGCCAGGTCGCCGTGGCAACTACATTTTGTTTGGCGGCACCTAATATTTGTGGGTTATCAGTATGGAACTTGCTTCCTGCCACCTTTCTGGTGTCTGAAATTTTGAGAGAGCTTCTAGATTTTTGGAAAATTTGTGCACCCTTGCGGGCTTCAATTTAATCCAAGTTCTGTCAACGACAGCGTTATGCTCCTACAAGCGTTCATTACGTTTAAAGCGACGTGTTCCATTTGCAGGACTCAGGTCGAGGTCTGACCACATAAAGCAACTGGTTTACCCACGCTCAAGGACTTAAATAAAGTATTCTGGCTTCTCAGGTATTGCAAACTACCAAACAACAGTTGCATTGTTTCTAGAATACAAAGCAGTCAGGGCGGGTCTGAGCCTAACAGCCTTGTTTCCTGTTTTGATTATTCAGAAGGCGCCCTTCACGAGCTTACGGAGAGCAATGTTGCTACTTCTCAGCATTATAAAAATGTTACAAAGTTCCAAACAAACTGACAACCAGTATGCGTGATTTTAGCCTTCAGCCGTTGTGGAAATGAGATCTTCGCACTTCTTGGATATTACGCAGCGTAGATTGGTAGTTACTGACGTTACGGGACAAACTATCGGTCCCATATTCAAGGATCTTCTTGGACTACTTGACCCTTGAAGATGGGACCCGAAACGTCGGTAATTAAATATCAATCTACGCCGCGTAACAACCCAGAATAGCGAAGATCTGACAAGTAGTAACTCACGAATTAGTTGTACTCGTAGATTTTAAACTGCAAAACAGCCGGCAATGCGCAACAGTTTCGAAATAATTTCCTTTGTTATATCAGCGCATATTTTTATAGACATGAATTTTTATTTTACGCCGCTGCCAGTACTTCAAAGCACACAACGTAGCATTTTGCATTCAGCCTTCCTTTCTTGTGTGTTCGCTACCATCCACAATAATTCTCCACTCGTCGCTGCTCGTTCAGCTTGTATATTTCACCCGCTCTCTATATTTGCTCTTTTCCTTCGGTTTGTTTACTGTGAGTTTGTAAATACGATTTTGAGCTCTTTTAGAAACTTGCTATAGAAGCACTACCGGCGCTCTGTGGTACACCCTACAGAGAATTTGTAAGGCTTTGAGGTGTTTATTAAAATTGTGCGTTATATGTTGACGAAGAAACGGAGAGTACAAGAAGAACGGAAGAAGAATTAGAAATCCGCCAATTATACAAAGGACTAGGAAGCAGATTACACTTGTGTACAGCCTAAAGGTAAGAGGGGTAAATGGATGCATTTTTTCTTTCATGGCGCAACAGCCCCTAGTGGGCCAGGGCTTCCTCATTATCGAGGCTTCACGATCACATTCAGACACACCACACTCGGTATGACTCCTCTGGACGAGGGATCAGCTCGTCGCAGAGACCTCTACCTGACAACACACAACACTCACAAGAGACAGACATCCATGCCCCCGGCGACATTCGAACCCGCAATCCTAGCAAGCGAGAGGCGGCAGACCCATGCCTTAGACCGAGCGGCCACTGGGATCGGCAAGTGTAGGTATAGCTCCACTCATTCTTAACCTCGCTACTACGAGGAGGTCAGCGATCTGCTTCACGCCCGAGCGCTTTACCACACGTGAAAGACATCTCGGTGTCCACTGAAGATGAGGCTGGGTCGAGCCCAAGGCCGATCTCGAGGCTCAGGAGAAGAGAAAAATTTATAGCCCCTGACGGGATTTGAACCACGATTCCCTGGATGTGAGCCCGTAGCCTAGCCACTATACCGATGGAGCTATACGAGCTGTTAAGCTTAAAGACAGATGTGTCATACATAAACAATTGTAACCTTGCCGATGTGAAACAATTTTGAAGCACACTTCTCACCTTCCAAGTTGCCACAAAATATTTTCTCAATAAAAAGTGAAAATCAGTTGGCATGTGAATTACAGCAAGCAGCACCAACAGCCACGTTTGACAGCCTCCAGACAGCGAAGGGTCTGACGGCATAATATGAGTATTAGGTGTACTGATTAGATCAGTCACTAACCCCTGAGAACCTTCATACTACGGAAGTGCAGCGTCTACTTAAACAGTTCAAACACCCCCCCCCCCCCCCCCCAAACGGAGACCTCTATCCGCAACCAGAACAATAAACATGACCGACCACTCAGCACGAAGCTTACACTTTCTTTCCACATCATCGTTTATAACAATCATGTCATTCAACGCTATTCACTCAAGAAATTCACATGTCTTTTTAAATACAGGCACCGAGATACAACCTGTGACAAATGTGGCTAAATGTATGAGTAATGGCAGGAACTATAACGACGTTTGATTTTTATTATTTTAAATGACTGCCACAATTTTTAACGCTGTAGGGAGAAAGGAAACGGGGCTATAAAATTTGGAACAATCCAAGCGAAGAAGACAAATGACGAAGGCAGTACGTGAAGATGAATGGATCCATGGAACGTGAAGTGGGCAGATGGCGCTGAAAGCAGGTGAGTCATATATCACCATTCTGACGACTCGTCAAGTAGTTTATAGACTGATGACGTCGCAAGGGGTGATCAAGATTGTTTTGAATTGTCTTTAAAAGTTTAATTTGCTTAATTTTGCTAAAATATTCTGTAGGGATAAATGTTGGGTTCGTATTAATTGTAAGACGTGTTTACAAAGAAAGCAGCTGCAGTGTTACAAGTAATCAACATTCATAGTCTTCGTTTATTTAAAAAACAAAGACTTCATGTAGTAGCAGAGTCTATGGTGTACGCCTACAGGTAAACTTGGGAAAACATCACATTTAAACTTACGTTATTTCTAATAATGTGTTTACACTATACCCAGGCCTCATTCAACGCCTTTTTGTTTTAACGCCCTTTGCCAACTTACACCACTTAATTTGCGCTCTCTCATTTTCGGTTTAACGCCCTTTGGCTGGTTTATTTGCTTTTGAGTCTTTTTTTTTTGTCTTGCCTACAAACGTCACGATGACACACCCATTCGAGGAATAAAAAAGAAACACATGAAGATGAATAATCTCAGCAATAATTTTAACGCTAGTAACGTGTAAGATCTGTGGGTGATAAAGTGACTGTGTGAGAGTGAATTTGATAATCCGTGACGGAACATCTGTGACAGCGATGATATGGAAAATCTGCCATCCGTGACAAGCCTAATATCTACGTACTAGGCTAAAGAGAAAACTTAGACGATAACGAATATCACAAGCCCTAACCCAACCATCATCATACGTAGCTATACTGGCACAACCGAAACCCTAACCTAACCACAACAATAATCTTAACGATGATAATAAAAGTGACTGAGTTGTAAAGGCTGTGAGAATGAGTTTAGTCATCCGTGACAGCGACGATATGGAAATGTGCCATCCGTGACATGTGTACGCAAATTGTTTACAATTCCTTTTCAATTTACATGAGCTAAAAATGAATATTAATTGTTTATTTCTATATTAATGTCAGTAACTCAATAACAATATAATACATACATGTGCATATACCGCTTATGAACACGCTGTCATTGGTATTATTGCCCCTAACCTCTACCTATGCCATCATTTCTTAGGGGAATATAATTTTTTATTTAAGCCTTTCTGATTTACGTATTATTATTATTATTATTATTATTAACTATATATTCCAAAACACCTTCATGCATAACAAAATTTTTACAAATCTACAGGTTACTAGTTTCGGCTTTTCAAATAAGCCACCATCAGAGCTATTCAATATCAAGGGCCATAAAAAATTATGCCTGCATGTGGGATTGATAATGAATAGGTATGATGATGACTTAATTGAAAAGCCGAAACTAGTAACCTGTAGATTTGTAAAATTTTGTTGTGCATGAAGGTGTTTTGGAATATACATATTTGACTGACGCACCACGGGGATGTTTCATCTACAGATTATTACTAACACTCGTAGACAAATTCCGTGCCCGTGATAATTCATATCACTCATCCGGTTTGAATATGACTCTTTGCTGAAGGTGACCGCCATGTCGTTCCATACACTGCTACAGTCGCGATGGAAACGATGTCATAACACGGTGTAGCATTTCTGTACGGGTATCTTGAATACACTACCGAATTCGCCAATGTGACATGAGAGTTGACTCTGCCTGGAAACACTATCTTGATCACTTGCATGGAAATCTGTGCAGTGTGTCCAGTTGCTCCAAACATCATTTTGCGTGATGGCGGTCAGCATGGAAGCACCGCGTTCGGAGTTTCAAACAGTCAGGTGTTTCTGGTACAACTGACACTGGCCCGCCCGCTGCCTGATCTTGAAGCACCAGACTACTTGGTTTGGGGCTACGTCAGAAGTAAGGTGTACGAAACAAGTCTTGTCAATATTGATGACTTAAAAGAGCGAATTCAGGAATGTATTCAAGGGGCTTCCTAAATAAATATTGCAATGCGTTTTGACATGCTTTCCATCGCGTCTGTAGGTGTGTACTGAAAGACATGGCAGTCACCTACACAGTGTCATATTCAAACAGCAATGAGTAACATGAATTCTCATTCGCATAGAATGTATCTACCACCGTAAATAACATTTTTCCGCTTTGCCTTAAAACGTTATTTCATTTCAAAATGCGTAAGGTGTTTCCGGCGCATCATGTACGTGGGTTATCCAGAAAGTAAAGATACAAACGCAATAAAATTTTTAAAAAATAGTTATTAACGAAATCGAGTGAAAAAACTCTTAACACATACCTTTAGCTATTTTTCAACATAATCACCACCTTTGTCAAGGCATTTGTTTAGCCTGGGTACGAGGTTTTGTGTTCCGATTTCATAGAGCTCCGCCGCCAGTGCACGCAACCATGCAGTGACTTCGTTTTTCACCTCTTTTTTTTGTTTTTCACGAAAGGGGGTTCTTCTGGTTGATTTTATGCCTCACGGGACCACCATAAACTCTGCGGAATATTGTGAAACACTGAAAAGGCTTAGACGCGCAATTCAGAACAGAAGACGAGGGATGCTGACATTGCTCTAACGGTGTGCGGCCTTGCGTTGTCGTGCAGTAAGGTGACGCCGCGTGTCAGCATCCCTCGTCTTCTGTTCTGAATTGCACGTCTAAGCCTTTTCAGTGTTTCACAATATGCCACAGAGTTTATGGTGGTCCCGTGAGGCATAAAATCAACCAGAAGAACCCCCTTTCGTGAAAAACAAAAAAAAAAAAAAGAGATGAAAAACGAAGTCACTGCATGGTTGCGTGCACTGGCGGCGGAGCTCTATGACATCGGAATACAAAATCTCGTACCCAGGCTAAACAAATGCCTTGACAAAGGTGGTGATTATGTTGAAAAATAGCTAAAGGTATGTGTTAAGAGATTTTCACTCGATTTTGTTAATAAATATTTTTTTAATATTTTATTGCGTTTGTATCTTTACTTTCTGGATAACCCATGTATAATCCTCCAATAAAGGCCGTGCCATGGCTCAGGCGGTTAGTTGCCGGCCTCTTACTGCGGAGGCCCGGTTTCGATCCCGGGTCAGTCCATGTGGGATTTGTGGTGGACAAAGTGGCACTGGGACAGGTTCCCCCCCCCCCCCCCCCCCCCCCGAGTACTTCGGTTTTCCCCTGTCAGTTTCATTCCACCGGTGCTCCATTACTTGGAAGAATGAAAAACCCATCATCTTCACCACAGGATTGCACAATAAGCCTTAAGGCTGCGGTGCGTCCGTAGCACCTGCTGCGGGGCCTTTCACACACAAACACACACACACACAATCCTCCAATACACACGTAACTGCTAACATAGGTCAATTTGTTCTTAACAACTAGATGAAAATAAAGGTATAATAAAGAAGGGCGTAAACTGGAAGCAAGAGGGCGGAAATGAGGAAGAACGAATGTTGAACAACGCATTCTGCAAGAATTCTGGAACGAAGGTCAGTGTGAGGCTCGCGTAGTGTAATAAAATTACTGGCGCAGCTGAACTCAGTGGTTGCGGGGTCAAACTCTATAACGAAGATATAGTGAGTCTGCTGATAGCATGATGAATGGCGTGTGCTAAGAAGCTGACTGCAACCACTTCCCCTCTCTTGGCTGTCATAATCAGCGTTTTCCTAACTTGTGTGCTATGATCCGTGGAAAGGCGGAGCAACTTTGTTGCCAGTTTAATGAAGCTAACAAAACACTCCTGTTCCCTTGCATCTCCTCATTTATCCGCTGTCAACCACACAAATTAAACGCCTTATAGACCGTTGGCTTATTTAACGACGTTATTCATCTACGTGGGTTATAACGCATCGAATGACAGAATGTCCGTGAAGGAGGAAAAGGACGTGGAAGCGGTATTCGCCTATATGAAGTGTGACTGAAGTAAATCATGAAAACCTCAGTCGAGATAGAATGTCTTCGGGCCGAGATTCTAACCCGAGACCTTCAGATTATGGAATGCTGATCGGTCAGAAGCGACGGTCGGCATCCACAGCGACTGCTGCAGCACCAATTAGTTAACTAACGCGATGAGAAAATTTTGAGAGAGCATTGGGAGCGGTTTAAGGCGTGTTTACTTCGAAGTGCTTGATCACTGTGATCTGAAATGGGCACGATAAATGTGTTCCTTCTTATGAACTGTGTTGAATTTTGTTAGTCTATGTAGGAGACTTGAGTTTTGGGAGACGACTAACAATCGAGCATGATCGATTAATCGACCATCAATCAATTACTCAGGCCGGAGAACACAGACGCGCCGTGAATTAAAGCCGTAAACACCGAACGTCTTCATGCGCCTTCACGTAAAGTGTCTCTTACTTTTGTCCGATTTTAACCAAAAGCGAAATAACGTGGAAAAATGAGTAAAACTCCGCAATATAAAATTTAAAGAATATCAGTCCAGTGGGTGGCGAAATATTGAATGCGGACAGACAGGCAGACCGACGTATAGGCATGAAGAAGCCAGCAGTTGCTTTTCGCATGTGCCAAAGCGCCTAACAATTCGTTATAAGGAAGTGCACTATTGATCTCCTATTATTAAAACGACAACCCGTAACTATTCACGTATTTTGTTGTCCAATTTTTTCTGTGGCGCAACAGCCCAATTCAGGTCTAGGCCGCCTCATTTTCAGTTTTTTTAGATCATACACGGACAAACACAACCGGTAGGACTCCTCTGAACGAGTGATCAGCCCGTCGCAGAGGCCGCTACCTACATAAGACACAACAAACATAAGGGACGAATCTCCATCCCCTCATCGAAATTCGAACTCGCAATCCCAGCAATCGAGCGGCTGCAGACCTACGCCTTAGACCGCATGGCCACCGGGATCGGCTTCCTTTCCAATTACCCCTATGTAATATACATAAGACACATTTATATTCTCCCTTCCTTATCATGGACAGCTTACACGTTTATCTATGACCTTACGTTTCAGCACCAATAAGACTAATCAGCTACTCACTGTTTCACTATATACCCGTTATGTCTTATCCTTTTTTCAAACTCCGACAAATGTATGGTGTCCACCCATTAGTATGACGTCACTAACTCTTACTCGCCCACAAACTTCACAATTTCATTATCATTATGCATTTGTATTTCTTCATTGCCTCCACGCCTTTATATATATATATATATATATATATATATATTATTATTACTGCAAGTGGGTTTATACCCGGCGGCAGTGGTACTACAATGACACATAACACAGAATAACACACATCACAAAAGTAACACACAACACTCAAAACAATACACAACACACAAACTTACAAAAACAGTAAAACACACATACTACAAAAAGAAAGCGTAGCTAAGCCTAACAAAAAAAAAACCTAATGCAGATGAATCAGAGATTCCTTCATTGTCTCTCTACCTCGTACCACGTCACAATCATCCCCACGTCTTGCACAAAATGTACAACTCGTACAGTTTCGTAAGATACATTACAGTACGAAACAAAATTTTCAGATATACGATATCAATTTTTGTCGAGGTACTTCCACTTCCTCTGTCAATCTTCCCACACACAACCTTTGCACCATTTGCTGGTTATCTGACGGAGTGAGGAGCAACCTTAATTCCCACGTTGTAGTTCCGTACGCTCGGCTAACAGTCATAGCCTACTGTGTGTTGGTGCCTCTCACAAAACTTGAAGTTCTTATCAACTAGTTATCAGAAGCTGATGGATATTTCCGACACCCGTTTCATATGTTATAGTTGTCTTTTATTTGTCGAAACTCAAAGCAATGAATACACGTGGACATGTCCATTCATTCTGTAGTCTGCCTTACAACAGGTCCATAGTCTCTTCCAAAGCAAGTTCTTCCTCTTTCAATTTCCAGTATCCTCTCTTTTCCTTAAAGCCATCCAGTACCTGCTTACGTCATCTTCCTCGTCTTCCCGTCCCTTCTATACTTTCTTCTATCTTTCCTTCAATAACGTGTTTTAGAAGGCAGTTTCTACGCAAGATGTGACCAATCCAGTTAGCCTTCCTTCTTTTTATTGTATACGAATATCGTATCGGATATTCCTCTCCTCTTTGACTCTGTGTAATACTTCATTTTTCACACGATCGGTCCAACTGATCTTCTCCGTCCTTCTGGACTTGTCTACAGAAGGTATAAAATTAAGACTGTCCCTGTCCACGCCATGCACGCATATCGGGGGGGGGGGGGGGGCACAATAGTAATAGCTCCATTAATTCTTAACCTCGGCACCAGATAAAAGATGAGTGGTCAACTTCATGCTCCGGTAGATTTACGTCCAGAAAAGAACGCCGGTATCTGTTGAAGAGGAACACGGTTGGGCCCCAGAACCGGTTTGGACGTTTTAAGTTTTTTCCCCTGCCGTGATACGAACCCCGGATCGTCCAGCCCCTGGCCCAGTCACTACGAAAGGCTTCCTATCGACGTGTTCAGTCCAGTAACACTCTCTAAGTACTCTGCATAACACTCTCTGTCGTAAAGAGACTGCTATTCGCCAAGTACAAGGGCTGCAGGCTCACAGTAGTCGCAGCATTCGTCAGAACGCCAGTGAAGTTGGTTAGTACGTCGGAGCTAAGACTTTGGACCCCTATGGAAAGCTTGCCGATGGGCCCTGTCGTACCCATGATGTACACTGTAATTTTGATAAAACTGTACAAAACACGCCGTGTTCAAACCAAGCTGCTTGTTTCTAACCTTCAATGACGGCGGCGTTTCTTCCAACTACTGGACAGGACGATGAGGCTGTTAATGTATAGGATACTTACATGCTTTCACATCCCTACTGTGCACAGAGGACGGCGGCATGTGAAGAATTAAAGGTCCGTACAGTGTATCGATGTCTTTTTTTTTTTCCTTCTTTGAGTTCTCGCAAATACGCTCGAATTGTGCGGAATAACAGATGGTGTTTATTTAGTGTTAGTCCAGTGTGGCAGACCCATAGATTAACACCAATAATCCTCTGCTTGGATGGTGACATACATACCTTAAACATACATTATTTCTTACATACCACAATTACACTTTTATCTGTATTTTAAACTGTAATATGTATTTTAAACCATCTAATTTTAATATTTAATATGTGCATTGGTTCACATAAATTTTGTAACATCTCAATGTATTTACTATTCGTAACGCACTTCCCTGAGGATGGCCACATGAGTGGCCGGAACATGTAGGAGGTATTAGTAAGTTCATAATATATTTTCATAAACCTGTGTGCATTTGTTGGTTTTAGCTACCCTATCTAAAAACAACAATTTATTGCAAAGGATCGTCAGCCCCTACAATTCGCAAACTCTTGCTACATGGTAGCTATGCCCCTGTAGGTATATTGGTTCATAGAACACAGTAGGGTAACAAGTAAGCTTCCGAAACCTAGTTGCGTGTGCTGGCTGCATATAATGCCCTGAAAATGCAACTCATTTCCCGCATTTAGTGGCGCTAGTGGGTTTTCGCCTGAACAATTTAACACGGCTGCCACATCTACAGCCTTATATCTGACAGTACTTACATATGGCGAAGAAGTGACCTCCAACGTCGGTACATAGTGCCTCGAAAACCGTCACGTTGCGATGTACGGGTTTCAAAACAGCGCGCATTGCCATACAACTCAACTTTTCCCTTCCAAAACCAGATTACAAAGTACGCTGTTTTTTTTTGTGGTGAAGGGCCCCGCAGCAGATGCTACGGACGCACCGCAGCCTTGAGACTTATTGTGCAACCCTGTGATGAAGATGATTAGTTTTTTTTGTTTTTCCTTGTAATGGAGCACCGGTGGAATGAAATTGACAGGGGAAAACCGAAGTACTGGGGGGAAAAAACCTGTCCCAGTGCCACTCTGTCCACCACAAATCCCACATGGACTGACCCGGGATCGAACCCGGGCCTCCGCGGTGACAGGCCGGCGACTAACCGCCTGAGCCATGGCACGGCCCAAGTAAGCTGTTAAATATGGTATTTAGCTATTTACGAGGCACTCATGTGAAGCTGAAAAAGGAACTGATACTGAATTATCTTGCAATAAACTGGTACGCGAGAATTATGAATGTTTACTGCATGTTCCAACGACACTGAACTCATAGTTGTTATGTCATTACGTAACTGATGGTCTGTTTTAATTGAGAAAAATATGAGGGTCAAATGGTCAGCTCCAACTCACTCTGATCAGACCCCACCCTTTCGTGCAATAAATATGCAGCTTACAAACTTCCCGCATAATTACAGTCTCTATAATCCAAAGCTTTCACAGCGACTGAATTCAATAAAACTTTCTCTCGCTAGCAGCCGCGTCAGGTGGTTGAACTGTGAATAAACCAACGTTTCGAGAGCCATGTCTGTTCTTATCATCAGGGAAACTATTCCCTGATGATAGGAACAGACATGGCTGTCGAAACGTCGATCTACTCACTGTTCAACTACTTTTTTGCATAATTACTGTGGGTTTCATATTCGTGCGGAATCTAGTGGATTCTAAATATGACAGCTGGATTACAGTAAAAACGTAAAGCTCTTCCTGTCTTTAACATGAAGGCATATAGGGGGAGTATATGCATAGCTCCATTCATTCTTAATCTTGGCACTAGGTGAGTGGTCACCTTCAAGTTGTAGCCGCTTTAACAGAAGGGATAACGCCCCCAGAACGTACTGAGTAGGAGGCTGGGTGGCCCCCACAGCCGGTGTGGAGGTTTTGAAGAAGGGAAAAAATCTCTTGCCCACCCGTGACTTCAGGCTTCCGCCGTTATGCTGATGAGATCTGCGCTCTTCTGGGGTATTACGCAGCGTCGAATGATAAACCTTCACCGACGTTTCGGGACAAAGTATCGGTCCATCTTCAAGGGTCAAGACTTGGACTTATTGACCCTTGACGATGGGACCGATACATTGTCTCGAAACGTCGGTAAAGGATTACCATTCGACGCTGCGCAATACCCCAGAACAGCACAGATCTCTTGCCCACGTCTGGATTCGAAAACCGGATCGTTCAATGGATAGCCTAATTGCTATACCGACTGAGCTATCCCGGCTCCTACTCGAATACAGTAGTAACGATATCAGAGTAACTTCAGCTGATCAACCAAATGAAAGTAATTCACTAACCAAGACTAACATTTTAGTTTAAATTCCGAAAATTATAGACATGTGTGGTCACGATATGTTTCTAATAAGAACAGAACTGGTAATATCTGCGATGCATTTATTAATAGAAGGGCAAGGTGAATAACTGTTTTGAAACATTGGGTTAACCAACGTTATTCGTGTAAACCTCCCCGATTATTTTTAGCCCTCTGTTCCATCATTAAACAAAGATTTCCGGCAGGAACTTGCGAAGACCGCCTCCTGCTCTGTAAGAGCTCAGCGAAGTTACTATATTAAAGTTTCAGTTAGCGATCTTTTATATCAGCAGGGTAATCTCCATGTCTGGTTGCTTATGCCTACACGAGAGCCTGTTCATGAGTTCAACGTGTCTTCATGTCTCAGTAAATCTGTTGGAAATGTTGTGCAAAATTTATTACTGCAAGAAACCTCAGGACACACATTCTAAATACCGTCGTGACTGAATAAGTCGAACTCTGCTATAACGTCATGAAAGGGACTAAATATTTTGTGTCGTTTCAGCACCATACAAAGCAAAGCTCCAAATGTAGCACTTTACTAGTTTCTTCCTTAAATTTAAGTCCAGTTTGCTGGTGAAAAGATTCTTCTTCTTGTTGAATGCTGCTTTTGCCATGGCAATTCTGGATTTAATTTCACGTGTACACCTTGCATCATTTTATGAAAGCCGAACGTATATTAACATTATGGGCATTTTATTTCAAATATTCCACGACAGTTTCCACCACTCGCAACCATTTACAGTACATAACGTCCCTCTGTTTGACATTACATGTTAGCTAATCAGGCAACGTAATAAAGAAAGAATGCTTTTCGAAAATTTTGTTAGCCTACGGCCTGGATTTAAAAGTCCACTAATCGAATCTTTTGACCAATTATCTTGGCAGTTTCATTGTTTAGTTCTGAAAGTTTGGCCCGTAACTTAACAGAATATGACTATTTGTTGCCCAGTTCATTAATAAATCATATTTTTCCTACCACCATGTATAGGACCCAGGAACGAAGTCCAGGTATGCAGCATTACACGTCCAGTTATAAATCAGCGTTACATCTGCTCATTAAAGCATTGTGCTGGGGACCCTAACATCGCCCGGGGTCTTACTGTGCGTGTGTTTTCATTATCAATTACAATTGTAATATTTCAAATCTCCTTTAACATGATTTGGCCTCCAGTGCACTTAAGAAGTTTCTGGACCAGCCAGCCTTCCTAACAGACTAACATTTCTTAAGTTAAGTCGTCCCTATGCTTAATTAAGCACCATTTGATACGATAATGTTGTACACATGCTTAATTAAGCACCACTTCATAAGATAAAGTTGTCTCAATGCTTAACTAAGCTCAATTTTGATAAGACAAAGTTGTCTCTATGCTTAACTAAGCAGTATTTGATAAGACAATGTATCTCTTACGCTTAACTAAGCACCACTTGGTAAGATAAAAGTGTCTTTATGCTTAATTAAGAAACTCGCCATACGGGCATGGAGGTGTAACTCCAAGTATTATTGTTTTTGCCACTAGATGGAAGGGCCAGCTTCAAGTTTTAGCTGCTTTATTCCCGGCAAAAAATCCTAGAAGTTTGGGTGGTCCCAGAAGACAGGCTGGACCACGTGGTAGAGAAGAAACATATCCCTAGAACTTTAAGATTTCGGAGCGACGAATTAACCAAAATTATATCTGGTGATCAGCGGAATAGTGGCGGAGTTAGAAAGTAACGCGACGGAGACTAATGCTGTTAATAAGATAGACATCGATGTGTAAGAATCGCTAGTCTTTTGGTCTTTAACCAACTGCGGTACCAATGCTGGCCCCAGAAGATTTTAGTGCAGATAAATCCTTCTTCCTATCGGGACAGGCATCCCAGATTAGAATTAAATAATTCGACATATAACTGATTTTTTTCTTAAAAATGGTAAAGTCCCTATACACGCCATGAAGGCATACAAGGGAAGTAAAGGTAAAGCTCCACCCATTCAGACAGTTTACCCTGGAGAAAAAGACTTGTCTACAGAAGGTATAAAATGAAGACTGTCTCTGTCCACGCCATGCACGCATATCGGGGGGGGGGGGGCAGATTAGTAATAGCTCCATTAATTCTTAACCTCGGCACCAGATAAAAGATGAGTGGTCAACTTCATACTCCGGTAGATTTACGTCCAGAAAAGAACGCCGGTACCCATTAAATAGGAAGCTGGTTGGGCCCCAGAGCCGGTCTAGACGTTTTGAAGAAGACATCAATTTTTGCACCTACTGAGATTCAAACCAGAATCATCCAGACCGTAGCCTAGACAGTATAAAGACTACGCTATCCCGGCTCCCTTTTTGACGTGTTCGCAAAATTTAGAAAAGCGACCATTAGCTTTGTCACGTCTGTCCGTCCGTCCGTACGCATGGAACAACTCGGCAATTTCATATTTGAGTGTTTTTCGATAATCTGTCGAAAAAATTCAAGTTTAATTAAAATATGACAAGAATAACGGGTACTTTACAAGTAGACATATGCACATTTATGGTATCTCGGTCGATTCTTCTTAGAATGAGAAATATTTCAACAAATGTTTTAGAAAAAATCAAAAGACACATTTTATGTTCAATAACTTTTTTTTTTCCGAAAATCATGCCGTTTATGAGATAATGTGGAAAAATATGGTACAGCCAGACAGGCCACAGCTGACAATATAATACGGCGCATGCACTTTGTATCATGGATAACTAAGACTACAGACACACACTCACAATATGTAATGCTTATTGGTTTTCCACGGCAGCAATGGTTGCACGAACGCGCCTCAGTGTTACGTTTAGACGTAAATTGACTGTCTTGTTTATTCTTAAAAAGAAGTAGAAAATCAAGATTGTATATTGCGTTAAACACTCGTTGAGTGTTGTAGCTGGACACATTTATTTAGCCATAAATTTGAGACAGCTTATTCTTTCATCTATAAAGACCACAGTATCCTTCCTTTTGCTCATCTACATATCAAGATTCTTTCCACCTTCAGCTTCGCACTCATAAAGGTCTGAACAACGCAATATCTCACGGGACATGAATTACACATGATCTTGGAATCTGGAGACTTGGTCTGTAATTATACGCAGTTTTAATGGACATTTTAGAACCATGAAACATAACAAGGCACAGGAATTTGAATTAAAAAAAAGACCATGAAATTGGGCAAGTTCTTTTTTTTTGTTGATCATGGGTGTGTCTCGAATCTCACCTACTGTCACACCTGTCTCTCTAACAGCATCACCCTTCAAAAGAAATTAACACCTGGCATTTAAATGTCCTGGGACGACACAGTATATATTTAATACTTTCAGCTCTTCTCTGCCGCACATACGTTTTCTATGATTATACAGACAGGAGCTGATGTTAAGATTATTATGAACGGTAATGAACTGTCAGGAAAACAGAAACCATGGTCTGTTCTAGCGACGACTATTAACCATGACGGCTAACAAAGCAAGAATTTACTCCCTGCTAGGATCGATTTGGAAACACCGCCAAACCTGGACGCCTTTTCCAAGAACATATATGGCATTAATTCAGTCAGACTCTATTTGTATAGTTATTTTGTAGGATATTTAACATGTACCAGTTATTTAATTTGTGAATAATAGTTGGTTCTGAACACGAATCTCGAAGCTTCTCCGACTGTAAGTTAATGCAATTCTAAACAACCAATACGTATCCGTCAAACACAACACATATTTGATTTTTTTATTATGGCGCGACGGCACCTAGTGAGCCAGGGCCTCCTCATTGTCGAGGCTTCGCGATCACACTCAGACACACCACACTCGGTAGGACTTCTCTGGACGAGTGATCAGCCCGACGCAGACAGCTGACAGACTATCAATAAACTAGCCAATGAATTAACGTGCCCGGCTTAATCTTTCCAGCTCCAACAGGTGTACTGCAGTAACGTGCAGTCGCTGGGTTGCTACCTCCTCTGCATGTGAGATGACGTCACTATATGAACCTTCGCCTCGCATAGCTGCTAGCGGAGGTACGTAGACACCAGATGACACGACAGAAATCCCACTTGAATTACCCGTTACGTTCCTCTGTTGTAACAATTCCTGTTTGTTCACATAGCAAATTTAAAAACAATTATGAATATAACGTATCTGCTTGTGACAGACAATCCTACTACACAGCTGATATTCTATTATCTGAATAATATCACTAACACTAACAAGGACTTCTTCCATCGTCACCAATTCCTAACACAATCACAATGTTTCCATCCTCAGGTGATAAACCACTTTTTTTTTTTTTTTACTAAGACGCTGGGATAGCAGCGTCGAGATATTTGTCCATCCTCCGAAGTGCAATACCGGCTCTGGGGCCCACCCAGTAGTGCCGAGGTCACTTTACCCCGGGATAATGCAGTTTAATACTGTTTTTCCACTGTTGTTTTTCAGCTTTCATTGCATTCAGCAGACAGAACCTCACAGTAACAAAATCATGAACCCAAATGTTCAGCGTCCTGTGTCAAATTAATTTTAATGCGCGCTGTCCTTTCACATATTCGTGCACAAACATTTTTGGAGAACCAGGTAATTAAAGTAGCAAATTCAACTACTTTCCATTTTATTTCTGGGAACGCTAAGTTAAAAGGTTTGTTTTCAGTCTTCTCTTGAATTTAAGGGTACAGGAAATTGGAAATGAAGGGAAATTAAAAGAAACCGTATCTTCCCTCCGAGAATTTCAAAGATTTCTGCCATTAATTAACTGTCCTTACGCGTGTAGAGTTTCAGCTTCTTCGGAAGTGCTTCAACAGCGCGACCGAGGCCGTAACAGAAAAGGAGAAAATGTACAATAAACATAAAAACATATATTTATGACACGATATTTTATGTAACCTTCAGAATGTACTGAAGACCAGCTATTTTATCTCCTTCACACCCCGTAAATGCAATTATTCAGCCAAACTGGAATAAACTTTCATTTTTTAAAAAATAATTCGTGGTTTTCATTTACTCTTTAATGCTTTCCTCTGTAAGAACAAAGAGGCTATCATGCATTATAAAAAATTTATAATTACAGAATTCTTAGAGGTATATTTCCTTCATAATCCTCTTCGACAATATAGGTTACATACGCGTTTCAGACGTCAGTCGTAATTTCAGAATTTCGATGCGTCACGTCTTTATTTCTCACATAAACAAAATTATGTGAATTTGGTTCTACAAGCTTGTAATGTTACAATACCACCGTCTGCAGCTTCAGTCAATGAAAATATTAAGGAAAGATAGAAAGAAAAACAAAATGACGTGAAGACGAGGAAGAAGACGTAGGCGGCTATTGGACTACCTTAAGGAAGGGAGAAGATACTGGGAAATGAAAGAGGAAGCACTAGATCGCACTGTGGGGAGAACTCGCTTTGGAAGAGGCTATGGACCTGTCGTAAGACTACGTGATTATGATGATGATGATGATAAGATTAAAATCCACATTCGACTAATTAATATGCCAACCGATAAAAGCCTATTACTCATATCACTGGACCTCTATATTATAAATAAGTGGCAAGCAAAAACTCATAAAATCATGCACAAAACCATGAAGAACCAGTCAAGAATTCCCTAAGTTTATGGAAGTCGAAGTTTCATAACCGTGTTCACAACAGCATGTTGTTGGCCCATATCCTAAGCCAGATCAATCCAGTCCACGCCCCAATCCTATTTCTTGAAAATCCATTGTCATATTATCTTCCCATCTATGCCTAGGTCTTCAAAATGGTCTCTTTCCCTCAGGTATCCTCACCAAACCCATGTATGCACCTCTCTTCTCCTCCATGTCGAAAACATAGGGCATTTAAATACAAGGCTCTCATGATACAGGCGCAACGTGTCTAGAACATAGGGCATTTAAATACAAGGCTCTCATGATACAGGCGCAACGTGTCTAGAACATAGGGCATTTAAATACAAAGCTCTCATGATACAGGCGCAACGTGTCTAGAACATAGGACATTTAAATACAAGGCTCTCATGAAACAGGCGCAACGTGTCTAGAAGGGCATTTAAATACAAAGCTCTCATGATACAGGCGCAACGTGTCTAGAACATAGGGCATTTAAATACAAGGCTCTCATGAAACAGGCGCAACGTGTCTAGAACATAGGGAATTTAAATACAAGGCTCTCATGATAGAGGCGCAACGTGTCTAGAACATAGGGCATTTAAATACAAGGCTCTCATGATACAGGCGCAACGTGTCTAGAACATAGGGCATTTAAATACAAGGCTCTCATGATACAGGCGCAACGTGTCTAGAACATAGGGCATTTAAATACAAGGCTCTCATGATACAGGCGCAACGTGTCTAGAACATAGGGCATTTAAATACAAGGCTCTCATGATACAGGCGCAACGTGTCTAGAACATAGGGCATTTAAATACAAGGCTTTCATGATACAGGCGCAACGTGTCTAGAACATAGGGCATTTAAATACAAGGCTCTCATGAAACAGGCGCAACGTGTCTAGAACATAGGGCATTTAAATACAAGGCTCTCATGATACAGGCGCAACGTGTCTAGAACATAGGGCATTTAAATACAAGGCTCTCATGATACAGGCGCAACGTGTCTAGAACATAGGGCATTTAAATACAAGGCTCTCATGATACAGGCGCAACGTGTCTAGAACATAGGGCATTTAAATACAAGGCTCTCATGATACAGGCGCAACGTGTCTAGAACATAGGGCATTTAAATACAAGGCTCTCATGATACAGGCGCAACGTGTCTAGAACATAGGGCATTTAAATACAAGGCTCTCATGAAACAGGCGCAACGTGTCTAGAACATAGGGCATTTAAATACAAGGCTCTCATGATACAGGCGCAACGTGTCTAGAACATAGGGCATTTAAATACAAGGCTCTCATGATACAGGCGCAACGTGTCTAGAACATAGGGCATTTAAATACAAGGCTCTCATGATACAGGCGCAACGTGTCTAGAACATAGGGCATTTAAATACAAGGCTTTCATGATACAGGCGCAACGTGTCTAGAACATAGGGCATTTAAATACAAGGCTCTCATGATACAGGCGCAACGTGTCTAGAACATAGGGCATTTAAATACAAGGCTTTCATGATACAGGCGCAACGTGTCTAGAACATAGGGCATTTAAATACAAGGCTCTCATGATACAGGCGCAACGTGTCTAGAACATAGGGCATTTAAATACAAGGCTCTCATGATACAGGCGCAACGTGTCTAGAACATAGGGCATTTAAATACAAGGTTCTCATGATACAGGCGCAACGTGTCTAGAAAACAAAAGTACGTAGTTTGAGTGAATGAAGCAGCTGAAAGCACACGGCGACGGAAACTTTTTGAATAGCTGCACACCGTCCGTATACAGCAGTCTAAAGGAATCGCTGAAACGGCTATTTGCCGTAGCAGGCGTTCTGAAACGTTTTGGCCAACGTACCACTACACGAAATTTAACAATTTAGATGTACCACAAATAACGTTTTTGCATTTAAATAAAAAAGCTGAAACTGGAAAGACCGGCTGACAGCGGGGTGATTTATATAATGTTGCAAGCAATGCTGCGTGTTAGCAGACATATGTGATTTATGTTTTGTTTACTCTTCAATACTGTTATCCCTTTTAATATTTGGATTTTTTTTTATTAAGGCAGCGTAACAGTAAATAATGGTTGGCGCACCAGCAGTGGTACGCGTACCACAGTTTGAGAAACCATGCTCTAAAGGAACCGTTGAAATGGCCGTTTCTTTGTGCATCCAGTTACATGGTACGCCTTTGCTAAGCCTTGTCAAACAGAAAATTTACTATTCTACTGCCAGTGAAATGTCCGTCGAGAATAAGACGCGAACATGTGACAGTTGTCATGTACAGCACAGGCTGGCACTCATGCCTCTTCCGTTAGTCCGCATTATATTCTACATTATAACCCTTGACAGGAACTTCGAAATCACGATCTTAATGCATATGCTCACTATGTGACGATTTTCGTCGAAAATCGAGGAGCATAACCGACTGAGGCATAAGTACATCGCCAGCCGGTTATTACTGCCACATTCTGGCCGTGTTTACCACTACAACAGTACGTACATACATACACACATACATAAATACATACAATAAATACATACATAGAGTACACACTTAAAACACAGACACAGAGTCAGCCAAACCGTAACATATCCGTTGTGATCGTTGTTACTGTTACAAGTGTATTATTATTATTATTATTATTATTATTATTATTAACAGATAAAACAATGCAACAGAACAGGAAGTGCATTATAATGTTTTGGACTGTTACCAAGGGCTACACGACGAAAAAAATAATCAGACTGCAAATTAAAACACTACTGGGAACAATAAAGAATATTACCAATTAAATGGGCGACATTAAGAAATGCTGTAGAATACAGAATCCCAAAAAATAAGCAACAAATGTGCCCCTCGACGAAAATAAGTAACATCAGCAGTAAATGAAAAGCCACATTCATTCTGATCCTTTTCAGGAACGGACTTCAAACACCCAAACTTTTTTTTTTGGGGGGGGGAGGGCGGGGGGAGTATGGGATGGAGAGCCGATCCCAGTGGCCGCGCGGTCTAAGGCGTGGGTCTACGGCAGCTCGCTTGCTGGGATTGTGGGTTCGAATCCCACCTAGGAAATGGATGTCTGTTGTGTGTTGTCAGGTAGAGGTTTCTGCGTCGGGCTGATCACTCGTCCAGAGGAGTCCTACCGAGTGTGATGTGTCTGAGTGTGATCGTGAAGCCTCGAAAAATGAGGACTACGTACACTAGGTGCTGTAGAGCCATAGGAAAAAAATGGGATGGAAAAGTGGTGTTGGGCTTTGAGGTGTTGTATTGGTAGTAGTAGTAGTAGTAGTAGAAACAGCAAAAGTAGTAGCGGTATTAGAAGCAGTAGTAGTGGTAGTGGTAGTAGTAGTAGTAGTAGTGATAGTGTTGTAGTAGTAGCACTAGTAGTGGTAGTAGTAGTGAGTGTAGTAGTAGTAGTAGCAGTAGTGGTAGTAGTAGCACTAGTAGTGGTAGTAGTAGTGGTAGTCGTATTAGTAGAGCGAGTGTAGTAATAATAGTAGAAGCAGGAGCAGCAACACTTATACACTAATATCAAAATACTTTACTGACACTCACCCCTATGAAAAGTGTGGGCTTGAAATGAAATAAGCAACTGTGTGGTTTCAAAAGCACTATTACTGTGCAGTGCTAATACTCTCCACTCGGTTTGGCCACTTACTAATAGTAATGTGTTGATTACTCGAGATTAACGCCAAAAGTCGAACTGTTGCAATACAGCAACCAGTTTCTCCAGAGAATCAAGTGGAAGTGATTTTAAGGGGAGTGTGTGTGTGTGTGAAAGCGTCTTGGCCTCTTGTCAAAACCTTACATTGGCTTCCAGCCAAGGTTAAGGTGGCATGCAGGCTGCACACACAGGGGGACAACCACGATACATCGACCTACCTATGGAAGAGCAAGCCTGCCGCAAGCCACCGTGTATGGCCTCTCCTAAATAGCACATTGCATTCAAGAGTTCCTTCTCTCCTTATCAGAACCTAATACACTCCTCTACACAACAGTCCCAACGAATACAGAGGCCACATGGTGCAGCAAATGGACCCAGATTTCATTCCTGTTGCAACTTAGATTTGGTGCATCAAACTTTTGAGTAAGGACCGCATTTGGACGGCAAGACCCGATGGACAAGTGCCTTGGAATCAAGATTTCGTCTAAAATCAAACTACTTGCGAAGTTATGGCTCAGGGGGTACAGTGGTCATCATTCCACAATCACTATTACTGCTATAATTTTTATCTTCATCATTTGACGTTCTATGTACTGAGATTTGTAAGTCTGTAAAATTGGATACAGGATTGGGGTTTGAATCTCGACGAGGGCAGAAATATTTCTTTCGCAGTCCCAAGCAGATCAGTTCAGAGGACTGCTGAACAGCCCTATCCAGTGGGTTCCGAGAGTCTTTAGATGGAGGTAAAAATGGCCACCCACCCCCATCTAATGCCTAGGTGTAAGAATAGTTGGAGTTTAACTCCGCCTTCAACCTGTAGCTCCAGAACATGGTACTCAAGGTGTTAAGTCACGGCAGTCCAACCTTTTATGATAAAGGCCCACACCAGTTATTGTGGGCTGGTTCGCAAATCGTCGTCAATTGTACTTGGTAAATGGTCCGTTGCAAAAGTTGAATTATCAATATTTGAAATTAAAGAATTAGGTTAAAATTGTACAATATATTTGTGTCTGCATTTCCGTTGCATCCAAACATCTAAAGTAGAAAGCCCTCTTCGACCCTAAATGGATTATAAACAGTATAACACAAATGATGTCTACTTGATAAAGGAACACTCTGTACTCAAAATATTGACAATCAAAATTTACCATGTACCATTTACCAAGTACAATTGACGAAGATATACTTTAGCATTAAAATGTTGCTTGTGTCAACATTCTCCGTGAGGATGGCCATTATTATTATTAGCGCAAACATGTTGGATAGTTAATAATATATATGTTAACCAACAGAGGATAATTAGTTGCAAATATATATACACATATTTTTCTCGCATCCTTAATTAATAAGATGTGTTTCATGAAGTTGCAGAAATTTACATTTCGCCGAAACTTCAACCTGTTACGATGTACCACGTACCATAAAATCCCCCCCCCCCTCCCACTGCAAATATTCCGAACAACTCATAACAAAAACTTCAGTCACTCAGACGCCATCTTCAAAAGTGACATTTGGCTTCTTTCGTGTGTTCATTTGAACTTGCCTACAGGAAGCAGAATCATTCTTGAGCAGCTAACAGTTTCCTCAGCTAATCAAGTCATTTCCGCTTTTTATTAAACCCGAAGGTTCATGACCATTTACATGAGCCTGTCACTGGTCCCAATTCTCAGTTAGATTAAACTAGTCCATATTAAGACATCCTGCCTTTTTAAGATCCATTTTAATATTATCCTTCCACCATCCCCTAGGTCTCCAAAGAGGTAGGGTTGTATAAATGACATTATAAATAAAAACCCTTTTCACGTTACTTGACTTCTCGTCAACTCAAAGACAGGATAATATCTAAAAATAATTCAAGGATTCCAAAATAAGAGTCTCAAATCTATCACAAATTTTTGTCCACATTTCAGGGCCGGTTTTAAGATATTTCTGGTCCAAATGTAAAAATAAATTTGGGGGCCCGCAAACAGTCCTAAATTCATAAATCAGACAAACAATGTGAGAATTTACATAAAAAAATGTTTTGAGGCGAATCTGAAATACAGCCAGCTTTTTCCGAGGCCCCGCGTACGGTGGGGACCCACTCAGGTGCACACATTGCAGTCACCTTAAACCGCCCCTGCCCAGTATAGGCCCTACTACACGCACCGTAAAATATTCAACACAATTTCGACTTATAACCGGCGACTTCTTACAACCCTACCAACAGCCAACTTTATCCGAAGAGGCAAAGTTTTCCAACTGTCAAAATAAGTCAGTGGTTTAGAATTATTTACGTGGGCGTGTGTCGAAAGCAGCTGGACGTTTCGTCTCTGCTTGCCTATCGACAAAACATCAACAAGTGATAAATTTTATATTATATTCACCGTGCATTTTTAAACAACTC
Organism: Reticulitermes speratus; assembly: GCA_021186555.1. NCBI lineage: Eukaryota > Metazoa > Arthropoda > Insecta > Blattodea > Rhinotermitidae > Reticulitermes > Reticulitermes speratus. The sequence goes on along the minus strand of JAJKFL010000003.1, from coordinate 15,385,494 downwards.
ACAAATTACAACCAACAAAATGCACTACATTTTCACTTTTTATTCTTCAACCCCTACATATGTTTCAACCTTTACAAGGCCACCTTCAGGGGGCTCGTAATCTACATTTACAACATTTACAGTGACACAACATAAAGAGGCCCTGATTTACTTAACTGATGACATATATATATACAGAACCAACAGCCAGAATTTTAAAAAAACAAGCTAATGGTAGCAGATACATCCTAAAAAAACCATATAGCTTCATTTTATCATTTTATTACGAAAAATTGACGAACCTGATTTAAGGATTTTATATTCTGTGTTTTATATATTTAAATACAGAAATTGTAAATAACTGTAATCTATAAATGATAATGAAACTTGACTACTTGTGATATATAACATAATAACAGACATAAACAATGGATGTAAAGTAAATGTAGATTACGAGCCCCCTGAAGATGGCCTTGTAAAGGTTGAAACATATGTAAGGGTTAAAGAATAAAAAGTGAAAATATAGTGCATTTCGTTGGTGTGTAATTTGTGAGTTGATCAACAAATGATCTTTAGAAGTAATGACAACGATAACTACACCTTCTGTCCATGTCAATGTTGATACTTATTTGCTCGGTTAAGATATTCTTCTCTTTGATGGATAATGAAAATCCAACACCGTGTTCACAAAAACCCGCAATGGGCCCGATTTCTGTTACATAATATTTTGAATATATATACAATTCGCATTTAAAATTTAAAGTTTTATCATGCTGCATAGTTAGGATTGCCATGAAACTGAGAAACTTTCCCCACGGCTGTGGGAAAACAAATTGCTGCAGCCTGTGCATTAAGAAGGACCAGTGAGATCTCTGGTCTCGTGTATTGTATGCACGCCTCACACACGACTCATTCACGTGCATTGTATGCACGCCTCACATACGACTCATTCACGTGTATTGTATGCACGCCTCACACACGACTCATTCACGTGTATTGTATGCACGCCTCACACACGACTCATTCACGTGTATTGTATGCACGCCTCACACACGACTCATTCACGTGTATTGTATGCACGCCTCACACACGGCTCATTCACGTGCATTGTATGCACGCCTCACATACGACTCATTCACGTGCATTGTATGCACGCCTCACACACGACTCATTCACGTGTATTGTATGCACGCCTCACACACGACTCATTCACGTGTATTGTATGCACGCCTCACATACGACTCATTCACGTGTATTGTATGCACGCCTCACACACGACTCATTCACGTGTATTGTATGCACGCCTCACACACGGCTCATTCACGTGTATTGTATGCACGCCTCACATACGACTCATTCACGTGTATTGTATGCACGCCTCACACACGGCTCATTCGCGTGTATTGTATGCACGCCTCACACACGACTCATTCACGTGTATTGTATGCACGCCTCACACACGACTCATTCACGTGTATTGTATGCACGCCTCACATACGACTCATTCACGTGTATTGTATGCACGCCTCACATACGACTCATTCACGTGTATTGTATGCACGCCTCACACACGGCTCATTCACGTGTATTGTATGCACGCCTCACACACGACTCATTCACGTGTATTGTATGCACGCCTCACACACGACTCATTCACGTGTATTGTATGCACGCCTCACATACGACTCATTCACGTGTATTGTATGCACGCCTCACACACGGCTCATTCACGTGCATTGTATGCACGCCTCACACACGGCTCATTCACGTGCATTGTATGCACGCCTCACATACGACTCATTCACGTGTATTGTATGCACGCCTCACATAGGACTCATTCACGTGTATTGTATGCACGCCTCACACACGGCTCATTCACGTGCATTGTATGCACGCCTCACACACGACTCATTCACGTGTATTGTATGCACGCCTCACATACGACTCATTCACGTGTATTGTATGCACGCCTCACACACGGCTCATTCGCGTGTATTGTATGCACGCCTCACACACGACTCATTCACGTGTATTGTATGCACGCCTCACACACGACTCATTCACGTGTATTGTATGCACGCCTCACATACGACTCATTCACGTGTATTGTATGCACGCCTCACATACGACTCATTCACGTGTATTGTATGCACGCCTCACACACGGCTCATTCACGTGTATTGTATGCACGCCTCACACACGACTCATTCACGTGTATTGTATGCACGCCTCACACACGACTCATTCACGTGTATTGTATGCACGCCTCACACACGACTCATTCACGTGTATTGTATGCACGCCTCACATACGACTCATTCACGTGTATTGTATGCACGCCTCACACACGGCTCATTCACGTGCATTGTATGCACGCCTCACACACGGCTCATTCACGTGCATTGTATGCACGCCTCACATACGACTCATTCACGTGTATTGTATGCACGCCTCACATAGGACTCATTCACGTGTATTGTATGCACGCCTCACACACGGCTCATTCACGTGCATTGTATGCACGCCTCACACACGGCTCATTCACGTGCATTGTATGCACGCCTCACATACGACTCATTCACGTGTATTGTATGCACGCCTCACATAGGACTCATTCACGTGTATTGTATGCACGCCTCACACACGGCTCATTCACGTGCATTGTATGCACGCCTCACATACGACTCATTCACGTGTATTGTATGCACGCCTCACATACGACTCATTCACGTGTATTGTATGCACGCCTCACACACGGCTCATTCGCGTGTATTGTATGCACGCCTCACACACGACTCATTCACGTGTATTGTATGCACGCCTCACACACGACTCATTCACGTGTATTGTATGCACGCCTCACATACGACTCATTCACGTGTATTGTATGCACGCCTCACATACGACTCATTCACGTGTATTGTATGCACGCCTCACACACGGCTCATTCACGTGTATTGTATGCACGCCTCACACACGACTCATTCACGTGTATTGTATGCACGCCTCACACACGACTCATTCACGTGTATTGTATGCACGCCTCACATACGACTCATTCACGTGTATTGTATGCACGCCCACACACGGCTCATTCACGTGCATTGTATGCACGCCTCACACACGGCTCATTCACGTGCATTGTATGCACGCCTCACATACGACTCATTCACGTGTATTGTATGCACGCCTCACATAGGACTCATTCACGTGTATTGTATGCACGCCTCACACACGGCTCATTCAGGTGCATTGTATGCACGCCTCACACACGGCTCATTCACGTGCATTGTATGCACGCCTCACATACGACTCATTCACGTGTATTGTATGCACGCCTCAAACACGACTCATTCACGTGTATTGTATGCACGCCTCACACACGACTCATTCACAAACCGCCTAAAGTTTACTGTTACTGCCTTACATGTTTCGTCCTGCAAATTACGTTCTTTCCGCAAAACAATTGAAGTATAACTTACAGTATTAACTTTTCATTCCGTGTATGTTTCTCTTATGACCTTTGAACTATCAGCGCTTACATAAAAGTCGTGCAACGTTCATGTGTTTTAATTAAAAACAGATTATAAAATTTTAAAGGAGAAAGGGTATAACTGATTACGTAGCACACTGGTCCGACTGTTACAGATTACGTATTATTACAACGTGGTTTCGAGATTAAAATTATGGAGTATTGGAGCAATATAGAGCGTAAATGAACTGGAAGCACTGGACAAAATAACAAAACAGAAATGGTATTGAACATACCGTAATACTCGTATAATGCATGTCGACGTAATATGGAAGGCGATACAAGATCAGGAAGTCGTGCTTGGTGAAATAAAATCCACAAACAATACACTGGATAAATTAATTCATTCATACTTTTCAATCTCTATCAATAAGATGGAGTGCAAATTGCAGGTTTGAGTGTAATTAATACGTGGTTCCTAATTACAGGCTCTCAACGTTTAACTGTGTAGTGATTTCTTTAAAATTGTTCTCCGTGCACTGTCTTGATCAACATATCCAACTTATTACACCAACCAAATGCACTCTAATATTCACACATAAGTGTTACACATAAAGCTGCGACATTTTTCGGTGCTAGTGCACCATCCTCAGGGAGCACAGGCTGCCAAATCTAAAACCAGCAGTCACTGACGAGCCACTGTCTGTATGGTTCCACAATCTGTTGTAGGCTACGTTGTTAGTACTAGTATCTCTATTGTATAAAAGGTACTGTTAATATCTCTATCGTATAAAAGGTACTGTTAATATCTCTATCGTATAAAAGGTACTGTTAATATCTCTATCGTATAAAAGGTACTGTTAATATCTCTATCGTATAAAAGGTACTGTTAATATCTCTATCGTATAAAGGTACTGTTTAATATCTCTATCGTATAAAAGGTACGGTTAATATCTCTATCGTATAAAAGGTACTGTTAATATCTCTATCGTATAAAAGGTACTGTTAATATCTCTATCGTATAAAAGGTACGGTTAATATCTCTATCGTATAAAAGGTACTGTTAATATCTCTATCGTATAAAAGGTACTGTTAATATCTCTATCGTATAAAAGGTACTGTTAATATCTCTATCGTATAAAAGCTACTGTTAATATCTCTATTGTATAAAAGGTACTGTTAATATCTCTATCGTATAAAAGGTACTGTTAATATCTCAAAATACTTAATATTCACTATGTACATAAAGGAATTGTTATATCTCGATCGTATTAAAAGGTACTGCAATTCTTATGTATAAAGGTAAAGGTTTAATATCTCTATCGTATAAAAGGTACTGTTAATATCTCTATCGTATAAAAGCTACTGTTAATATCTCTATCGTATAAAAGGTACGTTAATATCTCTATCGTATAAAAGGTACTGTTAATATCTCTATCGTATAAAAGGTACTGTTAATATCTCTATCGTATAAAAGGTACTGTTAATATCTCTATCGTATAAAAGGTGCTGTTAATATCTTTATCGTATAAAAGGTACTGTTAATATCTCTATCGTATAAAAGGTACTGTATAGTGATCCTATCGTTGAAAAAGGTACTGTTATATGTCTACTTCGTTTAAAAGACTGTAATAACTCATGTATAAAAGGTCATGTTAAAAGTTAGTTAAATGGTTGCTTACATCTCATCTAAAAAAAGTTGTTAATATCCATATCGTATAAAGGTCTGTTAATACCTATCGTATAAAAGTAGTTCTATTTATCGTATAAAAAAGGTACAGTAATAAGGTACTGAATATCTCTAATGCGAGAAAAGGCTGACATTTTGTTTATATTCTACTATCGACTAAAGGTACGGTAATAATCCTAAAAAAGGTCCTGTTACTATCCTACTATTCGTATAAAAGGTTACGTTAAATCCATCGTATAAAGGTCATGTTCATCTTCCTATGTATAAAGTCTGTTAATACTTATGATAAAAGTACGTAATTATTCTAGCTATTATTATAATGTACCTTTCAAGGGAAGATGATTGTCTACTTGTTTGCTTCACATTAGAATTTTAAGGAAGATAGTTATCCGGTTGAAGGTGCCTCAGAATACTGAGACCGGTGATTTCGTCAAGTTCCAAGATACTAATGGGCCAGAAGTAAAAATGAGGCGAGGGGCGGGCAACTGAGAAAAGTCATTTTGTTGTAATCCAAGACCATAGCAGACGTAATAGTTCGGCAACCATGTTGTTCTCATTCCAGTAGACCCTTTGTCAATGCAGCTGGGTTTCAAAACATATGTTGCTTTGTAAACCTGTTACGCATTGTGAATGAGAATCTAAGCATCTTTCTGATGTACTTTCAAGAAGCCGCTTGATTTGCCGAATATGACTTGTAAGCTCTCTAAAACAAGATAATGCTGACACTGGATTTGCGATGTCGGTAACTTTAGCTTCAAGTAATCATATAGTTTTTGTGTTGTGCAAAATAAGCGTTTTAACACAAAAAGGATACAGGTAAACATGCATCAGATAGTAATCATTTTTGTTGCCACCCTATCGCCGACCTCCAGAGTGAGAGAGGAAAAGACAATTAGTAATTCCCAACTGAAATTTAAATGCCACACCTAGTGGAAACCAGTAACGAGAAATATGAGAAAGGTACTTGGCAGAGAAGCATTATTAAAGATCCCTATAAATTATGTAACGCTAACTCAGTTTCAGCACAAACAATTACTGAGGAAGACTGAAATTATCATTTCAATTTCAAGAACAGCATGAAACTTTGCCATAATGAACACAATTTTCCTCCCTCAGTACAAAGTACACACTTAAACGATAAAAATCAACAGGGGGAAAAAACTGCTTTGAATTCCTGGCGTAAGAACATCGTTATGTTTTGTTGCTGCAGCGTTCCTCGATAGTCGGACATTACAGGCGGTCATGGAGAGCAGAGTACACACAAATATCCAACACCATCTGTAACGAGCGGTATAAATCGAATGTTATAACTTATTCATGTCCGCCTTACTCTCTCGTCTTTTAAAAGGCCCCCTGATGGTTGCATTGCATGGTTGGAGCCCATAACACTTAGAGCAGTGGGTGCTTTTTCCTGTTCTCTATCTTCTCTTCAACCAAAGGAACAATGCAAACAAAAATCGACCTTAATGGACACCGTTTAACGAGATCTTTCCTTTCAGATGCACAAGAGAAAGAACTTGGGAGCACAAGCTGTAAGTTAACAATTCATGTAGGAAAAAAAAACTTTCATTTACAAATCCTTAAAATTAATAAAGCGAATTCCCCTTACCCTGTAAAGTACGTTGCCAGTTCTCAGACGCCTGTCTTTGGCACGCTTGATTTACTCGCTACGTTGGTAAAGTAAAAGTAAACTTCCTTGACCACGCCATTAATGCATATAGGGGGAATAGGCGCATAGTTCCACTTTCTTAACGTCGACGCTAGATACAGGTGAGTGGTCAACATCACGCCTCTGTCGCTTTATCCCCGAGAAGGAACTCCGGTATCCATTCAATAGGAGGCTGGTTGGGCCCAGAGGCGGTCTGGACGTTTTTTTAGAAAAGAGAAATCTCTTGGTTCTGTCGGGATTCGAGCCCCGGACCGTCCGACCCGTAGCCTAGTCACTATACCCAATACGGTAGTATGTTTATAAATATCAAGTGCCATCGACAGTTACAACTTACTCAAATCTGCAGCAAAGAACTAAAGGATATGTATCACATATCACTTGCCACTCATCCTGTGTGTTGACAACCGGCAGCTTTCTGTTCAGTAACCGATAGGCTAAACTGTTAGGTCACATCTTTTAACGTTTCGTGTACACAGAGGTCTCTGAAAGCAGAGGTCTGAAATAAAAATAAAGAGACTGTTAAGTCATCCGACCGTGTATATAAACGGCGACGATATAGCGGCGTTTCAGCGACAAAGGAAGATGAACAAAGTCACGAAGCCAGCAAAAGCTTCATTCTGTAAAGACGACAAAAATGATACGACTGCCATGTAAGAAATTTCTGAGACAAACTGTGTAATCAATAACACAGGTGGTTTTGCACTTACTGTTTATGCAGAAAAAAATTATTTTGTTTTGTTGAAGAGATGAAAGGTAAATTTGACTTCTGATGTGAATACATAGAGAAGAGCACTTAATAAAATACATTCAGATGCAATTATAAAACTCCTACATGTTTCGGCACCGGGGTGCCATCATCAGGGAATTATTCAGAACAAAGGAGTAACAAGGCCAACAGCCAATCAGGCATTGTGTCTCCCTTATTAAAATGATTAAAATATTAAAATTATAAAATATAATAAAATAATACAATCACATAAATATAATAACATAATTACAGGACGAGATCTCTTCGGATCATATAAGATCGAGGCAGATATTTGTATACATGCGCCATACAGTGTGTGAACAACTGGAAACTTATACCTCGAACGGCTCACTTTAAACATTTTAAATTTACAACACTGTAATTTTATAATTATTAACTTTATATATATTATAATTATAATTATGTAATCATTTTAAGAAGGGAGACACAGTACCTAGATTAGCTGTTCGCCTTGTTACTCCTTTGTTCTCAATAACTCCCTGATGATGGCACCCCGCTGCCGAAACATGTAGGAGTCTTATACTTGCTTCTGAATGTGTTTTATTAAGTGTATAAGTTGGTTGATGTATTAATTATCAGAATATGCACGGTACGAATAACATAAAATGTACATACAGAAGAAGTAAGCACGAGAACTCGACAGTAGATGGAACTGTGTTATTAGCTTCACGCTCCAGCATCTTTACAATTAGAGCACAAGGTGCTCATTAGATATGAGGCTTTGTGTTTCGCAGAGCCGTTACGGTTACAACGGCACACAATATATATCCTACTGGCTGTTAAAGTCAACCCTCAAACTACTGACAGGTAGGGCTGAGCCCCTTCACTTCAGAGGGAGAAGAAGCCTTTCGCTATTGAAAGGGAATTCAATCATTTTTACTTTGCTCAACTCCTCTTTTATACGAGTATCTGGCAAAACTTTTCATAACTGTGAGCTGACTGACTTGGGCTGTCGAAATGAAAGTCAATAGAGTGGAATCTACATTCTCGGAAGTGTAAAATTACGTCGAGTTATTTCTGTATTGCAACCACCGTGGTAACTTTTCAAGAATATCCTAGAGCTGTAGCCTGTGTGCTGTTTGTCAGTGAATAAAGGACGCGGCAAATATGTCTGTTAAAGTGCGAGACGAAGTGATTGAAGCACCTGTTTGCTTTTAAATAAATTACGTTACAAGGCATAATATATTTTTGATGTTCGGCATCCCGTTGTGTTAATAATAATAAACACCGCCAACACAACTTTTTATATTGATAAAATAACTTGTAATAACTTTAACAACATGTTTCGACTTTGATTCGTCATCTTCAGGCTAATCTGATTTAAGTACCCATTTTTATACCATCAGATTCGCCTGAAGATGCCGAATCAAAGTCGAATCATGTTGCTAAAGTAACTGACAAGTTATTTTATCGATAATCAAAGTTGCGTTTACGGTGTTAGGTATTTTTAATTACAATAATTATGTGCCGGATTCGCTCTGCTCGTGAGAACAAACGCATGACCTGCCATTAGTTCTTTTCAATGTTTAATAATCTCTGAAGTACTGAAGTACTTATTCTATGGAAGCCATGTTCAGGACAATGATTTCACTTGATACGCTGCAAGTCCAAGCCTGCAGTGTGTTCTTACACAAATGACAGGTCCTCTACCGGAAAACACTAAGCAACTTCTCCATTAACGACGGCGTAGGCATTGAATTCATCAGCCACAACACTTTGCCAGTCTCATGAAATAATACTGATTTCTGTACATCAGTAACACAAAATTGCAGCAATTAGAGCTGGTCACAAGCTCAGTCTCGTGAAGAACAAAACTACACTGCAGGCTTGACGAAAATTTCAACAGCGATTCGAAAATAAGTAAAAATTAACAAATGGAATTAATTTGCATAAACTAAATATCCAGTTCGGTGTAGGTTAAGCTAACAGCCAGCAAATGGACAAAGCTGTTCCTATTTTTTTTTCCCCTATGGCTCGACAGCCCTTAGGGGGCGGGCCTAGGTCGCCTCATTTTACGACACTTCACGATCACACTGATAGACACACCACACTCGGTAGGACTCCTCTGGACGAGGATCAGCTCGTCGCAAGATCACTGATCGCAGAATCCTCTACCTGACAGACACACAACACTCACTCAAAAAACAGACAGACATCCATGCCCCCGGTGGGATTCGAACCCACGATCCTAGTAAACGAGCGGCCGCAGACCCACGCCTTAGACCGCACGGCCACTGGGATCGGCAAAGTTGTTCCTATACACACCATGAATCTCGGCACTAGTTGGCCTGACGGCCCGGCTGCGCTACCCCCACCCCTCCACCCGGAAAGAGCCCCCGGTATCCATTGACCAGGAGGCATAGTGGGCTCCAGAACCGGTCTGGACAGTTTGAGGAGAGAAAGATCGTTTGCCCATGCTGGGATTCGAACCCCGGATCGTCCAGTCCGTAGCCTAGGCACTATACTGACTGCACTAAAATGGGTAAAAGATTAAAATACGTGATTTGCTTCAGCACGCATTTACATAAACGCCAACTAACACCATGGAGCAGAGTCCTTCCTCAGAAGCTAACACGTCGTCAGCTAGTCAAGAAATTCCCCGCATTTTATGGGATCCGAATGTTCATTACCGCATTGACAAGCGCACGCCACCTGCCCCTATTCTGAGCCAGATCAATCCAGTCCATGCCTCCCGATCCCACTTCCTGAAGGTAGATTTTAATATTATCCTCTCATCTACACCTCGGTCCTCCAGGTGGTCTCTCTCCACACCAAAATAGTGTATGCACCTCCCCTGTCTCCCATACGCCCTTCTGCGGTACCAATTAATTCGTCACTGTTAAAGATAACATATACTCCTCGGTTATAACAACGCTCGTTTATAACGACACAAAATATTCAGTCCCTTTCATGACGTTATAACCGAGTTCGACTGCATGTGTTACATTTGAAGGATGGGCAATCAGAAAAATCAGACAGAAAAATTTGACGTTACCTTTCGTCTTTAAAATACTGTTTTTATTTTATTACTGTGACTGGTATTGCGATATTAACTGAAATAGGAAGCGGCCACTGACTTATAGTCTTACGGCAGGGTGACATTATGTCTCTGAGGAACTGCGGTCGCTAATGAGCCCATTTTTCATCCCCTCGATGTCACATGAATGAAAATGAAGATTTAGTGCACTAACTGACACAGGAAAATTAAACTGATCGGGACAAACCCGTCCCAGTTCTACTATGTCAACTATAAATCACACATGAAGGGTCTTCGGAGCGAACCCGGGTTTTCGCGGTGAGAAGCCGGTGAATAACCTGCGCTATGACTATGGTTTACTCTCGTCCCATACATAGGCGTAACTTTTAGGGTAGGGGAAGGGCGGGGGGGGGGGGGCAAATGCTCCTCCAATATATTTTCTACCTAAGAATAGTTTAGTCGGTCAAGAATGTGTACACTTGGGGGTGAGAGTGAGGGAAAGGGGTGTACGTATATTAAATACTGGTTTAAAACAATCTTTCCCCTCTTTCTACCTTGACTCCCTTCGTAAATTGAAGTTACTAATACCCATGGTCGATTTTTTCCCCCTAATGTTATTAGCCAAGTTACGCCTGTGGTCCCATATTTCCAGACTATGCATTCATAATCCGTGATTCACGACTATGGTACTGCAGTATCTGATATGACATTCTATACTGCAGTATCTGATATGACATTCTATACTGCAGTATCTGATATGACATTCTATACTGCAGTATCTGATATGACATTCTATACTGCAGTATCTGAGATATGGATGATATGACATTCTATACTGCAGTATCTGATATGACATTCTATACTCGCTAGATCATCTGAATGACATTCTATACTGCAGTATCTGATATGACATTCTGTCTCGAAGCTTGTTTCTTGGATTACTTAGTGACGCTTTCTCAAATGCACTGGTTACATCGTACATGCAAGGTTACAATCAGTCGTCTGGGATATGCAGTAAGCCTATAAATGCTAAACATTCATCACAGACTGTGGGTAAAAGTAAAAGGCATATAGGGGGAACAGAGGTAAAGCTCTACTCATTCTTAGCCTCGGCACTAGATACAGGTGAGTGGTTAACATCACGCCCCGGCCGCTTTTAACCACGACAAAGAACCACTGTACCCACTTAATAGGAGGCTGGTGGGCCGCAGAGCCGGTCTGGACGTTTTGAAGACGAGATAAATCTCTTGCTCCAGCCGGGATTCGAGCCCCGGATCGTCCAGACCGTGGCCTAGCCACTATACCCACTACGTTACAACGGCTCCCACCGACTTTGTGTGTGGGGGGGGGGGATATTAATCGTATCGACAAATATGTAACTGTAAAGTACAGCACGAATAAATTCAGCATTCAATATTTTGTTACGGTTTACAACAATATTCACAGTAGTTATTTCTGTCGGAGTCCTTCATTACATTACAATGGCGCAAAACATAGTGTCGACACTCCACTAAGAACTGGCTCATTGCACGGTGTAACATCTTGGTTAACTTATAATTAAAAACGCATTCCATTTGTAACAATCGCCTCCACCACTCCACTTTCTGCACTGCTGGTGTAAACACTCAGTTATCGCTTACTCACCTTTTTCATCGATGATAGGCACTCCACCGAACACCTGGGGTGTAGCAGGCACTGCATATCCAATTAGAAGCAGCGCCACTAGCGCTCCGAGCGGTAACGTGTAACCACAATTCATATTTTGCACGTCACTCATTTTCCAGCTAATGGCTCCTCACTACGATATCGATTTCTTGCATGTCGATAGCATTGGGGATCGATATATGGCACATTACGGTTCGGCTAATCGGTCTTCCTAGTAGGATACTGTCAGAAGCAAAAATATTGTTTTATGTACTTGAGGTTTTGTAAGAAATCTGCGGGACATTCACTGGCGTAAAGAAGAGTTCTGGTTATTGTTCTAGGCTATTCTATTGCACATATAACTTGTAACAATTCTGAAGAAATATAATAAAATGAATACGAAATGGTTATAATAGCTAAACATGAATATAGCAATCGTGCTTCCCTTTACATTCGACAAACACAGGTGACTTGCACATTTTTTCTGAGTTGCACATCATGGAGATTTTACTTCCGGGATGTTCACACTTTATAACACACATGCCATTTGGCGTTTTAAACTGGTTTTATATTAAGAAACTAGTATAATAATACCCTTAGAACATTAGAGGGAAGGTACCCTTTTTTACACAAATTACAGTGACACATGCAGTGAGTTCAACACTTTCAGGCCCTGTGGTTATTACATGTACCACCACGACTGACACTCAAAAATTATACATTCTGTCCGCACAATATATTTATGCGTCTTGATATAACTCATAACAAACAAAGATTTTCCTAAACAGGATTAACTGATTGGTTTTTTCAACCCAAATGGAGAGTGTTTACAGCGCGGTACGAACTGAATTTTAATCTTTAAAGATTTAATTATACACCAAACACTAAGTGTAAAAAGTGAACACAAATGAGATTGCAATAATGCCTACATATATCGGGTCGACATGCATGTCTGGCACATGCGCAGGCTTAGAGTTTCGCAAAAAGACAATTAAACAATAAAATTTTGCGACTGAGAAAGTTCGCAGTGCTAACGTGATCAGTATTAAAGTGACACTGAACGGAGAATCCTTTATAAAAACGGTTGCAGCTTGCGTTCGTGCTGTTACTCTTTTCTTACATATGCAAGTAGCTGCGAACAGACACATTAAGATGACAGCAGTAGAAGGCATCCTGAAGTCGGTATTGAAGTGTTCACCACGGCCAAAAAATCCATACAGATAACTGCATCCTTAGTACATATTATTATTATTATTATTATTATTATTATTATGTCTATTTCAGTATCTGATATAAACGTAGATGTCTGCTACAAACTTTTTCAAGTTCTTGAGATTTAACAAAGCTTCTTAATATTTTGGACAGAGGAGTCGGTAAAGTGACTCCCTACTGTCTGGGCGGTCTGGGGATCGAATCCCGGTAAGGGCGAGATTTTCCGCATCTGTCCAGACCGGCCCTGAGGCCGACCCAGCCTCCTGTAAAATGTGTACCGGGGGTAAAGCGGCTGGGGGATGACGACCACCCACCCCCATCTAGCGCGGAGGTTAAAGAAAGGGTAGAACTATACCCCTACTCCCCTTTAGGCCTTCATGGTAGGTTATATAGGATGACCTTTACCTTTACTTTTGTTGTTTATATTTTACCACTGATATTTCAACGCTCTTTATGGTAGTCCCATATTTTGCACTTTTTTCCCGACCAGTTAAGTACGACAGTTCTGTAAGTGCTTAGTGCTGTGTATGGGTGAACTGAAATGAAACGGAAAGGAATTCGAAATAAGCGTATTGCGGACTTTTGTACGAACGGAATGACAGGTACGACAGAACACGATGAAAATGTGTTCTGGAATAAAATTCCTGACCTTACCAACAGTGGGGACTCGCAGATGCTAAAGCCTACCTTGGACTGTTAAGGGCTACATTGTCTATGAATTAAATTAGGAACATAAGTTAATTTACATTAAAATGCCGTAGTAAGGCTGCGGCTCCGTGTTCAGGAGTATCAAGCAGGCACGTTGATACGGCAGGAGTATCAAGCAGGTACGTTGATACTGCAGGAGTATCAAGCAGGTACGTTGATACTGCAGGAGTATCAAGCAGGTACGTTGATACTGCAGGAGTATCAAGCAGCACTTGATACTGCAGGAGTATCAAGCAGGTACGTTGATACTGCAGGAGTATCAAAGCAGTACGTTGATACTGCAGGAGTATCAAGCAGGCACGTTGATACTGCAGGAGTATCAAGCAGGCACGTTGATACTGCAGGAGTATCAAGCAGGCACGTTGATACTGCAGGAGTATCAATCAGGCACGTAGATACTGCAGGAGTATCAATCAGGCACGTAGATACTGCAGGAGTATCAAGCAGGCACGTTGATACTGCAGGAGTATCAATCAGGCACGTAGATACTGCAGGAGTATCAAGCAGGCACGTGATACTGCAGGAGTATCAAGCAGGCACGTTGATACTGCAGGAGTATCAATCAGGCACGTAGATACTGCAGGAGTATCAAGCAGGCACGTTGATACTGCAGGAGTATCAATCAGGCACGTAGATACTGCAGGAGTATCAAGCAGGCACGTTGATACTGCAGGAGTATCAAGCAGGCACGTAGATACGGCTGTGACAGACGTTTATGTGGAAGCTGTACTGTCATTTACAATTGTACAAGTTGGACAGAACTCAGGAACCTCATACAAACTCTTTTGTGTACGTCTCTCTACAAAGGCAGAATAGCGGCCGGTCACCCGCCATATGTAGAACTTCCTCGTGGTTCCTTTTATTCCCCAAACACAGCAGCTCAATCAGTCGCTATGACGGAAGTTGGTCTAAACGCAAACGCAGAGGCAAGGACGTACATGTTGACGTCACACCCTCAGAACAGAGGAACAAATTTCACGTAACTGGGAACGACAGAATTACAATAAAATTAAATTCTTGAAGAAATTAAAAGAACCTCACATTCAGCGAATACTAGCTACCAATGACTGCAGGATCTTTTTATCTTCCCGTTTGATTATAATACACCAAAATATGCCTCGTCCTGTTACTTTGTATGGGTTAGAAACTTGGTCTTTCACACTGAGGAAACAATGTAGATTGAAACAGTTTTTAAGCAGATTGCTAATGAGAATATTTAGACCTAAATAAAGGAACTGCCGATCCCAGTGGCCGCGCGGTCTAAGGCTTGGGTCTGCGGCCGCTCGCTTACTGGGATTGTGGGTTCGAATCTCGCCGGGGGCACGGATGTCTGTTTCTTGTGAGTGTTGTGTGTTGTCAGGTAGAGGTCTCTGCGTCGGGCTGATCACTCGTCCAGAGGAGTCCTACCGAGTGTGGTGTGTCTGAGTGTGACCGTGAAGCCTCGACAATGAGGAGGCCCTGGCCCACTAGGGGCTGTGGCGCCATGGGGAAAAAGGAAGTATTTTTTGTATTATTAGTGCATGGGACAAGTGCCAAAATAGAGTAATTGCCCATGGCATAATCTTCATGCTCAGTTTAAGTAATATCAGCCAATACCGAAGTCTATACCTTAATCCGGGAACAGCCCGACACATGGATAGACGAACATACAGGACTCGCAGTATATGGAAATACAAACGAACAAACTACATCTTTAGAACCATATATTATGTCAAAACGGGCAGGAAATATTCAACAGTTCTTAAAAAATTACATCATACCATATTTAAGTGGCTTTCAAATTGTATTCCGCGGAACCGTGGGGTTCCACAGGCTACTTTCAGGTGTACCGCAAGCACATTCTCTTTATAATTAAATTGTGAAAATCATTTTGATCATTTTAATTCAATTTCTTTTGTTTTCCTCCCCATCTTTGCGCGTAATCGGCGCTGCGTTTGTTTTAAGTGTAAATTACCAGTAATAACATTTTGTTCTTCATAAACATGCTAAATATGTTATGCCCTTTGATATACGTTTCGGCTGTAAAAGGCTTTATTTCATCTTTGAATGCAAAACGTGCACATTGTACTTCATATGTGTTCCGCGAAAATTCTGTCTAGTCACAACGGTTCCACAGGTGTTAAGTGTTTCAAGACCACTGCCATATTTAGTGCATAAAGTTCATTGTTAATCCAAGGAGAAAGAGCATAAAGAGCAAAACTGCAGACGAATACAGAACCCTGACTTAAGTGGCAGGCTGACAATAACACGAAAGCGCAAGCCCTACGAAATACGACACAAAAGTGAACGTTTTATGTCTGTGCTCGTGTATCAAAGGAGTTAGATGTTACACCGCCATAAAAACAGAGCTTTTTTTATTAGTTCCACATACGTGTACTTGAGGTACATTCTGATGAGTCCTTACAAGAACTAATACCAAATCTTTGTTTAACTATTCAATGCCGGGCTCGGTGCACTGCACGGACCTCTAATTCTTCACACGCCGCCAACCTCTGTGTACCGTACGTTCTTGAATGCATTTAAATGTAGTATATATTTAAAACCCCCTCTCCGTCCTGTGCAGTAGTTGGAATTTAAACCCCAGTGTCACCGAAAGTTTAAACAATTTAAACCCCAGTGTCACAGAAAGTTTAAACAATTTAAACCCCAGTGTCACTGAAAGTTTAAACAATTTAAACCCCAGTGTCACTGAAAGTTTAAACAATTTAAACTCCAGTGTCACCGAAAGTTTAAACAATTTAAACCCCAGTGTCACTGAAAGTTTAAACAATTTAAACCCCAGTGTCACTGAAAGTTTAAACAATTTAAACCCCAGTGTCACTGAAAGTTTAAACAATTTAAACCCCAGTGTCACTGAAAGTTTAAACAATTTAAACCCCAGTGTCACTGAAAGTTTAAACAATTTAAACCCCAGTGTCACTGAAAGTTTAAATAATTTTTGATCGATATTCCCCATGTAATCAGCTGCTAGGCATTTTTACGTTGTGCGAGATTTGAGGTTCTCGCAGCGGTGTTGATGCAGATTCCAAGCCTTCTGGGAGTCACGGCTTGCCGACTGGTAAATACTTATCGATGTTTCAAGCGAGTGCACCGTCGTCATCTTCAGGGTCAAGCAATCACAGAAGAGTCAAGACAGCTTCTATAATATCTTGACACAGGCCGCGCCTGCTTGTAACATCCTTTCCTACTTGTCATTCTAACATTCGACACCACAAAACACAAGCGCTTGGAAACAGGTTGTTAAATGTCCCAAGAATCAGTCACACGCAGCGTACTGACCAAAGGCTGATTACACAAAAACGCACCAAGTAATAAGACTGACACATAAGTCACAATTTTACATTACTCATACCGTGCATATTCTTACAATCAACACATCCACCAACAAATACACTTAACAAAATACATTTCATGACAATTATTAAAACTCTTACATGTTCCGGCACCGGGGTGCCATCCTCAGGGCGTTATAGAACAAAGCAATATAAACCCAACACGTTAGTCTAGGTATTACACTGCCCGTACTGAAATGTTTAAAATGTTGAAATTCCAATATGTATGTATATAATAAGTTGGCGGTTTTAATAGTGAACACTATTAAAACCGCACCATTCTTTTGTGTATGCCCTGTATACACATAAATTGATAAGTATAAAAATTACAATATTGTGATATTAAAATTATATAATAGTAAGCAGTAAACAACCACGGACGTATACTTGGAACTGCTCACTATTATATAATTTTAATATCACAATATTGTAATTATATACTCATCAATTTTTTGTATATTTTAGGATTTTAACACTTTAAACACATCAATACGGGCAGTGTAATACGCAGAAGAACGTGTTGGGCTTATACTCCTTTGTCCTATAACTCCCTGAGGATGGCGCCCCGGTGCCGAAACATGTAAGAGTTTATTAATTGTTATAAATTGTATTTTATTAATTGCATCTGTTGGTATATGTATTGAATTCTACATCACGATGTGTGTGTCCAAGATGAATTACGTTATAATTTTGACATGAAGGATGACCCATGCCTAATCAAATCTGTTTGAAATCTGAGTGCCCCACAAATCACACACTCAACGGCACGGTTAAGTGCAGGGGTTCACAAATTTTCCAAAAATCCAGTGGCCACCTCACAATTCTAGGCGTCAAAACAATGACATGAAGAAAGTTCGTGGCTTTATCACCTACACTTATTTCGGTGTTTATCACCTACACTTATTTCGGTGTTTATCACCTACACTTATTTCGGTGTTTATCACCTACACCTATTTCGGTGTTTATCACCTACACTTATTTCGGTGTTTATTCACCTTAACCTATTCGGTGTTAACACCTACAACCTTTCCTTTTATCACTCATACAACCTATCGGTGTTATCACCTACACCTATTTCGGTGTTTATCACCTACACCTATTTCGGTGTTTATCACCTACACCTATTTCGGTGTTTATCACCTACACCTATTTCGGTGTTTATCACCTACACTTATTTCGGTGTTTATCACCTACACCTATTTCGGTGTTTATCACCTACACCTATTTCGGTGTTTATCACCTACACTTATTTCGGTGTTTATTCCACGTCTTTTCTAATACCTTTAAACGTATCGAGAATCGATATAACATTACAACCGTCTTCAAAACTCTTTAGGACTTCACTCATAACAACCAGGCCAAAGAAATCCACACCAGACGGTTCATTCTGTGTAGAGATTCAGTACGAATGTGGCAGAAGCTGCGTTCGTGATACCCGGACTTAACTAGCACTGCGCCTCCGGGAATACAGGCAGTGTCGAGAAGTGCCTTACAGAAAAATCTTAACAGGTTCAGCCGAAACGTAGTGTTTTATTATTTTCAACAACGTCCATAAAGTAAAGTACCCCAAATATGATATGCCACTATCAGCATCATACTGAACTCTATTACAGTGATGACACTTTATTCATAAATGCCAAGTCACTGGGCAATAAAACCCCAAAGAAATTATTCAACAACTAGTTAACTACACTGGGCAGAGTCCTTCCTGATAAGCTAACAGGTCCTCAGCTAATCAAGAAATTCCCCGCATTTTATGGAAACCTATGGTTAATTACCGTGTTCACGAAAGCCCGCGACCTGTCCCCTATCCTAAGCTATATCAATCCAGTTCACGCCCTTCCAATCCACTTCTTGAAGATACATTCCAATATATCCTTGCATCTACGCCTAGGTCTTCCAAGTGGCCTCTTTCCCTCACGTTCCCCCACCAAAACGCTATACGAACCTCGAAGTGCATCCATTACAAACAGAAAACTTGTCTTTGTACATAGAACGCCCATCTGTATAAAAGGAAGCGAATAGAGGAGTGAAATATTCAGTGAAAGGATTACGGTCTTCTGGGATGTGACGTCGTGTAGTTTGGTTGCTAGGTACCAACGTTACGCTGCCTCCATCTTCAGGGTGTTTTGGAGGATAAAAGTGAGTTATTAAAGCCGTTCATCGTCAGTGTGTGTGAAACGGCAGACACACTGAGCTCAAGTGCATACAACTGAAAGCTTACATGTTCTTAGAGCAGGCCTAAATGAAACAGAAATCACTCCCGCACTAATTCCTCATAAATCTCAATACATCTGAACAAGCGACTGTAACGATCCGTTGAAACACAACGTAACTACAGACTGATGTAACTGACAACGAGCAGCCGGCCAGACATGACTTAATTAGAATTTGTGTCACGCAAGCTACATGTGTTTATTTCTGCCTCGCATTTCACTGTCCTCCCATCTGTGTGTTGGCATCTTCTATACTTATAAATTAAGAGGAAATGAATGGAGATGTATTAACGCCAATTAAGTTCATGTTCTGTGCGAAGTCTTTCGAGGTCACTGCACTGATTTTATTAAAATTGATTTAACTTGATTACATTTCAGTCCGACGGTCAGTAGCAAATGTTTAATTAGTTCCTTCTGAAGAGTTAATTTTAATTTCACGTCGTCACTCGGATGAGAGTGACGTAATTCTATTTTCTGTTGCTATTTTTGTTCTTGCGTTAATTATTAACGTTGACAGCTACAGAAAATGCAAAGAATACAAAATGTGGAAGTATGAAAATTAGGGACAAGTGTTGTCTTGAATACTAAGTCCTTACGACGGAATATCCCGTTGTGTTTTGAAAGAAAAAAAATAAGGTAAATGACCATCAATCACAACTACTTTATTAGACAATTCTTTTTATTGTCGAAAGAGTGGGCGCTACATGTTTCGGCATAATAAAGCATCATCAGGCACTAGTAAGATACTTGCCAGAGAGCAAGACAATAAAATTACACAAAATCCTGAGTTTCTGAGCTGTAAACCCTGCACATACTCTCGTCATCGCAAAGACACATCCGGAAATACTAAAAATGGAACATGCTTAATCACGCCGAACATGTATGTTTGTCTTCGATGTGTGCCAGCGGATAAAATCACAAGTCGGCTACCTTTTACTGCGTAAGTGCATACTCATGTCTATTTCTCCGGAACTTCAGCAGCTTTCTATCCCAGGGCCTTTGGCGCCAAGTTCTAATTCAAACACTAACCACATCTTTCCTTAACTCTCTTATTATTTACCCTACTAATTCTACAGAGCCGATCCCAGTGGCCGCGCGGTCCAACGCGTGGGTCTTCGGCCATTCGCTTGCTGAGATTGTGGGTTCGAATCCCGCCGGAGGCAAGGATGTCTGTCTGTTGTGAGTGTTATGTGTTGTCAGGTAGAGGTCTCTGCGTCGGGCTGATCACCCGTCCAGAGGAGTCCTACCGAGTGCGGTGTGTCTGAGCGTGATCGTAAAGCCTCAACAATGAAGAGGCCCTGGCCCACTATGGGCTGTCGCGCCTTGGAAAAAAAAAATTTCACAGAAGCCATAAAGTTAACTGCTAATGCACCTTACGACAGGAGTTCGATACCCGATACAAGCAGAAACATTTGTCGCCATAATTCCCAAAGGGCCACATAGCCTCCCATCCAAAGTGTATCAACCAATAACTGTTTCACAGGGTGAAGCAGACGGGGAGACAGAAGAGGTGCAGACACGGTTCTGGCGGGAAAACGTGAGAGAAAGAGACCACTTGGAAGACCTAGGCGTAAATGGGAGGATAATATTGAAATGGATATTCAAGAAGTTGGGCGGAAGGGCACGGACTGAAGTGGTCTGACTCAGGACAAGAACAGGTGGCGGGCTCTTGTGAATGCGGTGATGAATCTTCGGGTTCCATAAAACTCGGGGTTATTTCTTGACTAGATGAGAACCGGTTAGCTTCTCAGAAAGGTTTCTGCTCCATGGAATTAGTTAGTTAGTTAGTTAGTCAGTTACTTAGAAGCAGGCGGGGCGTGAGACTAACCACTCAGTTATGCAGACGGTACAAGTCGCCTGTAATTTAGAAATATACAGCTGGTCATTTGATACACTGTTGATCATATTCGTGAACAATACTGATCCACAAAATGACAAGCTACACTTCCATAACGAAGCTGTTTATGCAGAACTGTAAAACACGCGGAGCCCACACACTACTTAATTGAAGCGTGTTGCACCACGAAATGGCACGATAATGAGCGCGCTTAATGTTCAGGCGCGTTTGCAAAATTGAGAAAAGCGACTATTAGCTTCGTCATGTCTGTCTGTCTGTCCGGCCGTCCGCATGGAACAACTCGGTTCCCAAGCGACAGATTTTCATGAAATTTGATATTTGAGAATCTTCCGAAAATCTGTTGAAAAAATTCAAGTTTCATTAAATTCTGCCAAAGATACGGCTACTTTACATAAAGACCTATGTACATTTATGACAGTGTCTCGCAGAATTCTTCTTAAGATGAGAAACTTTTCAGACACAAATTGTAGAGAAAATCAAAACATATTTTATGTTCAGCAAACTTTTTCCGAAAATTGTGCCGTTTACACGATAATATGGAAGAATATAGCAGAGTCAGACAGGCCACAGACGACAATATAATAAGGCGCATGCGCTTTGCATGCTGGATAACTAAGGCTACAGACACACACTCAGAATATCTAATACTTCTTGCTTTTTCCCGGGAAACAATGGTTACGCGAACGCGCCTCAATAGTACGTTTATAAGTACATTACCTGTCTTGTTTATTAACACAACGGCTATCAAAATACAGTACCGTGTTACGAGTGTAATCTCGGGAATCGAACCTCTGACCTCCCGAACGTGCAGGAAATGCGATAACTAACATGGTCTAATGTCACCAACCCGACTACTTGCAATCCTTCCCAACTGCATTCTTCATAATCAACCTGACATCAATCAAAGTTTCCGTAAGATTTACAGAGAAAGGAGGAGAGAAAACAAAGCAGCAGGGCACTGGCAACAAGACGGAGTGAGCGTCAAGATAAAAGGAAACTGCAACAGGAGTCGTGATGGTCGTCACAGTCGACTGTAACGAAGCCCATTCTAAACCTAATATGTTTATTGTTCTGTATTCTGTAACAACACTGTGCAACAGCATTGGTCACTGCGATCTAAGACCTGCGATTCGAACCCTGTATCAATCACTGTATAGATAACACCAGAGATAGCTTTCTGTCTGGTACATAACAGTGTAGCAGGACGTATACTGATGGACATGGGATGAGCTACAGGCAGAGATACAATACTTGTTTTACAGTCGTATAGACTGAAAAGTTCTGTGTTATGTTTAAGGACTGTATGGGATAATTTTCGCGTGTGATGAACCTGTTCTACAGTGCACTAAAACTGGTTCAATTCAGCTCCAGTTTCTTGAGTACAATATTAAGATTAAGGGTTTTGATTTCTATACGAATTTCTCACTGAAAGGTTTTTATTTACTGCAATACGTTTAGTGTATTGCATAATGAGGAGAAAATATTGAGCACAGAACAAAATTATATATTGTGCTTTACAATGAAGTAAACTGTAATTTCTCATCAAATATTATGAAGAAAGGCAACAAACGAACAATGAAGAAACAAGACAGACAATTTTTTACGTTATCCATATTCCGTGCCATACCTTGATTATACAAATTGCACAATATACAATAATCATGTCACTTATGTTCCTCCTACATGTTTCGACCTCTACAAGGTCATCATCAGGGAGGTATATACAAAGGTACACAAGAACAACAAATTCTGTCAAAGATGTGAGTGTAGAGTTAAATACAATATTGTAAATTAAAATTGATGAAAATTTTTAAAACACATATTTTACAATTCTGGATTTTATCTTCCATTGCCGACAAACATCTACGTCAATTTGTCATCTTCGTTCAGAGGGAACTTTTAAGTAACATGGATACTTCGGAAAGTAGATCAGAAATACCTGGAAAGTTTTGAAATGTGCTTTTGGAGAAGAATTTAGAAGATCAGTTGGACCGATCGTGTGAGAAATGAAGAAGTATTACATAGAGTCAGCGAGGAAAGGAATATCGTACATACAATGAAAAGAAGAAAGGCCTTCTAAAACACGTGATTGAAGGAAAGTTATAGGGAAGGGCAGAAATGACGGGAAGACGAGGAAGAAGACGTAAGAAGCTACTGCATGACCTTAAGGAAAAGAGAAGATACTGCAAATTGAAAGAGGAAGCACTAGATCGCACCATATGGAGAACTCGCTTTGGAAGAGGCAACGGACCTGTCGTAAGACAGACTACAGAATGAATGAATGAATGATTAATATAAGCCCTATTATATAGCAGAACTTCGTGCCTCAAAGAATTAATACAAGTTCACACAGCTGCGCATATACCACACGATGATGAATGCTGTACAACAAATTATTATACTCATAACTTGAAGGGGTGAGCAGGAAAGTATCTGTAACATGCTTAAAGCTGTCATGGCAGCATCTCGAGCTGGCATTTCGACTGAGTGAAAAGTAAACGCGATGCCTCTTGAACAAAGGACGCCGCATTACCTCTTTATTATTCCCTCTTGTAAGACTGAATGTTGGATTAGAACTTCTCTTAATGTAATATAACACCAAAAACAGCTCACTTTAAATCACCACCTTCCACCTCCAAGACACCAGCATTTGCACTGTGGCAGCGCAAGGGAACATACAAGCAAAATGGGAAAGACAAGATTAAAATAAGAAATACATTTAGCATAGCGCTACTCTTCAGTTCTTGTGTCAGGAAAGTCGTACAGTCTGCACATAATTGGAATAAGAAATTGGCATAAAGTGGCCAGAGACCTGAAGGAATGGAGGACTGTATTGGAAGCCAACGTCCTCAACGGACTGTACAGCTTGATGAGGAGGAAGAGGAGGAGGAGAGTAAGAAGAAAAAGTAGCAGAAGAAGGTACTAAGAGTGCTCACTTATAAGGGGTAGTCAAATGTGAGGCTAAATTCAAATGATCTTTAAAGAACTTAGATATATCATTCCGTAGTCTGTCTTACGACAGTTCCATAGTCTCTTCCAAAGCGAATTCTCCACACAGTGCAATCTTGTGCTTCTTCTTTCAATTTCCAGTATCCTCACTTTTCCTTAAGGTCATTCAGTAGCTGCTTACCTCTTCTTCCTCGTCTTCCCGTCACACTATTCTTCCCTCTAGCTTTCCTTAAGTAACGTGTTTTAGAAGGCAGTTCCTACTAAGATGTCACC
Source organism: Reticulitermes speratus (assembly GCA_021186555.1). NCBI lineage: Eukaryota > Metazoa > Arthropoda > Insecta > Blattodea > Rhinotermitidae > Reticulitermes > Reticulitermes speratus. Next base: position 15,360,746 of record JAJKFL010000003.1, on the reverse strand, counting down.
AACCCACTTAGCCTTCCTTATTTTTATTGTTTTAAATATATTTCTGTAAATGCCCCTGTCTTAACACACAACGCAACACTTTTAACAATTACTGTTGTATATTCGTGCGGTTAAAACAAATTGTAACAGTTTTGCACAAGTCTGCCAAAACCTAGAAGCCACCTCAAATTTCTAGGCGCAGATGGGTGACGTAAAAAGAGTTCCAAACTCAGGACCCACAAGTATTTGGCGCCACGGTAAAAAAAAAATAGTCGATCGGGCAACCTGGCGCCCGAGATGTGTGAAATCATGTACTATAAATTATCGCAAAATTTGAAACCCACAGCGTCGAAACAGTGGCATCAAAATCGGTACTTTCCAGCAGTTGAAATAATGCTTCATTATATTGACTATGCTGTGGGTTTGACGAGCGAGGAATCATCGTTCGATTCCCAGCAGGGGTAAGTGATTTTCTTTCCTCACAACATCAACACCGGCTCTGGGGCCCAAGCAGTCACTTATTCAATGGGTACTGGGCGCTTTTCCTGGGAGTGAAGCGGCCGGTATGTGAGGTGACCACTCACTTCCATCTAGTGTCGAGGTTACAAAACACGTGGAGCTATACCTCCACTCTCCACGCCTACATGGAGTGCACAGAGACTTTACCTTCACCTTGTACGATATACAATTTTCCCTCCCTCTCTCTCTCTCTCTCTTTCTCTTTCTCTTCTCCACTGGCTGTACGGTCCATACAGGACTCTGGTCTCCCTCAGGATCAATTTCCAAGTGTTTCTATCGCTACCTACTTTTCTTCACCCTCTCAACATCCATTTTCTTCAGATCATTTTCGACATAAGATATACAATTATGTATATTACATTCTCACCAAGCGGGACTGTTTGCCAATAGTTCGAAAACCGGAAATCATATTTCTCGTCTTTGCAAAATCATTTTTCTTCCTTTTTCTACGGCGATGATTGTAACAAAGGGGCGACAAACTTAAAAAATTCTGAGTACAAACGTCCGTGCGCTTTAAATTCCCCTTAAATTTTCACGTAATGTATTGTCAGTACAGATCTAAATTCCACGTAGTCGTATTGACCTGCACTACCGACATTAAACAAATCTGTCATTTCGTTCAGAAGTTGTCTCGAATCTAGAGATAAACAGACGTACAGACAGTACACATTGCCTGTAATAAGCACATAACATTAACCCTATATATGCCTACGGGCACGTACTGGGCATCAATTACACGGTAACACACAGAGCAGAGTGAACTGTAAGAGAAAGCAAAGGCCCGCAGGAACACGAGCACAGCGTTCCACTGCCACCGTATTCTCGAGGCTGGACACTATTGCTGGAATCTGTGTAAGCGCAATGTGTGAAACTTAGCACGCATTTTTATGGTGGGTGGGGTTTTTGTATACGTGGACTGGTCAAATCTCGCGTACGAACTGCTTTCTAAAACACGTTATTGAATGAAATAAGGGATGAGAAGACGAGGAATAAGACGTAAGCAGCTACTCTGTAACCTTAAGTAAAAGAGAATATACTGTAAATTGGAAGAGGAAGCACTAGATCGCACTCTGTGGAGAACTCGCTTTGGAAGAGGCTATGGAACTGTCGCGAGACAGACTGTGGAATGTATGAATTTGTACACGACGTAGCGAATAAACTTTCACATTTCTGAATGTATTATCCCCCCAGTTTCGTGCCATACATCAACCAAAAATTAAAATATGAGCTGCAGAAATTTTCTAAATTTACCCGCTACATAGAATTCGTGTTTTACAACCTGCTGAGCCTTGTACAGGGACGTAATGTAAAAAACTGCTCATGGAAATTTTATTCAAATATTAACTATGTTAATTTTAATATATTAATAGAGAGATAATTTATATTCTGATCTCGCATCTTAAGCACAAATTTACTTTAAGGCGAGTTGTTTATAGCTCCGCAGTTTAACGTTCACCTGGCCAACATCAGTAATTAGTGATGAGTGTTATAGATATTCAAATGATGCAAGCAAGTACCTACTGTGGATCTGTAACAAACTACTGACTTCGCTTGAAACAGAGGTAAAAACAAAACTAACGTAAGGTCCCTGTAAACACCATGAAGGCATGAGAGGGTGTGGATATATAGCTCTCGGTAGCAACTGAATAAAAGTTTGGGCGGGTCCCAGGGTCGGTCTGGACGACGTGGAGAAGAGGAAATATCTTGATCATACCGGGACTCGGACAAAACTCCATTGATCATCTAGCCCGTGGCCCAGTCAATATACCAACACACTATCAGGATTCCACGTAGGCCTGACTGGCTGGGCAGTTACACTTGCAGTCCAGAGAATCTGAAGACGTTGCTGCCGTGCCATGGCTCAGGCGGTTAGTCGCCGGCCTGTCACCGCGGAGGTCCGGGTTCGATCCCAGGTCAGTCCATGTGGGATTTGTGGTGGACAAAGTGGCACTGGGACAGGTTTTCCCCCGAGTACTTCAGTTTTTCCCTGTCACTTTCATTCTGCCGGTGCTCCAATACACGGAAAAACGAAAAAACTGATCGTCTGCATCGCAGGGTTGCACAATAAGCCTCAAGGCTGCGGTGCGTCCGTAGCATCTGCTGCGGAACCCTTCACCACAAAATAAAAAGTACACAAATACAGATAATTGAAGGTATTAGCATAGAATGTGTCTGGGAAGCAGAAAGAAAGCCACAAAAGAAACCCTTATCCTGCGCTCCGTTCTTTAGTCCGAGATTCAGATCTTAGAGCTTCCAAATGCCAAATACAAAGCAGGAACACGAATAAGCAAACACCGAAGTGTCCATTTTTCGACTGTTTTTGTAAAAAAAAAACCTAATGTGCTCGCTATTACTTCCTATACAGGGGCAGAGTAATCCAGTCTACACATTTACATCTTATTTCTTTCATATCCATTTTAATATTATTCTTCAAACTACGCCTCGCTCTTCCAATCCGTCTCTTTTCTTCAGATTTCTCCACCAAAACTCTGCATGCAGTTCTCACCTCCCACGCGCCTGAAGCACTCTGTCCGGCTCATTTTCCTTGATCTGATAGGCCCAGTAATATATATCGAGGGATAAAAATCATGAAGAAAACATTTAATATTTTAAATGTTTTCTTTTTATTTTTGTTTGAAAGAAAGCCTCCTCACGATGACCCAGTCCAGCCGAAACGTGTTGGGGTTTTGACAAAAAAAAATTGTTAATTCAAGTGCCTAATTTAATGGTTGTGACTTGCATTTGATGTTTTATACAGTTTTATTTTTCGAGGTGTACCACGTGTGCTCGCACTTAGATAACAAAATATAAACGAGCAAGAAAATATTTATACCTAAGGGCGATTAAGTAAATTTAGTATCTGCAAGAACTTCACATTCCATGTTGTATCAAGGTAAAATGTGTCCCAATACACATCATCAAGGTATATATAGGGGCAGTGGATGTATAGCTCCACTAATTCTTAAGCGGCGCACTAGATGGGGATTAATGGTCAGCATCACGCCCCGGTCGCTTTAAACCCGAGGAAGGAGCCCGCGTTAGCGTTTGAATAGGAGGCTGGGTGAGCCCCTGAGCCAGTCTGGGAATTTTGGAAAAATCAAAATCTCCACGTCATATCGCATAGGCAATTGATAAAGCGTAACTAACACTGTAGGTACAACCTAATATTTTCAGCATAATTATGCAATTTTTCCTTACGTACAAAATGTGTATCAGTGTGCATACACCGAGCAGAAAACGCGATAGGATTACGGTTCCTACATTAGTCCAGAACTGCGGGTTCTCAGTATAAAAATTCCTTCATACCACCTCCCCCCCCCCCCCAGAGCCTTAAATTTGGAGGAGGCTCCTAGATTTTTGGAGAATTTGTGGACTTCTGGTGGAAGTATAACTCCAATTCCCCACGCACCTTTCATATCGAAGTTTTCTTAAATAAGCACAGGGACACCTTCAACCTTACACTTGTGCTACAAATATCTGTACAGCCTTTGGCGCCGCAAATATTGCTATTTCCTCGTGACACTACTACGTGCAACTGTTTGTCTCCGGCACAACGTGACACTACTACGTGCAACTGTTTGTCTCCGGCACAACGTGACACTACTACGTGCAACTGTTTGTCTCCGGCACAACGTGACACTACTACGTACAACTGTTTGTCTCCGGCACAACGTGACACTACTACGTGCAACTGTTTGTCTCCGGCACAACGTGACACTACTACGTGCAACTGTTTGTCTCCGGCACAACCTGTTCGCCCTTCATACCTGTCACATTACTTTATTTGTCGGTACGGAATTGAAAGCAGTCACGAACATGTTAATAATATAGATTACGTCAAATAAATCACTCAGCAGTCTGAGACTATCCATGCTGGTACCTCATATTCAGTACAGCGTTCGATAAAATGAGAGCTTGGCGGCTGGAAAGTTCATCATCATCAGTACAGACATCGAAGGACTTTTAATGACTGTAATATTAATTAGGATCTCTTAAAAACCACTTTACTTTTATCTCTTTTAGTGACAAGACCCTTGATGATATACAAATTAAGAAGCGTCATACTGTCACAAAGACATAATGAAGGGGATTAAGATTACAGGTAAAGATAAGTTGTACTCTGGTTAATTAAGCATCTTGCCAGGAAGACAAACGGGGAAGTGGAACTACATCTCCACGTATTCCTAACCTTTGCGGTTGATGGAGGTGCGCAATTAAAGATGAAACGTAATTTTAAATGAAAGTAGGATATGAATGGGGATAATATATAACTTAAACAATAAAGTTACCAATACATACAATACACCTTCGGTAGGCCTGTGTATTGTTGAAATCATTCGGTATTTCGACGTTTCAGTATGTAGTACGTCATGTAATACCAGGGTGGCCAAACTTGCTTAACGTAAGAGCCACATACGATAAACGTCAGATGTTTGAGAGCCGCAAGACATGAACAAATATTACACACACGTTTTTATTGTTACACGCACATTTTGTTACAAAAATTCTTAAATATATTTACTCACCATGAACATTAAACTTACGTTTTAATCCAGCGGACTCTCAGTTTATACCCGGTAAATAATTATAAAGCTTGAAAATTTTTTCTTTACGTTTTATATGAATTGTAATGCAAAAAGGAGCTCAGCCAACGTATTTCCGCGAGCCGCACATTATATGTCAAAGAGCCGCATGTGGCTCGCGAGCCGCGGTTTGGCCACCCCTGTGCAATACTATCACCCTGTTAATAGTGTAACATACTCTGAACACACAACCATTGAAATTTCCTTTATAAAAAATATCAATTACTATCAAAGCTCAAGCAGTTCCTTGTTTGTAATTTAAAATTAAGGCATAAGTCAAGATTACGTACAAAGGAAATCAATCTTCCTGGTGCTTATTGCTGGACACTTGTGTCTTCAGCCCAACTCAAAGATGGCAACCCATCACGTGCGGTCTGACTTTGGCATTGTAAAGTCGTCCACGAAAAAAAAAATCATAAGGAAATTCTAGGGTCAGGTTTACCTTCTGAGGCCTTCACGGGCGGGTCAGCTCCTCTGAGAAAACTGTCAACCTACAGACCGCAGGACGCGTCCTGCCCACGACAAGTCTCCATCTGAACATCATAATTTCAAAGAGGTCCTACCTGGGTCAACACAAATTTAGTAGCAAATTTATCTTAAGCACGACCAATAATTGCAAATAATTCTCACTGCAAAAACCACTTTCTCTTTAAAAACGTATGGTTCTTCAGGGGAATAGACCTGTACACGTGTGATACAATAAAATATCCCTTCTGAGGAGGTAAAACGTACGCCTTCAGGTCAGTAAAATTGTATAAAATCGATAACAAAAATTCTGTATATCCCTATACAATTGATTGCGGGAGGGAAAAAGCATAAAGTTTCAAAACACATGTCACTAATCTTATGAGATTCTTGAATGCTCTGTGTCCGGAAATTGCACTGACAGGATTCTAGGGCTCGTTCATTACTCATGTGTCAGCACAGAATTAGATGTCGGCACATCCATATGATACCTGCCGTTCGTGCTGACAGTTGGTACGTGCCTGCACTGTCACCGGACAGTGAGGAGACAGGTGGCAGTAACAGAGGGGTAAAGGCGACACAAGCTGCGATTACCAAACGCCCAGCAGTATGCAACCCATCTGTCAGGTAGACGTAGCTGTTTAAAGCACGTACGCCAATTATGGACGTGCCGCTTTATAATCTGCAAACAGCTAAGAAGTTTTTTATATATATATAATGCAAATTTCAAATAGTTTGGAACGACATCAACAAAAAATCTGCCTGCACAATGAAATAAAGGGCTGATTAAATTCGACGAATGCCTGCTACAATTCAGTCCACAATCGTCTGTCTTTACGTTTGCTATTTGAAACACGCAGATTATAACATAAGCAAGTATAATTTTGCCTTTTGCTTTGTATGGGTGTGAAAGTTGGTCTCTTACATTAGGGAAGGAACACAGCCTGACAGGGTTCGAGAATAAGGTGCTGAGGAAGATATTTGGGCGTAAGAATGACGTGAGAGGATGGATAACACTGCATAAAGGCAGTTTCATAACGTTACTTCGCACCAAATACTGTTACGGTAATCAAAAAAGGCACACAGGTGGGAAAATAAAAATGCATAGTCTACAGGGTTTTTGTGTGAAGCCTGAAGGAAACAGACTACCTGCAAGACCTAGACATAGATTGGAGGATAGTATTAAAATGGATCTTAAAGGAAAATGATGGGAGGCAAGAACTGGATTGATCTGACTTGAGACAGAGAGAAGTGCCCGGCTCTTGTAACAACGATAATGAACTTTCGGGTCCCACAAAACGCATGGAAATTTATTGGCTAGCTGAGGAACTATTAGTTTCTCAAGAATGACTGTTCCATGGAGTGTTTAGTTAGCAGTGTACTCTGCAATGACGTCAGCGGCCGGCATTCTGAGTAGTTGTAATTGAAGATGTGTTGGCGTGTATCCGAGACTGTGAATTTGTGACAGGGCATCAGAGTGTGTTTCGTTTCTACCTTCGTATTCCATCCTACAGCCCCACACAGTCCGTGTGTAGTGCCAAGTCAGCACGCACAAAGTCAGCACGTATCTTGGATATTGACCTATATGAATGCAGAGACGCCAATATCGTGTTTCGTGCTCACCTATGAATAGCGAACAGGCTACACAACTTTGTCGTAAATTCCCTGGACATTCAATACAGAATACAGGAGACCACATAGAGAGACAAGTAGGAGATGTGAGCTGGGTCACTGAGCACGTGGGGTCAACGCGCCTGTTCAAAACATTCCTGCAGAAACAGGTAACAAGTAACAATAAACGCTTTGACTACAAAAAATTCTAGAGCTAAATAGACATTATGCTGTGTCCACGAACGCATATTAAAATAAGCAACACAATCAGCAGGACGACTATTCAATTCTTAGGATTATAAAAACAGGTTTGGATATACCGTTAACCCTTGAAAGCCCACTGGTTACAATATGCACCACCAACTTCCACACTCAAAACCCCTACAATCTGCCCACGTAATATATTTCTGTATCTCTTATGATTCCAACATCAAAGTGAGATTATTTCCCTGCACAGAATTTAACGGACTGGTTTTTATAACGGAGACGGAATGTGTTCACTGCGCGGTACGAACTAAACCTTTAAATATAATTCAGGAAAAATTAAGTCTTCAAATGTCAATTCAAAAAATATTTAGACCCCGAACTGTGCACACGGTCTCTTTTAAAATAAAACAACATTAATTAAGTTGTAATATTTCATAACCTAACGCTCTATTGTGAAATGGGGAGGTCTCCAGTTCGAATCTCGGTACGGGGGTATTTCGTGGATTGCACGAGTCATTCAGTCGATTACTTAGCACTCATAAACATGCTACGGTTCGATGCTGCGTTAAAATGTTTCGTTTTGATAATTTTTTACTAAATCAAAAGCACAGTGGTCGTTTAATTTTGTCTCTTTAATCCCTCATTTATCTGCATCACACTCGTCTCAACACGTGTTCACGTAACTTGTACTTGACTGCATTCGTTCCCAATTCATAACCATACACAGCTTGCGACATAAATAGTGGAAGACGTTCCAAATTACAGATAGCTTGGCCTTTCCAACTTACGGTTCAGTTCTAGAAACGCAGAAATCCTGGCATTTTCAACAGCTGCACCAACATCATGTAAGTGTCTCAAACGTTCTTAACAGACGTAAATAGGGCGTTATTTTAGCACAAAAAATACGTATAGCGCCGTGACAGGAACACCAGTCTATTGAAACTTCGCTTGTTCATCGCCGTGCTGAAAGCCGTTGTACCAAACAACAACCCCATGACTTACAGCGCAGACAAGTAACCGGTTTGCTATGACAGGTTATTATCGAAGATCGTTGTAGAAGGTAAAAGGACATAGCGAACTTGGCCTATTGCAACTATATGCTAGACAGTGCTGCAAGCTACGAGAAAACAAAACGCCTACACCACAAACACGATGGAACCACAAAATATAAGTCGCCCTCGGTGGACTAGTGGTTAGCGTGCTCGCCTCTGGGCCCAAGGTTCGCGGGTTCGATCCCAACCGAGGGCGATGGATTTTTAAGGGTGATAAAAATCCGGAGCACCACTTCCTTCGGAGATTTACGGCATGTAAAAGAACCCTACAGGCATGAATAGAACTAGTAATGCCCGTCGGCAAAATTGAACGGTCATTTCTCACCCAAGTCTCCTGACTGCCTGCCAGATGGCTCTGGCGGTCAGTGGGCTGGTCACCCGCTACATCAACGCACATGACCATAGAAAGGAGGCCCCCAATGCTCCGCGATTGGAGCGACAAAATATGAAAGGTTATTTGCTGAGGACAATATAACGCAGTGACTAGGTCACGAATGCGAGTACAGCCTACTTTGGGAAGAAGACTGTATCTTTTATAAAGTACTGTCGCCGTCTGCTGGTGGTCCTTATCGCAATCTACAGAGTTCGAGACATTATACCTGCCTTCACACCTTGGTTTCAAGGGTGAAAGGTGAGAAGTCAGGTGCACGGACTAGTTCTGATGTTGAAGCAAAGGAAGTTTTCTCAGGGTCTTAAAGGGGTCTTTCGGCCAGCATTGTCGATGTCGTCGTAAGAAATAACACTACACTTAGCACGAAGAAGTACTTTGCATGTACAAATGAATCACACGAACATGTCAGACGTGGTTATTACCATCCTAGTTTACCAGACTCTACAACTACATTTTACTCTAACTGCAGTATGCCCTAGCGTCTGACCATTGTCTCTACATCCTGATCACTCTGATGTCTGATTACTGATTTACCATGTTCAGGCCACTTTCTCTTCACTCCATCTCCTCTGTTTCTAAATTCCGAATACCTCTCTGTTCTTACATCAATCTCGTTATCCAGGGTGACATATTTGACAAATGTCTTCGACTTCTGTTATTGTTCAGGCAACGAAAGGGGGTCTTCTGTCGTTGGCTGACCAATTTCTACGAAACTTCACCTGATCTTTATTGGTTAAAATTTAATTAACTTTTCTCCTGGGAACAAAACGCCCACACAAAACAAACTTGGAGAAGTCACACAGGGTTAGGTTCAGAGGTTAAATTATAAATCTGTCAACACGCAATTTGGAATACTGTAAGAGAAACTCAGAATGGTCTGGTTCTTGTGACGAATGCCATAACCGTCACGACAAAGAAATACGTGAAATCCGAGATGGCCAGAAGGTTCTTCCCCTAGTAGGGTGTGGACCCCGCTGCTCAGAAAAATATCTGCGCTTTCAGCGTGGTCAAACAAAAATGTAAAATGTTTTACTTTTCTCATGCTGAGGGGTGGCTGACTAGGATTCGAACCAAATTCAATGTTCGGTTACATTATAATTTAAAATAAAAACAACAAAGTATTACAGCGAGGTTACTTCCCTGCTTCCGAAAGTCTATTTAAGGGCTTCAGTACCGCGACGTTTCGGTGGTTACCCATCAGTTCCTTCCACAAAGAAACCTGCTAACGTTTCCTGTTATACACATTACACAGGGTAACTTTACATGTTTAGAAGCGTTTCTCCTTTGGCACCGTTACAAATTAAAATGGCTACCATTTTTTTAATGCAGTACATCCCGTTATGTCGTGACATTTCAATATTACTAAATGTATTGCCGTCGAACGTAACTCCTTATTGCTTGCATCAATAATGCTACATGTTTCGATCCTTCACACGGACCATCGTCAGGCATAAAAATACATGTCTAAAATATAAGTATGTATGCAAGTTCAATTTTATTAATTTGTGAGGTCACAAATTTTACAATCTTGTTTTCGTTTCGTGTAGCATTACGTGGTAAGTTTATTTACCTGTATTTTCATAAGTTAAAAGCATTTTTCTAAAACTGATTTATGTTTCTAAAAACGTAACCTTCCTTTAGTTACAATATTCAGCGTTCCCGTGCACATTCTTTTGGACGAGTGCGGTTGCTGTTGGGATGTCATTTGTCTAATGGGCAGTTTATGTTGACGTTTGGATGCTCTGACACTGGGTGTTTTTTTTTTTGTGATGAAGGGCCCCCGCACCACAGCCTTAAGGCTTTCTGTGCAACCCCAATGATGATGATGGATGAGCAATTTTTTTACCAAATTTTACAATTAATGGAGCACCAGTGGAATGAAATCGACAGGGGAAAACCGACAACTCGGAGAAAAACCTGTCCCAGTGCCACTATGTCCACCACAAATCTCACATGGACTTGACCTGGGATCGAACCCGGGCCTCCGTGCTGAGAGAGGCCGGCGACTAACCGCCTGAGCCATGGCACGGCCCACTGGGTGTGCTTCTTTAGCTATGATCATTCTACGCATTTTCGTCTGCGTTTTTATGTTGTTCACGCCTCGCTTAAGAAATATGGATTTTATTTTCGTTCGTTCAATCAGCTCTCAAGGATTCTCTCGCGTGTGTATTTCGTACGGCAACACTGAATGTAAAGCACATACACCAGGAACGCTGAATGTTTTAACTAAAGGAATGATATGTTTTTAGAAACATAAACCAATTTTAGAAAAATACTTATAACTTATAAAATATACAAGTAAATAAACTTACCACTTAATGGTACACAAAAGGAAAACAAGATCGCAAAATCTTGTTTTCGTTTTGTGTAGAAAATAAACATTCACAACTTAATGCTACACACAATTTAAAAACAAGATTACAAAATCCGTGGGCTTACAAATTAATAATATTGAACTTGCACACATATTTGTGTTTTAGACATGTATGTTTATGCCTGACGATGGTCCGTGAGAAGGATCGAAACATGTAGCATTATTGATACTACAATAAAGAGTTACGTTCGTCGTCAACACATTTAGTAATAAACTCAATATTATTCATTCCGTACATTTTAACTTTATATTCACAGTCCGACAAAATGTACAATTCAATCACATTGGTTAAAATGCTAAAAGTTACAACTTTTAGCATTTTAACCAACATAAAACAATTTTCACTTTTTATTACTTTTGGACAACGTACGTAACAGATGTAAAGAATTCATGTAAACAATTGTACCAATTGATGTGAATAGTGTGTAATGAGTCCCTGAAGATGAATCCAAATTAAGGGTTCGAAACATGTAGGACAGTGGAATTGCACAATTAATGTAATTGAATTGTACATTTTGTCGGACTGTGAATATAACATTTAGTAATATTGAAAACTGCTACCGTCATTGTCAGCTTACGTGACACGGAAGTCGACTGTCAAAATGCTGAAGACAATTTTATATGAAGGAGTTATTCTCTAAAGATTAAGTGCTTGGAGAAAAACATGCCCCAGTGCTACTACGTTCAAAACACATCGCACGTGCAATGAACGTACCAAAACAAAACTTATTAGATCACATATCTCGACTGTGAGTACCTATCATCTCTACGATCTAAACATGTGACCGATTTTACTGTACAGTTTATTTCACTACAATGTAAGCCACTATGGGCTTTAACACAGCCTGCGACAGCCAAATTTATAAATGTTTAATTTTACCACCTGCTTCTAAAACTTTGCACGAGCAGCAGATTTTACGCATGTCATAAACTGTTTACGTTAAATTTAAAGTTATCCAAACCATCGAGTAATTACACTCCCCATTTAAACATCATCACTTGATTTCAAAACTACAGCTTAGTCCTTCTACGCGAAAAGCATTCAAATTATAGCCTATAACAACAACAAATTTAAACTCACTGAAAAATAAATTCCAGTTCTTCCAATATACACTGATCGTTTACAGAACATGAAACACACAACACACGCTGCAACAGAGGCGGAACACACGCCCTCGGCAGAGCATCCTACCGCGTCCGCATTCGAAACGCGACTGACAAGCGACCAGGACTTCAGGAGGCAATGGAGAAAGTACACACAGAAATAAAAAAGAAGGACCGCCGCGACAGAGACGGCACGATCCGGTGTGTAGAGGTGGCGCTTTTATACGAAGATATCCGGAAATAACCGAGGTTTGTTCTGTGCGCAGACACGCTCGAAACTTGCCAATATATATATATATATATATATATATATATATAACAGCCAAGTAAGCATCGATGTGTTCTGACAGAAGATTAACAATATAGAGTGCAAATGTTGAAATAATTGTATGTTAATAATAAATAATGGCAAACATATGATGGACAAGTGAAGTTTTTACTCCAACAAATTACAGTGCCTAAAGAAGGGTTCTGCATCATCGAGCTAGCAAACACGTTAAATTGCCTCATGCTAATACAAACACAAAGAAAACAGATGTTTCGTTTTAACACATAAGCCAATTTCTCAAGGAAATACATTTCAAATAAAATAGGCATTTTAATACGTTATTTTATTATACAGTATTACTCGCAATTCCGACGATAAACAGTCTTAGCAACTGACAATGCCAACACTTAAAAACATGTGTAGTTATTAGAAAGGAATATTATTACAATAAAGCAAAGGTAAAGCAATCCCATTATAGGCCTGGACAGCCTCTTAGGTTTTCAGGAGGTTGAGGCTCCCAGATTTATAGACAGTCGGCACATGAAGGTGGTAAGGTTGTCAGCCCTACGCACCGGTCGCCTTTACCCCCCAGGAAATATTCCTGGTACTCATTTCTGTTAAAGGCTGAGTCGAGCCCAGGGCCATAGTGCGGCCGGAAGGATTATGTCTATTATTGCAATAGTTGCCTAATTATTTGGTTATTTAAACAACTTTGCTTCGACTACAGAAACCAGTTTTAAATAAGACAGGAAGCTGTCCGTAAGTGACAAGTAATTGGTGATAAGAAATGAGGTTGTAATGGCCTATTCCGAAACGTACAGACTAAGCTAAATTTAATGTTTTTTTTAAACACAGATAATTTGTTTTAGAAAAACCTTTCTTTACGAGATTTTTTATGGTTTACTACGTGTTTCGGCCTTATCAGACCGTTTTCAATATACACACTCTGTATTATCTGTTATTATTTTTAGATCTTAAATGCGACTTTTTAATTTTTAACTTTAAAAAAAACAGTCAAAACAGTTCATGATAATCTGGTTAAGTTAAAGTTCAGCAATATTAACAATCATGTCAATATACACTACTGACACTAATGTATACTGACAAGATTAGTAACATGATTAAAATTTAGCTTAGCCAGATTATCAAGAATTGTTTTGACTGTTTTTAAAAGAGTTAAAATTTACAAAGTTACATTCCAAATCTCAACAATAATAGCAGATAATAACGGGTGTGTGGCTTGAAAATGGCCTAACAAGGCCGAAACATGTAGTCAAATATACAAATCTCGTAAAGTTTTTTCCAAAATCAATTACTTGTGTTAAGAGAAGCACTGAATTTATCTTAGTCTGTACACTAGTAACACAACTATACGCAACAACTGAAGTACACCAAAATGCTTTTCCGGCATATGACTACAGCAACACAGTAAAATCACGCAACACCTCAGTTAAGACACTCCTGATTACAACCCACAGTTACGTCACCGTACTTGCTCTGTCGAAGAAGTGGGAGGGAAGAAACGCGGAACGAGACCGAAATAAGAAGCCTTCTGTCATTGAAGTTAAACACTGTCTATGACGGAACACACATAATGACAAATAGTGTGACGTGGCCCTTATAAACAGTGTAACACGTACGAAGACTTTGCCAAGAAATTAAGCAAGAAAAGCATTTATTTCTTATTTTACCCCCCCCCCCCCCCTATGGTTCGACTGCCCTATATGGACCTGGGCCTCCTCGTTTCGTCGAGGTTTCATGATCACACTTTTTAGACACACCACAGTCGGTAGGACTCCTCTGGACGAGTGACCAGCCCGTCGCAGAGACCTCTACCTGACAACACACAACACTCACAAGAGACAGACATCCATGCCCCCCGGTGGGATTCGAACCCACGATCCTAGCAAGCGAGCGGCCGAAGACCCACGCCTTAGACCGCACGGCCACTGGCTTCGGCCTTCTTATTCTATCACAAACTAAGAAGCGATGATAGTACACCGGCATCAAATCAATTTAAGTTAATACGCGTAATTTTAAATTTTCGGATACGGACTTTCAAACGATTTTCTTCCACGGCCCTACGACGGTACCAAATACATTTTGTTCACTTTCATGCTGTCATTGAGGGCTGCAACATGCAGGGGCTCCCTGAACTGCTGCACATACAAGGTGCTTGAGTTTAGTTAGTTAGTTAGATTTCCTCCTGTCGCTCCTTGCGGAGCAAAGGCCCTCCTTTCAGAGGTTTCTTGGTCTGGAGGTATGCATTCTGTAGTGATTGACCAGTCCACTGACTGCACAGGTTCTACTCATTCTGATATGACTGCCAGAGCACGGTGCTTGAGGTCACACATAAATTATATCCTTGCTGAAACTTCAGAATTACTTCACCTTTTCATTTCTCCTTGTTACTCCTCCCACCATTTATCTTATTACGACACAGTATCCAGTATAAAGGTAACGTTATCCCTGTCCAAGCCATGAAGGCACATTCGAAGAGCAGAGCTATAGCTCCAATTACTTAATCTCGGCACTTGATGGAGGTCAGTGGTTAATTTCACACCCCAGTCGCTTTACCTCCGATACCCATTAAACAGAAGGCTTGGTTCGGCCCCAAAATCGGTCTGGACCTTTTGAAAAAAGAGAAATCCAGTACTTCTACCGGGATTTTTTTTTTTTTTTTACTAATTCCTGGGTTTTCCCCTTTGATCCATTTTTGTTCTGTATTAGTCCTTTTTCGTCCCTTCATATCTCTTACGGTCCACAACCGTCTTTTTACAACACAACACAAACATCCATGCCCCCGGTGGGATTCGAACCCACAATCCTAGTAAGCGAGCGGCCGAAGACCCACGCCTTAGACCGCACGGCCACTGGGATCGGCCTATTCGAACACCAAACGGTCCAGTTCGTAGACGACGGTATACTCACTATACCGACTGCGCTATACCGGCTGATCTGTTTCCAGTATATGAGACATACAGGGTGGGCAGAGAAATGGGATAATGAAGATAAAGGTGCACTAGGCACGGATGAGATGGAAAACGATCGTAGAAACGTCTGATTTCTTTTAATCTGGCCTCTTCTACCTAATCATTGTAGGTGTAGAAGGGTAGTGTTGCATCTGATCACACAAACACAAACAATCGGCAGCACTGCCCTGGGCGAGAATCGGCCCGTCGCAGAGAACTCTACCTGACAAAACAAAACATTCACAAAAGACAGATATCCATACTCCCGGCGGAATTCGAACCCGCAATCCCAGCAAGCGAACGGCCGCAGACCCACGCTTTAGACCGCGCTGCCATCTGGACCGGCACGTTCTAAGATGTTAATCCAAAAGTTTTTTTTTTTAGAAGACGAAGCAAAGCTAACAAAAACAAAATACACTGGCAATATCCGGCTTTCTTCTAAGACTAGGGGCTTCTGCTGAGTTCACAAACTTGTCTCTCTTTTCTGTATCAACCACAAGTTGCCTATCACAACCACAAGTTGCCTATCACAACCACAAGGCTTGCCTATCACAACCACAAGGCTTGCCTATCACAACCACAAGGCTTGCCTATCACAACCACAAGGCTTGCCTATCACAACCACAAGTTGCCTATCACAAACACAAGGCTTGTCTATCACAACCACAAGTTGCCTATCACAACCACAAGTTGCCTATCACAACCACAAGTTGCCTATCACAACCACAAGTTGCCTATCACAAACACAAGGCTTGTCTATCACAACCACAAGTTGCCTATCACAACCACAAGTTGCCTATCACAACCACAAGGCTTGCCTATCACAACCACAAGTTGCCTATCACAAACACAAGGCTTGTCTATCACAACCACAAGTTGCCTATCACAACCACAAGTTGTCTATCACAACCACAAGTTGCCTATCACAAACACAAGGCTTGCCTATCTACATCTTCACAAATTTTTATAACTGCTGTTATAAACTATTAATATCACTTTGGAATAGTTTTTACGACGGCTTAAGTAAAACAGGGATGAATTCTTAGCCATCTTTCCTAGACAGTGTGGTAGACCGATACAGTAACACCAACAATTCTTAGCCATCTTTCCTAGACAGTGTGGTAGACCGATACAGTAACACCAACAATTCTTAGCCATCTTTCCTAGACAGTGTGGTAGACCGATACAGTAACACCAACAATTCTTAGCCACCTTTCCTAGACAGTGTGGTAGACCGATACAGTAACACCAACAATTCTTAGCCATCTTTCCTAGACAGTGTGGTAGACCGATACAGTAACACCAACAATTCTTAGCCATCTTTCCTAGACAGTGTGGTAGACCGATACAGTAACACCAACAATTCTTAGCCATCTTTCCTAGACAGTGTGGTAGACCGATACAGTAACACCAACAATTCTTAGCCACCTTTCCTAGACAGTGTGGTAGACCGATACAGTAACACCAACAATTCTTAGCCATCTTTCCTAGACAGTGTGGTAGACCGATACAGTAACACCAACAATTCTTAGCCATCTTTCCTAGACAGTGTGGTAGACCGATACAGTAACACCAACAATTCTTAGCCATCTTTCCTAGACAGTGTGGTAGACCGATACAGTAACACCAACAATTCTTAGCCACCTTTCCTAGACAGTGTGGTAGACCGATACAGTAACACCAACAATTCTTAGCCACCTTTCCTAGACAGTGTGGTAGACCGATACAGTAACACCAACAATCCTCTGCTTGGATGGTGACATACAAAATGTCTATGACATTATTTGTCACATACCAGAATTAAACTTTTATCTATATTTTAAACTGTAATATATATTTTAAACCATCTAATTTTAACATTTAATATTTAACATCTGCACTGGTTCACATAAGTTTTGTAACATCTTAATGTATTTATTCTTCGTAACGCAATTCCCTGAGGATGATCACATGAGTGGCCGAAACATGTAGGAGGTACTTTACGTTTATAATGTATTTTAGTAAACTTATGTGCATTTTTTATATTATATGTACCGTGCATTTTGTCATAAGTTTAAGTCAAACCAACGAATGCACAAGAATTGTTAACAAAGTATATTTGTAACCCCTACATACGTAGAGGATGGCAACTTGATTGCCGCAACGTATGTAGGGGTTACAAATATACTTTGTTAGTAATTCTTGTGCATTGGTTGGTTTGACTTAAACTTATGTGCATTTGTTAGTTTTAGTTACCATATGATGGTAGTGTTTTTTTTTTTTTGGGTGCTACAACCTACTTTTCACTACAGTTACTTATCTAGGTCTTCTATACATCACTGTTACTTGAGTGTATCATTTTTGAATTCAAAGAAAGTTGGTGTAAGGAACAACTTGATACCTGTAAAGCCGGGATTAGACGGCGCGTGGCTCGTCCAGTGACGTGACGTCACTTGCTCGGCCAACAGATCGGAACAGAAAAGACAATCTGGCTACACGACGCGGCGCAGCTCGGCAAATGGCCGACCAGCGGCCTTGCTCGGGTAGGTTCGGCTCGGCTTGTGGAATAAGTCGTGTTGTTCTATGAACTTAAAAATGTCCTCGTTTGACCACTCCATTCTAGCCAATACCAATTGTGGGACAGAAACTTTCACTCTTCGCGCACCCCGACAGCAGAAAACAAAGACCAGACCTAAGTGTATACAGGTTGGACGAGACTGGCTTGGCGCGTAGACTGCAAGCACCGTGTAGCCGCAACAGCTGCCCGCGCCGAGTCCCTTTGAGGATCGTGAGAAAACCGCTTCTGAGGCGATCCCACGAGCCTCGCTCCACCAATCACACTCCGCGCCGCGCCAGGCCGGTTACACGGCGCGTTTGAATACGATTCTTTGTCAGTGACGTCAGTTATGAGGTAAAACGAGCCGAGCCACGCGCCGTCTAATCCCGGCTTAAGACGAGTCTAGATGTACTAAACCAAAAAGGAAATAAAGCTTTAATTTAAAAAAAAAGTTACCATATCTTACTGTTCAATGCACGGTTATGGTACATTTAAAACCAAAAGTGCACCAATTATTGAGATTAACTCGTTCTAAAGCACTCATCTCATTAAATGTCATCCCACATTCTAAGTTCAGGTTGGAAACAGCTCAAGTTTCCAACACCTCATATTTTTTCCGGAACACCAGAAGATGGACAAAACCGGCAAGTACTGCAATCCTATCTAAATGTAATATCATCAGAAGGGCTAAGAATGGACACGCCACTTACGGCACAAAAATACTACATTCAATTATGCCGAACAATGAAAAGTAAATGGATTACGACACATGTAAGGTCACGCCATGACTTGCCTGGGCAGGCAAAGAGGGGAGGAGGAGGCATAGTTCCAGACCATTCGCAACCTGGAGCTAGAAAGAAGTGGATAGTCAGCTTCATCCAGCCGCTTTACCCAGGAAAGACCCGGTACCCATTGGACAGGAGGTTGGACGAGCTTCGGGGCCGTTCTGGACGGCACGGAAAATCTTGGAAAATCAGGGATTCGATCCCCAGACCTTCCAGCCCGTAGCGAGTCGCTATACCGACTGCGCTGTCCCGGCCGCCTTACGATACAAGTGCTTTACATAAAAGCTTAGACACAGAACCCGCAATAAGCACACTGTGGACCCACCACCATAATTAACATCACTCGTTGGGTTTCTTAGTGCGAAAGGCCTGAATGGTCATGCTTAATATCGCACACATTCCTCGCCTATTTCTATAGATCACCGGGCCTTTCTTAAGACGTTTTGTAAAGAATTCTTTGTTGTCTCACCGGCAAGGAAAATGGCCACCGCGTTGACATTCTACTCTTTCCCACTAGATCATAACGTGAACACCCCACAATACAATACAGAATGTATGACCTATCTCTCACCCCAGTACCCCGAGTCCACACCTCCCTAAAATACAGGCAGATGTCACCCTACATAACAACCCCTACATAACATATATAGATGAGAGAATATTTGGAATTCGCTCCCTTATAATAGGGGCGCATTCAGAACTTCTAGATGTGTGGTTTCTGTTGGTTGATATTTAATGGATTAACGACGTAAGAGACACTATAAATATTACATACACTTTCGTATAAATGTTAGAGTAATTTAAATATAGATTATATTAAATGCGAAACAACTATGCATAAATTTTTATGTCAAAGGGAAAGAGAAATTGTTTACAGTGTTCCACTTCTACCACAGGACCATAAACAGGACATTAATTCGGGGAGGGAGGCTGTAAATTGTGGAACAAAATTCCCAGTCTGGCATTGAGATGATATGATAGTGGCCTACAGTCAAAACACTTTGTTTTGCAACAAACAGAACACGATCCTGTGGTGTCAGTGTTTCATCTTACATTCAACCACACTTCGTTTGCAGCACACATCACCCAAACAGGAGGGTGCAGGCTAACGGAGCACCTGCCCTGGATGCACAATATAAGACTGCGTGTGTCCACCACAATCAAAATTAAAATTAAATTTAAAATTAAATAATTTATAAACATTGCGATTTTCTAAGGAATGTGATTAAAGTCTTCTATACTGTGACGCCGTGTAGTCCTCGTCCAATGTACTGATAACAGGAAAAAAGTATAGAAATGTAATTCACAGCCGAGGCTAGGATGTCGCTACTTTTAGCACATTTTTTACCAAATTAATTAGTAGATTTATGTACGTCTCCATAAATAAACAGCTAATCAGTTTTCAAAACTGCTTCGGCGTTCTATCTGGGCTTTGCCAGGGACTGGCTTAAAAGGAGTTTTCTCGTTTCAAATGTTTCCACGGGAAACATAACACGTCGTGGGCAACATGTGGACCGCAAGCTATGGGTTGACTGGGCAACATGTTGGACCGCAAGCTACGGGTTGACTGGGCAACATGTTGGACCGCAAGCTACGGGTTGACCGGGCAACATGTTGGACCGCAAGCTGCGGGTTGACTGGGCAATATGTTGGACCGCAAGCTACGGGTTGACTGGGCCTGTTCTACATGAATATTGTAAATATTTCTAGACCTCATACCAATCACTACTAAAAGTCCTTGAGACATTCTCGTCGGTCCGCCCACATCTTCACCTCCCAAGCCAGCAGCACGCCGCACACGCCACTTGGATATGTGATACGACGACACAACTCTCCTTTAGGGAAACGAGTACAGTGGCAAGGAAGGTTGAGTTTCGTTCCAGCAGTACTGACGGTACATGGCAACGCCAGGGTTAAACACAGGACAAATGACTGATATATGTCACTTCTGCATGCAGCCACATGTATTGTTTCGATTGTCCACACTGAAGGGGAGGAAGAAGACAGAAGCAACTGTGCAGCCATTGATTGACAAGTTGCAGCGTGCCCAAATCTAATTCAAATCCAATTTAATCAACATCCAAAGCAATAGCCAGGGGTACCAACACAAAATCTGCTGTTGGGTAACAACAGAGTTCCCCTCCTGTTAGCACTGTATGTCACAGAGTTTCGGTGGAGTTCTTGTTCTATCTCTGTCCAGTCGAAAGAAGTATCAATGTACTCTTCGTGATGTCAAACTACTACTAACAGAGAGAGAGACTTATGCGGTAGTAATGACAAATGGTGCGATATTCACAAATGTCAGACCGTTAAATACGTGTTTCTGAGCATGAACAGTGAAAGCAATGAAATTGCCAATGTAAAATCTCATTAACGGTAAATGTAAAGGTAAAGGTCTCCCCGTAACATGCCTTGCAGGCGCAGAGGGGGAGTAGAGATATAACCTTAGTGCTAGATGGGAGTGGGTTGTCGACGCCACGCCCCGGCCGCTTTACATCCTGGAAAGAGACATGGTGACCATTGTACAGGAGGCTGGATGGGTCTCAGGGCCCGTATCAATGGAAACGGAAAATCTCGCCCCCATCGGGATTCGATCCCCGAACCGTCCAGCCGTAGCGAGTTGCTATAGCGACTGCGCTACCCCGGCTACGAAATCTGGTTATTAGTACTAATGACAATTGTCACAACTGCATTAGTAATAGTAATAAATTACTTTTATTAACGTTGTATTGACAAACAAAACACTGTTTGCTTACGTCGTATCAGGTCTACACAACTTACGGCCCCTGGGTCGCATGCGGCCCATTGGAGATCACTGTGCGACCCGTGACAACTTTTGGAAATATTTATTTTTAAAAAATTCTCCACCATAAGCACGTATATAAGCAAGCAGCTTTCTTCTCTGACTAACGACAAGTTGGAAGACATTTTTGAAAACGTCTTTTCATATATGACCCCAGAATAGACAAGATTCTTGCCGAAAAGAGATGTAATATCGCTCGTTAAATTTGCAGGGTGATTTGGAAAAGGGCAAAGTTTTCTTTCAACTGAGTATGTTTATCATCTTTCCACAGTTCATAATTAAAATTAAAAGTAATTAAAATTTATTTATTTCATTTCATTTTAAAATTATTAATACAGCCCCCCCCCCCTCCCACCAAACCGGGAATCTAGCCCTGCGACTCGCAGCTGTTTGCAGCAAAATGTTCCTCGCCTCTTTTCCAGTTGTGTAGGCCTGCTGTTCAACGGTCACTCCGTTCTACTCAGCGCACTGTGTACATTCCGTTGAATCTGAACCACATCTCAATAGAATTCATGTTTGTACTTCGTGATGCCTTTTCCAGGAAATGGCAGGCAAGTGCTAACAACTACCGCAGCTAAAGAATATTCACCTCATTGGACGGGTTAGCTCAGCTGGTACAGAAACTAGGCTACAGACTGAAAGACCGAGCCACCTGGGCCAGTGTCAGGACGTTTTCTCTACTCCAGAACTTCTAAACCGGCTGTGGGGGCACACCAAGCCTCCTATTTAATGGGTACCGGGGTTCTACCCTGGGGATAAAGCGGCCGGGATGTGAAGTTAACCACTCATTTCCATCTAGTGCCAGGTTCGCAATATGTGGATGTATACGTACACTTCGCCACGTGCTTTTATTACACGATGCAGAACTAAGCACAGGGACAGTTTTACCATATATTTACTGTCAAAATAAATGCCGTTGAATGGAAAACCCTTCAAGCACGGAAAATACTGATTCATTCTTTACGTTCGGCAGCAGGGACGTGTGGTAGAGCCTACCCCAATAAGGCGAAAGCACAGCTATCCACTGAGCCTGCGTCATACTTGTAATTATAAGCAGCAGACTCTGAAGATTTAATCTCAGTGACAGACAATGTGTTGCTTTGTCTTTGTTAATACTGTATGAGGCCCAGAGCTAAAAGCAAAGCAAACAAATAACACTCTGTACGCCTTAGTTTCAAATATGTAGGTCTATTATTCATCATGTTTCAGAGATTAAAGTTTTAATTCCCTTAGACGCCTTCTAGCAGCAAAATAAACAGACCCACGCTATCTGTATTTTTAAAAGTAACGTACCATTTTAAGAGCGGTTTCCTGAAAGATAAAAAAACAAATTATGTTCCAGACACATGACTTTATACCCAGTACCTCGTGTAAGAATTCCCGCAGAAAGTATGTTTTCAGTAAGAATAACATCTTGTTAAACTTTCTACCTATATCTAGGTGGAACCGGCATAGCTCAGTCGATATAGTGACTCGATTACCCGCTGAACGAAATGGCACTAGAATTCCGGCATCGAGAACATAATTTTTTCTTCTCCTAAAACTTGTAGATTCGCTCTGTGACCCACGCAACCTCCCATTCAGAGGGTACAGGTGTCCCTTCCCGGGGGGTAAAGCGGCCGGGGCATGAAGTAAACTACTCACCCCCATCTATTACCGAGTTAAAAATAAATTGAGCCATATCTCTATGCCTTCATTGCGTGGACAGGGACAATCTTACCTTTTTAATTTACCGATATTACGTACTAAAGAAAACAGAATTCTTCGGACTCCGCCATTTTCTAAATTAAATCGTCTTGTGCTAAGGGCGACACATACGTAGGCAATATAGGGTACATTCTTCCAGTAAATATGACGCAAAGCGGACACGTCTGCTGAGATATCGCTTCGAAGTTTTGCCGTGCAATTTAAGCACGTAACATTCAGCAACAAAGTTGCCCAACTTTCGCTTCTAAGATGTCGTTAGTTACTCTTTACTTGCAGACACACGACAAACAGCTTTACTCAGTCCATGACATCGTGCGATTTTGTCCTTTAAACATGCGGCTGTTTTAGTAGCCACACGAAGCAAACGTTTCTTCACGAAACACCAAACGTACGTGTGTGTATGTGTGTATGTATGTATGTATGTATGTATGTATGTATGTATGTATGTACGTACGTATGTATATATGTATGTATGTATCTGTTTATGTATGTATGTATGTATCTGTGTATGTATGTATGTAAGTATGTACGTATGTACGTATGTATATATGTATGTATATATGTATGTATATATGTATGTAAGTATGTATGTATGTATATATGTATGTATCTGTGTATGTATGTATGTATGTATGCATATATGTATGTATGTATATATGTATGTATATATGTATGTACGTATGTATATATGTATGTATCTGTGTATGTATGTACGTATGTATGTATATATGTATGTATATATGTATGTATGTATGTATGTATGTAGTATATATGTATGTATCTGTGTATGTATGTATATATGTATGTATGTATGTATGTATGTATCTGTGTATGTATGTACGTACGTATCTGTGTATGTATGCATGTATGTATATATGTATGTATGTATCTGTGTATGTATGTACGTACGTATCTGTGTATGTATGCATGTATGTATATATGTATGTATCTGTGTATGTATGTATGTATGTATGTATGTATGTATGTATATATGTATGTATCTGTGTATGCATATATGTATATATGTATGTCTGCACGATAATTTCTTAATGTAACAGTTGTATTTCGGCAGCCAGTATATATCTAACACGCCACACTGTAATATCAAGCGTCTCACGACTTATTTTTCGGATTCCCAATCGGTAGTTACATCTCTCATCACTGCTTGTATCAAAATATGTCGTCAGTTATGCCTTTATTCTTCGTCAACATGAGGTCCATTGCATGAAACGTGTCCGTTTTGTTGTTGTGTTTCGGCACTGTAAATAGCACACACTTTCAACATCAAGCACTTTACAAGAACACCGAATGTATGTCCTTTGGCGTATGTTATAACGCACTTCATTCTGAAAGCGTCTTCAATAGAAATGGATCGTTCGTGCGTATCTGCTGCGAGGTCATCAGTGTGACAACCCGGTCGGACGAACCTTAAGGTAAGCATGGGATTGAAGTTATGTTGGAAGCACTGTTTCTTAAAACTGTCTTCGTAATAAAGGTGACAGACAAAGAAAGTTCTACAAATTTTTCATGTATTATACAACATCGTCTGCGAGAGATTCTTCGGCTGTTTCAGAAACGTCCACTAGTACTGCAACTTACCAGTCGAAGTGTCCAGCGAGATCGCAATCAAGAGGACAACGACAACGTCGATGAACAAGCGCCTTCGACATCTAAACTGCAAGAACTTTAGTGAAATTTATTTCTCTGTACAAATGTGTAAAGAAAATAAAGGCTTTAAACTGGCTCATTCTTTTTTTCAAACATTCCAAAAAATGAACTAACACAACCAACATCACGTAAGTCACCAAAGTAAATTCTACGCCCAAAACCTCTCGGACCTCTCCAACGGAGAGGCCCCCCCCCCCCCCATATTTTCGTGTTTGTCTCAGTCCCTGAAGGCAGATTCTGGGGTGGTATCTCAAATTAGGACAATACCGCTTCCTCCTATACATTTTGACATTCATCCTTCATTAATCTTCCTACTATTCGATTATATCGAACACTTTGCGCTATTGGCAGCGTTTTTTTAAAAACCCATACGTAAAAATAAAAAAAATCACAACTCTTCGAATTAAAAATTTTTAGATTCTTTAATGTTGGCATACCGTTGTGCTTTGTGATTAATTTCAATTAAAAATACTAGGGTTTCTTCAGTCGGCACAACAATAATTACTATATCATCCATATTTACATCCATTACAACATATTTCTACCTATGTAAGTCATCCTCAGGTAATGTCTATTTCAAAATCGCAAGAAGACAGTACACGTTTTTCATAAGTACTTTTTCGTATTCGACGTTACGTGTGTCCTCCTTGTTTTCTTCTTTTAGTGCGGGTGCATCTTTTGTCTTGATTCTTTTCTGAAGATTCCTGTTCTGGCAGTATGCATGCTCGGTGTTCTTGTGTATTAGTTTAATTTCTTGTTATGTTTTCATATTTATTACATTTTCTTTTCTTCTTGAAATTTCTGATGTTGTGGTGTGGCATTTCGATCGTGTATAATACGATACATATTTTTGTGCCAACTGAAGGAACCTTACTGCTCAACTGAAATCCACTTTAGATTATTCGATAGATTTTCATCAATTTTAAAAGCTGTACGCAGTATTTAGTGAAAAAATGAACTGCACCAAACAGTTCATGAAAATAATCCAAATAGCTGATTAATTAAAATAGGATGGAAGTTCACATGTGTGTGTATGTGTGTGTGTTGTCACTGACTGCAGTTACTGCAACCCGATGATAACATTACTTTGACTGTAAGCTTTACTTAAATCAGTATAAATATTCTGCAACAAACAAGAATTATTCTGGAATTATTTACTAAAACAGCTATGCAAGGGAAAAAATTCGGATTTCACACGTGACCGATGAAACAGACTCAATTTTCCCAAAGGACGAGCCTCATTGTGCTGACGTCTGCATCACAGCTCAGTTGCAAGACACACATAACATTAGCAAAAAACAAAAGATTTAAGAACGAAAAATATAACATTTAAATTAAGTTATTGTGGATTATAGATACAGGTGGACACATTTCTTAAGAGTGGACAATACACGCATTCCCAAGTTAGAGTACGAATGCATTCAGACCAGAAGAGGAAACATAGCTCGACCACGGAAAAGATGGAGAGATCAACAACAATGAAGAAGGAACAAGCCTGGAGTGGCTGGTACACTGCTGCTACTGGTGCTGTAGAAGATTTTAAGTAGTTGCCACTTTCAAGTCCTAAGCTACTTAGAATATTTCATGTTTATTTTGTGAGAATGCTTCCTGTGATCTTCCTCTTGGCCGTACATGACACAGTGCAGGTTATGTGCCTCTGTGTGTGTGCGTGCCTGCATAGTCATAAAACCTTTCGCTAGATGGCAACGCATTTCCCGCCGTTTCAGCAGATGGCAACAGAAAGAAAAAGTGAAGTGGGGGAGGTGGGGGAGTACCAGGGGGCCGTATAAGGTCACGTGATTTACGGTGTCATAAAAAAAGGCGGGATACTGATGGGAAAGTAAAAGAAAGGAGTTAAGAAAAGCCCTAGTCAGCTAGAAAACCGACCGATACGCCTAAAACATTTTCAATGATAGTTTCCTCATCCGTTTCATTTTCTTCGTCTCCAGCTTTCTCCTCATTTTTATGATACCCATTTCTGTTCTCTTGTTCGTCGTTGTCACGTACCTTCCTCCAATTTAAAACATATGATATGTTTCTTTAAGGCAACATTTGTTGTGTCAGTCACACACACTTATCTTCAATAAAGCGGATGGATAAATGACGATACATCAGTACTCTTCCTTTACAGTTCTGGGATGTTGCCAGCGACGAATTCAAGCCTGTTTAGTTCTAGGCTGTTCAAATCTCAACATTCTACTCATGGAGCTACCAGTACTTCCGACAGCCTATGTTATGACAGGGCTGGATTGTAATCTGGAGACCTTAGCTTCGACTTCTATGATCTGTTATTCTGCAGTCATTTCAAGAAAAGTCACGCGTCGTAACGTACAAAAGGACTCACGGAGCCATTAAAAATTGTCCGTAAATTCTCAGATATTTATACATTTGCCCCGCATTACAGACACTCCCGGTCTTGCGCAGTTTCAATACGAGTTTGGGACTTACGCAATTTTAAATTTGGGGGGGGGGGCCCTCTCCGTTGGAGAGGTCCGAGAGGTTTTGGGCGTAGAATTTACTTTGGTGACTTTCGTGATGTTGGTTGTGTTAGTTCATTGTTTGGAATGTTTGAAAAAAAGAATGAGCCAGTTTAAAGCCTTTATTTTCTTTACACATTTGTAAAATTCTTTGTCGGCCGCTGGACACTTCGACTGGTAAGTTGCAGTACTAGTGGACGTTTCTGAAACAGCCGAAGAACCTCTCGCAGACGACGTTGACGGCCGTTGGTTGGTGATCAAGCGTGTTTGAGAGCGATGGGACGACATTGGTGGAGGAGCCGTAGACGTCGAAGGTTGCTCTGCAGATTTTCTGGCTCTATACTCTCGGACACGCTCAGCTCCGGTTTTGGGGACCTTAGGGTCTTAGTACTTTCGGCTGTACCAAAGCCTTCCGTTTGCGGTATTCTCTCATGCGTTCAGTAGCATTTGTCTTGGGCATGGTGAAGCTCGGAGGTACGTATCGTCACTTTTAGGCACCTTACAACACTTAGGTTTCTCCTTGCACTGAAACACGTGTAAAGTAATCAAATCTCTATCAAACGAAACAAACCCGACCTCTCTATGACGTTTAGTTCGCGAGGTATGAGCGCGCACTGTCGCACCGAACTCCGATTTCTAGCGTCTATTTCCCCACCCCACCGTTCGCGCTAGCAGTGGCGCACGACCTTGACACGTGCGTTGTTGTATACAGCAATCGTTGCTCTTTCAAACCGTATATAACTTTTGCAAATTGCATTTTGCTATGAGCGATGGTGAGCAAGTTCTTGCGTAACGCCAAAACGTTACAAGCAATTTCTTAAGTGTACGATCGGAAAGACGTAAATTCTACGTCAAAACATAAAATGGATTTGAAATAACAACATTTTTGAAAAGCGCGACGTATTTTTCCTTTCGGGAATGAAAGCGTAATGAAAAGCAGGTAGCGGAATAATACTGCTGGGCGACAACATCGGCGGCGGGGCAGTCATGCTGTGGCCGTTCAGGTTTCAGTGTGTTTGAGTTTGGATTTTAATTGGACTCTCTTGTAATTGATCATATTTGTACTCACTACCGACTTGCACCGGACACGCCGAAACGAAACTACTACGTAAGTCGCTGAGTGTCATTAAGTACAATCAAACGTTTAGTACCTAGTGTTGACACGAGACGGCAGCGACAGCACATGTACCGCGTATACGAACATAAGCGTTCGATCGGGCTGGGGTCAGTGTTGTAGCTCTCCTCAGTTCTTCTAAACCAGTGGTATTCAACCTGCGGTACGCTTACCCCGGGGGTACGCGAAGACATCTTAGGGGGTACGTAAAATTAAAAATATATATATTATTTCATGATAAACACTGAATAATCAGGGCCAGATTTAGGGTTAGTCACAAGAGACCCGGACGTAAGGACAAGCGATTTGGGAGCGCCACTTTTTCTCTCTCTGTCTCCCTCTCTCTCCTTTATGCGATTCTTATCTGGGCGGCTAGTTTCATTTTATTCCACATAGTGCATATAATATATTTGTTATTTAATAGCTTGACTCTCCTTTTTCTCATTTAAAACTTTATTATTTAATACATTATTTTGGATGTAATTTATTTAACTTATTTTAGATGTAGATTATAGACTATGTATAACTTGAATTATGCACCAACAACTTTGGGGGTACAAAGTTGAAGAGAAATTATATTTGGGGGTACGCGAACAAAATCTTTGAATACCACTGTTCTAAACAAACGCCCAGTGCACTTCTTTACACATTCATGACCGCTTCATGTTACATCGCTGCCAATTTATTACAATCAGCCTTAAGTGGTATCTTATTTTATCTGGTAAACATCGTTTCTCACTTCTTGCCGCTATTCCGCCGCGAGTCTGCGCAGTCGGCTGAGTGGAATAAGTGAATAAGATAAAAGAGCGGACAGGAAGCGTCAAACGATATTTGTCAGATAAAATAATGGCCCCATATTATTCGCCTATACATAATCTCAGCAAAAGAAACAGCTACGTAGAATGGTTGAACGATCTCATGTAGTTCAATTTCTCCCCAGTCTTTATATGGTGGGGGTGGATATAGAACAGAGAAGAAACCGGTTTCGAAAAGGAGAAAATGAAGTCGCACAATCAATTTTGTCTTGTGGGACACTCGCCAAACATGATATTAAAGGAGCTCTACACTTCCGCAATGCGTAGTTCATTTGCTTCATTTAACGCACGAATGTCAACTGCAAACGTTACATAGCGTCGAACGAGAGACGGGAAAATTATTAGACTGTGAGTTGTAAACTTACATTGAGATACAAATGCGGGGGGGGGGGGGGGGGGGGGGGGGAAAAAGACGATAAACCTCAAACGGTATAAACAAATGTCCTAGCCAAGATTCTAACTGCACTCTGCGAAGGTGAAACTGGAGTGGTTAACATTACAACACGAACGGAATAATTGCAACCATCTCTCTTATTCACGCGTTTAATGCTTTTTGATTAGAGAAAGTCTGTTTTATCGTAAGCAGGAGAGCAATCTATTTGGTTGCTTGTCAGCACAGTTCGGTAAACTTGCTCAGATTTGAAGCGATTTATACCTTCCTACTCTCTCCTTCCTTCGTCTCCCAAAAGGGAATAATTCTCTTAAGTTACATTTATAACGGAATAACGGTGGACCAGAATGTGTTTCCACTTGACACTTTCCGTTTAACACAGGTAGACGTACTTCGAAATAAATATAATTTCACAGTACCGTACAGAGTCCATCTACTTTGACGACCTAAGTCAAACGCCACACATTTAAGTTAATTTTTATACAGCTTAACTTTAAATTTAAATTAATTTTATAAATTTTTACTAATCACAAAAGAATTCTGTAAGGAAAATATCTCTTTCAAAAAATAAACATCCAGTGCCTTCATTTTATATATTTTTTTTATTTCTTTCGCTTGGTGATGACCCTGTAGGTCGAAACATGTAGCTATTGTAAAACCAGACGTTGTTTTTATAACAAAAAGGTAGTGTTGTTGACCGAATTATCCTTTAATAATAATAATAATAATAATAATTAAAATTTATAACACAGCGGTATGTCTGTGAAAATAATGCTGTATGCACAAAATGTATCAGTATTATAATTTTCTGTTTAGTTTCTTATTTTCCTTTCTTCCTTCTTTGACGCGTCTATTTTTACCAAAAATACCTGCAGATATTTTACAGAGGGTATTTCCCATACGTGACTATTCATTCTCAAATTCCAGGAAACGTAGCACAGAACAAAATTTTGTGAACAAAGAGCAATAAACACACAGGGACAATATTTTCCATTATTTTGGTATTCAATACCATACCCTTGTGTTGACTAATTAATCAAATACTTCATTCAAACACAACCCTTTTCTTTGTTCTTAACAATTTTATTACACCCAGCATGTTTGGAATCAGTGGTTCATTATTGAGGGTTTTGTACCTGACATCTGTTGAGGCGTCACAACATGCAGACGGTATAAGATGAATGGCCGTATTAAAACAGGTTAAAATTCAGACTTAAGTCCTAATGTGATTTTATAATAAGAATTAAAAATTTTCAGTTAAAATATGTCATTTATGGCTTACCTTACGGCATCTGCATGCAATATGTCCTTTACTGCTTACCTTACATCTGTACACAACATACGTCTGCAGACCACAGCATAGCATACTTTAATTCTTTGACGCAGACCACCATGCCTTAGGTCTCAAAGTTGTCGAATTACAAAATCCTTGATAATAAACGACTGGTTCGAAACCTGTAGGGTGTAATAAAACGATTAACTACAAAGAAAATGATCGTACTTAATAGAAATACTCGATTAATTTTCCGTTTTTCTCTCAGTTTTCGATTTAAAGATGTTGTGTTCTTTACAGATAGTTTTGGATTGTTTTTGCTACAGACTGTCGGCACTGAATAATTTTTCCAACAAAAACTGGTTTCCGTTTAATCAGGCTCCCTTTCAAGTTATATCACAAAACATGAAATTCAAAATGATATAAGGTTTCTAAACGAATGATGCTTTTTTTTTTTGCTATGGGTGGAGACGTGTAAGCCTACACACAGCAACACACATCCGTACAAAGAACTACCTACATACGCACACATAGAGCTTCCATTCACTCCATTAAGCTCCATTTAAAGGAACACAATTCTTCTCTGCTGTCACAACACAAAGCAGCGGCGAGAAACAGGCCTTCCGTCCCTTCTAGAGCCCTCCTACGCGCGAAGTTTTTTTGTGTCTTTAGTTACGTAACGACAGTGTCATGCGCTAGTGGTCATAGCGTTGAATAAGGAAATACAATTATTTATTATTATTATATATATTATTTACTGCAATTGGGTTTTCACCTGGTGGCAGTAGTCCTTACACTAGTACACAAAATACAAATGGACATATAATATACATAAAAATAACAATACAAAACAAACTATACAAAATTACAAAACAAAATACATACAGTAAATACAAGTACACACATTAGAACACATTATGCGAATGGCGAGTCCGCAGTGGCGTCGACGGACTCGCAGTGTGTGTCCAAAGACATTAATGCAGCTTTCATCTACATGTGACTAAAGACATCCACGACAAACCGCAGTCAGGTTAGTTCGAGATGGGTGTTACACATAGAGTCGAACTCGGTTATAGCGTCATGAAAGGGACTGAATATTTTGTGTCGTTATAAACGAGTGTCGTTCTAACTGAGGAGTATAATGTTATAGTTAAACAGCGAGAAATTAATTGGTACCACAGAATAGCTGACGTTATAGACGAGGTGTCGCATAAACCGACGTCGTTATAATCGGGTTCGACTGTAGTTTATATTATGCCTACAACCCGAAATCCTTTTAGTACTGCAGAAAAAAATACTCTGTTACATGTTTTGTGACAAATGGAGATAATACATGAATAATTGAGCATATTTCGCAAGAATATTTAATACAAATTACAAAAAATATAAACGGTAAAGTTATTCCTGTCCACGCCATGAAAGCATTTACGGGGAGATGAGGTACAGCTCCGTTCATTCTTAACCTCAGCACTAGATGTATGTGAGCTGTAAAATTCACGCTTCGGCCTCTTTTATCCATTCAATAGGAGGCTAAGTGGGGCCCAAGAACTATACAGTTTGTAAAGAATGAAAGAATACCTGTACGTTCACAAAATATTTATCATTCAGTACAGAATCTTTTTTTGTATCAGGCAACGAAGTGTTTAAAACTTACTTAGACCTCAGACGGATTAAGTTATTGAAGAATATACAAGTTCTATTACATGCCAAAAGTTGTTTCACTGACTAACGCTGAAAATGGGTAAGAATATGTAATTTCAGTGACGAATGCATGATTATGGAGTACTGGTGGAAAGTACTCCAGGATAAACCTGTCCCAGTAGCACTTTGTCTACCATAAATCCCACATGGACTGGCCTGGGACTAAACAAGGACTTTCGCGGTGAGGAGCCGGCGACTGACCACCTGAGCCAATGCCAAAGAAACCTGTGCTTTGGTCACTTACATTAGCACGAATGAAATCATGTGCTGACGTACTGAAGTCTCGCAAGTTTACATACACAATCATTAATTATAGCAGATGTTTGTCGAGACGGCAAAATAGAGCCATCATGTGCCTGAAGTAGCTATTCTCAGCATATGAACTACTTATGACATGAACTGACCAGGTCCTCGCAACACAAAGGGAAAACCGTTTTAAAACACCACTGCTTACAAATTAGAATTTAAGCTGAAACGGCAGAAAGCTCTCATCATCGATCCGTAGTCTGTTTTACGACGGGTCCGTAGCCCCTTCCACAGCGAGTTCTCCACACAATGAGATCTAGTGCTTCCTCTTTCAATTTCCAGTATCTTCTCTTTTCCTTAAAGTCATCCAGTAGCTGCTTACGTCTTCATCCTTGTCTTCCCGTCATTTATATCCTTCAGAACGCTATACGGAAATTAATTTGGTAAGTACATATTGGCCGATCCCAGTGGCCGCGCGGTCTAAGGCGTGGGTCTGCGGCCGCTCGCTTACTGGGATTGTGGGTTCGAATCCCGCCCAGGGCATGGATGTCTGTCTGTTGTGAGTGTTGTGTGTTTGTCAGGTAGAGGTCTCTGCGACGAGCTGGTCACTCGTCCAGAGGAGTCCTACCGAGTGTGGTGTGTCTCAAGTGTGATCACGAAGCCTCGAAAAATGAGGAGGCCTAGGCCCCCTAGGGGCTGTTGAGCCATAGGGGGGAAAAAAAGTACATGTTATCTAGCCATTAGTGGCATAGACAACCGGTCAGGGGCCTGAGGACTCGATGATCTGTACATCCCTAGAATTATTAGCGAGTTGCTCCCAGATCTCGTAACAGAAATCCAGAATACTGCCGTCTATCAGAAGAAGGAATCCAGTCCGATAGAACCCACAACAAATTTTACTATGCTGTACGTTTGGGGGCGCCCCTGATTGACGTGGCGCCCAGAGTCGCGGGGTCTGCGGAGGCATTGTCTACACCACTGCTACTCGTATTCATACAATTTGTACAATAAGGACGCAGTATTGCCAGTTGACATAATTTTTGAATACGAACGCAGGAATAGTCGGCAGGAGGATGCGGAGTGCGAATCCCAGCAGGGCAAGGGATTTTTTTCTTCTCCAAAATGTCCCGACAAGTTCCGGAGCTCACCCAGCCTCCTATTCAACGCATACCGGGATTCCTTCGTTGTACATTACAACACTGACGAGATTTCTGAATGTAATAAACAGGTCTTCGCAGAGTTTTTGACGGTACAGTATTATGGGTGCTTAAAAGTAGAATTCTTAAATTAATATTTAAGCCGGAAGGTCGCGGGTTCGATACCCAATGGTGTCATTGAAATTTTTCATTGACATAATCCTTTCGGTCGTACTATGGCCCTGAGGTCGACTCAGCCTCTAACAGAAATGAGTACCAAGAATATTTCCTGGGGGTAAAGACTGACCGGTGCGTAGGGCTGACAACCTACCACCTTCATGTGCCGACTGTCTAGAAATCTGGGAGCCTCAACCTGCTGGAACACTAAGGGCCTGTCCAGGCATTTAATGGGATTGCTTTACCTTTGCTCGATTCACGCTGTATGAGTGGAAAGTATAAAAATTATGCTCGGAAATTAGGACTGGGGAAGACGGAGCGGTCAGGCATTTGGCCAATCGCTCGACCCGCCATTTCCCTTTACAATGTTAACCACCCTTTCCCGCCATGTCACCGTTTTTGGACTACCTTAAACATGAAGGCAACAAGCCTTCCCGAAACGTCGGTAAAATCAATCGACACAAAGTCCTATTACAGAAGGCATTATTTTAAAATACGACTACATTTACGGCGGTTATCAATTTCGTAATTACTTCTGTCATTACGAATTTTATCAATAAACGGAGCCTAAAATTTATGTTAATACGAAGCACGTGGGGGTTGGCGAAATGTTTTGAAGTTTAAATGGGGTCCTCACACTCCAGAAATTCTGGAATCGCTGTTTCAGAAGCAATCGGAAGGAAGGAAACTTAATCTTGTTCTCCGTACCCATCCAGACCGGTCCTGGGGCCCACCCAGCCTCCTGTACGACGAGCACCGGGTCATTCTGGGAGTAAAGCGGCCGAGGCGTGGCGCTGACCACCCACCCCATCTAGCGCCGAGGTTAAAGAAAGAGTACAGCTATACCCCTACTCCCCCTCTGGGCCTTCATGGCCTGTTCTAGGGTGAACTGTACCTTTTACCTTATTCAAATAGTCTTCAGACAGTACGTCTACCAGCTGCCGATTCGCTTGCTACTGCCTGTGCGCGACACGACCTGCTGCCACGTCACTCACCTGCACACCATTACAAGCGCTCCGCAGCCGGCTGGCGCCATTCCTCAGTTCGTAAATCGTGGTGTGTCGGGTCTTTCGTGCCTTTCTCGAACATAAATTAAGGTCTATTTGTATACCAGAATTAACTACAGCGGTTTTGTAATGAAAATACATTTTATACAGACCTTTCCTTCTTCCGTATACAAAAGAAGCAAAAGAAGAAATTTGAGTGCTTATATACCTCAACGCACGACGTGTGCTGCTATACTGTCCACAGACCAGGAGATGATCCTTACTAGGAATGCGACAGATGCGCATGCGCATGAGTTGCTACTACCCATCCTGAAACCATTCGCACAGTGCACTTGCTCACTACACACTACTCGATTGCTCGATGTTTCCACTCTGCGTGGAGCAGTAGAACAGTCTGTCGCTCCTACCAATAGCAGTCCCGTAGTCCCTCCTAGTCAAGAGTCTCCCGCACCGCGCCAGACTCGTCTACGCCCCTACGGGGATCATTTCGTGATCTGTGGCCTGTACTGAGACAACGACAAGAAGTCCAATCAAACGACCGCCCCCACGCAGTTCGTTAGTGACCTCGAATCTCTCAGTACCGGGTTCTCATACTGTTCGACGCACTGTTTTTATTACGATACTCTCATTTTTTCCCATGGCGCAACAGCCCCTAGTGGGCCAGGTCCTCCTCATTATCGAGGCTTCACGATCACACTCTTACACACCACACTCGGTAGGACTTCTCTAGACGAGTGATCAGCCCGTCGCAGGGACCTCTACGTGACAACACAACACTCACAAAAGACAGCCATCCATGCCCCCGGCGAGAATCGAACCCTCAAACCCAGCAAGCGAGCGGCCGCAGACCCACGCCTTAGACCGCGCGGCCACTGGGATCGGCGACATTCTCATTCCTTCCATAATTTATAGACGCGATTAGCTACAGCAGCTGGAAGATGTCACCACAGTAAAAACACGAGCAGTCGAAATAACACAGTCAAGTAACGTGGCCCCCTTTTTGCCGGTTTAATTTATCTCCCAATTCTCCTCGTCACTTCTTGGATTTAAAGACGCATTCGTGGCTAGCGAACCTAGATTTGAAACTCCACTTATTTATGTGGCGAACCAAACTGTGTCACGACCTGTTTCCATAATCTATGATCTCCTTGTCTTTCACTCTACCATAACACCATCACCAGCAACCTCCTTCTTAAGAACATATAGTTACGTGACAGGTCAAGCAATTTCTGGCTTTTATGGAAGCACGATGTTCATTACCATATTCACAAAAGCTCATCCCTAAACCCGATCCTGAGCCACTTCGCACATTCAGTTCATACCCTCAACCCCATTTCTCTTAGAGCTGTTTTAATATTATCCTCCAATCTACAATTACATCCTGAAGTCCTCTCTTCCCTCTGAATGCCTTCTTCGAGTAGCTCAGCCAGTATAGTGACTATGCTACGCACTGGCAAGTCCAGAATAATGATTCGATTGAGGAAGGAGGTAATGTGTGTGTATAGTGTCCCTTTCTGTACAGCATCCAGATTCTGAGACACACCCAGCCTCCTACTCATTGGGTACCGGGGGCCATTTTCCGTGGGTAAAGCGGTCGGTGCCTACAGCAACCAATCACCTACACTACTTCCGAGGGTTAAGAATGTATGGAGCAATACCTCCACTTCCCCACATGCTTTCACAGCGTGGGGCTTAAATAAACACGGGGACTTTATCTGTAACTTATCTAATTTGTAATTACATACTTCAGTATGTTCTCCTCCCATGATAAGTCGGTCCCTGTCACCACGGCATGGCGCGTCCTCAGGTTGCGGATGGAGGAACGGCCTGCAGATATGGAGGGTAGCTGCGAATACATTGAATAAGCAGTCGCGGATAGCCGACAAGGGGTGGCCCTCCAGCTTGGGGGTTGGGCGAGTGCTAACAACTCCTCACCTTAAAAAATTACCATGTTACGAACCACTACACAGAGCCTCGATTCTCAAGAAGGACTCTGCTCCATGGAGTTAGTTAGTTAGTTAGTTAGTTAGTATGTTCTCCTCGTCTGCGTGATGAGTGGTAAGCCTGAACGTTCCTCCATTTCATCGCATTTGATTTAATCGCCTTAAGTGTTGACCTATTAGGTGAATATTTCAAATCAGACAGCTCTTCAGTATGACTGCCCTTAATAACAGGCTAAGAAGGGTTCAGTTTGGTACTTCTCAGGAGCATTCATCGCCTACAGTCAGACCCATATTTCGTTTGTGCTACTGCCATCGATTTAAAATGAATCTTTTTGTTCAGCTGTTAGGAAGAACCCCCAATATGAGATTAAATTCCCGAGCATTAACAAGTCTAAGGGACAGACCATTACACTACATCAGCTGAAGCATTTTTTTCTTTATGTTTCCCAAGCAGTTTACTATTCCTGTGCTTAGTCATCGAGATATACGATATGACACCACCGAGGTCAGGCCACTTGGCCACCCACACTATGGTGCATTAACGTAGGTGAACACTGAAAAGAAAGAAAGCCCTGTTCACATGAACGCGAGGAGTGCCAATGACCGCACGCAGATCGTCGTCGCTATGATTTTTAAGTGGGCTTCGTATCACGACTTGCAAACACCCGGCTTTTCCTTTATATTAATAAAATTAACATTTTATCGTCAGATATAAGATAGAAATATATTCTGTACACAGAACGCAATTAATCTTTTAAAGCCTAGTGGTCACTACATTTACCACCGTGTTAAACGTTAAAAAATTGTACACTCTGTCCGTAGTGTGTGCTTGTGTATTCTGTATGCATCTCTGAACAGCTATTATTTCGAGATCTTCGCTCTTCTGGGATGTTACGCAGCGGAGATTGGTAGTTTGTTACCGACGTTTCGAGACAACCTACTGTCCAATCTTCGGGGTCAAGCAGTCTAATAAGAATACCGATAGGTTGTCCCGAAACGTTGGTAAAAAACTACCAATCTACGCTGCGTAAAATCCTAGAAGAGTGAACATTTACATTTACACCGCGGCGGAAGCCTGAAACTACGCATAGGTAATATTTCCCGATACAGCATAAACTAATTGGTTTTTACAACCGAAACGTAGTGTGTTTACTACGCGGTACGGACTGAATCTTTAAATGTGTTTCAGGTTTAAAATTAGCAGACAGTTTATGAAGATGTCTTGACATGACAATGGTTTGATGTTTATGAAGCAGCATATAAGCCTGGATATCACGTACACCCACACTAATATGAAGAAGAGTGTTAAAAGGTGCAGGATCTATCCTGAAGATGGAGGTAACAGGTTCTTCCGAAACTTTGGCATGTGTCTACCAAACTACGCGGTATCACATCACGGCTGTGAGGAATTCAAGTCTCATTTAAAAGCTCTCTTTGACATGTGTCAAGGCTCTCTTTGACATGTGTCAAGGCTCTCTTTGACATGTGTCAAGGCTCTCTTGACATGTGTCAAGGCTCTCTGTGACATGTGTCAAGGCTCTTTGTGACATGTGTCAAGGCTCTTTTGACATGTCAAGGCTCTTTTTGACATGTGTCAAGGCTCTCTTTGACATGTCAAGGCTCTCTTTGACATGTGTCAAGGCTCTCTTTGACATGTGTAAAGGCTCTCTTTGACATGTGTCAAGGCTCTCTTTGACATGTGTCAAGGCTCTCTTGACATGTGTCAAGGCTCTCTGTGACATGTGTCAAGGCTCTCTGTTGACATTGTCAAGGCTCTTTTTGACATGTCAAGGCTCTCTTTGACATGTCAAGGCTCTCTTTGACATAAGTCAAGGCTCTCTTTGACATGTGTCAAGACGCTACCGTGTGAACGCACGCACATTCATGACACGCCATCTTCTGTAGGGACACTTCATACTGGGTCACACTGTACAGCCGACTAATTAGCTTCACGAAGTGTGCAGAACATGTGCATGAAACAGACTTTACCAACAGACATTCAGATATTTAATTGTCTCAGCTTGCATTGTGCGTGGTTTCCATGCTTACATTTTCTTTTGTCTTATTTCACGTTGCGAAAATGACAAGAATGCCTTACAAACATCGCAATGTGTAGGAATCTGTACCACCCTAATTGGTTAAAAGCTGTGCAAGGCGCGCAATTCAGAAACAATTACGTGAATTTATATTTAGGCCTACAAATGTGTAGTACAGCAAAACGTTTCAGGAATATCTAAGAATCAAGAAATTATTTCAGATATACCAGCAGGAACCTTGGTCCAGGGAACCAAAAATGATATCTTGAAACTAATAACAACCCCTAAGTAACTGACTGACTTAGGCCGTGCCATGGCTCAGGCGGCTATTCGACGGCTTCTCACCGCGGAGGCTCGGGTTCGATCCCGTGTCAGTCCATGTGGGATTTGTGGTGGACAAAGTGGCACTAGGACAGGTTTTTCTCCGAGTACTTCGGTTTTCCCCTTCAATTTCATTCCACCGGTGCTCCATTAAAATGGAAAAGCAGAAGAAACCTCATCATCTTCATCACAGGGTTGTACAATAAGCCGCCTTCAAGGCTGCGGTGCGTCCGTAGCATCTGCTGCGGGGCACTTCAATAAAAAGAAACTGACTTCATCGAACAGTATCTTTCTTGAGCAGGTATCATTCAGTCAAGAAATTCCTTGCTATATACGGATCTGTCCTTGTACACGTATAAGCCTGAGGAAGCCGGGTTAGTATAGCCGAAATAATGAAGAGGGTACGGGTTGAAAACCGAAAAATCGTGGATAGTTTCCCGAGGGTGACAAGAAAGTTACCTCTTTCCCAAGAGTCCAGACCAGCTCTGGGGCAAATTCAGTTTCCTATTAAAGGGGTACAGGGATCACTTTCCCCGGCGGGTGAAGCGGCTGGGGTGGAACCACTTAGCACCATCTGGTGCCGCGATTAAGAATGAATGGAGTTATATCTGTACTTCCCATACGCTTTCAGGTGTACAAAGTGACAACTTCGCCTCACATAGATATGAAGTCCAGCAGTCCGTTCACAAGGTCCCAACGTTAGTCTCTACCCTCAAACCAAAAACAATAAGGGAATTTTAAAAACAAAATGGATACAGAGACCTACGTTCTTCTGGATGTTACGCAGTGTTGATTGGTAGTTGGTTACCGACGTTTCGGGACAACGTATCGGTCCCATGTTCAAGCGTCAAGCGATCGAAGAAGACTGAAATCTCGTAAAATGGACACGCTTCCTGGTTTTGTTGTTAAAAGAAAGGCACCTGAATACTGATACGTTGGGGCATAACGAGCGCTTTATATGCAGCACGTGACTGCTTCTGGTAGCTGGGATAGCGTAGTACCTGTAGGTACAGTGATTGGGCTACGGGCTGAATGATTCGGGGTTCGAATCTCGTCAGGGACAAAAGATTTATCTCTTCTCCAAAACGTCCTGGCTCTGGGGCCCACCCAGCCACCTATCAATGGGCACTGGGAGCTCTACGGACGGGGTGTGACGCTGATCACTGTCCATCTAGTGCCGAAATTAAGAATGAATGGAGTCTTACTTCCACTAAGCTCATTTGTCTTCATGGCCTGTACGTTTTACATACTTTGCTCACGTAGGAAAATCGAAGTTCTTCATGTATTAGTAGCAGACTGTTCTGGAATTACAGTCTAACTCGGTTATAACGTCATGAAAGGGACTTGATATACTGCGTCTTTATAAACGGGTGTCGTTATAACCGAGGAATATAGTGTTATGATTAACAGTGAGGCATTAATTGGTACCACAGAATATCTGACGCTATAGACGAGGTTCCCATAACCCGATGTCGTTATAACCGGGTTCGACTGTATTTACCTTCAGTAGGACATTCTAACGGGCTGATTATCTCAAAACATCCTCAATTCTCAGTCGATGGAACATAAACCTACATTTAATATAGTAACGTTAAACAACGTGAAAAGAACTGTCAAAGATATTTACTTTCAAACATCTAGTGGTGCAGCTTGTGTTTCTGTGTGCCCTCGTACGTGCTTGTACAGCAGGGAGAGGGGACGGCTCTGGTTTATCTCACAGCGTTATAAATTACAAGACACCAGGCAAATTTTATACACAAAGGTGTAAAAAGAGGAAAGCCAGAGCTTTTGATATGAATAATTCCACGCGGCCATACCCATACGCCCAGCAACACTCGCATCTTCACGTCTATTCGTTCCATCAGCACTGAATTCAGACATTAAGACACATATTTCTCCAGATCGGAATCCTAACTCAAGATTCTTAAAGTTCCTAAAAGTTACTTCAGAAAAAGTTTGGATCATTCCTTAATACAGGTCAGGACCCTTTCCTTCCACATTCTTTCCACTTCGTCGCTTGCAGTCATCCTTCGTTCTATTCTACATATCTCATACAGCTAAAAGGTGCAGTAAACGATATGGTCTGTATTTTGCTTGGAATTGTTCAGAAATATTATTTAGAAGGTTAGAGGGTCTACACACCTGCCGAGCGAAATACTCCAATAACAGGTTAAAAGGTAAAGTTCTCCCTAGAACAGGCCGGTATAGCTCTACTCTTTCTTTAACCCCGGCACTAGATGAGGGTGGGTGGTTAACTCCACGCCCCAGCCGCTTTACCCCCTGGAAAGAGACCCGGTACCCATTGTATAGGAGGCTGGGTAGGCCCCAGGGCCGGTCTGGACGGCTGCGAAAAATCTCGCCCCCCCCCCCCCCGAGATTTGATCCCCGGACCGTCCAGCCCGTAGCGAGTCGCTATACCGACTACGCTATCCCGGCCCACCCAATAACAGGAGAAACCCTAAATATATACTGAAGAAAGTCCACAATCTTCAAATTTATTTTGGTTTTGGGGGCCCAAGTAACTGCTTATCAAATAGGTACAAAGTGTAAAGCGACAGAAGGGTGAAACTCAGCTGAGGTTAAGAATTAGAAGAGGTTTACATCCACTCCGTCTATAAAGACTTCGTGGCGCTTCGA
The DNA here is from genome assembly GCA_021186555.1 of Reticulitermes speratus. Classification (NCBI taxonomy): domain Eukaryota; kingdom Metazoa; phylum Arthropoda; class Insecta; order Blattodea; family Rhinotermitidae; genus Reticulitermes; species Reticulitermes speratus. The sequence goes on along the minus strand of JAJKFL010000003.1, from coordinate 15,318,448 downwards.
AAGTCGAAACGGGCTGTTAAGCTAGCTTAAGAGATTTTTAATCTCTCTCAAATACTTCAAGGTAATGAAACAGATTTACTTCTTATTCCTTTCGAACTGCTGACCAACAATCAACCGACACTACGTAACCTTACTTTTAAAAAAACAGGCAACTAACCAACTATTTTAAATATACCAATAAAGTATGAATAATCTTTGGTTTTTACTTCAAGGGATTCTAATGATAGTGCAGTGGAATAGTTATGACTGATATTGCGGGCACTGTCCATCGTCTCAGGCTAAAATACACAACGGTTCGGAAGCTGGACCAGTCGCCTTCTTCAGGTGAAAAGGGGACAGAAAGAACCTAAGCTGGATATGCTTCAGAAAGAGCTGACCTCTCGTAGTGACTACTATTATAATCTTTGTTAGGTACGGGAATATCATTTCAGACTAACACCCTTTTATTTATAGCACATATTAAACAAGATAACGCATGTACGTTACATTGTGGCGCGTTCGCGTAACCATTGTTGACATAAAACGCAACAATACGTTCCTTTCTTATTGCTGTTGGCGTAGATGTAGCTGTCAACATTACGAGTATAAATGTGTTCAGTGCTGCCAGGGACATGCAATAATTGGTTTCCTTTGCACTATTGTTGAGCTACAAAATATATTGTACTGCTGTTAACAACAGTAAGCATTAAATATTATGAATGTGTCTGTATTCTTTCCTTTCTGCGCCTTATTATATTGTCATCTGTAGCCCGTGTGGCTCTACCAAAATTTTCCACATTATCTCATAAACGGCACGATTTTCGGAAAACGTTATTGAATAAAAAATGTGTTTTGACTTTCTCTACAACTTTTGTCTGAAGCATTTCTCATCCTAAAAAGAATTCAGCGAGATATTGTCACAAATGTGCAAATGTCTTCATGTAAAGCACCCGTTAATGTTGTCAGATTTTAATGAAACTTGAATTTTCTCGACAGATTTTCGAAAAATACTCGAATATAAAATTTCATGAAAATCCGTCCAGTGGGAGCCGAGTTGTTCCACGCGGACGGACGAACGGACAGACAGACATGACGAAGCTAATAGTCCATTTTCGAAATTTTTCGAACACGCCTAAAAACGTTTAAAATATTCGTTTATTATCTGAAATATCTTTAAAGGCAAATGGTTTCCAAAAACGATGTTACGAATATATTTTGTGCATCATGTATTTCCTATCCCGGTATCCCTGGTACTGCACACACTTCTATTAAACGGCACAGTACATAATTAATGTGTATTAATAACATATTACTATTCAAGTTTACTTGCAACATAACAAAACTAGATAAATGAGTTTGTTCCAGTAACAGGGTCCTTTCCTTTGCTGTTCGCCGCCCGGTACTGTGTAGGACGCAGCTATGGGAAATCAAGGACCACCGCACAGCTCACAGGGTTAATGAAAGCATCGTAGTTGTGAAATCACGCCAGGAAATGACTGAATTATGTAGGCCTTCAGCTAACACACAAAGCTTTCCCCTTAAGAAAACCACAACTTTATTAAATGTGGGCATAAACCAGGCCTAAAGGGATTTCTCAAAGCTGTACGTACCACCACACGCGTTTCGTTATGTCGCTACTAGATAGCAGCACACAGCTCAACGTCAAACAAGCAAACACGAGTAAACATCAGTTTGTGCATGTTATGACTCATTTGTCATGAAGACAGTTCAACACGCACCGCAACCTACAGAACACAAACAGCTTGCAGGAACTGTACCTTGGGATGGCACACATTTTAGAGAAGTTAATTAACTGTAGGGCGATTAACTTTTATATCAAACCGGTTTACGCCCTCCACAGTAAATACGTTTACTCCCAGCACAAAGCCACCCAAATCAGTCTCTGACTGCGTCATTTGGACACACACACAACATGGAGAGGAAGTCAGTTCAGCTCCTGCGGACTCCAGACTTTACAAATTCAAAAGTTGTTTTAGTATATACGAAACGAAATAACAGAGAACATCAGTTCTGCCCTCTTCTGCGATATTACGCAGAGTCGAGAGGTAATCCTTTACCGACGTTTCGGGACAACGCATCGGTCCCATCTTCAAGAAGTCAAAGAAGACTTCTTAACCCTAGACGATGGGACCGTTAGTGTTAACCATAACATTACACTACTCGGTTATAACAACACTCGTTTATAACAACACTCGTTTATAACAACACAAAATTTTCAGTCCCTTTCATGACGTTATAACCGAGTTCGACTGTATTTTAAAAAGCTAGAGAAGTGTTAGCTTTTGCACATATAGGCTATATATATGCACATATCTGTACATACAATTTATTTTGTTTTAACCCGCGTATGTAACAGTGCAAATACACAGCCCAAATGTCATCCCGCCATTTCCTCCCCCCGCGCCTTTAACTCCTCTTCTTCTCACCAAAACTCACGTTCATAAACAAATTGCATTCGCTTCTCTTCTGCGATGTTACGCTTTACCCCTGAAGATGAGACTGATAGGCTGTCCCGAAACGTCGGTAGCCAGCTATCAACCTACGCCGCGTAACTACACCGCGGCGCAAGCCTGAAAGCTCGCAATGTCATTATGGTATATATATTGTTTATTTACTTAGACTTTCCTCGGCCGCATTCTTATATTCCCACTAATTCCAAATAATACTGTCCGTCCAGTGCGATTCACTGAAAGCCCACCTTCGAGAAATGTATCCCGCGCGCTGAACGAGAGTTCATTGTACTAAATACGTGACGTTGTACTAAATACGTGACATTGTACTAAATACGTGACATTGTACTAAACACTGACGTTGTACTAAATACGTGACATTGTACTAAATACGTGACATTGTACTAAACACGTGACGTTGTACTAAATACGTGACATTGTACTAAATACGTGACGTTGTAATAAATACGTGACGTTGTACTAAATACGTAACATTGTACTAAATACGTGACATTGTACTAAACACGTGACTTTGTACTAAATACGTGACATTGTACTAAATACGTGACATTGTACTAAATACGTGACGTTGTACTAAATACGTAACATTGTACTAAATATGTGACATTGTACTAAATACGTGACGTTGCACTAAATACGTGACGTTGCACTAAATACGTAACATTGTACTAAATACGTGACATTGTACTAAATACGTGACGTTGTACTAAATATGTGACATTGTACTAAATACGTGACATTGCACTAAATACGTGACGTTGCACTAAATACGTAACATTGTACTAAATACGTGACATTTACTAAATATGTGACGTTGTACTAAATACGTGACGTTGTACTAAATACGTAACATTGTACTAAATACGTGACATTTCTTCATGCATTTCCGATATACGGGTTGGAAGCAATACATATTTTCCTGATAGGTAACAGAGGAATTTTGTGATATAAGCCACGGTGTGCGAATACAGACAAGTCGCGGATTGAAAGCACAAGAGATACACCCTCGTAAAATGCGTGTGTGTGCCTTAACACCCTCCCGTTGCATCACATAAATCTCAGCACGCACCCTCCGAAATGCCGCAGCTAATGTGAAACCTTCAGGCCATAATATTTTTATACGCTTTATAAGTGAAGGCCGGTATTATCAAGGCCTGATATAAAATATTAAAACAGACGTTAGGCGGTGCCTCTCCCCATCGTGAGGGTGGCTTAAATACAACTAGTTAGCGATTTTATACATCATATTAGAGGGTAAGGTCAAACGGTGTTTGTGCAAAAACGACTGAAGCCTGAATCGACTGATAAACCGTAAATCTGAAAAATTTACCAAAATTACTGACATCGTATTTTATTTTCTATATATATATATATATATATATATATATATATATATATACTGGCCTTATTTTGTACAAAGGGGACAACCCACAAAATATCAATTTTACAGGAGAAGCAAGACGGTGGCTCCGTTTTACATGTGACAAATGCTTTCAAAGGTAGGATATCCCTCACATATCTTGGTTATTCTTGAAGATACAGTTTTTATCTTTTTACGTATCATAGAGGACCGTTAGTTGAATGATTCGCTACACATAATTCAGTTTACCTCAAAGTGGCAGTTAGGCCCTTTTTACAAAAAGGGACGATGTGCACTTTGGTTGTAGGTTACTTTGTTTGTTGGTATCTTTGTTTTTACATTACCTGGCTAGTCGCCGGTTTCCCACGCCAAGGCCCGGGTTCAATTTCAGGCTACTCCATACGAGATTTGTGACGGATACAGCGACACCGTGACAAGTTTTTTTCCAAGTACTCCACTTTTCCCCTGTATCATTCCACTAGTGCCTCATAATATTATTTCTTTATATACGACCGACGCTCTATAATCTCAGCAATTTACAGCCTCGTTAAATAAAACACTTCTCTTTTTCTGTCTTTTGCCTCATTCTCCTTCCTGTTCCTTTCACCTTATATGAAGGCTGCGATGTTAAACAACATACAACACAGCGCAAGATTTTTTAAGTTCTCAAAGCGGAATTCATAAAGATAAAAGAATCTGGGACATGACGCCGTGTCCACCGCCCATCAACATGGTGTCATATCGCACAGAACTTGACGCATCATTATACGAGTATAACACTACATTTCCTTCGTCTACTTTACGACAATTTGTCCTCCGAGGGTGGGGTAACACAATTTCAATAATTTCAGGGTAAGATTGAACCATTTCTACCAATAAACCACGTGAATCATAAGTATAACCACTTCCACCTTGAAGACGGAGGCAGTAATTTTTTCACTGAAACGGTAGTAATCACCTACAAAGGTACATGGTGTCAATATCACAACACGAGTTTTCAGCGTCGTCTAATCCTCTTAACTTCATATGAACATCGAGGTCTATGTTGCCACCTTCCTTCATTTCTTAATGTAGAACATCACCGTTGGTGCATTTATCAAGTGTACTAGCGTATTCGGAAAGTAAGTACCGTTTGCGAATATTTCCGCCGCAGCGCTGAGGTCGTGATTTCGCGCATGCGCGCTGTCTTCCCTCATTCACTGGCAAGCCACAGACGCCAATACGAGAAAAGCAAGATAGTGTTTACGTTTTGTTCTGTGCGTTTAAAATGTCCAAGATGATCGAGCGGCCCACCGACTGTGAAATACGGCCCGTTATCCGTTTTTTTAATTCAAGAAATGTGAAACCGGCTGATATTCATCGTCAGATAAGTGAAGTATAAGGTGAAAATGCCATGAGTGATGGAATGGTGAGGAAATGGGTTAGAAAGTTAAACGAAGGTCGCGATAACGTGCATGACGAGCCGCGGAGCGGCCGGCCGTCTGTGGTCAGTGGCGGCCACGTTCTACGAGGAGGGGATACAGAAACTGGTGCCCCGTTATGATAAATGCCTTAATAATGGTAGAAACTATGTAGAAAAGTAGTTTAAGGTATGGCGAATCTGATAAAAATAACATATTTTGAAAATAATCTTTATTTTTTTTTAATACCCTAACGGTACTTACTTTCCGAATATGCGTCGTATAAGCTGTATACAGCTTGGTGAGTCTGACTGACGAACTAACAAAACATACACTTGATAAACACACCAAGTGGATGTTCTACATTAAGATTATTGGCGCGAATCAGCGCATATCCATCGTTACAAGAACTTAAAGGAAACTATAAATGTAATGCAAATACATGTTTTAACCAAGAATGCATGAGACAAAAATTAATACCAAATTACGCAAAATTCAAAATTCCAAAGGCTTTTCGGACTTCTAATCAAACATACAAAAATACAAGTACTTAGAATACGATACAGCTTGTTGAGTCTGACGATCTAATAAAATACACACTTTATTTACTGACCAATAACTTCTGGGTAAAAAAAAATACTCGCATTGACACCTACATTACTAATTAGCTACCCAATAAATTAACACCGCAGAGAAAACAGTTCCTTGATCGGTTAATAATTATATATTTAATCAAGAAATGTCCAGCATTTATAAAGCCTGTGGACACAGAAATTATTCTGAGCCTTATCAATTCAGTTCTCCGTTGTTTTCCTCCTAGCTCCGACCTGACGTCACAAAAGCCTTCTGCCTTGAGGTTTTGTATTGATGGTTATACATCAGTGGTTGATACTCCACCCTAATTTACAGGATGGTCCCGTTTGATACTCCACCCTCATTTACAGGAGGTCCCGTTTGATACTCCACCCCATTTACAGGAGGTCCCGTTTGATACTCCGCCCTCATATACAGAGGTCCGTTTGATACCCCACCCTCATTTACAGGAGGTCCCGTTTGATACTCCGCCCTCATATACAGGAGGTCCCGTCGCGGATTCTTTTTCAATCTTTCTAGGTGAATGCTGACAAAACTTTGCTGATTATAATCAGATCGTTCATTTTAATTCATGTACAAAAACAGAGAAATAAATACGTATGTATATTTTTGTCCGACAAATGTACACTTTTATTCACTATTAATTTGTGAAACACAGTCCTACATGTTTCGAACCTTATCTCGGTTCATCTTCAGGGACCTCAGTATGTTAAATTACACATACTTATTACATCAATGGTACAGTTTATTGTACCATATTGCTGCATTAATCTTGTGCAATTTTTCTTTGATGTTCTTGTATTTGTAGATCTCTTCTGCCTGTCTGGCATTTATGTACTTAATATTATTCATTCCGAACATTTTCTTTTCTATGTTTTTTGTCCGACAAATGTACACTTTTATTACTGTACCATTGATGTATAAAATATGTGTAATTTAAAATACTGAGGTCCCTGAAGATGAACCGAGATAAGGTTCGAAACATGTAGGACTGTTGTTTCACAAATTAATATTGAATAAAAGTGTAGATTTGTCGGACAAAAAACATAGAAAAGAAAATGTACGGAATGAATAATATTAAATAAATACGTGTATATGGTAGGTATGACGTCAAGGTATAGTAAAAGGTAGACAGTTTATTGTCAAAACAATTCTTTTAGCCCCTGTGTTTGTTTCATAGACATAAGTATCAATACAAGATGACACAAATAATGTATTGGTTTCCGTAAGAGTTTAAAGCCTTCTGTAGGGGATAAAAGGGATGCTTCGGGATGTTTGGGGTGTGTCTTTTGACTGTCATGGGACTATCCTCCCCTCTAGCCAGGAATATAACACAATTTTATAGAAATACACCCTTCCACAAAATGGTTTTGTGAACGCTAAGTTGTGACATTTCAGACAGTAGGGGTGGTGGAGTGTCCCTTTTGTAATGTTGGAACCGCAATGTGAAGGGACCTGTATTTGTGTAATTTACGATGATTCTTATAAAGGTCTATTATGGTTAGAGGAGGTTTTAAATGGGGATGTTTTAAGGGAGTGTTTTGTAGGTTTACTATTTCATCATATATCATTCAATTCCCACATTTTCCCCTACAGCAGGAGGAAGGACAAAGCGTTTCAAAGTGAAATAAATCAAGAGTCAAGTAAATGTAATATAATATTATATTAATAAATGGAACTGCTGGGTCGCTCCCAATACAGTGCCTTGTTTGCTGATGGTTTCTTTTCCAATGAACTGAGTTACTCCGTCTTCGTGTGTATAATAATTTACAATTATAAATTAGAAGCAATTACTTCCTTCTTCTCAAGATCAAGTCATTAGGTCTTTCATTCTTCACGTTTCATCAGCACCAGATCAACTTTCAACAACCACAGTCAGTGCTCTCCAGACAATAAGACGTCAACATTGCATTTCTACAGTAGTTTAATTTAAAGATTACGATCTCTTGATATGTGATGCCATGTAGTTTGGTAGCTGTATATTAATCTACCGAACTACAAGCCATCACATTTCAGGAGGCCGCAATATCGGCACTTATCACCACCAGAACCTCCGATCTCACAATACGTATCGTCTTTCTGATTTATTTTTGTTTATTGCTGAATTATTTAATGACGCCTTTTTTCCAATGGCGCAACAGCCCCTAGTGGGCCAGGGCCTCCTCGGTATCGAGGTTTCACGATCACACTCAGACACACCACACTCGGTAGGACTCCCCTGGACGAGTGATCAGCCCGACGCAGAGACCTCTACCTGACAACACACAACACTTACAAGAGAAAGACATCGCAACCCGCAATCTCAGCAAGCGAACGGCCGCAGAGCCACGCGCGGCCACTGGGATCGGCAATGACGCTTTAATAGTTGAAATCACTTAACATCGAATAATCACATGAAGTATTAGTAATTAATTACAAAAATGTGTACAGCCTCGGCCGTGGTCTAATTTGCATCAGGCTCTAGGCTCCAGGCCATGAAGCGAACCTGAAACTGGATTCGTGTGGCCAATATAGGGACAGGCAACGGTAATGGTAAAGGTGACATTTGTCCCTGTCCACGCCATTAATGCAGTAGGCTCATAGCTCCACTCATTCTTAACTTTGGCACTATATGGAGGTGAGTGGTTAACTTCACGCCCCGGCTGCTTTACTCCCGGGGAAGAAACCCGGTACACATTGAATAGGAGGCCTGGTGGGGGCCAGAGCCGGTCTAGACGCTCTGGAAAAAAATAAAAACCCTTGCCGAAGAGACGGTATGTTATGAAAATGGTAATTAACATAAAGGGGGGGGGGGCTGGAATTTAATGACCAGATAAGTTTGTAACAAGATAGGCAATGTACTATAACGTAACACTGTGGCACTTTCGCGTAACCCTGATGCAGTGGAAACAGAACAATGCATTCTGTGCGTGTTGTTGAGCTACATGTCACTGTCAACTATATAAACATATTGAGTGTTGCACAACAATGCTTTTGTGGCAAATTTATGTCGCCGGCAACAATAATACAATAATACGTAGGTCTTCATGTAAAGTGCCTGTAGATGCACTGAAACAAAAGAATGTTCGTTTGCCCATGGCCTTCTCTAGACGTACAATTTGGCTAAACAGATCGTCATGACAGATAAGTCGTTGCCTAGTTTCTCAGTTTTTGTGTTGCCGTAAAACATTTTAAGAGATCAGACGGAATTAATCAGTTATGGAGCAATAAGTATTAAATGTTGTGGGTGTGTGTGTGTAGCCTTAGTTGTCCGGCATGCAAATCGCATCTCTTCTGCGCCGTATTATATTGTCATCTGTGGCCTGTCTGGTTTTACCACATTTTTCCACATTATCTCACAAACGAAACGATTTTTCGGAAAAGAATTATTGAACTCAAAATGTGTGTTTTGATTTTCTCTACAACTTTTGTGAGAAACATTTCACATTCTAAGAAGAATTCAGCAAGATATTATCATAAATGTACAAAGGTCTTCACGTAAAGTACACGTTAATGTTTTCAGATTGTAATTAAACTTGAATTTTCATGACAAACTTTCGCGAAATCCTCAAACATAAAATTACATGAAAATGCGTCCAGTGAGAGCCGAGTTGTTGCATGCGGACAGAAGGACGGACAGACAGATATGACGAGGCTAATAGTCGCTTTTCGCAAATTTGCGAACTCGCCTAAAAACGACTCTGCTCCTTAAGGTATACATATTCTTCTTTTACGAGATTAGATACATTTTTGGACTGGTAACACGTTCTTTTTTCAGTACAGGTTCTGTCGTAGCGAAGTTTTACTCTGCATCCAAGTACGGCGTATCTTGTATCTGTCTTCAGTACACGCCCTACAGCTGCAGCAAGGAACTCAGTCCGTTGTTTGTTTCTCTGTCCTGAAGAAATCAAACTTCTAAAGTGATTTCGATCTTTGGAATTACAGACAAGTTGAAACTCCAAACATAATGACTTTGGTCTCTGCATGGGATTTGTTCAAGAAAGGAAACAGACAAATGTTAAGCAAAGAATAGGACATGGAAATGTTTAAAACCGACAAGATGATAAAAGTGTTTAATGTATAAAAAGGAAAGAGTGAATGTCACGTTTCTGCCACCCACCAGTGTAGCAGCACTGTGGAGGCTGTATAAGGGCGTAGAAACGTGCTTCCCTGATCTCTCGATACCAGCTCACGTGAACAGCGAACCAAGTGACGCAGAAGTGAACGTGGGTCTAGTGCATAAAATGAACGCATAATGGACAATAATTAAAAGCACTTTATTTAATTATACTACCAGAGAAGGTGCCGATCCCAGTGGCTGCGCGGTCTAAGGCGTGGGTCTGCGGCCGCTCGCTTGCTGGGATTGTGGGTTCGAATACCGCCGGGGGCACAGATGTCTGTCTCTTGTGAGTGTTGTGTGTTGTCAGGTAGAGGTCTCTGCGTTGGGCTGATCACTCGTCCAGAGGAATCCTACCGAGTGTGGTGTGTCTGAGTATGATCGTGAAGCCTCGATATTGAGGAGGCACTGGCCCACGAAGGGCTGTTGCGCCATGGAAAACAAACCACAGAAGGTGTGTATGAATGCTGCATAGTGTGTAGATCAGGGGTGACCAAACCGCGGCTCGCGAGCCACATGCGGCTCTTTGACATATAGCGCGCGGCTCGCGGAAATATGTTGGCTGAGCACCTTTTTGCATTACAATTCAAATAAAAGGTAAATAAAAAATTTTCAAGCTATATAATTATTTACCGGGTATAAACTGAGAGTCCACTGGATTAAAACGTAAGTTTAATGTTCATGGTGAGTAAATATATTTAAGAATTTTTGTAACAAAATGTGCATATAATAAAAATGTGTGTGTAATATTTGTTCATGTCTTGTGGCTCTCAAACTTCTGAAGTTTATCGTATGTGGTTCTTACGTTAAGCAAGTTTGGCCACCCCTGGTATAGATGGTCGAGATTTTTCTACAATTCGTACAGTTCGTTTCTTCGTTGTTACTCTAAACAGGTGCCTGTAGGAACAGTACGTAATGAGTGAATGTAAGTTTGTAAATCTCAAAGAATTAATTTCATATCTCCCTGTTGTTACACGTTATGAAATGTCCGCCACCAGTATTTTTCTCAAGCGACACAATCCGCCACATAGTTTGGGTAGACAATATTGCTTACGTTCAAGATGTGCGACATTTGAGGTTCTGGCAGCGACGTTTGTGAATATTCTAGTCTTCTGGAGAGTTAGGCTCCTCTAGGACTGCTTGATCCTGAAAAAGAGGGCATGACCATCCTTTGGGACGTCATAAAACCTACTTCCCAGTCGAAACATCGTAACATCGCAGCAGACGTGAATCTTCTACGTCGCAGCTGTTATGGTTTTTTCTTATCGCTCTGGAGTTGTGACTGCTTCTACCGAAGTACAGATTTAATCATTTGAACAATAAACGTGTCTGTTTTATACAAACACTCAGTTCGTACCGCGCAGTAAACACTTCACCTCAGTTATACAAAACCAATCTCTTAATGTTGCATAAGGCAAAAGTTGCTGTTTGTACTGAGATCCATACACAACACATAAAAGCAACGTGAGCACCATGTAGAATTTGTGAATGTTAAACCTGGTGGTAAGTAAAGTAACCGCTAGGCTTTGCAATGTTAGTTAGATTACATCTGATGGTATTAACGTTCCATACAGTTCCTTTCTCCAGGGTTTGATCGCCTACAATCAATATATTTATTTCTTCTCCAAAAGGTCCCAACCGGCACTGGGGCCCACCCAGCCTCGTTGTCAATCGGTACCGGGGTTCTTTTCCCGGAATTAAGAGACCACTTACCTCCATCAAGTGTCGGGGTTAAGAATGAATGGAGCTATACCTCTGTTCCCTCTATATGCCTTCATGGCGTGGACAGGGACAAATATACTTTGCTTTATTTTTTTTAATAATCCACCAAGGCGGGGAAAGTTGGGGGGGGGGGGGTTTCAGATGTCTCACCCCGCTGCCTGCGCCATGTTACAGCCCGCATTGTAGGTAGGCCGCCTTGGAAGCGAATTAAACTGGAAGAGAATATGTCCTACCTTAACATATGAAGTGATTTTAGAATTACATTACAACTCCCTTGAAGCAGGCAAGGTCGAACGACGGACCATTCAACTGCTAAGTTAGTATGCCCGTCACGTTCTAGGAGAGATCTTCCAGTCTATGAGTATTTAATCTTCAACAATGCGCTTGAAAAGTGCTTCCTTCCACATGCAAACTTCTCACTTTTATTGGACTACTGAGCGGACAACAAAGGACACAGTACACATATTGGATTACTGAGCGGACAACAAAGGACACAGTACACATATTGGACTACTGAGCGGACAACAAAGGACACAGTACACATATTGGACTATTGAGCGGACAACAAAGGACACAGTACACATATTGGACTACTGAGCGGACAACAAAGGACACAGTACACATATGAAAGGCTAACTGATCCTAGTCACTCTTGAAAATGTAGGAATGAGATGCATTACGGCGTCTTTAAGACATAGCTGGATATTTATGTTGCTATCCAGCAGCACGTGGGCACCAAGTATTTTTCATTGGGGGGGAGGGGGGTGCTGACCCTGAGACTATATGTAACTTATGTTTGACTTTAAAAATTATGTTATAAAAATCATGTTGTAAGTACAACGTAACAGTCTGCAACTGCATTTATATACATATAAATATAACTACATAATCCATGATCAATTACAGTGCCCTATCTTCTTGTTTTTTTAAATTTATTAATTTATTTTTCAAAATTCTAATGTACTAGTCATCAGCCAATTTCTATGGCTGATTTCAGCTGAAAGGTAAATCACGTAAAATGTTTGATACAATATCTACAAAATCTGTGCTTTTTAAATTTCAGTTTTGGGGTGTTTGGGAAGGGGGCTGCAGCCCGGCGCCTACCCCCCTTGGGTGCGCCCCTGTCCAAAAGGAAACATTTGTACGTAAGTAGAAGGGAGAAAATTTCAACTGGAGGCGCCTCAACATTTCTACTTTTCTCAAACACCATTACGACGATGAAATGAAGAAAGATTAACTGGGCGGTAATGTGGCACGCATTGTCGCCCTCGGTGGACTAGGTTCGCGGGTTCGATCCCGACAGAGGGCGATGGATTTTTAAGGGTGATAAAAATCCGGAGCACCACTTGCTTCGGAGGGGAAGTAAAGCCGTCGGTCCAATGTCGTAGATTTACGGCATGTAAAAGATCCTTCGGGCATGAATAGAACCAGTAATGTCCGTAAGATAAAATTCAAGCGGCCATTTCTCACCCAAGTCTCCTGACTGCCTGCCAGATGGCTCTGGCAGTCTCATCAGGATTAAGCAAAAACTTGTGCGGTCAGTGAGCCGGTCATTCACTACAGAATGCACACTTACCGACTAGGAAAACCTTCGGGATGAAATCCCAAAAAGAAGGAGGCTTTGGCCCACCTCGGGCTGTAACGCCATGGAAGAAGAAGAAGAATGTAGCACGCACGAGGTAAAGGAGAAATGTATACGTAATTACACAGCTGGAAACACTGAAAGTAGGAGACCATTAGGACGAGCTACCAAAGAATGGTTGATAATATTAAAACACATCTTATCAAATAAAGCATAATGTCGACTGGAGTTATTTGGCTCAGGACAGGACTCTTGTGATCACGGTAATAAAACTGTGACTTCCAAAACAGCGCACAGTTTTCAGAGTAACTAAGCGATGGTTCGAGTTTTTAGGTTTTCGTAAGGATGTCGCTGAGATGTCAGTTCGTCTGGTGCATGACGTCGCGTCACTGGGCAATTTGTTTACGACGTTTCGAGACTAATGCTTTGTGTCTAAAAGTGAGGAGAAAACTACCCAGTGACGAGACGTCATATACAAGCAAAACGGATACCTGACCGACTGCTACTTCTCAAGAAGGACTCTGCTCCATGGAACGGGGTAATTGGCTGCTGGCTTAATGGGGTAATTGGGTAATGGGGTAATTGGCTGCTGGCCTAATGCTACAGTAAAACGCTCCGCATTTTATTTATAGAGATTATTTTAATCTTCTGCATAAATATTCACCTTTCATTACCAGTTACCTTCATCCGTCGGGGCACGTGATGGCGCAGTTGGTTGGGGAACTGCGCTACTCGCGGGTTCGATTCCTTATCGGATCATTGAGATTTGTCATTGACTTAATCCTTCCGTCCGCACTATGGCCCTGGGATCGACTCAGCCTCTGACAGAAATGAGTACCAGGAATATTTCTGGGGGGTAAAGGCGGCCGGTGCGTAGGGCTGACAACCTTACCACCTTAATGTGCCGACTGTCTAGAAATCTGGGAGCCTCAACCTCCTGTGACCCTAAGGGCCTGTCCAGGCCTGTAATGGGATTGCTTTACCTTTACCTTTACCTTTTTATGTTCTAAGGTATGACTTCAACACCAGTACGCAGTGAACAAGAAAAATGATCAAAAGCACCTCTTGAAATATTAAATTTTGTTGCCGTCTGATTTATTTTATGAAAAAAATGATTATTTTGTCTACGACGTACGTTACGTTAATACGACAAATTTAACTCCTCTTTGTTAACAGACCCGTATGTGAAACACTGCACGTGTTACAAGTACTTGTACCTATCTTTCACTAAGTATGCAGCCTCGTTGTCTTGCATAATGACCCGTGCCCACTCATTAGCAAGTCTTATGGTAGCAGACACCAAGGTGTTAATTGGTTCGTTAAATGATAAACTCTCGTTAACTTTAATGCTAATAAACTGGACTCAATTCCGCGTTATGGAGACTAAGGTATGATGTCACTCAAGAGTAAGGTTACCTTTTACACGACACCATTTTTTACTTGTACAGCTTGTGGGAAGCTCATGTAAGTTTACAAGCTCCCCCCCCCCCCCCCCCCCCCCCCCCCCTCGTATACAGCATCGTGAACGCAGGAAACTGCTGAAATCCAAAGGCATGCATATTAAATCACACAACATTCAGTCAAACAAAATGCACTACATTGTATTCAGATATTCTATATAACAATATCTTGTTAATCAATCCAACATGTTTCGACACCTCATGGGATCATCATCAGGGATTCGTATCAAAGTAAGATTTCACAAAACAGAACTAGCAATGCACATACATATTATAATAATAATAACCATGGCTCGACAGCCCTATATGGGCTTGGGCCTCCTCTTTCCGAGTTATTTGTACATTTGCGGCAGTGAGTGACCGGCCCACTGCCGCGCTTTTGAACTCGATCCTGATGTGGATCAGGGACTTGGGTGAGAAAATGCCGCTTGAATTTAGCTTAGGGACACTACTGGTTCTTCTTCATGCCCGAAGGTTCTTTTACATGCCGTAAATCTACGACATGGGACTGACGGCTTTACTTCCCCTCCGAAGGAAGTTGTGCTACGGATTTTTATCACCCTTAAAAATCACATCGAACCCGCGAACCTTGGGTCCAGTGGCGAGCACGCTAACCACTAGCCCACCGAGGGCGACTGCACATACATATTAAAAAGATATAAAAAGACGATCGCTTAAGAAGTAAGCGATTTGGTAATGGATCCCTGTTATACTGAAAATTAATGATAAAAACATTAAGTTAATTAAAATATAAACATGTATAACCAATTTAAAATACTCTTCGTCTTTTACATCTTTTCATATCTTTTTGATATGTATGTACATAGCTAGTTCTGTTTTGTGATACGAATCCCTGATGATGATCCCATGAGGGGTCGAAACATGTAGGATTGATTAACAAGATAGTGTAATATAGAATATCTGAATACATTACAGTGCATTTTCACTATTTAAAAAACACCAACTGGATGCACTTTTTATTTTAAAAAACTGTATAGTTCTTTAAAGCATTTTTTAAAAAACTATACAGTTTTTTTAAAATAAAAAAGTGCATCCAGTTGGTGTTTTTTAAATAGTGATTGTGATAAGATGCACGGTGTTTTTAGAATAAGGACTGCATTTTGTTTGACTGAATATGTGTCATTTGATTATCGTCAGTGCACGGTATGAACAATACAAAACACGCATAGTAGAATTTCGCAATCAGCAAAATGAGTTCTTTTTTATGCAAGGACACAAGTACGCTACACATGTATGAGAACAGAATGTGCTTAGCGACTTCTTTGTGTCAGGCCTTGCATCGTCACTTACAAAAGCCTTATAATTAGACCCTTACTACCTCTTTCAGATTGAGATATGTAAACGGTAAGGGTTCTTACCAGCTACTTTTAACTCTGAAATAAATTACGTAAGTTTGGAAGTATATGTAATGCTCCCGACGTCTTGTCTCGTGTTAAATTACACCACGCTGATTTATATAGCAGACACTTAACAGAACAGAAGCATAAGCAGGGAAGGTCTGTAATAAATTTGTTACTCATCTCTTTATTTTGTATTTATGGTGTTAATACGTCAGTAATTAACTTTAATGGCGTCGTATGAAACGAGGGTGATATTTAGACGAACGAAAAATGCGCGCCAGACTGTTAGTTTCTTCTTACATGGACGCTACGGTCAGGAAGCTGACAGAAGTTCCACTTCTCCTGTCTTAGCATTCCAACATGGTTGCCATATAAAATTGTGATTTGCAAGAAAATACCACCGATACCAAATACAGTGTCTGTTAATATTTCGTATCATGTCGCAGCCTTGAAAACGATACAGTTTACAGTTAGCTATCTTTAGAAGGCGTACAATAACATCGTGAGATCACAAAATATTTCACACAAAGAAAAAAGATTTATGACTATAAAATCAACAATTTGCACACACTACATATATATAATGAGACAGTATTTTCTCCTACATGTTTCTGCAGTCGACTGCGATCTTCAGGGAGTAATACCAATATTTAAAACCTGATAAAATTATACATGTGTAGTGATAAAATACATTATATCATTATATACATTATATGACATAATGTATTTTATGACTACAAATGTATCATAATTTATCAGGTTTAAATAATGGTGTTACTCCCTGAAGATGGTGTACATACATTATATCATTATATACATTATATGACATAATGTATTTTATGACTACAAATGTATCATAATTTATCAGGTTTAAATAATGGTGTTACTCCCTGAAGATGGTGTACATACATTATATCATTATATACATTATATTATAACTTGTACAAATCTGTACCTATTATACGTAAATGACACCAACAACGGAGCCTACTGCAGACTGTGGAACCTTGTAAAGAATAGTTTATCACTGGCAATTGGTTTTAAACCTGGCATATTGTGCTCCCTGAAGATGGTACGCTTGTACCGAAACATATCGCAGCCACGTGTTTAACACTGATATGTAACTAATAATGTGCATTTGGTTGGTACAATAAATTGAATACTTTTCTCGACGGATTTTCAGAAAATACTTAAGTACCAAATTTCATGAAAATCGGTCCAGTGGGAGCCGAGTTGTTCAATGCGAACGGACATACACACAGACGGACAGACGGACGGACAGACAGACAGAGAGACAGACAGACATGACGAAGCTAATAGTCGCTTTCCGCAATTTTGCGAACGGGCCTAAAACAGGATTTCAGAGAATTCGTATGGAAAGTGTCGTAGGCAAGGCCTTCAGAGTCTTTAACAGAGTCTACTGCCTATACACAAATAACGCAGTTAAGCTCTGAAATGACATGAACCCTCCATAAAGCCATCGTTATATTTACAGCGATTTACCCCTGCCTCGCTTGGACATTTGTGGCGGATCTTCAAGCTGCAGCGAGTGCAGAACAAAGTTTCCAGCAAGACTGGCAACTTTTCAAGGCGCACAGCGACCCGCGATTTGCGTGTGGCATCCAAAATTCCGTACGACTATGATTTAATAACAAAGTTACGCAGGCAGGAAGCGGAAGTCTTACAAACTACAAGAATAAAAATATTTCTCTACTATGGACAAGGGAAAGACCAACACAGCAAATAAGAAAGGCTTAAACATGGCCGCGGCCAGACATAGATCGTTAAATTGTCTAAGCACTCTTTATGTGACGTGGTTTCCAAGTGTTATATAATGACTTTGTCAATTGATAGCATTATGCGGCATCGGTGATATATGGTTTGAGTATGGAGCACTGGTGGAAGGATTCTGACAAGGGAAAACCGCAGTACTCCACTCTGTCCACCTTAAATTTTATACTGACTGGTCTGGGACTGAACCCGGCTATCTACGCGGTTTCGTCAATGCATATCACATTTACAGACATTTAGTGTTTGGGTATGTCAACTGTCCGGTGTCTTACAAATGCAGAAAGTCAACTGTGTAAATATGTAAGAGGCTTCGAAAGGTTATGCACTTTTGACATACACGGTTGGAACTTTATGTTCAGTAGGTGGCTAGATAAGTAGAAAGGTGGGTGGGGTGGTGTGGCAAAGACGTGGGGAGGGGGAAGATGCGTAGGGCGTTACATGTATGCGTGCAGATGTTAATGTGTGTAGGTGTAGTTAGTGTGACAGTCCTGGACGATGTGCAGGCTACAAGCAGGTGGGTAACTATGGTCAGTGCCTGGTGTTCAAACGACTCTTCTAATTTTTATTTCAGGAACTACACATAATTAACTAAATCCATGGAGCGGAATCCTAACTGAGAAGCTAACAGGTCCTTAGCTAGTCAAGAAATTTCCTGTATTTTATGGAACCCGAAGGTTCATTACCGCATTCACAAGTGCCCACCGCCTGTCCCTATCCTGAGCCAGGTCAATCCAGTCCATGGCCCCCATCCCACTTCTTGAAGATCAATTTTAATATTAAACCCCATCTATGCCTAGGTCTTCGAAGTGGTCTCTTTCCCTCAAGTCTGCCCACTAGAACCCTGCATGCACCTCTCCTATCTCCCATACGTGCCACATGCCCCGCCCATCTCATTCTTCTTGATCTGATCACCCAAATAACATCTGGTGAGAAGTGCAGATCATGAAGCTCCTCATTATGCTGTCTTCTCCCGTCCCCGTTACCTCTTCCTCTTAGGCCCAAACATCTCCTCAGCACCTGTTACTCTTCCCTCTTAGGCCCAAACATCCTCCTCAGCACCCTATTCTCGAACACACGCAGCTATGTTCCTCCCTCAATGTGACAGACCAAGTTTCACATCCATACAAAACAACAACAACAGAGAAAAATTTCAACTGCGAAATTTGTGGTTTTACAGCGGTGAATAAAGACAACCGTCTCATAAAACAGGACATCGTGTAGCCCGGTAGATGTGTACCGACGTTTCGGAGGAGCCTGCTACCTCCATATACTTTAATGGAGGCAGCAGGTTCATGTGACATGACGTTACCAGACTACACGACATCACATACCAGCACAGATTTGTTCAAAATTTGAAACGATGATATGTAACTGTAATCAACCAATAATGGGCATAACTTTTGGCTGGTCTTAAAAAATAAAGAATTTAATATTATATGGACACTCTTTTGAATTTCGCACTGTGTTTTATGCCTGCCTCAATAATCTTTTCGCTTATGAATTTGTACTCACAATCTGCCTTCTGCATGACTGGTGCTGTTCTTCCCTCTTCATCTATAAGAATTCCCTCGAGTCTTTGCAAAGATATATCCCACATTCTTCAGTTCATATCTCTGACATTCCACCGTAGTTTAAAGGCTGTGGAGTAATGAAATATTCCCCGTCCGATTCTACGGTCAGCTTCCTGATACTGGACAGATGCGTAGTAAGAACTACTACTTTCGATTCAGAGTGTACTATAACAACATAATGTAGACCATGTAACTTATTACGTTTAAAGTTTATAGGCTTCAAAGGAAACGTGAAAAAATAAGCATATTTGGTTTTGAGTTTCCAAGTTCTGAAACCCTCTTAATGTCACTCAAGAATCCAAAGCCTCTTTTTCTAAGCATTCACGGATGGAATAACAAGAGGAAACAGGAAGATTCTTTAGAATAGCAAAAAAATAAAAAAAAAACTGCCATCTCTCGCGGAAAGCCCAGAACTAAAGCGTCTGCCTATGTTACAGGATGTTTCTCCATACACTAAACAGCGGATTGCGCCTCATCTTCAGGTCTTACTAGACTAACTGATGGCTGATGGGTTACTTTTTGTCGACTAATGTTTAAAAATAACGACTTGTATCTTGGTAAGGTAAAAGATAAACTTTTCCCTTTCCACGCCATGAAGGCCTGTAAGAGGAGTAGAGGTATAGCTCCACTCATTCTTAGCCTCGGCGCTAGATGGAGGTGAGTGGTCAACATCATGCCCCGGCCACTTTACCCCTGCGAAATAACCCGGGTATCCACTGAATAAGGGGCTGGTTGGGCCCCAGAGACGATCTGGACATTTTGGAGGGAAGAACAAATTCTTTCCCTTGAGGGGATACGAGTCTCTTCGCTACTCGCTATACTTCATACTTTCTTCATTCTTAGGTAAGCAAGTAGATGAAAACCAAGCAGATATCTCTAGGATCATCATCACTCCGGCGGCACGCGGTGGTGCAATTGGTTGAGGCACTGCGCTACAAGCCGGAAGGTCTCGTTTGCTATTCCCGATGGTGTCATTGGAATTTTTCATAGACATAATCCTTCCGGCCGCACTATGACCCTGGGGTCGACTCAGCCTCTAACAGAAATGAATACCAGGAATATTTCGGCCGGTGCGTAGGGCTGACAACCTTACCACCTTCATGTGCCGATTGTCTAGAAATCTGGGAGCCTCAAACTTCTAGAGCTCTCAGGGCCTGTCCAGGCCTGTAATGGTATTGCTTTACCTTGCTTTGACCTTTCTTATCATCACTCCGTGTGGTATATGTGCTGATACGCTGAACCTCGGGACTAAACAGAGGTCAGTATTAAGCTATCGGGCATATTACTGCGGGGAATAGCGAACTGCGCCTATTGATTTGAGACCGCGTGCGGCTTGAAGCCGCAATGGACGTACAGATGAAGAGAAATTCTCTATTCCTCCCCACGAATGTACCATGATCTGCGACAGTTCAATCCGTAGCCCTCATTTTTGTGACAGGATAACTGGATTTATGCGACATGTCAATCAACATGACCACATATTTGATTCGTAATGAATTACATTTTTTTTAGAAACAGCAAATTCAACTGTGGGGGGGCGCGGTGGCGCAGCTGGTTGAGGCACTACGCTACAAACCGGAACGTCGCGGGTTCGATTCCCGATGGTGTCATTGGATTTTAATTGACTTAATCCTTCCGGCCGCACTGTGGCACAGGGATCGACTCAGCCTCTAACAGAAATGAGTACCAGGAATATTTCCTGGGGGTAAAGGCGGCCGATGCGTAGGGCTGACAACCTTACCACCTTCATGTGCCGATTGTCTACAAATCTGGGAGCCTCAACCTACTGGACCCCTCAGGGCCTGTCCGGGCCTGTAATGGGATTGCTAAAAAAATTTCAACTGTACCTACACATACATCAGGGTGTATATGAAATATGAAATAACGGAAGTCTCCACTTTTGAAGGTCCTAAGTTCGGTGAAAAGTAATTTAAGGTTTCTTTAAAAAAATGACACTTGCTGTCTGGGCATATATTAACTTCGAAAGCGGGTTGTTAAACGCGCACCTTACTGTGTGCTGTCAGGAGCGGCGATGATAGAAATTTGATGTAATAATGACTGGCAGGGAAACTTGAGCATTTGAAGAAGAGCATGCACCAGTACTAATATTTCCACCATAAATTCAATACGGCTTCCTCCACTTGGGATTGTACTCAAGTCCCCGAATTGAGAAGTGTGAAGGCGAGGATTCTGGTCTTCTAGAATACGAAGCTAGAAGAATTCCTCTACGATGCACAAGCCTTTGAAAAGGAATGCACTACATTCCTTGGAAACGTCGGAACCTCAAATCTCAAAGCCTGCATAATCGCCCGTGTCATGGCAGACCTATACATTGATACAATGTTTTTTTTTGCGCTTTGTGCTTATAAATATCTTGGTAGGCGGTCAGGATAGCTCAGTCGGTATAGCGACTCGCTACGGGCTGGACGGTCCGGGGATCGAATCCTGCCGATCCCAGTGGCCGTGCGGTCTAAGGCGTGGGTCTGCGGCCGCTCGCTTACTAGGATCGTGGGTCCGAATCCCACCGGGGGCATGGATGTCTGTGTTGTGTTGTAAGGATGGTAGCATGGAACGTAAAGTGACATTAAGGACGAAAGGATTTAAACAGTACAAAAATGGATCAAAGGGGGAAAACCCCGGACAGACAAAAAAAACATCCCGGTGGGGGCGAGATTTTCTGTGCCCGTCCAGACAAGCCTCGATGCCCACTCAGTTTCTTGTACAATGGGCACCGGGTCATTCCCGGGGGTAAAACGGCCGAGGCGTGGTGCTCACAACCCACCCCCTTCTAGCGACGAGGTTGCGAATGGGTTCAAGCTGTACCTCCGCCTCCCCTCTGTGCCTGCATAGGCATGTCATGGGGTGACCCTAAATGACTTGATGCCATACGTTACAAAACACCCTATGAATGAATAAAAAATTGGAAAAGGATATGTATGGTAGCCACAACTAAGGAAGATAGGGGAACACTATTTTCTTAAGATCCATATGGCAACTGACAGCGGGAGGTAGATAAATATTCCCTCTCTACCACACATCCGAAACCAGCGACAAACCATTTCTAGAATTGGTTACGTACTTGCATTCAAGCAAGAGTGACCTAAAGTACACATCTAGCTGCTTCAGCTACTTAGTTTTCTGTGAATGCTAAGACATACCTTAGTTTGATACCAGAAATTTAGAAGGTATCTTTACATCACAATAATTCTAAATTTAAATTTACCGTTACAGAGGTAAAGGTAAAGGCGTCACTGTGATCGCCATTTAAGGCATAAAAGAGAGTGCAGTCATAGCCCCATACATTCTTAAACTCGGCCGCAGATGGACGTGTGTGGTCATCTTCCCGCCCTTACCCCTTTACCCAGAAAATAGTCCACGGTATCACTGAAAATGAGGTTGGGTGGGCCCCACTGGCGGTCTGTAAGTTTGGGAGAGGGAAAAGTTTTTTACCTTTCCGGACATGGAACCGAAGTTAACGGGACGGATTTATAGTACTCTACTCTGGTTTCTACATGTGAAATACCGTACTGTACCTTAATATAGGGTGTATCTTTTATCGTGTCCCTGAGCACAGCAGCTATCACGGAAACATGACCGCATACGAAGCCTGCATCCGCCGGGAACTTAAAAGAGTCCGTTCTTCTCCTGTAGTTCAACGTACCTCACTTCATAGATATCCTCGAAGTGCCGATCTCGAGATCACAAGCTGACCTCGAACCTTCTGGAAATATTTCTGGGCACACAACAAGCTCCTGTTTTAAAATATCGACAATTTATCTTCGACCCTCCTTCAATTCTGCCAAGAAAGTCTATTTCCCTACATTTTCTGTTCTATTAATTCCACGAATACTTAACGGCGGGGTCTGATTCTTCGAAAAACAAGGGTCCTGTAATTTTGGCCACTCATTGCACATCAGACTCCAATTTCGAAGTCATGTAAAACAACTGGACGAACTGCACAGGAAATGTTTGGGACATCAATAATTGGATAATTGTATTCGTAAACCGTAGATCCCAGTGGACGCGCAGTCTAAGGCGTGGGTCTGCGACCGCTCGCTTGCTGGGATTGTGGGTTCGAATCCCGCCGGAAGCATGGATGTTTGTCTCTTGTGAGTGTTGTGTGCTGTCAGGTAGAGGTCTCTGCGTCGGGCTGATCACTCGTCCAGAGGAGTCCTACCGAGTGTGATGTGTTTAACTAAGTGTGATCGTGAAGCCTCGACAGTGAGGAGGCCCTGGCCTACTACAGGCTGCTGCGCGTTGGAAAAGAAATTGTAAACCATGCATCATCTCAGAAAGACTCACATTTCGTATTTCCTTATTGTCTATTACTGAACCTGTTAGTCGAAATTTTTTGACCATTCTGTACAGGTCAATATTCTTTTACACGGCACTGTCGCCGCGAGACAAGTTTTCGGGAACCTTAATTTACAAAATTATAGCAAGCTAACATACTTCGTACCACTGAAACAAATGCAACTTCATAAGCGCTGAGACCATCCATAGTTCATGCATAAAAACAGATGACTAGACAGCGTTCGTTCCAGCGACTCAGCAATCAGCGGCAATACCACTGGCACGATGTCTGCGGCCGACGATATTTTTTTCTACGCTCGGAGACGTGACAAGTCTACCTTCCTGCAACAGGCATTGGCCGCACGCCGTTTCATTTTGCTGAATCTCATTTTTATCTAACAGTCCCCACACCGTATACGGACATCCGAAACGAATCAAAGAAACACATAGCTTGTACCAATTTCACTTATAGCTGAGATCTGCGCTCTTCTGGGATATTACGCAGCGCAGAATGGCAGTTTGTTACCGATGTTTCGGGACAACCTATCGGTCCCATTTTCAAACGTCAATCAGTCAAAAGACTGATAGAACTTATAGTTGTTGTCAGCGTTATGTAATGATTCAACAGAAAAGAAAACTGAAGCCAGTACATGGAGAATAATGTGGTGGTATTAACGTGATGTCAAGATCATTAATCATCGATTACTGGGGGGAAAGGATCCCTTGTATATCCTTTATTTACGATTTCGCGAAGCAGGACATAGTGGTGGAGAAAAAAATCATTTTCTTTAGTCTCATTACAACATACAATCCAGACACGTGTGCTATCAGTTTTGTATTTACCCATCTGAAGACGGACACCGACACCGAGTATTATCGCTGGGCTAAGCCCTTTGCAGTCGCCCTCGGTGGAGTAGTGGTTAGCGTGATCGCCACTGGGCCCAAGGTTCGCGGGTTCGATCCCGACCGAGGGCGATGGATTTTTAAGGGTGATAAAAATCCGAAGCACAACTTCCTTCGGCATGTAAAAGAACCCTACGGGCATGAATGAAAATTCAGCGGCCATTTCTCACCCAAGTCTGCCAGATGGCTCTGGCAGTCACATCAGGATTGAGTGGAACTTGTGCGGTCAGTGGGCTGGTCACCTGCTACATCAACGCACATGACCACAGAAACCTCCGAAAGGAGGCCCCCAATGCTCCGCGATTGGAGCGACAAGGGGACTAACTAAGCCCTTTGCCATGTCAAGACATCGGGCCTATTACGGCCGCACGGCCAAGTATTTAGACTTTACCTAGAACTCTCCACGATATAGCTATTTATAGCACCGTGCTTGTAAGAGTTTTGTCTATTTATAATATAGGCCTGTACGTTCCTGAACAAAGCGCGAGTTTGTTCAATGTACTCGTACAGCGCCAGGTGGCAGACAGATCCTCGTGCCATATTTACGGGTGCATGACAGCCCATTGCTACGTTATATTGTTATCCGAAGGCTGGCATTTATCTCACTTATATACAAAACTTTAGTCCCTACCTCACAGAGAACGGAGTCCGTCTCCATTGCTAGGACTAATTAATTAATGCTGTTCAGAGAAATAATTGATATTGACTGTGAGAATCATAAGAAAACATAAAACCACCACGTGCTATAACATAAATTTGTTTAACGTTACAACATCTGGTATACACGGGCAGTTACGGCTGGACTTACGTACTTCAAAATGTGCGGTTTCTTAAATTCATGTACATTTCGAAGGTACAGATAGTCAAAGAAATATACATACTATTTCAGTGATTTGAAAGTATGAAAGAAGAAGAAGCTGACCTAAATACAAATAACTGATTTATTATTTGCACTGACTTATTTTATCATAATATAAGCATAAAATAAATTGAAGCTTCATTAAGATCATCTCACATTTTCTTGTAAACTATCTCCAAATCATCATTTTTTGTTTCAAGTGTCCTTTTTGCACTTCCACAGCTTTCATCCGAAAAGAATTTTTCCCTAGGCCAGGTACATTTTCCAAAAACAAAAAATTTAAACGGGAATACCAAGTGGCAAAAATGGGCAGAGCTTAGAGAAGGCGGGAAAGGAAGCATTTTAAATAGAAACACTTCATTTTATAGAATAATTTAGGTTATAATAGAAACGTTGATGTATAGAAAGAGCAGCACACAGTAAGCGATAGACATATGGAAGTAAATATAGTGGACGTCTACTGGTTAGGACATGGTGTTGGCAGTCACATCCAAAGAAACGTACTTTGAAACGCAACATATAAATCTGATTTCATTACATCCTCGCTTTTCCATTACAAAGTTACACCGTATCCTTTAGGTGCAAAGTATAAGGTCGCAATTTATTAATATTCTCTGAAGACTCAAGTAGAGAAACAAAAAACAAAAAAATATCCGAAGTATCGAAAGAGGAAATACAATTGGTTACGTGTAGCCATATGCATATGTGGCAGTGCAGCACATCACTTTACGAATAGCAATCGTGTCTACACACGATTCACATGCATCATTCATTAGCTACACATGGATACCTTCTGTCAAAAATAGCTATTAAAATGCTAATGAAACGCCCGGCTTTCTGCAGCATCTCTACAGAAACTGCATGCGGCGACAGCTGCAGCTCACCACAAACATTACACCAATTTTCCATTAATTACAGAATCTCTTTAAAGCATATTTTGATAAATCTACACATAATTTCCCTCCGTTTTCCACGTATAATTGTTGTATATTTATGCAAAAAAAAAAGGGTACTGGCGTTAACTGAACAAAACGAGTACAACTGTATCAGCCTACCGGTAAGTACATAAATACGCAATGCTGATCCTAGAAGAGCAGGAATAAGGAATTTGCGAAATTTTAGGCTTTCTCCGCTGTATAGCGAGATCTTCGCTTTTCTGCAATGTTGCGCGGCGACAAATGGGTAGTTTGTTACCGACGTTTCGGCAAAACATATCGGTCCAATCTTAGAGGATCAAGGTGTCGAAGAACAATTATTTTGGACACAAATTCTTCTTGGATGTCTTGACTCTTCAAGATGGGGCAAATACATTGTCACGAAACGTCGGTAGCGAACTACTTACTGACACTGCACAGCATCCAAGAAGAACGAACATCTCAGTAAGTTATTCATTGCTGGATTATTTGCTCATACGCCGTAATTCTGACATAAAATCACCGAAGCATGTACACGCACAACGGTACGCACGCTGTACTGTTCACATAGCTAATATTATTATTTTGATTAAACCAAGGGAGACGAGTTTCGGAGAATATGCAACATGCATTGGCAAGACAATAAATGCATACGACATCGTAGTTGGAACAGATCAAGAAAGACGCTCACTTCATACATCTCGGCGTTAATCGGGGGTTCAATAACGAAATGGGTCTCACCTTAAGACGTTGTGGACAAGATTAAACTGCTTGACGGCAGAATACGATGGCAGGCTTTTGTAAACACGACATTATGGTTTCACGAAAAGAGGCAATGTGTTTAGAACTTGAACAACTGCTAACTTGTCGAGACACTGTACCTGCTAGTGACTTACAGCTAGTTTGTTGCATGTCATTTAACGTCGTAACGTCGATCTGCAGGCGTTACGCAGCATGCAATGGAATGCGATGATTATCAAGAATAGTAACTTGGGGGGGGGGGGGGGGGGGAGGATGAGGGGTTATTTTCAGGAACTACAGGCTTTGTAAAGGGGTAGACAAAGTCCCACCACGTAGCGCCTTAACAACGACCCTACAGCTGTAATGGTCATACAGCTGCCTGCTAGACACTTCCACGCCACATCACCTGATTTCTTTCGAAATGACACTGAAGAAACAGAAAAAAATATCGTAAAAATTATAGTAATTCAGTTGCTTTATTAGAGTGTTTCCCAACAGAAAATAGCCTACAAAAGGAGAGCGCTCTTAAGTATGTACAGAACTAAAAACTAACAACAAAATAAAGCATTCAATTATAACAATCAAATAAATCGGATGAAAAAGGAAAATGATCCTCAGGGAGGAGAGTCTTTACACTAAAATATCCTGATGATGATGATGATAACAATAATAATAATAACAAAGATGAGAAGAAAAGTTCCCGTGTACAATTCTTGTCCACAGCATACCTCACGTCTAACGACTAGATCTCGATCTAACTGATTAGTCAGTGTGAGGTTAGGTACGGTACGGAATTCAATTTGCAAAAATAAGGGGATGAATTCAGCAAAACGAATTTTAAAACGGCAATGAATAAGCCCTAAATACATATACATATATATGCGTGTGTCAATATCGACGGCCATGTGTACTCTACTTGAGCGCAGGAAACTTCTTTCTCCAGCGCTTTCTGATCCCTTCGATAAGGCACTTCGCACATCGCCGTGTATGGTAACGCGAGACCAAGTGGAAGTTCTATTACATGGAACCTTTTGACGCTGAATACCAAAATACCAATGCGACGTAATCTCACGAGGGACACCGAGTCTCTGAAATACCGAAACTGTGCTTTGCATTTTCATAACAAAAGTAACATGAACGCAATCTACAAAAAATATTCCCGTGATTTTACCTTCAGACTACGTTCTTGTCATCGAGTTTGTTTACTTTCTTTTGTGGTGAAGGGCACCACAGCAGATGCTACGGACTCACCGCAGCCTTGAGGCTTATTATGCAACTCTGTGATGAAGATGATTAGTTTTTTCGTTTTTCCTTGTAATGGAGCACCGATGGAATGAAATTGACAGGGGAAAACCGAAGTACTCGGGGAAAAACCTGTCCCAGCGCCACTTTGTCCACCACAAATCCCACATGGACTGACCCGGGATCGAACCCGCGCCTCCGCGGTGAGAGGCCGGCGACTAACCGCCTGAGCCATGGCACGGCCTTTATTTGTTTAGTTACACTTAAATCTAACCTTTAACTAATCTAGATTCTTAAATGCTTTCATCCGTGTGATCTTTACTTCATTCATACCTACACACGATGTAATGACTAGGCTACGGGCTGGACTACGGGTTGGAATCCCGGTAGGGGCTACAGATTTTACTCTTTTCCAAAACCTCAAGACTCGCTCTGGGGACCACCCAGCCTCCTATTCAATAGGTCCCGGGGTTTTTAACCGCGGTAAAGCGGCCGGGGCGTAAAGCTGACCACTCACCTCCATCTAGCGCAGAAGTTAAGAATGAGTGCAACTAGTACTCCCCCTACATGCTTTTGTGGCGAGGACAGGGACACCTTTACCTTTTACAGAGCACGTAATCCTCACAGATACGTTCCAATATACAGCGTGTTTCATAAATCCCTCCGGGATTTCGGAGGTCTGTAGCTCAGGAGCCAAATCACACACGGGGGATGAGAGCATGTCAGTGAAAAGAGTACATATCCAGGTTTTGAACCTATCTTATAAACGTTCAATATGTCCCCCTTTGGTGACTCGACAGACGTCAATCCTGTAATCTAGCTCCTGCCACACACGTCCAACATATGAAGCTTTCTGTTCACCTGAAAACGCCATGTTTGCACACCACTGCCTCCTAGCGGAGAAACGGGTAACTACGCCATCGCATCTATCACGAAAAAACTTTTACATTTCCTCTATCCGTTGGCATGCTTTTATCTCTTATATATGGGTTTACTACTGCACGGCCAAGCCTCTAAATCCCGGATGGACTTATGAAACACGCTGTACAACTAAGGGTACTCTGTATATGCATTTGTTTCCTACTTGCTTTAGCTACAACTAGTCGTAATGTGACAAACAGCATAAAGTGGGAGGATGATTTTGAACACAGAATTAGTCGTGTTATGTACGGAAGCGGACGCAATCCGTTATAATATCCTGCTCCACAAAGAACTCGCAGCAGTTGAGAGAAAACGTTAAAAGCATCAGTGAAGCCGGTCTCGGGGTCCGGGCATCGAGGCTAAGATATTGAAAATGCTAGACAGAGGGGCGAATCGTGATTTCAGGCTTCCGTCGCGGTTGACTGCTTGACCCTTGAAGATGGGACCGACAGTCTGTCCCAAAACGTCTGTAACTATCAATATACGCTGCGTAATATTACAGAAGAGCAAATATCTCAGAGGAGCTAACCATTACACCATGACATTATTGTATAGTCCACATTATATGAAGGTGCATTCCACGAAATGGTGATTTCATGACGGTGTTGCGAATTTCGTTAATTTTACTGATTGTCAAGGCACAGAGTCGTAAGCATAATCATACGCCATGATATCAGCTCCCTCTGATTCATTATACATGAAAGCTATTTGGCATAAAAATGTCTGGTGGTTTTCAGCCATGAGCTTATTTTAACTACGTAAGGACTAGAACAAAACAAAAGTACCTTTCTGTCCAATGCACCCCGATATCCGAAAGAGCACTGCTTTCTTTGACGGTTACCAGGCTTCGCCCACTTGTAGACTAAAATTAACCTGAATTGTATTTAAAGATACAGTTCTTACCACACAAAGAACACATTCCCCATTACGAGAAAACAATCACTTAATGCTATACTGCGGTAGTTCTCAAATATTTTTTACCCACGATCCAACATCGTAAATTACATTGGTCTTTCGATACCAATAATACCAGTATTTAATAAGCACCCCAGTAAATAGATATGGACTTAGAAGCATTTATAAAGAATTAGATATAATGCTCAGCTTTTCCCTATTTTATTCTTCCCTGAACAGAGTCAGGAGTGTTGAAAACAAAAAGCTTCAAACTTGATTATTTTGAGAGGTCACGACCAATCATAACTCTCTCGCGATCCTATTTTGGATCGCGACCCTAAGACCGAAAATCCCTGCTGTGCTGGGAAATAATCGTTGTTTCTGCGAGAATAGTACAAAACACATGAACACACTGTGTGGGCAGAAAGTAAAGTTTCTGAGTGCTGACCGTGGCGCTACATACAGTAACAGCTGGGCTTTAAACGGCCCTAACACGGACCACTTCGGACAAAACTGTCCGGTCTCAGTGACATTAGAATTATTTTTCTTCACATAATGAGCTGGTTTCGAGATGCTGATCACAAACGTTTGGGCCTTGCATTAACAATAATTTGTTTTACAATGTGGCATCTTGTTTATCGTGTAATATGTAAGTAAACACGGTACTTCAACTGAGCTCGTCCCTTCTCTGATTAAAATACAGCACGCTAAAAATACGTTTCGGAAAGTAAAGGGGAAAAAACGAATTTACTACGCCCATTAGAAGAATCTAACCTTTATCATTACATCAACATCAGTCTAAAACAGCGGTTGCCAGCATTGTAGAATTCATTCATTCTGTAGTCTGTCTTACGACAGGTCCGTAGCCTCTTCCAAAGCGAGTTTTCCACAGGGTGCGATCTAGTGCTTCCTCTTTCAATTTCCAGTATTGTAGAATATGAAAATAAAAAGGTAAAAGGTAAAGCAATCCCTGTACAGGGCCTCGACAGGCCCTGAGGATTCCAGGAGTTCGAGGCTCCCAGATTTCAAGACAATTGGCACATGAAGGTGGTAAGGATGTCAGCCCCACGCACCGGCCGCCTTTACCCCCAGGAAATATTCCTGGTACTCATTTCGAACACAGACAGTATTGCGTAGTATTCATTCAGCCCTAAGCATCGGCCGCATTTACCCCCCAGGAAATATTCCTGGTACTCATTTCTGTTAGAGGCTGAGTCGATCCCTGTGCCATAGTGCGGCCGTAAGGATTGAGTGAATGTTTTCTTAAATTCAACAACATTTGGCGGAGCCCCATATTCAAAGAGTTTTAGGCTCCGTTCATAAAACCATGACAGATATTCTGCTCCCAGCTGAGTAATGTTTTGAATGAGTTCACATTTCATTCAACACAACGCCGAGTATAAGCACCTGAAACGTAGTAGTAGTAGGAAACCTTTATGTGCGAAATGTGCTACATGTGTTTAGTCAGCGGAAAATAATTACTGGCAGATCACTTGAAATAATCTCCGCGGACCCCGTGAGGCTGCAATCCACAGACTGACACCTACCCTTCGTGAAAGTTGCACAGCAATCAGAACATAATACAGTCCGACTGTAGTCCAACAATAAGAATGACACGGACGACGACGACGACGATGATGGTGATCTAATTGTATGATAGGCAAGTACCCTTAAGTTGAAGAATGGCGTCATACTTCGTAGCAAAGTAAAGCAGGCCGTGCACACGCCATGAATGAATATGCTGACATAAGGAATGGAGGTGCAGCTCCACTCATTCTTGACCTTGGCACTAAATGGATCTAAGTGGGCAGCTTCACACCTCGTCCGGTTAACCCCTGGGGTAAGAGCCCCCTCCCAAATAAATAGGCGGCTTGGTGGACTCCGATCTTTCTGGACACTTTGGAAGTACAGAAAAATCTCTTCCCCTCGCCGGATCGAACCACGATTCCTTGGTATTCCAGTCCGTAGCCTAGTCACTCTACTGACTCCGCTATCCAGGCTCCACTGATTTTTCGTAGTAAACGATGTATTACAATGGAGTATTTGAACACACTACGTGGTAAATCTACGAAACCTACGGCCATAATTTTACTCCGATTATATGTTTAGAGTAATGGCCCTTCATGAAACCAGACGGCAAATTACAGTGTTTGCCAGTGTCTGCCACTGGGCAATTTCGTGACTAGATGGAAGTAAGGACAGTAACCCCTCGCCCAGCGCCGTTCTGTTCAGCGCGTTTTTGACTTTAAGCAGTTTAAAATAAATAAATATGTGGCAAAGCATTGCCCCGCGTCGACAAATTTAAACACACGCCGATAAACGCAGGTAAAGGCGAATGGATACGCACAGGCTAGCAGCATAACTACCAAAGCAATGTGCCAATGTTTAATGTCCAAATATGTAAGTAGTATTTGAAGCTTTTCCATAAAGTTGCCCCTAGAGAGTCAATAACATTGTTATTGCTGCACGATATTACTGACTGTCTACTTTCAAAACTGGAGAGTTGAACACAGACAGTAAAGGTAAAGCAATCCCATTACAGGCCTGGACAGGCCCTTAGGGTTCCAGGAGGTTGAGGCTCCCAGATTTCTAGACAATCGGCACATGAAGGTGGAAAGGTTGTCAGCCTTACGCATCAGCCGCCTTTACCCTTCGAACACAGTATTGCGTAATATCCATTCAGCTACCGTCTGCCTGCCGAACAGTAAACATACCCAGAAAGAAAATTTCAGGTCTTCAACATTATTTTCAGTTGTTAAGTACCGTAAGCAGTAGATAAACGCTGATTGTGAGCGACTGCTTCTCGCATATTAGTGTTCTTGTAGGGATTATAGCGGTAACAAGCTCGAGTAGCTCATCAAAAACCTCAAACGATTTTTGTAGTCGAGATATGCGCTCTTCTTGGATATTACGCAGCGTCGAGTGGTAATCCTTTACCGACGTTTCGGAACAACGTATCGGTCCTATCTTCAAGGGTCAAGAAGTCATGACCCTTGAAGATGGGACCGATACGTTGTTCCGAAACGTCGGTAAAGGATTACCACTCGACGCTGCGTAATATCCCAGAAGAGCGCAGATCTCGACTACATCGCGGCGGAAGCCTAAATTAGCGGATTTTTTAGTCGTTTGGCCCAGTCAACCTAAGGTTTGTCATAAGATCTTCGTGTTTATGTGTTTGTGTGTGTGTGATGTGGTATTAGTTTGTACCAGTCTTTGGTCCTGATGCGATTCTTTTTCTTTTCGTTTTTTTAAGCACAGGGCTAAAGCAATGACCACACAAGCAGCATCAGTAGCTCCCCACATGCTTACTCGCCCTGACCCACTAACAAAATAAAACACTGGAAACAATATTGAGTCGTCTAAAGAGAAAGATATCGCATAATATAAATTACAAACAAAAATACTAAGCAATAATGTTCACCTACAAGGGCCGCTTAAGGAATTAGCTCAACGCGGTTTAGCCCAACACGCTGATCATTCCCTCTAATCCTCGTGTTATACGAGGGAGCAGTGCAGTATTTTCTCAGACAGAATTACTCTTGCAATGTCACAGCCATCTATCACAAAGCTGTGTAAGACTAAAGGCAAGCAAACCGGTGGAATATATGACGTACCGAGAACCGCATATTCGCTCAGTTAGTGACGACATCAGCAGTCTTATCCATCCGCATACAAACAACCTACCTCCTGTACGCAGCAGACCAGGAATCCACCACGAAACATCGCCTACAGTTTAAATATCTTTTATACATTTTATATTTTTAACATGTACTTATATTGTTAGTTTTGTTTGTGTGATTCATACTTTCACAAGAGTCCATGATGATGATCCCAGGAGGGGATCGAAACATGTTGGACTAGCTTCCAGAGATTGTAAAATAATAATAATAATAATAATAATAATAATAATAATAACCATGGCTCGACAGCCCTATATGGGCTTAGGCCTCCTCTTTCCGAGGTTACGAGGTCTTTGTGCATTTGCGGCAGTCAGGGACCGGCTGACTGGCAGATTGTAAAATACAATATATAAAAATAATAAGAGTGCATTTGTTGGTTGAGTATTGTGTTTTTGATCAGCCAGTTACGTTACATGGAAATCCACTATCGTAGTAACATAACCTCGTCAATAAATCTTATCGTAAGCCTGATACAATCAGTCGCAAAACAACAGCCTATTTCTCTAAGGTTCATTTAAATATTATTCTATTTGCTTTAGGTCTACCAAGTGATATTTACCAAGGTTCTCCTACCAAAATGCTTTACGTGCATGTATTTCTTTCGAGGCACACGCTCCATTCATCGCATCCTTCTTAATTTTATTTAAGACTAAACATTTATACAAAAGCGACGCCTAAAACTTGGCAAATATTTTCCTCTCGACGTGAAATCCCTCTTAACATGCCGACAGCTGAAACAACTGAATATCCTGAGTCTAAAAAAAGAGCCGTGTGTACATCCTTTACACGTTTTGCGAATACTTCGGTTTCTGCGATCTCCAGAAATTTAATTTTACTTTTCAGTTCAATGAACGACACAACGAGACGGTTGACGTGGGAGAAGCACTCAGAGCTGCAACAAGTACAACGCTCGGTATTTGCAGTGCAGCACACAAACCTTCACGGCTACATGCACATTCACAACGCTGTAACCACCCTGAAGAACAGCACAGCGGTCGGGATACCAACATCCCATGCGCTGCTTCGGTTTCTACTTGCACTCAGTGACAGACACGTTCCTGTAACAACAAGTCATCCATCAAGGCCAACGATACACAACTGCATCGTTTTAAAACACATCAAGTGAAAGAGTTCGGATCGTGACGTGACGTGACGTGACGTGACCAGTTTGCGTGGTTCACAGTTCTAGTTCGGGGAATTAATAACCGATCCTCTTGTGACGGCACACGGAAGTGCGTACATTGATCGTCTGATGACACAACGTATCACACACAATGGCAAAGTAAGGTACGTGTGTATGTGTGAATGTGTGTGTATGTATGTGAGTGTGTACGTAGTTTGTTTGTATGTATGTATATATTTATATATGTATGTATGTATATATTTATGTATGTATGTATGTATGTATGTATGTATATATTTATGTATGTATGTATGTATGTGAGCATACGTATGTAGTATGTATGTATGTATGTATGTGTGTGTTTATATATGTATTTATGTATGTGTATGTATGTATGTATGTATGTACGAGTATGTGTGTATGTATGTATGTGAGTGTGTGTGTGTGTGTATGTATGTAATGTATGTATGTATGTATGTATGTATGTAAGTGTGTGTGTGTATGTATGTATGTATGTATGTATGCAAGTGTGATTTTTATTTTATGTATGTTAATGTAGTATGTATGTAGTATTATGTATGTATGTTGTAGTGTATGTATGTATTATTGTGTGTATGTATGTATGTAAGTGTGTTGTATGTATGTAGTATGTAGTATATTGTAGTTGTGTAGTATGTATGTATGTGTTATAGTAAAGTGTGTATTTATGTATGTATGTAGTATGTATGTATATATGTATGTATGTGTGTATGTATGTATGTGAGTGTGTGTGTGTGTTGTATGTATGTATGTAAGTGTGTATTTATGTATGTATGTAGTATGTATGTATATATGTATGTATGTGTGTATGTATGTATGTGAGTGTGTGTGTGTGTATGTATGTATGTATGTATGTATGTATATATGTAGTATGTATGTATTATTATGTATGTATGTGTGTATGTATGTAGTATGTATGTATATATGTATGTATGTGTGTATGTATGTATGTGAGTGTGTGTGTGTGTATGTATGTATGTAAGTGTGTATTTATGTATGTATGTAGTATGTATGTATATATGTATGTATGTGTGTATGTATGTATGTGAGTGTGTGTGTGTGTGTATGTATGTATGTATGTATGTATGTATTTGTATGTATGTATGTGTAGTATGTATGTATATATGTATGTATGTGTGTATGTATGTAGTATGTATGTATTATGTATGTATGTGTGTATGTATGTATGTGATGATGTGTGTGTGTGTGTATGTATGTATGTATGTATGTAAGTGTGTGTATGTATGTATGTATGTATGTATGTATGTATGTATGTATGTATGTATGTATGTAGTGTGAGTGTGTGTATGTATGTATGTATGTAAGTGTGTGTGTGTATGTATGTATGTATGTATGTATGTTGTATGTATGTATGTGTATGTATGTATGTATGTATGTATGTGTGTATGTATGTATGTATGTATGTATGTATGTATGTATGTATGTATGTATGTATGTATGTATGTATGTGTATGTGTGTATGTATGTATGTATGTGTTATGTATGTATGTATGTATGTGTGTGTGTGTATGTATGTATGTATGTAGTAGTGTGTGTATGTATGTATGTATGTAAGTGTGTATTTATGTATGTATGTAGTATGTATGTATATATGTATGTATGTGTGATGTATGTATGTAAGTGTGTGTGTATGTATGTATGTATGTATGTATGTATGTATGTATGATGTGTGTATGTATGTATGTATGTATGTATATGTATGTATGTATGTATGTATGCATGTGTGTATGTATGTATGTATGAATGTGTGTATGCATGTATGTATGTATGTATGTTGTGTGTGTTTATGTATGCATGTATGTATGTATGTATGTATGTATGTGTGTTTATGTATGTGTGTACGTATGTATGTATGTGTATGTATGTGTATATGTGTGTAGTATGTATGTATGTATGTAGCATCTATATATGAATTATGTACAGACTGTATATGCATGTATATGCATGTACACGTATTTGTACGCAGACCCTCTCTGTGTAGGCCCTAAGTACGTAGCATAAATATGTATATGTATATATGTGCATGCACCCACGTATGTGTGTGTTGTGTATGTATGTAGGCCTTAATTGTGTTTATGTATTTACGTACGCATGCATATAGGTCTTGTGTATGTATGTATGTATGTATGTAAGTGTGCACGTGTGCGCAAGTACGTATGTGTGTTTGTACGTACGTACATACGTGTGTACTGGTAAGAATGCATGAACTAATGCTCGTATATTTAGGACAGAAAAACAATGACGTGAGAGACACATAAGTATCCACGATATGATCAAAGACATCGGTCCTGCACAAGTACAATAAATATGAAGACCGACCGACCGACCGACCTTTCAGCACCTGTTTTCTAAGAAGTTCCCGCTACTATTAAGTTGGCTAGAGCTTTAAAACAATACACGGCCAACATTGATTTCAGACTGCCGCCGCGATGTTGATGAGATCTGCGCTCTTCTGGGATATTACGCGGCGTCGTATTGTAATTGTTTACCGACGTATCGGGACAACGTATCGGTCCCATCTTCAAGGGTCAAGAGTCCGAGAAGAAAAGAAAGCATTTTAACACAGGCATACTGATTTTGATTCTTGGTTTACTGACGGCGCTTCTTGAACTGCATAGGTTGTACAAACCGATCTGTGGCATTACTACTACGAATGCGGCATGATCTGAACTTCACTTTACAGACTGGAGAAAATCACGTTAATTTACAGTCAGGGAAGCTGGTCTCGGAGGATGGGCGACGTTTCGGAGCCTCAAATTACTCGACGCTGAAGACTGCGGACAGTAAAGCCATGAAAATTGTAAAGGCAGAAAGAAAGAATCTCCAGCATTCGTGTTAGCCCACGTTGTTGTAGCAGCACTATGCTGACGACAATACAGCGTCTTCATAAAACTCTGAAGTGCACACTGTGAACTAGTTTTCCACTTTCCCGAAGAGCGTTTTTCAATGTCACGAAATAGTAAAATTGTGCGATTCAAGCAGCGGATTTATTTCTTCTTTCTCTATATATCACTTTCTTCTTCGAAACTCCTTATTTTCTTCACAAAGTGTTCTTACCTTTCACCCCCCCCCCCCACTCTGTTTCAGAATCTCAGCATATTTGTCACTTCCATTTACCTGTCCTTACCCTAGCGACTTCGTGACTTTCGTTTCAATCCGATATGAACAACTCCACTCACTTCTCACATATACTAAAACAATACAGAACGCCGAAAAACATGACGAAGAAATAAAACCGTTCCAATCTCACACACAAAGTCCTGAAGGTCTTTGTGATTCCGTGCTGAAGCAAACAAACGAAACACACACTCTCTTATAGTTTCAAAACACGAAAGGATACAGAAATAAGTCTTTAAATTACAAAGACGAGATAAACACTTCGTTGAATGCATAGAAACTGGCTTTGTGCAATCACAGCACATGCCTTTTGAAACTACTGTGTTTTCTGCTAGGGATTTACTAGCGTATCAGACGAACTTGCTGCCTCCTTCTTCAGGATGAAAGCAGAAGATTCCTCTGAAAGGTCGGTAAAATTTTAAAGGATTACACGGCGTTACCTACCATAGCACAGCCGTCTGAATTTTTTTTTCCTATGGTTCGACAGCCCTATATGGGCCTGGGCCGCCTCGTTTCGTCGAGGTTTCATGATCACACACTTTAGACACACCACAGTCGGTGGGACTCCTCTGTACGAGGGACCAGCCCGTCGCAGAGACCTCTACCTGACATCACACAACACTCACAAGAGACAGACATCCATGCCCCCGGTGGGATTCGAACCCACGATCCTAGTAAGCGAGCGGCCGAAGACCCACGCCTTAGACCGCACGGCCACTGGGATCGGCGCCGTCTGAATTACAAACCTCATATATTACTACCAATTCGTACTTTGTGATACAATATTCATAAATAGTTCTTAAATAAAAAGCAGAAGAAATCAGAACGTAAACAGAATGTCTGGTACAAGCGTACGTCTCTTCTAAACCCTTCAAGCCGCATAAAGGGACAAGCCAGACTTCTGACACATTAGGCTGTTTAGTGCTTTATTCTGAAGCGGAAACTTCCACCTTCTGACTTCCGTCACATCAAAGTGTCAAACACAAGCTACAAACTCAAAGACTCTCTCAGTCTGAGTTTGTATTTTCTACGGCACATCACATTTGTGGATTCACGTATAAACTGCCAACGTACAAGGTAAACATACATTGATTCATCTAACTACTAAGTTACAATACGTTTCTCTGAATCGCATTTGTACATTTCGCCGTTACGCCGAATGCCATGAACTGTAATTAGATTCTGCCCGGTCAAGTTTGTCACCCACAGTCAGTGACGGCTGGTGATGTATTCACCGTAACACATTTCACGACACTAAACTGAGACGCCTAGTCCTACCATATCTTCTCTCTACATGCCGCCATGCTGATATTACTGGAAGTAGGAAATTTAAAGTAAAACATGGGAAGAGTTCAAAAAATGTTCGAAGATATTCATGTAGAGATTTATGTAACTAGCATAACTGTAAATGTAACGGCAAAAATTACCCTTGCGTTTAATTATGCATCACACAATTAAGACGTGTGAGGAGTGGAAGTATAGCTCCATGTACTCTTAAACTAGATATGCGAATCACCTTCTAACTCTGAAGCTTTACCCTAGGGGAAAGAGTCGCTAGTAGCCCCACAGGAGAGGAGCTTTGGTAGGCCCCAAAAACGCACTGGAAGCGATGGGGGAAAAAAATCTTGCCCCCGCCAAGGGTCGAATGTTAGTCACGCAGTCCGTAGCATAGTTACTGTACTGAGCTACGCCGGCTATTTAAATTATTAGAATGGATCCTGAAGAAACAAGGCGGGAGGGCGTGCATTGGAGTAATCTGGTTCAGGCAGGGACAGGTGGCGGGCTCTTGTAAACACGGTAATGAGGCTTCGTGCTTCAGAAAATGCGAGAAATTGCTTGACTAGCTGAGAAACTATCAGCTTCTTAAAAGTGACGCTACTCCACGGAGTTAGTTATAGTTATCTATTCAGTAAATTTCATTGTACGAACTCGGACGCGGAATGAACACTTTAGCTAGTTATTTTATGAGTTACACGATAATATTTCCATCAGTTTTCTTACGAGGTACTGAAAACAGAGTCGAACTCGGTTATAACGTCATGAAAGGGACTGAATATTTTGTGTCGTTATAAACGAGTGTTGTTATAACCGAGCAGAATAATGTTATGGTTAACAGTGAGGAATTAATTGGTACCACAGAATATCTGACGCTATAGGCGAGGTGTCGTATAATCTGAAGTCGTTATAACGGGTCCGACTGTTGTTTAGACAGAAATGGCGTTGCTTTTGAGATCTGAGGTTTTGAGGTTCGTTCGTTGTTGCCTGTGTTTGTACACACTAAATTCCGTTCTACAGCCCCCGTCTTGACTAACGTCCTATTGAATTCGCTCTACCAATATTTCAGCTCGGGCCATTCACAAATATATCTGAAATCCTGTGTTATTGTTAGTGTGATAGTAACTCATCCGTGTGGAGTCAGGCCTACCAAAGATGATCAAACAGCTGGGACAGACTGTGCCCATGCGCTATATCTTTGGTTTACATGTAAAATGAGTGTCGGAGAGGGGGTCTGTAGCACAGCTTAAGTGTGCCATTCCTTGGAAAGACGTTTTGAAAATAAAACAGAATTGAAGGTTTCGATAAAAGCAGCCCATGAAACCTTACTGAATAATGGGTTTATTAATTTGTTAACTTGGGAGATCGCAGGTCTGAGGGTGGTAGAGAGATAAATATATATCTAAGAAATAACTTCCGTGTAAATTTCGGTTTCAATAAACCACTTTGAAATTCCTCCATTTGTTACATAAAATTAATTTGTGGGGTTTTATAAGGCGGCTACATGACTTTTACATTTCAGTTAAGTAGGCCTGTATTTCACAACCTCTTCCCTAAAAAATCTTAAATTTACAATACATACAGCTACATCTTCACCCGTTTTATTTTGACGAGAAAATTGATCTCCCGGACAGACAGACGAATAACAAGCGGGGAGTCAAACAGCTGATAGGAATTACTTGGATTTGCCAGATTTTAAATAACAAGAGAAAGGAGGAAATATAAAATGAGTTTAAAATTTTGTAGTATTAATCCAATAATGTAGAGTAATAACACGCAGAATGATGAAATAAGATGAATACGTAACACGTAAAAGAAAACAAGAGAAGTGTACAGAATTTCAGTTAGAAAACTCTGTAGAAGTTATCACTTTAAATATATTACTTTGGTGGGAAGGTTGGTCTAAAATTAAAACCTGTGTCTGACATGTAACGTATGCAATGTAGCTTAAATTGGTCATCCTGATTCAAGACAGGGCTCTATGCTTGACATTTTTTGTGACAGTGCTAAAACTTTGGGTTCCAGAAAGCCAGGAAACCTCTTGACAAGTCGAATAAGCAGCCACTCAAGGTCGAATCAGTAGCACACAGTTGGTACATATTTACTCAGTTCGTCAAACGTTTTCACAAAAGACAAATACTTCACTCCAAAGCATCAATATGAGAAACTGGGACTGCTGTGGGCTCCTACATGCAAAAAACAAGAAATTTTAATCCTTCAAAATGTTACAAACTATTTCAGAATCTTCTCCCCTTCCGTGTGTTACTGACAAGTGTAACGATCAAAATATACAGACTTACAATTTACAACTTCTTTGCATGGCTAGTTAAGCGACGTGCATGGAATAAGGGTGTTTGAACACACGTACAAGAATTTTTCGACAAGAGAGAGAGAGAGAGAGAGAGAGAGAGAGAGAGGAACAAGAGACTAGAGAAAACTGCATATAAGGATCTCACACTGTTGATACCGTGCATCTTCGTTATATTAAATTAAGTTATAGACCAACTGATGCACACTCAGTACTCATCACCGTACAACAGGCAGTACACTCCGCTCCACACAAAAACATATCACATGCCTTTAATACCACGATCCCACACGCCAGCACTTCCGCAATCTACTATCTACAGTACTTTTACAATTTTACAACTTTTAACGAGTCTTTTTACAAGATTTTAACTTATAATATATAAGTTTTAATGTGCCGATAGAATATTTTAAATCATGTGTTTGAAGTGACTGTAGCTTTTAGCAAAAAACCCCCTGACGATGATCCTAAGATCGAAACACGTGTAGGGGTACAATTTTAACAATTTTAATAATAAAGCTACTTAAAAAGTGGTTTTAGTGTGCATCAGTTGGTCTATAACTTAATTTAATTTGCATATAAGGAGCTTCAAAATTTGTAATCTTTACCATATACAGTGGAACTCGGTTATAACGTCATGAAAGGGACTGAATATTTTGTGTCGTTATAAACGGGCGTTGTTATAACCGACGAGTATAATGTTATGGTTAACAGCGAGGAATTAATTGGTACCACAGGATATCTGACGCTATAGACGAGGTGCCGTATAAACCGATGTCGTTATAACCGGGTTCTAACGTATTATTTGGGCGAGCAAATCAATGTGGATGAGACGAGTGGAGAGAGCAGGATGACCGAGGAACATAAGATATGAATACAGAATTTATAAAAGTGTGGGGACAGGATTTACAACAGGCTCAGAAAAGGGGCTGTTGGCAGAATCCTACCATTCTGAAAGGCAATGATTGACAATCCTTGAAACAATAATTATATCTTACAAGAAGTTCCAAAATATATAGGCCCTGCAACTGGGTTTATCTATAAAGCTGGAACGTAGCCAGCCCGATATATCTACACTTCCTTGCATAAGCTTCAAAGGCCACGGACTACATCTTTTTAATGGATGTTGTCGAATACTGTCTTCGAATGTTTAAATAAAACCCAGAGAGTTGTTTAAATCTGCGTTATTTGAGGTACAGTAGATAATGTACGTTTTATGTGAGCTTTGTATAGACATCCCTTTGCCTCCAGGCTGGCGCAGTGGAAGGGGAAATAAAACAGCGTCGGTAGTATTGTACGTGTCTCTATGCATCAAGTTGCATTTAAATATTAACTCTTTTGTCATAATAAACAGACACCCCAAAGTTACGGACAGACTGCTCGGTTCATTTTTCACTCTTTGACACGTTTAAGATAGATAGCTCAGGTGAAATAGATGGTTGGTAAAACATTATACGCTACCTAATGTATGAAACATTTATTAGAATATTGTGATTACAGAATTTAATGAAAGCTAAATAAATTTCTGCTCTGAAACTGAGATTGTGTGGTACTTGTCATTCAATTAATACTTACTTAAGGCCGTGCCATGGCTCAGGCGGTTAGTCGCCGGCCTTTCACCGCGGAGGCCCGGGTTCGATCACGGTTCAGTCCATGTGGCATTTGTGGACAAAGTGGCACTGGGACATGTTTTTCTCAGAGTACTACGGTTTTACCGTTCCACTAATCATCTTTATCTCAAGGGTTGCACAATAAGCCTTAAGGCTGCGGTGCGTCCGTAGCATCTGCTGCGGGTCCCTTCACCACACAAAAAATACTTACTTAAATAGTGAAACTTCCAGCTTTTCTTTCAACAACATGGAGTTACATCCAGAATTACCATGGCAAAAGAAGCATTCAAGAAGAGAAAGAAGAAGAAGACTCCTTTCACCAAGAAACCAAACTTAAATTTAAGGAAGAAACTAGTGAAATGCTACATTTAGAGCATAACTTTGTGTGGTGCTGAAACTTGGACACTTCGGAAAGTAGATCAGAAATACCTTGAAAGTTTTGGAACCTGATGTTGGAGAAGATCAGTCGGACCGATTGCGTGAGAAATGAAGAAGTATTATATAGAGTTAAGGAGGAGAGGAATATCGTACATACAATAA
The DNA here is from genome assembly GCA_021186555.1 of Reticulitermes speratus. NCBI lineage: Eukaryota > Metazoa > Arthropoda > Insecta > Blattodea > Rhinotermitidae > Reticulitermes > Reticulitermes speratus. Next base: position 15,274,560 of record JAJKFL010000003.1, on the reverse strand, counting down.
CAAGAAGGAAGGCTAACTGGATTGGTCACATCTTGCGTAGAAACTGCCTTCTGAAACATTATTGAAGGGAAGACAGAAGGAAGGATAGAAGTGAAGGGAAGACAAGGAAGAAGACATAGGAAGACATAAGGTATGACCTTAAGGATATGAGAAGATACTGGAAATTCAAAGAGGAAGCACCAGATCGCACTCTGTGGAGAACTCGCTTTGGAAGAGGCTACGGACCTGTCGTAAGACAATGTGATGATGATGATGATGATGACGATAAACACGGAACCTATCGTGTGCCAGCTTCATGCAATACACAGTCTTACACACAAAGAGCATTTTAGTAATATTCTCACATCTAGTCCGTTCCCCCAAGTGCAGCTTTAATTTACACGCTCTACAACCAACTTTTAACAGATTTTTCAGTTCCCTATGCGTACCGTATCTTCATTCTATTACACTTATAGATTTAAACACCAGAACAGCACTGGACAGAGTGTAAAAATTGTGAAGCTGCTCATTTTGTAATTTAATTCATCCGTCTGTTACTTTACCTCCTTACGTGTGCACGTCTTCTTTTTCTTCTTCCTCTTCTTCAGTAGTTTACTCTCGAACAAATTTAATGCTGCACGGTTATTCGGAAAATATGGTTTTTATCTTGGTGTAGCTATCGTCTAACTAACCGACCTTTCTAATCGTCGTCTTTACTTTTCTTTAAATTTCAGAAACAATAACTTAAAACAGACAAATTGTAAATAAATAAGTTTTATAATTACAATTCACAATGTTTCTAGAAGTTTTCAGTGTATCCCACACAATCTCAATTGATAATTCTATAACCTCTTTAAAGTCCAGTGGTTACTTTATATACCACCAGGTTTAACAATGGCGTGGGTCTGCTGGAATTGCGGGTTCGAACCCGCCAAGGGCATGGATGTGTCTCACTTGTGAGTGTTGTGTGTGTTGTCAGGTAGAGGTCTCTGCGACGGACCGATCACTCGTCCAGAGGAGTCCTCCAGAGTTTGGTGTGTCTAATTGAGTGTGATCTCGAAACCTCAACAATGAGGAGGTCTAGGCCCACTAGAGGCTGTAGAGCCATGAAAAAAAAAATTCTACATTTTGCCCACAAAGTACAGTTTGTGGTTTATATGGATCTCAGAACAAACAGCGATTATTTCCTTCTGCAGCATTAACGGATTGGTTTTTTTTATATAACAGAAACGGCGCGTGCTTACTGCGCGGTACGAATTCAGTTAGATATGAAGATTTAATACTTACGAGCAGCTAGCAAACAAAGGAATGACTTACACATATCTTAGCATTATGTTGCCGTTATGACACGTCGGGTTACATTTTGAGTTTCAACGAGGATGTCCCATTAAGAACATGTCATTCAGTTGCTGCGATGTTACTATACGCGAATTATACTCGTAGGAAAGTCACAGAAATGAAATGCAGGGTAGCCTACACCTTTATCAGGTACCCGCAGAGCACGTCAGGTGTAGTGCACCGTATATACCACTAGGAGGGACTGGGTATCAAACCCACACCAGTTACTTAAAGACGTAATACATCATGAGTTATGAACTTACCCGTAAGCATTGTTTGGAGATAAAATGTAAATTATTAACCCGTATTTTATAAACAGTTTTTTAATGGCTAAGACATTGCCAATTTTTAGCAGTTTGTATGCCAAAAAACTGCTTCCGTCTCATGGAAGAAACATGTGGAGTTCAATATAAGCACGACGGCTGTACTGGGCTGCGAAAGGACGAAAATAAAATATTTATAACTTCACCGCCCATACGGATTCCATGACTGATAACAATGCTTCTAAAGCGGAAGCTGTTTTTCATTATTTGAAAAGGCTAAACCTAGGCCTACATGCACAATGCTGGGTCAGTTAATGTTATATGAGAGAGTAACATTATATGCGTTATAGCAGAACAGAATTCGCCTGCTCTCACTTTAAGTACATGAGACACACTGTGGGGCTTCTAATAAAGAACATCTGATGTGTTTTTATAACACACTGTTTAATAAGAGGGCCGTACAAACAAAAATTGTATAACAGCATTTTCTCAAAAATTAGCTACATGTTTCGGCCAAAAAGGGGTATCATCACGCTTTATATAAAAATTTAAAGATACATAAGTAATAATAACACATTTTCATTCCTTTTATATATTTACATAAAGCCTGATGATGGCCCTTATGGGCTGAAACATGTCATACTGTTTACAGAATATTATTATACAATAAATATATTTGTGTAATAACTGTCTGTTGTTAATCAGTCAGATGAACTGTGACACAGGGATAAAATGAATCTATAAATTCGGGTAACGATTTGCGAATCTGATCGACATAAAATTTTGTAGAGAATGTCAAGCACCCCCCACTGGGGTACATTGTTTATGTTAGTGTGAAACTGTTCTAAACAACTGGTGTATTCGAATGAACTTCGGCCACCAGAATTTCAACACAAGCCAACTTTTCAAAATTGTGTTCTTCAGCTACCAACGTAACAAATTTGAAGCTTGTGAGAGTACTCTAAATTTAAACATCACATTTTTAAGTGTTTTCGTAAGGCCTGAACTGATTCTTCCCCATAAACAACGACCAACAAGTTATGTCCCTTCGGGATGCCTGGATCACTACGTGGACTTTAGTCTTAAAAGCCAGAAGGTCGTAATAAAATGAATTAAACATAAGCCAATGATTTTCCGCGTTCACAATGCCATAAAATCGTAAAAGTCGCATTTTCACTTGGAACCTGCTATTCCATTCTTTAGGCCTATTTGTAACTTTTACTGCAGAAGCCCTCAATAGGCGGGATATTTTGTGCCGTTCTTATGTCACCGAGTTCAAGAACACCTCTGTGTTGATTACGCTTGTGAATTACAGCGCACGTGTTAAAGAATAAACTTTCGACTCAATTTATCTGAAGCGAATTACAGTAAGAATTATATAGTGTCATATACAACGTTACAGACAGAAAACAACAAATTTATCTACACTCAGCCGCAGAGTAATTTAAAAGTAGGCTATAAACTAAGAAAATAGTAAAATCGTAGTAAGAGGGAACTGCCATTGGCACAGGTTTTTAAATACCGTTTCTAGGTTTACCTTCGCTACTTTCCACGGAATCGTAGCTTGTTATTATTGCTCTTTTATAATAATGATAATAATAATAATAATAATAATTATTATTATTTATCATCATCTTCACGCAGGGTATTTACAATTATATACCTGAAACAAACCATGTTTCTAGGGTATAAAAAGTTGTAGCTATTCTGTGGTTACAATAAATGCTACATGTAATGTTATTTCCCATGTTGAATATTTTGTACTTCTACATCAGTACTTCCCGCAGTATGTGTGCAGTGCCCAATATGGCTGTTTTCTGTAGTTCCTTGATTTCGTGTTTTCCAGGTACGTTGTTCAGGTATTTTCTGAATGACTTTGAGATGGTTACAGTTGATTCTACTATTACTGGCATCACTTTTTCTTTTATATTTTACATGCGCTGTATTTCCATTGCAAGGCATTTATTATTGTTATTATTATTGCCGCTGCTGCTGTTGCTGCTGCAAAAATCGATGCCAAAGTAGTCAGAAACTTAAAACGCACCCTTTTTGTAACGGCACGCAACGGACGCAATTAAACTGCCATCAAGTAGCTCTCTGTCCTTGTAAGCCAAAGCCGTAAGCTTACCTATGAGGTTTACAGGCGCGCTACATCTGTCTGTCTTTAAAGCACAGACCACGACTATGCGTCACGTGAAACAGACAATCGGAGAAGCGAATAAACTCAAAAGGCACTCAACTCCGAAAGTTACGGGATATACAGTCCTTTGCAAAACAACTGCACGTGTTCGAAATAATACGAGGTTTATAATGAAAGGACACAGAGGGGAACAAAAATGTCGTCTTGTGTTTAAATATCAGATGACAACAATGTTGACAGCCTAAAAATTTCCATCTGCAACGGCATCAAGTGTCTCACTGAGAAGATTAAATTATGATAAAATGTGTCTTAAAAGGCTCGCAGCAGAAACAATTGGAAAGTTATAAAGATGCCTAAAATCAAAGTTAAAATATGTAATTATTATGGCATAAAAATGAAGCAATGTATCTGCGTAAATAAAGTATATTCAGATCATAATAATTTACAATGAAATGAGGATAATATTAAGCTGAATTAAAGGGATAAATTGAATACAATTAGAATGAGTTTATACAGAGTGTTAAACAAATACGCGGAACGTTTTTAGGAAAGTGCGCTGTGCACATAGTAAAAATGTCTGTGTACACAGTCGTCTGTTGGACGCTTTGTCCTTGAGTTAAAGCCCATTTGTTTTAGAAGGAGAAGTCTATAAAGCGCACGTCGTCCACAGGAAATTATTTATTTACTTAAATATCGCTTATTCCAACGTTACAGATTAATATTTTGACAATAATGTAAAAAAAAAAGATGAAAATATTGTCCTTGCGCTGACACAAAAAAAAAGATGCGCATTTTATTAATGACTGTCGTACGCAGTCATGACTTCCAGGCTTGTTACGAAGTATGTTGCATCGTGTCCTACCGCTACACCATTAACTGCCGCAGTATACACAATAAATTTACGACAGCGCCAGAAATAAAATCCCGGCGGATTAAAGTCAGGTGATACTGCGGGCCACATAATTGGTGCGCCCTGACCTACCCATCTCATGGAGGAGGCTATACAACGAGGGGAAAACTGCTGCGCTCGCTCGACCTTTCTCTTCACAAATGCATCAGTGTAGAAAACTAGGCGTCCCAGAACCCGTGTTTACATGGTTGATTTTGTTTTTTGTATACAACACGCAGACTGCTGCCATGCATTTCAGACAAACGCCCACCCACACAACTCAAAATTGAACGCAGCTCTTTCTCTAGAGTTCACAGATTAGGCAGGGTCTAATCATAAGCGAGCACATTTCAATTGGTTGTGCACCCTGGGAATTTTATTTTCATTTTTTTAAAAGGCGAATATTTATTGAGTTCTAAATAATAAAGGGGCGCGCGGTGGCCCAGTTGGTTGAGGCACTACGCTACAAACCGGAACGTCGTGGGTTCGATTCCCGATGGTGTCACTGGAATTAATTCCTTGACATAATCTTTTCGGTCCTATGGCCCTGGGGTCGACTCAGCCTCTAACAGAAATGAGTACCAGGAATATTTCCTGGGGGGTAAAGGTGGCCGGTGCGTAGGGCTGACAACCTTACCACCTTCATGTGCCGATTGTCTACAAATCTGGCAGCCTCAACCTCCTGGACCCCTCAGGGCCTGTCTAGGCCTGTAATGGGGTTGCTTTACCTTTTACTGAATAATAAAGGTAATTTTTATTCACCAAATATACTAAATAAACTAAAATTTAACTAAACTTATTTTAAATTAACGACTAAGCTATACTTAAAAATACAAACTTAAAAAATGAGACAAAATAAAAAATTAGAAAGGAAAGTTGCTTTTTGAAACATTACAGTGTGCCTGGGCACACCCGGTAAGCGCTGTACTGACGTCTATGCGTGTAATTTAGTGCGAGTGTCGGCATCAACACTCTCTTTCAACCTCGCCTTGTTCTCTGTCCGGTTCCTCATTCTGCTGAATTGTAACTCGTACTTTATTTTAAAACGAGGGCGAAGTCTCTCCATTTAAAAGTCAACTCTCCGCACAAATAATAGAAATAGCAGCAATCATTTTGTTGGTTAACACGCGTGTGCGGCTTTCCAGCATGGAGAAATAAGCACGCACCTACACGGAACAGTAAAACATTTACAAGATACCAGAAATAAAGAACACGATTAAGATGCGGAAGATTCACTGAGAGAAATACAGTAACTGACAACTAGAAGTCAACAAGTAAGACACGTGACAAAACTGAACAGGTAAGGGCACTTTCCCACTATGAACGTGCAAACAGTGGCGTGCAGAACCTTATGAAGCATAGGAGCCCGTGGTACACACCTCACCCTTCATATTATAATTTAAATTTGCGTGTCTCTTAAATACCTTCTGTTATTGAAAAAAATTCTTCATTTATGTAAGGAACGAACGTGTGGCGAACCTTTAACGAACAGTGTACTCAATTTCAATATGCAGTACATTTTAAGACTAATCAGTGTGAACAAAGAAAGCCTCCTTTAATTTTTTTTTTTTTTCACTTAAATTGCCTACACGTGCTTCTGAACATTTATGTCACCAAAGTGTTTCTACATTACTGCACATTCAATGTGAATGGTTACGTCAGATATTTCAAATATTCTCGCTTGGTTGTTTTGTAAGATTTTCTGTGTACTTATTTAAAATTTGTGTTTGTATCTACATCTTGCTTCTTAAAAATGATTTTTATTTAAATGACGTCCTCGTTTTATCGACATAAAATTTTATACGAAATTATCAATACTAGTTTAAGCAAAGGGACTTTTTAAAATGTATTTTAAAGATCACTCGTACACAACACACAATACAAGATATAACATGCTACATGTTTCGGCTAAATTAAGCCATCATCAGACCTTATCAAAGACACTGAAAATACACTAAAACGTCATTAGGTGCTTTTGATAAAGGCCCGTTCATGGCTTCACTTAGCCGATACATGTAGCCTGATATATCTTGTGTGTTGTGTAAGTGATTTTTAAAATACATTTAAAATTGATAACACAACGGGAATGTTTCATCCCAAAGCAAATAGACGATTATTTTTAAATCAATTTTTCTTTCTTTTAATAGTACATGCACCTATGCTTACAAAATACCTCTCTTACTTACAATGATTCCCTTTTAAATTTAAGTTACATAATTTATCTCATTATTATATATATAAATAAATAAATAAAATAATACAGCTATTAATTTCCAGTAACCAGTGAAAGTAGTGAAATTACTTTGGAAACACAAACAATTAATATTTGTGTAAATAATTACCGAATAGAACACTAAAATAATATATAATGACAATTCATAAACTTAATATAAGAATAATTTAAAGTATTCTAAAATACGTACGTTAAACGAGTAGAATAAGATTATTAAGATCAAAGATTCCCTAACACAGTTGAGTGCAGCAGAGGCATTAAAATAGGCACTCGTTTTGTCAGATATTGCGACTAAAACCAACAAATGCACACACGTTTATGAAAATACATTACAAACGTAGTAATACCTGCTACATGTTTCGGCCACTCATGTGGCCATTCTCAGGGAGGTGCGTTACGAAGAATAAATACATTGAGATGTTACAACAGTTTGTGAACCAAACCACACCATATCTAACTCTTCAATTCACCGTTATGGATCATTTAAAAGTTGTTTTTTCGTTTCGCCTTATTCTCGGAGGGCACCTGTTCGGAAGTGGTTTGGTGTGGAAAGCACTCTGAGGTTGATAAAAGCCAGACGGACTCTCGACTCAGTATGTATATCACACTCACACTTGCTGTATACGGACGTGATGAGCGGCAAAGTTATCGACAGCCCAGCTGCCTTCAACACTGTGTTAAAAGTCCAGTGTCAGAGATATGGACAGCCTGCAGGACCGCTTCTTACGTCTAATTCTGCACGCAGTCTCTATGATTCGAAGCCAGATACATGCAAACGCATCAGCCCATATTGTTTTGCGTCTCTTACGCAACGGCAGAGACGCAACTGAGGTTTTCTACGGCTGGGGAAACTACTGAACTGCGCTCCGACGGTCTAATAATGATACAAACTACTGAACTGCGCTCCGACGGTCTAATAATGATACAAACTACTGAATTGCGCCCCGACGGTCTAATAATGATACAAACTACTGAACTGCGCTCCGACGGTCTAATAATGATACAAACTACTGAACTGAGCTCCGACGGTCTAATAAAGATACAAACTACTGAACTGCGCTCCGACGGTCTAATAATGATACAAACTACTGAACTGAGCTCCGACGGTCTAATAATGATACAAACTACTGAATTGCGCCCCGACGGTCTAATAATGATACAAACTACTGAACTGCGCTCCGACGGTCTAATAATGATACAAACTACTGAACTGCGCTCCGACGGTCTAATAATGATACAAAACTACTGAACTGCGCTCCGACGGTCTAATAATGATACAAAACTACTGAACTGCGCTCCGACGGTCTAATAATGATACAAAACTACTGAACTGCGCTCCGACGGTCTAATAATGCTACAAACTACTGAACTGCGCTCCGACGGTCTAATAATGATACAAACTACTGAACTGCGCTCCGACGGTCTAATAATGATACAAACTACTGAACTGCGCTCCGACGGTCTAATAATGATACAAAACTTAACGTTTTTGCATTAATTTAATTCATTGCACAGACTCTTCCCTGCACATGTACTGAGATTACATGTAAATGGTCAGTGCTAACTAAAATGGTCATATACTAATAATTCTCAGTATTAATGTTGTGTAAAATATTTGACAGACAAATACAAAATATATAATATTTTTATAATACATTTGATTTACTTTGACCTTCTACTTTCAATTCCGCGTCCCCCAAGTACACTGCCTCTATGGCTAGTGCCCCACTGGTCTCAACACTGTTACGGCACTGCTTACAATTGTAACACGAGAAGTGACTTGTAAGGAACCCCATCTGTCTTTCGACCATCAGAAGGACCTGCTGGTCCATACCTGTTTGTCTGTCTGTCTGTTGAGTACTTTCAATCACTTACTGGAAACCGTAACCTAAATTCGTTTTCCGCCCAGAGAACTTGAAACCTAATTCGTATTTTAAACAAAAGAAACATGAATGTGATCATATTATAAAATGGGTTTTCTGTTCTTCACGAAGTCAAATAAACGCCTTAAGTGGAGCCCTCGTTTGTCCGTCCGTCTCTCCGGCCGCCCTCTGTGACCAAGTATCAGCTACTAAACCGTTTGCCGGATTTTCATAAAATTCGGTACAGGAGAGCCTTTATAAAAAGCTGTCAAGTAAGCACGAATTCCATGAAAATCATATGTAAGTTTATTTATACCAACTACGGCACACCAATTACATATATTCATTCTATATACTCCTACATGTTTCGGCTGACATTCTCAGCCATCATCAGGTAGTCATTCTCTGGAGACTGACGCAGTATGCGGAGTGTCACTGAATGGTAAAATACATACATATATTACAGCCGTAGTTACAAAATATATACATATATTACAGCCGTAGTTACAAAATATGTACATATATTACAGCCGTAGTTACAAAATACAATAAAAACAATAAAACCCGGTGTTATGTTATTACCATTCACCTTTATGTTGATGTAGTTAGGTGTTAATTGGTAGTATCTGCACGATTTATTGTTTTTATTGTATTTTATAACTACGGCTGTAATATATGTATGTATTTTGTAACTACGGCTGTAATATATGTATGTATTTTGTAACTACGGCTGTAATATATGTATGTATTTTGTAACTACGGCTGTAATATATGTATGTATTTTGTAACTACGGCTGTAACATATGTATATATTTTATAACTACAGCTGTAATATATGTATGTATTTTGTAACTACGGCTGTAATATATGTATATATATTACAGCCGTAAGTATATTACAGTTAAGTCCGTAACTTTACCTTTTACCTAAATATACTTCGTAAAAATAATTTAGATTTTTCGAAGTTTCTCACGCAACTCTCAGTGCGTGTCAAAACAAATTTGTTGCATTCAAAGCCTCAACCTTCTAAACAAGTATTCTGGCACAGTGTGTACCAGTCTTATTAAACCAAAAGACATTCCGACTATTCTGTTGACTATTGCTTGAACACGTGTTTACAAGCATAAATGTTTACATGCTCGTAGCTCAAAAGCATTTCTACTTCAGTCCATTCGTCGCTCTTTTGACAGGTACTTAAAGAGAAAATAAGGACCTGAAACTTGGCAGACGTGTAACTAGCAGCGAGTAACCACACAGAAAACTAAACAACACGTGTAAGTGCAACATGTATTGAAATCATCTTCACCTACATTTAACATTTCCTGAACGTCACAGAGGAAATGGGGAAATATGAGTCACTTTCATATAAACCTGTTCCAAAACAAGAAATGATCAAAAGTTTTAATTCATAATATTAATTATCATTACTTAAACGTATTTCTTATCTTTGCTTTAGGAGATAAAATAAAAAAGAAATAAATTATCGGTTATCAGCAATATACGTATTTCTGACAACACTTATGGTAAAAGGAGATCTGTCTTGGAAGTGGTAAATCGCAATAAATGAGTGGAAGAAATTCAGTTCATATGTCCGTTCTTGTATCACAGAATTAAATAAAACTCTCTTAGCCGGCCTTAGCAAACGCGGGGCCCCGACTGCGATCCTTGCGGCAGGCCCCTAAAAGTTATTGTGCAGAGCAAAAAAAGGACTAACATTTTGGTACATTAACGTAAGTTAGGATGAAATTTAAAATGGTAAATTTCTTATAATTTTTAAAAATTACTAATGCGCGAATCCCTCGTGGGCGCGGAGCCCCCGTAAGTGCGGGGCCCGATTGCGTCAAATCGGTCCAGTCAGCCTAAAGCCGGACCTGCTTACAGGATTCCACATCTTACGGACTTCTTTTCTTATCACCATCTAAATCACAGTTTTGAGTTGGTCAGGAACTGTTAGCTTCCCGCAGTACGGACAAGAAGCTTGATACATTCGTGCCCATGTTGTTTTATGTACTTAAAGATGCTTCTCAATTCAAATATATTAGGTCGAAATATACAAAATTATGTGTGATGTATTACGGAGGACATATGATCAGCCCCAGAATTTTCCTGCAGTAACTGAATAAAAATAGTGTAGGCCTATCAGTACTGTTTCCGATTTTCAAGGACATCCTAGAAATGACACGCTCGTAGTTGCGATCTCCTTCTCGGAAACGAAGAAATAACAAGGGGCCAAATAAGACTTGTAAGGAGAAAGGAGGACCACAGCCATGTTTTTAGTTGCCAAAAACTGCTGCACTGACAAAGTAGTGAAATTCAGCGTACTGTCATTGTGAATAAAGTCCTGGTTCCGCCATCTTTCCGCATGTTTTCGGTTGGCTTGCCCCCTCAGAGGTTGCAAAATCTCCCGGTAAAAATGGTAGGTAACTGTTTGGCGTGGAAGAAAAATTTCTGACTGATAGTACCCTCACACCCAAAACAGATTCCAAACATACTCTTGATATTCGACCTGACTGGGTTCGCTTACTTTGGACTTGGACAGGACGATTCTTTTTAACTGGGAAAACGGCTAATTTTTTTCCTTGTCGTAAGAGTCAACCCAGGTTTAATCTCCTGTAATGACGCTCGACAGGACGTTTGAGCCGTTTCGGACTTCATCCAACAGTTTCTGGCACACAAACACATCACTGCTTCTGCTCGTCGGTGTGCAACCGATGCACAAACTCCGCAGAGATCGCCGCATGTTCTAGTTCCGCCTTCACGTAACAGCTGGCATAAGCCGTACGAGAAGCCTAAGTTGCCGGCGATGTTCCAAATGGCACTTCGTTTGTCTTCTTCAAAGATTCTGCCCACTTTCTCCACGTTTTCGTCTGTGCAACCTGCGGAGATAGGACCTGAACACTTACAATCTTCTCCCGAAATTTCCCCACTTTTGAATCGAGAAAACCAAAAGCAAATGTGTGAAGAAAGAATTAGTTGAATCATTATTTATTTTATAAACAGGTACGCTAAGCCACTGTAATTAGGAAAGTTCTGCACATTAAGAGTTTAATTTACAACAATTAAACTAAATGTTTAACGGGGAGGGGAGAGAAAATACAACACGGGGTTAAATGAGAACAGGAAATGATATTGGTTTCATTTCTATATCCGAGTTCTAGTCAAGGGTCGTCACGGGATGGACGATAGGCCTTTTAATTTCCAGCAAGGCTCCGAGACAGATGTAGCACTATCTCAAATAATACATATCGCGAATTCTTTAAGAAATGGGCAACACATGTATTCACTTTCCACAAGGCACAAAAGCAGCAGCTTTAAAAGATCGAAAGAGAAGACCTGTAACAGTCAAATATAACAAGTGCCTGCAAGCCCTGTAACAGCCCAATATCACATGTCTCTAAGCCTGTAACAGTCCAAAGTCAGCGTTCTACAAGCCTGTAACAGTCCAAAATCACACATCTCTACAGCCTGTACAGCCAAATCACACGTCTCTACAAGCCCGAAACAGCCAATATCAAGTCTCTACAAGTCTTATAAGCCATATCACAGCCTACAAGCCGTACGCCCAATTCAGTCTCACAAGTCTCATAACAGCCCAATTCACACGTCTCTACAAGCCTGTAACGCCAAAAGATATTGTCTACAGCCGTCACACGTCTCTACAAGCCCTGTAACCGCCCAATATCAAGTCTCTACAAGTCTATACAGCCCAAAATCACACGTCTCTACAAGCCCCGTAACAGCCCAATATCAAGTCTCTACAAGTCTTATAACAGCCCAATATCACACGTCTCTACAAGCCCTGTAACCGCCCAATATCAAGTCTCTACAAGTCTTATAACAGCCCAATATCACACGTCTCTACAAGCCCTGTAACAGCCGAAAATCACGTCTCTACACGTCTTATAACAGCGCAATATCCCTCGCATTTACAAGCCCTGTAACAACCCAAAATCCCATGTATCTACAAAGCGGTTAAATACAGCGGTAAAATGTTTCAAATTTTCCGGAGGTGTCGCTCGATTATCGGGTAAAATGACTACACATTTCTGCTTTTCCTCAGCCAAAACAGCTCAATACTCCGCCGACAATACCATTCTTTCTTCTCATTCCATATTATGTAATACAAGCAGACAACATCTTTAAACAGTCTACGAATCAACAAAAATCCCCGCAGAAGAATGTGGTCCAAAGAAACATTACGAGGGAAAGAAGGGCCTCTGTATATGCGCCTTCCACTAGGACCACCGCGGTCTGAGTGTGTGGTAATCTGTCAGTCGTAGGCCGACATGTGATGACGTATGGTCATACCTTTGGCATCGTGTCAGTTGGAGTTGTGCGACTTTTGTGCCGTTTTCACTAAATCTGCCATAGCGAGAGAATGGGAGAGCAGCGCTGATAAAAATAGCACCTCGGCGCGTCGCTCGCTTGCTCGACGGAAGGAGGTTGTCAAAATAGGCTGCCAACTTAACAACGACAAATCTCAGCCACAATTTCTCCTATTAAAATACGAGAGTGTAGAGATTCTATACCAATCATAATCGAATATACACACAGATATGTTGAAGTTTTATAACAACAGACGTGGTTTTTATGATGCCGGTTACGGTTTCGAATCCCGTGTGGCAAATACTCTTCGCGTGTCACCAATCTGCCCCTCAGTCTGTCTACTTACAATAAAAATCGCTTTAACTTACCTTAAAAGAAGTTTCTATACGTAAGCTGTGCGACGACAATATGTTTTACGTCTCCCTTCTACAATTTACGTGGTTCATCCTCAGTGACTCCAACTTCTCTCTTCGTTAAGAAGCCCCTTCACCAGCTATACGTGTATGAACTTCAATAAATAACTCCTGTTTGTAGGGGCGTATTGTGACGTGTAACGAATGACGTCAAACCTTCAATTATTAAATCACAGTGATTAGAAACGATTCTAACAGGAATTAATAATTTGAGTTGAAGAGAAAATTCAATTCTACGAGCGGGAGGATCAGTATTTTTTAGATGAAAGTAAATTGGTAGTACATTTACAGTATAATAATAGCAGCAGTAGTAGCGTAGTATTTAGTGGTAGTAGTAGTAGTTGTCGCTGTGGTTGTTGGCGTAACAGGCCAATTCATGCGTGATTTCAGGCTTCTGCCGCGATGTAGATGATATCTGCACTCTTCTGGGGTATTACGCAGCGAAGAGTGATAATTCTGTATCGACGTTTCGGGACAACCTATCGGTCCCATGTTCAAGGGTAGAGAAGCAGATGGGACCGATAGGTTGTCTCGGAACGTCGGTACAGCATTACCACTCTACGCTGCAAAATATTCCAGAAGAGCGCAGACGTAATGTAGGCTAATTCAGTTGAGATTATTTGAGTGTTGGACATTAAGAAATCCTATAATGTGTGGTATTGTAGTAATGAGAATACGAAAGGACGCAAAAATACAAATAAATAGTATATTAATAGAGACTATCAACAACATGATAACAGGGCCTAAATATGTAGATTATACTAATAAGTAATTTTTTGACCAATAATCGAGCCCATGTTGGACTTGTGGTCGAGAAAGTGGCACTGGGACAGGATTTTCTCACGTACTTTTTTTTCTCCCCGGTAAGTATCCTTCCACCGAAGCCTCAGCCACATTCACTCATATATCGCTGACGCTATATAACGTTACTAAGTGATGGCGTTGTTATATAAACATTAAAAAGGAGAGTCAGTTTCGACATGGAGGCCGCAGGATGTTACTGTGTTGCGGTCCGGGGGGGGGGGGGGGGGGGGTGAATTACAAATTTTCATAAATAACGCCACGTCTTCCGTCTGACAAAACCTATATTTATTATTACTACTTTTTTAAACACTACACGTTTCAATCAAGCCGATCATCACCAGATGTTTGTTTATACAAAAACGTAAAACTGAAGGTAAAACTCAAGGCAAAAATTTACGTTTTTACCTTGAGTTTTAAGTTTCTGTATAAACAAACACGTGATGAAGATCGGCTTGATCGAAACATGTAGTGTTTCTTTTTGTGATGAAGGGTCCAGCAGCAGATGCTATGGATGCACTGCAGCTGTAAGGCTTATTGTGCAACCCTGTGATGAAGATGATTAGCTTTTTGTCATTTTTACAAGTAATGGAGCACCGGTGTAATGAAATTGACAGGGGAAAACCGAAGTACTCGGGGAAAATCCTGTCCCGTGTCATTTAGTCCACCACAAATCCCACATGGACTAACCCGGGATTATTTTTTTTGCCTGTCCGGGGTTTTCCCCCTTTGATCCATTTTTTTTGTACTGTTTTAAATCCTTTCGTCCTTCATGTCACTTTACGTTCCATACTACCGTCCTTACAACTAACACAACACAAACATTCATGCCCCCGGTGGGATTCGAACCCACGATCCCAGTAAGCGAGCGGCCGTAGACCCACTCCTTAGACCGCACGGCCACTGGGATCGGCTGATCGAACCCGGGCCTCCGCGGTGAGAGGCCGGCGACTAACCGCCTGAGCCATGAAATGGCCGACATGTAGTGTTTGAAAAATTAATAATTAATAAGGGTTGTGTGAGAAATAATACGTAGTGTTATTTATGTAATTCTCTATACACAACGGGATGGATAGCGTCAAATTAGGAATTTGGGTTTATATCGGCTTCATAAAACTGCAACATTCTGAAGGACTGCAATATGGTAACTTATATTTCTACAACACAGACGCACATAGAAACCTTCACCGCAAAGCGTAGCATGTTTGACTATTCACGGATCCCGAAGACAGAAGGAAGCTGGAAGTTTATGGCACCATGTCAGTCTATTACAGGCGGTCAGAAAATTAGTTTACAATGTATGTAATTACGTAACTAAAGAAACTACAATTATATTAGTTATATATATACATATATATATATATGTCGGTGAGAGATTGTCATCTCTTCCGAGGGCTGAAGCTAAAATCTTGGCTGCCACAAATTTAAAGATGATCTCGAGGTGGAAACACTAGTGACAGGACACGGGACTTTGTCAACAGGGAATAGAAAATTTCGTCCTACAAAATGATAAATGTCTGAATTGTAGCGGGTACTACTTGTGCAAGGAAATGTGATAGGGACAGCAGCAGAGATAAAACTGATGGTTCTTATACGAGTCAAAAATAAGAAACATGAACATAAGCATCGTAAACGAATTTTCTGACCAACCATAGCATATTCTGCAGGGAACAGGGTCATTTTCCAGAAACTATACAGTTATCAGCATGAATATTATCACAGATATTTAATTCTTAAAAATGGATTAAAATATAAAGTCCCTTCCTTCGTTTTATTACGCCACATTTTGAAATTGGAACACATCAGCAGAATTGAATAAAACCAATTTTGCTTTCAATTCGTACACAAACATTTGTAACCTCGGACTTGCGCCGTTTTTTTCCGTCACCGCAAGGACGTGGCCCTTAACAAAACATGTAAAAACGTTTAACTGATTTGCAAGCAGAAAGCCAATTTGTACGAATGGATTTTACACGTTTTGTAAGCGCATGTTAGGCGCGGAGCATCTTAAATTAGCGTCATTT
Source organism: Reticulitermes speratus (assembly GCA_021186555.1). Taxonomy (NCBI): domain Eukaryota; kingdom Metazoa; phylum Arthropoda; class Insecta; order Blattodea; family Rhinotermitidae; genus Reticulitermes; species Reticulitermes speratus. The sequence continues at coordinate 15,258,292 of JAJKFL010000003.1, read as the reverse complement.
TAGCTTCTCAGAGCAGTGTTGACGAAACTTCAAGCCTTTTTGGCTGTACCTCTATGTCTTTGAGCAAATATTTCCCGACGTTTCGATGGATCGTAACGCTTCTGTTTTCAGGGTCAAACAATCCAAAAATAACATATTTTTCTTGGGCTGCTTGACCCTGAAGTTGAAGCCACTACGTTCGTTCGAAACGTCGGGAACTACTCACCCAACGTCACGGCATCACATTCCAGAACTTGAGTCTTCATCTTAAGTCAGGCTTAATCATGTAAGTTGTGTTAATCCAGGTCTTTATTGTAAGAACATAAAACACAGATTATTTATTGTATTTATTGTCAAGAGGTTAAGAAAACAGGAAGGATGCACATAACTAAATAAATAACTAGCTTGCAACAGAGCCCGTCTCCAGAAGCTGATATATAAAACAAGAAGTCACATGACCGTTTTACAACAGCCCTCCAATGCTCCCTTTTCTGAACCAGATGAATCCAGCCCACAGAATCTTTATGATTTATTAATATTGTGCCCTATCTAAGCTTTAATTGGTCTATTCTTGTCACACTTTCCGATGAAAACTTGTGTATGTATCCCCCTACCCATTCAGCTTAGGTAAAAGCGCAATTTAGAATATTTACGCAACTGGAAACACATTCTGAAAAATTCTGGGAATGACATTCAAGCAGTTAAGAATTATCACAATACACTTTCCGTCGGAAAACAGGAGAAACAAGGAAATAAAAGTTAAGACGGTACTTCGTTAAGCTGAAGTAACCAATCCTATTTGCTTCATTCCTCTGGCTGCTAAGACTGTACTTCGTTAAGCTGAAGTAACCAATCCTATTTGCTTCATTCCTCTGGCTGCTAAGATTATAAGCTGAAGTAGCCAATCCTATTTGCTTCATTCCTCTGGCTGCTAAGATTATACTCGTACTTCGTTAAGCTGAAGTAATCAATCCTATTTGCTTCATTCCTCTGGCTGCTAAGATTATAAGCTGAAGTAGCCAATCCTATTTGCTTCATTCCTCTGGCTGCTAAGACTGTACTTCGTTAAGCTGAAGTAACCAATCCTATTTACTTCATTCCTCTGGCTGCTAAGATTATAAGCTGAAGTAACCAATCCTATTTGCTTTATTCCTCTGGCTGCTAAGATTATACTTCGTTAAGCTGAAGTAACCAATCCTATTTGCTTCATTCCTCTGGCTGCTAAGATTGTACTTCATTAAGCTGAAGTAACCAATCCTACTTGTTTCACTCCTCTTGCTGCTAAGATTGTACTTCATTAAGCTGAAGTAACCAATCCTACTTGCTTCATTCCTCTGGCTGCTAAGATTGTACTTCATTAAGCTGAAGTAACCAATCCAACTTGCTTCATTCCTCTTGCTGCTAAGATTATACTTCATTAAGCTGAAGTAACCAATCCTACTTGTTTCATTCCTCTTGCTGCTAAGATTGTACTTCATTAAGCTGAAGTAACCAATCCTACTTGTTTCACTCCTCTTGCTGCTAAGAGTGTTCTTCATGAAGCTGAAGTAACCAATCCTACTTGTTTCATTCCTCTTGCTGCTAAGATTGTACTTCATTAAGCTGAAGTAACCAATCCAACTTGCTTCATTCCTATTGCTGCTAAGATTGTACTTCATTAAGCTGAAGTAACCAATCCTACTTGTTTCACTCCTTTTGCTGCTAAGATTGTACTTCATTAAGCTGAAGTAACCAATCCTACTTGTTTCATTCCTCTTGCTGTTAAGATTTTTCTTCATTAAGCTGAAGTAACCAATCCTACTTGTTTCACTCCTCTTGCTGCTAAGATTGTTCTTCATTAAGCTGAAGTAACCAATCCTACTTGTTTCATTCCTCTTGCTGCTAAGATTGTACTTCATTAAGCTGAAGTAACCAATCCAACTTGCTTCATTCCTCTGGCCGAAAACACTTGCGACAGCCGCTAAACGACCATCAGTCAGATTCGTCGACTGTCCACATATTGTCGACTTCAGATTTATATTCATTGTCCACAGCTTCCAAGATGTTTCTGAATTCTTTCACGCTGTGTTTATTCAAACTAGCGCCTTTGTTTATGTTCGCAGCTTCTGAAGGGAACATCATGCCTCTTTTCAGGAAATCGAAACATCCATTAGTCGGCTTATTCTTGACTACACAGTTCATGTGAGAATCCACCCTGTTGGCTACTAAGTACCACTAGGAGAAGGTACGGAATTTATAAAACGAGTTTTTTAAGAATACTGTATATCAACAATTCAAACTCTTGTTGATGTTAATTAAAATTTACGAGATATTCTTAGCCAATTTCCAGAGCTAGTTCACATTTTGTGTCTCTTTGTTTGCTGTGAATTAGAAACCAATTTGATTAACTTCACGATATTCCTACACAAGCTCCAAACAGAAGAAACTTCCTCGATTTACTGACTTGTGTTCCACGTTTCGGTCGTATGTTCCATGTCCACACCGTGGTTACCAGTAAATGGATAAAATATAGTTTCAATAATCACCAACTAATGCACATAAACTTTTCCACAATAGTTTATTCTTAAAATTCCTCTATACGTATTTCGGTGGTTTAAACCACCATCTTCAGGGGGGTGTAGAGATTATTTTGCATAGACCTTACAGTTTAAGAATAAACTATTGTGGAAAAGTTTATGTGCATTAGTTGGTGATTATTGAACATATCTTATCTGAAAATGCACGGTAAATACAATGGATAAAACATGTCACTTTCCAACAATAGTTCAATGTAAAAATCGGAGAGCTTTATGCTGAGAATATACCACAAGGTTTCAAAGTAGTAAAAACTTAGAAATTTCCGAATCTTATAAACACATTAAAGAAAAGCCCGTGAAAGATATGTTTCTGCTCGTGCAGGTTCTATGTATTTCTTTTTCACATTTCTCGTTGAGTGTCAAACATATTTCGCTATTTTATGCAAGTTCACAGACGTATCGCTCCAGTATTCTTAATTTTTTATTCTTCTGTGGCGCAACAACCCAACTAGGGCCTAGGCAGCCTCATTGTTGAGGTTTCTAGATCACATACAAATAGATCGACACCCCTGAACGAGTGATCAGATCGTCGCAGAGGCCGGATTCGAACCTGTGATCCCAGCAATGAATGTGCCACAAACCCACGCGTTAGACCGCACGGCTACCGCAATCGGCAGTCTTCTTGCTTACTCCTTCATATTTTAAGTCTGTATATGCATACAATATTGGGATGTGCCTGGCTGTTAGCCCGTTTATTTTCTTGTCACGCAATGAACACCTTGCACAAGGTACTTGTTACTTTCGCCCCCCATCAGTCAATAATGGTAAGGATGATTTCCTTTATTCAACTTCGGAAAGGGTTCCTGGTGCAGGAATTTTCTTTAATTTCAGTGGAAATTTCAGATTTTCCGTCCGTCTTAACAGGCGTTTCTTTCGTCAATAAAGTCCGCGTCTATCCACTATAATAGGTAAGACGTCCAGAAAGTAAAGATACAACAGCAATAACATTATTTAGAAACATTTATTAACAAAATAGAGTGAAAAAACTCTTAACACATACCTTTAGCTGTTTTTCAACATAATCACCACCTTTGTCAAGGCATTTGTTTGGTCTGGGTACGAGTTTTTGTATTCCGATGTCACAGAACTCCGCCGCCTGTGCACGCAACCACGTAGTGACTTCGTTTTTCACCTCTTCGTCTTCGTAAAACTTCTGGCCGGCCAGATGTTTTAATGCAAAAATAAATGGAAATCGCTGGGAGCGAGGTCTGGGCTGTGAGCGGGATGGTCTGCGGTGATTTCCCTTCCCCTCCCTCCCGTGTTGTGTCTTTACTTTCTGGATAACCCTCGTACATTTCGATTCACATTCCAACGACCTATGCTTCTTAACTATCGCAACCTTTAGATAAATAATTAAATGTTATAAAGGATTCACATCCAGATTAAGTTCGATATCAACACACTGATGTTGGGATTTTTCAGTAACTTAATCCTTCCGGCCGCACTATGGCCCTGGGATCGTCTCAGCCTCTTAATAGAAATGAGTAACAGGGATATCTCCTGGGGAGTAAAGGCGGCCAGTGCGTAGGGTTAACAACCTTACCACCTCCATGTGACGATTGTCTTGAAATCTGGGAGCCCCAACCTCCTAGAGCCCTCAGGGCCTGTCCAGGCCTGTATAGGGATTGTTTTACCTTTAAAACCTGGATGTCAGGTAAGAAATGTATGTTGTGAAATATTTAGTAATGCCCTATGATGATAGATTTCAGTTAAACAAAGACTCGACTTTTAAGAATGTCCTTTTGCGAAGGATATCAGATGCACTGTGGCACTAGATATGAGCTATGGAATGAGGTACGGTATATTTCATCACGACGACTTACTGTATACATGTAGAAGAAAGGGTTCTAACAGATGGTATGTTGTGTGAAGAGCTCAAGATTCAAACGTAACAAACATATGCCGATCTGAAATCTTGCTTGTGTGTAATACGAATACCAAGGCAGTTGTTAGAGCAGATCCAAAAGGTTCGGCACTGTTAATATCAAAGGCACTAGTGGTGTAAGGTTAAGTGCAAGCGATCTCAGTGCTATGTCTACTTTTAGCTTGTAGTATTAAGTTTCAGTTTTTTCTGCCACTTCATTCTTGACATGATACAGCTAAACTAAAGTCTAGGCCTACACACCTTCCAGCATATCACACTGCACCACTGGCAGGTGAGAAAGCCAAGACCAACATCAAAAGCCTACTCCAACCTGTCATAATCCAGTTGTTACATCTCAACAAAAGTAACATCAGTCACATTAAGAGCTTACAGCTGTCTGTATCAGCCACCGAGAAATCTCTACTTTATGCAACTTGTAATGTTCATAATAGTGCCAAGTGTATTTTCCATATCGTTACAATAACCACTGGATCAATAAAGAAATGTTTTCTGAAACAATATAATGGAGGTATTGTACAAATGGCAGTGAATTTAGAAGTTTCGGAATAAAAGCTGACAAATTCTTCTAGGTGCAGAAACATTACATCAACTGAACACGTTACTTGGCAACAGAATTTCGTTTCACTACAAAGAACCTGCACTCTGACGGTTCGAAGTGCATACTCAAGAGACTGAGGGGAAGGAAGTCGATCGCTTTACTAAGTAGAATGGGGCACATGTTAAGGGCAGAAACAATTCTTCTAAGAGAATTACAGCAGTTCATGTAAAAACCGAAGTAATTTTGCAGTAATTTTCAGTGACAGTCCGTCGCCGTCGGGCAATATTTTAGGGGCTATGACTTCTATCTCAATTACAGCCGATGTGGTAATCGTATCATCGTATTTCATTTTCTTTTTAATAGGAACGTGAGATAGGTAGCCTATGTAAGGGTCGCTTACATGTAAATGTATGTTAACCGTTTTAGTAATCTTTTAATGAAAAATACTGCTACTGAAATTGTTGTTGTTTTGTTGAATTCAGTTTGTAGTGATTTTGATGTCTTCAGAAGGCAAAATATATCAAAATTAGATCTGACATTATTTTCAGTTTTATATCATAAGCTGCCCCAATGAATTATTTAAAAACTCTTTTGTTTGTTGTGTTTGTGTTTGTTTAATACGTGTCCTGTTGATTGTGCTTTGTTATTTGTGTTTATATGTTGTGCTCTTTCCGTTATTGGCCATTTGGGCGTTAATAAGCAAGAACTGATGTGAATGAAACCAGTGGTATTCAACCTGGGGTACGCGTACCCCCGGGGGTACGCGAAGACATCTTAGGGGGTACGTAAAATTAAAAAAAAATAAATATATTATTTCATGATAAACACTGATTAATCAGGGCCAGATTTAGGGTTAGCCACAAGAGACCCGGACGTAAGGACATGCGGTTTGGGAGCGCCATTTTCTCTCTCTCTCTCTCCTTTATGCAATTCTTATCTGGGAGGCTAGTTTCATTTTATTCCACATAGGGTGTTGGAATGTGACTGAACACTATTGGGAGGGATTAACGTTTTCCCTAATACTGTTTATTTAACTTATGTAGATGTAGATTATAGACTATGTATAACTTGAATTATGCACCAACAACTTTGGGGGTACAAAGTTGAAGAGAAATTATATGTGGGGGTACGCGAACAAAAAAGGTTGAATACCACTGAATTAAACTGAATTATTATAGTAAAAAGTAGTAGTAATATTAGTCTTATTATTCACGCTATTTATACTGCTACCACCGTTACTACTGCTACTCACACTAGTACCACCAAACTTTGCGCACTGCTCCTGTCATGCTTCTTGTTTTAATTATTTGAAACTTATACAACTAGCATCGCCTTAAATACTCTACTAACATTTTAGTAAAGGCTTTAGAGAAGTACAGTCGAACTCGGTTACGTCGTCACGAACGGGACTGAATGTTTTGTGTCGTTATAAACGAGTGTCGTTATAACCGAGGAGTATATGTTACTATGTCATGGTTAACAGTCAGGAATTAATTGGTACCACAGAATATCTGACGCTATAGAAGAGGTGTCGAATAAACCGATGTCGTTATAACCGGGTTCGAATGTATTTCATAACGTAAGATAAACGTATCTATTGATGTTTAAGACTGTATGTATTTAGATCATATTCTTTACGTAACTTTTGCGTTGGAGTCTGGCCGTTATTAATACAATACTTCAAAATATCAGAATGTTTAGTCTTAAACCTGCATATGTATGAACAGCTGCATAAGCAAAGTATGATGGCGCGCACGCACTCCCAAATACAACAAAGTAACAGTCTCAACCAGCGGTAAACAAATCCCGGGCGCCAGGTCGCCGTCGCAACTAAATGTTGTACAGTGACGCCTAATATCTGTGGGTTCTCAGTATGGAACTTGTTTCATATCACACTTTCGGCGCCTAGAATTTTGAGGTGGCTCCTAGATTTTTGGAAAATTTCTGTAACGCTGCTCTAAACTCATAACGATCAACGCTGTTGAGTTTGGGTTACGGTGCTCTGGTAGTGTATGGCCTTTACAGTTTACGGTTAATTCCAATGAAACAGTATTTACACAGTAGAAGAGTACACGTAGTTTCAGCAAACACGACACGTGGAGTTCGTACTTGAAACATGTTTTCTCCGATTCTATCTCTCTCCCCCCCTTTCCTGTTCTTGTTTCTCTCGTGGTACTTCTGTGTACTTCACCTATATCGCGCACTGTGGTACACTTTGTGGGCATGCCAGTGTTCCAGCTACATTGTCGATCTGCTTTGTAGTGTTTGCCTCTTAACTCAGAGAGTAAACGATATTTCACTACAGACTTCTCTCAAGTCACTTGAACAAGACTTACAAAATGTCAGTTTCAGACTGTGAGCCAATTTTGTGACGGTAAAATATAAATAGTTATTACGCATACATGAAGGAGCCAGTCAAGTCTATTACAGCACTAAAGGCTACGTCCCTTTTACTGCAACAAATTACATGTCTAATTTAATTCTACATTCCAGAAACCAATTCATTCACAAAGAATCAGAAACAAGTGAAGACTCAGGAACTGTGGTTTTGTGATCATTGTCTATAACTATAGTAAAAGCAAGGTAAAGCAATCCCATTACAGGCCTGGACAGACCCTTAGGGTGCCAGGAGGTTGGGGCTCCCAGATTTATAGACAATTGGCACATGACGATGGTAAGGTTATCAGCCCTACGCACCGGCAGCCTTTACCCCCCAGAAAATACTCCTGGTACCCATTTCTGTTAGAGGCTGAGTCGACCCCAGGGCCATAGTGCGGCCGAAAGGATTATGTCAAAGAAAAATTCCAATGACAGCATCGGCAATCGAACCCGCGACCTTCCGGCTTGTACAGCAGTGCCTCAACCAACTGCGCCAGTTAGGCCGTGCCATGGCTCAGGCGGTTAGTCGCCGGCCTCTCACCGCGGAGGTCCGGGTTCATCCCAGGTCAGTCCATGTGGGATTTATGGTTGACAAAGTGGCACTGGGACAGGTTTTCCCCGAGTACTTTGGTTTTCCCCTCCCTGTCAATTTAATTCCACCAGTGCTCCATTACTTGGAAAAATGAAAAAAACTGATCTTTCTCTTCATCTTCATCACAGGGTTGCACAATAAGCCTTAAGGCTGCGGTGCTTCCGTAGCTTCTGCTGCGGGGCCATTCAAAAAATAATTCCATCAGCCTTTGCGATCATCCCGGTGCCAATTCATACGCCATGTCCTGTAACGTGTTGTAACGGATAAGTCCAGTATGTTACTGTACTAATGAAGATCTGAATCTTAAATTGATTCATATCGTTGTGATAATTAAGATGCCTGACTCTGACACTGCTTACATCAACTATTCCAAGTCATACACATACATTTGTTTCCCTCATTTCACTCTCGTCTGCTATTTGTAGCCATTATCTCCGTATTCTTTGTAGCCAAACAGATTCCTTCGTCTGAGTTTGTACTGACTGCTGATGAAGTTATCATATACTGCACAATTACTACTGTTTCTGCATAATGTAATGACAGGATCTACGAAATCACAAAATTAGCCAGACAGAGGTTTCTGACATGATTTCCCGATCATATTTCAATTAGTCATTTTGTGTCTGGCATGTAAGAGCGGTATGATGGAGAACAGAGAAAACGCGGCGGGCGTCGGCTTTCTGCTGTCACAGGATGAGTCTTTGCCACTCTACATATTAACTGCATGATATTTCCTAACCCCAAAATTCTTGCAACTACAAAACGTTTAACGGTCAGAAATATTAAGACACAAATACTGTCTTCTCGCAAGTTGATAGACGGGATGTACAGTTGAAAAAGAACATCATGAATGAAATCTGCGGTCTTCTGGGGCATTACGCGGCGCCGTGTGGTAATTGTTTACCGACGTATCGGGACAACCTGTCGGTCCCATCCTCTTGACACGTGAGGATGGGACCGATATGTTGTCCCGAAACGTCGGTAAACAATTATCACACGACTCCGCGTAATACCTCAGAAGACCGCAGATTTCATCAACATCGCGGCGGAAGCCTGAAATCAAGGACACCATGAATGATTTTGAGCAGTTGATTTAACCAGCATCACAGTCGTTACAATATGAAACGTATCTCAACTCATATTGAAACATATACGACATATGCGACCATCACGTACTTTACATATACAACTTATAACAATTCTTTGTGAATGGACAGAAAAACATGATGAGAAACATCCGAACTGACGGCTCCTATATGAGAGTCGACCCAGACAACTTTAGAACATGAAACAAGATAGATACGATATCAAAACCAACAGATGCACATAAGTGTACAGACATATATATACACACCCTATACCTCCTACATGTTTCGGCCACTCATGCGGCCATCTTCAGAGAGGTGTATTACAAAGAATACACATATCGAAATATTACATAAGTTTTTGGAACCAATGCACAGACATAAAATATGAAATTTTAAAAATAGTACATGGTTTAAAATATATATTACAGATTAAAATACAGATATGAATATATGTGATCAATCACAAGTATTTTTATCTGTATTTTAATCTTCAATATATATTTTGAATCTGTATTTTAATCTTTAATATATTTTTTAAACCATGTATTATATTTAAAATTTCATATTTTATGTCTGTGCATTGGTTCCAAAAACTTCTGTAATATTTATATCTATGAATTCTTTGCAATGCACCTCCCTGAAGATGGCCGCATGAGTGGTCGAAATATGTAGGAGGTATACAGTGTGTATAATATATTTTCATACATTTATGTGGATATGATATCGTATCTAATTGCTAAATGCACGGTTATGGACCATTTAAAATTGATGAAAAAAGATATTTAAACCTTACATCACGGTGTCTGTTAATCGAGGTATACCATCTATCAAAATCGCTGTTATGTCTTCAGTTCACTGTGAGCGACGCCATTAGTCGTTACACATTTGCAGGAGACTACAAACCATTAACTGTAACGTAAAACCCACTTTTTTATCCCTTCAATTTCATATTACTTTCTCTACGAAATTAGATGCAGTAATTCTGCCAACAGCATTTTTCGACATATAGAATCAGGACTTCACGACTCAGTCTGGTATCCAAAAGTCCCTGAGAAGAAAGTCAAATGCATAACACTTCTGGTCCTATGATTATCAAAATAAATAGATTATATTTCTAAACAGAACTAAACGACTGGTCTTTGTAATGGTGACGTAATAAGTGAAAGTTAAATATTATTTTGATAAATTTCACGCTCCAAATGCTTGAAATATTCACATCACTTAAAAGCCAAGCAAAATCCACTTTATTAGAGACTATCAGTTAAATTACATTTTTTTGGATAATTTGTTGAATAGCTCAGTTAATTTAACTACGCAATAATTCAGTTCGTACCTCACAGAAAACACAGTACATATCCAATATAAAGACAAATCTGTTAATTCTGTTTAGAGGAATAGTCGTCGTTTATTGCATCATATGAAATATAAATACACCGTGTGAATGTAGTCCAGTGATTTTGAATACTAAGAAAGTAGTATAGGATCATTTTTTTCCTGCTTGACCGATAAGCGCCCGCCCGACGCTTCACTACCGTTACGTTATACGCCGAGTCTCGTGAGGTTTAACAGTAAGTGAAGGAAGCAAGAAAAAGATTCGCTGCGACAATAACCTTTTAAATAATCTAATAAAAACTCGCCAGTCCTAAAGCAGATGCCGAAAATGTTATCCTCCTGACCGGATGCACTCCGTATACCAACTTTGTTGGTGAAGTTTCAAGTCCAGCACCAATATCTTCCAGTTTCTCTTCTGTCGGCACAGTTCGTTTCCTGTCTGGCTTTTTTGAAATAAAGCTGCACTAAAAACACAGCTGATCAACAGCGTACCTGACTCGAGACCTGTTACACCGCGAACGACTGAGAAATGCTTTAAAAGCAACAAACTCGATGATTTATAGCGCAAGTCTGTTATCGCCTACAGCTAAAGTAACCGAACTCTGCTGCGTAATTAGGCGCGGTCTTTGGTCCCCACGTTCCCCAGAGTTAACACCGTGTGACTTTTAATTGTGGGGAAGTTTAAAAGATAAAGTGTGTAAAACAAATCCCCACGCTGGACGAACAAAGAAACAACTTCCGCCGTGAGATTTCAACAATTTTCGGGCAAGAACACCAGAGAGTAAACAACGTCTTCCGCAGTTGTACTGAGTGTATTCGGTCAGCAGGGCAACATTTTCAGCTTCTGCTGTAGCACTTTCGAGTTCTTATTAGATTTCATAAGGGTTATTATCACAGCGAATCTTTTTTCTCGCCTACTTTACCGACGCAAGGCTAGCGGAGCGTTGGGCGGGCGATTATCGGTCAAGCAGGAAAAAAATGATCCTATATATAACGTAGCCACTCTGCTTCAGAGGGTTAAAAATGAAGACCTTAAAGACGAAAAAAAAAAACGTCTTCGGTGTTTCAAGCTACGACTGAACCGCAAATTGTACGTAAAACGTCACGCCGACAAGTTGAATGTTGGCGATCTTTTTTTGCGGGTGTTAAAATGTTTTAGCTGCTTGAGTGAGGGAAGGGAGAAAGAAAGAAAGAAAGAAAGAAGTTGACTGTATTGGAGTTTGTATTTTTTCAGAAATTTTTACAAGTTGTTATATGTATGTGTTTATGTCTCTGTAATGGTTAGTCTTGGCTTGTGGTATGAGAAGTAGGTCGCGTAGTTTACGCTCTTGAGATGGGAGAAACGCCTGGTGAAGATGTGATCTATCGCGCTACCGCCGAGCGTGGTAGATTGCGCGGGATCGTTGCGGATTTCTAGACCGAGTTCTTCTTTCATGAATTCGATGAACCAGTCGTTATTCTTGCCGGGACGAGTATCTACGTTGAAGTCGCCGGTGAGCAGGACGGGCATCTCGTGTAGTTTTCGTTCTTTGATGATTTTGAACGCGTTAGCTGCTTTGGGCGTGTATGCCATGAGAAATCATAGTAGGAAGAATTTCAAGTCATCAGGACTGGTACCGGGAGAGATAAATCGTAGGTGATTTTGACATGGCCGCCATTTTGGCAGATTTCAAGATTTTTCGATGATTCTTTTTTTTTAGCGTGTAGGCATATTCCTTACCTTTCAAACTATGTATCGTTCACTGCTGTAGTCGAAGTAGGCGCGGAGCACTGTGAAGAAACGTAGGTAACGCGAAAGTCTGACACCGCGAGCGCCGAGGTGACCCACCTTTGTGTACCGAAATGTAAGACGTTTTACGTCAAAATATTCAGCTGGTTCGGAACAATGTCTAAAAACGGTATTTTCTGAATGTGGTGGGAACCTTATAGTCACATAAAAAAGGCTGACCAGCTGAACTTTGTTCAGTAAGTCACCACACCGGGCTCACTGCAGATGCTTTAGGGTGCAGGCAGCGTGAATGAGACGCTGTGAAGTGCGTTGTCTCGCTCAGTGCTTAAATTACCTAACTCGACCTTCCCACCATCTTTCAAATCGCCCCCTCTCCCCAACCATCACAATGTCCTAAAATCCTTGCGCCAGAACGTAAACGTTTCTTGGGTACAGTTTTAGCGAGTAAATCGGTCAAGTTGGCAACACTAACAAAACAGCATTCCCAAGACAGCGATCGTTCTGTATCATCCATTCAGTTGAGATACTCAGTGCCACCAACTCGGACACACCGAAGCAAAACACCCAACAATTAACCAACACGGAAGTGACGTAATGCGCTGTTATCTACATGGTAAAGTGTGTGATTGTGTGTTTCTTTAGAATTTGAGTCGTGTGCTTTGACAACAAATATTCAACTCCTTTTGGCGCTCTCTTATTTGCACACAGTAAGAAGGGGTAGTTTTTGTGTTACTTACTTCGAGTGTCGCACCTTGTGCACTCACTTCGCGGCCAGTATTCATTTTTTTTAACACGTCTTCTACCCAACTCCGCTCTGCAGTGTGGAATGTTAAAAACAACACGGCTAGCGTCATGAATGTTCTGGCTCTCCTGGCATCATTACAGCTGGGGTAAAAGGAATTCCACTGACATTGATTCTATGGATATCGTACTTACTGTTCGGCTTTCAATTTTACGTCAGTTTTCGCTCGTTTCCAAGTTATACAAAAACGTGTGGGAATGAGAATGTTCTTATAAGGTAAGCTTATCAAATGTAATTAATTGGTTAAAACACAATTTAGTTATTTTTAATATTATCAAGTACCGACGTCCTCTATCAAAATGTGTATCACAAATATTATTATGAAATACGTGTTTCGACGCACATGCTGGCGTGATCATCAGTGTCGAAGTGACTAAATTATGTTTGGTGTGTGTCACAAACAAGGTACTGGATTTTGTAGCACTATTTTCTTATTTTCGTTGTTAGTTGAACTTCTTTGGACCCGTTTTGTGTAAGCAAATAGTTAAAAGTAAAAAACGGGCCCACCACAGTACAATTAACAAAGCGAAGACGTAACACTGCTACACAACCCCAGTACCTTTGTAATGACACACGCCTAAACAGGGGGGCAGCCACCATTTAACAAGAGTATGAAAAGCATAGGGCCCACAAATACAGGGGGGCCAACGAGCACACCACGATAAATTATTGTTTTCACACTAACTGAATACCATCAACTATCCGGACGAATTCGAAAGAATTCGCGAGAAATCCTGCAACAAAGAAAGTTTAACTAAACAGCTTTATACGAAAACCGAGTCTATTTATGATAGACGTACAAAACAGTGGCCATATACCTATTGGATATGATAGACCCCATCGGTAAGTTTGTACAGGGGCCCAAAAATTCTAGAAACGCCACTGCACCAAACGTATGTGAATAACGTATGTTAGCAAAGTCGGTACTGATGACGACCCTAGCACAGGCGTCGAAACGCTTACGTCACAAAAATATGTGACACATTGTGATAAAACTCGCTGGTGCTTGATAACGAGACATAATTACGTAAACCAGGCGGCAAGCACTAAGATAACAAACTTAAATTACACACAAACTTACCGCTACAAATAGAGGTGTCACGTAATGTCACATACATTAATTTTTATAAACACGTGTTCAAGGAAGTCGGCGGTGTACCTTACACTGTAGGTATTATTTTGCCAGTTAAGGAACAAGGCTGTCAGTGGCCTGCAAAATGACAGCGTGAACAAAATACGGTGTGTGGGAATTTACGGCAAAGTACGCCGGCGAATACTCAAGAATGTAATTGACAGAAACTTTATTTCGGCCAGTCGAATACACGGAACTCTCTACAGTTTCACCACAAATCTTACTTTAATAGCACCTCTTGCAATAAATATTTCAACATGGAATTTGAAAGCTGGGAACCAAAGTGGTCTGTAATTTCACTGTCTCCTCTTCAGTTGCCTTCGTTGAATTCTTTTCATCAGGGACTTCAAATTATCATTTCAAAACACTGTGAAATAAGAAATCCACTGGTGGGAAATATGCATAGTTTTAAGAGCAACAGCACATTTATGAGAATGCACAGATACATAAATATCTGACATTATTTGTTGTATGTTTTTGACCTATCCGCCAACACGTCAGCAAATTATTCAAATATTATTGTATCTCATCAATTTTAAAAGAATATTTTAGGAAAACGGTAAGTCTGTGTGAGATGCAAATATTAATTTGGAATGAAGGGAAGCTTGAAAGAGGCGAAGAAGTGTAAAGACGGCGACATCAAAGCTTCATTCAGTTTAATTAATTACTTTGATTTTACGCTTCCGCCGCGATGTTGATGAAATCTGTGGTCTTCTGGGTTATTACACGGCGTCGTGTTGTAATTATTTACCGACGTTTCGGGACAACGTATCGGTCCCATCTTCAGAATCTCGACCCGTGAAGATGGGACCGATACGTTGTCCCGAAACGTCGGTAAATAATTACCACACGACGCCGTGTAATAACTTAGGAGACCACAGATTTAATTAATTACTGTTTATAGCGAAACGTAATGAAAATATATAAATGGATAAATATTGTGCAAACGTTTATTCAGTCTTATTAATTACACAGTTAGAACCAACAATTCGTTTTTAATGCGTGTTTACGCTACTAGTTTCGGCTCATAAGAGCCATCATCAGGCCATAACAGAAACTATAAGTTGGAAAAATCCATATATTGACTAAAAAATATGTTTGCATTGCAATTATAATGTTTTCTTCTCAAGTTTCTGTAACGAAGGATATGCGTTTGGCCAGTGTTTATAATCTTAACACAAGACAACCCCGTTGGTATGCAGCTTAAAAAAGTATATTTATTCTTGTTAATTACAAAGTTATAACCAACACTTCGTTTTTATTGCGCATTTAGGCTGCTAGTTTCGGCTCATAAGATCCATCATCAGGCCATAACTTAAGGAGTTTTCCAACTTTATTGTTTCTGTTATGGCCTGATAATGGCTGTTACGAGCCGAAACTAGTAGCATAAACGCGCTTTAAAAACGAAGTGTTGGTTATAACTGTGTAATTAATACGACTGAATATACTTTTGTAATCTGCATACCAACGGGGATGTCTTGTGTTAAAAAAAAAAGATAAATATTTTCTTCCTTAAGTTTGAATTAACATGTCAAATCTTGACATGTTTCGCTTTTTTTCTTATGAAGCTTCATGTATGTTAAGTTTCTGTTACTTGTGATGAATGACGTAAGCTTAGCGTGGAAATATAAGCCACTTTTTACAAAGTTTGACGTAAATGTGGCCTGTAATCTTCCACAATTCTGTCATGCGGGTGGATCAGGTCTCAGTTCAGTATATATCACAACCTTCTACATGTCATTTCTGTTCAATCGTTGCCATTTCCTCCTCCCATAACACGTGTACTCATCTCAGGATGCATCTCGAGATTTCTACTTAATTCACGTGTTCGAAACTGGTTGCTGCAATCTAGGACCTTCTGTACGGATTTTAAAATTACTTACTCCTTGCATTTTGAATCAATACTCTGATGTACCAACCAAATGCACTTATAATATATATGATACTATAGTGAGTTCACTGCGACATGTTTCGGCACGACAATGCCGAAACATGTCGGAGTGAAGTGATTATAATGTCATATATATTATAAGTGCTTCTATACGAAATTACACTGAAAATAATTACTAACGCCCATTACGTCTGAAGGAACGCTATCATCAAGTGGGGTTCTTTTGCTGAGTCTGCTTCAAGCTGGGGTTAATTTATAATTGTTTCATGTTAGCTTGCGCATGGCAAGAAGCTGTGGTTGTAAAAACAAATATTACTTGGAGGTTGTAATTTTTATAACTCTGGGGGGTCTGTCCAGAAAAGTTGACAGTTACTCATCTATTACGCCATGCACATCTCTCCTTTAGGCTTACACACCACAAACTCATTCCGGAATTACGACAGCCTCGCATTAGACCGCACCCTAAGCCTTACATATCCAGTCCAGATACCTCATATTCTATTCATTCAAGATCCATTTCAATATTAAGCTCTCATCTACGCCTAGGCGTGTTTGTGGTGATCCCTTCTCTTGTCGTTTTGCCATCAGAATTTGGTACAAATTTCTCATCTCCCAGCGATAAAATTTTCCCGCTAGTCTCATCTTCTTTGATTTAATCATTCCAATTTACGTAATTTTAATGTCAATAATAATAGTAATAATAATAATAATCGATATAACGTAGTCGGTATAGTGAATAGACTGTGGGCGGCATGACCGAGGAATCGGGTTTCGATTCCCGGCAGAAGCAAGAGCTTATGCTCTTCTTCAAATCGTCCAGACTGGGTCTGAGGTCCACCGGGGGGGGGGGGGGGATTCCCGGTGGTAAATTGGCTGGAGCGTGAAGCTGACCACTCGCCTGTGTCTAGAGTAGCGGTTAAGAATGGGTGGCATTATACCTCCACTCCCCCATTTGCCTTCGTGATGTCCAAAGTACATTACTCTACCTTTATCTTCTATAATAATAATATTAATAATAATAATAATAATAATCAATAAACGAGCAATACAAAGCATGAAGCTCTCCACTAGGCAGATATTTCCATTCTCCTGTTTCGTGTTCTTGACACACATCTTTCAAACCTCATCGACTATCCTAACACTTAGGCTTTCACGGCTGACATACTGTACACTGGATCGGCTTTTGTTATGAGGCCACGGAGAAGAATGTAATGTTTGCCGAAACGTCAGGAAATCTTCACTCATCTACGTCACAGCCAGTTGAAAGCATCCTCAACTATGTTCTTTCCTTCCAGTAAGATTCATATCTATACACTCGTAAAAGTACAATTTTCATACTCATCTTTGTCTTTTTTATTGAAGGAAGCACATTTAGACATTCTGAGCTGAGCAGTAGCAAAACATTCTCCAACTTAAGTCGTCTTAATTTTACAATAAACACAACTGTGTCTCGCCACTGCAGTTCCCAGCACTGTAGACGTGCCAAACCTTTAACCAGAGTATTAGCTTTCCTTACAGCATGAATCTGCCCTCCATTCTGTTGGCCAAACTCTGTCTCTACGTTTAATTTTACGCCAGCGTTCTTACTAAAGTCTGTTCTGTGTTCTGTTTTATGGTATTTATGTTGTCAACCAAGATTTAACATCTTGAACATGAACTATATATAGTAGCTGATGTTTTCGGTTCAGTTTCAATCCTTGTTGGCTTCGTGGCTTTTCCTAATGGCGTATTTAGGCAAAGAAAATCTATCTAACAGATATTTTACGTAAAAATGCTTAAAGTGCGTTATGGTTAAAGCCATTTCAATTAGCCTAATTACTGCTCTGGATTATTGTGCTCCGTAAGGATATTTTAAAATCTGCTATTTCTGTCCTACTAGGCTTGGGATATACTGTAGGAACACATTTAACCATGTTTATCCATTCGTTTACCTCTGCAGCATAAATAAACTGAAATAATATGCCTTAATATGCGCCTCATCAATGATTCTGGTATCTAATTACAAGCAATGCTCTCTGTTATGTATTTTAATCACCACAACAATCTTTGGAAATGTCATGTGAATAGCGTTCTATCGAAGTTTTCCATGACTTCAGAGCGAAATATGGTTCAAACCTGTTAAGTTACCGCGTAGTCATCTGGTGTCAGTAATCCTATGTGAAAGTTATTTCTGTGTTATTTAACGATGCTGTTTAATTAGAGATGTTATATAGGGCCCAATGCGGCGAAAGCACAAGCCTGAATTAATTGTAAATAATCGAAAACATCAAGTTTCGGCCTGTTTTAATATGGTACAACGAAATGAGAGAAATCAGAATTGCCTATAATGTGGCTGAGATTATAATCGAGTGCCTCCCACATCGCCGCTACACCAGTCTGCTCAGTGCGTTAAATGATGAGCAAAAGTACAGTAGTTATATTAACCATGTTAGCTGTGCAAACATTAGCGCTCCGCCACTGCTGCAACAGGGCTCGAACACACACTTATAGGACCAACCGTGTTATTTCTTTTACTGCAGTAATTAAATACGACAACTTGTCATTTTATGTGACAAGTACTTCCTACTGGTACCGTTTCGTAAGGTGCAGTAGTTGCCTATTTTGCTATTAGATAGGCCTATATGCTGTACCGTTTCCTATAAAATTATATCAGGGTGGTACATACAGGGAGGTCAATTGAAAAACGAACCCAGACGCACGGCAAGCTTAACGACTTTACATTTCCTTATGTACTTCATAAGCTTTATGTAGATTAAACATACCGTATGTTAGAGTAGATGCTGGAAATGACCTCCTTTACCTCTCAGACATGCTTGACACCTGGCGAACAGACTATTAAATACTGTTCGAAGTTCTTGTCTAGGGGATTGCCGATACTGCGCAGCAAGCATAACGGCAACTGAATGACTCACACACCGCCAGTCCTATCGCCGCCTGTAGAGTACATTGCATCATCTTAATCACACAGTCCATTTTAATCTGCTGTCTGTAACAAACGTGTGACACACTGTGCAATGTACATTTGTTTTGTTTGTGAGAGCGCAGTGCAGTTCAATACAGAGCATTTTCATTGTGAAAACCCATTCAAGGAAAAAGCATGTAAAACGTGTTGTACGAAATTCGAACAAGGTGTACAGTGTTTCATTTACTTCGAAATCAACAATGTCTGCGTATTGAAGAAGGTCATTTCCACAACCTACTCTAACATGCGAAAGCTATAAAATGTACGAGTATATTTCATATATTATACATTATATGCGGAAGTGTAAGGCCGTGAACATTGCCGTGTTTCTGGTTTCGCTTTTCGATTGAATTCCATGTACAGTCTCTCTGTTTGTGTGTGTATACAACTGTAACTATACAGGCACACGCACACACACACATGCACACCTCCATGTGCGTGTGTACATGTGCGTGTGTGTGTGTATGTGTATAGGGGGGCTTATGTAAAAGTACGTATTGAAAAGCTGACAGTCGCTACGTTACCCAAGCAATTCCTCGCCCAGTTTATTTCAGATTAATTTTAATAGTGGTGAATGGAACCTTCCTAGCCACTAACATCTGAGTGACAAAAGCCAAACTACAATTCCGTACGGAATTTTTGTCTTTTCTTCCACATCCCCCAAACCAATGCAGGAGTACTTAATTATTTCGAAAAACCTTTGATGAATTCATATTACACTGGATCTCACATATTTTTATGATGCTAATAACAAAAAATAAAGAAAGAATAATCAAAACGAAGTTATGGGACAAAAAATAACTCACATACTCTGTTGCGGTACACCGACGTTAATATGGCTTGCGATGCCTTCAGCAAATTCAAAGGGTTCCACCAAGTAAGTGCCATCAGTCAAGTTGAAAGCAATCCGACTTATTTCTTCTGAATGTAGCCACATAATGCCAAAAACTCGTTGGGGTCAGTTTTTAAAGCTTCACAAAGGGACTTAAGCCATCTAAGTCTGTCAGACTTAATAACTCAATAGCGTCTTTACACATTTCCTAGAGAGGAAACATTTACTGTAGAACAAGCCAGTCTTTTCCTTTTTCAAACGTCCATGGTTGTAATTCTTTTAGGAAATACAGTATATAATAATAATAATAATAATAATAATAATAATAATAATAATAATAATAGCAAACTGAGGAACAAAAGCAAAAGTTTCATATCTGGCGATACGCAAACCTGACAAGAAGACACAACGTATTTTGGAGACCTAGATATAAATTGTTGCCGATCCCAGTGGCCGCGCGGTCTAAGGCGTTAGTCTACGGCTGCTGGCTAGCTGGGATTGCGGGTTCGAATCCCGCCGGCGGCATGGATGTCTGTCTGTTGTGAATGTTCTGTGCGTTGTCAGGTAGAGGTCTCTGCAACGACCTGATCACTCGTCCAGAGGAGTCCTACCGAGTGTGGTGTGTCTGAGTGTGAACGAGGAATCTCAAGGAGGAGGTCTAGGCCCACTAGGGCTGTCGAGCCATGAGAAAAATCTTCGGTGTTTCAAGCTACGACTGAACTGCAAATTGTACGTAAAACGTCACGCCGACAAGTTGAATGTTGGCGATCTTTTTTTTTTTGCGGGTGTTAAAATGTTTTAGCTGCTTGAGTGAGGGAAGGGCGAAAGAAAGAAAGAAGTTGACTGTATTGGAGTTTGTATTTTTTCAGAAATTTTTACAAGTTGTTATATGTGTGTGTTTATGTCTCTGTAATGGTTAGCCGTGGCTTGTGGTATGAGAAGTAGGTCGCGTAGTTTACGCTCTTGAGATGGGAGAGATGCGGTTTTTCGAATTTTTTTCGGCCTCTGTGAACCCTCCTCTGCCTCCTTCTTCCGGTTTCGGTAGTTTTTTTGCTTTTGTGCGTTAGTTAGTCTCGGCATCGTGAACCTGTAAAAAACAGCGCCGAGATGACCCACCTATGTGTACCGAAATGTAAGACGTTAGATGGTGAGAGTGTGAAAATCGTAGGTGATTTTGACACGGCCGCCATTTTGGCAGATTTCAAGATTTTTCGATGATTCTTTTTTTAGCGTGTAGGCATATTCCTTACCTTTCAAACTATGTATCGTTCACTGCTCTAATCGAAGTAGGCGCGGAGCACTGTGAAGAAACGTAGGTAACGCGAAAGTCTGACACCGCGAGCGCCGAGGTGACCCACCTATGTGTACCGAAATGTAAGACGTTTTACGTCAAAAAAGAAGATATAAATTGTTAGCGACAGCGAAAATAGAGGAGAAAAGGGGAAAAATGAAAATGCCCCTATGCTTATATACATCACCATGTCACGTAGACGTATGGTGCAGTGAAGGTAGAGACTCATTCTTTACCTGATACTACAAGCAGGTTAGTGATCAGTCTTGCGACCCGGCTCATTCACTGCCGGTTACGCCTTGGATAGGAGAAGGTGTGAGTCAAACTACTGCTATGGTAGTGAAGAAACATATACACCTCACTTGCAGAAAGTGGACCCAGGTCTCCAGCCCGTAGCTTACAGGCAAGGCAGTGAAACAAAGGGAACATGCCAAGACGTCCTCAGAACTACAAACACACACCAGTACTGGAGCGGGATACTAGATTTATAGATCACAGCCTGACAAAATTCAAGATCTTCTTTAATATGCAAGAAATAAGAAACATTACTAGAACTGAAAATAATTATGTTCCATAAGGTGAAAGCTAAATTATCACTCTAAGAATAGTTCATAAACACGACCCATTCTCTTTACTATTTTACGATCACTAAATAGTACTAACATTATCGCAACTCCTGATGATGCTGCTACTGCTACTACTTATAATGCTATTGATACTACTACTACTATTACCACCACCGAAGCCACCACCACCACCATTATATACTGTCCGGAGATTCACAAACTGTAACACATTTCGGATAACAAATTCTACACGTAATGCGCTGTACGTTATTCCTCGCCACCTTACAAATTTGCTTTTGGTTATGAGAATACAGCCGAAAATCACAGGACACTGTCCTGTCACTTGTAATTACTTAAGCGCAATCAATATATTCGACGGAATATATAGGCCTACAGAGCATACTTCTATAAAAGCACACAACTCCATATCTAATGACCTACACAGCTCATTTCCGAAATTAACAGTTCTTCGAAGAACAAGGCAGTGGATGAAAACAATTAAATTCTTCGTTGACTAACATAAGACTCTCTTATGCATGTTCCGACGTGAAATATGCTATGCATGTCCTGAAACAGGTTACGTAAGGTATGGGAGCAGCAAGGACAAGTATAATTTATACTCACAGATGTTAAATTTGGAACGATGGCCAAGTTATCTTGGGTTTAATAAACCAAACGCCTCTCTAGTAAAAGCCTCAGTATTAAGAAGTTCAATTTACAAATTATCCTGAATCAGGGCTTCATTACATGCCAATACACATCATGGAATGATTGACAGTAGATCTGGATGGACATACCACGAACGTTCGCTAATACATGGCGTTTGTCCTGACGTGAATAGAGGGAAATAACAAGAAACCATGTTGAGGGCACAGGGAAACCACATTGTGACCATAGGGAAACCATACGACTAAGTTGGTTTCCATGTCGCTTTGATACACTCTAAGTCCACAATCAGGTCGTCAGCTAATAAAACTGCATAATGAATGGGTTTAAATCAAGTAGAGCTGCAGGTTTTAAAATATAACTGCAAACGTCTGTGGCAACGCGTGTTTGTGAAAGAGCCTCCTGACTATAAAAGGAATCGGCCGAAACGTGTCGGGGCCCATAATTACTTGCCAATTTATGTAATGTGGTAATTACTGGTCATACTATCTTTTACTGATTACAGAGTAACACAATGGTATGAAAAATAATGTGAAAATAAATGAAATCAGCTTATGACATTTTGAAAAAAGCCAGCCCACGCAAAAGTAAAAATGATTTGGAGCATATTATTATTTTTTAACTTCAAAGTTTATTGTATTTCTCTTGAAATTTCTAGACCTAAGAGTTTTTAAGTCTTCACAGTTTCTTAGTATGATTCACCTTCAAAATCAATGGAAATGGATTTGAGAACTCACTTTGTTTGGAAAAGAAGGTACGTCAGCATCACGGGTACACCTCAACGCCATGAATATATTACTGCAGAATTTATTGACTTACTTGTGGCTTTATTACAAGTTACTATTATTATTATTATTATTATTACTATGATTGATTTTAGTTCCCTTTTTACCTTCAGGCTACCTACCGAGCTGTTACGGTGGTAGCCCTTTCGTCATAGAATACATGTAATTATTATTCACAGACTTTTATCTCATTATCTTTCTTTCTTTCTTTCTTAGTCTGACCTCTTCTACCTATTCACTGTAGGTGCAGAGGGTTATTGTTGCGTCTGATCACACTTAATGACACACACACTCGGTAGGACTCCTCTGGTCGAGGGATGAACCCGTCGCAGAGGTCTCTACTTGCACAACATACAATATTCACAAGAGACAAATATTCATGCCCCCGGAGGGATTCGAACCCGCAATCCCAACAAGCGAGCGGCCGCACACCCACGCCTTAGACCGCGCGGCCACCGGGATCGGCTTTACCGTATTATACCGCCCATATTTAACTCCATCTAAATATATACCCACATAAAACCCGGGCTTTGTTAGTGCATCACAGTATTTCCTTATAAATACCGCCTTGTTCACAATCAAACGTGTTTTTTTAACGCCGCTGACGGTATCTCTGAATACGCTGTGACGAATACTGAAAACGTCAGTCAGAATAACCGGCGTTTTGGTCCACATTCGAAATGGACACCCTCTGAATATAAGTGGGAACTGTTATCCCTTGAAGCACTAACTCGGTGTTAATGTAAAAGTCTGTATTTACAGTAATATACCAAAGCGTCACAAGTTCTAAATACGGACCAGCGAGAAAATTCGAACCTGTAATCCACGTGGATTCTTACACAAGGGGCGGTCCGGTGTGTAAAAGGAACATCAGGACGAATCAGAATCGTGTGCACATCATTGGAAGCGGTTCTCAGAAGAATCTGGAGCTAGCTTGTTACTGACAGACATGGCAGACAGCCGAAGATGAAGAGTTCTCTAGCAGTCGCATCTCAAGGCCGAGAACTTTGTGATACCAAAGAAGTTAGCTGAAATCCTGTGGTAAATGTACCAATAGATTAAAGTTCATTAAACAGATCTTGCAATTAATTCCGTGCAAGTACAACTGTACCTGATTTAAGAAACACAACCCGTGTTCCCCGAAGACCGAGTCGAGCAGGGCTACCTACGAGGCTACATGTATACGAGGAAAGCGACTCAATACAAATAAGAATGAAACTGACAATAAAGTATAACCTTCAGCAGTCTGGTGATGTGCCAGAACACGTAACAATGGTTCGGCTCCTACCAGCCCTGCTTTTGATGTGTAAACTATAGCAGAAGCAGGGGAAGAATTTACGAGGGAAATTAAGCGAACTAAGAGACGTACAAATAGAAATATTTACATTTGTCATTTCTTCCTTCTTATCTTGAACTACATATCGTGCAGCCAAAACCCCCCAGAGTTGATTAAACATCCACTTCCTTTAAAAGAGCGTTGGAATTCACTATATATTGGCTGCATATGCTTTAGACATATCCTGTACTTATTGGACAGTGAAGCGTGTGACTTAAACACGTACCTTGTCTTCCGTTACAGCTTCCTGTGCATTTATATAAGGTGGAACTCGGTTATAACGTCATGAAAGGGACTGAATATTCTGTGTCGTTATAAACGAGTGTTGTTCTAACCGAGGAATATAATGTACAGGTTAACAGTAAGAAACTAATTGGTACCAAAAAATATCTGACGCTATAGACGAGGTATCGCCTAAACCGATGTCGTTATAACCGGGTTCATCTGTATTATATTAAAAAACAATTTGGTATTGTCGTAGAAACACGCCACATACACGAACAAATACGTGAGAGCTATGTGTTAAAAATTATAATTACAAAGGCCCTTCGTCCAACGCGCGGGACAGAGAGAGTGACAACGGCGCGGTGCCCAAAATTCTTATCGGACGTGAGACTGTTTGAGCGCTGCCAGCTTTAAGCGAGTAACCGCCCCGCGCTTATCGGAGTATTTTATCGTTCGGCAAATTTCTTGACCCATATATTTGATTATCCTCAACTGCATATAGTCAACACTGCGTTGGTAAAGACCGCACTGGGCGAAGGGTTAATGAATATCGAAATTAGTAAGATACAAATAAATGCTTTCTTACAGTACAAAGGACAATAGGGGCACGCGGTGGCGCAGTTGGTTGAGGCAGTACGCTACAAACCGGATCGTCGCGGATTCGATTCCCGATGGTGTCACTGGAATTTTTCCTTGACATAATCGTTTCGGTCGCACTATGGCCCTGGGGTCGACTCAGCCTCTAACAGAAATGAGTACCAGCAATATTTCCTGGGGGGTAAAGGCGGCCGGTGCGTAGGGCTGACAACTTTACCACCTTAATGTGCCGATTGTCTAGAAATCTGGGAGCCTCAACCTCCTGGAACCCTAAGGGTCTGTCCAGGCCTGTAATGGGAATGCTTTACCTTTTACAAACGACAATGCGGGTAAATAAACTGTATATCACATTCTTCTATATAATGCTTTGTACGAATATCTTCTACGAATACTCCTACTATTCTCTGATTGTCATGTCTACATGTGCAGACAGGGAGGAGTTCCCGAATTTTGTGAGAATTACAGAAGCTGGTAAATGGAACAGCTTGCTAACAGTTTTTTGTTATGTTCTGTATATAATGGAAATGGTAATAAAGCTCTCCTAGTTTTAAATATCTTCTACGCGGGTGGAGCAGAAGTACGAAGTTTTCGGAAATACAATTTCATATTTTATCCTATCAGGATGTGATTTTATAGGAACTTGAGAAATTTAGTGTTCACAAAATTTATTTATAGCCTTCCCATATACATAATTTAATAAGAATGACTCCATCAGATTAACAGTGGAACAGAATTCGCGTGGAAAACATTATGATCACATTTATTTTGTATGCGCTGAATGTGCTATAATGCCGTGCCAAGACAGGTGCAGGGTCAATGTAAAGTAGTAATGCAGTTGTTATGAGTGGATTCAGCCACCATTAAATAAGACACAGTGGATAAAATGTGTTATCTCTATGATTTTACATTAGAACATCAATTAATATGTTCGTAACGTCAGGTTATCAGAGCGATAAACGTTAACACGGGGCACGCGGTGGCGCAGTCGGTTGAGGCACTGCGCTACAAGCCGGAAGGTCGCGGGTTCGATTCATTGACTTAATCCTTCCGGCCGCATTATGGTCCTGGGGTCGACTCAGCCTCTAACAGAACTGATTACCAGAAATATTTCCTGGAGGTAAAGATGGCCGGTGCTCAGGGCTGACAAACTTACCAACTTCACGTGCCGAGAAACCTGGGAAAAAAACTCCTGGAACCCTCAGGACCTGTCCAGGCCTGTAACAGGGACTGCTTTACCTTAAAAATACGTAAACACTGTGGTCTTTCAAGTCACAGAACTTCTGAAAAATTGGTATTTACGTACCAAAATACAGAGCGTATTTTTATATGATAATGTTTGGTTTGTTCAGCCATATTTTGTAACATATTAAATTTATGCAAAATACAATACGGATAAGCGGCGGGTTAGTGGTTAAGTCTTAGTCTATTTAAAGACGCTATTGTCATGTTTGTCTAGAGGCATGAGTATCTCTCCTGGCTTTAGTACAAAACTGTAGACGTAGCCACTGATTTACAATATCCTGTTCTTAGTTGGTAAAAAGAAATATCTGCAAAGTTTCTGTAACGAGGACATTTACAATGAGGACAACACCAACCAGGAACACCAAACAATCTGAACCAACACAGTAATTTGTTTTATTTCGTAGGTACAAAGTGCAAAAGAGAAACTGACATTCGGATGGATTTAAACTTCTATGAGAAATAGTGTTTGACTTTTCATGTAAGCAACTGGAGCTTTGTGTTTACAATCGTAACAAAAGATCCGCATTGGTATATGAATAATGATTTTGTTACGCGGCTGGTTGCTGTTCGTTGATAGCAGGTCTCGGATTTGGGTTCGTCTCTCAGGAATACCGGACCACATACACGAGTAAAACGTATTTTAGTGAAAGCATAATGCCTACAGCCGATCCCAGTGGCCGCGCGGTCTAAAGCGTGGGTCTGCTGCCGTTCACTTGCTGGGGTTGTGGGTTCGAATCCCGCCGGGGGCATGGATGTCTGTCTCTTGTGAGTGTTGTGTGTTGTCAGGTAGAGGTCTCTGCGACGGGCTGGTCACTCGTCCAGAGGAGTCCTACCGAGTGTGGTGTGTCTAAGTGTGATCGTGAAGCCTCGAAAAATGAGGCGGCCTAGGCCCCCAAGGGGCTGTCGAGCCATCGGAGAAAAAGCCTACAAATCTGCAATAAACGCATTAGTCGTCCTGTAGAGCAATTCAATAAGAGCACAAGAATATAAAAATGATGGAATTTAAGAACAGGATAAACCGAATACATTATTATATCCTTTAACCCTTAACATCACATGTGGTCCCGCAGTTTAGATTTTAAACAAAAGATGTACCAACAAATTCGAAGCAGCGCAGATGAGATTTCTAAGACGATTTTTAGGTTTCATCAGGCGCGACAAAAAAAGTAACACAAGCATCCGTGAAAAATTACAAGTAGCCTACTAACGGAAATGGAGGAAATATGTTGCTAAAACGGAAGAAGATCGCCTCCCACTATTTTCTTTCCACCGTCATCCGAGCGGATGCCGTGATGTGGGGAGACCAAAACAAAGAGGGAAAGACCAAGAGCATCTTCAAGATCAAGAGGAACAGGCCCTAATGGACCTAAATTTTACCACTTCATAATGACGATAATTTTCTAACCCTCAAGATCATACTTGTTTGTTTACTTAACAATCAGATTGTACCATCAAATACTACTCACATCTTTTTTTTATTTTCATTCCGTTTGGCCCAACATGTTTCGACTCTAAGAGGTTCATCATCAAGGGCTTCATATTGTAACTGTTGATGTTTGCAAATGCTTTGTACGATAACTGATGGCATTTAAATGGCCGAAACTTTGATGTTAATCTTTAAATACGTCAAATGGGCGTGCAGACAGATCGTGTTCCGTTAAACACTCGTCAGTTATCGTGTAGACATCGTGTTCCGTTAAAACACTTGTCAGTTATCGTGTAGACAGATCGCGTTCCGTTAAACACTTGTCAGTTATCGTGTAGACAGATCGTGTTCCGTTAAACACTTGTCAGTTATCGTGTAGACAGATCGTGTTCCGTTAAACACTTGTCAGTTATCGTGTAGACAGTTCGTCTTCCGTTAAACACTTGTCAGTTATCGTGTAGACAGATCGTGTTCCGTTAAACACTTGTCAGTTATCGTGTAGACAGATCGTGTTCCGTTAAACACTTGTCAGTTATCGTGTAGACAGATCGTGTTCCGTTAAACACTTGTCAGTTATCGTGTAGACAGATCGTGTTCCGTTAAACACTTGTCAGTTATCGTGTAGACAGATCGTGTTCCGTTAAACACTTGTCAGTTATCGTGTAGACAGATTCGTTTCCGTTAAACACTTGTCAGTTATCGTGTAGACAGATCGTGTTCCGTTAAACACTTGTCAGTTATCGTGTAGACAGATCGGTTCCGTTAAACACTTGTCAGTTATCGTGTAGACAGATCGTGTTCCGTTAAACACTTGTCAGTTATCGTGTAGACAGATCGTGTTCCGTTAAACACTTGTCAGTTATCGTGTAGACATATCGTATTCCGTTAAACACTTGTCAGTTATCGTGTAGACAGATCGTGTTCCGTTAAACACTTGTCAGTTATCGTGTAGACAGATCGTGTTCCGTTAAACACTTGTCAGTTATCGTGTAGACAGATCGTTTCCGTTAAACACTTGTCAGTTATTCGTGTTCCGTTAAACACTTGTCAGTTATCGTGTAGACAGATCGTGTTCCATTAAACACTTGTCAGTTATCGTGTAGACAGATCGTTGTTTTCGTTTTAAACAGAGTTATGTGTAGACAGATCGTGTCCGTTACACTTGTCAGTTATCGTGAGACAATCGTATTCGTTAAACACTTGTCAGTTATCGTGTAGACAGATCGTGTCCGTAAACACTGTCAGTTATCGTGTAGACAGATCGTGTCCGTTAACACTTGTCAGTTATCGGTAGACATATCGTATTCCGTTAAACACTTGTCAGTTATCGGTAGACAGATCGTGTTCCGTTAAACACTTGTCAGTATCGTGTAGACAGATCGTGTTCCGTTAAACACTTGTCAGTTATCGTGTACCTCACATATCTTTTTAACGTTATTATTTCCAAGAAATATTCACAGTTGTACAAACAAAAGGTAAAAATTGTTCTATAACCAGTTTCAATACTATGGACATTAAACAAAGGTAAAGAGGGTACAGGATAGAATAATTTATAAAAAAAATATAAAAAAAAACACTATGTCTATGGTGAGCTGGTTACAGCAAAATTATTTCGGTCTTTTATGTTTGTACTTTTTATACACAGAAGTCAGGTCGTCTAAGGTGTAATTCCCGATTTGTTGAACCAGCGGTTTAGGGTGGGACGGACAGTGAGCAAAAATTTTGGCTGCGAGTCGGTGGATGAAGTCTTGACTGGGTTCAAGATTAAGCATGTCTTGTAATTGTGAGATGAGAGCACCCCTGGGATAGCTACCAATCACTAGTGTAGCCGAACATTATTGGAGCATTAAATACTAGTATTGTTGGAGCAGTTCGGCTCTCCCCTTCCACACTTCTAAATATAGCAGGAACGACAAGGGACCAGGTGTCCCGAGTCAGTTGGCGGCAGTAAAAGGAAAGGAGTAGACGGATGATATTGTGCTAACGTTTGTATTGTAATAAAATAAATAAAGTTAAACCTTTGAAGAGAACAGTCTCTTAATTTGATGTATATCAAATTAATAAAAAGTAACCAGCAAAGTTCGGTTACACTAGTAAGCTCTTGTCTTGGACAACTTGGAGTTTGAGGTAGTCTGAGTCACATATAGAACTCCAGACAGGAGCGGCGTAAGTGAGAATGTAATGGATGAGTAATTTATATAGCGTTAATTTGGTTTTCTGTGAAAGTGTGGAGTCTCGAGCTAGTAGGGGGGAGATGTTATAAAGAATGCCTGTGGCTTTGTTGGCGGCGGTACATAAATGTTTGTTATTTTAGAGTCTAACAAGAAGGCCTAAACACTGTACGTCTGAGGCCCAGGGCACCAAGGAGTCATCCATTGGAACAGGGTCTTGAAGAACGGGACGTCACTTGGAAAATAGAATTCCTTCGGTTTTATGCGAGCTTCCATTTAGTGAAGTATTTGAGTAGGGTTGCTACCGTTTGACTAAGTCTGCAGGTGATAGTGTCGGGACGCCAGGACTGAGATAGAAGAGCTGTGCTGTATGCGTATAATGCGAGGTCACAATATATATAGAGCATACAGTGCGCGTGCAACGGTACTGCGCTCTTTGTTACGGCTTGGCTCGGCTTGGTGAAGTGACCCTCTGTCCGACTGAAGCGACTTTACTTTAATCAGTCCAGTCCTATTAGGCTGGGGCCCCGCAGCAGAAGCTACGGACGCACCGCAGCCTTAAGGCTTATTGTGCCACCCTGTGATGAAGATGAAGAGAAAGATGATCAGTTTTTTTTATTTTTAAAAGTAATGGAGCATCGGTGGAATGAAATTGACAGGGGAAAACCGAAGTACTCGGGGAAAAACTTGTCCCAGTGCCACTTTGTCCACCACAAATCCCACACGGACTGACCCGGGATCGAACCTGGGCCTCCGCGGTGGGAGGCCGGCGACTAACCGCCTGAGCCATGGCACGGCCTAGAATGTATGTTATCGTGAACCTTGTTAACAATAGTGATAACAATAACAATTACCACTACTATAAATTTGTGTATGTTTTAGACACCTTCACAAAAAGAATTGCGGAAAGCGACTATTAGCCACATCATGTTGCTCCGTCCGTCCGTTACCATGTAGCAACTCGGCTCCCACTGGAGGAATTTTCGTAAAATTGTATATTGGGAATTTATACTAAAATCGGTCAACCAGGTTCAAGTTTCATTAAAACCGGATGAAAATAGCAGACACTTTACATGTAGCCTAATGTACATTTTTATGAATATACATGTACACGAAACAGATTTGACGATCTGAATATAATACGACGCCACATAGCTGCGATTTTCATGTCAGATAGTTACAGAAAAAATTGAAATACGATAAAATTTAATATTTATTACATTACACTTGCTTATAATCACGTATATGGCGTCACACATATGTGATATCTTGTGGTGAGGCCTATTATTCCAATTACGTATTTTTCGCGTTATTACGTCACGTTTTTCTGCAGTTAATAATTTTATATCGCGTGCGATTTACGTATTGCATCTTTCTTTTTTTCTTTATTTCTTTCATAGCCTTGAGCTCCTTCAACCTACATTTATTGTAGAGGGTTATTATTACACATGATCACAGTGACACACACACACCCACGATAGGACTCCTGTGGACGAGGGATCGGCCCGTCGCAGAGATCTCCACCGGACAATACACAACACTCACGAGACGCAAACCGCCTTACCCCCTGCGGGATTCGAACCCGCAATCCCAGCAAGCGAGCGGCCGCAGACCCACGCCTTAGACCTCGCGAGCGCAGGGATTCACCTACGTATTACATAATTAAGGAAAAGACAAACAAATCCCTCCTGATTACATCACCAGAATATTATTTAGTGACGATTACAAGTTATAAAAATCCTAATTTTGCGATTTTCTCCAGCCTCGTGCTTAGTTGTCACATAATTCGGGGAAATTCTTGGATGGCTGAACTATCATTGGGTCATGAGGACGGGCTCTGCTACATACAGTCAGTTGCGACTTTCTTGATGGAAGTGTTATGGTCAAGAATATTTACAATACACTTTCATATGTAGTCTGTTCTATATTTACCAATAGAAATATACAAATATCATTAGATACAAAACCCTAATGTAGGCCCTATTGCCCGACAAAACCAATAATTTTGTAATGATCGATAAGTTTTCCATCTAGATCTATAAAATCCCCACCAATGTCTTGTGTTATTCCAACAATGAATGGGCGCTCAAACTCACAAGTTTGATTATTTTAGAAGTAGTTCAGCGTATCTCAGTATAAAAACAATCTTGAGCAGAAACGGTACTCTTTGTCACAATGAGAACGGTTCTTTTGTTGTGTGGCGTGAGGCAACGTCGTATCTAAAAACAGTTCAGGTTTATTTATTGGGGCCTCCTGTGTCCCATTTTCACAAGTTCAGGAACACTTCAAAATATTTTGAATATAAGACATCAGTGACTACCTATTGTTACGTAAAAGTAAAATAAAGAATTCAATTTAACTACGCACGTACATACGATGTATTTTACTCAAGAAGCAATGTGAAGAACCATTGTCTAAACGTAAGATGAACAATAAAGAACGGAACAACGAACAACTTATTCCATCCACAGGAAGCAGAACAAAGTGAGGACTGAAGCTCTTAACGCTAGACTATAGAGAATGCTGTCTTCTGGAATGTGACGACATGTAGTGTGGTAGCAACAATGCCTTTAGATAAAACTAATGTTGTAAATTATACTTCGAAAATGATATATATATATATATATATATATATATAAGTTGAGCATTAAGAAATTTGGAATAACTTTACGTGAAAAAGGTTAGTATCAGCTTCTGGCAGCCGTTTTCCTGTAACGTTAAGCGCATTAACGAAAAGTAGCTTCTACTAGCTTCGTCGTCGCTGTTGAGACCCTTAGTACGCAGAATCGGCCCTTTATTATCACGCTACTTTGTGTGGAATTCAGATCTAACATTACTAGCAAAAGAACAGCCAATCTTGCGCTTACAAATTTGTGTGTAGGCCCAAGTGTACAAACTGCCATCTGCAAGGAACTAATGGAAGTACAGTGGACCCTCGAACTTCGAACGGTTTGATGTTCGAACAACTTGAAAATCGAACAAAAAATTCGAGGAAAATCCGGTTTTGAAACTCGAACAAAAACTCGAAAGTCGAAAAAAGAATCACGTGGTCGCCTTCTCTCTCTGCTTGGTCCAGATGAAAGAAGGGTAATTAACCTACCAGTGAACAGTAATATCCCTCCTACTATTATTATTGATTGATTATTATACAAAATTTTTTTATGTATGTACTATTATAAATAAAAATTTTCAATTATTGAAATTAAATATACTTGTTTTATCATTATGATCTTTTGAAATAGGCACTTAAAATGTTTTATATTGGGTAAATTTTGGGGATCTGGAACGGATTAATTCAATTTACATTATTTCTTATGGGGAAATTTAACTCGAAAGTCGAACAACTTGAAAGTCGAACCGTCTCCTGGAACGGAATGTGTTCGAAGTTCGAGGTTCCACTGTACTGATATTCCGACACCGGTACAGAACATATATTTTACACATGAATGTTTAAAAGACAATTGTATTTAGTGCAAGAAAAAAACGAACCTAATTTACGTTTCCTTCGTGTCAGTGTAGTTCTCGTAAGTAAGCATTTTCCACGCAAGTCCAGCTGTATTATACTTCGACAAGAATGAGAAAGTTTGTGTCGCCTCTCTCAAAATCTTGTCATGTCAGAACACATGAATTTCACGCACTTCATTACTGTGGTATTAAATTCTGTCCCGGGTCTGTCGATTTCATCTCAGAAGCGCACTCTTAAGTCATGGGCCGTATTTTGCACACGCATCATATAACGAACATCATTTTGATATCACTTAATGGCGGAACTGACAACACAGTGGAAGGCACGAGGATACTGAATTAAAAAAAAGGATTTTCCATTTATCAGTGGACAACTTTTTACGATTTTAATAGCACGTTCTCTGGTACAAGTTTCATAAATGCTTTTGTGAGAAAATATGTGGGCACCCAAATGACTCCAAAACGTAGTACTTAAACAGAGTGCCAAAACGTAGTACTTAAACAGAGTGCCATTCTTGTCACTGTTAAGAGCTCGGCGTCATATTCTTTACCCACAAAACTCCTGGTGAACCAGACCATAAAATATAAGACGGCATACGTTATACGTGGTTAACTTGGTCTAGAACTTGGCTCCAGTTATTTAACCTTCTTTTTTAAAAAAAGACACAATTTTTTGTTTTATCGCGGGGCTCGTATGCCATAAATTATGAGAGTTTTACTGCACACAGAAATGTAGGCTATAACACTTTCATGCAGTGTAAGTGTATCAAAAGGCCGTGCCATGGCTCAGGCGGTTAATCGCCGGCCTCCCACAGCGGAGGTCCGGGTTTGATCCTAGGTCAGTCCATGTGGGATTTGTGTTGGACAAAGTGGCACTGGGACAAGTTTTTCTCCGAGTACTTCGGTTTTCCCCTGTCAATTCCATTCCACCGGTGCGCCATTAAAATGGAAAACCAGAAAAAAAACTCATCTTCATCACAGAGTTGCACAATAAGCCTCAAGGCTGCGGTGCGTCCGTAGCATCTGCTGCGGGGCCCTTCAATAAGAAACGTGAATCAAACCTTATATTCTTTTGTGGAGAAGGGCCCCGTAGTAGATGCTACGGACGCACCGCAGCCTTGAGGCTTATTGTGCAACCTTGTGACGAAGATGATTATTTTTTTCGTTTTTCCTTGTATTGAAGCACCGGTGGAAAGAAACTGACAGGGGAAAACCGAAGTACTCGGGGAAAAACCTGTTCCAGTGCCACTTTGTCCAACACAAATCTCACATGGACTGACCCGGGATCGAACCCGGGCCTTCGCGGTGAGAGACCGGGGACTAACCGCCTGAGCCACGGCACGGCCAAAACTCATATAACTAGTAGGGCTAAAGCACGTATGCGGTGAAAAAATAGAGGCATTAGAAACTGTCAACCAATTTCAAGCAGCCGATCCAGCGTGTGCAACACATTCACAGTTCGCCTTTGTAGGTCACCAAAGGAACAAAATGGTGCTAATGCCCTTCTGAAGAAGAAACAGAGGGCCTAATTGTAAGAAGTTTCCGTTTCTTTTGACAAATATTC
The DNA here is from genome assembly GCA_021186555.1 of Reticulitermes speratus. Classification (NCBI taxonomy): domain Eukaryota; kingdom Metazoa; phylum Arthropoda; class Insecta; order Blattodea; family Rhinotermitidae; genus Reticulitermes; species Reticulitermes speratus. The sequence goes on along the minus strand of JAJKFL010000003.1, from coordinate 15,223,241 downwards.
ACTCTGGCTCACATTCAGTGGGCACCCGTTTGGACCTCCGTAGGAGGGGCTGGTGTCCCTCTAGCAAAAAATGTGACGTTAAAATAGGCCACGATTCCCTCGTTTTTTCTCCTTTGTGCGTCGCATACAATAATCTTTCTGCTAAACTGACTAAGCTATTTATTTTCTGTATGATCTTTAGAATCCTTCAAATTAATACATCTTTCACAGCATTTCCACGACCATAGTCTGTAATTTAAGTTAGGAATTTCAAATTGGATTTCGCCATGTAGAGTTAAGTGAGAAATGCTGAGAAAAGAATTTATTCTTGTGAGATTTTGTGGACAAACTGTGGTGCTGCTGAAGATTAAAGCCTTCTGGAATGCTACGACATGTCGACTGGTAAATACCGCATTTAACCAAATGTAATACTTCCTAACTGGAGGTGAGGAGTATCCTTATAAACGTGCACAGAGTTAAACATGTTCTGTACAGGTATTTTACCGAAAATTGAAGATTACAATATAAGGGGGTGGTATGTTGTATGGAGGATCGTCTTTTATTCGGGAAAATACGGTCTTTACTATGGGTAAGCCGGAGTGACAATTTACAGTGTACACGACGTAATATCCCAGAACAACTGAATCTTCAATTTATTACTTGTTCTAAGAATTAATAAATTTATAACCAACTGACACACAATTGAACCACTTTTATTGTAGCGTCTATATTATTATTATACGCCCCTACATATGTTTCGGACCTCAGTCCATCCTCAGGGGGTCTCGTTCGTTGAGGATGGACTGAGGTCCGAAACATATGTAGGGGCGTATAATAATATAGACGCTACAATAAAAGTGGTTCAATTGTGTATCAGTTGGTTATAAATTTATTAATTCATAAAGATGCACGGTGATACTAATATGAAATTTGTTCTAAGAGTTTCCGGCCCTGGAATAGTTCTCAGAGTCTTAAGAGTTTCTGGAAGTTGGATGGGGCAGAAATAAATTGACCTTATTCGCCACAAAGAGCAGCGTGTTTCTTTATAAAGGCAAAAAGAGGCGAACCGTGAAATATTTTTAAAGATCACTAAAATTACTCCTAGACATGTAGTTACTCCTACAGAAGTTTTAATTACACTACTGCTCTTGATTTCAGGCTTCCGCCGCGATGTTGATGAAATCTGTGGTCTTCTGGGTTATTACACGGCGTCGTGTGGTAATTATTTACCGACGTTTCGGGACAACGTATCGGTCCCATCCTCACGGGTCAAGATCGGAATCTTGACCCGTGAGGATGGGACCGATACGTTGTCCCGAAACGTCGGTAAATAATTACCACACGACGCCGTGTAATAACCCAGAAGACCACAGATTACACTACTGTTTATCTTACGTAGAAGATGTTAATTAGAAAATGTATAGCACATTACGCCGATCGCAGTGGCCGCGCGGTCTAAGGCGTGGGTCTGCGGCCGCTCGATTACTGGGATCGTGGGTTCGAATCCCACAGGAGGCATGGATGTCTGTCTCTTGTGAGTGTTGTGTGTTGTCAGGTAGAGGTCTCTGCGTCGGGCTGGTCCCTCGTCCAGAGGAGTCCTACCGACTGTGGTGTGTCTAAAGTGTGATCGTGAAGCCTCGAAAAACGAGGCGGCCTAGGCCCCCAAGGGGCTGTCGAGCCACTGGAAAAAAAAAGCACATTACACTCTGAATCTTTTATTCTGAAACGTTCATATGGTCTCTGAATACAGAAATACTTCAATGATGCTGGAGCTTAAATTCAAACTACTGCCCAGGACGAAGGGGCTTTTAAACTTATGATACCTTAAATTAATTTAACACCGTACAGTGCGCCAACGCCGGTGTTCAAGGGTTGATTCAGTCTACACGTAAAGTAAATATCACAACTGGACTACGGAAACGAATCTCTGAAATGGTACAAAAGTTTTAGTCTTGTCTCTACGTAAGTTCATGGCCAAGACGTTTCAGTTATATAAACTGGCTTCCAGGTTACAACTTCGGAACCCTGGCCACTTACACACAAACTTTGAGCACATAATCATTTAGCATACAATGGTGTCCAGATGTAGGTAAAATACACACCTCTGGAGGTCACTGTACGCTGTAAGCTTATCTACACAAAGTTTCAACCTGCAAGTATAAAAATTCGACTTAATGATATTTAGGTCGATTCCAGTGGCCGCGCGGTCTAAGGCGTGGGTCTGTGACCGCTCGCTTGCTGGGATTTCGGGTTCGAATCCCGCAGGGGGCATGGATGTCTGTCTCTTGAGTGTCGTTTGTTGTCAGGTAGAGATCTCTGCGACGGGCCGATCACTCGTGCAGAGGATTCTTACCGAGTGTTGTGTGTCTGAGTGTGATCGTGAAGCCTCGATAATAAGGAGGTCCTGGCCCACCAGGGGCTGTTGCGCTATTGGGAAAAAAAGTTTACAATTTAAAGAAGCCTAAATAATTCAATAAACTTCCTTTTCTTTTCTGCATGAAATCTGCAGGTGTATGTGCATATGTATATATGTACATACACCTGCACATACGCACACAAACACCCTTCACTAGCTCTCATTGTTATATCCTATCTACAGATGCCACCGAGGAAGTACTCGCATGAAAAGTTTAAACAGACAACGCTGTTCTATTAGATTTATTCGTCGATTCTTTGGCAACGCGGTACCTACTACAGAGTTTTTTTTTCCCCCTATGGCTCAACAGCTCCTTTTCGGGTGCCTAGGCCTCCCCATTTCGAGGTTTCATGATCACACACATCAGACACACCACACTAGGTAGGACTCCTCTGGACGAGGGACCAGCCCGTCGCAGAGACCTCTACCTGACAACACACAACACTCGCAAGAGACAGACATCCATGCCCCCCGGTGGGATTTTTTTTCTTGCCCCGGATTCGAACTCACAATCCCAGTAAGCGAGCGGCCGCAGACCCACGCCTTAGACCGCACGGCCACTGGGATCGGCACTACAGAGAATTACTAACACTAAATAAAGACACAAAGTATTACAAACTACGAAGCAGAACATGATGCATGAAGGAGCAGTCACAGTCCTTCTTAAGGACACTGCCGTGATATTCGCATCGAAGGAATGAGAGAAAGTATGTATAGCCTCAGTAAGTATTACCCGAATACAATTGAACGTCACTGCCCAATTAATGACCTTCGTAGTACCTTTTACGTGTGACGTGGTATAGTTTCTGATATCAACTGAAAAAGATATTTGAGAAAGGTTGTTCAGAAACTAGAAGTGTTATTTAAAATTTCGATCCATGCTTCGTATGTAGGAGACACCTAGTTCGAACCTCTGTCGACAGATTGCTTATCCTCTCTGCCTCGTTCTTCGCCTTTGCAAATCCAGGCAAGTCTCCTGATATTACCATTATGTCTTCCTTCCACATACAACCCAATTTGCATTCATAATAATCCTGCCATTGTCCATAATCTCAGCTGTTTGCACAGTGTTATTAATTGGAACACAAAACGCGAGCAAGCACAGGTTTGAAGTGGAATGCATTTTGTATCAATTCTCGAAGATCTAAGAAAGATTATCACTTTCTCCAATTTGCACGGGCATTTGATTGCTTCTTAACAAGACTAAGAGATACGAACTTTTACAATATATAATAATGCAGGATGATTTTGGAAGGCTGGACTATATCAAAGAAACTTTATACAAGAGGAAAAGGATTAAGATTGATTAAGTGTGTGTGTTTTTCCCACACGGAGGACAGTTTTTTTTTTGTGATGGCGTTACTCGTCAGACGGAGTGTACACGTATATGGACATACTTGCACCTGCAACAGACTCTCACTTACTTGTCAGACCGTACCGACATGTACGTACTTTCATCTGTAACTGAATGTCTATTCTTGGCAGATGGTGTTAACTATAAGAGGCCTCGATATGTACATACTTTCTAGATATGCACAGATAAAGCCAGCCAAAACACAACACTCTTTTTTGTGTTTTGGCTGGCTTTATCTGTGCGTATGTAGTTGAGTAACACAAAGGGATGACTTCTCCAAAGATTGTACATACTTTCACCTGTAGGAGACCCCTCAGTGTTTGATAGATGGCATTAGATGCCAGAGAGCCCCGAAACCTACAAACTTTAATCTATAAGTCTTCCCGTTTAATTTTCAACGAGCCTTTTGCCCTAGTCTCACACTTTCTTATTCCTATCAATTTTTCATAGATCCAGGGTAGCTCAGTATGTATAGTGAGTAACATAGGGCGTGATAACCAAGGAATCCGGGATTTATTCCCCGCAGGAGAAAGACTGTTCTCTTCTCCAGAGAATTCATACCGAACACGCGGCCTGCCCTATATCCTATACAACCGGTACAAAAAATGGAAAATGGCATTGGACGATTTGTTCAGCCCACATGAACAAGCAAATCGTATCACATACTAGTGAAATGTTTGGATTACTGACCGAAATTACAATTTTTGTGCACTTTCACAATTCATCCATCACAGATGTTTATGAAAGAATGTAACGTTTTGAAATGCAGGCAGAAAATTCCTTGTCTCTGATGACGGAGGCAGCTGGTTCCCTTGAAATCTTGTCACACTCCTACCAGAGTACACGGTTTCACATCCTATAAGACAGTAATCTTCACAGTCACCGACATGAGAACCTAAAACCTTAGGTTTTACAGCTTTCGTATTCCACAACGCGGAAAATTGACTGGGCCCCAAGTGGGTCTACTAGTTCCTAAAGACGGATCCGCTCCATGGAATTAGTTGGCTAAGTAAGCGACTGACCCTTGGTTTCTATAATATTTGATCCAACAAAGTGCATAATCAATAATAAATAATCATTTGTCAATTATGATGTTCCTCCTACATGTTTCGGCCTCTACAAGGCCATCATCAGGGAGGTTATATACAAACTCCCCGATCACGATGTTGGATTCAGTACTATATATTCGGCCAATTGCACGGACTATGAATTACATTAAATTTGCACATCACCCTTAGTTATTTAACGAAGCTGTCTCAAATACAGATATTATATATGGGCGAATTAGATTAAAACTAATCATTAATAATGTGTAAGTAATGGGAATAAACCGGAATACTGCAAAATTTATCCGTAATTTCGCCTGGGGAAATAAAATAACGACGAAAATTCAGCCGTAATAAGTAGCTGTCCGGTCGAAATTTGAACTGCGTATTTCCCACAGCACTACAGCAACATCAAATGCTTTACTGCTTTCTTAATGGGTATAATTTTAAGGCGAGTGTTGGATAATATGACTTTAGTACCGTACCACGATGAATCGTCCATCCTTAAAACTGCTCCAAAGTAATAGTTTCCTGTTCTGTATTCCCCAGGACGACATTTCGAGATGATGACGAGACTCGCGAGAAGAAAATGGCGTGAGAAGAGGCACGGATAACGCAGTGAACCAGATGATGACTCCTGGGACCTCCACCATGCTGCGTGCACGTCGCCGCGATGTCAACGTTAAGCCGAACAGGCGGTTGGACCGCAAGTCGTCACGCGGCATGCTCTATGAGAACGAGGAACTGCGACTGCGCACTATCAATATAAACGCTGAGGTGGAACGAGGTAACTATGGAGTACAGGTAAACAAGTTGACATGGCCGTGATTTCAGGCTTCCGCCGCGATGTTGATGAGATCTGCGCTCTTCCGGACTATTACGCAGCATCGAGTGGTAGTTCTGTACCGACATTTCGCGCAACGTATCAGTCCCATCTTAAAGAGTCAAGAAGTCCAAGAATACTTGCAATTTTTGATCCTTGGAAATGGAACCGATACGTTGTCCCGAAACGTCGGTAAAGGCTTACCACTCGACGCTGCGTAATAGCCCGGAAGAGCGCAGATCTCAAGTGGAAGGGCAATTGACCGTATGCAGAGTGAGGTGGTACGAGGTAACTATGGAGTACAAGTAAACACGTGGTCTGGGCAAAAGAGACTTGCAAACCGGGAAGTTGAGAGTAGCTTTGAAGGTAAAGACGACTACGGAGCACTGGTGGAATGACAGTGACAGGAGAAAAAGGAAGCTCAACGAGAGAAACCTGTCCCAGTTCCACTTTTTCCGAAACAAATCGTACAATGACCGGCCCGCGCTCGAAAGACAGTCGCAGCAGAAGAGGCCGGCGGTTAACCACCTCAACAACGGAACGGCCTCAGACTCAAACTAATCTGCGTTATCCACAAAAATCCGGTCCCGCCTCATATACAACAAATTCCGTTTTCAATGTACGGACGAATAATTTAATTTGGGAAAATAAAAATGCTTTGATCTGAAAATCATACGAAGTCCATACACATATTGATAAAATGCAGTTCTTGAAGCTGTAGGAGGTGGTACATATACTCACCATTGGGCTATAGACGGTGATCCACATCTTTCCAGAGGGTTCCTAAGTGAAACGTATTTGCTTGACCCTGAACACGAAGTGACTACAGTACCTAGAAACTTCGGGAACTACTCGCCAAAAATCGCAGCGTCACACCTCAGAAGACTCGCGTCTCCTGAAACTCGTTAATGCGTTTACTGCGCAACATGAACACCTACAGTTCTGGTCGTGCCTGTCCGTCTGTCCGCATATTTCAATTCGAGAACTCCTGGACGAATTTTGATGAAATTTCGTAAGACGATTATGGCTATGAAGGCAAATCCATTACAGTACATCTATAATTTCATACAATAGGTTACAAAACATGGCAGGCGCACAAATTTGTCAGCTGGGAGGTTACCAGAACCTATTAATGAAAGTATTGGCAAAATATGTAGCTTTGGTTGATATAATTATTTTGTAAAATGTAAAGCTATGAAACGAAGGTGTGTCAAATCTACATTCAGTTCGCGGTTTGATGGCGATAATTAAAGAATCACAGGAGCCGGTCCTTTAAAATCTGGTATAGAGATAGACCATAAACGTGCATGTTTACTGTGTACGAAAATAAAAATCTGCTTCTTGTTATTCGGTTATGAACACAAATTATCTAAATGCAGGTTATCAAATTAAAGGTTCTTGACTAATTTATGAACATAAACATTTTATTTCATGAACAGTTTATTTGTTCTGTACAATTAACAGGTGCAAAAAAACCAAAGGCAACTCTGTGTACTCCGGTGTGGATTAGACATAACCAGATGCGCTGAGTAACAAAATGACTAATTATCTACAAACAACTCATTTAATATCCTGAGTGAGTCGGGTGGCTCTGTATAGCGACTACGTTATGGAATGGAAGACCGAAGATTCGGGGTTATATTTCCGGTGGAGTAGAGTTCCTCTTTGCCAATGCGCCCAGACTGAATCTCAGGCCCACTCCAATGGGTACAGGGCGTTCTTTTCCGGGAGTAAAACGGCAGAGGTGTGCGGCTGACCACTCGTCTGAGGTTAAGAATGAGTGAAACTATACATCCATTCCTCTATACGACCTTCCTGTTTTGGTACTTAATTAAGTACAGGAAAGCTTAGTGTAATTACTCTATTATACAGGGTGGCGCAAAGACCACTTGACACTCGATGTTTAATAACAGAAAGGTCGTACATATGATAATTTCGTCGTCTGATAATAAGAGAAGAAGACAGGATGTGCAAGCCTGCAGGAAAGACTAAGTGCGACACTGTGTCATTGTAGAAGCAGGTAATAAATGTCAGTGTGTCAGTAAGGTTCAATTAACTTGTTGCCTCTAGTGTCAAATGACTTTCGCGACACTGTTTGTTCAACCACCAATACCGGTGTTCAACAATTCCCTTTTGTTATGTAACCCGGAAATCTTCATCATGCAGAGTGAAACATACAATAATTGAAGTTCAGTAATGCGAAACAAAAATGAGATCTGGTTACGTACAGAGGAAAATGGTTCTGTCACGCATGAGCTTCTCTGTCATAGATATGTGGAAGTAGGCGTGTACTTCACTTCACATTAAAAGGTATGGGGGATTCGAAGTATAGCTCCACGCATTTTAACTTCGGAGCTACAGGGAGGTAAATGGTTAGCTTCACACCCCGGTCACTTAGTCTTCATTCCCGGGAAAGGGACCCAGGACGCACTGTACAGGAGGTTGGGTGGGTATCAGGTAAGTTCCGGACGATGTGGAGATGAGAAAACTTATTGCCTCTGCCGGGAATCGAACTCCAATTCCTTGTAAATACTGTTTTACACCAACTAAATGCACTATTTATATAAGAATAATAAAATATTCTATAAATATCTAAAACCCCTACACGTGTTTCAGCTTATCGATAAGCCATCCTCAGGGGGTGTCATAACTGCTTGTTTATAAAATACGTACACATACAGGTTCTCTGTAAAGGAGTATAGTCATTGCCATGTTCCACTAGACTTCTTTTATCACTTTGTTACGCAAATAAATGCGTTCTTAGAAGCACTTCTTCTGCTTCTAAGAACGCATTTATTCGCGTAACAATGTTATGACAGTTATGACACCCCCTGAGGATGGCTTATCGATAAGCTGAAACACGTGTAGGGGTTTTAGATATTTTATAGAATATTTTATTATTCTTACATAAATAGTGCATTTAGTTGGTATAAAACAGTATTTATATTCAAAAATGCACGGTGAAATTAGAATAAAGTTTGTCCAATTCCTTGGTTGGCCAGCCGATATTCCAGTCACCACACTGACTGAGATACACAACCTGGCTCTTTATTTCGAAACCATATTTCTCCACACACTGGGTGGCGCAGCAGTCACTTGACGCAACGTGTAAATTTAAGTTTACTGACAAAATACTTACATTTATTTACTGTTTTACATGTTCAAAGTGTCTTCCTTCTACATAAAGCTAAAGCTATCCAATTACAGGCCTGGACAGGCCCCTAGCGTTCCAGGAGGTTGTGGCCCCCTGATTTCCGGACAATCGACACACGAAAGATAGTAAGGTTGTCAGCCCTACGCACCAGCCGCATTTACCCTCCAGGAAGTATTCCTGGTATTCATTTCTGTCAATGAAAAATCGAACCCGCGACCTTCCGGCTTGTAGCGCAGTGCCTCAACCAACTGCGCCACCGCTTACGCATACTGTTTCACAGAGTTAGTATGGGTACGGCCGTTCTATTGTTCAACATAGACTATCAAGTGACTTTTGCGCGACCCTGTATATTTGTTTGCATGGTACGAGATCTATCACCGGCCATATTCCTTTCAACCTTCCTATACATGTAGCCCACTTCCTCCTCACCAATCACTTCACTGTCTACCTAAACCTAATCACCCTGAAGATGAAGGTAGCACGTTCCTCTGAAACGTCGGTACCAATTTATGATCCCACACGTTATCACAACATAGAAGTCTGTTAAATGAGCAACACCCGCCTTGAAAGTCTGAAAACCTGTATTTGTTGAATGTGAAGAAAATATCAACGTGTGCGTACAGCTTCAAACTGTGAAAGAAGTGCGTTTTTAAAAATACGTAATAGGCAATGTGGTACTTTAGTAAGATACAGGGGAGAACTTAATTTATTAAGACAGCTGGAACACCACATGAAATAACAAACAAATCTTCAGCAGAAGGAACATTAAAACTCTATCAATCTGCAGACCAGAATTCAAGGTCGTTGTTGTTTACTTCTGCGCTTATGAGCCATATTCTCGCAGTGTTAATGTTATCCGATGTAGACTCATGTTCTAGGCACGCGAAACCTCTACACTGTGAAATGTAGCACACACGTACCTGAGAATTGTGTGTATCTGCCTTCTTAGTAACTTCCTTGTAAACGTGATTTTATATGTTTTTCCAAGACCATTTTTGTACATACGTCTTTTAGAAGTGAAGTAAATGTATTAAAATATGTTTGAAAGTGTATCATTGTACAGAAAGAGACGAGCCTCAACTTTACGTGTGTCACGTTTAATAACTGAAGAGTTTGTGTCTTTCCTTGCACGTTTCCCCACCAAAAACTCATATGCTTTTCTATAGTTCCCACACGCCTGCCACGTGCCCCCACCCATTTCACCCCCCCCCCTTAACATAAATATAATAGTGTAATAAATAGAGGGATTTTAAGTAGACAAAATAAAATATTTTGGAGTTCATAGTAGTAAAAATTTATGTAACTTACTCAGGTCGTAATTTTATCGTAAATGTCAGTACAATGTGTTACTGTCCCACGGAAGGCAACTCCTGTTTTGGTGTTTCGGAAGTGCACGATTTTATTTAAGTTCAATTAATTCATTTCTGTAATGAAGCAGTTACATTTTCAATTAATTCTTTAAAGCCTAGTTTTTACTTTATGTACTACCAGGTTTAACATCCAAGAATTCTACGTTCTGCCCACACATTGTACTTATGATTTCTCGATGTATCTCCGAACAAACAGTGATTTACGCCTTATACAATATCAACTGACTGGCTTTGGTAGCCGAGATGGAGAATGTTTACTACGCGGTACGAACTGAACCTTTAAATATAGTTCAGGTTAATTTCACGTTGTGTTCACCGTGCATTCGTTGGTTAAAAAACTGAAAAGAAATTCAGGTTAATCTTAGTCCCCAAAAAATTCATCAGTTTCTTGAACATAAATATTCTGTAGAGCGGCGTGGGTTTACATTCTAGCATCGGATTATAGTTTCAAAATAAAGATCGGGCTTGTCAAATTCGTACAGACACTGAATACGTATAGAGTAGTAAGTAATTTGTACTGTGCATCTTTGTTCAGGCCAGAACGATATTAAGAAACTGCGGAGAGAAAACGAGCAGCTGCGACGTGAAATCTGGGGGCTGCGAGAGGAGTACGACCGTTTGGAAGGACTTCTAGGCAAGGCGAAGCGTCATGGTCAGCTTGAGGGCAACAGCCAGGACGAGGACTCCGACGAGGTGAGTCCTGCAGACACAGAATCGGTCCCGTCGATTTGACGACGCTGTATCAACTGGCAGTTAGTGACCAACTATAAAGTTATGTAATTAAGCTCTACAAAGTATGAGTTACTTTAGAATACTTGTCTTGCTCGTTTAAGTCATACCCGTTACATCAAACATATTTTGACACATATACACAAAGCTTCACAATGTCATGTCAGCCATTAAGTTACATTAACAAGCCCGACAATGTACGTGTAACGTAACAATGTGGAGCGTTCGCGTAAGCATTGTTGCAATGGAAATGCAAAAATGCGTTGTTCTTATAGACTTGAGCTACATGTCACTGTCAACAATATACAAATACTGATTGTTACACAAAAATGGTTTATGGCGGTTTCTTGTCGCCGGCAACAATAAAACGTATTTAGATCTTCATGTAAAGTGCCTGATATTTTTGTCCGATTTTTAACCAAATCTGGACTTTCGTGACAGAGTTCCATAAAAGTGCCAAATATCAAATTTAACGGAAATCCGTCCAGTGGCAGCCGCGCTGATACGTGCGGACAGACGGACATGACGAAGCTAATAGGCACTTGTCGCGACTATGCGAACGCACCTAAAAACTCTGCGAGGACATTACAGGACGGGGAGTTGTAGAACGCAAACTCAGCATTAAATACACAGAATCCTAAGCGAAGTTTTATCGGAAATTAATCTGCCGCAATGTTACGTGCAATATACAGACTGCCTTAACAATGGGTCATGAACCAATAAACATGTGAACCAACATCAAATACTCAGTATGGACACAGCTGTTACCAGCATGTCCCACTCGTGGTCGTGGTACATCCTGCAACACTTCTGTCGCAGTTATCTGTTTCTGAGGTTTATTTTATGACTCTGTGTGTATCTCAGATCGTAAAGCGTGGAAGGTAAAATAACTACAGGAAGGATAAATTGGAGATCTGGAAAGAAGCGACCTTTGGACTAATCGAGGTACTGTCACGGAAGACTCCTGCAGGGACTGAGGTAAATCAAGAAAAATAAATCAGAACAGGCACTACCCAGCCCAAAATCGAAGCGAACCTCCCCCCTCCCCCAAAGTAGAAGTCTAGAGCAGTGGTATTCAACCTGGGGTACGCATACCCCCAGGGATAAGCGAAGACATATTAGGGGGTACGTAAAATTTAAAAAAATAAATATATTATTTCATGATAAACACTGAATTATCAGGGCCAGATTTAGGGTTAGCCACAAGAGATCCGGACGCAAGGACACGTGATTTGGGAGCGCATTTTTCTGATAACCATAATACAAACGTTCTGATTTGTTAATAAAATCGAAACTTCATTCTTCATCATCTGATTTTAGGTTATATAGTACTGTTACTCAAAAATTCAAACGAATGATCTCTATGTTGTCCGAAATAACAGAATTCTGTTAAAGTATCTGTACATAACGTTCCAAATACTGAACAGCACAGTCGGTACTACTTTGACAACACAATATAGGACCCACTACGTGCTCTGCCCCTGCTAAGACGAATTTCCAAGTGCTGTTACAGGCACGAAGTGAGCCTATGCACGTGACAGAGAACATTCGCTTCAATATAGCATTAAATATGGTCCTAGACTTAATTGCAGAAAAGCAAATATTGTTTAGAAATCCAAATACATTTGTGCTCAAATGACGATATGGTTTGGTCACTAGAAATATTAAAAACTAAACAAGAAATACTATCTTCATTGGGAACTGAATGCAAAAAAATGGGCTTAAAAATAATGAAGAGAAAACAAAGTATATGGAAGTGTCCCCTGCACAGGTAAAAAGATCTCCTGAGGACTTAATAATAGATGATTTTAAATTTAAAGGAGGTGACAACGTCACCACTTGGGATCAGTTCTAGATAATGGAAACAGAATGTGGACAGACATTTATTAAAAAATTACGACAGCAAACCGGACACACTCAGCAAATAATAACTTTCCAGGTATAAATTTTGTCCCGAAACACTAAATTAAAAATATGATAAAACTTTAATACGACCCATCTTAAGGCACGGGGACGGAAGCCTGGACAATGACCTCAGAAGAAATTAATACTCTTAGAGTATTCGAAGAGACATTGTAAGAAACATTTATGGTCCCATAAAAGAAGAAGAAAGCTGGAGAGTAAGAACAAATAAGGAGATTCAGGATATAAGACAAGGGGTAGATATTGTAAAATGTATAAAGTCTCTTGAGAGTAAGATGGTATGGACATACTGAAAGAATGAAAAACGAAAAACGCCAAAACAATTACTGACTGCCAGAATGGAAGGAAAAAGGAAAAGAAAAAAACCACGGAAAAGACGAACTGATGAGGCTGAAGAGGATTTGAAGATAACGGGAATAAGAAATTGGTATAGAGTGGCCAGAGACCTGGAGGAATGGAGGAGGATTTTATTGGAAGCCACAGTCCACAGTGGACTGTAGTGCTTGAGGAGGAGTAGGAGGAGGAGAAGAAGAAGAAGAAGAAGAAGAAGAAGGGGAGGAAAATATCGCTTGTTTAATCACGTAAAATAAAATATCCGCCCATGCAAATACAAACATATGACCATTTATAGATACTACATGCTCAATAACACCCAGCCTTCTTAGAAAGGGTACCGGATCTTTCAGGGGGATAAAGCAGCTGGAACTTGGCGCTGACCTCCCACACCCACCTATAGCCAAGGTTAAGTATGGGTACATCTATATCGCTACTCCCCTTCTGTGCTTTCATGGCATGTTATGGGGCGATCATTAAGGTCTACCTTTACCTTTATCTTCACATGCTTAACAAAAAACAATTTATTACATACTACTGTATGACAGAAGACATTCCCCTGTTTTATCACAAAATAAAACAATGGACTGCCTAAGTGCAGAAATATCAGTACTTGTAAAAATTGTACGCCTAGTAATAAACATTGTATTGAGAGCAAGTGTATCCAAGTGATGGTACAGCTGAGACTTGACAGCTCAGCACAAATACATCGGTACCGATATAGTATGTCAGTCCACATTACATGAATATTACACAGCAGACATTATACCATAGCGTTCAGCTGCAGTTTTACCCAAAGCCAATTTGACTGCAGAAAGCAGTGAATATAAAAATGCGTTCAGAACTAAGTGCTAAAGTACAGGTCACCCCGCAACATGCCACTGGAGTCACAGAGGGCAGGTAGAGGTACAGCTCTACCCATTTTCAACATCGGCTCTAGGTGGAGGTGTGTGGTCAACTCCACGCTCCAGCCGCTTAACCCCCAGGAAGGACCCCCGGTACCCATTGTACAGGAGGCTGGGTGGGCCCCAGTGCCAATCTGGACGGACGTGGAGAAGAGAAAATTCTTTGCACTCACCGGGGTTTGAACCCCGAACAGTCCAGCCCATAGCGAGTCGCTGTACCGACTGAGCTACCCAGGCCCGCGGTTAAGAACTAAACGCCAACAACATTCGCTGTAAATATCTTAAAATCTGTTAAACAATTGCCTCTTACCGAAAGCAATTCACCAGACAAGTTTGTGTAGCAGTGATGCCCAAACACGTGTTCCGCGGGGTTCTCGATTAGAATGTCGAATGTGACAACGGGTAACCTGAGTAAGAGTTTCGTGATTGCCCCCTGCCTCTCCAGGCAAATCCCCAGCAGTGCCCCCTTCCAAATCTTTCCCGCTGCAACTGTCCTACCATTCGACGTTCCACAGTTTGAGATTCTGAGGACATTCATTCTGTAGTCTGACTTACGACAGGTCCGTAGCCTCTTCCAAAGCGAGTTCTCTAGGTAGTGTGATCAAGTGCTTCCTCTTTTATAATTTCCAGTATCTTCTCTTTTCCTTAAGATCATACGTAGCTGTTTACGTCTTCTTCCTCGTCTTCCCGTCATTTCTATCCTTCCCTTTATCTTTCCTTCAATCACGTGTTTTAGAAGGCAGTTTCTTCGCAAGATATGACCAATCCAGTTAGCCTTTCTTCTTTCTTTATTGTATTCTGAGGACGTCATACAATAAATCACAGAAACAGGACACCACCTCCTTCCAATGACGTTAACATAACAACATTTATCTGTGCATCCTAGGACGGGACAAAAATCAAATTCATTAACACATCTGCTGCTAGAGGTCAAGAGCACGCTGTCGTTCCGAGTGCGTCTTTTTATGTGTGATAAAATAGCGCGAGAGAACAGATGCAAGTTATAGTCAGGTCGTTACTGCAATTTAATTTCGATGCAACGTATGGTAGAGAAAGAAGAAATTGTATGAGGTACATACATACAAGGGGGCACGCGGTGTCGCAGTTGGTTGAGGCACTGCGCTACAAGCCGGAACGTCGCGGGTTCGATTCCCGATGGTGTCACTGGAATTTTTCATTGACATAATCGTTTCGGTCGCACTATGGCCCTGGGGTCGACTCAGCCTCTAACAGAAATGAGTACCAGGAATCTTTCCTGGGGGGGGGGGGGGGTAAAGGCGGCCGGTGCGTAGGGCTGACAACCTTACCACCTTCATGTGCCGATTGTCTAGAAATCTGGGAGCCTCAACCTCCTGGAACCCTATTTACCTTTTTTTTTACATATATACAAACTTAAAACCCGCATCAGGGATCTAAACTACACGATTGAGCTAAAACATTTTGTGTTCATTTTCTGTCAATTCAGGAATACAGATATTATTTCCAATGGTGACATTCTACAGACGTCTTCAGAAAAGGGTCTGATTTTTTAGGTCATAAATATCAAGAATTAAATTACTAATATGCAATTTTATGATTCAGAACATTTAAACGATTACACCAACCTACTCGAATATTTAAGTATAGGTCTACAGTATTGTCAGTAGAACGTAATCGGTTATTTCGTGCAGTTTGATGCCGCTAAATACTGTAACTGAATGGATCATAAGCCACAATGATTAGATGTTACTGCTTCGGTACAGCGTTCTGAAGAATCAAAATAACTGACATGCCTTCATGTAAAAGCCTTCAAACTGAATAAAATGCTAGATATTTCAAATAAAAAATAAATTCTATTAGGATATTATTAGTAGTTAACAATTATGGAACACGTGATACACATTATTTGTCTTTGGACAAAAACCAAAATAAGTGTTCAAGTTTTTGTGGCGGGTGTTGCTAACTGACAGTTTTCTGGTTTGTTATACCTCTTGGGATAATAACCCAGAAGACTATCATGTGACTGAACCGAAAATTTCAATTGCCACCTCCTAACACATATTGACCACCTCCTAACACATAACTGCCACCTCCTAACAGATAATAACCATCGCTTAATCGTAATAACTGTGTTACTTCCTACGGCTTACTAATTCCTGGAGCGGTAGTAGGAAATATTCCATTTTCAGAATTAAAAAGTTACTAAAACTTCTTCGAACAATGTTCACATAAACACTAATCATCGCACGACAGAAGCTCACCTTACGCAAATTATTAATATTGACTTCATTAACACATTTCGAAGTGCAAGGGATAAGAACTACATACAAGTTTAAGTTGACTTAGACCTCCAAATCTAACTCACCTATCGAAATATGATACCTGTATGTCATAAGATACGTGTATATCATTATACCTGTATGTCACGATACCTCTGTCATATGATACCTGTGTCATATGTTACATGTATGTCATTATAACTGTGTCATATGATACCTGTATGTCATGATACATGTGGCATGTGATACATGTATGTCATGATACCTGTATGTCATATGATACATGTATGTCATATGATACATGTATGTCATATGAAACATGTATGTCATGATACCTGTATGTCATATGATACATGTATGTCATATGAAACATGTATGTCATGATACCTGTATGTCATATGATACATGTATGTCATATGATACATGTATGTCATATGATACCTGTATGTCATATGATACACGTATGTCATATGATACATGTATGTCATGTGATACCTGTATGTCATATGATATTGTCATATACCTGTATGTCATATGATACCTATATGTCATATGATACCTATGTCATAAAATACCTATCTCATATGATACATGTATGTCATATGATACCTGTATGTCATATGATACATGTATGTCATGATACCTGTATGTCATATGATACCTGTATGTCATATGATCCTGTATGTCATACCTGTATTTCATATGATACCTGTATGTCATATGATCCTGTATGTCATACCTGTATTTCATATGATACCTATGTCATATGATACCTATATGTCATATGATACCTATATGCCATAAAATACCTATATGTCATATGATACCTATATGTCATAAAATACCTACATGTCATATGATACCTATATGTCATATGATACCTATGTCATATGATACCTATATGTCATAAAATACCTATATGTCATATGATACCTGTACGTCATTGTTGTGTGCGAACGTTTCGTTCGACACTGCCCACTGGCTGAATTAGACAGTGCTATGATGTTTTGGAGACAAAATTTGTGACTGTCTTAAAGTACCAAAAACCGCGGCTACTCCATGAGGCCCGTTACATAGATCAAGGTCTTATCTCCAGACTATGCCAATACTGAACCACGTCACAAGACTGTGTAACCACGTGTTCTATAACAGACACATACTGAACCACGTCACAAGACTGTGTAACCACGTGTTCTATAAGGACACATACTGAACCACGTCACAAGACTGTGTAACCACGTGTTCTATAACAGACACATACTGAACCACGTCACAAGTCTGTGTAACCACGTGTTCTATAACAGACACATACACAATCTGAACCACGTCACAAGACTGTGTAACCACGTGTTCTATAACAGACACATATACAGTCTGAACCACGTCACAAGACTGTGTAACCACGTGTTCTATAACAGACACATACTGAACCACGTCACAAGACTGTGTAGCCACGTGTTCTATAACAGACACATACACAATCTGAACCACGTCACAAGACTGTGTAACCACGTATTCTATAACAGACACATATACAGTCTGAACCACGTCACAAGACTGTGTAACCACGTGTTCTATAACAGACACATACTGAACCACGTCACAAGACTGTGTAACCACGTGTTCTATAACAGACACATACACAATCTGAACCACGTCACAAGACTGTGTAACCACGTGTTCTATAACAGACACATATACAGTCTGAACCACGTCACAAGACTGTGTAACCACGTGTTCTATAACAGACACATACTGAACCACGTCACAAGACTGTGTAACCACGTGTTCTATAACAGACACATACACAATCTGAACCACGTCACAAGACTGTGTAACCACGTGTTATATAACAGACATATATACAGTCTGAACCACGTCACAAGTTTGTGTAACCACGTGTTCTATAACAGACACATACACAGTCTGAACCACGTCACAAGACTGTGTAACCACGTGTTCTATAACAGACACATACTGAACCACGTCACAAGACTGTGTAACCACGTGTTCTATAACAGACACATACACAATCTGAACCACGTCACAAGACTGTGTAACCACGTGTTATATAACAGACATATATACAGTCTGAACCACGTCACAAGTTTGTGTAACCACGTGTTCTATAACAGACACATACACAGTCTGAACCACGTCACAAGACTGTGTAACCACGTGTTCTATAACAGACACATACACAGTCTGAACCACGTCACAAGACTGTGTAACCACGTGTTCTATAACAGACACATACACAGTCTCATCCCCGTACTTCTGAACTCGCAGATATTTTATCCCATAGCGTACACCAAGTAGTGACATCTGTCATTTGTGCCTGTACCTCAAAGATGCAGGCTCCAATCAAGATAGACTTAAATTTTGTTGTTGGTGTGGCCAGATTAAAAATATATGTAGGGTTACAAACCCCGAGACTTTCTTCCTACAGCATTTTAAACCTCTATGGCCCAGCGGTTACTTTATATACCACCAGGTTTAACGTTAAAAAATTCTACGTTCGGGCCACAAAGTACATTTTTGCATTTTGTATGGATCTCAGAATAAACACCGATTACGTCCCCATACAGAATTAACTGATTGGATTTTATACACAAAAGGTGATGTGTTTACTGTGCGGTTCGAAATGACAGTTTAAATACAAGACTGAAATTGGTGTACTCCGTGACGTAGTACACTGACTTTACCATGGCGTTCTTTACTTTCAAAATGTCATACGGTTTCACGGTACACGCGTAAATGTAATTTCAATTACACCCATAAGTAAAGTACGGTTTCTACTGAACCGATCTGTACGAAATTCACACTTGTTCAGCCTCATTGTATAAATACCGCATGTACAGAATTTTACCTAAATCTGTCAATGAACATATAAAGTACAGGTATGAATTCATTTTCGCCTTTACGTAAAGTCTGACTGCCACTGAGCTGATTTTCACGAAACTCAAGTTGCGCGGCAAAGTTTTTAAAGAACCCCCATACCAAACTGCATCAAAATCCGAAGAAGGATTGTGTTGTTGATAGTCACAGACAGGCGGACAGACTGACAGATGGACGGATAGAAAGACGGACGTCCGGTCGGACAAACGTGATCTCCACAGGAGGCGTATGGGGCGTTCTTTTCCTTAGTAAAGTAATCCCAATAATTCGGGTTAATTTTTGTATTTAAAGGGTTAATTAAATATATAACGAAATTAAAAAGTAAAGAAATTTCAAGCAATTTCTGACATTTCATATAGGCCTACTACTATTAATTTAACTAACCATCAAATAACAAACCAAATTACTCTGTGCATCTTCAAGATGATTATTCAGCTAACCAAGAAACGTCCTTCTTTTTGCATAACGCGAAGAGTCCTGTTCACAATAACTCACTGTCTCTTTCTAGACCACGTCGGTTAAATTCACTCCACATCCAACCCCAATTTCTACGAGATAAACTTTAATAATATCCCTCAATCTACACTCACAACACATGATTGTGTTCTAGATGTTTAAAGAAAGAATTCCATAAAACAGAATCCTTCTTGAGAAGCAGGTAGGTTCTCACCTAGTCAGCAGTTCCCGCGCTTCATGGAAGGCAAAGGTGTACATGTGAACCCGGCACTTGTCCCTATCCTGAAACAAATGAATCCATTCAACGCATTTCTACCCTATTTCCTTAAAGTCAATTTCGCTAGTTCTCTTGAGGTTAAATCAAACCTTTTTATGCATTTATTATTTTTTAAGTGACCATATTATAGGAAAGAGAGGCTCATCACACTTTCAAGGTTTTGAGTGCCACTTGACGGGATTGAGCGAAGGCAGAAGAACTAGGAGATCTTCCGTGAACCCTAATTAGCTTACAGCCTTGTATTCGAACAGGAAGTCACGGGAATACGAACGAGTTATGCTGCCACAGCAACAAGCTTGTTGAGTCGATAAATGACTACAATAAATGTCAGACGATTAATAACATGTACTGATTACGACATGTTGAGTGGTAGCCAGATTTTTGGCAGCGAAAACTTGTTTATAGTTTTCCCCTTTTCAGCGCTTTCCGCTTGAGCAGACTGAATGATCTGAATAGTTTGAACACAGACTAGACTGTTACACCAACGATCGTAACTTTATTTCTGGTTTACATCCTGGCGAGGGTTCCATTTTGCAACTGCGTGACCTCGGTACCAACAACACCGACAGACAGGAAAATAAATCACACAAAATTCATAGTGCAATAACATTAGTGTGATTTTGTAAACGTTTGAGACAATGTTTGATTCATTACATCTACATTACAGTGGACTTTTACATTGTTTGAATTACATTTGACGCACATTGCGTTTTAGGAATTCGCTGTACGACCGTTTTCAGAACACTGGTTGCCAGTTTACTGACAGATTTATTTATTGCGTAATTCTACACAGTACACAATATGCTCTGAAGGGAAAAAAACGCGTGTTTAATATTCCTCCTATATGTTTCGTCCAGGTTGGGCAGTCATCAAGAGATTAACATTTACATTACGAAATATTGTCTGAAATATTATCTGTTACACAGTATCGGTCTCCAGTAATCACTCGAAGAAGACGCATACATCCTCTCGCATCCCCAAAGTTTGTCATGACCAAGGCATCCAAATATTTTAGGGCACCTTATAGAAACGACATTACTATATACAGGCAGATTCCGAGTTACGTAAAATGCGACTTATGTAAACTCGAACTTACGTAAAAAATTCTTATTATTACGCTATACACATAATTTTTATTGGGATAAGTTGAAATTTGCCTTTGATTTTAAAATTATGTAAATGTAACTTAATACTCTACATCTTCCGTGCAATTTATGTACATAAATAAGTTTATTACCAACAAATTGCACATACACGGTATGCATCTATCATCAAAATATATATGTACTTTTACATTACCTTTGATTTTAAAATAACAATTAAATTTAAATTTAAACTTCCAGGCTTACCACTCGACTAGACTCGAAGAGCATTTCTTATTTCAAGATGTTTGGATGCACAATGCTTTAACAAAAGTACTCTATAATAATAATTTTAACATAACATTAATATTGTCAACACTATACACTGGTGTTGTAACGGTATACTGGCAATGTGCATTTTACCATTTACAATTGCCAAAGCTATATGCTAACGCTGTTTATGTCTTTTAGTATATACTGATGCTCTATGAAGATGGTTATAAATACTAGCCGAAACGTGTAGGAGTGGTTCTCTGTTCACGGACAAGTGCAATTTGTTGGTAATAAACTAACAGGTGTAACTTTGGGGGTGCAAGAGGGAGCAAATGCCCCCCCCCCCCTCCCCATGTTTTTCTAGCTAAGAATAGTTTTTGGCTGCTGAGTTGAACAGCAGCAAATAAAAAATATAAATATTTTCAAAACAATTATTTAGGTGGTGTAAAGACAGAAAAAATTAGAAACCTGCGTTTTACGGGACGCAGAATAGAGGCATTTGAGTTCCTAATACCCATGGTCGATTTTGCCCCCTGCCCCAATGTTATTGACAAAGTTACGCGTATTAATAAACTTATTTATTTATATTTCTAAACGTAAGTTTACTGTGGGAAGTTTAGGTGAAAAAATATATAATGTAATAAATAAACACGCAACAAATAACTGGTATAGTCATTTGAACATTAGGACACGGTGTTAAAATGAACTATTTAAAATATCCATGTCCATGGCATTCCATTGCAGATAAGGTTAACTGTGCATTTCTATACGCACACACGCATAGGCACACACAACGCACATAACGCGCTAGCCTGAAGGCAGGATTTATGTAAAATACTAAGTATAAGTGTATTAAAAGGTCTGACAAATAACTACATTATAATTCGACTGTCTTGTTTTCCCCTATTTTTCGATGCATCTGACTTCAAAATACTTTCCATTGTGCGTGCCACCTCACGCCATGGCCCGTGCCCATTACAGAAGGAATTTCATCAATGCTGGTCCTTCGGTTGTCCCGGATACACACATCGATCTGCTCCTTAGCCTCGACACGTTACAATGACCGCCCAGAGAGCAGACCGTTAACAACACGTCACTCTAGTCCTTCTGTTGTCCCGGATACACACATCGATCTGCTCCTTAGCCTCGACACGTTACAATGACCGCCCAGAGAGCAGACCGTTAACAACACGTCACTCTAGTCCTTCTGTTGTCCCGGATACACACATCGATCTGCTCCTTAGCCTCGACACGTTACAATGACCGCCCAGAGAGCAGACCGTTAACAACACGTCACTCTAGTCCTTCTGTTGTCCCGGATACACACATCGATCTGCTCCTTAGCCTCGACACGTTACAATGACCGCCCAGAGAGCAGACCGTTAACAACACGTCACTCTAGTCCTTCTGTTGTCCCGGATACACACATCGATCTGCTCCTTAGCCTCGACACGTTACAATGACCGCCCAGAGAGCAGACCGTTAACAAACACGTCACTCTGGTTCTTCTGTTGTCCCGGATACACACATCGATCTGCTCCTTAGCCTCGACACGTTACAATGACCGCCCAGAGAGCAGACCGTTAACAACACGTCACTCTGGTTCTTCTGTTGTCCCGGATACACACATCGATCTGCTCCTTAGCCTCGACACGTTACAATGACCGCCCAGAGAGCAGGCCGTTAACACATGTTACTCTGGTCCTTCTGTTGTCCGGGATACACATATCGATCTGCTCCTTAGCCTCGACACGTTACAATGACCGCCCAGAGAGCAGACCGTTAACAACACGTCACTCTGGTCCTTCTGTTGTCCCGGATACACACATCTATCTGCTCCTTAGCCTCGACACGTTACAATGACCGCCCAGAGAGCAGACCGTTAACAACACGTCACTCTAGTCCTTCTGTTGTCCCGGATACACACATCGATCTGCTCCTTAGCCTCGACACGTTACAATGACCGCCCAGAGAGCAGACCGTTAACAACACGTCACTCTAGTCCTTCTGTTGTCCCGGATACACACATCGATCTGCTCCTTAGCCTCGACACGTTACAATGACCGCCCAGAGAGCAGACCGTTAACAACACGTCACTCTAGTCCTTCTGTTGTCCCGGATACACACATCGATCTGCTCCTTAGCCTCGACACGTTACAATGACCGCCCAGAGAGCAGACCGTTAACAACACGTCACTCTAGTCCTTCTGTTGTCCCGGATACACACATCGATCTGCTCCTTAGCCTCGACACGTTACAATGACCGCCCAGAGAGCAGACCGTTAACAACACGTCACTCCCCGTTGAATATTTCTACCCTGTCGTAAAATTCTGCTCTCTTCTATCATACCAGCGAACGTCCATTTTGTGCATATTTCGATATAATGCCTTACCCACGTGTCCACTTTCTTTAATTTCTAATTTTAATTAAATAAATATACGATACTTCTCGTCGTACTAATTTATACATTTTAAGTTACTAACTGTAATTCTCCTTCAACAATTAAACCAACAAATGCACTTCAATATGGATGTATTTCGGTGAGAGTTGTTCTATTTTACAGATCTTATTGAACCAAATGGACGCGTCTGTTTTAAGCAGTTTTTCCTTGATGTTTCGATATTGGTATACAGATTTAGCCTGTTTGGCATTAATAAATTAAAGTGCGTTTGTTGGTTTAATCGTTGAATTTTATCAAAATCCACTGTGAACACAACGTAAAATTTGCAGTTCTCCTGTTGGTACAGATTTTCAAACTACAACTGATTTTTACACATATGATTCTCCGTCAATATATAATACATGGACATCCGTCTTCTTATGGCAAAGGGCCACAGCCAGCATCGTGGGCTGAATTGCGGGCCGCACGTGGAAAAATAACAATAAGTGGTATACCTAACCGCCTAAAATATTGTATAATTTTTGTATTATATATATAATTCACAAATGAGACCGCGGGCCGCATAACACAACCTGGCGGCCCGCGGGTTGGACACCCACGACATAGTATTTATTGACCTGACAAGCTATTATCGTAATGTTTCACACGGCTTTCAGTCTATAAGCTTTTATTCCACAAGGTCCCATGCCTACGACTTTTATCAAGAAATTATATTTTCCATATACAATCACAATTTTAAGCCACCAAATTAATACATTTAAGAACAATTTAGTTATAACCTGACATAACATATTATTAGTTTATGTAACAAAATGGAGATCTCGACTTTGATATTAATTTTTTCCCCAATGGCGCAACAGCCCTTAGAGGGCCAGGGCCTCCTCATTATCAAGGCTTCATGATCACACTCAGTTAGACACATCACAGCCCGTAAGACTCCTCTGGACGAGTGATCAGCCCGACGCAGGGACCTCTACCTGACAACACACAACACTCACAACAGACAGACATCCATGCCCTAGGCGGGATTCAAACCCAAAATCCCAGTAAGCGAGCGGCCGCAGACCCGCGCCTTAGACCGCGCAGCCACTGGGATCGGCTAAAAACGCAGTCCAGGCGTTAATTAAGGAAAGATAAGGGGATGTTTATGACCTAACTGAAGACAGAATTTTAAAGTTCGTTTACAGAAACAGAGGAAAGTCAGGGAATCCCTATCAGAAATTCGAATTTTTTTCTTTTGAAGCCTAAAACTTTGATTTCTCCCTAATACGAAATTAGACTGACACTTTACTGCTGTGCTATTCTGCTCACTGTGTATGTTTATCTACAAGAGCAGGAAGTCAGGTAAACTACCCTTATAAACTTATTAATAACAGAATACGAGTATATAACGTTATGTTTATATAATTACTAATATCCATATTAACATGACTGTTTTATTCTGTAATCACCGTGCATCTTTTCACAGTCACTATTTACATACACCAACTGGATGCACTTTATAGAGTGCATCCAGTTGGTGTATGTAAGTAGTAACATGACTATATTATATAGAACATTATTAACTTAGTTTTCGTGTGTTCCGATACAACTACCGAATCCTGTGTCACATTTATTGCTGTGTGTATTTCTGCTAGCGCAACAAACCGCAAAACAGTTTAAGAGACAGCAGAATATCGAACTTCATTCGATTGTTGGCTCCACTCCATTCGATTGTTGGCTCCACTCCAATCCTCGACAATTTCGGAACTCTCATGTGCACTTGTAGTTCCCACACTCTCCTCACAGATGGCAGCGTTAGTGCAAGTGCACAAAACACAACTAAGTAACAACAAAGCACGTAGGTTTTTAACAAAAACACTTTTAAGTTTTCAAACAAATGTTACCACAGGCGACAACTGAGATATATAGCACAACAACACAAAAGTCGTATTTGGTGTAGAGGCTGAATATAAATAGGAAGTGTATGAGGCGCCTCGCTCCCATTATATTGACAATCTGTCAGTTCGTGTACTGGTTAAGACAGCCTTTAGGCTTACTACTATTTGAAAAAGGGGGGGGGGGGTGGCATCCCATTTTGCGTAAAAACGGATGCGTCAAATGAGCAACACTTTAGCAACAACACAACTGTCTATCTGTATTTAAACAATAATAATGTATATATGTTTCGACCTGATGAAGACTTAAAAAAAAACGTCGAAACCTATCCATTTTTACTTTTTAAATACATATAGTTGTTTTGACGCTAAAGGAGGGCTTCTCATTCGACACCCTATATTAATATTACTGCTTCTTCACGTGTGGTTACGTAAATCTCCCTGAGGATGAACGTACGTGGACCGAAATATGTTGACGTTTGTGAATAATTAGGCAGTGTTGACTATTATAAAGTGTTCTTTGATCTTTTGCATTTTGAATGAAAACGGCATCTGGAAATATCTGGCGAAATACACAACAAACACGTGAATTAACTGCAAGAAATGAAACTGAACTTTCGTCATTTTTCTCAGTTTCTCTAATGAAATGATTCATTTCTTATACTGTTCATACCGTGCACTGCCGATAATCAAATCACACAATATTCAGTCCAACAAAATGCACTGTAATGTCTTCAGATAGTCTATATTACAATATCTTATATATTACAATATACTACAATTCATTAACAAGATACTGTAATATAGAATATCTGAAAACATTACAGTGCATTTTGTTGGAATAAATACTGAGTGGTTTGGCTCTTTCTTTCTTTCTTCCTTCCTTCTTTTATTTTCTTCAAACGGCGCAACGGCCTTTAGTGGGCCAGGGCCTCCTAATTATCGAGGCTTCACGATCACACACACTCGGTAGGACTCCTCTGGACGAGTGATCAGCCCGACGCAGAGACCTTTACCTGATAATACACAACACTTACAAGAGATAAGACATCCATGTTCCCGGCAGGATTCGAGCCCACGATCCTAGCAAGCGAGCGGCCGCAGACCCAAGCCTTAGACCGCGCGGCTACTGGGATCGGCAGGATAGTAATTTAATGTATGGCACAACCGATTCAGTACCACATACTTGACAACTGACTGTTCATAATCAGGCTTACCTTCATCGCCATCATCACTGTGGTCGAAACTCGCGTTCGAATCAATCTGATACTGAGTACAGGGAAGTTTTAAGGAGATTCAGAAACTGACGGAAATGCTGTACCGGTTAATTAAATGTTACAACTTAGGGTTCAGTTCACTGAATATAATGTTATTTATAAATTTAAAGTTGTCCATTCCGTGCGTTTGTAGATCAATGTATTCAATTTATTGCACCAACCAAATGCACATTATTAGTTACATATGAGTGTTAAAACACGTGGCTCCGACATGTTTAAAACCAACTGCCAGTGACAAGCCACCATTTACAAGGTTCCACAGTCTGCAGTAGGCTCCGTTGTTGGTGTCATTTATGTACAAAATGTACAACTTGTACTGATTTTAAAATCTTATTGTTAAAATATCATTAAAACATTTCTTACTTAATAAATACGATTTATACAAATTAAAATTATTGTTGCGGCTGGTAGTGGGAACTTCTAGTTTGTTGCATTATATGTACAAGCCACGTGTTTAACAATCATATGTAACTAATAATGTCCATTTGGTTGGTATAACAAATTGAATATATTGTTATTTTTAAGTTCAACTCATATAGGCCTATACCGATTTCTGATTGCGATGATGTAACAATCCGTTGCAAAACACCTTTCTTTCACACGTGACATACTTATGGCGAAATCCTAACATTAATCTGTCGTACAATATTGTTCTATGCATCACAGCCGCTATGAGGCATGCATAAGACATCGCTAAGGGCTTTAAGTTCACAACGCAGCAGGGAACCATACCTTGACAAAAAAAAATTTCGTTCATTATATCTAACTAGCTAGCGACTAATAAAGCGTCTGTATGTTTCTTTGTAGTATGTACGAATAAGCAGTCGCGGACAGCTGAAAATGGGTGGTTCTGCAGCTTAGGGGTTGGGCGAGGTGATAATAATTCTTCACAGTAACAAATTTGACATGTTACGAAACATTTCACGAAGTCTCGGTTCAGGTGAATGTTGTTCTAGTCACACTCATGAATGAGGTATCGCGTTCCTCTAAAATGTTGGGACAAACGTAATAAGCAGAAGACCTTTATTTGAATGTGTGGCTCGAGGGTCTTGCCACGTGCCTGAAACTCGGTGGTAATGTGTGGCGGAGAGGCGGAATGGTAATAATGAACGACATGCCGAAATTATTGTCGGCGACACTTGGTCCGCGTCACTCGGTTAGTTCCGTAGATAACGCCACCACAGACCCCGCAGCGCGGGAGGCTCAGTGACTCCAGAGGAGTGGGCCCCAACATACAGGATAATCAAATTTGTTGTGGGATCTTTCGGACTGTATTTCATTCTTGTGACAGAAGGCAGTATTCTGGAACCCTGTTAGGAGATCGTGGAGTAACTTTGCTAATAAACGTGGGTCTCAGATTATAAAGTAAAGGGGGCGGGGGAGGGGCCCTTTTGGTTATACACGCTACTGCACGTGCCCTGCGACTGAAATAGGGCGTTGGTCTGAATTATGACACGGACACAGAATTATACCTTTTAACCCTTATCGGTCCATTGTCGAGTTACACTCGACAGCGCTTCACTCTGTACCTGGGCCAATGTCCAGCCCAAATCGACATGCTATTTTAAAGTGTTTTAAGTTGGTTTTCCCCTAAGCTTCTGTTATCTAGTATTTGCTTTTGAACTTTGAAAATGCGGGATTTTCTGGAAAATTAACTTAGACCAGACTGTTGGAATTCACAAGAATAATCTGGGACGCAAATTGTTTCCCTCCTTTCGCTCCTGTACGGAGCATAGGGCCTCCTTTCAGAGGTTACTTTGGTCTTGAAGTGTGCATTGTGTAGTGAGTGACCAGCCCACTGACTGCACAAGTTCTACTCAATCCTGATGTGACTGCTAGAGCCATCTAGCAGTTAATCAGGAGACTTGGGTGAGAAATTGCCGCTGAATTTTGCTTACGAAACATCTCGTTTCATGCCCGTAAGGTTCTTTTACATGCCGTAAATCTACGACATGGGACCGCCGGCTTTACTTCCCCTCCGAAGGAAGTTGTGCTGCGAATTTTTATCACCCTTAAAAATCCACCGACCTCGGCCGGGATTGAACCCGCAGCTAACCCGAGCACGCTAACCACTAGTCCACCGAGGGCGACGGGACGCAAATGGTTAATATTTATTTGATCCATCATTTGAGTTGGGAGATTCTGATTATGAAATTCCGGCGAATGTAGGTTTGACAGAAGCACGACTGCAGAGCGATGTCGTAACTGCCGTTTCTGTTTTTTGGAACGCAGTGACACGCGATATGGTTGTGACTAAACCGACCTGACCTTCACTTGCATGAGTACCACTTGGGAATCACATAAATATAAACGCAAAGACGGCCAAATGTCGAATGTAAAGAGCTGCCAAAGCGTCTGAGGACAGAAATTAGAAAAGCCACAATATTTGCACGCGTGCGTCAGAATGAATAATTTATTTCGTTTATATTCCTTCCGACCTTGTTCCAAAAATATAGTTATCTTTCCCTGCATAAAATGTACAATTTTGATAAATTCATAACTAATTTTAAAATTCTGGCTAGGGCAACCAATTGCGTCTCAGTCCAATATTGCAGGCAAGCTTGTGTAAAGGTCGAGTTACAATTCTTTGAACCTTTTCGTAATAACTGCTTCGTTCCCCACGATATTACGTACACACGTTCCTTAACACGGTCTCATGTGATTGGTCGAAGAGGATCTTCGGGCTAGATTGGGACCCCATGAATGGGTATAGCAGTAGACCGGAATTTAAAACAGAGACATAAAGATGCGCAACACATACTGAAATTAAGTGGAAAGGCACGAGTTGGTTTTGGTGCTAACTGACTGAAATATACACGATGAAGTGATATAAATTCACATATTACTGGGTAAATGAATCTCTAAAAATTTTATTATAAATTTTCATTATTATGTACATGGTTAACCTAAACTGACGAGGAGTATATTCAATGCCATGTTGAGTAGTCTACATAGATAACACATTATCAACCTACAGAATTACTTAAGCTAAGAGACCTAATTTTAGTCTTCAAATTGAAAATATCATATAAAGATGACAACAAATGTACGTGCATGAATACACTTTAAAAGCGAAAGACCGAGTCCTCATACCTCACTCTATTAGCCCTTAAGGACGAAAAACATAACCGTTTTACTTAAAGACCCAGTTCGTACCGCGCAGTAAACACTTGTCATCTCGGTTATAAAAACCAACCACTGAATGCTGTATAGGGCAAAAATTAGCTGTTTGTTTTGAGATACATACAATACATAAGTGCATTGTGTGGGAATAACGAAGAATTTTGGAACGTTAAAACTGTCGGTACATACAGTAACTCGTTAGGCTTTCACAGGTCAAGGGTCAAGAAGAAAGCCTTGCTTCTTAGACTTCTTGACCCTTGAAGATGGTACCGATAGGTTGTCCCGAATCGCCGGTACAGAATTACAACTCTACACTGCGTAATATCCCAGAACAGCAAATATCTCCTAAGTTATGCTTAATGCAGTGTTCCACAAATCTGATTAAGACAGTGAATAATTTCTTCCATAATTTTCAGTTTTTTTAACCAACGAATGCACTTTTATTTTCGTATTTCTGTTCAATTAACCCTACATATGTTTCTGCCGTGACTCGGCCATCATCAGGGGTACATTGATAAGTTAACTTCGCTGTTCACTGGTCCATTTGCTATTATCACAGAACCGTTACACTCTTTGAGGCAATTTTTCCATTGACAATCACCGGTATGCAAAGTTTCTTCAAGCTTTTTCTTGAAATGTCTTGGTGTATATAGTATTTATATTGCGTTAGAAGTGTAAAGTATAGCACTATGAATTGTGAATATAACGCAGTATGTCGTTGGAAGTTGCTGAAATCGTTAAAATTATTAAAATTATTAAAAATTGTTAAAATTGCTGGCAGTTGGTTTTGTATAGACGTTGACGTCCATATCCTGTTGTTGTTATTGTCCTGTTGCGTGGTTGTGACTGGTGATGGCCGGGTCACGGCCGAAACATTTGTAGGGTTAATTGAACAGAAATACGAAAATAAAAAGTGC
Source organism: Reticulitermes speratus (assembly GCA_021186555.1). Lineage (NCBI taxonomy): Eukaryota > Metazoa > Arthropoda > Insecta > Blattodea > Rhinotermitidae > Reticulitermes > Reticulitermes speratus. The sequence goes on along the minus strand of JAJKFL010000003.1, from coordinate 15,192,369 downwards.
AATCGTTGGTTAAAAAACTGAAAATTAATGTCAAGATGCACGGCGAACACAACGTGAAATTCTTCCATAATATTCGGACCATCGGTAAGTTATGCACTGCAGCGCCTCACTATGATGCTATTCCAGACGAAGGAAAAGCCTGTCTTGTAATTGTTACGTAAATCAGTAACCGGTGTGCTCTGTTTTAGGAACAGTGTGACGATGAAGACGCTGAGTACGACGAGGAGGAAGACGATGAAGATGAAGACTCCAGTCAATGTGAGCACTCGGCCGATCTTGACAACGCGGAAAACCAACAGAAAGCTTCATCATCTGCAGTGAAAACGCCTGGACAGAGTCGCCGCAACAGCCTACGAATGGAGTTCGACGGACTCAGCATCGTCGACGAGGAGACAGAGACAGTTTCGAACAACGACGCTGAACAATGTGCAGAAGATGGACCATCCGCTCTGCCTGCCACTCACCAAGCGAATGATTCGAGACACGCAAGCTTCATTTTGGGTGGAGTCAAACCAGAAGACAGTGAAAATTGTGCAGTGACTTCAAATCATAACCAGGTCGGTGGCGCGTGTTTCAACGCAGTGAATGGAGGACACCGGCAAGAACAACAGTTCTTCGGTAAAATAAAGTTACCCAACGGTAAAGAAGGTGTCTTCATGAGCGATGTAATGCTACCAAACTCAAACATTTCCAACGGCTTACAAATTTATGGCGGCAATAATCTGACAGGAAAGTCCTATGATTTCGTATCTGCCAATGGGTTTAGTCCAAATGATTATCATATATTAAGTGAAAATGTATGGCCTGATATTCCCGCGATGTTGCCAGGTGGTGCACAAAATGTGATTCACACTGGGTCAGTAGTTTTCCCTTCATCCCAAAGCCATTACAATTACACATTCACACCTGTCGATTCAACCGTACTACCAGATGGCACGGCTACACAAGACAGTTATGCATTTGAAAGGCCAAACAATCTTCCCGGCATTCCAGATGGTGATGCATTGTTGCCGAACATTACCAAATGTCTTGAGACAAATGAAAATTCATATCTAAGGAGCGGTGACAACACAGCACAGCAGCAGTACGGTCTTAACGACGACACGTACTTCGGAATGGGAGAAAATATTGAAGCAACAACAACTGCAGTTACAAGTGATGACGTAACACAGGATTATTATCACAGGCGAGGTGGACCAGATCTCTTTATATCAGGGGCGTATCCGGTTACCAGATCTCCTGGTTCTGTTCCTGTCGGTGGAAGTTTAAAACAAACGAGTGAAAAAGAGAAGGAACATATTCCGGCAGTTACAATTACGGAGGTCGTTGGTCCTGGCACTGTCGTCGTCAAATCTGAAAGCGATGGGAAGGACGAACCTCAGAAGAATACAGAAAACGTAAGTTAAAATGTCTCAACCTATATTTTCTCTCTCTCTCCAATGGCTCGACAGCCCCTTGGGGGCCTAGGCCGCCTCATTTTTCGAGGCTTCACGATCACACACTTTAGACACACCACATTCGGTAGGACTCCTGTAGACGAGGGACCAGCTCGTCGCAGAGACCTCTACCTGACAACACACAACACTCACAAGAGACAGACATCCATGCCCCCGGTGGGATTCGAACCAACAATCCTAGTAAGCGAGCGGCCGCAGACCCACGCCTTAGACCGCACGGCCACTGGGATCGGCCAACCTATATTTTACGTAATTTTAATAACATGAAATTAGAGATACAAAGTAAATTTGCCCCTGAGCATTCGACCAAGCTCCGCTCACACTTAACACTTACTCCTGCTGGGAATCGAGTCATGCTTTCTCAGTTGTCCAGCCCGTAGATTAGTACACCAACTGCCTTACACTGAGATCCGAGAGCAGGCCTCTGCACGGTATACTACGTGTATATCGTCTTATTAATGGTGTTGCTGTCGAACGGCGTGATACTAGTACTGCTGCAACTGTTAGTTATTGTGTTTACATACATTATTTATTTAGGAAGCTACTGCCATTTCATTCCAGAATGCATGACAGTATATTACAATACATGGTCACAAAGATCACGCTTCGTCACCATATCCACAAAACTGTCCCAAACGACCAACGTTGGCATCGGCATGTAAATCGTCACAGCATAATAATTAAACCCGTACACTCGGCCGTGCCATGACTCAGGCGGTTAGTCGCCGGCCTCCCGCCGCGGAAGCCCGGGTTCGATCCCTGGTCGGTCCATGTGGGATTTGCGGTGGACAAAGTGACACTGGAACAGGTTTTTCCCCAAGTACTTCAGTTTTCCCCTGTCAGTTTCATTCCACTGGTACTCCATTACTTTAAAAAATGAAAAAAACTGATCACCTTTCTTTTCATCTTCATCACAGGTTGCACAATAAGCCTCAAGGACCCCACAGCAGAAGCTACGGACGCACCGCAGCCTAAGGCTTATTATGCAACCTTGTGATGAAGAGGATCAGTTTTTTTCATTTTTCCAAGTAATGGAGCACCGGTGGAATGAAATTGACAGGGGAAAACCGAAGTACTCGGGGAAAAACCTGTCCCAGTGCCACTTTGTCCACCACAAATTCCACATGGACTAACCCGGGACCGAACCGGGCCTCCGCGGTGGAAGGCCGGCGACTAGCCGCCTGAGCCATGGCACGGCCCTCAATGGTAAGTTAGACCGCATAAATTGAAAATAAACATCACTAGATTCGTGCTAAGGGAGGAGCATGAGACGACTGGCGCTAGCTACGAGGAAAAGCTTGAGATATGCAGTATTACATCCTCACAGCACATACACACTCCATTAGGAAAGAAGCCACGGGCGTTGACTCATCTGAAGCGACGTAGCATTAACCTGCCTCCGCAGAAATTACAAGGTTAAAATCCGGTACTGGCTTTTGTTTTAGCCGTGATAGCGTAGTCGGTATAGCGACTGGCTACGGGATGGACGGCCCGGTGATCGAATCCCAGTGGAGGCGAGATTTTCCGCACCAGTCCAGACCGACCCTGGGGCCCACCCAGCCTTCTATACAATGGGTACTGGGTCTCTTTCCCGTAAAGCGACGGGGGCGTGGGGTTGACCACCCACCCTCATCTAGTGTCGGGGTTAAAGAAAGAGTAGAGCTATACCTCTACTCCCCCTCTGGGCCTTCATGGCCCCTTCTAGAGAGAACTTTATGTAACACACCTGAAATAGGGAAGGCTCAATTAAATTAAAAGTGATATAAGCCACAGAATATGAAAATCGATACAAGTAAATGCACGCATATCAATAAAGAAGTCTTTGTAGGCCAACATTCATAAAAATCTACAACTTACTTTGGAAATCTATATGCATTTAAGTTTTCTGCAAATGTGTTCAAGGACACAAGATCTTACGTAAACGTGGCCATATTTTCATTTTCTCAAATTTGGCAATTTCCTTGGCTACGTTCGAGGGTTGTACTTTACCAGTTCATTGCGCTGTATGCCTGAGAAAACACGTGCTGGTGTCTATCCTTGTAACACACTATTTTGAGCAATTTGTCCATCGTCAGGTAATGATTCGAACTACAGGAAAACGAATACTAAAAGCCGGTACCAAAGCCAAGTAATAAAGTAGCACGTTAACATTACAGGCAGCAAGCCACTGTAGAATCGTAAGGACATTCGTAACGAAAATGTTCCACTCGAACCTGACACGGTAGTCCTAATGTTGTGAGCCTTCTCCACTCCACTGCCTTAACCAAAGAACTTGTATGTACGAGAGTCCCTTGAACTCACCTTTGAAAGACAAAGGAATACTAAATATTGCAACTGTTATATTGTGTGTTCAAGAAATTTATGAACACCGCATTAAAATAGTCTTAACAGTGAGCCACGCTGTTATAATTTCACGCTCACAATAAAACAAACAAAAAAACTATTAATAAAATAATTCTATTTAGTTACACGTAAAATCTTAACGTAATTCAGAAAATCTGGAACGTAGCTTGGGATAACCACGAGACAAGATATCCACTGCCGCAGTAAAATGACGCATATTCTTCATATTTCAACGTGTTTGCTTGTTTTACTGTCTTTTAACAGCGCCTCAGTAACAGACAAATAAATAATTATTATCCTGATTTAAACTTTCTGGATCGATAAGTAATAAACTGTTCGAAAACGTACTGGAAAACAGTTTACAATGATGTTAAGATTGGTTTCAGTTTCATAGCCCATAAAACTGAAACCCTTTATGAATGAGGCTTCAGCGTATTAAAGTTTTTGATGAATTAGTGTTGTAAGGAAGAAAAGGAAATAATAAAGTCTTGGAGTTGAGTAGTGAAGATCTTTAAAACACCCGAAGTGAGCTTGCGACTTTGGGAGGCGGAAAAAGAAGACTTCTGCGAACGGGGTGAAGGAAGCAGATCTGCTGATAGAAGCTTAGATTTCAATTTATAAACGATATGCATTTCAGAAAGAAAAATATTATCAAGGAACTGAAATTTATGCGAGTTATTACGTTATCAAAAAAAGATATACCGTCGTGGCAGAAATATGGCCAAAAGTTTTGAAAATAAATTTAACCTCTAAAATCCTGCAATATATTTCCTTACATCGCGGCAGTTCGAACGTCACCCTAAGGCACTAAAGTCTGTTGTTACGAACACCCCTCTGCCTGGGATAGCTTGTTTCATGCGCTTAGAGAAAAATCATTGTCACTTACTGTAAGAAGGATGTGAGTTTGTTTGCATAACGAGGATAGTAATTTGTGACCTCCTCGGGTGATGGAATCGATGAGGCTGCGATGAGCGGGAATGCAGCACGCACTGGAAAGCTAATTAATTTGTACACAATTTAGGTCCGAAAACTTGAAAAACATAAACCACTTGGAATGTACTGAAGTCGATGGGAAGATAAAATTACGACGTGCGTTACGTAAATAGCCTCTGAAGCTGGACTGAAGTGAAGTGATTCAGGATATAGTTCAGTGCCGGCTGTTGTGATCACTGAAGTGATTCAGGATAGGGTTCATAAGCGGCTCTTTTGAAAACTGTACGGATTCAGGATACGGTTCAGTAGCGGCTGTTTTGAGAACTAACGATTCAGGGTATTCAGTGGCGGCTGTTGTGAAAACTGCAACGATTCAGGATACGGTTCAGTAGCGGCTGTTTTGAGAACTAACGATTCAGGGTATTCAGTGGCGGCTGTTGTGAAAACTGTAATGATTCAGGACAGGGTTCAGTGGCGGCTGTTGTGAAAACTGTAGTGATTAGGGGCAGAGTTCAATGGCGGCTGTTGTGAAAACTGTAGTGATTCAGGATAGTTCAGAGCTGTTTGTTTTGTAAACTTTAATGATTCAAGACAGGGTTTAGTGCCGGCTGTTGTGAAAACTGTAGTGATTCAGGATAGGGTTCAGTGACGGCTGTTGTAAAAACTGTAATGATTCAGGACGGAGTTCAACGGCGGCCGTTGTGAAAACTGTAATGATTCAGGACAGAGTTCAATGACAGCTGTTTTGAAAACTGTAACGATTCAGGACAGAGTTCAATAGCGGCTGTTGTGAAAACTGTAGTGATTCAGGATAGGGTTCATTGGCGGCTGTTGTGAAAACTGTAATGATTCAGGACAGAGTTCAATGGCGGCTGTTGTGAAAACTGTAATGATTCAGGATAGATATTAATGGTGGCTGTTGCGAAAACTGTAGTGATTCGGGATAGGGTTCAGTGACGGTTGTTGTGAAAACTGTAGTGATTCAGGATAGGGTTCAGTGACGGCTGTTGTGAAAACTGTAATGATTCAGGACAGAGTTCAATGACAGCTGTTTTGAAAACTGTAACGATTCAGGACAGAGTTCAATAGCGGCTGTTGTGAAAACTGTAGTGATTTAGGATAGGGTTCAGTGGCGGCTAATGTGAAAACTGTAATGATTCAGGACATATATTAATGGTGGCTGTTGCGAAAACTGTAGTGATTCAGGATAGGGTTCAGTGGCGGCTGTTGTGAAAACTGTATTTTGTATTATTTATTATATTAGCTTTTCAATAGTGATTCTGCTGCAGGATATTTGTGTTAGTAAATATTTCAGCGATATTTCTGCATCAAACTCTGTTCTAAAAGACCTTGGATTTTAATACAGTACGAATGCGGACCACAAGGTGAACGTGCTGTTAAAATTAAAAATTTAAAAATAAAAAACTCCTCACATAACAATCATGTGACTTTTGTAATAACAGTTTGTACTGGAATTTGTAGGTTCAAATTTTGGTCTTATTTCGACGTGAGGAAGGAGTGGAAAAAAATTACGTATCGATCAATTTCAATTTCATAAGTTGTTTTCACGTAATATAATTTTGGTTATTAAAACGATTCATTCCAAAACAAACACCCCAGTCTTCAGCAGAAAGAATAAACCGTCAAATGTCCGTGCCATGGCTCAGGCGGTTAATCGCCGGCCTCTCACCGCGGAGGCCGAGGGTTCGATCCCAGCTTAGTCCATATGGGATTTGTGGTGGACAAAGTGTCACTGGGACAGTTTTTTTCCCCGAGAACTTCGGTTTTCCCATGTAAATTTCATTCAACCGGTGGACCATTACTTGAAAAAACGAAAAAAAAAAACGAATCATCTTCATCACAGTTTTGCATAATAAGCCTTAAGGCTGCGGTGCGTCCGTAGCATCTGCTGCGGGGCCTTTCACCTTAAAAAACTCCGTCAAATAGTATGCATTAACCTTCTTAACGTCCACCTCCTACATGTCCCCAAACTTACTAGATTATCTTTAGACAGAGACGAATCTTTCTCCATGCAGATGATGCAGTAACAATCTGGACGAGCAGGACGTTGATTTGGAGTTGTAAAACTAAGAAAGGTTAATGCGTGTTAGTTGAGGGATTATTCTTTCTGTTGATAGTTATATTAGCAAGACTGCGATAAGCGTGACACTTAGCACGTACAGTGAACACTCGGTCACCCGACTTCCGACGAATTGACGTCCGTATTAACTGACCCTCTCTTCCGAACTTCCATTATTGGAGAGCTATTCCGAATTATTTGCGTGTAAAAACTTGAGCTTAGCGTTTAGGCAACATTATGCTACAGTTTTGTGAAAGAATAACATAGTTTACAGAACTACATTTACAAAGCGACGACACGCTAGCTTACACCTACTTAGATTTATGCGACAAAGGTCAAACCCTGCTACCAAGCGGAAGGTGCCGACATATATTTAGGCCTTAAATACTTTCACGTTCTATTTTATTATTGTATATAAAATTTTTATATTTATAATAAAATAATAATAAATATAATAAATATAACAAATAATAATCAATAATAATAAATAAAATAAACAATAATAAATACATATAATAAACAATAATAAATAATAAAAAATTAAAACTCTATATCGAAACTGTGTGTTTGTTGTGCTAAAACGTTACCTAAGTTCTGCTATTTGGCTTCCTACCCTCGAATCTATTGGCTAGGAAGAGGATCGCGAGCAACAACCTCATCGGCTTTTCCGTCCCAATATGCCCTCTCTATCCTCCCTCATGAGATCGGATAAACGATGTTTCACCGTGTGGCGAAAATTAGTAACGTTATAAAATTCTGATACAAAATCCTCACAGAGGAAACCTCTTGGAGGATCTGGTGTATACTGAAGGATAATAATAATAATAATAATTAATAATAATAATAATAATAACCTCAGATAAACTGACTGTGAATATCTGGCGTAGACTAAGTTTCACAGAACAGCTTCAAAAGGCAGAAAAGAAGAGTCGGATATTAAAAAGAGTAGTATAATGTTCGACAAGCTGAGTAACAGTCAGCTGTTCAAAACAGATCCTATGAAGCTGAGCCAATGACGCAGACAGTTTCATATTTAAAGCAGAGGAAGTTCGACTGAAATTTGAAAATTCTTCTGAACAGCCCAGGAATTTTTCTTTGTGTATTTTCCAGATTTAAGAAACCAGCATATTGTTTTCGCTTGACGTACGCAACATAATTACTGTACCACTGCAAATAACGGCGCATGACAATGCAGGTGTTCCCCAAATATTACTTTCATAAGATTTTTGCTGCAAGGGACTTGAGATCGGCTTTGTACTTGAGATGTGTTTGCACAGGAGACAGCCTAATCCACAGTGACAAGCTAGTGTTTCCGTACAGCAGTCTATGGTTTACACAGTAAATAACGTCACTGTAAAGGATGCCGGGATTATTCGCAATATAAATTTGTCACTTTTAAGAGGCTAACTATTTACATATCTTACATATAGGGCATATTTCCATAATTCAGTCCTCTGCTACAATGAACAGGAGGGTAGTCGGTCACAACTATATTTGCAGTATATTACTGAATGATACAATGCGACATGTTTCGGCCTTTACTGAAAGCCATCAATACTTAAAGAGACAATATTTATATACAACACAATAAAAATATTTCTTTTTTACGTAGTTGAAATCTCAAACTTCACAGTGTTACAAGGTAAAGCTAGCCCTGTACAGGCCTGGACAGGCCCTAAGGGCTCCAGGAGTTTGAGGCGACCAGGAGTTCTAGACAATTGGCCGCCTTTACCCCCCAGGAGATATCCCTGGTACTCATTTCTGTTAGAGGCTAAGTCGACCCCCAGGGAAGGATTAAGTCAATGAAAAATCTCAATGATCCGATAGGGAATCGAACCCGCGACCTTCCGGCTTGTAGCGCAGTGACTCAATCAACTGCGCCACTGCGTGCCCGCGTACAATGTCATACGTGTCATAAAAACCGAAACCAACTGAACATAAAAAAGAATATATATTATTAAAATACATTCAAACCTTTAACAGTGCTTCAAAATGAAAGAAGAGTCTTCGTAATAAAGAGGACTCGAGGGACGCAGTCTGTAATTAAGATTTATTTTTAGATGGATTTACTATATTATTTATAATAAGAAAATATTCAAAGTAAAAGGAGTATCTTACTTCGAATTAGTTTGGAACTGGTATTTATCTGAGGATTAGTACTAAACACTGTGTTTTAACACTCTCCACAAGTAAAAAAATCGATTGCATTGGTTCAGATGTGGCGAACGACGACGTCACGATCCATTAATCACTACTCGATCATCAAGAAAAACGCTGCAAACAACGCACAGAATATATTCAGGTTCTACTTTACAGGAAACACTTCGAGTCCATAGTTCAACCAGCGGGTTAATGCTATTTATGGAAGTAATCACTGTTCTCCCTGTTAATCATACGGAGCACATAAACACATTCAGTGCGAAAAATGCAGCACTTTGAGGAGCGTCTGCAAAGTAGTTGCGAAAAGCAACCATCAGTTTCACCTTGTCTGTCCGCATGGAACAACGCAGCTGCTCATTCATTCATTCTGTAGTGTCTTACGACAGGTCCGTAGCCTCTTCCAAAGCGAGTTGTCCACAGAGTGCGATATAGTGCTTCCTCTTTCAATTTCCAGTAACCTCTCTTTTCCTTAAGGTCATCCAGTAGCTGCTTACGTCTTCTTCCTAGTCTTCCCGTCATTCAATCCTTCCTTCTAACTTTCCTTCAATCACGTGTTTTAGAAGGCAGCTTCTACGCAAGATGTGACCAATCCAGTTAGCCTTTCTTCTTTTTATTGTACGTACGATATTCCTCTCCTCCTTGACTGTGTGTAATACCTCTTCATTTCTCACACGATCGGTTCAACTGATCTTCTCCATCCTTCTCCAGCACCACATTTCAAAACTTTCCAGGTATTTCTGATCTACTTTCCGAAGTGTCCAAGTTTCAGCACCATACAAAGCTATGCTCCTAATGTAACACTTTACTAGTTTCTTCCTTAAATTTAAGTCTCGTTTGCTGGCGAAAAGAATCTTCTTCTTGTTGAATGATATTTTTGCCATGGCAATTCTGGATTTAATTTCACCTGTACACGCAACTTCTACTGGACGGATTTTCGTGAACGTTATATTCGGAATATTTACTAAAATTTGTCGACACATAGTATTATAGGTTAAAATTAGACAAAAGTTAAGGCATTTGACATGAGACCTACGCATCAAATCTCGCCCTTTACGAGATAGGTAAAATAAATACGATACCTTAACGTTCGCGAGATAGGTACAAGAAACACGACAGAGCCAAAGAGGCCGGAGAAACAGTAGACGACGTAAAAATAGCATTATATAACATATCCCACGCGAAACACAAAACAAAACCGTGACTACGTTTAGACTGTGTTGAAGTGTGGCTTGTTCCATTATTTTACTACAGTGTTCATTGAAACGCGACTTTGCAGCTTCCCTCTACCATTATTACACATATGTCTACCATAAATTTCTCCGTAACCTAGCCACAGCGTAATAATCGAGCACGATCAATTGTAACTCTGTTGCTAAGACAGAAAACGTTTAGTGTGTGTTGTGTTTCACAAAATGTAGTAACACACATATACATTAGTCTCATTTTCAGTGTTTTTCTTGACTTGTTCACGAATATAAAATCTAGGGAAAATAACAGAGCTAACGTGCCAGATGCGTTACGCTCTGCAGCCATTTCACAACTTGTCTGTCCATCGTGAAATCTGGTACTTCACTTGCCACTGAACTGTAGAGGGTTAACCGTTCAATGACGTTCCGGTTTAAATTCTAACTGCAGTCCAGCAGGGAGATATTTTAAATTTCTTTTTTCTATGGCTCGACAGCCCCTAGGCCTCCTCATTTTTTCGAGGTTTCGCGATCACACACTTTTTAGACACACCACACTCGGTAGGACTCCTCTGGACGAGTGGCCAGCCCGTCGCACAGACCTCTACCTGACAACACACAACACTCACAAGAGACAGACATCCATGCCCCCGGCGGGATTCGAACCCACAATCCCAGCAAGCGGGCGGCCGTAGACCCACGCCTTAGATCGCGCGGCCACTGGGATCGGCTATTTTAAATTTATAGTACCCTTAAATACATTTACGCCCGCACGGTGTACCTAGGCCGGCAGCATATGTAGCATTAAGGGTCCGTACAGTGCACCGACGTCGGCATTGAAGGGTTAAGAAGAACTGAGAGAGCGTAATTATGGGCTATGTTGCGCAGCTGGGCTGTTTATGCACTCGTCTGTAGGAACCAAATACGTCCGTGTGTGCTGATCACAAGCCACCCTTTTCAATGTGATTTTTCAGTTTGGACACTCCTTGGACGAAGGCAGTAAACGTCTGTGGAAACTTGTGAGGAATTAGACAAAGAGAGCGCCTGTATTTACACTATCAGTCACCGGCTCTCGGGAGATACGACGCCATGAAGCTGTGCCAAGCCTCTGCTGCTAACCGGCCAGCTTTTTAATATTTATGTGTTTCATGAAAAATATTTAACGACACTCTATCAACTGTAGAGGTCGAATGGAAGATGACAGGCTGATTATGAACTGAGAGTGAGTAAGGCACTCTAATTGTGATCTCCCGCACTTTAAATTACTGGTGAATAAAGACCATTGAAAGTCGTTATCATTTAAAGGATGCACATTTCAAGGCTGTCTCAGGTTTATCAAAACCTGCCAGACACTAAAAGTATCTTAAAAATGAAAGTATGTACATTTCGAGGACGTCTGATAATTATGCCATTTGTCACAAACTTACAGCCTTATGGGTGAGTTTTTGTATCTGACAATCTTAAACGCTATCTGTCAGACACTCAGCGTAATTACGTTCTCTGTGAGTGAATATCATACATATTTAGTCAATGTTTCGTTATTTCTCTAATTCTAACCTCTTTGTACGTACTCACTGTAGGTGTACGGGGTTATTTTTGCACCTGAACACACTCAATGACACACACAGACACTCGGTAGGACTTCCCTGTATGAGTGATCAGCCCGTCGCAGAGACCTCTACCTGACAACACACAACAGTCACAAGAGACAGATATCCATGCCCCCGGCGGGATTCGAACCCACAATCCCAGCAAGCGAGCGGCCGCAGACCTACGCCTTAGACCGTGCGGCCACCATAATCGACTATTTAGTCAATAATGGACCGTATATACTCTCTGACTTACGCAGTTTTAGACTTAAACAATTTTTTAAAACTAAAAAATTGAAACAATAACGTTCTTGAAAGGCTCGCCGAATTTTTCCTTGCGGCAATAAAAGGAGAATGAGACGAAGGTGGCAGAAGAATACTGATGGGCGATAACGCAAACTGTGGGGCGGTCATGTTGCGGCCGATCAGGTTCCAGTGTGTTGGAGGTTTCATTTCAACTGGACGTCGACGTATATAAGCATATATTTGACCTATGTTACTCAATTCCAACATGCTCAAAATTTGACTTATTTGACTTCGACCCTATACATATACGTACATATACATATGTATACATATATAGACGCGCATTACATAAACACTTGCCTCACGGTCCTAAAACAAGCAGTAAATAAATGCCGGGCATTTGATCTTTTGACCAATGCTTGAGTCTGAGGCATGTCAAGAGATGCAAAATCGGAAATCACATACTTGGGGAATGATATTTCACCCCTTACACCCTCCCCCCGAAACGTAATGATGTATGCGCCCTTGTTCGTGATATGCTAATTAACTGTAGCTAGTACAAAGAAACATTCAAATTTTCAGTCTGACGTAACTGTATATTTATTACGGCTTAGCTACAGGTTTCGGTCCCTCTTTGGATCATCATCATGGTATTATATAAAATTTTTAAAAGTAAATGCAAAAGTGTAGACAAAATACACACTTAATTTGTCAGATCTCACAATTACAAATCATTATCTTCTTCCAATGGCTCGACAGCCCCTTGGGGGCCTAGGCCGCCTCAGTTTTCGAGGCTTCACGATCACACTTTTTACACACACCACACTCAGTAGGACTCCTCTGGACGAGGGATCAGCTCGTCGCAGAGATCTCTACCTAACAACACACAACACTCACAAGAGACAGACATCCATGCCCTAGGCGGGATTCGAACCCACAATCCCAGTAAGCGAGCGGCCGTAGACCCACGCCTTAGACCGCACGGCCACTGGGATCGGCTCATTCATTATAGTTATCGTTATTATTGATAGCATCACAGTAAGCTATTGTGTGTCGTGTTTTTGTAAAATCGTAAGGTACTGAAATCGAATTATTAGAATCAATATTTATTTAATCAAATTTCCAGTAATTTCAGGTCCGTCTGTATTATCGGTCTTCTGATCTTGTAAAGAGTTGTGTGCTTAAAGCTGTGCCCGTACCAGTATATATATATATATAATATATATATATGTATTCCTTTTGTTGCTGATTTTACTATGTTCAACGTCAAAGATTTCTGCTTTGCAGATGAAACTTTCAGGTTTTTAGGTTTTTCTTTTCTTTGAAGTTTTAAAATTACTGTCTTGTTAGGTAATCACGTATACTTTGACAGAGTCTTCCCGTCTGTACACATCTCGTGTTTCTGCCACACACTCACCTCAAACTAGCACCTTCCCGTCTGTACACATCTCGTGTTTCTGCCACACTCTCACCTCATACTAGCACCTTCCCTTCTGTACACTTCTCGTGTTTCTGCCACACACTCAACTCAAACTAGCACCTTCCCGTCTGTACACATCTCGTGTTTCTGTCACACACTCACCTCAAACTAGCACCTTCCCGTCTGTACACATCTCGTGTTTCTGCCACACACTCACCTCATACTAGCACCTTCCCGTCTGTACACATCTCGTGTTTCTGCCACACACTCACCTCATACTAGCACCTTCCCGTCTGTACACATCTCGTGTTTCTGCCACACACTCAACCTCAAACTAGCACCTTCCCGTCTGTACACATCTCGTGTTTCTGCCACACACTCACCACAAAGCAGCACCTTCCCGCCGTCGAGCGAAACTGTGCATGATGCGGTACATGTATAGAAAGAAATAATTAATGGTAATCGTCTTCAGATCTGCGCTGTTCTAGGATATTACGCAGCGCCGAGTGGTAATTCTGTACCGACGTTTCGTGACAACCTATCGGTCCCATCTTCAAGGGTCAAGAAGTCTTGATCCTTGAAGACGGGACCAATAGGTTGTTCCGAAACGTCGGTACAGAATTACCAGTCGACGCTGCGTGATATCCCAGAAGAGCGCAGATCTCACCTACATCACGGCGGGAGCCTAAAATCACAAATGGTACTCGCCATGCTGTATCGGCCTACCACAATAGTGTTCGCCAAAAGAAGCACCTAGGTTGTATAAGTGTACGAGTAGTCTGTCCAGCGTAAATGAACTGAAATACACCACGCCATTAGTCATTTCACGCCGCCGATGCATACCATAAAAGTAGCTGCATGACGAAATAATGTATAGCGAAGCAGGGTTTTCCCATAACAACGTAACAGATAGAAATGCGTTCCTGTTACACTGTATCGCATTATTTTTACTGATACAGCAACTATAGATGCGTAGTGAAAAAAAAAAGCTGATCATCTTTCTCTTCATCTTCATCACAGGATTCCACAATAAGCCTTAAGGCTGCGGCGCGTCCGTAGTTTCTGCTGCGGGGCCCTTCTAAAAAAAAACTATAGATGCGTTGCGAATATCAATAAATAAAATACTGAAACATACAAGCCGAAGAAACATCTAAGACTTGCTTATTGTATAACAAATTAACAAACACAGTGTACTGTAGAGTATCCGAGGCAATGGTGGGGAGGTCGGTGCACGGATAACTGAAAAACACAGATAATCCAAAACATATACTTTATTGAGCCAGGAACAAATAATAAAACTAATTTATTTATTACATACATAATATATCGCTTACGCTTATTGTTCACGTAAATAGTCCGTTATTTTTGTTCCTATCGAGGATTTTGTTCGAGCATTCGGCGCTACATCCCACCTGTGTCATTGACAACTTAGATTGTGGACGGATAATCCGCAAACCGGATTATCCGCGCACGGATAATCGAGAGTACACTGCATTATATATATTAAATATTGAGGCTTATATAAAAGAGAAAGTTACAAGGAAAGATAGAAATGACGGGACGACGAGGAGAAGACGTAAGCAGCTACTGGATGACCTTAGGGAAAAGAAAATATACTGGAAATTGAAAGAGGAAGCACTAGATCGCACCCTGTGGAGAACTCGCTTTGGAAGAGGCTACGGACCTGTCGTAAGACTACAGAATGAATATAAAAGAATTAGACCTGACTTATGCAGATCGCACTGTTCAGCATCTAGGAGGAAAAAAATCACCTGACTTCCCTTACATACGCTACTCTTCCTCTCCTCCTCGCCCCTCCTTATTCTCTCTCTCTCTCTTCACCTCCCACTTTTCCCCCTTGGGACTGAGCACTACATAGTGGGCGGTGTCATCGGTCGCTATGCAGCAATGACGTCGTCCGCTCTACGGCGAGCAGTCCCGCGTTCAAGCAAGGATGCTACGTTTATTGAAAGATGTAAATTCCTGACAACGGAAACCGTTAGCAAAACGCGGAATTCGTTGCTTAAACACCGTAAATACTAAACAGCAACACGCAAGGCGACGTTACACAGGACACAGCTGTATCAGCAATCTGTTATACTTGTACCTAGAACTCCGTGTCAGGGTGCTGCACTTAATTTATCGGTGAGATAACACCAGTTCTTAATATATGACTTGTCTCAGCGCTGACATGTCCTTTAAGCCTTGCTTCAAAGCGCCTGCTTTATAAACATGTGTGGGAGGTTTGAAGCTCTCACGGCGCGGCTGTATCACGATTAAGATCTTCTGAGATGACGCCGTGTAGTGTGGCAAGGGTTGCCAACTTCTACATTAACAATTCCTATTATACTAATAATTTATAAAACACAACAGGATACCTTCCATTAACACAGGAATAAATGTTAGTTGTGTACTTAGACCTGTATTGCTTGTAACCTGTAATACTGAAACACTGCCAAGATTTGGGTAATGCGTCTTGAAAATAACAATACGTTTTAACAATAACCACTTTGTAGCGTTGAAAACCGAAAAGGACAAAGATGTCATGAAAGCCTGCTTTCATTCTAATGGTACAGAAACGCTGACAGGGAAAACATAGTTCGACAGACATATTTAAAATGGCTACTATTTTTGCAGCGCACGTATCTGGAAACGCACGAACATCTGACGTTCAGCTAAACAGTAACCGACTCCAAGGGGCAGAGACATTCTTCAGAATCTAATCGTCGGTCGGATAACGAACATATTTCAAGACTCTTACAGAACCCTCAGGGCCATTACCGTGATCAGAGGCCCCACTGTAACCTATCATAAGTCAGAAGAATCCACTCGACATTTTCACATATCGTTTATTTAAGCTCTATTTCAATATTGTCCTGTCATTCTGCGGGTAGAAAGCCACGCGTATACCGTCTGACGTCCTATACCAACACTTTGGCTAAGCTAATTCTCTCGCTGCTATTTGTACTGAACATGACATTCCGAGCTCCAATATCTCCTATTTCCGTTCCTTACGTTGTTATCAAAATCCGTTTAAGTTCGAGGCATCGTACAGTGTTTAATAACATACTAGTTTCTTTACAGTGAGGGATTATTAGCACTGAGGACCACACCTTGTCGGTTGTCCGCGATTGCTCCTTTAATACTTTCAGATGCGCGCGTCACATTTGGAGGCCGTCTCCTTCATCCTCTACCTGACAGTATTTTGACAGTCATGGTAACGTACCTACACGTAATTAATTCTCTCCACGTGCGGAGTCTTTCGTAAAAAGTTTAAAAGTTACACAGCTGTTCAAGATAAACCTTGTTTATATGGAACTCGAATGCTCAATGCCGTAGCTACAAAAGCTTGTCACTGGAAAACAGATGAGATCCTGACTTGAACTCACTCCATCCCTAAAAAATAGTACCTATAGAATCCACTTCAATAGCTGGAAAAGCAGTTGAGATCCTGAGTTGAACTCACTCCACACCCTCACACAGTGTCTGTAGAATCCACTTCAATATCTGGAAAACAGCTGAGATACTGAATTTAACTCACTCCGTATTCTCACACACAGTGTCTGTAGAATCCACTTCAATATCTGGAAAACAGCTGAGACACTGAATTTAACTCACTCCGTATTCTCACACACAGTGTCTGTAGAATCCACTTCAATATCTGGAAAACAGCTGAGATACTGAATTTAACTCACTCCGTATTCTCACACACAGTGTCTGTAGAATCCACTTCAATATCTGGAAAACAGCTGAGATACTGAATTTAACTCACTCCTTATTCTCACACACAGTGTCTGTAGAATCCACTTCAATATCTGGAAAACAGCTGAGATCCTGAATTTAACTCACTCCGTATCCTCACACACAGTGCCTGTAGAATCCACTTCAATATATGGAAAACAGCTGAGATCCTGAGTTGAACTCACTCCGTATTCTCACACACAGTGTCTGTAGAATCCACTTCAATATCTGGAAAACAGCTGAGATCCTTAATTTAACTCACTCCGTATCCTCACACACAGTGCCTGTAGAATCCACTTCAATATATGGAAAACAGCTGAGATCCTGAGTTGAACTCACTCCGTATTCTCACACACAGTGTCTGTAGAATCCACTTCAATATCTGGAAAACAGCTGAGATCCTTAATTTAACTCACTCCGTATCCTCACACAAAGTGCCTGTAGAATCCACTTCAATATCTGGAAAACAGCTGAGATACTGAATTTAACTCACTCCGTATTCTCACACACAGTGCCTGTAGAATCCACTTCAATATATGGAAAACAGCTGAGATCCTGAGTTGAACTCACTCCGTATTCTCACATACAGTGTCTGTAGAATCCACTTCAATATCTGGAAAACAGCTGAGATCCTTAATTTAACTCACTCCTTATCCTCACACACAGTGCCTGTAGAATCCACTTCAATATCTGGAAAACAGCTGAGATACTGAATTTAACTCACTCCGTATCCTCACACACAGTGCCTGTAGAATCCACTTCAATATATGGAAAACAGCTGAGATCGTGAGTTGAACTCACTCCATATCCTCACCCATAGTGTCTGTAGAATCCACTTCAATAATCGCATCTGGAAGACATTTGAAACCCTTACACATAGTGTCTAAGGAATCCAGTTTAATATTATCCTTCTGTCTACGATTGCGACTCTCAAATGAAACATACAAAAGTTTTACGCACAGAAGCATAATGCCATCTTCGGTTTATTAATAACGACAAAGGGTATTCTTAAAGAGTTGTTCACGTGAAACTGGAAGTTATACCAGGACAACCAGGACTAATATTCTCTACTTCGTTATAAAACACATTGGAATAGCTCAGTCAGTATAGTGACTACGCTGCAGGCTAGAAACCGAAGGAATCGTGGTTTGATTTCCGCCGGGCAAGAGGTGTTTCTCTTCTCCAAAGTGTCCAGATCAGCTCTGGGGCCCACTCTGACTCCTGTGGGAGTTCTTGGAAACGCATGATAGTTTGTAAGTGCTAAAGTTACTACAAAGCGAAGTTTTCCTCTAAAATACAAATTATGTCAGTACTTTTGCAATAGCATATCTTCCTGCAGTTTCAACAGCCCCTACCTTAAATACGCCCAGCGAATACGTATCTGGGCCTGCATAAAGTATGACCCTTATCCAGCGAGAGGTGACCCTTGTCACACCAGTTCACGACCCTAAACTTTGTTTCAAATCACGAATTATCTCACAGGAATATATGAGATTTGAATATTCCAAGGCATATACTGAATGTTTCTGTCTTATACTATACAAAATTTGTATCATTCAAAACACAACTATATTAGACAACAGAGTTTGTGTGTCTAAAAGAGCGACACGTTTCGACCTAGGATAGGTCAAGCTCACAACAATTCTAAAAAACACGCATTGAGGAAGACTTGTCTTCCTCAATGCGTGTTTCGATTGATACAATTATGTACATTATGCTATCATAACAGAACGGGATCTCACATATCAAGATTGTTACTGTCGTATGTGACGCCGTGTACGCTGACAGATATACGTTCCAGATGTAGGCTCTGCCCAGTTCCAGCTACTGATACCGGCTTCAGCGGTAAAAATAAGCAGATGTCCCCGTAATAAAGGCTACTAAACCCCCTATTTAGGCCTAGGTTGATTGACGAATTGTGTGACATTCTCAACGTAAAGCCTAGATCACACTTGTCATACTTGCACATGCGTGTCATTTGGTTAATTTTACAATGTGCCCATATTGCACTAATAGTAAACATTACTCAAGGTATAATTAAATTAATCTGTTGGAAGTTAATTTGCACTGTTAATTATTAACATTACTTAAAATAATCTAACGCTAGGAATGACAAACAAGGCCCACAAATAGCGTAGTATTATAATTTCCTATACTGAAAATACATTCCTTTCGACAATGAAAACGAGTCACCACCATTATGGTACATTTTTATGTAAAGGCCATATTCAGTGGTGAGATTTTCTGAGGTCTGGTTTATGTGGGCGGTATACAGAAGGCTGTGTAGCGTTATGCAAGGCGGCGACCTTCACAGGCGGAACAGGGCGCAAATGCTACTCGCGAACTTGCGTAACGCTACACAGAATCTCTTCTACAGGGTGATTCAGGGGGAAAGGTCTATTATTTTGGTGGGGGGGGGGGTGATAGTAGCGGTCAATGTGTGAAGAAAGTTCATATAAACATGTGTCTAATTCTGAATGGTTACTGAGATAGAGCTGTTTGAATCTACACATACAAAAGCATTGTGAATGGTAATAAATAATGATAAATTACTTATTGTTAATTTTAATTTTAATTTAATGTTTAAATAATAAATTTGTCACAAATAAATGACAAATTTGTCAGGATTCACAAAATATATTCGGAAATCCCACCTTCAACCACAATGACCTTTGCAACTCGTGTGTGAATATCGCGTGTTTTTCGTCTCAGTTGATCTTCACGTTTCTTTGTGCCGGCAGCAACATCCAAAATGCGAGCGAGCAATTCGTCTCGTGTATCCACCTTTCTTTTGGAAACTTCGCTCTTCATCCAACCCCACAAACAAAATTCTAACGGAGTTAGGTCTGGAGATCTTGGTGGTTCTATGTGTATTTCAGTAACCATTCAGAATTAGACATATGTCCACATAAACCCTTTTTTTCTCTCACAATGACCGATACTATCACTTCCAAAAATATTTACCTTTCCTCCCGAATCACCCTGTATATGATACTGCAGATAACAGCGCGTCGTGGGCAACATATAGTACATACACACATACACACAAATACACATCCGCCCGTTTTTATATGACAGTAATTCTGTAAGAGAATATAATACATAAGTCGCTGAAGACGTCTCAAGTGAAATACGAGCGACAACATCTATGTACAGAAGATGATATACGGCTAAACACAACTTCATTCTTTCCACTGATGCATTTT
Source organism: Reticulitermes speratus (assembly GCA_021186555.1). Taxonomy (NCBI): domain Eukaryota; kingdom Metazoa; phylum Arthropoda; class Insecta; order Blattodea; family Rhinotermitidae; genus Reticulitermes; species Reticulitermes speratus. The sequence goes on along the minus strand of JAJKFL010000003.1, from coordinate 15,172,010 downwards.
CATAACAAAAAGAACACGTTACCAGAGCTCTGGGATTAACTCCTTTTTTTTTAAATTTGATAACCCTAAAACATCCTTCTGTTTTGAAACACCAGAAGCAGGGCCGGATTAAGGAGGCGGGCCAGCACAGCTGCTGGCAGGGGTGCCAAAGTATACGAGGCGCTAGGACATCATTGGAATAATCTGAAATATGATGCTAGTAAACTTAGTTTCCCCACGCAAAAACATTTCTCGGAAAATTATCCGCAATTCTGTCACGCGCCCTCGAAAGTATCGCCAGCCCTGTCCTAGGCCGAAAAAGTTTAAAGAATATAGGTTTGAAGGAGCACCAAATTATTAGCCTGGCCGTGGCGCCAAATTATTAGCCTGGCCGGGGCACCAAATTATTAGCCTGGCCGGGGCGCCAAATTATTAGCCTGGCCGGGGCACCAAATTATTAGCCTCGCCGGGGCGCCAAATTATTAGCCTCGCCGGGGCACCAAATTATTAGCCTGGCCGTGGCGTCAAATTATTAGCCTGGCCGGGGCACCAAATTATTAGCCTGGCCGGGGCACCAAACTATTAGCCTGGCCGGGGCGCCAAATTATTAGCCTGGCCGGGGCACCAAATTATTAGCCTGGCCGGGGCACCAAATTATTAGCCTGGCCGGGGCACCAAACTATTAGCCTGGCCGGGGCGCCAAATTATTAGCCTGGCCGGGGCACCAAATTATTAGCCTCGCCGGGGCGCCAAATTATTAGCCTCGCCGGGGCACCAAATTATTAGCCTTGCCGGGGCGCCAAATTGTTAGCCTGGCCGGGGCACCCGCATTTCTCGGGACGACCCTGCCAGAAGTCAAGAACTGAAAATTTCAAGTAGACCAACGTTCTTGTCAAAGGCGTCACCGTTACTATGCGCATGCGCAGTATGCGTCATGTACACTAAATTACACTGTACCTTTCATTGAACTTTCTTAACCATCTTCACGAAATTCCCTTGCAGCCTACCGACAAGTGGAACTAGTTAAACATACAACATAGAAATTAATAAATTGTAGTGTTGTATACTAGCCGTGCATTTCTTACTTATTCATAAAAATAACAAGACAGGCAATGTACGTGTACCGTAACATTCTGGTCCGTTCGCGTAACCACTGCAGCCATGGAAAATAAATACGTATTAAATATTCTGAACGTGTGTCTGAACTCTTGCCTTAGTTATCCGACATGCAAAGCGCATGCGCCGTACTATATTGTCATCTGTGGTCTGTCTGGCTGTACCAAATTTTTCCACATTATCTCATAAACTGCACGATTTTCGGAAAACAAAAGCTACTGAACATAAAATGTGTGCTTTGATTTTCTCTACACGTATGTCTGAAACACTTCTCATTTTAAGAAGAACTTGGCGACATATTATCATAAATTTACATAGGTATTCATTTAAAGTACCAGTCATTTTTTTGATATTGTAATGAAACCTCAATATCCCAGAAGAGCGCAGATCTCATCACCATCGCGGCGGAAGCCCGAAATCAAACCTCAATTTTTCTCGACAGATTTTCGAAAAATTCTCAAATATCAAATTTCACGAGAATGCGTCCTCTGGTAGTCGAGCTGTTCCATGAAGACGGACGGACAGACAGACATGACGAGGATAACAGTCGCTTTTCGCAATTTTGCGAAAGCGCCTAAAAACCAATTAAAATATGCCGCTGCTTGAAGACACCCCCAGCCGTCTCTAATATACCTCCGACATGTTTCGGCCCATCTGGGCCATTATCAAGTTAAAAGTAAAGTTTTCTCTAAAACAGACCATGAAGGCCCAGAGGGGGAGTAGAGGTATAGCTCTACTCTTTCTTTAACCTCGGCGCTAGTTGGGGGGTGGGTGGTGAGCACCACGCCCCAGCCGCTTTACCCCCGGGAATGACCCGGTACCCATTGTATAGGAGGCTGGGTAGGCCCCAGGGCCGGTCTGGACGGATGCGAAAAATCTTGCTCCCACCGGGATTCGATCCCCGGACCGTCCAGCCCGTAGCGAGTCGTTATACCGACTGAGCTATCCCGGCCCACGTCATTATCAAGGAGTCACACAAAATAAACCGGGCAGCACCAAACTGTTAACGTCGCATGTAATAACAAAATAGCTCAATTGGAAATGTACTACTTTGTTACTGCACACAATTTTACGTCTCTGATGTATACGTTCTGGAGAAGAGAAAAAATCTTTTCACACTGTCGGGAGTCTAACCCCGGATGATGCGGCCGGTGGCTTAGTGACTGCACCCACTACGCCGCCCGGCACCTGTATTACTCGAGGGCAACATAAGGTACTTATAATGAAGCAACTGCAGATATGTGCATTAACGGTTCATACTTTGTGATTGCTCTGAAAACTGAAAGGATATATGCAACTCGTCTTTTCTTGTGGACAAAAAATTCATTAGTGAAAACCGCCCAGCCACACTCTTAACTAACTAACTAACTAACTAACTAGAGAATATCTGACATTATAGACGACGTGTCGCGTAAACCGATGTCGTTATAACCGGATTCGACTGTATTTGGTGAATACAGATCATGAAGCTCCTCATTAGCTACCTCCATCCCCTGCCCTGAAAATGGGAGCGATAGATTCCTCCGAAACAACGATAGCATCAATCAAATTTTACGACGCCACCTGCCAGGAGACACTGGTCTTTATAGAGAAGAAACGAGACACAAAATGTAAATACTATGTAAATAAATCAGAGAAAAATTACACGAAACAGCCATAAAGAAAATACGATACTGTGCATCGCTTGGGACAAAGGATACTGTCCGTGTAGGAAGCAGGTACTACAATGTGTTAGTTAGTTAACTAACTAACTAACTAACTACGTGGAGCAGAATCCTTCCTGAGAAGCTAACAGGTCCTCCGTTAGTCAAGAAATTCCCCGCATTTTATGGAACCCGAAGGTTCATTACCACATTCATAAACGCCCTCCACCCGTCTCTTTTCTGAGCCAGCTCAATCTAGTCCATGACTCTCCATCCAGTCGTGAAGATCAATTTTAATATTATCCTCCCATCTATGCCTAGGCCTTCCAAGTGGACTCTTTCCCTCAAGTTTCCCCAGCAAGACCTTGTATGCACTTCTCCTGTCTCCCACATGTGCCACATGCCTCGCCCATCTCATTATTGATTTGATCACCCGAATAATATTTGTTGAGGAGTCCAGATCATAAAGCTCCTCCTTATGTAGTCTTCTCCATTCTCCTGTTACCTCGTCCCTCTTAGGCCCAAATACCTTCCTGAGCACCATGTTGTCGAATATCCCCAGCCTATGTTCCTCCTTCAGCGTCAGAGACCAAGTTTCACACCCATAAAAAACAAGAGGCAAATTATAGTTTTGTATATCCTAATCCTTATATCTTTGGATTGCAAACTGGAAGACAAAAAATTCTGCACCGAATCCAACGCATACTCATAAAGAATATTATACTATTATGATGTCATGGTGGGAGTCATTTATATGATGTTGATTCTATGGAGGATATATCCAATCTGACATCATTGATTGAATCATTGATTGATTCATTCATTCATTCGGTTACGATTTATTTAATGACCCTTACAGTGGCTTCGTTTATACGAGTGTGGCATAGACATTCGGTGTTGAATCAAATATTATGACAGAGATCGAAAGATGGGCAGTTTTGCAAGAAACTGTGATGAATCTGGATGTAATTTCGGATGCGTATCATGAAACCACCTCTTTCTTTTGCACAGACTGCTCAGTGTAAAAGCAAGAGCATTCTGTTCCATCCAGAAGGTACCTCGTTCCAGCAGCTAATGATAAAATTTACGACTTCCTGTAATAAGTCTGACGCTCCAGTCTTATACGTAGTTAATACATTATAGACACATTTTGGTCTGCTTATGTCTACTTATTTTTTCTTTACCTTTTTTTTTTCCTACTTGTTTTAAAACCGCTACCTCTCGTTTACAACTACAAAAATGAATTACTTATTTGTTTTGACTGAGTAATGACACTAACAAATCAAAAATGCAATGACGCAGACATTAATGGCACATTAAATTAGAAAATATAAAGTTAGAAAAATGGAGTTCAGCATCTTTGCCTTCCAGGTAGGTTTCTCAAAAACGTAAAGATTAAGACATTTTCATCATCACGCAGTCTGTCTTAAGACAGGTCCATAGCCTCTTCCACAGTCAGACCTCCACAGATTGCGATCTGAGTGCTTGCTCTTTCGATTTCCAGTATCTTCTCCTTTCCTTAAGGTCATCCAGTAGCTGTTTACGTCCTCTTCCTCGTCCTCCCTCCTACCTTTGACATAAAACTGTAATTCTACTTGCAGTTTCGTATGGATTTGAAACATAAACAATATAACTCCTGTCGAAATTTCAACGTGAAATCTTGATATTTCCAATTCCTAGCAGTTATTTCTAAAGGTAACCTATCCACTCTTATACATAGTGTACAGCTTAAAGCGAAACTCGCTAATAGCTGCATTCCTTTATAGCGACCAATAAGGCCGCCCACTATGTGGTTCTCAGTCCAGCGAGAACCGCGTAAACGCGGGACTGCGCTCCGGAGAGCGGACGACGTCGATTGCTGCATACCGACCGATGACACCTTCCGCTATGTAGTACTCAATCGAGCGTTAAAAAAAAGTCTAAATTAAGCCCTTGAGGAATATAATGAAATTACAATCTCACTGAGTGTACACAAAAATAATTTCAGAAGTTCTGAAGACAGTTTGATAGAATAAGAGATATTACTATCTACAGATAATTTCTAACGGCAAAGGTCAAGGTTGCCGATCTCAGTGGCCATGCAGTCTAAGGCGTGGATCTGCGGCCGCTCGCTTACTAGGGTCGTGGGTTCGAATCCCACCGGGGACATGGATGTCTGTCTCTTGTGAGTGTTGTGTGTTGTCAGGTAGAGGTCTCTGCGACGAGCCGATCCCTCGTCCAGAGGAATCCTACCGAACGTGGTGTGTCTAAAAAGTGTGATCGTGAAGCCTCGAAAAATGAGGCGGCCTAGGCCCCCAAGGGCTGTTGAGCCATTGGAAAAAAAAAAGTCAAGGTTGCAATGCAGACCAAAGGATACGCACCTCTAGATTGGTTCCAAGCGACAGATTATTTTTTCGAAACCTATTACCTGGCATATGTCTGCCTGATGTTTAGAATGACTTGTTACATTTGACGACGGAACTGTAACTCTTGAGTGTTCTTACAGCCTATATAAATACTAACATCACTCACTCTCCCTTGAGAGACATGAGCGTGTAGAAAGTACAAACGAAGATATTAAACTTCGCCGCACGTCGGTCACAGCGTCCAAGGGCGGACTCTGGCAGAAAGTGGCGTGGGCTTAAAGAGCGAAGGTTGCGAAACACAATGGGCAATTTCCCAAGACAAATTAGCATAACGTATTGTTGCGATCTTGACAACCAATACGGAGGGATGACCGTAATTATAGTTTCTATGTTATTTTAGGCCTGTACTTTAGTAACGTGTTTCTCCAAGTCCCCTTTGCCTTTACATCTAATTCCGCACTGCCGGCGTCCGTCGAGATACAAAGTGCCGAACCGGTAATAAAAACTGACGTACGTTCAAACGTACGTTAAGCATGGAACATTCACTCATTTGTGTGCTACCCTGAAGATGGAGACAGCATGTCCCTGCGAAACGTTGTATACAGTACAAGACTACATGGCTCCACAGCCCATAAAACCACACACTAAGCATTCGGTTATCATTTGACATCTCTGGTCGAGATGGCATTATAGTCGCGGTCTCAGCAATTGAAGCTTGAGGTAAAGTGCACAGTCCGGGCAACGACACTCAGACGCTGTTCCCGAACAACTGGCAACGCTGCTCGTCCCACATTGCTTAGTTCTTCCCCTTCATTGAGTTTTTATTACGCAAATATCCTTTAACTATTGTACAGGGTCTTTATTTTATCCGACAACTATCGTTTGTCACTTCCCGCCGCTCCTCCGCAACGCGTGTAGGCAGTCGGACAAGTAGGCCAAGTTAATATGATAAAAGAGCCGACGGGAAGTGGCAACCAATAGTTGCAAGATAAAATAATGATCGTCAATATGTACGTTCTAATTTAAGTCCTGTTAATTATAATTTCATGATGCGTTAGTTTGTAGAACGGACTTCCGGAGGCGTAGATCTGGCAACAACGAGAAAGCAACCGAAGCTACAATTGCTGCGCTTTTGGGTCCATCAGTTGTATAGTTGTCGCAAACATTTTTTCCGGTGAAGGAACTCAAGAAGATGGCGAACGAATGTATTCTGTGCATGTGAGGTCGTAAGGGCGGAGTATTTGCTTCGTTCCGTCTGTCAGTCCGATAAATTCTGCTGTGCAGTCTGCCCTTTACGGCAGTCAGCAGCAATTGAGAAGGAGACGGGTTAAGCAAGACAAATGAGTTCCGTATAACGTTCTGATCACCCTCCCACACACCGACGGCTGCCGGAACTATGCAAAAACCTCCTGATAACCCTCATACTTTCACCCTGAAGATGGAAACTGCAAATTTTGCGGAAACGTCGAAAAATCTTCATGCGGCCCAACCCCAAAACCGTTCCAATGCACTAAATAAAAGCCGCGGAAGCCTAGAGATAAGAATTTCGGAAAACACATGTGAAAGAGCAAAAAGAATGGAAGAGAGAAAAGCTGTCCCTGAAGATGGCTTAGTTAAACCGAAACATGTACGATAGTGTATACCCTGAGATAATACAGTACATGTTTGTTGCCTGTAAGTGGATTTATGTGGAATTAGATAAATAATAAATAAAGTTCCTTTTTAGAAAAGAAGAGATTCAACGAAACTGGAGAAGACAAGTTGATCAGTGTTTGTGAACATGCAGACAAACTATTAAAGCAGTCACTATATAAAAACACCAACTGGATGCACTTCTTATTTAAAAAAACTGTAGCTATAGTTCTTTAAAACATTTTTATATAACCCGACTTATGTTTCGGCCCCTCACTGTATCAGACTCACACACAACCAGGTACAGCACACACCATAAGAATACACCCCATGGAATAAGATGATACAGTACCACGCATCCGTACAATAACACCTACGAAAAAAAAAACAGTTTATCAGTTTAACACAAGATACAAAGTGACTGTGCACATCAATAACAGTGAAGGTGGTAAAAATCGTGCCTACAAAAAACGTGAATCAGTAAATAGACGTTTTTAAATACACTCAGTTTTAGTGACATAAACCCCCTGAAGATGGCTCAGTGAAGGGCCGAAACATATGTCGGGTTATATAAAAATGTTTTAAAGAAGTATACAGTTTTTTTAAAATAAGAAGTGCATCCAGTTGGTGTTTTTATATAGTGACTGTGATAAGATGCACGGTGTTTTTAGAATAAAGTATATTAAAGCAGTATTGTGAACGGGAATATGTAATGGAGGAGAGGATTTAAAACATAAATAATAACATAAAATTGAAAGAGGGGCAGCAGTGGCAGTGAATATGACGAATGTGAGGAAGCAGAAGACGATGAGTGTTACGTGCCTTCGATTGCTAATATGAAATGAACGGTTTACTTTTCAATATTTCTTACAAAGATTATCACCATGCACTATAAGATATCGGCCGCACTATGGCCCTGGGGTCGACTCAGCCTCTAACACAAGTGAGTACCAGGGGTACCTCCTGGGGGGTAAAGGCGGCTGGTGCGTAGGGCTGACAACCTTATCACCTTCATGTGACGATTTTCTAGAAATCTGGGAGCCTCAACCTCCTGGAACCCTAAGAGCCTGTCCAGGCCTGTAATGGGATAGCTTTACTTTTACTGTAAGATATATACATCCGGCCCAGCTTTCTTTTTATGCAGGCAGAAGGCGAAACATTAAAATAGTTTTCTGACAGTCACCAGTTCCAAGCCTTCCGCTTGAATATTTCAATGGCTGAGAACTTTTGCGACAACTGTACATTAACACAAAATCTTGCTGCTGTTTCGTCTCCATTATAAAGTACTGCCAACAAATTACAGTGAGGATTTCATTCAATAAGCGTGTACTTTGTTTAAAGTGACTTAACAAAGTTAATACGCGACTTCACATCACGAAACTACAAAAACAAACTCGGATTACGGATAAAGCTGCATAGCTCGGTGTTTGATTATAAAATTATATAAGGCGTGTTTTCTACTTTATGCCTTAAAAGTTTTTCGCTTATGTATTGAATAGTAGAAGATAACCCCGTGTGGAAACTTTCGATTTATTTTCTTTATGCCATCGCTCCTATATCGTTATTCGTCCTGCTTCTTTAAAGTAAAGCTACACAGTAGACCAGGGATCCACCCCGAAGTGATAGCCTTCAATTTTAACCATCTTTTATATATTTTATAGTCTGAAAATGTAATTATATTGTTGGTCTTACCTTATGTAATTTATACTCTCACAAGTGTCCCTGATAACGATCCCAGGAAGGGATCGAAACATGTTGGACTGATTTACGGGGATTATAATATATAATAACTAAAAAATAGTAAGAGTGCATTTGTTGGTTGAGTATGTTATGTTTGACTGATGACAATGCACGGTACGAATTATATAAAATTTACCCAATTACTATGTTTGGTGATGGAACAAGCCACTACGAACAAACGTGCAGTTTCTTAAAACACCTAACTTCGTGACTTTACAGAAAACAATAACAGGACATATTCTTGGCTCCTGTGGAGCACTGTACGAAACAGAATTACTCTGGACAGAATATTTAGTCATGTCTGCTGAAAGTAAAAGCAAAGGTGATATGTCCAAGTGTCCATCAGTGATGTAAGCCATCTTTATTGCTCAACACAGTTTCTGGCAGTGATCTCATTCTGTATTTTGTCACGTTTCGCTGTCTTTTATATGTCCCTTGCTGTTGTCACTCTTTATTCTCTACCTTCTGTCCGGTGGACCGAAGTTTTTTGGCACACTTACAAAATGAGAGGCCCCGAGTCCGGAATACTACAACAGCGCCAGATATTTACAACAGAGCGGCAGAATATTGAACTACATGAGCCAGTAAAGAAGACATTGCTGTAGCCGGATCGGCATATTCAACTTCTCGCAGAGAATAGACCCCGCAGTGTTCAGAAATACTCGCGCTGATGACGACGGCACTTTCGCAGATACAGTGACACCGATTCGTAAATACCGCCTGCAACACGTCATTTCCTAAAATTCGAACAGTTATTTTCCGTTGGCCGGACATAACAAGCGTACCGAGTCGAAACGTCGGTGCTGTATATCCAAAGTGTGACATTAAGAGTTGGTACCGAACACTGCGCAAACACTCCGAAATTCCGACCATCCGAAAGTTAATTCTAAGATTTTAGCGCGCTACGGGACTGGAATTGTTATATCGCTATTAAGTTCAATTCATCAGTACTACGGATTTAAAAGGTGCAGAAAAAAATATTGGGCCAGGAAGTACAGAAGAAAAGCCGAATTGTCAGTACTGTTGGAAGTGCTAATGTTGGATTTAAGGTGACATATCGATGACAGTCGACAGGTAACAATCGATTATTGCAACGACAACGGTGCACCGTCACGACAGACGTCGAAGGCCGGTCCGCTGCTATGGAGAGGAAAAAGGATCCAGTCCTGAAATTCGGTTGAATGGCATCAGACCACACACCTTAGTGTTGAGGACTGGATATGGCAACCTTACGGTAATAACAGGCATAATGCAAAGTCTTTTCAGTAAATTTATAACTGTAAACTATGAACAACAAGTGGTGTGACATGACAGGTGTACTTGGCTTGACAGAAAACATTCTTATTAATCGTTCTTAATTGCTGATGTCACGAAAATGTCACTCACTGACACTTTAACAAAATCGCGTTCAGTAGACCACTGAACTTTACTTCAGGCGCTGATTACAAAGTAAAATAAGAAGAATTTGTGTGGAGACAACGTCCGTCCGCTCTTATATTAATTTCCTAGTATTAGCGACTAAACCGACTGTCGGATTTTCGTGAAATTCGGTATAGACGTTCTTTACACGTTGTTGAGTGAGCTTCATGAAAATCGGCTCAGTGATAATCATACTTTACCTAAGGGAGTACATGCCTCTCGATACATACTTTCCATATTTCTTGATCAATATGGGTAAAATCCGGCACAGATCTCCGTGTAATGTCGTTGATAAATTGTTAGTTTCGTGAAAATGAGTGCAGTGAAAGCCAAGCTTTACTTAAGGGCATAAATTAATTTTCTATACTCTTAATCCAATTTAGATAAGATTCGTTACAAGAGATGTCCTCAAAATTGTATTACGTGACGGTGAGTTTCGTGAAAGTTGGTGAAGTGAAATCCATACCTTGCCTAAATGGCGTTAATAAAGGGTTTCCGCTGTTTTCTACACATTTATTTCGCTTTAGATAGAACTCATTACAGGAAGTATAAGTAAAATTATATTGACAGCTTACGAGTTTCGTAAAAATCGCTACAGTAAGGGTCATAGTTTTCTTACGGACGTAAATGGATTTCTATCCGTAGGTTCCACATCTATTGTCCGATTAGGTTAAAATTCGTTATAACAGATCTGCACGTAACTCTATTAAGCTTTGCGAGCTTCGTGAAAATCGGCGCAGGGAATGCTTCAATATATTTATGGGCATAAATAACACGCGTGCAACTTGAAAATCTGACATTCTGAAACTACGGAACACGTTGGTAATGTCTGTGTACTACGTTACGGAGTATACCATTTATAAACTTGTGAACTGCTTAACAGGTGTGCATAAATGTCTGCACCACAAGGCGACGTTCGAGCTTGCGTATTCATTGAAACGGAAGAGCACATTGAAACGGAGGAGCACATTGAAACGGAAGGGCACATAAAACTTTTTCCGTGCGTGATGCAATTCACTGGCTCAAAACGATTTAGCCTATAATTAGTGACGTTTCCTTTGACAGCAGTGATTATGTGTGATGATACTAATCATTTTCTAGCCTGTCTTCCTTATTTTATACAGAAAAGAAGGCCCATGCCATACCCATGCATGTGTGTGTTTTCCCCGCACCAATCACCCTGAAACCAATTTTCATATGCCATTGAAAGAATGAGCGTGAAGAATGTATTAATAACATTATTATTATCATTATTATTGTTATTTACGCACTTTATATGACGACATGAATTTGTCGCAATTCTTGTTCTTAAGGTTTCTTTGTTGTTCTACGTCTTGTCCACCTCCATGAACATTATCCGTTTTGGAGTTCCCACTCGGAAACTCCGAGACCTGCTCTGTTTCATGTTAGTCTATCCATCAAAAATTGTCCCTCCGCCGGGCGTGACACTGCGGCAAATTCAGTTTATAGTGATTTTGATGTCTTCAGAAAGCAAACTGTCACACTCGGTCGGATTTGATATTAATATTAGTTCATTACTGTAAAGCGTCGTAATGAATTATTTCAGCATTCTTCTCTTTGTTTTGTTTGTGTTTTGCTCCATATATGTCCTGTTTACTGTCCATATGTGTCCTGTTTACTGTCCATGTGTGTCCTGTTTACTGTCCATATGTGTCGTGTTTACTGTCCATATGTGTCCTGTTTACTGCCCACATGTGTCCTGTTTACTGCCCATGTGTGTCCTGTTTACTGTCCATGTGTGTCCTGTTTACTGTCCATATGTGTCCTGTTTACTGTCCATGTGTCCTGTTTACTGTCCATATGTGTCCTGTTTACTGTCCTTATGTGTCCTGTTTACTGTCCATATGTGTCCTGTTTACTGTCCTTATGTGTCCTGTTTACTGTCCTTATGTGTCCTGTTTACTGTCCTTATGTGTCCTGTTTACTGTCCTTATGTGTCCTGTTTACTGTCCTTATGTGTCCTGTTTACTATCCATATGTGTCCTGTTTACTGTCCTTCATTATTTGTGTTTGTATGTTGTGCTGTTTCTGTTATTAGCCATCTGACTGTTGATTCAGCACATTAAAAAACATTAATGGAATAATAATAATAATTATTATTATTCCATAATAATAATAATAATAATAATAATTATTATTATTATTAACCTTCATCATAATCTGGATCACGGATAGGCGAAGAACACAGATTCAGGATGTCTGATAGCAGAGTGATATAATACAATATTCAGATACGTGAGTGACGAAGATAATAGGACACTGGAGAAAATTCCAGAGCAGTATAGTTACTTTTAGTGTTCACTAGGGCCATGAAATCTAGGAGGATACGATGGGTAGGGAATGTAATACTCATAGGCCAAAGGATACGTGCATATAAAACTTTAGTCGGATGACCTAAAAGAAAGCGACCACTTGGGTGAACAAGGGCAGATGGAAAGATACTATTAAAATTAATCTTACAGGCACAGTGTGAGATGTGATGTGAACACTTTGTGGAGTGGACAAATATACCTGTAAGTAAAGGTGTCCAAAAATATGTCTTATCTAATCTACACACTAAGTGACTCGTTGGAAACAAATAATTTAATATTCTAAGTGTCTGCCAGTAAGCTGTAGACGACGCTGTGTCAAAAATTAAATAGACAATCGGACTACATTTGCCTTTATCCTTCGACCTAACCACTTGGAACAGAACATTTAAACGTGAGAAAATCTGCATATTTTAAAGAAGACGTGCCAATATTTACTCTATTTGAATCTCTTTAAATTATCAAGTAAGAGATGCTGTTATGAATTTCCTGTCCTCTTGTGATCCAATGTGGTTCTTGTCGGCAACTTTTACAAATATTTGCACTGAAAGTTTCAGTAAAAATTATAAACGGAAATTCTGAAATAATAACAAATGAATTTCGATACATTTAAATAAGCAGAAACCAGAAAGTTGAGATATTTATTTACTTATTTGTTTGTTTGTTTGTTGCTTGCTTGCTTGCGTTGCGTCCCTCAGTACTGTAAGACTTGCATGACACTCAAACATAGGCATGAAATGTGTTTGGATTTTTACACGTTCTCTAGAATGTACAGATTTGCAGCTGTAAGTCACGTGACCTTCATCTTCAAAATGCTCATTCTCTTTGGATGTGCATCCGGAGGAAGAAGAAAAGACAATAAACGAAGCATTGCCGAGCGACAGTCACCACTTATCGTTAATCTGCAAACACCAGCCAAACTGGCACTGCTGATGCACAGTGCACCTAAACACAAGGACAAGGACAACTAAACTATGTTATGTGAGATCATTAAGCAGGTCAAATCGAATAGCACGATCACGGACACAGGACTACGCCTTCCATTTCTAATCGATCGAAACTTGTGTTATAAAACAACGCTTTTTCAACTGCTTATAATATCAGTTAGTGAAATGATTTTGGATGATAAATTGCAAAGGATGCAGAAAGAACAGAAATTGGATTGTGTCCAGAGGGACTCAGAGAAATCAGGGAAGAAACGATATTCAGACCCCAAGAGTCCCTAATACGAAGCACGAGTGCTGAAACCTCGACTGTACCTTTCTAACCTTCACTTTCTGTTTGGTCTTTAATTACTGAATTTTGAAATGTCATTGCCTGAAGTGACTCACAATATATTACCTTTACAATGTTTAACACATTTTCGCAAAAGAACCATATTGCGCAGTAGCTAATCAGAAAATGTCCGTTGAGGTCGACTATTTTAACACAATATACAATGTCTGACACAAAAAAAAACGAGACTGTGTCTGTAACTATTTCTGTTTGACAAATTCAGCAAATTAACTACGATCGCCTTCAAAGTAGTTCCCTTCTGAGTTAACACAGCTGCATACGATGCTGCCAACGTTCAAAGCAATTCTGCATGTCATTTTCTGTCAGACTGTTGAGGATCTCCGTCGTTTTCACTTTCACATCTTCTACCGATAAAAAATGGGTCCCTTTCAGCACCGACATGATCTCTGGGAAGAGGTAGAAGTCACAGGGAGCGAGGTCTGGCGAATAAGGTGGGTGCTCCATCACAGTGATGTTTTTATTGGCTAAAAACTGCTTCACAGACAAAGCGTTGTGGGCTGGCGCGTTATCCTGATGCAAAATCCACCCGTTTTGCCACGATTCCGGTCGTTTCCTTCTCACACGTTCCCGTAATTTCGTCAACACTTCAATGTAATAGTATTGATTTACCGTCTGGCCGCTAGGTACCCACTCTGCCATCACAATACCCTGGATATCGAAGAAAACAATCAACATGGCCTTGAACTTCGAAGACTCATGCGTGATTTTTTTGGTCTTGGAGATGATGTTGACTTCCACTGCATTGATTGTCGCTTGGTTTCCGGATCATACGTAAATATCCAAGTTTCATCACAAGTAATGACCGAATTCAACAAATCTGGTTCATCCTCAATGCGTTGCAAACGGTCCGAACACAATTCCTGGCGGCGTTCTTTTTGTTCATCTGACAGAATTTTTGGAACCATTTTTGCACAAACCTTTGTCATGTTCAATTCTTCCGTTAGAATTCGTCGAACACTTTCCCTATCCAAATTAACTTTCTCAGCTACTGCTCGAACACCCAACCTTCTGTCTTTTCGAATCACATGTCGCACTTTTTCAATGTTGTCATCGTTAACAGCTTGCGTGGCCGGCCTGGGCGATCATCATCTTTCACGCTTTCTCTGCCTTCCGAAAATCGTTTGTGCCACTCAAAAACGCGTGCATGAGATATGCAATCTTCACCATAAGCCTCAGTCAATAATTGAAAAGTTTCCGTCGCAGATTTCTTCAGTTTAACAAGAAACTTGATGTTAACTCGTTGTTCACTTTTGCAGTCCGACATTTTCCGTCCGAGGGTAAAAACACGCCTATATTTGAAGACGCGTCAACTTGTACTGAGTGAAGCGATCGAGCTGAAACTTGTAACACTGTGACAGGACAGATCATGTTCCATAGCTGTATATTTGTTTCATCCCCCACTCTTGGTTCCAGAGCTATAGGGTTAGTCTCGTTTTTTTTGTGTCAGGCCTTGTATATCAACTGCTGAAGTTACTTCGCGTAAGACGTGGTAGATTAACTCTAGATAATGAATAGCAAAACATGTGGAGAAAAGCATTACTTGCCCCACTTGAGAATGTCACGTTGCTATTTGCCTGGGCCAACAGATGTCATTCAGGACAATCATGTCTCTGTCCGAGATACGGACAAAGAACCTCCCAACTGTAGCCAAGACTCCTTACTACTGTGCCAGTGTGCACCGGAAGTCTTTCAAATTGTAGCCTAGACTCAACTGCTATGCCAATGTGCACCGGAAGCCCTCCAAATTGTAACCTAGACTCCTTACTGCTGTACCAATGTGCACAGGAAGGCCCCAAAATGTAGTCTAGGCTCCATACGCTGTGCCAACATTCTCTTTAAGTCTGTAGAAAATGCGCTGAATTTGGAACGTACTGGGTTATTTTCCCTGCTGGTTAACGATGTCTCGTCAACACCAAAGTTCAAGTACCGTGTGAACAACGGTACTTACTTACGGTTTGGAGGGACGCGGAAAGATACTGGCATAGCGACATGTGTGTCGAATATAACTGCAGGCCACATAAGATCTACACAGAGGCATTAACTACAACACCGAGAATTTCAGTGAATAATATTCAAAAGTAGTAAACAAACACGGCTGACATTTCATTGGAGGAGAAATGAAAGTTAATTGTGCATGTAACGCGTTTGTGTTATAGTTCTACAACAGGAGAAGGACAGTGAATTATATTTCTGTAAGAGGAGTGCAGTGCATTATAGTTCTGAACAGAAGGGTAGTGAATTATAATTCTATAACAGAAGGGCAGTGCATGGTAGTTCCGAACAGGAGAAGGGCAGAGCATTATAGTTCTAAAACAGGAGGACAGTGCATTATAGTTCTAGAACAGGACAAGGGCAGAGCATTATAGTTCTATAACAGGAGAAGGGCAGTAGTACATTATAATTCTATAACAGGAGAAGGGCATTGCAACATGAGAAGTCAGTGCATTCGTAGTTCTGTAACAGAGGAAGGGCAATGCATTAATTTATATAACAGGAGAAGGGCAGTGCATTATAGTTCCGAACAGGAGAAGGGCAGTGCATTATAGTTCTAGAACAGGAGAAGGACAGTGCATTATAGTTCTAGAACAGGAGAAGGACAGTACATTATAGTTCTATAACAGGAGAAGGACAGAGCATTATAGTTCTATAACAGGAGAAGGGCAGTAGTACATTATAATTTTATAACAGGAGAAGGGCATTGCAACATGAGAAGTCAGTGCATTATAGTTCTGTAACAGAGGAAGGGCAATGCATTACATTTCTATAACAGGAGAAGGGCAATCCAGTACAGTTCTGTAATACAAGGAGTACAGTCATTGCTGTAGGAAGAGTAAATATTGTTTCTCTGATAATCTTAGCATATTTAGCTATTAGTTAATTTAGAGAAGCAATAAGCTTTAGCGTCGTACTCTGTCTTCCAAACAAGAGGAAAGAGAGCCAAATTACAAGTTCACAAGGTTAGTAAGTCTCTGTGGAGTTACAACAGCTGTCATTGTTTTAAATGAACGAAGTTGTCCCTGTTCATGGCATAAAGGCGTATAGGAAGAGTAGAAGTACAGCTCCACTCATTCTTAAACTCTGCGCTAGATAGAGGTGAGTGGTCATCATCACTCTCCGGCCGTTTTACACCCGGAGAAGAATCCCGGTACGCATTTAGCAGGAGGCTGGGTGGGCCCCAGAGTCGGTCTGGACATTTTGAAGACAAAAATCTCTTGCCCATGCCGGGATTCAAACCCTCTTTCTGATCATGCTTTTAGCACTGTCTTCCATACATACAAGCGGCACGCAAAAGCGATTCAACTGGATAGAGCATCGACGTGTTAAAACTTACTTAGACCGTTTAAATGCTTCCGCTTGGGGTATCAGCCTGGTGCACGATGCAAGACGCACCAAGTTCCGCTAGTAGGCGCTGGTGCCCACCGCTTCTCCCAGCTGAGTGCAGCGTAAGAGCGTATCCTGTGGCGCATTGCTCTACATTTATATAAAAAATACATTGTCTGTTATTTTTGGACTTGATCTCCGTTTTTGTGTGATGTAATTGGGTCAAAAGTGTTTATGTATCACTGATTTTTAATTCGTTTGTGTAAGCATGAGCTTTAAAAAAAATATTTTAACTATCTTGGGGTTAAAATGGAGGAAATGGCGGGCCCTTCAACCGTACTGTCTTCTTCTGAATTTTAATGTGTTCTGAAAGAGCACTGGAGACAAACATTCGGTAAACTTTACTTGTGACAAGCAAAGTGGCGTCATTCAACAGGGAAGGCCTGCTCTTACACTTTAAAATTTCAGTACCAAAACGATAAATTACGTTCTCCATATCCCACAATCCTGGTTCTGCGGTTGCAAACACACACACAGAAACCGGCTGAAAATGACTGACATAAATAATTTAATAAATCTGAAAAATCTGCACAAAGATTCAAAGGCTCAAATTACAGCTGTAATGGCACTCATTAAAAGTGGCAAAACTACACTGCAGTTTTACATAATACTTTGGAATTAGGTGTGCAAGCACCGCCCAGAATGAAGCATAGGAACTTGTAAACTTGATTTTAACATTTCACACTGTTGACACCGTGCATCTTCGTCATATTAAATTAAGTTATAGACCAACTGATGCACTTTTTAAAGCACTTTTTAAGTAGCTTTATTAAAAATGTTAAAATAGTACCCCTACACGTGTTTCGATCCTAGGATCATCGTCAGGGGGTTTTTTGCTAAAAGCTACGTCACTTCAATCACATGGTTTAAAATATTCCATTGGCACTATAAAACATATGTTAAAATCTTTTAAAAAGATATGTTAAAAAGTTGTAAAATTATAAAAACACTGTAGATGTTAGAAGTGCAGAACTGCTGGCGTTTTCTTGCTTGTTGAGCACTTATAAATTTCACACTGTTGACACCGTGCATCTTCGTCATATTAAATTAAGTTATAGACCAACTGATGCACTTTTTAAAGCACTTTTTAAGTAGCTTTATTAAAAATGTTAAAATAGTACCCCTACACGTGTTTCGATCCAGCAGTTCTGCACTTCTAACATCTACAGTGTTTTTATAATTTTACAACTTTTTAACATATCTTTTTAAAAGATTTTAACATATGTTTTATAGTGCCAATGGAATATTTTAAACCATGTGATTGAAGTGACGTAGCTTTTAGCAAAAAACCCCCTGACGATGATCCTAGGATCGAAACACGTGTAGGGGTACTATTTTAACATTTTTAATAAAGCTACTTAAAAAGTGCTTTAAAAAGTGCATCAGTTGGTCTATAACTTAATTTGATTTTAACAATTCCCTCGCCACTACATCTGCAGGAAAGTGATCCCCAGCTATGTAAAGAATCAAAACATGTCTCCGGAGCTCACGGTTGGTTGGCGCTTATGTCCACTGAAAGATGACTTCTGAAAAGTCTGATGCAACGAATGATAATCTACATCTCCGTGATAAAATTCTCCAACCAGAAATGCCGCATAATTTATCAAAAACGCAAATAAAGTGTAAGTGATTTTGGATTTGTTTTCATTTATGCACTGGATACATATATGTCTCAGTACTGTAGGACAACGTTATCAAAACTTGGATTAGGCATGTTATTACTATGAGATGACACAACCTTACGATAAAAAATACATGATTTTTAATGAAACTGATTTCGTAAGGTCAGGGGTGGAAATAGCTTTCCAGAACTCAAAAGGATTTCATGCATCAATTGGGAAGACCGGGTAATGTTTCAGTACACTTAATACATTAGATTTAAAACGACTATTTTCATTTATTTGTGCCATCAACACTTCCTTCTGTATAGTTTAAGCCCTCCAACTTAGCGAAGTTATTAATTCGTTAGTTCTCAGTTTTAAATGTTGACAGCAAAAATTTGTTACTCATTGGGCACTTTCAAGTACTAATATAATCTGTGATACCTAAGAGTTAATGTAAACAAATGATATTTAAAAACACATCAGCGTCTGTTGATGTGTTTTGTAAGCCAGATGAAGTGTTACTTTCCGAGTCATAAACAGAATGCAAACACAGACCCTCACTCCGAGTAAACATATACAAAAGGATTTTTTCAGTACTCACTACAGGAATTTTTTCGCTTTGATTTCAGTCCACAGCTTCTTTTCTAGTAGACTTTCTTTTCAGAAATGAGACAGTTTTATTGTGTGTGCCTGCCGGATACGTTGGGCCCTAACTTATACCTCAAGATTCAACAAAGAAGCACGAGGCAAGGTTACCACTTGAGAGGCGGGACAGTAATTTAAATGCGTCTTAGAGAAGCAGGTCTGTGAAAAGATGACCTCAAACGAACTAGCCCAGGATATGAATCTGAAGGATTTTGTGGAAACGGTAATGAGCTCTTGAGTTACTACAAGTTAGGGAATTTTTGGGCGGTGGAATAATTACAAATTGCCCAAATAACGTCCTTCCACCACAAAGTAATGAAGCAAGACTCAGGTGAAACAATTCCACGCCGTGAAGGCATGTAGGAGGAATAGAAGTATAGCTCCATTCATTCTTAACCTCAGCACTAGATGGAAGTGAGTGGTAAACTTCACTCCCCGGCCATTTTACCCTCGGGACAGAACCCCGGTACCCACTGAGTAGGAGGCTGAGTGGCCCCAAGAGCCTGTCTGCACGTTTCGGAGAACATACAAATCTCTTTCCTCTGCCGGGATCCAAACCTTGGACCATCCAGCCCGTAGACTAGTCACTACAAAACAGACTAATTTTTTTCCTTACCTACTGACATAATATTACGTTATTTTAAGACGCATTTTAACACAACCTGAAGTCTACTCAATCCTTGAAAATCAAGGTAATAGTTCCTTCAAAACGTCGGGAAACACTAACATGGCGATACAGCGTCACATCCCGAAGACCTGAATCCTCAGAAATGTGGTCCAACAAACGCACGGAACTAAATTCATTGTTACAACAATAACAGAACAGGATTTCACAGCTCACTTGCACAGCCGGTCTATTTCTTCCTGTTTTTACACAACAACACAGTAACCGGTAGACGTACCATATGTTCCTTGTAATGTAACTAATGCACACATTCTTACAAACTACTAACATTAGTGTATACACACACGCACGTATACATACATAAGCTCACGTGCTTGTGATGTCATACGAAATACTTGTATGCATAGACGATGTTTTTAAGAAGGGATAAACGTATATGGCCCCCTCTGTTTCCGCACCTTATAACCAAGAGGGAAGAGTGAGCTTCAACTGTCCTTTTCACACGTGCTCAATACACGAATTTAACACCGGATGTGAACGACTCGCGAGTTGCAATAATGGGAAACAAGCACAGAAACTTGACTTCTATTAACCTTAGAGTCCGTGCGTCCTATATAAATGACGGGGCCCTTTAAATCGTCAGTCGTCCTTTGCTGCCTAGGACCGCTCAGGAGAGCTCCCACAGCTTTAAAAACATGTAGGGAACTTGTATAGCTCCCAATTTCCGCGTTACGATGAAATGTTTGGTTTGCTTCACGCTCTGACCACTTTACCCCAGGCAGGAACTCAGGCTGTAACGTTGGAAGAGGCTTTATCAGCTTTGAGCTTCATCAGGAAAGCGAACTGCCTTGGAAGTTGTTTTTCTGCCGTCTGCATACAGTATCGTGTTGGCCATAGATTGACCTACAGTGATCATATAATCGGGCTTTATATTTCAAAGGGACACCACACAATGGCCTTTCACTCCACGTGGTGTATGCAGCGCCTGTCAACTTTCTGTTTCTGTAGATATGAAAATATCAATTTCTGTAGATAAGGCGGTCTAAGAATAACAAACTTATGCGACTGTAAGCTCTACTGGAATTTCGACAGCCATAATATTAGTCTCTGTTTATTATCGCAAGCGTTGCATGGGACTTCGTTCTAAGAAATGATGTCAGTCGAATTTCCCATTCGTCTGCAAAAGTGTACTATAGCTGTGCTGTCTCCTTCCAAATAGATCTTCAAACACATATTTTATATTTTTTAAGTGATATTTTTCTTAAATTTAAAAAAACCCTTCAATAATTTCTTGAAGACGAGAACTTCTCTTTGTTTTCTGAACCTTCATTTTAGGTTCAAAAACGCGTATAAGTATGTCTGTGGGTTTGGAAAACTCTTTCGGCGCGAGTTTCTGTTTTTCTCTAAGCGTTGTTGTACCGATAGAAGCCAATATGTGTAGTGTTTAGTCTAGCGAAGTGTTATTGAAACAGTGTTTTATTTCAGTTGGTTGTGCATTCAATTGAGTTGTGTTGGTTAGTAAAGGCAACACTGTAACAGTGAAGTGAGTCGTCACAACATCGTTTCTTGGTGTTGAGTATTTTACGTAGTAAGGTGGGCTGATTTTTTCCTTCTCGGTCAATCTTGTAATGACGCTGAACAACCTTACACAGTTTAGACTAACAGCAATCACTTAGTGTTACTAATAAGAACTGATTACTGCTGAACGATAGGCACGAATATGAATCATGAAAACGAGAAAAAGGAATCCGGTAAAAGGAATGCCTTGACCAGCCACAAAAATGACGACATAAAATTCAAATTCACAAGAATATGAAATTGTATTATGTTTATTTAGGCAGTAAGGATACATGCTGAATTTCTAAAGTGCTCTGCTAAAAGCCTGTTTCAATTTCTACAAAATGGAAGTAATTCCACCATTTCATCTCTTCCAGATAAAATAATATTAAAGTTTTTCTAACGATAGCGCAAAAGTTTAAACGGCCAACGCGGGGACCGCAGACCCGATCACACAGGGCTTGTGCCGTAAAGTAGGCCACTTATCTCGATTTAAAGGGCAACGCTGAGAAATAAGTCCGGCCGCTAAAGGTTAATAACGTGTCCGCACACGGTTAACACTCAGCATGTCCTGACTTGTTCACCACAGACGTGAAGCTAATTTGGACAACATCATATCAACTACAGTGGTTTCTGTACAGTGCCTCACGCTCCGTTGCTAAATGTAAATATATGTACTTCTTGAATGAATGCCTGAGGCAGGCCCGCTCAACCCGTAGCTCGCACGTTGCCCGCGACGCAGTGTTATGTTACCCGCGGAGACATTTGAAACGAGACCGTCTTTTAACCCTTTTCGTGGCACAGCCGTGATAAAATGTCGAACAAATTTTGAAAACTTATGAGCTGTTTATTTACGGAGACATGCATTAAATTACTAATACATTTTTTAAAAAATTGTGCTAAAAATAGCGACACCCTATCCTAGGTTGTGAACTGTATTTTTTGACAAGTTTTCCTTATTATTATCAGTGCCTTTTTATCGCACACATGTATACACAAATACACAGGCCACATTATGCATATAATTATACGTATACTTATTCATTCTTCATTCTGTATACTGCATTTCATGTTGCCCACATGCATACCAAATTTTGTCGAAGTTGCCCGCACCGCACAAAAGGTTGGGCAGGCCTGACCTAAGGGTACGGACGCACTACACGCGTGTTGCTTAGAGGTTAGCGGTGTAGCAGGTGCTAGGGCAATGGTTCCCAACTTCAGTTCGCGACCCAAATCAGGATCGCGGGGGGTCTGATATAGGGTGGCGAAAGGGTAGTAATATTCGTAATATAATAAGCTTTCACACTGCTGACACCGTGCATCTTCGTCATATTAAATTAAGTTACAGACCAACTGATGCACACTAAAACCGCTTTTTATGCAGCTTTATTATTAAAATTGTTTTAAAATTGTACCCCTACACGTGTTTCGATCCTAGGATCATCGTCAGGGGGTTTCTTGCTAAAAGCTACAGTCACTTCAAACACACTATGGTCTATAGTACTCTTCACCGTACAACAGGCAGTACACTTCGCTACCCACAAAAACATATCACATGCCTTTAATACCACGATCCCACACGCCGGCACTTCCGCAATCTACTATCTACAGTATTTTTACAATTTTACAACTTTTAACGAGTCTTTTTACAAGATTTTAACTTATAATATATAAGTTTTAAAATGCCGATAGAATATTTAAAATCATGTGTTTGAAGTGACTGTAGCTTTTAGCAAAAAAAACCCCTGACGATGATCCTAGGATCGAAACACGTGTAGGGGTACAATTTTAACAATTTTAATAATAAAGCTGCATAAAAAGCGGTTTTAGTGTGCATCAGTTGGTCTGTAACTTAATTTAATAATAAGCTCTATTTAAAATAAATAACACATGTATTAAATTTGTCAGTCACAAAATTTTGACGTTATTGTTCTGTTCATGTTATGCAGCGTTCCGTGCGT